>OY728125.1:1614853781-1616194584 GCA_963277665.1 Viscum album
AATGTTAAAAAGATTACAATATTTTTAATTGAAAATTCAATATAAAAATATCTTAATATCCCAAATGGGATATATATATATATATAATTGAACTAATTTTACAATAAATCAATTAAATAAGTAGGTTTTTTATAAATAATTTTATAATAGGTGGTTTTCATTTAAAATTCAATTGATTTCACTATTCATCGAAATAATAGAATTTTATAAAATTCATAAAAAATCACCCTAAACTAATTTTATTAATATAATTTAATAAATTAATATAATTTTATCTATTTTTTAAAAAATAATGAAAAAATAAATTTAATTTATATGCGTGAAGAGTGAATAAGCATTCTTTCATAATAGTGTAGTTTTTTAGAAAATAATAGGTTTTTAGCTCGGAATTACTATATGAAGTTTAGCTCAGGTACGTTCAGTGAATGAACGAGCGGGTTTTTCTAACTTATGAACCGGTGCTCGGAATTTAATTCTGAGGGCACCGATGGATTCGCTGTGCCGGTAATTGTTTAGGAACACCTTTTTTGGAGTTGCGTTTTCACGGGAGGAGTTGTTACAAAAATTGTGGAAGTTGAAAATAAAAATTGAGCTACATTTTTTTCTAAGTAGTTAAAACCATTGGTTGGAAGTTGGGTAGCCACCCAACTTCCCATGAGTGGTTATGAGGGCGGTGGGGCCCACACGAACCCCACCCCTTCATATTCCCTAACCTTCCATAACCCTCCATTTATTAAGACAACTTGAGTTAATTAATTGAGTGGATTAATTCAATTTCTGAATTTCAAACTTAAGTCATGTTAATAAGATAAGTGTAGTACTTATTTTATAATGGTTGGAACTTGTTGTGTGGAGTCTTTGGGAGAAAAGGAAAATCTCTTGAAGTTCTTCTTCCTCGATGAAGAACGCGAAGAACGCCGACCTTCGACGAAGGTCGACAAGAACGTCGGATCCTCGGAGATCGACGAAGTGATGCCCATGAATCATTTCTCCGCGACGCGACGATTCTCCTTCCGTGACGCCTTCTTCCGCAACGGTTGTTTCCATGACGAACCCTCGCTCAACGAATTCGATGAGGTAGGAGTTTATTTAATTTTTTTGTTCATGATTACTTCCATCGCTTTCTTCCTTCCAAATTGAACCGCCAATTATCGCAATAATGGGAAGAAGTTGGACCACACAAACATGGCCGACCCTCCTCCCCCTTGTTGGTTGATTTATGTTACGGCTCATGTAAGGTGGGGCGGTGCCGAAGCACCGCGCGGAAAATGTTAAAGTAAGGGCGGTGAAGTGCAGCGCCGTCGCGCCACGCCAAAGAACCTTGAAAGAACCTCAAAGACACTGCAGCCGTAGCGGGGCTGCGGCGGAGGGGCGTGGCACCTTCGCACTGCACCTGATGGACTCGACCGTTGCCTAGGCCGCGGAAGAGCAAGGACCGGCGGCCGGTTCCGGGCCGCCAGCGTCGGAGCAGGGGGACCGGCCCGTGCCGGTCCTCTGGCGGCAGCAGTCGGCTGGCCGGAGCAGGCCAGCCAGTCAGGGGGAAATCCAGGGGTCCGTAACCCCCAGTTGGCTAGTAAAGTGGCCCCCACATGGGGCCACGGTTACAACAAGCAGGGGGCAGCGCCCCCCCCCCCCCCCAGTGCTTCAACGCTCGGCCGTTTCGGCCGAGCCTCCTGGCCAGCGTGCCAGGGCACCGGGCCGCCAAACCGGGCCGCGCCAGCCGGGCCGGGCCGCGCCCAAGCAGGCCGACCCAGGGGGACTCAGGCCAGGTCGGTCCGGGCCTGAAACCCCCACTTCCGGACCTCTCACGGTCTTTTTCCCATAACATGGGCAGCAGACTTCCGATCGACGCACCATCAGTGGCGATGTGATCCTTGGATCGAGACGGTCATATTTATATATTACACTCAAGATTTCTAAGTACATTGGGTTCGTCCGGGTTGGTTCGTTCACGAAACCAACCAGGCCCTCAGAGCGGAAACACTCATAACTTGAGCTTTGGATGTCTGATTGACGTACCATCGACTTTGATAGATTCTTCTAAGTGAAGCGGACCTTTTGGCTAACTCCGCTTGTGGTTTGGATGCAGTTTTAGTACGAATGGGTTGGTTTGGACTTAAAAACCAATCGGGCCCCTGGAACGAAAAAGCCAATAACTCTTAGACCGGGTGTCTGATTGACGCGCCGTCTGTGACGTTGTGATCTTGTTGACGATAGGGAACTTTTGGATGAATCAACTCCAGACTATGTGTCAATTGATTTATCAGCCCTTTGGCTCAAGGAGCGGACCCTCCTAAACGAGCTTGCTATGTGCGGGAACACTAGAGCTGGCTGTGACTGCGACGACGATGAATACTGTACAGAAATCCTCCGTGGATTCGACGAAGACGACTACAACACTCAGCGATCCTACATGGATCAGTGCTACTGATCCTGTGTGGGTCAGCGCTCAGCGGTTCTGTGTGGGCCAGTGCCTACAGATCCTATGTGGGTCTGATCCTGTGTGGGTCATTGCGGGGGTTAGTTACCTATCGATCATTTTTTGGTCATTACGGGGGTTAGTTACCTATCTATCATCTATGGGTCATTGCGGGGGATAGTACCTATCGATCTTGTGTGGGTCTGATGGCTTATATGAATCAGTGGCAATATCTGATCATCTCGACCGTCTTATGAAGAATTATATCTGTTTGAGATGAATATTGACTTTCAAACCTTATCTTTGATAATATTGACTTGATATCCTGTTTGGATTACGTTTTTCTTTCCCGTGTGGATTGGGTTGTGTTTTCTTGTGTGGATTGGGTTGTACTTGCGCTCGGATGTTGGAGCTGAACGAGAATTGATGACTTGGGTATATGTATTGGAATATACCTAGGTATAGTCGGATGTTACTTCGTGAATGTATCTTTCCTCTGTGGATTATCCGTTGTGTATTCTGGGAGACCTACGGGGGTCTTGGGGTCCCTACTGAGTAGCTTATACTCACCCCTGCATGGGTTATGCCCACACTACATTGTGTTGGTTGCAGACAACTGACAACGCTGATCGTGGATGAGGCATGAGGAGAAGGATGGTACCCGGAGGTGGACCACTAGTCGGGGCGTACTTGGAGCGAACGGCTGGACCCGAGGATCTGTGGAGGCTATCTGTACGCACCCTTCAGGTGGGAGTACCAGAGGATGGCTCGCCATAGCAGTTTTACTTTTTATTTGTTGTACTTCCTTTCAGTTGTACTTTACTTTCAGTTTGGGTTTGTATTCTGGCCCACTTACTTTTCTGCACATACTGTTGTACCCAGTTTATAATTAGTGTTTACTTCTTCTTGCTTCCTCTGTAGTGTTTGTTTACTTTACAAAGGCAATGCATTCCCTTTTTACTGGGAATTACGCCTTGGTGCTAGTCACCAACCCCTAGCCTATGGAAGGGAGGTTTGGGGTAGTCAAGGCACGGTCCTCGAGGACGGGTCGTGACAAATTTGTATCAGAGGAGTTTGGTTCTACCGTATAATTCAAGACTCTGTTCTTTTTTTTCTATGTGAAGCACTATTGTTAAGAGAATTTAGTGTGGTTATCAGTCCAGGGAGTCCAGTGTTGGTGCGGTGGCCGACGTATCCGTACACCAGGACCCTGACTTCTGATTTCTGACTTAATGCACGAAAACATTGATTTCATGTGTGTTTCACGTTTTCTTTGTGATTACATTGTGTAAACTCACTAGGTATACTGTTTGACCGTGGCGAACCTGTTTCTTTTCTCGATGGCCACACGATGGCTGCCGTCTAGGGTTCCGAGTGTTGTTCGTGAAGACATCCCACTGAGCAACGAGGCCTCAGTATAGGGTCCTTTGACAGGAGAGGCACCAGCAGTACCTCTACCTGCCGAGCCACCGATGCTAACAACCCCAGCCACTGACGATGCACGTCTCCTTAGTGAACTGCATGAGTTTCAGCATCAGCGAACATCCAGGTTCCGTGGGGAGGTGGACCCTCAGGCCGCCGAGGATTCGCTGGGAGAAGCTGTATGAGTTTTTAGGTTAGTGAGGACACCAGCAGACCTCATGGTGATCCTCGCAGCGAGCCTCCTACACGCTACAGCAGACAAATGGTGGATCATGATGCTCTAGGTGCACAATAAAGAATCTCTTTTCTGGGCGGACTTTGAGAGCCTCTTCCACTCGGAGTTCATCCATCCACCCTCCGTGCGGTGCGCATCCAGGAGCTTCTACAGCTGTGGCAGGGCAGCTTGACGGTTTCCCAGTACTCGGCGAGATTTACAAATATCTCACGCTATTTGACGGAAATGGTATGGGTCCCATTGTTCTGGCCCCAGACCTTCGAGCAGGGATTGAGGTAAGAGATTAGGGAATCACTGATCTCCCTCAGCATTCTGACACAGGAAAGAGTACTGGAGTGAGACCTTCTGATCGAGAGCTTCCTTGCTGAGCCTACCTCATCACCGAGACCTACCGCAAGGCAGTACGTAGCAGAGTCTTCTGCAGAAGGCAGTCGATGGATGACTCTTGGGTCCAGGCAGACCAGACCCTCAGGAAGACGACCTCAGGACACTGGCTCAGTGGTGCAGGGAACACAGCGCGGAGCCATTCCTTCGAGAGGCAGACAGTGCTACGCTTTTGGCGGTCAGGGCCACATGGATCGGGACTGCCCGACCCGCCGTGTAGAGGAGCAGCAGACGGTTGAGGGACCACCCATGTAGAGGCAGAGGGTCAACCGTGGCAGTCCGCAGGGAACAGGCAGATGAAGAAGAGCAACTAGCTGAGCAGCAGGTGGTGGGTGATGCTTTGAGGCTCTACCACCAACACTGCCAGGAGGTCCACCCCGACCATAGGGAGCTGGCGAGCAGAGACAGGAACAACTTCAGGCAGCAGCAGCCTACGACCACGGTGTGCCCGAGATGATTCGAGGTACTATTTGTGTCTATTCCACCCTTGCTTCAGTTCATATAGACACAGGAGTGAGTCATTCTTTCATATCTGCTGCCCTTTTTCGAAGCTCGGAGATTCCGACAGAGTTGTTGGCTCGATCCTTACGGCTAGAGACTCCTACGGGAGAAGACTCAATGATTACGCACTGGTTTCAGCGGTGTGAGCTTACTCAAGGAGGTGAGAGATTTAGCTGGGATCTTCTTATAGTAGCGTCGAGGCCTTACTATGTCATCTTGGACATGGATTGGTTATCTACAGTCCATGCACAGATTGACTGTGTTAGGCATAAGGTGCGGTGTGTACGCACCGACGGGAGCAGGTTCACCTTCACCAGTGAGAAGGGAGCCTTCGCAGCACAGGATGGACTCTCGTAGAGGAGAGGACATCCCATCACTCATCAGTCGGCTAGCCTCATCCTAGGAGAAGTTGACGTGCGGAGTCCTGGTTTTCCTGCAGTGGTGGATCAGTATGCGGACGTTTTCCCCGACGATGTTCCAGGACTACCTCCTCGCAGAGAGGTATACTGTTATATTAATATGTACCCCGGGATAGCCCCGATATCCACCCCACCATATCGGATGGATCTCACCGAGCTTCGAGAGCTACGGGTATAGTTGGAGGACTTTCAGGGAAAGGGATTCATCTTACCCAGTGTTTCACCATGGGCTTCCCCGATATTGTTCGCCAAGAAGACGGACGAGAGCTTGCGACTTTGTTTTGACTATCGTCGCCTGAACCAGGTGATTGTGAGGAACAGGTATCCTCTACCGAGGATTTATGACCTCTTCGATCAGCTCAAGGGAGCACGGTGGTTATCGAAGATAGACCTCATGTCAGGCTATCATCAGCTCAGAGTTCGGGATGAGGACGTGCAGAAGATGACCTTCATATGTCGGAATGGCCACTATGAGTTCACGGTTATGACATTAGGCATAACCAATGCTCCAACAGTGTCCATGGACCTCATGAACAGGACCTTTCATCCATGCCTCGATCGATTTGTCGTGGTCTTCATCGACAACATTTTGATTTACTCGACGACTGAGGAGGAGCATGCCTACCACTTGCGGGTTGTACTAGACACAATATGAGAGCACCAGCTTTATGGTAAACTCTCAAAGTATTAGTTCTGGATACATGAGGTCCACTTCTTGGGACACTTCATCTCTGAGGCGGGATTTGTGGTGGATCCTACGAAGATCGAGGCAGTGCTAGCTTGGGAGCCACCCAGGAGCGTGACAGAGGTGCGGAGTTTCTTGGGACTAGATAGGTACTACTGGAGAATTGTGCCAGACTTCTACAGAGTTGCGGCACCACTCTCAGCTTTGACGAAGAAGGTAAACCCATTGTTTGGTTAGACAGATGTTAGGAGAGCTTCTAGAAGCTGAGACAGAGATTGACCAGCGTACCTATCTTGATGCTACCAGAGGAGGGAGTAGGGTTCGTAGTTTACAACGATGCAACAGGGACCGAACTCGGATGTGTCCTGATGTAGGATCGGGTCGTGATCGCCAATGGATCATGTCAGTTGAGGCACCATGAGCAGAACTACACTACCCATAACATGGAGTTAGCAGTAGTGGTCTTCTCTCTGAAGATGTGGCGACACTATCAGATTGGCGAGCCCTTTACACTCTATTCTAACCACCAGAGTCTTAGGTACATCTTCTCGCAGGAGGACCTAAACCTGAGACAGTGGCGATGGCTCGAGTTCTTCCAGGACTATGACTTTGAGATAGTTTATACTCCTGGAAAGGGGAACGTGGTAGCTGATTCTCTCAGCAGGAGGACGGGAATTCCGCTACTTGGGGAGGCGACAGAGCAGCTAGCCGCTTTGCAGATATCCTTCGTGGATAGCGATGGAGAATCCTTTCTTTAGTTACTCACAGTCACTCCTCCCCTACTGCAGTGGGTTAGAGAGGCACAGTGTGGGGATGCTGGCTATGAGACACAGCGTGCGTAGATATCCTCAAGACAGGCACCTGATGGTTTCTCTTTAGGATGATTGCACGGCGTCCTTTTTAGAGGATGTACCTTGGTACCAGTTGCTTTACAGGAGGAAGTGCTGAGAGAGTTTCACACTTCCCCTTTGAAAGTACATCCTGGAGTGGCGAAGATGTACTAGGATCTTAGATGACAGCACTGGTGACCAGGCATGAAGAAGGCTATGGTAGAGTTTGTTTCTCGATGTCTCACCTTCCAGCAGGTGAAGCCAGAGCACCAGGTACCAGTAGGCTTGGTACAACCCTTGTAAGTCCTGGAGTGGAAGGGGGACGGCATATCTATGGACTTCGTGACTGGGCTTCCACGCAATTACAGAGGCCATGAATCCATTTGGGTGATTGTCGACTGACTCACCAAGTCGGCCCTCTTCTTACCCATCAGAGAGAAGGGTTCAGTGGAGAGCTTGGGACATTTCTACATTCAAGAGATTTTACGGCTTTAAGTTATGCCATCATCTATCGTCTCTGATCGAGATTCTCGCTTTACTTCCGGCTTTGCAACGGGTTGCAGGAGGCATTCGGGATGCCTCTACGTCTGAGCACCGCCATTCACCTTCAGATAGATGGTCAGACAGAGAGGACCATTCAGACTCTCGAGGACATGATCCACACACGTGTCCTTGACTTTGGTCACACTAGGAGGACCACCTACCCTTGGTAGAGTTCGCGTACAACCACAACTACCACTCCACCATCGGGATGGCACCATATGAGGAGTTGTACGGCCAACCATGGAGATCACCTCTGTGCTGGACAGACCCTGGGGAGTCAGCACTTGTGGGACCAGAGATGTTCTAGGCCATGACAGAGAAGGTCCAGGTCATCCAGGAGTGGATGAGGATAGCTTAGAGCCAGTAGAAGTCTTATGCTAACAGGATGTGGAGGCAACTGGAGTTCGATGATGGCAACCACGTCTTCTTGCGGGTCTCACCTCGATGTGGTATACAGAGATTTGGCCGAGGCAGAATGTTGTCTCCACACATCATCAAACCATTCCAAGTGCTCACCAGGATTGTCAAGGTGGCTTATCGCTTGGCTCTACCACCTCAGTTGCACCGGGTGCATGATGTTTTCCACGTATCCCAGCTGAGGAGAAACATGCACGACCTGACGCATATCATTGACCATGGGGAGCTGGACATTGATGATGGGTCAAATTTTGTGGAGGTCATAGTGGAGATCAAGGATCGACAGGAGCAGGTCCTACATGGATGGTTGATTCCTCTAGTGCACATCAGATGGTAGCACGAGAATCTCCAAGAGAGCACTTGGGAGCGGGAGGCTCAGATGCGTGCACAGTACCCACATTTGTTCCCCTAGTTTTTGATGTATCTTTACGGGGATGTAAAGCCCTGAAGTGGGAGTAATTTAAAGACCCGTAAAAATAAAGGAAAATTTTATATTAATTTTTTTTTTGGATTTTACAAGAACGCGGTTTCTGACGGCACTTGATTCCGAGGCCCGGTGTGCCTGGAATTACTATCCGAAGTTCAGCTCGGGTACGTTCAGTGAACGAATGAGTGGGTTTTTCTAACATTTGAACCAGTGCTCGGAATCGAATTATGAGGACACCAATGGATTCGCAGCGCCAGTAATTTCTTAGGAACACCTTTTCCGGAGTTTCGTTTTCACGGGAGGAGTTGTTAAAAAATTGTGGAAGTTGAAAATAAAATTGAGCTACAATTTGTTTATGTACTGAAAAACATTGGGTGGAAGTTGGGTAGCCACCCAACTTCCCATGAGAGGTTATGAGGGCAGTGGGTTCCAAACGAACCCCCCCTTCATATTCCCTAACCTTACATAACCCTCCATTTATTAAGACAACTTCAGTTAATTAATTGAGTGGATTAATTCAATTTTTGAATTTCAAACATAAGTCATGTTAATAAAATAAGTGAAGTACTTATTTTATTATGGTTGGAACTTGTTGTGTGGAGTCATTGGGAGAAAAGGAAAAGATCTTGATGTTCTTCTTCCTCGACGATGAACGCGAAGAATTCCGACCTCCGACGAAGATCGACAAGAATGTTGGATCCTCGGAGATCGATGACGCGGTGCCGACAAATCATTTCTCCGCGACGCGACGATTCTCCTTCCACGACGGTTGTTTCCGCAACGAACCCTCGGTCAAAGAATTCGATGAGCTAGGGGATTATTTTATTTGTTTGTTCATGATTACTTCTATCGCTTTCTCCCTTCCAAATTGAACCACATGTTATCGCAATAATGGGAGGAGGTCGGACCGCACAAACACGGCTGACCCTCCTCTCCATTGTTGGTTGATTTATGTTGCGGCTCGTGTAAGGCGGCGCGGTGCCATAGCACCGAACGGAAAATGTTAAAGGAATGTCGGTGAAGCGCGGCGCCGTCGCGTCATGCCGTTGGAAAAAAAATAATATACGGCTCCATCGCAGAGCTCCAAAGAACCTCAAAGGAACCTTGAAGACATTGCGGCTGAAGCGGGGCCGCGGCACCATCGCACCGGGCCGGACGGACTAGTCCACGGCTGAGGTTGCGGCAGAGCAAGGACCGGTGGCCGGTACCCCGGCCGCCGGCTTCGGAGCAGGGGGACCAGCCCGTGCTGGTCTCGTAGCGGCAGCAGCCGGCCGGCCGGAGGGGTTTGGTCGGTCAGGGGGAAATTCGGGGGTCCGTAACCCCTGGTTGGCCAGCAAAGCGGCCCCCACATGGGGCTGCGTTTACAACAAGCAGGGGGCAGCCCCCCCCCCCCCCCCCGCACTTCAACGCTCGGCCGTTTTAGCCGAGCCAAGCAGGCCAGACCTGGATCCAGGTCGGGTCGATCTGGTTCGGGCCAACCCATGGGGTCTCGGGCCGGGTCGGTCAGGGCCCGAAACCCCCACTTCCGGACCTCTCACAGTCTTTTTCCCATAACTTGGGATGCGGACCTCCGATCGACGCACCGTCAGCGGTGATGTGATCCATGGAATGAGAGATTCGTTTCGATATATTATATTTAAGGTTTAGGAGTACTTTGGGTTTGGGTAGGTTGGTTCGTGCACAAAACCAACCGGGCCCTCGGAGTGGAAATGCTCCTAACTTGAGCTCCGAACGTCCGATTGACGTACCGTTGAATTTGATGGATTCCTCTAAGTGAGACGGACCTTTTGGATTACTCCACTTGAGGATTGGACGTTGTTGGAGTATGGTCGTGTTGGTTTTGACTAAAAAACCAATAAGGCCCCTGGAACGAAAAAACTAATGACTCTCAGACCGGGCGTCCGATTGACGCGACGTCTATGACATTGTGTTCCTGTTGACGATGAGGAACTTTTTGATACATCAACTCTAGACTATGTGTCAGTTGATGTATCAGCCCTTTGTCTTGGGGTACAGACCCTCCCGAATGAGCTTGTTGTGTGTGGGAACCCTAGAGCTGGCTGTGACTGTGACGATGATGACGACTGTACAGAAATCCTCCATGGATTCGACGACGATGACTACAGCACTCAGCGATCTTACGTGGATTAGTGCTACCGATCTTATGTGGGTCAGATCCTAGGTGGGTCAGTGATCAGCAGTCCTGTGTGGGCCAGCGCCTATAGATCCTGTGTGGGTATGATCCTATGTGGGTCATTGCGGGGGTTAGTTACCTATCGACCCTTTGTGGGTCATGGTAGGGGTTAGTTACCTATTGATCCGTTGTGGGTCATTGCGGGGGTTAGTACCTATCGATCATGTGTGGGTCCAACGACTTAGATGAATCAATGGCAATATCTGATCATCTCTATCATCTTATGAAGAAGTATACCTGTGTGAGCTGAATCTTGACTTTCATTCCATATCTTCGATAAGATTTATTTGATATCCTGTGTGGATTATGTTTTGCTTTCCTGTGTGGATTGGGTTGTGTTTTCCTGTGTTGACTGGGTTGTACTTGAGCTTGGATATTGCAACCGAACGAGAATTGATGACTTAGGTATATGTATGGGAATATATCTATGTAGATTCGGATGTTACTTTGTGATTTTATCTTTCCTTGGTGGATTATTCTTTGTGGATTCTAGGAGTCCTACGGTGGTCTCGGGGTCCCTACTAAGTAGTTTATACTCACCCCTGCACGGTCTATGCCCGCACTACATTGTGTTGGTTGCAGGTGACGGACAACACTGATCGTGGTTGAGGCACTAGGAGCAGGACGGTACCCAGAGGTGGACCACTAGGCCGGGCGTACTCGGAGCGGACGGCTGGACCCGAGGAGATGTGGAGTCTATCTGTACCCACCCTTCAAGTGGGAGTACCAGAGGACGACTCGCCGTAGCGGCTTTACTTTTTAGTTGTTTTACTTCCTATCAGTTATACTTTACATTCTGTTTGGGTTTGTATTCTCGCCTACTTACTTTTCCACAATTACAGTTATACCCAGTTTTTACTTAGTGTTTACTTATGCTTTCTTGCTCTATGGTGTTTGTTTACTTTACAAAGGAAATGCATTCCCTGTTTACCAGGAATTATGCCTTGGTGCTAGTCGCCAGCCCCTGGCCTTTGGAAGGATGGCTAGGGGTAGTCATGGCACAGGCCCCGAGGACGGGTCGTGATAGTTATCTGTTAGTATTAATAAGTTAATATTATAATCGATATGTGATAAATATCATAATAAATAATAATATTTAAATAATATGTCACTTTTTGATTGAATTCAGTATTATGTGTAATGAAAGCTATACTAGTGGTTGTGTGTAATTCAATATAAACCCAATGTTTCCTATAAAACAAGATAAAATCAATTTTTATTATAATAAAATATATTTAAGATATAAAATTTATATAAATATATTTCCTGTGATATCTAAACTCAATGATAAATGCCAAATGCTTTTTTGAAAAAAAATGTTATCCTTTTGGAATTTTTAACTATTATATTCTAGCAATACAAAAAAATTATATCCTCTATATTTATTTTTTTTCTTTGGGAATAAATGGTTTTTAATTTATAGATTCAATTTTTTTAAAACCCACATCATAAAATGGTTAATAAAATGTCTTCTTAAGAATTGTGAAAAGTAAGCACAATGGTTATATGGAAAACCCAAAAACAAATATTATAAGTAATAGAAAAATGGTGGAATTGAAAACAAGGACATATAGAAGAAAATCAACACCCAAATAGTGATGGAGAGTGATATAGAACATGGTAATGAGGAATTTAACAACAATAGTTCCATAAACCAAAGGTGATAAAAGTTCACTGATATCATCGAAATAATGTTTAATGACATTATTGTAGTTTCAAGACCATTTTCCAGGATTTGGTTAATTACATTACTCTCTATCAATATAAGGAATAATAAATACATTACACAATTTTATATCATATACACAATCCCATACTTTGGATATCCTTTGATCAATTTTGACATAAAATATTTCTATATAAAATGAGAATCAAAAAATTATTTTTTTCTTCTTAATGACCTAAAATTCACATTTAACATATCGTATGCTCTAGAAAAGAGTGACAAGAATTTAATCCTCTAAATAACAATTTTTCCAAACCATTATGGTTTGAACAACATATATAATAATCCTAAATACTCATAAGGTTATGTAATACATTAATCTATGAAACATTATGAAATGTTCAAGTTAATTCATTTCATATATGGTTAATGTTATGAACATTCAAAAATATTAAGATAAAAAACATTGGAATATTTTAATTAAATATTAAAAATTAACTTATCATTAATCCCCAAATCACCATGAAATATCTCTTACTCATAACATACCAAACCTATGAATATATTCTTCATGTATCCTTTAAAAACAAGGTAATACCATTAATTTCTATAAATACAAATTTAAAGCATCCATTATTATTTATTCCTTAAGTAAAACATACATTATTGGATACATTACTTTAATTAAATAATTATAGAACTCTAGTAATGATTGAGTAAACCACCCAGCTGAAAATGTATAATTCAATCCAAAAGTAGTCAGTAATATCCAAGTTAATTTCCCCACATTAATCATTTATTTATCCCAATATTAATTCTCACACCAAAAATAATATATTGTGGCTTATTTTTCTATCAATACTGATTTTTCATGATCTTAAACATTCAATTAAATAATTTTTCATGTTCATTTGTTCCATTTAACATATGTTTTCAAATCCTTAAGTATAAATTTTTATAGTATAATCATTATACAAATCTTAATTATTATAATCTTTATATTATTGATAAGACACTGAAATGAAATAATTCATAAATCATAATACAAGAACATTAGTCATTCTACTTCATTTGTGGTAATTTAATTAGCTTGAACATGATAAATTTTATTCTTTTGAGGAATATTTCAATTTTTGTTTGATATATTTATTTTCATAGTGTATATCTCTTTACTTGTTGATGATTGGTTCGTTGGAAACCTTTTTTATTTCCCTTTATATCAGAATCACAATGTCTTTTCCTTCAAAAAATATTGCAATCTCACATTCCATTTATAAATTCACCATATTATTTAATTCAAAAAACTTATTACTTTTGGGAAATCCTTCTTTCACATATTACATTATTCATATTTTCACTATACTTTTATTATATTCATTCTAACCATCAAATTCATATGACTTGTAATGTTCCTTTATTGTCTTTTTCTCACATGATAATATTTCTTCAAATGTGAATAATGTTTGGGATACTATATCCTATTAAAATATTGGTTTTATCCCATCATATAAATGATCATTATTACGATTTGGGTTATGTGCATTGATGCAATTTCTATACCTTCTACAAGACACAATTTATAAATGATGGAATAACATATATCTTATCTTTAGGAAACATAATTTATAATTCCAAAAAGAGTGAATTACATAACATTAATTGAAAAATTTATGAATAAATAATATTTTAATCATAAACATGATTACATTCGGATTTTCATATATTCTAATCCTTCATAATGGTTTGTAAATAAATGTAAACTTTTCAAAGAATATCCCCCAATTAGTGAAAATGAATGATTAGAGTAAGGACTATTTATGTGCACGAAATTAGGATTGGGACTAGCCCAATTTTCCATTTTTAGATTTATTAACCCTAGTTACCTTTGTGCAAGATCCAAATCCACCTATAGTATCTAGACATGGATTTATTTCAAGGAAAACTAAAATAATATATTCCTTATAAAAATATTATGATGTTCTTATATACTTATCTTAAATTTAAGCATGGGTTTATTATCCCTTATTAATGTTTTCCTAAATATAGTTCCCAAAGTTTATACTAAACTTCCTCTGAACACAATTATAGATACTTCATCTCCTATAACCTGGATCTAGTGTCTTCTTTATTATAATTTAATACAATAAAATGATTAAAATCATTCCGAACCAAATATTTTAGTTGTGACAGTAAAATATATACATAAATAAAAATCACAGTACATTTTAAAAAAATAAATTAAACAAAAAATTATATTTAAGTATTCTATTATTCCGTTTATCGTATCCCTCCATGACCATCAAAAAAATATCCTCGTATCCGGGAAAAAAAATAAGAATGGGGATCTCTGATATGATCAATAAGGGTTATATAAAACATAGGAAATCAATAAATAATAAGTAAAAAAAATGAGAATTTACATTAAAAACATTCAATTTGATCAATAAACTAAGTATTCCATTCATCCAGAGATAATGTCATAGAAACAATATATTGGAAGATAAGATAATTCAATTCTCAATGAAGTAAATGCATAATTATTGGAATCAATATCTCAAGAAAAAAAAATCTCAAGGATAATGATTTATCCTTAATTTATATTAAAAAATAATATTTACAAACTCATATTGTTAAACCAACTAATTTAATACTACTGGTTAGAAAATCATCTATTTTGGGTAAATGATTTTGATTATGAGACATGTTGATGCATCAAGAGGATTTATATAACCTCTATCCACCCATATAATCATGTATAATTAAATAATAACATATTTAATAACATATTTATGTCATTATAAATTTACATTATCGTAAAATATACTTATTTAGTAATTTATATGTGTTTATCAGAACATCCCTAGCAAATCAAACAACATCAAAACTAATCACCATGTGTAAAATTTGAACGAATTTTACAAAATAATTTTATCCAGAACAATAATATTTATATTTTAAATAATATAATTTCTTATTTAAAATGATCACAATACGGTGATTGATTCAGGATAAAATTATAACTCAAAAAAATGTTACATTATACAATAATATTTACAATTTATTTATTTTCACGAAAAATCTACTTAGCTGAAATAATTAAAATTCACACATAGTATATAATTAATTATTAATTATTCTTTATAATATATGGGAAATTTTCATTTTATAAACCATATAAATGAAATTTGGACATTACATACAATGGTACCAAAATGAAAGGAAATTCAGATACAATCCCATAAAATGATCATATTATTGAAGTGGTGATTAATAAATGATTTGATTATATATATAATATTTAAATACATATAAAAGAAGCGTAAATATATCATAAAGTTATAAAAGGAAATTACATTTTTAATCTTACCATGAAATAATCAATGATGTAGAAGTTTGACTCGATCAATGGAAAGATTTATAAGAACTCCATTACACCCAATTCATATTGGTTGAATGATATTTTACCTAATGTATAGTGGTTTAAAACATGTATTTCACTAAAAATAACCATATTAAGATTTATAGAATCAAATATAATCCTTTTTTGAAATTAATTTGTCTTTTCATTAATAATATTTCATTATTTTCATTGCTTCGTGTGTTAATTTCCTTGTTTTCTCATTCATTCATTGTACGGGGTGTTCTAGTTCATATTCAAATTATATAGTTCCTTAATATCAAGACTAATAATAATGATATTAATATCAAATTTATATATCAATTATACTTATAAAAACAACCATGAAATATCACTGGTGGGAATCCTACATATACAAACACAATATTACCAACGGTTTAGAAAACCTTTTGGAAAAGGCCACCATACCAATGGTTATGTTGAACCATTGGTATATTCATATGTTTTTTTGTTTTCCAAATGGTTTAAGGAAACCATTGGGTATAGTGATGATGAATATGGTTTTCCCAATAGGTTGTTTAATCTATTGGGTATAGTTTTGATGGATTTTTTCCAACAGTTGTAAACTGTTGGGATAACATTACATTCCCAAAAAGAATTAAAGTGGATGGGAAAGAAAATCCAAAAATATCGACGCCTCTAGGGATCTCAAACTCTAGAGATCCCGAATGTTTTTTTACTAAATTAGAGCTTGACACACTGTCTCAAATATTTTCCCCTAAACCTCGACCATAATGAAGATTTGTCCCTAAATCTTGATGTGAATGCTAATTCCCAGCTTAACAGGTCATGTTTCCCACAATTTGTTCTTCGGCATTAAATTGGTATTTGAGAGTTCATTTATTTTAGATTTTTTCATTCAATTTTGTTGTACTTTAGTTTTTATTATGATCCCATTATGAATAGAAGGCATATATCATTTTAGGTTACGGTTCAAACCCTACATTCAAACCTACTCTTGAGGGTGCTAACTGTAATTTCCAACCGTGCAACAATCATTGATTCATGTAATTTTTGTTCTTCCATTTAAAATCGCTATGTGTGCCTTCATTTATTTTAGATATTTTTATTCCATTTCACTGCAATGTACTATGTGTTATGATACCCTTATGAAATATATCATTTTAGGTTGCGGTATTGTTGGTATTTATCTGTGTAGAATAATTTTGATTAATATTGAAGAGGTCAATATGATCCTAAGTTATTTTATCCATGGTTTATTTTAAATTTATGGTCTACTGACATGATTTTGTTAGTTAGACATAAATTCAAGTATTTATTTTTTTATCCTTAAATAAAAAATAAGATACACATTCATTATGAATGCACCCCTAAATGTTGTATTTATAATGTCACACTCTAACTTTATAAAGATGATACCCACACTATATTTCATTCAATGAAGTGGTGTTACCACCTAAACCACTAGAGTGGGTTTGGGGTCATTTTCAAGTGTGAATGGCGATAGAACCATGATTTACTCTATTACATGATAATTTATTACTACACCATCAAGTTGTTCAGTCATACACTTATTTTTTGAAATTCAAAATGTGTGTTAGAAATTCATGTCACAGTATTCATTGGTATTTTTAATGAATTATTAAGGTATTTATATCATTTTCTACCCTAGGAAGGCACCCATAAAAAAGGAGTATAACCATCATAGAACTCAACAATATTGTTCATGTCTACATATTATTTACTGTATGATATATATCTCCTAAAACAAAATAGCATGGTCATGTGCACGTAATTATTCATGTCAAGTTGATAGTATTTGATGTCTGTGGAGGTGAACCTAAGGTTTTGTTGTGAACATTCTTATATATTGTTTTTATTTTATTCTTGGAATTAGGAATCAATTTTAGAGTATTTTAATTTTTTCATATTTGTGGATAATTATATGGTGATAGGTTTTTGTTGGACAGGTGAGTCATAAACCCATCTCTAGTGGTAATTATATGTTAATTGGGTTTTGAAATTTCACTTCTTGATTATCAATGTTACATTGACACCCCCACCCATAGACACCCACAACCCCCTTGGACAACAACCCAAACCTGCTGGACACCCCACCCCCCTAGACAGCCCCCCAACCCCCAGGACTGCCCCAGCTTCGACAACCCCCAATCCCCTGGACACCCCAACCCCTATGGATAGAAACATGAACTCCCTGGAAATCCCCCCCCCCACAGCAATCCCCCATACACCACTAGCCCCGGGAAAACACCCCACCCTCGTGGACACCCCCCAACCCTTAGAAATCCCCCACCCTCATGGAAACCAACCCACCCCCTGGACAACCCCAACCCCTCTAGATAGCCCTTCCACCCCCGTCGATAGCCCCACCATCCCATGGATAGCCCCCACCCCCTATGCAATCTGGCCACCCCCTAGAAACCCCCACCACCCCTTTGGATAGCCCTCCCACCCACTGGAAACCCCTACCCCCTAGATAGCCCCACCCACCCTCGAGGACACCCCCAACCCTGGATATCCCTACCACCCCCGTGGAAAGTCCGCACACCAACT
This sequence comes from Viscum album, assembly GCA_963277665.1. Lineage (NCBI taxonomy): Eukaryota > Viridiplantae > Streptophyta > Magnoliopsida > Santalales > Viscaceae > Viscum > Viscum album. The sequence goes on from OY728125.1 coordinate 1,614,871,877, forward strand.
GGACACCCACTATCCCCTGGATAGTTTCCATACCCCCATGGAAATCCTTCCCACCCTTTAAACATAGCCAACCCCTCTGGATAGACCCCCCCCCCCATGGACAGCCTGCCCACCCCCTGGACACCCATACCACCTTGGGCAGTACCACCACCCTCGTGGACTGCCCGCCCACCACCCTGGACACCCCATCCCCTTGGACTGCCCCTCCACCCCTATGGACAGCTCTCCAATCCCCTTGGACACCTCTTACCCACAAAGGAAAAACCCCACCCCTTTAAATCACCCCTAACCCCCTGGACAGCCCCACCACCTTCGTAGACAACCCGCCCAGCCCCTGTACACCGCAGACAACCTGGACATCCCCCACCCACGTGGATAGCCCACCCACACCCCTGGACACCACTTACCCCCTAGATAGCCCTGTCATCCCAGTGGAAAGCCCTCCAACCACCTGGACACCTCATACCCCCTGGACAGCCCCACCCCTAGAATGCCTCCGGACCCCCCAAACTGCCCCTCCACCCATCTGGACACCTCACCCACCTCCATAGACACCTTGTACCCACAGCCACACCACCCCCGCGGACTGCCTTCCCACACCTTGGATACCCCACACTACCATGGGCATCTACACCTCGCCCGTGGACTGCCCGCCCACCCCCTAGACACCATGTTCCCCCCATTACAGCCCAACCTTCTGGAAAGCCCCTTAACCACCCAGGATAGCCCTGCCACCCCATGGACATACCTACCACCCTTGTACACCCTTACCAACTGGATAGCCCCCCCTCCAACCCCCGTGGATAGCCCACCCACCTCATGGACACCCCTTACCCCCATGGACAGCCCCTTACCCCAGCGGAAAGTCCGCCAACCCCATAGACACCTTGTACCCCCTAGATATCCCACAAACCATAGAAAGCCACCCCCCCCCCCCCCCCGAACCCCTGGACAGCCTCGCCACACCTATGGATAGCCCTCCTACCTCCATGGACACCATGCACCCCCTAGAATACCCCCCAGGGGACAGCCCAGCCACCGCCCCTGAACACCTCGTAACCCCTTGGAGTGCCCCTCCACCCCCGTGGATAGCCCTCCTACCCACTAAACACCTCTTACCCACTAGACATCCTCCACCCCATGTAAATCCCCCTCGACTGTAACACCACAAGCTTCCATGTTACGCTTCTCTTTGAATAATAGAACAACCTGTGTTTGGGCAACCTCAAGTTCTAACACACCGTGACCAATCAAAGTAGCTGTTATAAATAGTAATACCCACTTTTTGAAATTATAAAAATTTTATATTTCAAAATGGACTTCTTTTTTATATTCTATATACTGAAATTATCCTACGATGAATTTTTTGAAATTTTCTGAGAACTTCCAATTTTCTATGAATAGAAAAAACATAAAATTTTTTTTTATTAAAAATAATTTATAGTGATAAATTATACTATTGAGTCGTTTTAAAGTATAATTATAATATATTTTTAACATTTTATCCAATGGTGTTTATTATAATTAATTTCACATTGAAATTGGACATAAACAATTTTCAACCTTTTGATATATATTGTTTCTTAAAAACACGATATTTTTTGTGACAATGGAAATTAATTATTAAATTATTTAAATCAATGTATATGTTTTGAATTTATTAAAATAGACACAATTATTGAATTAGTAATATCAAATATAGCTTAGGATGAATTTTTTGTATTTTTCTGAAAAACTTCAATTTTTTATGAATAGTGAAACCACTAAGTTGTAGTTAAAAAACTAATTTTTCATTTAAATGAAACTTTAACACTTCTGTGAATAGAATATCAAAATTAAGACATACATTGTTTTCATTAGTAAGTAAAATGTGGTTCAATGGGATTAAATAATTATTGGTGAATAGTGACTTTAAAGTTTTATTAATCACGATTAAAGGTAATTAGTGCAATTTAAGGTAAATATAATGTTAATAATATGAAATTGTCATTACACTTGTCAAACCATTATTGGATGAGTCATGGTAGACCAAGAAAATTCATGGGTCAACTTGGGGACCCCCTGGAGCCACTTTGGTTTGAAAATCACATTAATAACTTTTTATTTAAAGTGAAAAACAATTGTCACAAACATGTGTTGTTTTACTAAAACAATTATTACATGGGGTTATATAAGATAAATTTTCTACTATAAATATTCATTGGAAGGATACAAATTTTCCTACATCATGGTAATTTGTTTTATAATTTTTAGACATTGAATAAATAAATTTCTTTTTGACACCATGATTATGCAATGATTACCTCATTAATGAACGATTTAAACAAATAAAAATATAAGGTAAAATATAAGACTTAAACTTGTATAAAGCCTATTTTATGGGTTTATTTAGAACTTCAATCACCTTAACCTCGAAATATATCATTGTGGGACCTTTAAAATCCGAAAAGAATATCATTATAATGTATCATTTCATTACTTTTCATGTGTGCACCTCCTCTCCTCTTATTAAAGGCCCCCACCACTACCACATTATTCACACCTTCAAAGCCATTTGTCTCAAACAACCTCTCCCCAAATACTCTCTCAGCTTCCCTCTATTACTCCTTGAAGCCTCACATTGGGCATAATCCTTCTCAAGGAAGCCTTTGGATCAAATCAAAAAGAGTTACCCGATTTTAAGGTAATGTCTTCTCTTATGTTCTTTTGTTTTATTTTGCTCCTCTAACCCCATAAACTATTTTTATTCAATTATTTTGTAAAAAAATCAGTATCTTTAATATACTAGTATGTTTTTATGAGAATTATTTGATTCACACTTACACACACCTTCATCTAATGGTTAAAGAACAAACTGTTTCTGTGGGTGGCGAATTGCTGCCTCACGAAACGATGATTATTAAATCTTCTTTTAACACAACTCATGCTGGCCCTTATGATGAAAATATTTTTATATATGATATATATTATGTTTATGTATTCCTTATGCTTCTGTATTTTTCATTTATGGCATACCTTTATGACTTCCATTATGGGTAAACGCGATAATTTCATTTTAGGAAGTGCGGACTACCGCCCCCTCAAAGTGATTTGAATCGTTAATGCCATATGTGAGAAGTATAAAGGATTGAGTTAATTATATTATATATGATATTATAATGGAATTATAATATACCTTTATATCATTATTATTTCATTCCATATAATATGAAATAGAAATTAATGTAGCGTTCATGCGTACGTACGGCTTACCATCTCCATGAACGGTGCATTTCATTTCTTACCTCTAAATGTTATGTAATATTATAAATGAATTTATATAATGTATATATATGATATATATGATATCTACATAATTATTATAATTCTGGATATAATAGATATTTTACCACATGAACAACTTGTGATTATAAGAAGTTTATTTTTGACTCAAGTACCAAAGATCGATAAAATGACCATTATTAACTTAAATAATTACATAATGTTCATAACATCGTAATAAGTGATATAAAAGTAATAATGAACTTTAAAAAGGTTCTTAAGCAAGTATTAATTATCTCTATTTTATTATTCAGGAGATTAAAGAACGATCGAGTCAAGTCAGACATGAGGTAAGGGACTTCGTGTCAATCTCTTTTCATTGAGGCATATTTTGTTTTAAAAACAACTTTCCTTTATACGGTGTATAAACTCCTTTGACTATTAATTTTATTCATAATGAATCATTTTATATGATGAGTTTTTACTAAATTACAAAAGGAATTTTTTTTCTTACGTATACGGCGACAACGACTTCTCCACTGCCGTGACCATTATTTGAGTTTCGGCTTCCTCTACAAGACATAACTTTTTTTAAAGGAAAAATAAATACCAAGTTTTAATTTTCATTTATTTTGGTATTGAAAATGTTTTTGATAATGTTTTTATTATATTTATTGTGTTGTATTGATATCTTGGGATTGAAATGTGGAAATGTTATGTTTCCTTTATGCATGTTTTATGTGATACGATTATGTTATGGTTCTTGGGTATTGTTTATGATATGTTTAATCCTATTCATATATGGAATGAATTGGACATAATAAGTGATGGGTGGAGCTATCCATAGCTCCTCGATGCAGCGGTAGGTCTCATGAGACAAACTAGTGTCTTGTCATAAGGCCTTGACAAAATCTTATTTGTAGTCTTGGCACGAGACCTTGGCTACATGGTTATGATAGTCTGAAATTGTGTATTCTATCATTATAAAAGTGGTTATTGATATTTCATGGGATTATTTGACTATTATAATATCCATGTGAATAAGTAAATGGAATTATTTCATTTTATTTTTTCCATATTATGTTGAAGTTCATGTTTAAAAGGCTTTTGTTTTAGTTATACATTACCTTAAATGTTTATGTTTATTTATGAATGTTTCTGATATATTTTTATCCTTACTGAGCATCTGAGATCACCATTTTCTATGTTTTATTTTCCCAGGATGTGAAGAAATATTTTATGATTGAACTACAGTGATAGTCTGAAGGGGATTGATGTGTGGACTATGGAGACTGTGTTATTGTTATTTTTTTACTTTATGATGTAATACAAAATTTATGAATGTATCTTGTGTTTCCAAGGCTACTAAACTAATCGGTCATTTGAGACTTGATATTTCATGATCATGCCAATGTTACATAATAATGCGCCGACTCTAGGTAACTGGGTTCGGGGCGTTACAGTCGGTATCAGAGGTTGTGTAGTACTAACCTTGGAAGCTAGATTTAGATAATCTCTGATTAGAGAACATACCCCTAGGATAGAATTTGGGGATTAGTATATAAAAACTTCCTAGAATTTTCATATTATAGAGATTTTGTGAGTTTTCCGAGCAATACATCCCTATTTGGATACGAGCATGTAGAGGAGTCTCTGGCATAGATGTACCTATGGGTAAAAACCGAAAAAACTGCTTTGAGCTAGACTCGAACGGAAACTGGTGCACGACAACGGGCCTTGCTGCACTCTTGGTTACTACACTCTCAGGGCATATGCTTAGTATAATTCTCATTTTCATTACAAACCATTATGAAGGGTTTATGAGTATATACTTCCTCAATCAAAACATTTTTATGATTATGGATTATATCCATGAATATTTCAATTTATCTTAAGTGTTTTTCAAGTTTTTTATTATGTATTTTAATTCATAAACTAATATAGTTTATGAAATTGTTTATAAATGGAACCTAGTGGAAGGAATGGAAACTATTTCAATGCACGCACTCCATGTAGGGATTTCCCTCCTGCTCAAGATAATTATAGTGGAGCTGGTGATACAACTTGTTCTGATCAACTTATCCCCATACTGGGATAACTCACTCAGGTTATGAATAATAACCGTACTCTTATGGAGCACCATGATCCGCAACATGGAGGATCAATGTTAGATCGTTTCATGAGGAAAAAAACCGCCAACATTTAATGGGGTTACAAATACATTAGTAGCTGAGAAATAGATAAAATCCTTAGAGAAAATATTCCACACCTTGGAGAGTAGCGAAAGGTAGAAAGTTGTTATGGTTGTTAACCGCCTCACTGGATATGTCGATCAATTGTGGTCGCTGATTCAAATCACAAAGGAAGATGAAAAAGTATCAAGTATGGAATGGGGGTATTTTAAGGAAATATTCATAGAAAAATACTTTCCTCATGACCATCAAGAAGATATGTAAAGGTAATTTCTAAGTCTGAGGCAGAAGGAGGATAATAATGTCACAAAGTATGGGGATAACTTTACAAGGTTTGCGAGGCATGCTACATATTATATACGTAACCCAAGAAGTAAGATTGATCGTTTCTTTGATGGGTTAAAACCATTTCTCTATAAAGAATTGGTATCACAAACCTTCTCGTCGTACAAAGATATCATCTCGTGTGATATTAAGACGTAAAAGGAATTCTCTAAGTCTTATGACTTTAAAGAAAAGAAAGAGAAGAAGAGATCTTATGATCAATCTGGAAATGGAAATAAGGGGAAGAAGGGAAAAGTTGAATATCATTCCTGCAGTAAATGTGGGAAGAAAAACCACGATACTTTCTTGAAGGGAATGGGAGTTTGTTATAAATGTGGAGAAAAAGGTCACTAGGCTCGTGATTGCAAGGGAAAGAAAGAGGTTATCAATGTTTAATGCTAAAATTTTAGGGAAATTGGGAATTATGAAAATGAATGTCCTAAGCGTCAGGGAAACATACCTCAGAAAAGGCCAAGGATCAAGGCCAATCTTATGTTGTTACTACGGTTGAAGTAGAATAATTATTGTATTTGTGTTTTTGGACTCAAGAACTATATTATGGTCATAAGAATAATGTGATATATATAAATATTGTACTACAGTACTTTTTGTTTTCATTAAGGTTTTTATATGATGAAGGTAATCATTTTTTTAGTATGTGACAATAAGAGAAACTTTTCATTGTTTGGGGAATCTGATTAATTGATTTTGGAATTTAGAGACATTTTAGAGAAAGTCTGGATAGAGGAATTTTGGATAACTATAATGGTTGGAATGGATTAATTTTAATTTTGGATAAGATTTTTTTTGGAATATTATAATACAATAGTTATAGGAAATGGACAACCTGCAGGTTGGGGGATAACCCGTCGCATCGGACAAAATTGCAGGAATAGAACACACAACCGTAGTGAGACATGCCTTTATTTAATACAACTAGCCTACAAGAAGTCCCTGGTTATTTAAAAATATTTTTCTTCATGGTATGTGTTAATATTTGGAACCTTATACGATTAGGGTAAATATAATATTTTTTTGTTCTATTATATTTTTGAGAGAAATATGGGTTTGTGGTAAAAATTTATTAAATAATGAAAGTCTAAATATCAAGTATGTATATTTCCTTAAGTTCTTAGTAAATATCCTAAATAAATTCCTCAACTTTATGAAAGATAACATTAAACAAAAACGTTGTCGGTTAACTTTTTCTACTGGGGACTCAATGATCGTTTAACCAATCAAAATTTTTTGATTTTCTTGTAGTTAAACATTCTCCTAATCCTGTTTTCTATAACTCTCCATCAAACCATGATGGTTTTTTTCTCGTCAATATCCGTATTTTCATAGAATCCTAGAATGGGCTATCTTGGGTGACCTTTGTACTTCTCTTTCTTTCTTTTAATGTTATATTTTTATTAACCCTATTTTCGATGTGGGGTTTCCACAAAGGTATTTATATATTTTCATCCATTTATTATCATGGAAAAATTTCAAATTGTGAGGATAAAATTTATTGAATTAGGGGAGAATGTAACACCCCAAGCTTCCATGGTACGCTTCTCTTTGAATAATAGAGCAGCGTGTGTTGTACGCAACCGTATGTTCTAAAAAAACACAACCAATCAGAGTATCCATTATGAATAGTAATACCCACTATTTGAAATTATATAAATTTTATATTTCAAAATGGACTTCAGTTTTGTATTTGAAATATCGAAATTATCCTAAGTGTAATTTTTTGAAATTTTCTGAGAACATCCAATTTTCTATGAATAGAAAAAAAACATAAAAACAACATTCTTAATAAAAATAATTTATATTGATAAATTACACAATTTATTGGTTTTAAAGTATAATTAGAATATATTTTTACCATTTTATCCAATGGTGGTCATTATAATTAATTTCACATTTAAATTGGACATAAACAATTATCAATCTTTTGATATATATTATTTCTTAAAAACACGCTATTTGTTGTGACAGTGGGAATTAATTATTAAATTAATTAATTCAACTTATATGTTTTGAATTTTTTAAAATAGACATATTTTTTGAATTAGGAATATCAAATATAGCTTAGGGTTGTTTTTTGGTATTTTTTAGAAAAAAACTTCAATTTTTGATGAATAGTGAAACTACTAAGTAATAGTTAAGAAACTAATTTTTCATTTAAATGAAGCTTTACCACTTATGTGAATTGAATATCAAAAATAATACAAACATGGTAGTCATTATTATGTAAAATTTTGTTCAATAGGATGAAAATAATTTTTGGTGAATAGTAACTTTTAAGTTTTATTAATCGCGATTAAAGTTAATTAGTGTAATATAAAGTAATTATAATGTTATAATAATATGAAATTACCTTTAAACGTGTACTACCCTCATTGTATGAGTCATGGACGACCAATACAATCCATGAGTCAACTTGGGGACCCCATGGAGCCACTTGGGTAAGAAAATGACAGTAATAACTTTTTATTTAAAGTAAAAATAAAATTATCACAAACATGTGTTGTTTTACTAAAACAATTATTACATGGAGTTATATAATATACAATTCTGACTATAAATATTCATTGGAAATCTAAAAATATTTCCTACAACATGGTAATTTGTTTTATAATATTTAGACATTAAATAAATAAATTTATTTATGACACCATGATGATGTAGTGATTACCTCATTAATGAACAATTTAAAAAAATGAAACGATAAGGTAAAATATAAGACTTGAACTTGTATGAAGAATATTTTATGGGTGGATTTAGAACCATTATCACCTTATCCTCGAAATATATCATTTTGGGACCTTTAAAATCCGTAAATCATTTCATAATAATGTAACATTTAATGGCTTTCCAAGAGTGCCCCTCTTCTCCTCTTATAAAAGGCCCCCACCACTAACACCTTATTCAAACCCTAAAAGACATTTTACTTGGCCAAAATCTGTCCAAATACTCTCTAAAATTCCTTATATTACTCCTAGAATCCTCACTTTGTGAATAAGTCTTCCCAAAGAAGCCTTTGGATCAAATCAAAAAGAGTTACCCGATTTTAAGTTATTGTCTTCTTTTATGTTTTTTTGTTTTATTTTGATTCTACACCCCCTTAAACTATTTTTATTCTTTTATTTGGTAACAAAACCAGTATCTTAAATATAATAGGATTTTTTATGAGAATGATTTGATGTAAACTTACACACACATTTGTCTAATGGTTAAAGAACATACTGTTTCTGTGGGTGGCGAATTACTGCCTCACGAAACGATGATTATTCAATCTTCTTTTAACATCTCTCATGGTTCCCATTATGATGACACTATTTTTATATATGATATATATTATGTTCATTATTTCCTTATTCTTCTGTATTTTTCATTTATGTCATACCTTTATGACTTCCATTGTGGGTAAACGCGATAATTTCATTTTAGGAAGTGCAGACTACCGCCCCCTCAAAGTGATTTGAATCGTTAATGCCATATGTGGGACGTATAAATGATGGAGTTAATGATATTATATATTATGTTGTACTTTAATTATAATATACCTTTATATCATTATGATTTCATTGCATTTCATAGGAAATATAAATGAAAGTAGCGCATTCATGTGTACGTACGACTTACCGTCACCATGAACAATGCATTTCATTTCTTACCTCTAAATGTTATGTAATATTATAAATGAATGTTTATAATGAATATATATGATATATATGATATCTGTATCATGAATATAATTCTGGATATAATGGATATTTTACCACATGACCAACTTGTAATTATAAAAAGATTATTTTTCACTCAAGTACCAAATATCGATAAAACGGACTTTATTAACTTAAATAATTACATAATGTTCATAACATGGTAATAAGTGATATAAAAGGAATAATGAACTTGAAAAATGTTCTTAATCAAGTATAATTTAACTCTAGTTTATTATTCAGGAGATTAAAGAACGATCGAGTCATGTCGGACACGAGGTAAGGGACTTCGTCTCAATCTCCATTCATTAAGGCATATTTTGTTTTATACAAAACCTTCCATTATATGGTGTATAAAACCCTTTGTATTTTACTTTTATTCAAAAGGAATCATTTTATACGAATCATTTTTACTAAACGATAAACGGAATGTTTTGTCTTATGTTTGCGACGACAACGACTTCTCCACCGCCGTGACCATTATTTGAGTTTCGTCTTCCTATATAAGCCATAACTTTTTTTAAATGAAAAATAAAAATCAAGTTTTACATTTATTTTATATTGGTATTGAAAATGGTTTTCATAATTTTTCAAATATATTATTGTGTTGTATTTTTATCTTGTGATTGAAATGTGGAAATTTTATGTTTCCTTTATGCATGTTTTATGTGATACGATTACGTTATGGTTCTTGGGAATTGTTTATGATATGTTTAAAAATTTTCATATAAGGAATGAATTGGACTTTATATGTGATGGGTGGACCCCGCTATAGCTCCTCGATGCATCGGTTGGTCTCATGAGACAAACTAGTGTCTTGGCACGATGCCTTTAAAAAATCTTATTTGTAGTCTTGGCACGAGGCCTTGGCTACGTGGTTATGATAGTATGACATTATGCATTCCATCATTATGAATGTGGTTATTGATATTGCATGTGATTATTCGACAAGTAGATTATCCATGTGAATAAGTAAATGGCATAATTTCATTTCATTTTTGCCATATTATTTTGAAGTTCATGTTTAAATGGATTTTGTTTTAGTTATACATTACCTTAAATGTTTATGTTTATTTATGAAAGTTTATTTTATATTGTTATCCTTACTGACCATCTAAACTATCCCCTTTCTATGTTTTATTTTCCTAGGATGTGAAGAAATATTTTATGACTGACCTTCAGGGATAGTCTGAAGGGGATAGAATTGTGGACTATGGAGACTATGTTATTTTGATTTTTTCACATTATGATGTAATGTCACATTTATGAATGTATCTAGTGTTTCCAAGGCTACTAAAATAATCGGTCTTTCGAGACTTGATCTTTCATGATCATGCCAATGTTACGTAATAATGCACCGACTCTGGGTAACTGGGGATGGGGTGTTACATAGACCCCCTATGATAGCCACACCACCCTCGTGGATAGCCCACCCACCACCTAGACACGCCGTACCACGATAGACACCCCCCTGTGCACAACCCAGCCACCCCTGCACACCTCATACCCCCCGGACAACCCCTCCACCTCCGTGGATAGCCCACCCACCTCTTAGATACCATAAACCCCCTAGACAACCCCCCCCCCCTAGAAAGAACCCGACCCCCTGGATAGACCCACCACCCCTGTGGATTACCCACCCATCCCCTGGACACCTTGTACACCCCTGGACAGCCCCACCACCCCGTGGACAGCCCGCCCATCCACTGGACACCTCGTACCCCCCTGGACAGCCCTCACCCCTAGAAATCCCCCCACCCCCTGGACACCTCGACCCCCTAGACAGCCCTGCAACCCCGGTGGACATCCCACCCACCCCCTGGAATCCCCGTACCACCTAGACACCTAGTTACATAAATATTTTTTTATGAAACTTCAATCTTTTGGAGGTGATTTTGACGAAATGAATTATAAATAATTTATTTATGTAACGTCCCGGCTCCCTATTCGCCACATGACCTCAAGTGCATTTCCCCAAATGCCAGAGGTTTCCGACTAGAAGCGAGGACCCACGTCTGACAGTGGGGAAACTATGCCCTCATTTGTCAAAGTGTAGCGTAGCAGAATATTATATAAACATACATCAATAAGAGAAGCAGTAATAGTACATGTAACTGAAATGGATAACTGATAACTAAAAGGGAAACCAGCAGTCATAAATATATGAAGATGCAGCATGTCACTATTCTATAAAACAACCAGATGATGTTACACAACAAAACAATACAATAATACTGATGTACAAGTACAGAAAAGCAAAATAGAACAGCCTGTGGAATCTTGAGCCTAGGCTCGGTCCCATGCCCTCCTACTCCTCAGCAAAAATAAAATACCTGCATAGGGACTCTTGCCCCTATCCACACCTGCAACAATATAATCAGTTTGGGCTGAAAATCATGACCCAAAAAAGGTGTGAGAAATAAATCCTAGTAGGCATCCACCCAAGGTACGTGCCCAACTATGTGTAATTGTGCAACAATAGTGTGCAGTAGTAAAATGAAATAAACTAAGCAGGTCATAAAAGTAACTAACTTACCAGTTATATTGAAATTTCATTATTTAATTAAAAATATCACTACAGTGAATATTATAAGTAAACAACCAATATCCATAGACACGTAAACTCTTACGCTCAGGTAAAGAGAATCCAAACACAAAAATATGCCCACAGGCATACAGATATTTCCCTCAGGCTTACGAAGTGTTTCCCACAAGCATAGAATCAACTGCCCACAGGCACGGAAGTAGTTTCCCTCAGGCTAAGAGAACATTTCCCTACGGCTAATACAGTCTTTCCCTCAGGCTATAGTAAAACACATCCATCAGGCACAAGTAATTGGGCCATGCCCAACATGTAAATAAGCTGTTCACATAAAATTCCTCTCAAGGCAAAAGTAATGCACAAAATAATTAAGTCATACACTCAGGTATCCTTGCCAAATGGATAAACAGACGAACGCACCCCTGGGGTGGTCCTGGATCTATACAGTGATCCCAAAGAGAATTTACATATCACATTTAATTACCTATAAAATTTTAGGTACTTAAACAGCTACGGCCTTAGCCACAAGAAACCCCAAAATGGTTTTTTGGCACAAAAAATCACACAAACACACAACAGTTGGACAAAAATTAACACCAAGACACCTACCTTAAAGGCCCCTGATCAGTATATTTGAATGACGTTTCACGAATCATCCCAGAATGAGGTAGACTTGATGTGAAAGAAGACTCGTTCAAACCCAGATAACTTCTCTTAGAGGAAGAATTGGTAATAACTACCCCAAGAGAAGGGAGAACTCACCCGCGTGGTTCCAGGGAGATCAAGGGTGTAGAAAATGGATTCCAGACGTGTGCTCGGCGGATCTTCAAAGCTCCAGCCTACCTATTTCGCTCCTTCTCCCCGTCTAAGCCTTCCCTTTGAACAGGGGAGGATACTACCCATTTTAAGCAAAAAAAAAAAACAAATTACATGGCTTGTACTTCCGAGTACATGGTGTGTACTTACTTCATTTAACTGTTCATCTGACAACACCACCAAACTATTCATCCGTCGACATGAGTACAGGGTTTGTATTCCCGACTTCACGGCGTGTACTATTGCCCAGCTAGCGGCCACTTCCACTACCTTACTATTTCACCTACCGACTTACTATACGACGTGTAAAGTTCCACTACATGGCTGTAATCGGTTTTTACACCATTCATCACCGACATGGATACACGCACTGTGTACTCTTCCCACACTGCCAAAAGTACACGGCGTGTGAAAAATTACACGGCGTGTACTTACAAAATTTATAATTTTTCCCCATTTTCCTTATTTTCTAAAAAAAACATAAGGAAAAGAGAAAAGAAGAAACCTATACCTCAAAACTAAGAACCGGGTTCCTACAAACTTCCCCCCTTAAAGCAATTCGTCCCTGAATTTCCCTTCTAAGGGTGGTGAAGATATAGTCGTGAACAACTCTGGCCACTGAGCACGTACTTCGGTATCTCGCTCCTAGGTTTCATCCTACACTTGGCCATGCTACCATAGCACCCGTACGAGAGGAACTGACTGGCCTCGGAGAACCTTTGTTCCCCTATCCACAATATGAATCAGACGATCCTCAAAGGACGCATCAACATGAAGCTCAACCTCCTTAGGCTGAAAGATGTGAGACGAGTCTGAATGATAGCGTCGCAACTGAGATACATGGAAGACGTTGTGCATGTCCCGGTACCTCTGTGGTAACTGCAACTGATAGGCAACCAACCCGACTTTCTCCAAAATATCAGATGGCCCCACATACCTAAGTGAGAGTTTACCATGTCTCCTGATCCGCTTGTGTCCCAACCTCGGCGAAACACGCAAGAAAACCTAATCCCCGACCACGAACTCTAAAGGATGTCTATAGAGATCAGCATATGATTTCTGATGAGATAGTGTGGTAGACATCCTCTTCTGAATCAACTAGACCTGCTCAGATGTCTCCTGCCTGAGACGAGGTCCCATTAAAGATGCATCACCTGCCTCTAACAAGCACAAAGGTGATCATCATGGCCTACCATATAAAGCATCATAGGGTGCCATCTGAATAGTTTCCTAGAAACTATTATTATAGGAAAACTCATCTAGGGGTATATGCTTCTCCCAAGAGCCCCCAAAGTATAGGACTCATGCTCGCAGCATGTCCTCAAGCACATGTATCATACGATCTGACTAACCATCAGTCTGAGGGTGGTAAGCTGTGCTCAGAAGCACCTGTGTACCCAGTGACCTCTGAAAACTATCCCATAAACATGACGTAAAACGAGTGTACCTATCTGAAACGATAGAACGAGGGACCACATGAAGACGTATGATCTCTCAGATATAAAACTTTCTGAGCTCGTCAACACTGAAGGCCTTCTTGATCGGCAAGAAGTGAGCTACCTTTGCGAGTCTGTCCACAGCAACCCACACCGCATCATTTTCTTGAGGCGACTTCGGAAACCCAGTCACGAAGTCCATCATGACATCATCCCTTTTCCACTCCAAGATGGGTACCTGTTGTAACAGTCAAGCTGGTCTCTGATACTCCGCCTTCGACTGCTGATAGGTGGAACATATCCTAACAAAACTGGCAACATCTCTCTTTATACCCATCCACCAGTACTGACATCTCGTGTCTCGGTATATCTTGGTAACCCTGGGATGAACTCCCCAAGCTGAAGCATGAAAATATCGCATCAACTCCTCACGTATATCCCCTGAAACCCATACTCGTCCATGGAAATTAAATACCTCATCATTGCCTATCGTCCACCCAGGAGGAGGGTGCTCACATGCAACCGAATCCCGTAGAACAAGGCCTTATGAAATCGATAGTTGTCTCATCCTTACTCTATGCAGGAGGGTAGAAGTCATAACTAAATATGAAAGATAAGTTTGCTACTGATTATCATGCAGCTCCAAATGCTTCTCAGAGGACCAATCCATAAGCTGTCACTCACCACTGTCCTCCTGCACTGCCTGTATTTGAGTCTTCCTGCTCAGTGCATCAGCTATTGCATTACCTTTACCCAGTGTATAGGAAAGCTCAAAATCGAAGGAATGATGGTATTTAACCCACTTTTGCTATCTCAGTTTCAAGTCACGCTGTGTAAAGATATACTTGAGACTTTTGTGGTTGGTGAATACCACAAAACCTTTTCCCAGTAGATAATGTCTCCAACAGCGCAATATATGCACAACTGCAGCCAACTCGAGATCATGCGCCAGGTAATTCCTCTCATGTGGCCTCAACTGCCGAGACTCGTATGCAACAACTTGATCACCCTGCATCAACACTACTCCCATCCCAATCCCCAATGCATCATAGTAAACTGTATAGCTCTTCCCCTGCTCTAGAAGTATCAGAACTGGTGCTAATGTCAACCTTCATTTTAGGTCCTGAAAGGTTGTCTTGCAAGCTTCTGAGCAAACGAATTTCACACCCTTATTAGTCAAACCCATCAACGGTGATGCTAAAAAGAAGAAGTCTTGTATGATGTGTCATTAGTAACCTGACAGCCCTAAGAAACTATTTATCTCAAACAAGATATTAGGCTTCTGACAGGAAACTACTACTCTCACCTTCTATGGGTCTAATACAAATCCTACCTCTGAGATGATATGACCTAGGAAGTGATTCTGGTCCATACAAAAGTGGAACTTTTATAGCATAGCATATAGCTTATGCTCCCTCAGTATACTGAACACAATCTCAAGATGGGTGTCATGGTCCTGTCGAGTGTGAGAGTACACCATGATGTCGTCCATGAATAGTACCACAAAAGAATCCAGATAAGGATGGAACACACAATTCATCAGAGCCATGAAAACTGTTGGCGCGTTCGTGAGTCCGAATGACATCACCAAGTACTCATAGAGACCATACCTACTTATAAAGGCTTTAAGTGGTATATCTGATGGTCTCACGTGTAGCTGATGATATCCTGACCTCAGGTAAATCTTCGAGAACACTTGTGCTCCACAAATTTGATCAAAAAGATCATAAATCCTATGCAAGGGATATAATTTCTTGATTGTAAATAGGTTCAACATCCGATAATCCACACAGAGCCTAAGGGTACCGTCCTCCTTCCTCACAAAGAAGACTGGCGAACCACATGGAGAAGTAATGGGTAGGATGAAACCCTTTGCCTGTAACTCCTCTAACTGCCTCTTGAGCTCCTGCAACTCTGGCGTGGCCATCCTATAAGGAGGAATGGACACCGGTGCTAATTCTGGCACAAGCTCAATAGAGAAATTCACCTATCGATCTGGAGGTAGACCTGAAAAGTCATTTGGGAAGAAATCCCTGAAACGATCAACCACTGGATGGAAATCCGCCTGATAAGTCCCCTGTTCATTCAGATATAAGCTCGCAATCTGGGCTGTGACTCCACCTCACCCACGATGCTTTGGTCCAGCTCAACTCGCCTGAACATCCCATTCACCTTTGTATAGAATCTCTCCTCCCTCTGGTGACGTGAAACTCACCCAAGGATGATAGAAATCTAAAAAGGCTCGAATGGGAACCAACCAGTCCATCTTGATAATAACGTCATAAGCGGTCATCTCTAAGACATAGAGGTACCAAAGGATGTGACAACCACCAATCTCAATGCGGAACTCCTTGAAATGACAGAAACCAGCTGTTCTAGTCCCCAACAGAGTGTCTAGAATCATGATATCAGAAGAAAAAGAAACACAGAGCCCAAGGCTCTCCACAACGGTCACTGATATGAAACTATGTGTACCACCCATATCGAAAAGTACTGAAGATAAAATAGGAGCTACTAGAATCATACCTATGACAGTTTAAGTCCCGGGATCTTTCTCCTGTTGGGTATATTGCACTGCATATGCCTGCCCAGTGTCGCGACCCTACGACACAGCTTAGCTACCCTGAGCTATCTCGCCCTGCTGCCTCTGAGATCCTGGTGTCTAGCTACCATGGACACGACCACCACCTCTGCCTCCACTCCCTAATGTATTCCAGTTCCTTGAATGGTAAGAATCCACTGGTCCTGCTCCTGCACACGGAGTCTGTACAGAACCCCTCTCACTAGAAACTGGTGGAAACACCCTGAAAAAGCACTACGGATGACCCATCTTGCCGCAAGATCGACACTCCACTAGGTCTCATGGACACTGTGGCCTCTTGTTCCCCTCTATACCACACTAGTAGCACATGACCTGGCCACCTGAAGCATTCATCTGGCTGGTACTACCACCCTGAGAGAAAACCATATTTCTCTTCCTCTTACTAGTAGATATATTACCAGAAACTGGTGTTGAACCGCCCTAGCCCACACCACTAGCTTCCTGTAGGTTCCTTTCCGTAATCATCACCTGATTCAAAATAGCATGTACTGAAGGCAACCTGAAAACATTCACCAGCCCTCAGATGTTATACCAAAGACCATCCCCAAAGATCCTGGCCCTCAAAATCCCATCACCCACCAGAATGGGTGAAAAATGCTAAAGCTCGGTAAAGCGAGCATAACAATACATCACCGACATAGCATCCTGTTACAGATTCATGAACTCTCGAGCTCTATCTACCCACAACATCTTGGATAAGAAGAAGTAATAGAAGGCTATCTGGAAATCTTCCCAAGCCATGTCTCTATGATTCTCTATCAGGGTCGTAACATCCTACCTCCTCTTGGAGGAATCGAACAGCATATAAGCCGTGAGCTTGACCCTCTGCCCTGGTGGCATCTCAAGATGCTCGAAAATAGTCTTCATCAATCCAATCCAAGAATCCGCATCTTGTGGTCCTCCATCCCCTAAAAACGTAGGGGGATGCTACTGCTGGAAGATAAGAGTCAGCTCAGCCATAGATGTTGAAACCTGCGGTGCCCCCTAAAAGGTCTCCATGAAACGCATAAAGCTTTCACGGAACTGCGCATCTGCGCTTGTGTCTAGTATAACGGTTGGTGTCGCATCTGGATCTACTGGAGGATCAAATGCTAGCCCATGGCCCACCATAATTGGAGTATAGTCGCCACCGCTCTCCTGATGAACAATGGGTGGTCGTCTAGGCGGCATGACACTACAAGGTCAAATGCACGCCTTAGAACAATATTATTAAAGACCGAAAACGAAGAAACCCAAAAGGAAACAGGAGGAAGAAGGCATTCAAAATTGACAAAACAAGACTACATGGAATGTATACTGACTACATGGCGTGTAATTGACTTCCCTTCCCCTGCCCGGGTCCTCCTACACGACTAAGACACATGGATCCCGTTTAATAAAACTACCTGGCGTGTATAAAATCTACAAGACATGTATGGTGTAATTTTCTAACTGTCTGTGTAGTTTGTGACATAGAAGACTACTCGGCTTCATACCACACGACATGTGACACCCAAACACGGTGTGTACAACACCCTGTTTTCTAGCCACATGTCAAAGTCCACATGGTCTGTCCTCAGACAAGACTACACGGCATGTCCCATAGGTACCTGGCGTGTTCAAGGAGAGGTGACACCGACCCGTGTTGTTGGTTACACTGCCGAGTCCCCATGTCACACTACACGACCTGTTCATCATTGACACGGCGTGAATGTTGTAAGGTGTTCTCTGTCCGTGTTGTTAGTTGCACGGGTGGACATCGGGTCAACACTACACGGCGTGTACATCCGGTACATAGAGTGTTCACTCTAAGCTCTTCCCTTCCCCGTGTCGCCTCCCACATGGTTTGTGACACGGAAAGAGACTACATGGCGTGTACTCTGGATACTAGGTGTGTACACAAAAAGTTTATTTATGTTCCCAAACAGAAGGTCACACACAACGTGTAAAAAGTACTACACTGCGTGTATGCAGGGTTTCCAAACAGTATGCCTTAGAAACATCTTCAGAACCCAGAAAATACTGAAAAACAACACCTAAGTAGAAAATTCCGATCTGTGAGGGCCCATACTCCCCGCGAATCAAAGTTTATCATCTTATATGTGTTATAACCGAATAAACAACCAATGATCCACCAAATTTTGGTCAATGTGGGCCCATACTCCCTAAAAACCAAAGCATGGCATCCATTCAATAAACATGCTCATTCAATAATACCCAATCAAAAAGCAGGTATTTATTAAGCAGCTATCACAACAGCATGCTTTTCTATCACAACCACTATCACAACAGCATGTAATTTCTATTACACCTACATAGAATGGAACTATGAATGTAATGTGATTTCTAGCATGTGCCTAAATGATTCATGAAATAACACACACACCTCTCATCGGGTTGCAGCTGAATAGAACCCATGGATAAAATATAAACAGCAAGATACAAGTGTCTCACCATCCCGTGAAAATCAATTCAACTGTCAAATCACAAAATCAAAAAAATTACAACACATGGTAAATTGGATTTTCCCTATACACGAGTTAGCTACGCCCGAGCACAGCTTATTACCAACTACCATTCTCGTCCTATCCCTGACTAAGGCTCCAAATAGTATGTCAAGGAAATGAACTCCTATAATACCACTTTGTAACGTCCCGGATCTGGGTTCCACTCAATGGGTGCCCTGAACCCAGTTAGCCACATGACCTCAAGCACATATCCCTAAACGACAGAGGTTTCCATCTAGCAGTGAGAGCTCAGGTATGATAGTGGGGAAAATATGCCCTCATTTTTCAAAGTGTAGCGCAACGGAATATATTATAAACATACAAAAACAGCGGAAGCAGTAACACTACACCTAACTAAAATGGATAACTGATAACAAAAAGGGAAACTAGCAGTCATATATATATGATGATGTAGCATGTCACTATTCTATAAAACAGCCCGAACTTGTTACACTGTAATACAATACATTGCAACTGAAGTACAAGTAAAGAAAAGAAAACAAAAAACAACCAGCAGTATCATGATCCTAGGCTCGGTCCCATGCCCTCCTACTCCTCAGTAACAATCATGTACCTGCATAGGGACTCTTTACCCAATCCACACCTACGAAAATATAATATGTTTTGGCCGAAAAGCATGACCCAAACAGGGTGTGAGAAATAAATCCTAGTAGGCATCCACCAAAGGTTCGTGCCCAACTGTGTGTAATCGGGAAACAATAGTGTGCAGTAGTAAAATGAAATAAACTAAGCAGTACTTAAAAATAACTAACTTACTAGTTATATTTCAATTTAATTATTTAATTCAAAATATCACCATAGTGAGTATTCTAAGTAATCCGCCAATGTCCTCAGATATGTAAACTCCTACCCTCAGGTAAAGAAAATCAAAACAAAAGAATCTTCCCACATGCATATGGATATTTCCATCATGTGTACGAAGTGTCGCCCATAGACACAGAATCAAATTCCCACAGGCACGGAAGTAGTTTCCCCCAGGCTAAGAGAACATTTCCCTCAGGCTAATACAGTCAATCCCTCAGGCTAGAGAAAAACACTTCTCTTAGGAACGAGTAACTGGGCCATGCCCAACATGTAAATAAGCAGTTCACATACAATTCCTCTCAAGGAAAAAGTAATGCACAAATTAATTAAAGCATAACCTCAGGTATCCTAGACAAATGGCTAAACAGAAGAACGAACCCCCAGGGTGGTCCGGGATCTAATAAACGATCGAAAACAGAATTTTAATATCACATTTAATTACCTATAAAATTATAGGTACTTAAATAGCTATGGCCTCATCCCCACGACACCCAACCTGGGTTCGTGGCACAAAAATTCACACAAACGCACAACAGTTGGAAAAAAATTGACACCAAGCCACCTACCTTAAAAGACCCTGATTAGTATATTCGAACTACGTTTGACGAATTGTCCTAGAATGATGTAGATCTGAGGTGAAAGAAAACTCGTTCAAACCCAAATAACTTACCTTAGTGGAATAATTGGTAAGAACTACTCTAGGAGAAGGGAGAACTCACCCGTGTGGTTCCAGGGAGAACGACGATGCAGAAAACAGATTCTCGACGTGCGTCCGGCGGATCTTCAAATCTCCGGCCTCCCTCTTCCGCTCCTTCTCCCCGTATAAGCCTTCCCTATGAACAGGGGAGGCTACTACCCATTTTAATTGAAAAAAACAAAGTACACAGTGTGTACTTCTGAGTACACGATGCGTACTTCCTTAATTTAACTTTTCATCTTACGGCACCACCAAACTATTCATCCATCGACATGAGTACACGACATGTATTCCTAACTACACGACGTGTACTGTCGCCCAACTGGTGGCCGCTTCCACCACCATACTATTTCGCCTGCCGACTGACTACACAGCGTGTAAAAGACCACTACATGGAATGTAGTCGGTTTTTACACCCTTCATCACCAACATGGCTATATGCCCAATGTACTCTTCCCACACGACCAAAATTACACGACGCGTGAAAAAGTACACGGCGTGTACTTATAAAATTTAGGACTTCCCCAATTTTCCTTATTTTCTCAAAATCATTTAAGGAAAAGAGAAAGGAAGAAACTTGTACGTCAAAACTAAGAACTAGGTTCTTACAATTTACAGAATGGATAGTAGTTGTATGTGTGAAACCAATCTGTTGTCAAGGGATTTTAAAAAAACTTTGGACAGATTTTTAGTTTTTTCATTTCACAATGCTTTAGATAGTTGTCACATACACTATCTCTATTAAAATTTTGTTGGATGAAATTTTTTGAGCCATAATGAAGTCAGCTACCACATAACCAAATATAGTTTTCAAGAAAACTACCCTGTGTAGTATCACAAAAGGGGGAAAATTAAATCTCAAATTGCTGATGATCCAAATGAGAGGACTAGATTGGAGAATATTTTATTTTACTCATTTTTTTATTCTTAGTCCTAAAAAAAGGATTCTGACCGAAGATGATTTTGATAAGAGAACACATGATTCATCTAATGAAAATGATGATTTTTTTCATGGTGAAATAATTCAATGATGATTCCACAACTCCAGTATATCGACAGTGTGGTCATGTAATGTCCCGGACCACTTTGGTCTTTTCTATTATGAAAATATGGTGTTTGAGTGTTCTGGGATGTCATGGTGACTTATCTGTGAATAGTTTCAACGGTAGAGCATTGTGAATAGTGCAACAGTGACCATCTGTGAAAAATTCCAACGGTAGAGAGTTGTGAACAGTGAAACAGTGACCTTCTTTGAATAGTTCCAATGGTAGACCATTGTGAACAGTGCATCGATATCATTTTGTGAATAGTTCCAATGGTAGACTATTGTGAATAGTTCAACAGTGACCTTCTGTGAATAGTTCCAATGGTAGACTATTGTGAATAGTGCAACAGTGACCATTGGTGAATAGTTCCAATGGTATAACATTGTGAACAGTGTAAGATTGGCCTTTTGTGAACAGCTCCAATGGTGGACTGTTGTGAATAGTGCAACAGTGACATCTTGTGAATAGTTCCAATGGTAGACCATTGTGAACAATGCAATGGTAAACTTAGGTGAACAGTTCCAATGGTAGACCATTATGAACAGTTAAATGGTGACCTTTGGTGAATAGTTCCAATGGTGACCTTATGTGAACAGTTCCAATGGTAGACCATTGTGAACAGTGCAATAGTAACAATAGGTGAATAGTGTTTCCAGAATGGTGAGGTTCCAATGGTGAGGTTCATGAAAAGTGTTTCCAGAACAGAGAGGTTCCAACCGTAAGGTTTATGAACAGTGATTCCAGAACGTTGAGCTTCCAACGGTGAACATTGTTTCCAACTTCTTACTGTTTCACCCCTTTGACGTTTCTTTAACATAAAATGCATTTAAAGCCTCATTTTAAGGACTCTAATCCCAATTCAAAGGACATACCTCCAATATTAATTATCCCTAATGATCGGGATGTTTTTACATGGTCAAAATTTGTGGTTTAATGCGATCATCTTTTAATTGTAAATTAAGCATATCTTAAACTGTCGCTCCGTTAAATCATATAAAGGGACGGGATATCATCCTCCATAATTCATTCTCCTTATTCTCGCGTGTGATATGCTAAAAAATCCCATTCCTTCTCATAGTATTTTCACAATAAAACATTTATCCTTGGATTTGTTCTGCTCGGTTTTGATGCAACCAAGCTGTATCGATCAATCTTCGATATATGGTATGATTTATCTTAATTCTTTTGGGGTTCAGATTCTCTTGTTTCTCCTTCCATATTATAGCATGTGATCTCCATGATTATTATAGAGTTTTCTTGGGTTTCTAGTTGGTTCGGTTGTATTGTGTCATCCTACGGTGGATGCAGGTGACACGAAAGGAGGATCATGACCCGTTGTGTGCACTACTCTCATATAAGGAACAACAAGAACCATTTGAGGTAGGGGATTCATTTCATCTCTCTTATATTATGTGAAACTGTATTGTTAGCATATTTTATATCACTGGATGATAATAAAATTAACATAATAAATAATTGAACAAGATAAATAAATTGATATTGATCGTATGTTATTGCCTCTTGTTTTTCAAGATAGTGTGATATCTATTCTTGCTTGTTTAGATGTTCATTCTTGATGGAGATTTTTAATGAATGTAAACAACAATTAATTGATAATTATTTGGTTAAAAGTTAAAGAGGCATGTAAATGAATCTGGATATCCTTGTTGTAATTTTATGTTACTCAAACTGGCATAGTAAAAAAAATTATTATTTTAAATAGTTTACTGATTAGGTTTCCCGAATTTGGAACCTATGAATACTAAATCGGTTAATTAAAGATCGATTAAAGAACTGATTTTTTGATAATTATTTGAATGGTTCTGAGTTACCCTATTGATTTTTAAAGAGCCAAGAGACCAATTGTTAAGATGTTTTCCCCCTACTTCTTGTGTTTTAATGTGAGCACAAATGGCTGTTTTGTAATGTGGGGGCAATGGAGACCTTTTCTTGTGGCAGCCGATGATTCCTAGAGTGTAGAGATGCATCAGTTTATGCATTTGGGTGTCGGGGTGGACACTTGGGATGATGGAACAGGATGGATGTAATTGTTTGATTCTTGATCATTCTTATTAGTTGATTATCTGCTTTAGTTTTCCCCACTGCTCAAGGTATCTGGTCTTGCATACCCTTCTTACAAAAGAGGTGAAGATGCATGAGGTACGCCACGTGCTTTCCGTGTTTAGATTCTCAAGGTTGGATGTGTATATGGTCTTTCTATAGGCGGAGAAGACTCGACGGGTAGTACATCTACTCACCGTGTTGTTCCCCCTTGTGTTTAGTAAAATAAAATGTTTTTCTAGAATGTCCGGGAATATGGGAGTGTGATTATGTAATGAATAATTGAATAAATGATGTTAACCCTTGGGGTTGGAGTTACTGGAACAAAATGATAAGGTTATAATTTTAAAGGGACAACGTACTTTGGTTGTGATAATAACAAAGTTTAATGTGGAATTTTAAACAGTTAATTATTGTTTAAAGAGTTAATTAAATTAAAGTTGAACTGATAAAAAGGGAATGAAATAAACTATTTATGCTCTTTAAATGGTTGTGTTCTTATAGTATACCAAGTCATTGAAGTAACATCAAAGAGTTCTAAGAGACGTTAGCTGCAGTTGAGTTTAAGACTAGTTTATTCCCATAGTGTGGTTGTGAGATATAGTATATCTTATACTTTTTGTGTTTCTATACACTACTCTACCTGTCAGTAAGGGAAACTGACACCCCGGGGATTCTGAGATCGAGGGGGTGTTTTCCCCAAACATTTTGGTGGGAGGATGTTACTTGTGGTGACAGACACATTGGTTTGTTATCCCCCTATATATCTATAGAGGGATGCATTGGCTTGTGGTTATTCAAACACATATATTCTGGATATAGTTTTCTATGGACTACTATAGGTGTAACGTGTATAGGTTGTGATGGCTTGAGGATCCATACACGGTGTATGGGCTGTAATCGATTGAGGTATAATTCTTGATGTATGATACATGTTATGCGTGCTATGGTGGATCCCAGAAACTACCTGATTACTTTTATTACGTGGAAATGGTGGTTTTGTTTCATGAGATGCATGTTGTGGTGCTTCATCCAGGTGTCTGCGGACAAGCCTTTTTGGAGAGAGATTATTAGGAAATGCGATGTTGGGGAAATGCAGCAAACCAGTGGGGAAGTAGTAGAGGGGTACCCTTGATATTTTTTATTATATTATATACTCTTATATTCATTACTTTGTGATAGTATACAGGGTGAGGTTGGGAATATAGTATACAATCTTAGGTGACGAGCTTGTTTCACTTGTTTTTCACCGTTCTTTATGATGATTTATTTAATATTTCACGAGATGCTTCAGATCATACTGAGTATACAATTATACTCACCATATTTATATATATAAAAAATTTCAGGTCACTTGGAGCAGGTTGGGGATCAGGTTGCTTACTACTAGCTTGTGGTTGCAGGAGATGTTCGGGCATGTGGTTGCTACTGTTTTAGTTTCTTTTGGGTACTTGCAGTTTTCCCCTTTCAGTTGTAGTAGTTTTTCTTAAATTTTATATGTGTACTTGATATTTCATTCATCTTACTGGTTGAGTTGGAGTTGGTTGGTTTCAATCTTATCTCTCTCTTTTTCATGTATTCTCTTCAAGGGTAATTCATCCCATTTGTGTGTTTATTATACCCTCAGTGCTAGTCACCAACCCGGGGCCTATTGGAGGAGGGACTCGGGGTGTCGTTATCTTCCTTCTCACATTTTTGGCCTAGGAGGGGTACACTTTGTGGGGAGGGGGTCATGACAGAGTGGTATCAGAGGTCTGGTTGAGAGATAGGATGGAGATTAATGTTAGGAACAAGCGAGGATACATGGTTTGGTAGGGAAACAATGTCATTCATGTTTAGAAAGTGATGTAAACACTAGATACCGACTAATAAATATGTGTTTAGGGCCCCCTATGATCTTATATTCAGACCATTATATTTAGAATGGCTACTAAAAAAGGTGATACTACTTGTAGTGTAGAGACCTAGGAAAAGAACATGCATCATTCTCCTTTGTGACTGTGTTTGAATGGGTAGAACGTGGGATAGGTTAAAAAAAAGTCAATGAAAGAAAACATTTAATTAATTAATGTTGAATATTCTATATTCTAGGATTCGGAGCTCTAACAGTTTTTTATTTTACATATATGGATCCAAGTTGTATTTCACCCCAGGTTTACACAAAAAATGTCCAGCAGAATGTTCCAGCAGATCGCTGCCAGGTAGAGGTTGATGACGACGACACTTGAAGGAAAACACTCTGAGAGTTTCAGAGCCATAATCTACAAAAGTACGAGGGCTTCGTTATATATGAAGTCATAGATGACTGGTTGGAGGAGGTTGAGATATGTTTCAGTTCGATCCATTTTTTGAAGGAGCACTGGGTATCCTTGGTTTTGACGATGCTGCATGGAGCAGCGAGGTAGTGGTGGTTGTTTTTCCTCAGGGATTGTGAGGAGTCAGCAATCATGTAGGAGGTGTTGCGAGACAAGTTTAGAGTTGAGTTTCTTTATTCGACTGCGAAGCCATACAGTCTCCAGGAGATTCTTACCCTAGGATAGGGGAGCACCAGTTTTTATGACTTTAGAATCTGTTTCAATAATCTTTTACAATATGATTGGGACTTGCTGCCAGATGTGGAGGCCAGGGGGAGGCATTTTAGGAGGCTTTTCATCTAGAGATCTAGCGCCAGGTCACCCCACTTATGCTGATAACATATCTTGAGGTGCTTGAAAGGGATGAGGTTTTTGAGAGGACATTGGCCAGGACTAGATCACCACGACAGGGGAATCTTTATGATTCCTCACAAAGGAGAGCTGTGGTCCGGGGATCCCGGTTTTCAAGGCAGAAGAGTTTTTGTCTAGCTGAGGGTAGGTAACATCCCTTCACATATCATTTATCTATAGGAAGAAACATTCAGGCCTATGATAGGGGATTAGGTTCTTTTTTTCTTGTGGTGGTAGTGGTCATCAGAAGCTAGAGTGCCCGACCTTTCAGAGTAGTCATCGTGCACCAGGAGCTACGCTCTAGGTTCCTCTGTTAAGGCAGTTCCAGCTGTGGCAACAACGGTAGTTTGCACCAGATTTAGATCAGCAGAGGGTATATGGGGTAGATAGAGTACATCCCCATGATGATCCTCGTCCTCAAAGAGTAGAGTGTGGTTGTGGTGGTGGACGTCATCTGGGTCAGAGAGGCCGTGGAAGAGGTCGTGGTCTACTTCATGCTCTAGTGTTTCCAGCTCCAAGTGAGGGAGATGTTGTTCGAGGTACCCTTTTCATGATTTATAGCATGGTGTATGCCTTGTTCGATTTAGGAGTGACATGATCCTTCATATCACCTACCCTTTTCCATGCTTTGGGACTTGAGGTAGAGAGGCTTCTAGTGCCCTTAGCGTTGACTACGCTAGTTGGAGGTCGAGCTCACTTGTTTGATGTATGTAGAGACTATGAGGTAGTGTTGGGAAAACACTTCTCTTGGGGATATTTCATATATTTATGAATACAACCATATGATGTCATCCTCAGCATGAATTTTTTGTATTCGGTGAAGGCTATTGTGAATTGCATTAGGAAAAAGGTCTTTTTCATTGTTGCAGAAGAAGAGCCAGTGGTTTTTGTTGGCGAGCAAGATCCTGAAATGGGTCATAGGAACATTATATCATTATCATCCATGATGGCTGAGATGATACTGAGTTATTTATAGGTTAAATAGTTGGTGTTTCCTAGGGTCATAGAAGAGTACCATGATATATTTCCAGAAGAGGTTGTAGAATTACCCCCTCAACGAGAGATCATGTTTGGGATCAACCTATAACTAGGAGCATCTGATATATCTATTTATCCATATAGTATGGACCCGTCTGAGTTATGAGAGATATGTATACAGCTTGATGGTCTACTACATTGTGGTTTTGTTTGGCCAAGTGCGTCACCATGGGGTGCACCAGTTTTGTTTGTGAAGAATGTTGACAGTAGTTTGAAGTTGTGTGTCAATTATCGACACTTAAAAAAGTGAAAATAATGAATTGATATCCTCTCTTATAGATTAATGATTTATTCGTTCAACTAAAGGGTGAAAGTTGGTTCTCAAAGATCTAATTTCGGTCACAATATCATTTGGGGCGTGTAAAGGATGACGATATCCAGAAGACTACTTTCAGTTATCATCATGGGCATTATGAGTTCATTGTAATGTCGTTCGTCTGGATGAATGCTCCAGCTATGTTCATGGGATTGATGAATTCTGTGTTCTGTGAGTTCCTAGAAAAGATCGCTGTGGTTTTCAATGATGAAATCCTTGTGTACTCCACATCTGAGGAGGAGTATGAAGAGCATCTAGACGCCGTTTTGAGAGTACTTCGTCAACATTATATTATTGGAAAGTTGTTGAAGTGTGAGTTTGGGATTGACAAGCCCTTTTCATGGGGAATGTTGTGTCCCAGTAGGGAGTAGTTGTGGATCCATCGATGATAGAAGCATTTTTGTCTTGGTCGTCCCCCAAGACAATGTCAGAGGTATGAAGTTTCCTTGGTCTCACAAGCTACTATAGCAGGTTCGTAGAAATAATCTCACAAGTTGTGACTCCTATGACAGCTTTGACCATGAAGGATCATGCATTCATTTGGACTGATCAGTGTCAGGAAGCTTTCAAGTATCTAATGTAGAATTTAGTAAGTCCTCTAGTTCGTTTTCTTCCAGCTGAGGGAGTTCAGTTTGATGTTTTCTACGACGCTTTGCATCTCGGGTTAGGTTGTGTTCTCATGCAGCTAAGGCTAGTTGTTTCTTATAGGTCTCAGAATTTGCATCCCCATGAACATAACTATTCCACCAATGATCTTGAGTTGTTATCCATGGTGTATTCTGTTATGTTGTGGAGACACTATGTCATTGGTGAGCGCTTTGTGGTTTCCACCGATCATAACATTTTGAGGTATGTTTTCTCCCAATGTGACTTGAACTTACGGCAGAGTCGGTGGATGGAGTTCTTATAGAAATATGACATAAAAATATCGTATACGCATGGAAAAGGGAATATTGTAGCTGATTTGCAGATTTGAAAGTCACATAGTGATGTGGTGCATGAATCCGATGATTCATGGAGAGTAATGGAAGAGCTACCAACATTAAATCTTGATATGGGAGAAGTTGGGGGGTAGAGGTTGTCTTTTTTGAGATGGAGGTACAATCATTTCTAATGAAAAAGGTGGAAGAGTCTCTGTTAGAGGATCTAGAGGTGGAGGTCTAGAGAGACAAAGTTGTTTATGGCGAGGCCCCTGATGGTTGGTCGGAGGAGGAACAACACTGATTGTTGTATCACATAAGGCTTTTTGTTCTATTGAAGATGTGAGATATGGTTCTCAGATAGTTTCAGAGTTTGTCTTTAGCGGTAAATACTAGAATGAAAAAGATGTACCAAACCTTGAGGAGCTAGTTTGGGTGGCCGGGTCAGAAGCGTGTAGTAGCAGAGTTTGTGTCCCGATGTTTGATCTTCCAGAAGGTGAAAGCCGAACACTGTGTTCCTAGGGGTCATATCCAGCCATTAGAGATTCCTCAGTTGATGGGGGAGGACATCTCAATGGATTTTGTTACTGGTTTACCATGATCTCTGTTAAAGACATGATGCTATTAGGGTGGTAGTGGATCATTTAACAAAATAGGCCCACTTAATTTAAATCAAGGAGTCAATCTCAGTAGATGTTTTTTCCAGGAAGTATCTTGAAGAGGTGGTGATACATCATTGAGTCCCAAGGATTTCTAATTGAGATCCTTGTTTTACCTCCAAGGAGTTGAGAGGTCTCCAACATTCTTTTGGTTCTCAACTATGCCTTAGCACTACTTTTCATGCTCAAACAGATGGTCAGACAGAGCATACCATCCATATTCTTGAAGACATGTTACACTCTTGTGTTCTCGATATTGGAGGTTCATGGATGAGGCACTTACCCCTGGTGGAGTTTTTTTACAATAATATTTTTCACTCCACCATGGGTATGGCTCCAATTTAAGCCTTGTATGGACGACCTTGTCGTTCTCTGTTGTGTTGGACTGGGGTCGGAGAGTCAGCAATTCTCGGACGGGAACTAGTGCAGAATAGAACAGAGATGGTTCTGGTGATTTGTGAGAGAATTAAGACTACATTATATCTTACAAAATCATATTTTGACCAAAATAGGAGACCCTTATAATTTAATGATGGGGATCATGTGTCTCTGAAGATGACTCCCTGTCGTGGGTAGCGATAGTTTAGTTGTGGGAGTAAGCTTTCTCCCCGCTTTGTTGGGCCTTTCAAGGTGTTATATTGTGTTTGAGTGGTGGCGTATTGAGTAGAAATTCCCTCACAGATGAGTTGGATACATGATGTTTTCCATGTATCACAGCTCCGTCGTTATCTTCATGATGACTCTCACGTCATCGATTGGGGAGAGATCGATGTTGATGATGATGCGACCTTTGAGGAGCGACCTGTTGTGATCCAAGTCCACAAGGATAAAGTGTTGTGCAAGCCTTCTATTCCCTTGGATCGTGTCTTGTGGTGAAACAGTTACATGGAGGAGAGCACATGGGAACGTGAGTCACATATACATGATCAGTACCCAGAGTTGTTTGATTTTTAACTCCTTTCATGTAACGACTTATGCTTTGTGGTTATAAACCTTTCATGCTTATGAGATGGATTTATTTTTTTACTTTTGGTTGCTTGCTCTGTTTTGAGAGGTATCTCGATTAGTGGTTGTTCAGACAGTTTTGTTTTCCCTCTAGGTGGTTTTTCAATTCTCGAGGATGAGAATTTTTTGAGAGGTATCTGATGTAATGTCCCAGACCTCTCTGGTTCTACCCTTTGTGAAAATCTGGTGTTTGAGTGTTCTGAGAGGTTATGGTGACTTATCTATGAACAGTTCCAATGGTAGACCATTGTGAACAATGCAACAGTGACCTTCTTTGAACAGTTCCAATGGTAGACCGTTATGAATAGTTCAATGGTAACCTTCTGTGAACAGTTCCAATGGTAGACCATTTTAAACAATCCAATGGTAACCATAGGTGAAGAGTTCCAATGATAGACTATTGTGAACAGTGAAACGGTGACCTTCTGTGAATAGTTTCAAAAGTAGACCATTGTGAATAGTGCAACGGTGACATTAGGTGAATAGTGCAACGGTGACCTTCTATGAACACTTCCAATGGTAGACTGTTGTGAACAGTGCAATTATGACCTTCTATGAACAGTTCCAATGGTAGACCATTGTGAACAATGCAATGGTGACCTTAGGAGAACAGTGCAATGGTTACCTTACAGAAACAGTTCCAATGGTAGAAGGTTGTGAATAGTGCAACAGTGACCTTCTGTAAATAGTTCCAATAGTAGACCATTGTTAATAGTGCAATGGTAACCTTAGGTGAATAGTGTTTCCATAATGGAAAGGTTCCAACGGTGAGGTTCATGAACAGTGTTTCCAAAACGGTGAGCTTCCAATAGTGAACAATGTTTTTAGCTTCCTACTATTTCAGCCTTTGATGTTTCCTTTGATGTAAATTGAATTTAAAGCAAAATTTTAAGGACTCTAGGGTCAATCCAAAGTCCATAACTCTTATATTAATTATCCATAAGGCTCGGGATGTTTTTACTTAGTAAAACTGCATGATTTACTATGATCTGCTTTTAATGGGAAATTAAGCGTATCTTAATCCTTCGCTCCATTACATCTTTTAAAGGGACGAGATATATTCCTCCCTAATTCTTTTTCCTTCTTCTCTGGTGTGAGACACTCGAACATCACAGTCCTTATCATAGGAGTTTCACAATAAAACATTCAATATTGGATTGGTTCCACTTAGTTTTGATGCAACCAAGTTGTATCGATCATTATTCGAAATAAGGTATGTTTTATCATCATTTTTTGGGGTTCATATTATCCTGTTTCTCCTTCCATATTATTTCTTGTGATCTCCATGCTTTTAATAGAGTTATCTTGGGCATCGGTTGGTGCGGTCGTACCGTGGCATCCTCCGGTGAATATAGTTGTCACGAGAGGAGGATCGTGACTCGTTGTGTGGATTGTTCTCATATAAAGAACATCATGAATAATTTCAGGTAGGGAATTCATTGCTTCTCTTTTATTTTAGGTGCAATAGTATTGTTAGAATGTCTTATCCCACTATATGACAACAAAACAAACATAATAAATAACTGAAATGGATAAATAAATTGATATCGATTGTATGTTATTGCCTCATCTTTTGATAGATAGTTTGATATCTATGCTTTTTGTTTATCTCTTAGTTCTTGATGGAAATTGGTAATGAAGATAAACAAAAATTAATTCATAATTATTTGTTTAAAATATAAAGAGGCATGTAAATGAATCTGGTTCCCCTTTTTTAATTTGATGTTAATGAAATTTGTAAAGTAATCATAATTAGTTATTGTTCATAGCTTACTAATTTGGTTTCACGAATTTGGAACCAATGAATAATAAATCGGTTAATTCAATATGGATTAAAGAACTTATTGTTTGATAATTCCTTAAAGGGTTCTAAGTTACCTTCTTGATTCTTAAATGGCCAAGAGACCAATTTTTAAGATGTCTGTTTTCCAGTTACTTGTGTTGTGATGTGAGCCTAGATGGATTTTGTGGTATGTGTGGGCATGGAGACCTTTATTTGAGGCAACATATGACACCTAGAGTGGCGAGATGCATCAGTTTAGGCATGTGGGTGTCGGGGAGGAAAACAAGGTTGATGGAACAAGATGGATGTGACTGTTGGATGATTTGTCATTCTTATTTGTTGATTATTGGCTATACTTTTCCACACTGCTCAAGGAAATTGTTGTTGCTTACCCTTTTCTGAAAGAGGTGATGACACACGGGGTATGAAACATGATTTCCATGTTTATCTTCTCAATGGAGTATGTGTCTACGCTCTCGCTATAGGCAGAGTAGACTCGATGGGTAGTACATCTACTCACCGTGTAGATCACCCCTATGTTTAGTAGTATATAATGTTTTTCAAGATTTCTTGGGAATATGAGAAAATAATTTTTTAATGAATAATTGAATAAATGATGTAAAACCTTGGGGGTGGAGTTCCTAGAACAAAATTACGAGGTTTTAATTTTAAAGGGACAGTGGAATTTTGGTGTGATGCTAACGTTGTTTATTGTGGAATTTTAAATGGTTAATTAATGTTTAATGAATTAATTAACATAAAGTGGAACTGATAAAAAGGTAATGAAATAATCTATTAAATATCTTTAAATGGTCGTGTGCTTATAGGATACCTAGTCATAGAATTAGCAGCCCAGAGTCCGAGAGATGTTAGCTGCAGTTGAGTCTAAGACTAGGTTATTCCCATAGTATGGTTGTGAGATATAGTATATCATGTACTTTATGTGTTTCTATACACTACTACACCATTTCAGTAAGGTAAAATAACACCCTGAGGATTCTGAGCCCTAGGGGGTGTTTTCCCCAACAATCCATTGGGAGGATGAATGGATGAGTACCCCCTTTGGCCCTGCACTCTGATCATGGTAGTTACTTGTCCTGGCAGGCACATTGGTTAGTTTTCCCCATATATGTGTTTATAGGGTTGTAATGGCTTGTGGTTATTCACACACACATATTTTGGATATATTTTTCTATGGAATACTATAGCTGTAATGTGTATTGGTTGTGATGTCTTGAGGACCCTTACTCGGTGTATGAGCTATAATGGCTTGAGGTATAATACTTGATGTATGATGCACATTATACGTGCTATAATGCCTCCCCAAAACTACCTGGTTACTTTTCTTGCATGGACGTGGTGGTGTATTTTCATGAGGTGCATGTTGTGGTGCTTCGCCCAGGTGTCCGCGGACAACCCTTTTTGGAGAGAGATGCTTAGGACATGCGATATTGGGGAAAAGAGGAAAACCAGTGGGGAAGTAGTAGCAGGGTACCATTGATATTATTTATTATATGATATAATATTTTATGCATTACTTGGTGAGATTATCCATGGTGAGGCTGGGAACATAGTATACCTGCTTAGGTGATGAGTTTGTTTCAATTTTTGTTCACTGTTCTTTAGCATACTTTATCTACATTTGCACGAGAGTCATTGGGCAGGATCCTACTGAGTATAATGTTATACTCACCCTATGTATATATATATACTATTTTTTAGGTCACATGGAGTAGGTTAAAGATCAGGCTGGTTACTACTAGCTTGTGGTTGCAGGAGCTGTTCGGGACTGTGGTTTCTACTGTTTTAATTTCTTTTGGGTACTTGAAGTTTTTCCCCTTTCAGTTGTATTCGTTTTTTATGAAATTTATATTTTGTACTTGGGATTTCATTTATCAACCTGGATGAGTTGGTTTTGGTTGGTGTATACCTTATCTCTCTCTTCCGCATGTGTTCTATTAGAGGGAAATGCCTCCAATTTTTTTTACTATAACCTTGGTTCTAGTTGCCAACTCAGGGCCTACTGGATGTGAGAATCAAGGGGCCATTATTTTGCTACCCATATTGCCTTCCCAGGAGGGGAACACTTTGTGGGGAGGGGTTCGTGATAAGTAAAATAAAAAATGTAGAATTTTTAATTCTATTGTTTCATGGGAAAACTATGTATGGGATTTCTAATACTGCCATCGATTAAATTCATACCTTCTTAAAGGAATTACTTACAGATGACGCAAAAATTCCATCAAAACACTATTTTTCAAGGAAGTTAGTTGAGGAACTTGTATTTTCATGAAAAAATTCATGCTTTCCTGGAATATTTCATTTTTTTCTAGGAGGAAAATGCTGAATGAAATGATTGTATAAAATGTGTCACATCCCATTTGAAGCCAAAAGGTGATGGAACACCATCATGTGTTCCATATAATGTAATATGGAATGTTACATTGATCCCCATACTCTAGAATATTTTTATGTCTAATGAAATATCAATTAAAATTTGATGGCATGATACCAAGATAAATAAGACTAATGATGACTTGGTTCACCCTACAGATAAATTTCTATGGCAACGATTTGATGCTTTATGTCCTGATTTTGCAGCAGACGTGTGTAATGTGTGGTTGGGTCTTTTATGTGATGGTTTTAATCTGTTTCGGTAGATTCATACATGAAATAGAACATAGCTAGTTTTATACACATTTATAATCTTCCCCATGGGTGTGTGTGAAAAAACCTTTCACTTCCAGGAGTATACTCATATCTGGCCCTTGTTATCCTGAAAATGAATTATATGTATACATACAAACTATAATAAAAGAGTTAAAAAATCTATGGGATGTGGGTGTGTGAACTTACGATGAATGTTCGAAATACATATTTCAGATGTGTGATACATTTATGTGGATGATCAATAATTTTCCTACTTATGCAATGTTGTTTGGATGGAGCACGAAGGGAAAACTATCATGTCCTATTTGTATGAAGAATACATGATCAAGAATAATTAAACATCATTAGATTTTCTGTTTTATTGGACATCAATGGTTCTTTCTATTGGACCATCCATATAAAAATAATCATTGAAGATTTGACAATACCATGGAGATCGATGATCCACCTCAGCGTATGTGTGGAACAGATGTGCTTAATGAATTGAAATATTTCAGTTTTTCTTTCGGGAAGAGTCAAATGAAATCTATAAAGAGAATGAACGTTTCCACATAAACCTATTACAAATGGAGGAAGGGAAGAATATTCCTTGATTTTTCTTATTGTTCAACCAATTTTTTTTGTCATTCCTTATACGTAAGGTATATTTTAAACATATATGTGAAATTTTTCTTTTTATTCTTCTAAATTTTAAGGGAAATAAAAAAGTTGATTTAATTACTTGGCGTGACTTGGTGGATTGGGGAATCAGAAAAAAATTGCTTAATGTGCATATCAGTGAAAATAAATGGAAGCTTCTATGTGTTTCTTATGCGATAAATCCTATAGATAAAAAAAGAA
This sequence comes from Viscum album, assembly GCA_963277665.1. NCBI lineage: Eukaryota > Viridiplantae > Streptophyta > Magnoliopsida > Santalales > Viscaceae > Viscum > Viscum album. The sequence continues at coordinate 1,614,907,817 of OY728125.1, forward strand.
ATTTCTATAATTACTAGATACTATTGATGTTCATGATTGTTATTCAACAACATATTTAAACGGTTCAATAGAATAGAGGTGAAGATAAAATCATTGAAGACTCATGATTATCACATCCTTTTTCATGAGTTTATTCCAATAGAAATCATTCATATTCTTTCCAATAATGTAATGGTGTATATTATTCAGTTTGGCCATTTGTTTAGAGACTTTTGTGTTTTGATTTTGTCCTAGCCTTTCTTGCAAAAAAATTTGGCAGATGCACCATAAATTTTGTGTGAGTTAGAAAAAATATTTCCTCCATCATTTTTCACATACATGCTATATCTGAATATCCATATTTCAAAAGAAATACTTCTCATAGGACCTATTTATTTTCATTGGATGTATCCAACAGAAATAAATATGTACACTTTAATGTCTTATATCCGTAATAGGAATCATCTTGAAGGTTCTATTTTGAAAGGTTACACGGATCAAGAATGTATGAATTTCTGTTATACGTATTTGCTTGATCATACTACAAGAATGAACAGAACAATGAGGAATGAAGAAGAAAATTATGAAAAAATTGGACCTAGTTTTCCATCACATACTCAAACATGAAGAATTATTATATCATATGCATTGACGATATTATGCCTTGAAGAGAGGGAGATGGCACATCACACAGTTTTGTTCAATTGCGATTTATTAGATGATTACATCATGTAAGTATATTGAATATGTATCTCTTATATATATATATATATATTTGTTTATCTATTCCTATTTGTATCTACAGGGAACATAAAGTGATGATAAATAGAAATTATCGTCCGTTATCATTGTGATGGAGGGAGACATTACCCATCAATGAGTTCTCTGCATGGTTAAAATTGAAGTTAATAATATTATTATTTAAACTAATTAAAACAATATTTAATTATGTATAATAATCATTTATATTTTAGGTAATGAGTTTTACAACTGACTCTGTCTCTGAGGAAATTAGATCTTTGGATTTTGGTTATAATATTGTGGTTCATGACTGTAAATCAATTGTTATCATTTGGTACATATTTATTATCACTGAACAAGCAATGAATACGAGAACAAAACATTACGGTGTTATGGTTAGTACCAAAATAGATTGTTTTTCTAGTGCATCAGATAGTATCCCATGATTTGAAAATGTAGGTTATTATAGAGAAGTTGACAAAATAAAAATATTGGATTATTATTCTCATTGAAGAGTCAAGATGATTAAATTCCTATGGTTTGATTCGATGACGAGGCATGAAACATTTATTGATGATTGTGGATGTTGAGTAATTGATATGACTCACACTCTTGCTACCAATGAACCATATGTATTGGCAATAATGGTGAAACATGTTTTTTATGTCAAAGTCCATCTTTGACCTGAATTTCGTGTCATTATTGAAATAATTCCAAGACATATTTTTGATTATGGAGATGATGGAGTTAACACCATCCCTACATCCATTGGAAATGATCAATTTAATACTTATGATGACTCTAATAGCTCAATTGTCATTGTAAACGATGAACCTAATGTTTTGGTGGGAAATATATAAAATCATCCTTTCGAATTCTCAATTTTTTGGTTTACGTCAACTTGGGTTTTTAAGGTTGGTAAAATTCAAAATGATTTAATATTGATTACAAATATGTTGTATCCACCTTTTACCATTTTTTGAATTTTCAATGTTTATTGGTTCCAATTTTATTTGAATTGAATTTTCTAATATAAAATTGAACTGTATTCAATCCTACAAAACCCAAATTTCTATCATGGTGAACATTTCAATGGTTGAACTATGATTTGTATAAAATTAGTATAACTCTAAGACCTCTGTTTAACATTTTACCAAGTAATGAACATTATGGTTTTTATTCTTTATAAAAACATGTATAGAAACCTACATCATTTAACTGGGCTATAGAAATCAAATTTTTAGTTTCATTTTGATATCTTCTTTAACCCCTATGAATCTAGTAGAATCAATGTTTCATTATTTTAATTGATTGATGACACATAGTAAATAACCAACCTACTAAAAATTAAATTTCATTATTATATCTTGTATGATTTATAGACATCATTATATATTTGTTCAAGCTCATTTTTTTGTGTTACACATTAGTTATACTTTTCAAATTACATCAATATTTGTTTTCAAATGTAGGAAATGCGACCAGATGAAGAGAGGCGATGTAAACAGATGATAGAAAAAAAAATGTTTCATAACTGAGATGGGCATTCCACCACTTGTTCCAGTAGTGAGTATTTTATTTGAAATATATATATTTAAATAATATATAATTTCAAGTGATTAATTTTGTTTTGAGGGTGTTCGTATGAGGGGGGGGGGGGTTTAAAAGAGCTAAACGATCTGGTCGGCATACCCGATTAGACCATGCCCCTCCCACTGACATATCAACCATCCCACATTCCAATCCCAGTGTGTCATTAGGGAAACATGAGATATTTTGGATTCCCTTGTTTTCACAACCCTTTACATATTGTCCTCCTCAGTCGTCTTTGCCATTTCTGATGATGATTACCACTCCCAATCTAGCATTTAGCCAGCCATCATTGTCATATTATTTTACATCTACTACTTTTCTCTAGGATTTTATATTACATATTCTTTGACTTCAACTCTACTAGAGTCTGTCCCTATAAAGCATACATTGGGACCCACTCCACCTTTACACAGTGTTTCTTCAGTTTCTGCAGATCATGCGGCACCCATTGATCAGACTACCGCAAGAATACATATAAAACCTTAACCAATTTTTACACCATTATTTATTTTCATTATAAAATTTATTAATAAAATATTTTGTTTTCTTTCATAATGGATACATCTACTGATAGGTGTTGGGGGAAGGGGTGTACATGTATGCGTGTGGTTTGGAACCGCCACACATAGTTGATGGTGGACTATAATGAAGATAGTCAATTATCGAAAAATTAAGGGAGAAATGTCAGAGTTTTGTGGCGACTATTTCCAAATATTATGACATCATTCATGTCAGCCCTCACTCAAAGAGATAGTTGGAAAAGGATTTCAAGGGAAATTTTTGGGCAAAGATATGTGTAAATACCTTGAAACCCTGTGGAAATTTTTTTCATAAATACACAGGAATTTTACGAATCCGCAGTTTCTGACAGCGCCTAATTCTAAGGCCCGTTGTGCTCGGAATCAATTTCTAAAATTTTTTCTGGTATGTTTAGTAAGCGTACATACATGATTTTATATATTTTGAACCGGTGCTCGGAATTAAAATCTAAGGACACCGATGTACTTGCAGTGCCGATATTAGCTTATGGGGACCTTCACCACAGTTGCGTTTTAGTGTGTTTGGATGTTAGTTTTCTGTGTTTCTTTTAAAAAAATATAAAATAAAAATATTTGATGGCTTATTTTTATATAGATGGTTAAAGTCATTGGGTGGTGGTTATTTTCACTAAATGGGAGTTTTAGGTGAGGTCCACCCCACATAACCTCCCATGGGAGGATATTTTATGGTGGGGCCCACACAATTCAAACCCCTCAACACCCCTTGAAACCCCCTTTAACTCTTTAAATCCCCTTGAATTTATTATAGCCAACACTCTTCATTTAATTTTGGTGAACTCACCACCTCCCTCCCACTTAAATGTGCCAACACAATTAATTAAATTCCTCATTAATTAATTTGTGTTTTTCAAATTCATTTGAAATGCCTAGAAACATTAAAAAAATAGGGAGCCTGTTACTTTACTTTGCCTTGGCGATTATTCTGTGGTGATCTTGGGAGGGGTCTTGGAAGGACGATACATTTCCAATGAGGAACGTGAAGAACACAAAGAATTCTCATTCTCTCCAACGAAGAACACACCGTCACGGACAAAGAACGAGGACGTCGCTTGAGCCCAGAACCGGCAGCGTGTGACGGGAGCAACCTTTGACGACATCTTCAATTTTTTTTGGCGCCTTCAACAACGTACAATGAATTGAGGATGGGGGATTTGAATAATTTTAAATGAAAAACAATTATACCATCGTTATTAAATGAATGCCTTGGTTCATCGTTAACCAAATGATATCATCTAATACATAGGGCACGTGCCGAACCAACATGGCCCATCATCCCTCTGTTGGTTATTGTGGTCTGATGTTGGAGGAAAACTCGAAAGGGTGAGGTGTCATCGCACCACACTAGAGAAGAACCACGGGATGGAGGAGGCAGTGGTGTCGGTGACCGGAGGCGGCGGTGGCCGCGGTGACCGCGCTCCGCCCACAAGGAAGGTGACCGGTGGCTGCTCAGGCCGCCCGGACCGTGACTCAACAGGCCAGCCAATCCGGCTGGTCCGTGAGAAGGAGTCGCGGTGCACGAAGGATCCGCGTGGAGGGAGATTTGGCTAGCATCTGCGGGCCTCTCAGCTAGAGAAGAACTGGCCGGCATCTTTCCAAAAGCGCTGGAAGAACTGGACGGCTACGGCCGGCCGGGCTGGAAGACCACGGTGCCCACAGGCATCGCGTGGCAGAGAAGACTGCAGCCCGCAACCGCGGGCCGCTTGGTTGGGTGAAACGGTCGGCTACGGCCGGCCGGGCTGGAGGACTATGATACCTACAATCACCGCATAGAGGAGAACCATGGCTCACTATGTGGGCGGCTTGCACCGGGCAGAACCGTCCAACTACTCCCGGGCGTCCAGAGGAAAAGGCGGCGCCGCTGGGCAAACAGGACCGGCCTACAGCGTAGGCCGGATCCGCATCTGGGCCATGCCCCACCGGGCCTGGTAGATCCCCCAAACAAGTCAGACCCGCCAAACCGGGCCGGGCCAACCCCCAACTGGGTCAGAACTGCCACACTGGGTCGGGCCGACCCCCAGTCGGGTCAAACCTACAGAGTCGGGGCGGGCCGACCCGCCAGCCCATTGGGCTTGACGGGGTAGGCCCGACTTTACTTAAATGTGAATATCTTCAAGACCATGTGTATGAACAACATTTCATCTGTGGCACTAGGACCCTCTCTACGAGGTAGTCCATTTTCAATACTCTATATGAGTTTTGGACAACTTTGGAAAATGGACGGGTTTGGACCGAGCATAAATCCAACCAGGCCCCTAGATGGAAATGACAATAACTCTCAAACTGCGCGTCCGATTGACGCGCCATCTATCACGTTGGATTCCCTATGACGAGGAAAAACTACGAGATACATAAAATACGAACATCATGATTGTTGATATATCGACACATGGATCGAGAAGAAGACCCTCCCAGAATCGAGTGTGTTGTGTGCGGGAACCCTTGGGTTGGCTGCGACTGAGATGACATAATCCTCCATGGGTTTGAAAATGATGACTACTATACAGGAATCCTCCATGGTTTCATCATAGATTACTACTGAACCCAGATCCTCCATGGGTATGACTATTCTAACTTATGTTCTTGTATCCTGTGTGGTTCCGACAGAGTAGCTGGTCCTATATCATATGTGGGTCAGATAGATTAGCAGGTCCCATATCTTATGTGGGTCTGACAGATTAGATGAATCAGTGACTACATCTGATAATCTCAATCACTCTACGAAAGATGTATACCTGTGTGAGCTAAGTCTTGTCTTTCAATCATTATCATCAACGTGATTGAATTTACTTCTTGTGTGGACTGGGTTGTGCTTGGGCTCAAGATTTGAAGTCGAACTGTGATTGGTAACTTAGGTATATGTATGGGAATATACCTAAGTAGGGTTTGTTGATACTTCATATTTGTATCTCTGTTCTATTGTTTATCCTTATTGGATTCTGGGAGACCATCGAGGGTCTTGGGGTGCCTACTGAGTATTGTTATACTCATCCCTGTGCGGGCTATTCCCACACTTCGTTGTGTTGGTTGCTGATGACGGACATCACTGATCGAGGTAGGGAGTTGTAGAGAGGACTGTACCCGGAGGTGTACCACTGGGAGAGACATACACGGATTGGATGGATATACCTGGGGTGCTGAGGAGGACATTTCTACCCAACATTCAATTGGGAATTCAAGAGGACGACTTAGTAGTTGTTGTTTTACCTTTCTGCAGTTGTACTAGATTTTCAGTTGTTTGTACTTTACTCTTGGGCTTGTATTTCCGGCCCCCTTTCCTTTCAGCACTTTCTTTTGTATACAGTTTTACTTAGTGATTACTACCAGTTGCGTAATCTATTGTTTTCACTAATTAAAGGAAATTCTTTCCCTTTTTATTGGGGTTACACATTTAGTGTTAGACGCCAGCCCCAGGCCTATGGATGACGGGCTTGCGGTAGTCACGACACGGGGCCCGAGGACGGGTTGTGTCAAATTGGTATCTGAGGGACGTTCTACCGCAGAACATGGACTCAGATTATTTTAACAACAATAATGTTAAATGTTTCAGGTGTGGTTATCAGTTTAGTGAAACCATTGTTGGTGTGGCGGCTGACGTATCAATACACTAGGACCCTGACTTCTGATCTCCAACTCAGTGCACGAAAACATTGATTGCGTGTGTGTTTCCTTATAAAAGTTTTCATCGTGATTACTTTGTGTCATCTCACCATGTATACTGTTTTAACCGTGGCATGGGAACACCTGTTTCATTTTAGGATGGCCCCATGAAGGTAGCCAGCTAGGGTTCTGAGGTTCGTACGAGATGGTAGCTCACAGAGAGATGAGGCCTCGGTGTAAGGCCCCATCACTACAGAGGTACCAGCGGTACCAATACCCACTGGGCCACCAATACCACCAGCTCTATCAGTAGAGAGTGCACGCCACTAGTGTGTGTAGCATGAGTTCCTATTCCAGAGGCCACCCAGGTTCTGGGGAGAGACAGACCCATAGGCAACTGTGGATTGGATGAAGGTTGTCGGGTGAGTTTTCATTTTGGTAGGGACACCAGCCGACCTCATGGTGATCCTTGACACGAGTAACTTTCATGAAGCAGTAGGAATATGGTGGAGCCTGTTTTTCTAGGTGCACGATGAGGAATCATTACTCTGGACAGACTTTGAGAGTATCTTTTCCTCAATGTTTTTTGTAGCCACCCTTCATGCGGTGGGGATTCAAGAGTTACTCCATTAGCAACAGGGTAGCATGACAGTAGCTCAGTACTTAGTGTGGTCAACTGACCTCTTGCGCTACTCTGCCGATATGGTACGTGACCCTTTCTTTAGGGTTCAGACCTACGAGTAGGGGCTCAGGCATGAGATCAGGGATTCGATGATTTCCCTCAGCATCCCGACATCAGGGGAGGTTCTGGAATGAGACTTTTTAGTATAGAGTTTTCTCACTGAGTCGTCAACAGAGGCGAGACCCACCACAGGTCGACATACAGCGGAGTCTTATACAGACAGCAGTAGATATAGGACAAAACGGTCTAAGCGGACCCGACCATTAGGTGGGCGACCCCAGGATACTGGTTCGGTTGTGCAGTGCACACGAGACAGACCCATCTATACGAGGAGTAGGCAGTGCTATGCATGCGGTAGGCCGGGCCACATGGATCGTGACTACCCGACCCTCCATGAAAATTAGCATTATATTGTAGAGGGACCTCCCAGGAAGAGGAAAATGTTCGACCGTGGTGGTCTGCTGGGAGTAGGAAGATGTGGTAGAGGAGTTGTCCAAGCAGCGGGTGGTGGATGACGTTTCAAAGCTCTACCACCACCACCACCAGGAGGTCGACCCCGACCATAGGGAGCTGGAAGACAGTGGCATCCTCAGCTCCAGGCAGTCAAGGCTTACGACCACAGTGCACATGAGATGATTTGAGGTACTATCTGTGTCTATTCCAGACGTTATAGATTACTTATAGTCACAAGTGAAAGTCATTATTTTATTTCCACTGACCTCGTTCGGAAATCAGGGATTCTGATGGTGTCGTTGGCTCGATAATTACGGCTAGAGACTCCTATGATAGTAGACTCGACAATTATTCACTGGTGCCGGTAGTGTGACCTTACTCTAGGAGGTAAGAGATTTGGCTGGGATCTTCTTGTAGTGGCATCGATGCCTTACGATTTCATCATGGGTATGGACTCGTTAACCACGATTCATTCTCATATTGACAGTATTAGGCACAACGTGTAGTGTACCCACAAAGATGGGACCATATTCAACTTCACCAGCAAGAAGGGAGACTTTGCAGCATAGGATGGACTTATGCAGAGAATGGGGTAGCCGATCACACATCAGTTGGATAGTCTCATCCTCAGAGCGGTTGATGTGCGGAGTCCGAATTTTCCTGTTCTGGTGGATCAGTACGTGGATGTTTTCCCTAACAACATTCCAAAAATAATTTCTTGCAGATAGGTAGATTTCAACATTGAATTGTACCACGGGATAGCACCGATATCTACTCCAGTATATTGGATGGCTCCCACCGAGCTTCGTGAGTTGCAGGTATAGCTGGAGGACTTGCAGGGGAAGGGATTTATCCGACCCAGTGTTTCACCCGGGGGATCTCCGATTTTATTCTCTAAGAAGGTGGATGGGATTTTGAGACTGTGTGTCGACTACCATCGCCTGAATAAGGTGATCATGATGAAAAATTACTCACTCTCGAGGATTGGTGACCTCTTTGGTCAGCTCAAGGGAGCATTATGGTTCTCAAAGATAGACCTCAGGTCAGGCTATCACCAGCTCAGAAGTGGAGATGAGGATGTGCAGAAGACGGCCATTAGGTGTTAGTATGGACACGAAGAGTTCTTGGATATGCCCTTTGGCATAACCAACGCTCTAGTAGTGTTCATGAGTATCATTAATAGGATCTTCCAGCCTTACCTCGATCGCTTTGTCATAGTCTTCATTGACGACATACTGATTTACTCGACTACTGATGAGGAGCACACCTACCATTTGTATGTAGAACTGGACACATTCTAAGAGCACTAGCATTATGGTATTCTCTCAAAGTGCCAGTTTTTGATTCGAGAGGTTCACTTCTTGGGACACGTCATCTCGGAGGATGGAGTTGCAGTGGATCCCGTGACGATCGAGGCAGTAGTAGAGTTTGTATCTCAATGCCTCACTTTTCAGCAAGTGAAGGTGAAGCACCAGGTTCCAGCAGGCTTGGTTTATCCCTTAGAGGTTCCAGAGTGGAAGTGGGATGGAATATCCATTGATTTCGTGACGATACTACCATGTAATTCTAGAGGACATGACTCTATCTGGGTGGTCGTAGACCAACTCACCAAGTGGTCCCACTTCCTACCTAAGAGAGAGAAGTTCTCAGTTGAGAGCATGGGATGTCTATACGTATAGGAGATCGTACGTCTTCATGGTGATTCATTGACAATCGTCTCCGATCGGGATGAACGTTTCACTTCCCTGCTATTGAAGGGTCTGAAGGAGGCTTTATGGATGCAGCATCGCTTGAGCACCGCCTTCCATCCTCAAATAGATGGACCGACTGAGAGGACCATTCAAACTCTTGAGGACATGATCCGTGCATGTGTCCTTGACTTTGGTCACAGTTGGGAGGATCAATTACCCCTGGTGGAGTTTTCGTACAACAATAGCTACCTCTCCACCATCGGGATGAAACCTTACGAGGCAATTTACGATTGAACTTGTAGATCACCACTGTGTTGGACTGACCTATGGGAATCGGGACTTGTAGGAAAGGAGATGGGGCAGGCTATGACGGAGAAGGTGCAGATCATCCAGGAGTAGATGAAAACAGAACATAGTGGACAGAAGTTCGATGATGATAATAGACGGAGACCACTGGAGTTCAAGGATGGTGACCGCGTCTTATTACGGGTCTCACCACGATGCGGTCTACGAAGATTTGGTTGAGGTGAAAAGTTATCTCTGCGATTCATTGAACCATTCCATGCTCTCAGCAGAGGAGGCGATGTGGTTTACCACCTCGTTCTTCAACATGAGTTACGCTGGGTGCATGACGTCTTCCACGTATCTCAATTGAGGAGATACATGCATGACCCATCCCACATCATCGAACCTGGGGATCTAGACATTGATGACGGGGAGACATTCACAGAGGTTCTAGTAGAGATTGATGATCAATGGGAGTAGCTCCTGCATGGATGGTTGATTCCTCTGGTGTGCATTCACTGGTAGCACAGGAACCTCCAGGAGAGCACATGGGAGCGGGAGGCTCAGTTGCATGATCAATACCCACTTTTGTTCCCTTAGTGTGTGATGTAGCTTACGGGGACAGAAATACCTAAGGTGGGGAGAATTTAAAGACCCAGAAATTGAGTGGAAGTTTTTTTCTTAAATAAACGGGAATTTTACAAGTGTGTAGTTTGGGACAGCGCCTGATTCCGAGGCCTGGTGTGCCCAGAATCAATTTTTGAAGTTTTTTTGGGTAAGTTCAGTAAACTTACATAAGAGAGTTTATATCTTTTGAACTAGTGCTCAGAATGGAAATCTGAGGACACCGATGAACTCGCAGTGCCAGTATTCGATTAAGGGAACCTTCACCACAGTTGTGTTTTAGCGTGTTTGGAAGTTAGTTTTCTGGGATTCATTAAAAAGAAAAAAGTAAAATAAAAATAAGTGATGGATTATTTTTATTTAGATGGTTAAAGTCTTTGGGTGGTGGTTATTTTCTCCAAAGGGGAGTTGGGGGTGGGTCTCACCCCAACATAACCTCCCATGGGAGGATATTTTGTGGTGGGGCCCACAAAATTTCAAACCCCTCAACTCCCATTAATGAAAACACTCTTCTTTTAATTTGGGTGAACTCTCCACCTCCCTCCCACTTAATAGTGCTGAAACAATTAATTATGTATTTATTTATTAATTTGACTACTTTTAATTCATTTGAAAGGCATGGAAACATTAAAATAATACGGAGCCTATTATTTTACTTTTCCTTGGTGAATATTCTTTGGGGAGCTTTGGAGGTCTCTTTGAAGGAAGACCATTTTCCAACGAGGAATCTAAAGAACATGAAGAACGCTTATTATCTCCAATGAATAATGCACCATCATTGATGAAGAATGGGGATGACACTTGAGCCCGAAATCCGCAGCTTGTGACAGGAGAAACCTTCAACGAAGTCTTAGAATTCTTTTTCTACGCCTTCGACAACGTACTACGAATCAAGGTAGGTGGATTTGATTAATTTTAAATGAATAAAATTAAACCACAATTCTTCGATGAATGCAATGGTTCATCATTATCCAAATGATATCATCTAATATGGAGGGCACGAGCAGAACCAACACGGCCCGACGTCCCTCCGTTGGTTATTGTTGTCTGACGTCGGAGGTGAAGTTGAATGGGCGCGGTGTCGTCGCACAGTGCAGGAGAAGAACCACAATACAATGGATGCGGCGGCGTCGGTGACCGGAGGCAGCAGTGGTAGTAGCGGCCATGCTCCGACCACATGGAAGGAGACCGGTGGTCGCTTGGGATACCTGGACCGCGGCACGACCGGCCAGCCGATCCGGTCGGTCAGCAAGATGGATCTGTGATGCACGATGGTGCCGTGTGCAGGGAAACCATGGCCCACATCCATGAGCCGCTCGGACAAAGAAGAAATGGCTGGCCTCATGCAAGCTAGGCTAGAAGAACTAGCCAGCTACGGTCGGGCGTGCTGGAAGACCGTAGTGCCCGAAGGAGCCGTACGATGGAGAAGACCGCGGCCCGCAACTGCGGGCCGCTTGGCTGGGCGAACCAGTCGGCTATGGTTCGCACGAATGGAGGATCCCGGTGCCCGAAGGCACTGCATGTAGGTGATCCGTAGCCCTCTGTGCATGCCACGTGTGCCGGGTAGAATTGACCAGCTGCAGTCGTCCAGCCAGAGGAAGAGGCGGTGCTACTTTGCACCACCGGGTGAACCGAACTAGCCCGCAACGCGGTCCAGGTCCGCAGGTGGGTCATGCCCACCTGGTCGGGCCGACCCCCAGCTGATTCAAACACTCCAAACCGGGTTGGGCTAACCCCATCTGGGTCAGACCCTCCGAACATGGTCAAGCTGACCCGCCAGCCCATTGGGCCCGACGGGCCGGTCCTGACTTCACTTAAATGCGAATATAATCAAGATCGCGCGTTCGAACGACGCGATTTCTAAAACACTGGGACCCTCATGATGAGGTGTTCCTTTTTAGATACTCTATATGATTTTTTCAAAACTTTGAAAAATGGGCAGGTTTGGACCGAGCATAAATCCAACCAGGCCCCTAGAACAGAAATGCCAATAACTCTCAGAACGAGCGTCTGATTGATGTGTTTTCTGTTTAGTTTGGGTTCCTTATGAAGAGACGAAACTATGGGAAACATAAAATCAAGAATTCATTATATTTGATGTATCGAAACTTGGCTGGAGGAGTGGACCCTCCTGGAATCGAGCGTGTTGTGTGCGGGAACCCTAGGACTGGCTCCAACTGAGATGACGGAATCCTTCTTGGGATCGACAACGATGACTACTATACCGAAATCCTTCGTGTGTTTGACAGAAATTCCTACTACACCCGGATTTTCCGTGGGTCCAACAATTCTGACTTCTTGTTCTTGTATCATGTGTGGGTCCAACCGAGTAGCTGGTCTATTATCCTGTGTGTGTCTGACAGCTTATCTGGTCCCGTATCATATGTGGGTCCGATAGCATAGATGAATCATTGAATACATCTGATCATCTCTATCACTCTACAAAATATGTATACTTGTGTGAGCTGAGTCTTTTCTTTCAATCATTAACATTGATGTGATTTACTAGACATCCTATGTGGACTGGGTTGTGCTTGGTCTCGAGAGTTGGAGCTGAAATGTGATTGGTAAATTATGTATATGTATGGGAATATACCTAAGTAGGTTTGGTTTATACATCGTGTGTGTATCTTTATTATGTGTTTTATCCTTCATGGATTCTGGGAGACCATCAGGGGTCTCAGGGTCCCTACAGAGTATTGTTATACCCACCCCTGCACGGGCTATGCCCACAATTTGTTGTATTGGTTACAAATGAAGGACATCACTGATCGAGGTAGGGAGTTGTAGAGATGGACGGTACTCGGAGGTGGACCACTTGGCAAGATGTAAGTGGAGCAGATGAACAGACCTGGGGTAATGAGGAACCCATCTGTACCCACCCTTCAAGTGGGAATTCTGGTGGATGACCCAGTAGTTGTTGTTTTACCAGTCTGCAGTTGTACTAGCTTTTCAGTTGTTGGAACTCTACTGTTGGGATTGTATTTCCACCCCCTTCCTTTAGTCACTTTATTTTGTATATATATTTACTTAGTGTTTACTTCCATTTGCGTAATTTGTTGTTTTCACTTATTAAAGGCAATTCCTTCCATTTTTATTGGGGTTACACCTTTGGTTCTAGTCTCCATCCCCTGCCCTATGGAAAGCGGGATTGCGGTAGTCACGACACGGGCCCCGAGGACGTTTCATGAAAATATGGGTAAAAATATGTATTTCATTTAATGCAATATAATATTTTTTTTGAATTTATATGAATTAATATTTTGGTGTCAACTTCGGTTTAACTTCCCTGATGGTGAGTGTGCACGACTATCACGTCTAAAGGATTTAGGTGAGCTTTAGAGAGCTTATAAGCATGAGATGTATATTGGATGGAATGCTAGAGTTGGCACAGAGTTGGAGGTGGTCCATGTCATGAATTATTTTTTGTTAGAACAGTATCGATATATAATTACTAATTATACCACTAGCTAGTTTAAGGTATTAATCACATTAGAGGAATTTAAATGAAAATTTTCTTGTTTTTTATTAATACTAATAATAGTTTTTTATTTAGGAATCATCCAAAAGAACGTAAAACACATTGATGCTAAAGAATACCTCCACACATTGGGACACACTACGATGCTAGATCATTAGAGGAAGCAGTTCTGAATGTTTATAATTTTTCTTTATGACTTGCACTTTCCATTACTTCCTCCATAATTTAGTAGATTGCTAGAGTTTTTATGTAATTTTATTTGGGAAATTAATTATTGGTATCTTATTTTTAATTATGGTTTCCTAAATTCAATTTCCTTATAGAGGCATAAATTAAATATAGAAGGATGTATTCATCGATCAAAAACTATTTTTCTCGAGTAGAAGGAAGAAAGATGGAAGTGTGGTTAATTAACTGACTCAGTAGCATATTTCATGATTTTAATTTTAGATTTAAAATTTTAATCACCATTTTTTTACTTAATAGTATATTTATATTTGTAATAGGTTGTTTAAGAGGCCCTTAATGCCTATAAACCTAACAATTTTGGGTAAAATTATCACTTTCATCAGGTGTTGGGAGATGAGAACCCTGATAGAGTACATTGCTGGCTTGGGAATAGTATAGTTCTGATGAGGTATTGGTCCTCCTCTAGTATGAGTGGTAGTGCCACTGAGTTCCAACAGCTTAAGTCACTTGTAGATCAGGATGAAAAAAGGGCCACAATGATATAAGAATTGTCTACTTGGGAAAACACTACATTTATGAAACTGATGGATGTTTTACATCCAACACATCTAGCAGAGGCCAACATAACTTGTGATGAATATATGTCATCGATGAATTATATATATGGTAAAAAGGAGTAATTTATAGTGGTGGTTGAGATTATGGAATGGAGGAGGCTAAAGCGGAGGAGGAGGAGGGAGAGGAGGAGGCCGAGTTGGATGAGGAGGGCGAGGAGGTGGCAGAGGAGGAGGAGGAGGGCGATGAGGAGGTAGAGGATGAGTATGAGGCCAAGGAGGATGGTTTTGGGGATGGAATAGATGATGATGTGTATGGGGATCAGGACAAGGGTGAGGATGATGATGACAATGGTGATAATGATGGTGATAAGGGATAGATTGTTCCATTACAATTTTGACTGATATTACTGACCTTTGATGTTTATTAATTTGTTATGCCTGAATATATGTGTGATTAGGTACGTCAAATTATCGTTATTTTACTATCATTAAATAATAAAATTTTACTTGATGATTTTTGTGACTTATTCACCCCTCCCATGGATAGCCTCCAACCCCGTAGACAGCCCGCCCACCCCCCCTGGACACCATGTACCCCACTGGATAGCCTCGCCACCACCATGGAAAACCTTCCCACCCCCAAGATAGCCCCTCCCCCTTGGACAGCCCCCTAACCCCAAGGACAACACTCGCACCCCTTGGACACCCCCAATCCCCCGGGATAGCCCCGCCACCCCCGTGGACTGCCCGCCCACCCCGTGGACGTCCCCTTCGCCCGTGGACTTCCCCAACCCACATGGACAGGCCACCAACCCCCCTTGACTCCCCCTACCCCCTAAACAGCACCACTAACCCCATGAAAATCCCGCCCACCCCCTGGACACCCCGTACCCCCTGGACAACCCTGTCCACCCCACTAGACACCCTCTACCCCCCAAGATAGCCCCCACCCTATTGGACAGCTCACCCACCCCCATGGACAGCTCGCCCACACCATTGGACACCCAGTATCCCCCTGGGCACACTGCTGCCCCCTGAACAGCCCACTAACCCCCTGGACACCCCACACACCCATGGAATACCCCCTGTGGACAGCCCACCTAACATGCATGCCCACCCCTTGGACAACCCCACCCACCCCTGGACACCCCATACCCCTAGAAGCCCCCCACCCCCATGGACATCCCTCCCACCCCGTGGATAGTCAGCCCACCCCCTTGGACACCACGTACCCCCTGGACATCCCCACCACCCTCATAGATCACAAGAATGTCTTCCTGAAACATCCCCTTATTGAATTTTTTATTCATTTATAGTGGAAAAATTCTAATTAATTATCAACAAAACCTTTAGTAAAATAATCTAATGTTCTAAAATAAGGGTTAAAAATATTCCCATAAAGATACATCATAAATAATTCATCATAAAACAATTTCTAAATCACATAATAAATATTTCATTCTATTTTTAACTCCATAATGTTTTATAAAAATTTATTTTAAGGTTCCATTTCAAAAATCATGTAGTATTATTGTCCCATAATAAAATTGTAATCCAGTTACTAATTACGAAATCCCCCATCCTACCATACCCACCAACCCCTTAGACAACCCACAACCCCCAAGACACCCCCCACCATGGACCACCCCCACCCCCTAGACACCCCTACCCACTGGAAATCCCCCCAACCCCCTGGATGGCCCCCACCCCCTGGCCACCACCCAACCACCATGACACCCCCACCCCTTGAACCCCCACCCCTTGAACCGCCCACCCCCATGGACAGCCCCAACCCCACCCCCACCAACCTGAACACCCCACCACGAAGACACCCCCTACCCCTTGGACAAACCCAACCCCCTAGACATCCCTGACTGCCCTAGAAACCACCCCACCACCTAGAAACCCCACCCCCTTGGACACCTCCACCCCCATGTATAGCCCCTACCCCCTAGCCAACCCCAACACCACCTGGATGGCCCCCACCCATCCAAGAAACCACCCCACCACCTAGAAACCCCCACCACCTAAGCACCCCCATCCCCATGTACAACCCCAACACTATGGACACCCCCCTCCACATGGACATCCCCCCTACCACCTGCACAGCCCTCCAACCGCCTAGAAGAGCCCCAACCCATCCTAAACACCACCCCACCTTTTGAACACCCCCACCCCCAAGACACCCCAACCACCATGGACAACCCCACCCCCTAGACACCCCCACCCCCTGGACACCATCCCACCCCCTGTTAGACTGCCCCCCATACCCTGGACCCCCCACCCCCTGGACACGACCCCACCCTCTAGACAATAGACCCATTGGAAACCCCTTCCATGGCCACCCCCACCCCTGGACACCCGCAGCTCCGAGGAAAGACCCCCTAACCCCCTGGACACCACCACACCCCATAGACACCACCCAACCCCCAAGACACCCCCATGAACACCCCCTCCCACCATGCTAGACACCCCACCCCGTAGACACCCCCATCCCCTTGGACACCCCCACCCCCTGGACACCTCATAATCCCTTATACAACCACCCCAACCCCCTGAATATCCCCCAACAACCTAAATAGTCTCTGACCCCTTGAATTTTATATTGAATTCTTTATGTATTTAATTAACTTATAAATTATGTGTTAATGGTGTATGGGTATACTTGTTTTATGGGTATACTTGTTGTATTTGTATACTTTATGTAATTACATTATGAATTATGTTTTAATTATTTATGTCTGTAGAGGGTAATTGAATACAGAATTGTAGGTATTCGTAATTATATATGAATTGTGTGTTATATGAAGTCTATATGAATTCATACAGAATTCTATATTTATACTATAGGTATTGATAATTGTGCAGGTATTCAAAATTGTGTAACAAATGTGAATGCATTTTGTATGAATTCTGAAGGTATTCTTTATGGACCTTCCCTAACCCCCAATATGTGTTCTTCAGGTCTTCAGAATTGTGTATGAATTGTGTACGAATTTTGCAGGCATGCTAGTTTAAGCTGGTGGAATTGCTGTTGGTGAACATAGGGAGACCAGCTTGCTTCTACAGGAACATGAAGGCTATTAAAATAATTTACAACCATTATAATATCTATTGACTATATTCCAATGGTTTACAAGTCGTTGTTATATGTACTTTTTTACTTGATATTTACCAATGGTTTGTGGGAAACTGTTTGTAGAAGGTATACCAAAGGTTTGTAAACCGTTGGTATAGAGAGGATTTTTTATGTTACGAATTGTTTTAAACTGTTGGTAAATATTTATACCAATTTTTTCAATGAACTATTGGTATATACTCAATTTTTCAGACAGATCCCAATGGTTCACATAGAACAGTCAGGATGTGTATATCCCCATGGCTCAAGACCCAACGGTTTGGAAAACTATTGGTATTGTTTACACCAACGATTGTCTAGAATTTACCAATGGTTTTAAACCATTGGTAAATATAATTTTTCCAGTAGCATATGGTTATGAAAAATGAAGTACATTATATCGATGTGATGGTATGTCATACGTACACATGAATAACATTTCCATTTTTCAACAATCACTATGGGAAGAAGGAATGTAATACTTTATAATTACCTAATGATAATAGTAAAAAATATATAATATTATTCCATTAAATATACTTATATATTAACTCAATTTGGTGTGGCGATGAAAGCATAGTCACATTGTTCCATGAAGGCGATATTCCCTAGGTACTCTAATGACATTATCATCATTCATTGAGTTGAATGGTAATAAAAAAAATGAAAAATAATTTATCTATTAATAGTTATAATTAGTTATTTAATATTGTAAGAATTTATTTTATATCATATATAATCATAAAATTTTTTACTATAACTGTACATTTAAGGATTTATTGAAAGGAAAAACACAACGTTTCGTTAGTCGATAGCCAATAGTACACACAAGCGATGGTACTGTGTCTCCTATGTAATGGAATGTATATATATAATATAATTTTTCCATAGGTATATTTATTTTATAAATATTACATTAATATTTTAAATTCATCTTCATGCCCAACCCGGATAGGTGGTAATAGGGAAACGAATGTCATCTTTTTGCAAGGCAGTTGTTCCACAAAAACATAGAAGATGATTTATTTACTCATTTGATAGAAGTGGATATGTTTTTATGAAATTAAATTGTTATAAAAATATATCAGTATATTAAATATAATTATTATGTCATATAATCATGGATTGATAGGAAAATTATGGAGGTGGGTGGAGAAATTAAATAAAAAACCTTCATTGATGATCATTGGAAATTTTTTGGTGGCCTCCATAGGTTTGAACCAAATACTTACAAAGTAACTTTTCTTTCAAAGAATATGGTATATAGGATGTTAGTGGGATGTTTTAAAGTTATTTTTTATAGTATATTATTGGGAGAATGGATTTAGAGTTCAAAATCTGTGTGGTGAGTGAGTTTCCTTTTATAATTAATGAGGAGTGACATTTTTGTATATTCCAAAAAATATTCAATAATGGGAATTCTATCTCACAACAACTGTATTAAAATTTTTAAAATTAAATGGTTGAAGGTTTTATATGGTCATGACAATCCTCCAAAAAAATAACACATGTAATAAACAAGTTGTTCCCTAACTTATATGTGTATTTACATTTACTATTTTGTTTTTTAAATAGAGTAATTATTACTTTTAACATGGGATATTTTTCATTTAAGAATAAAATAAAATGATAATTATTATATAATTTGAACCTAATGATTCTAAATATGAAATAAAATTTATCAAATAAAAATTCAAGGTGCGTTGAATATTAATTTTTACACAATAGCATATATGTTGAAATATAATCGTTTTATCATAAAAAATACCAACATAGTTTTTACATTTTATGGGTAAATATAGTCACTATATAGAAAAATTGTTCTATTAAAAGACCATATTTGAATATTTTTTTTTCATTTAAATATCATTTTTAGAATACATGTCTTTTAAGAACATTATGTAATATAATTGAATATTATTTTTATTAATCAATATTAATGTCAATTTTGAACGTATTCATTTAATTTGAATTTTAAAATATGAATAAAATGATGTAGTAATCATATATTATGTTCAAACAAGTAAAAAAAGTTTATATATGTCTAGAAAATTAATAGACTATAAAAACTAACTCAATGATTCATTTTAACTATTTTTAGGTTCATTTATTTATTTTTTTATCAACTAAAACACTTGTGAGTTGGTATTTCGTAATCATTTAAAAATTAATTAATATATATAATATACCATATAATCATGAAAATAGATCATTTATGAATTTAAATAATATGTATAAGAGAAAATATAATCTTTACGAATCACAAAATTTTATAGTTATTATAATCAAGGAAGGATTGTTTTATTGTATTTCTTTTTAGATAACAAATTACATATGTCAACTTCCTAGAAAGGTGTCCAAAAAATAAATTAGAATTGTAAATAACTTGATTGGAGTTTAAATATGGCCATCTAATGGGTGTTTAAAAATTGGGAGGTCATTTTAACCCATATCTCCATAGTTTAACCCCTATTTTAATCCATTTTTAATTTATACACAATAAATATTTTATTATTATTTTCAATATTTATATCGATGAAAAATTTTGTTAAATTTATTAGATAATATAAATTATTAAGATTATAAAATGTAAATCCATTATTCCAAATTAAATTTATGGATTTTTTAATATTTAATTTAATATTAGAAATGCAGACGTGATGTGGATGCTAGTTTTCAATGAGAAAATGTTAAAAAGTTTACCATGCTTTTATGTCAAAATTTAATATGAAATGGATTACAATGAAAGAAATTGTATTAATAGATATATAACTGATCTATTTTTACCTTAAATTATACGTAAAATATAATTTATAATTATAAATAATTTAGAAAAAGAACATTTAAATTAAAAATTTTTATTTTCTTTATTCGTCAAAAAATGAAAAATTTTATAGAAATAAAAATAAATTCTTTAAATAATTTTGATCTAATTATTTCAAAAAATGAGGTTTACTTTATAAAATAAATTTTACAAATGTGTGAAAAAATATTTTAATGTTGTGTGTGCAAATAAGGACTGAACCGTAGTTTAGAAAAAATATTTTTTTATAAATTTTTTCCCTTTTAAATGATTATTATTTTATTCTTAAGTTTTATATAAAATTATTTTCATAACATAATTATTAATATATTTTCTGTCTAATTCTAACTACATGTTTATTACCTTCATTTTTGACAATAATATTTTAATTTTATGTCAGGTCTTGTTTAAACTCAGAATTACATGTAACAAATGATAAAATAAATTTTATATGTAACATAAGATAAGAAAAATGGTATGTGTAATAAATATATATATAGTGTTATGTATTGTGAATGCTATAAAAGAGATTAAATTTAATGAAATAAAATTTTCAGATTTGTAATATCTATGTTTCAAGTCACATACAATACTAGATAAAATGTTATTCTTTTTGAATATCGTGGTTTTACATCAACTCCCTTGGATATAAAATAATATATAATTAAAGGGACGAAAATCATAAATGGAAGTCAGTGGATTTTATAAATATAAAAGGGAGTCATTTAGGAAGATTTTTGGGTCAGAACTCAATATTAATGATTTTTAAATTGGATTATTGTGTCATTAAAACACATGAAAATGTTTTAGTCCCACAGTTTGAAAAACGGTACACCGACCACATGTGGGTTAATTCCTCTCAAAGGAATATGCATGGGTTGGATCAATCTTATTTTAGAATATGAATCAACTATGATTTTTTCCACATGAACATGTCAAAAATTTTCATTGTGGAGGGAAAATTGTTTTTTAAACCATAAACCTTAATCACATACCACCCATGTGATAGCATTCATTAGATGTATAATTTCCCAAAGATTTTAAAGGGTTCTAAAAAAAATTATCCAACCATGTACCATCAAAAGGTATTATAAAATTATCTAAAATGAAACATTAAAAAATATAACTCTTCTAAAAAATCATATATAGAAAAAACTCGAACAAATGATTTATTAACACATAAAAAAATAAATACAATTTGTAGATTCAATTATCTACTCAATATAATTACATTCATTTTCAATGTTCCCTACACTTGTTTGCAAAAAAATTAGACAACTAGTATAAAATATCATACTTTGGATCCAATAATTCCAACCAGATTCATACATGTTGAATAAAGATATTTAATTGTAGTATTAACCTTCCATGAAAAAACCATCGTTATCTGGTATTCAATCCATAATGGGTAGACAAAGTACTTTATTTTGATGCTAGCTCAACATCCTCACAAATGATAAAATATATCAAATCAATCAAGTACCACTAGAGGTGAGATACATGAAACACATCATGCATTCCTAGTAATAAATAGAAGGGTTCATATGGTATGTATCATTCATGATACAATCCAAAATATCAAACAATAAAACAAATCATGGATCATGAAATACTTTTTACACAATCATCAATGCCCTAATTGAGGAGTCACCTACAATAATATTCTATCACCAACATATAATTATATAGTTTATCCACTCATATTGGTATAAGTTAACTTATTTATCTATGAAGTGTTCAACTATTTCTTCATCAAAAAAACATTTACTGAGGTCTAATATTACATGAATGACCCTACCGCATCTACCTCACCTTTTATATACCAACATAGTATTAAATGACTCATTAAAACATATAGAGACACAAATTATTACATCATAATTAATGTTTGATAACTATATTATAATAGAATTAAAAAAAGTATATGTGATGTTCCCATGCTCCACAAAAATCCATGACACGATCTATTAACATATTATCTAATACATGTATTTTCCACTTTATCATACCATCATGGATATCGATGATATGATATACTTAGTCTCAACCAATTTGCCATAGACTTCCACATGTATAATGTGAAACATGAATCTATTTAATATAAAATTATTTATGTAACTCCATTATGGTGTAAAATCCCTTATGCATACATATTACCTTTGTTATATTTATAATGAGCCTGATAGATAATTGTAAAAGGAGAAATTTGTATTAGTCAATCAAAAATCAGCCTAACTGGATCATGACTCACCATGGTCCAATGTAACCCAGCCACGAATTCCAACATCATATCATAAAACATAGACATTAGAACCATAATTGGATGGAGAAAACCACCATGATGTTTATGTTCGACATTTTCCCTTTTTTAGGAACGACATTGTGAAAAAAACTACTGATGTCCCACTTTATACCATGCCACTAATACTAAAATACGACGTTATAGTAAATCATTTTCAATCTTAGAAACACTACTTATTTTAATGAATAATAGTATCATAAAATATCCACTATCAAAGAGGCTATCGTGGAAATTTACCCATGCATTCTAATCACATTATTAATATCTAATAAATTACATGGGGAAAGGTCACTACATATCAATCATTCTTACAACACCACAAACATAGAAGCTAAATACTTTATAATATTCATACAATACTCTAGTGAATATTAGATGTCCAAATTAACACATTATATAAATCCATGATCCATAGAGTAATCCATGTCCATATTCCCATCAAACACATCAAACATCACTCCTCTTGCATATACCGCTAAATACGATTCTACAAATTTTATATTATCCTAATTTAATTGTCAAATAAATAAAATTTTATTAAAGTATATTCTACCCCATGGTCAAATTTATGAAGACACACTCCCCGAATCCTTTTCCTAAAAATGATATATTTTTTATAAAATATATATCAGAGTCTATATCAATATTTGTAAATAAGAAACCACTTAGTGAATATATAATGTCTCCAACATAGAATATTGTAGACCAGTTATTAAAACTCTATGTGAGGATCGAGTTAGTTCATATAATGTATTCAATATCATTATGAGCCATAAAAAACTATTTTATCCCACTACATCAACATTAATCCAAATAGAACTCCTAAGTCATTACAATACAATGTGTATTAGATCATAGTATATGGAAGAAACAAAACTAGATATTTCATTAACATATATTTCATATAAACAGACAACTTCTCACACTGATAAATCTATTCAATATTCATGCCCTTCTTATTAATCTATATCATTGATATTGTTATGTAGAAGAAATCAAAGAATGAACTGTTGATAGTATCCATCAAACCCTAGGAAACTCTTAATATCTGATACATTCCCTAGGTGATCCCAAGATATCACCCTATCCAGTTTCTCCATGTCTAATGAAATCCCGAATAGATATTACACATGAGAATGTAATCATTCATTTTGAATATATATGTCACAATTGGACATTATGGCATAAATATGATGTTCTGGGAGTTGACACAACATGGTCTCAAGGTGTCTCGAATATAACTCACAAATGTGTGAATGTAAAAGGATATCATAAAAAAATAACATGATAAAGTGTTATAGAAAGTATGTAATAACTTATTCATAAGATATCAGAGTTTTATTGGGCCATTAATAATACTAAATAACTTGATGAAGTACTCATGAATGAAACATATACTCTATAAAATCATCATATGAATATCCTCGTATATGACCAAAAATTTATGGTAGAAAAAATAATAAAATCATGGTGAATAATATGCCTCCCCATAAAAAATCAAATAGATCACTATTCTTAGTCAAATGATACTTGTTCTTTATGATCACCCTACTTATCTTTGAATAGTTCTAATATAACCACATAATATCATATTTATTCTTAGAAAATAACTTGGGACAACCACATAGGGATGTTATAAGTCTAATAAATCCCTTCATCTGTAGGTCCTCAATATAAATCATGACCACTCTCAACACAATCAACACAACATGATGAGGATAAATCAAAATCGTTTGTGATCCTAAAAATAGTTCTATCAGAAAATACAAATCTAATCAAGGAATGAACTGAACAATTAATTACGAAAGTTAGTGTGGTAGGGATCTTAAATAAAAGTGAATATTGATGACCAGATATATAGTTACACTTTGACAGTCAAGGATGTTACATAAGCCATTATAGTTCTAATATAGATCAAATTTTTTCCCACAGTACGTTATTCAACGTCAAATTAAATAATAATTATAAAAATCTGTCCATTAGGTAAATTAAAGAAAAATTTTATCCAATAATACATGATTTGAGAATGAAATATGTTCAAACAATTTATTTGGTGGTTTAAATAAATGAAATTGGTCTAAAGGATCTTGAAATCCCACAAATTATGGAAGTCAGAATCAACTGTTAGATTATGCAGAAGTGTATAGAGATTACTAAATTTTATCGCAAAGTGTGATTCGAGAGAAATAAAATAAAATGTAAAATTTATTATTATGTTGAGACCCATGAAAAAATGAAAATAAATAAAATAATGGTAATCTACAAAAATGAAAATATTTTTAGAATATAAAGACAAAATCATGACTGTAACTTGAATTGATTATGGTCATTCTCTAATTTCATCCATAACTTGGTCGTTCAAATTAAATTGGACTTCCACATTTAAAAATCCTAAACCTTTAGCCCCATGACATGATTGGGCCAAAACTGTTTGAAAACCCTTAACATACTGATGAAGACCCTAGTTAGAATGATGGTTTATAGACTGTTTCTATCATGAACCCCTTTGTAAACCGAACCTCAATGTTGTTGGGAATTTTTATTGGGTATTTTATATCATTCAAAACTTATCACATTTAATATATGGTGTCATAATGAACCTAAAATAAAAAAAAATCCAATATCTAAAGCACTATAGAAGTCCTACCAAGCTCAATAGAGAATATACTCTCTAATCTACCTACATACCATTATGCATATTCAGAGCCTTGGTCTTCCTCTTCATACATCCAAAAGTGAAAATTTGAATTATAGTAGAAGGTACTCCCACATTACTTGATAATTCAAAACAACCAACTTTTGATTCATCTTATATTAAATTATCAGTTGTAAAGAACATATATTGGAAATTTAGTTATATTATTAGGTCAAAACTCATAAATGATTATATGATTTTATAGAAATATTAATCTCAAAACCTTTATCTATTTTTCACACATTTCAGTCCAAGAGGGGGGAAAATTAATGAGTTTATTAAAATGATTACATATTGAGGTTACCATCATGGTTCTGCAGTGAATATCCATGAATTTCTATGAATAATAATTAATCAAAATTATAAGAAATAATTCAACGAATAAAATATTCCTGATGGAAAAAAATATACTCACTCACATTTTAATTCTATCCCCATGTCACCCTAAAATTCTCGGGCAAGTCCCTCAAGAATATATTATATTGTCTTGACCTATATTTCCTTTGGTGTCTTTTCTATGTTGAATATTCCCTCTATATTTTCAATTAATTCCATGGAATCCAGTGTCTATCCAATGACTTGAATATTGAAAATATTCTAGAGAAGGAAATAACGAGCATGATCAATCATCTTTCCTCGTACATTTCATCAATGAGAATGTAAAATCTAAAGGACTCCATGATGCATTGTGTCCAATCATTAACAATTAAATCTAGTGTGGGAGTGATCCCAGGTGTATCCTCCAACATATATTGGGGTTGAACTAGTATATCCTCTCTAATGGTAACATTCATTCGACTATGAGGATACTTTTCTATGAAATTTGAAATGATTTTGTGAATAGTTATGAAAATATTATTATGAGGAAAAAATAAAAAGTTATCAAATAAACTTACGGTATTTCTATTTGAACACTTATCCTAGTAGATTTCCACTAGCATAGTATGAAACTCTATTTCTACTCAAGGCTCCATCTATGTCTTGTATACCTACACATTAGTCATAATCTTATGTTTAAAAACAACACATTACAATAATATTAAACCATCTAATTTCATGATAAACAATTCGCAATATCATTTAAGTGTAATATATAACTAGAGAACCATTATTGAGTGAATGAAATTGAAGATCTACCATGTAGAAAAACATGTATATATATAACATGTGATCATATGTGCCTGATCATAATGCATACAGGCACCAAAATACCTTAAATTATAACAAAAATCCTCTCATAAGTAACTGAGAGGTCCACAAAACATGTAATGTGAGACACATGTAAACTCACATACCCAACTTCTACATGAACACTCTGTTTTCAACCATATCAAGATATTATTAAATAAAATCAAATATTATTTTTATAATACCATTTTGTAACACCCCAACTCATGTTTTCCTGAACACCTCATGAATTGAGTTTCCACAAGACTTTATTTTTTCCACCCCACGTGAATTATGCAACTTACTAGTGGAAAGGGTCTAAGGGTATAGTTTTGAGATATTACCCTCAGTAATAATAGACATAAGTAACAAAAAATTATAAAAATATATCAATATTAATTTTCATTGTGGATGAAAAATGGAACATATTATAATAAAAAATTTCACCCACATCAATAATATTAATAATCCATGCTCTTAATATGTAAATCTTACTAGAGTATTAAAACATTTATATAATACAAAAGACCAAATGCCATGGAAACCTCTATAGTCCTTCTCGGCATCAAAAGAAGATCTATACTATATAGATCATCTAATTTCCTTGGGTCACATTCCCTTACATGGAACCCTCACCATGTCATTTTTAGGCATATAATGATTCCCACGTTTGGTGAAAGTAATAAACCATATTTGGATACAAAAAATGTGTTCTTAATATGTGTTCACAAGTATAACATATTTATTCTAGTATAAAATTAATTATGTAGGAAGGAACAAATAGTCACGTACCGAGAACTCATGTGCTTATGTTTCCCAGATGTCTAGAACATACATGAATCATCTACATAATGAATTTATAGTTGTAAAACATTTCCAAACATACAATGTTTTAATAATATTAATGGTTCATACTATCTACATAGTTTCTACAAATAGATTCAGATCATGAAACAATACCATCTCATCCTTCCTTAATAAAAAATAATGACTTATGATCAAAAATCTATTTCTTGGTCACTGGTTAAGCCTTATGACTATCATATCATGTTAGTATAATCGGTACGGGAGAAATTAAATCTTACCCTTGATGATGCTTACATGAGTCCAAACTAAATTCCTTTATTCCCCTAACCTATATCATTTCCCACCTTCATTATAATCATATGTCATGAACACTCCAAATCTAAGCATTAGCTGTATCATGATGTTAAACCTATTTAGAGTACCAAATGTAATATATGTAAAGGCATGTTAATTACACACTATATGTTATAAAATATAAATGAATAACATATAAATTCATCATGAGTATCATTAAAAACCTAAAAGTACATAAGATCAATATTAAACATGTACAAACAAGGTAAATTACAATACTCTTGGAATCCTGAATCATATATGGTTATGAAGGGTTATGCATGAAAATAAGTTTAATATCATGTTTTTTCATGCAATATTTTTTCAATACAAGAATCACAGAATGAAGAAATAATAATTCATGTTCCCTAAATGGTTACAAATATCCCACTTTGAGATTATTTATGAGAATATTAGAATCACATCAATAGAATATACAATGGATTGGGAAAAATCACCAAATATACAAATAAAATATCCCAACTCAAATATTTAAGGTATTTGGAATGACATTCCTAGATTTCTAAATTCCATAGAGCATAGTATTTACAATAACACATCACGAGACATGTTAATAATGTGAAAATTTATTTTAATCAAATGAGTCCATATCAAAACTCTATATCTTCAATAATTTCAATAGAAATCCATGAATTCAATGTTATATAAATTTAGAAAACAAATATATATCAATGTAATGATAGATCAATGATTCATATCATGTTAATGAGGGTGGATATTGAATAAAATATAAAGAAATAGGTTTATAGATTAAATAACCTAATTTTATATCATAGACCCCATTTTATGGACCAAATTTGAAATAGAAAGGGATTGCTAATATTGATGGAAGGATGTGGAGTCTCATGGTCCACATTGGATAAATTCTAGAACAATAATGGGTTAAAAATCTAATTAATTATTGTTAATAGGGATTTTTTGACAACTAAACAACAAACACTGGGGTTGGTCAATCAATTTGAAAGACAATATTCCAATCGTTTGAGGCTTGCTACCTTTATCAAGAACCCACATTTTTTAGTTGAAGAATTTTTCATATCACATGCCAAAAATTATTTTTGAAACTATAATGTGTTAAAATATTTATAAAAAGAGGTTGAACGGTTTCTTAATCCATGAACATTAACCATGAATCAATCTAATTTCCCATCCCACTAACCACATGTTTTCTTGGAGAGTCAACATGAATTGGGGAAATAATACTAAGACTAACAATCCTAAAATGGTTTATACAACTCAATGAAAATAACTATAAAACCCAACATATCAACCCAACAATTTCAAATTTAAAAACCAATGGTGAAAAGATGAATTAAAATACAAGTCACATAAAAACAAGGATATTACATCAACCACATAAAAATTATTTATGGTAAATATTTTTCATTTGGTGATTACTCAATGGGAATTGACATTTATATAAATAACATAGGTTTGGTAATTTTTTTATAATAGTTGTTTTTATATTTTTATGTTCTAAACCATAAAAGTTTTATTATTATTCAATAATGTGATATAAATTTTATGTTTTCCATTTAGAGTGGTGTTCAAAAAAGGCATTGATTCTAAATATAATATTTTATTTTTTGGATACTCATATCCAAATTAATTTTTTTATGATGTGAAAATATGACTCGTGAAGATATTATAATTTTTTAATAGTACAAGATAATATGTTAGAACTGCGACATATATTTTCTAGTTATTGTTTCACACACACACATATCCACGTGCACTTTATAAATTCAACCAAAATACAAATGTTTGGGTTTTTATGAAAATATATTTATAGTAATAAATTAAGTGTGAGCATTATAAATTTCAATGTTATAAGTGCTGTTATTAAAATATACAAATCAACAATCACAAAAAATCTCATTAATCTACTAAAACATGATTTATTTGATCTATTAGATTCTATACATAACAGATAAATTTAAATTTTTTGAAACTATAGATCTATATATTGGATTTAATTAGGATTAATTTGGGGAAAACAAAAAATTAATTTTTAAATAATTTATAAAAATGCGTATGGAAATTGAAAAATAGAAATATGTGGTAATCCATTTAGAGTGATCATGTGGTGGATTTTTAAAATAAATAAAATTGAAAACATTATAACTCAAAATTTCATAAAAAATATTTTTTACTCATAGAACTCATTAATAAATGTGATTTTTTTAATGTGGGAAGAATGTTATACATCAGATGTAATGAAATTTCATAAATGAATTCAGACACTAATAATAGATTAGGAACATGATTTTAAATATTTTTTATACCATGAACTGGGTTGTGTTAAAACCCTTCCATTTGAAAAACCCATTAGAACATTTTTGGGGTAAAATACTATTTCATGGTAAATGAATATAAAAAAATGAATTAATTTTTAATGTGTATTAAACCTCAAATAGATCCCAAAAAATCTTTTATAATATTATTAAACCGATTTTGGAATCTATTAACATAATATTAGATTTAAATTTTTCATAAATTTTGAAAATATTTATGACTTGAATAAAGACGAATAAATGATAACATTTAATGCTAAAATAATTATGAAGAAGTAAAATGTTAGGAATAATCAACCTCAGAACTATTTCTAACAGTATGGGTTAAATTTAATGACTATACCATAGATCAATTTTATTAGTAATGATATGTGTAAAATTTAATGAATTTCCATTAAAAGTGTTTAAATACCATACATGGTAGTATTAATATTCGAATTTTTGTTTTATATAAGGTCAAATATGAATATTTTGTGTCACTCATAGAGAATACCAAATATGATGATTCAAGTAATACTAAATATTGTATAATTTCAAGGATTGGAAATCTATACCAATTAACTAGAAATAATGTTTGGACTCATACTGAATGACATGATGATAATTCAATTATTTTTACAAAATAATTTCTAAATAATAAACATAATGAATAGGGGAATATGATGAAAAGTTGTACAAAATTATTGATAAATTATGTAAAAAAATAAATTTTTGGTTATAGTGAAATCATTTTAGTCATAGATGACAGTGAATTCATTAAAATCATATTGTTATGTTCCATCCATTTAATTTTTCTAATTTTTAAAATATTTTCAATGAAATATTTATTAATTGGGAATATATTTATAAAACTATTAATATTATGTTTTATAAATTTCAATATAATTTACTTATGTTTAAAAGTATCTTATTGGTTAAAAAATCCAGTCAAACTTAATTTCTTCTATTATCAAAATTTCAATTGGATAATGAATTCTACAATTGGAAAAATACATTTTCCCTTTTTATTTTTATTTTTGAAAATATTTATTATCTATCCATTTCTATGTAAATGATGTTATATTTAGTTCAACGATAGAATCCCTTTGTAATTATTTGTTTAAATTTAATATGTAAATAATTTGAAACTATTTGTATGGGGTAGTTAATTTTTTTAAATTTATTAACAAAATAATCAATGAAGGTTGATATTCTTCAATATCAATTTAACTACCAAAAACAATATCCTACAAAATTTTCAAATATTACTTTTATTAAAATAAGTACTACTATAGGTATTTTTGGTAATCAAATAATGGATGAAGTCAAAAAAATAGTCGAGAAAAATCAATATCATGGTATGATAATGATCCTTCTTTAATTTATTATTAACTAAATAAACATTTTGTTTACTATTTTTTATTTTTCTCAATCGAAATATAATATAATAGAACTTTACCTAAACGGTAAATAGGGAATTATAAAATTTCATAAACTCATAAAAGAATTTTATTTTTAATATAAAGAGTTACATACATTAAATTATACTTTTATGTTGTGTAATGATATATGATGATACTAAATAGATTGGAAATTTACAATTATAACATTTCACATACATGGAAAATACTATATATCATGGATTATGAATAATAAAAATTCTATTTTTCCACCAAAATTGATGAATGAAAATATGTTGGAAGTCATAATACCCAAAAAATATTGATGATAATGATTCTTCATTACTATTGTCTTACATATGATCTTGTTCCCATTATTCATGAAAACATAAGTGAAATTTGTATATCGAAAATCCCATTCATTACACAAACACTAATCACATTGACCTTTTGAATCACATCATGAGATATCAATATTAAAAGGATGATGTTTTCTAGAATTGAGATGTATCTATCACCAATTAGAATATATCATCACTAATAACCATATTAATAAATGTTGTTATTTTATTAAGGAGAATGATGAATGCATATTTTTTTCATACATATATTTATATTTAATTTAATTTAATTTTAATATTTAGTTGTGAATTTTAATTATGATGAGTCATGAAAAAAAAATTTATTGCTCTTCATTAAAACATATTTAATTCATTATTAATGATTTAATTTTATAAATTATTTATTTTTATAATAAACCCATTCAATTTAATAATTTAAAATTATCTTTTTATAGTGAAATTAAAATAGTAACATCTATATGTTTTTAAATGTTTTCACTTATTTTATAGCTGTCATAAACAAACATCTACAGGTTTAAACCACTTATTAATCTTGTTAAAAATTGATATTATTAGAATTTTTATTTTATAATTGTATGCCACGATTAGCATGTATGTTCATAGACATAAGTGTTCTAATAAATTTGAAATAGTTACTTACTCTTCCACTAAGATTCCAGTAGCCCATACTTTAGTTTTAGTTTCGTGATAGAAAGTTCAACAATAAGAGAATATTATCACCTATTTATTAATTTTATTAATTTTCTCTCACTCAAATGGACCACTATAATAGAAATTACATGACCATATGAGTTTTTTAATGATATCTATAATCCTTTGATGGATTTCAGTATAATTTAATCCACTTTATTACCATATTTTACCTCATTTATAATCAATCATTTTATCACTATAGTAACTCTATATATTCCACTAAATAATTATATAGTTAACTTATATATTAAATTTAAAACAATCAGAATAACTTATCATTTTATTAACAACAATGTATATATATAAATAAATAATGGAAATAAGTGGGAATGATAGTACTCTCATGAATCCATGTTTAATAAAGTAATAATGTTGGTCTCAAAAAATGTATTATAGCTAGTAGGGTTATTAAATTTAAATAAATGAAATAATAATTTCTCATTATGGAACAATCAAAATCCATTTACAGATAGAAAAAAATTATTGTCTTTCATAGTATGATAGAAATTATTCTTATATTTATAACAATTGTATAATAATATTATTTTTAAATGGTAAAACATTTTACATAATATATTCAAGTAATATTAATATAATTGAAAAATCCATTAATAAAATTAATGAGTGGGTAAATATTTTACATGTTAAGACACATTTTTACAAGTTCATGATGTTTCCCCATGTCCCAAATTTTGATATGGGAAATTCACATTAAAGCAATATTTATATTTAAACACCATTTAAATCAAAAATAATTTCATTTAGATGATTACCATGTGATTATTAAAGTCATATAATATTACATTACACCAAATATTAGTTATTATTATTTTTATAATGGTTTAACATGTGTATTTTCTATTTATTAATGAGGATTTTAAATTATAATTAATATTTTTTTTAAATTTTTAGTATGAAATAGAATATTTACCTTTCTATTGAATTAAAAACTCTCATCTTTGGTAATTTAAATATAAAAAATTGGTTACCTACATATTCATATATAAGAAATATTTTTATTAAATTTCTCAAAAGGAAGAATAAATTAAAATAATATTAATAAAAAATTGTTCATTAATTATCGCCCATTTGGAAAATAATGGTTTTAGGATTAACAAGGCTTACTATAGAACCAATCTACATTAATTATTTAATTATATAATTCCATTGGCCACTATTTATCATTTTCCAATTATTTTTACATATATATAATTTACATCCAAAGATAGTATCTCCAGTGAGAAAAATTGTGATGGATAAGTGGAGGTGGTTGGAGACTATGAAGACCTTGATGATGAGGAATTAACTATTAGAGAACCATTATTTTTTTAAAAACCGTTGAATTAGATAATATTTATTTTTCATAGTCATTAATTCCTCGAGACATTTGTGAATTGGATTATTTTCCATATTAAAATTCCCATGAAATATATATAAATAATTGTTCACTCACCTCAACATGATAACTCTCATGGATACTCTCGTCTATCTAAAAATATTAATTGTTTTTTTTGATATTATGTGTTTTTAAATTTGATTACTATTATTCTATTTATATGTCTATATGATTTTTAATATTTCATACAAATTAATCTTGAATTTCGCATTTTATATTCAAAATGGAATTAATCTCTTTATTCTCTAATGCTCTTTATTATTT
Source organism: Viscum album (assembly GCA_963277665.1). Taxonomy (NCBI): domain Eukaryota; kingdom Viridiplantae; phylum Streptophyta; class Magnoliopsida; order Santalales; family Viscaceae; genus Viscum; species Viscum album. The sequence goes on from OY728125.1 coordinate 1,614,941,883, forward strand.
GTAAATTAAAATTATTCCATCATTACAACTAATCACTAGATAATGTTTTTATGATTTCTAATAATCAGAAATGGAGAGAAATTTTTTATTATATGACATTTATAAAAAATATTGGTTTTTAAATTAGGTTGAAATCAATTTTATTATTTTTTATTTCATATTATTTTGGTTTTTTTAGCATATGATTTAATTTTACATCATCTAATACTCATGAAATCATATTTCTCCACTCCAATTATGAAGCTGAAATTTTAATTATAATGATTTTAACATTCATAATAATATTGTGTTTAACTATTTCTTTAATTTATTTCTCACTAAAATTTTATTTCAACTAAAATGTTTATCTCTTTATATAATTTCCATTTAAAAAACTATTTTCAACCTATTAAATTATAATAATTCATTTATTTTTATCTCAAATAAGATAATCATGTAATTATAATTAATTAGTTGAGAATTTGTGATTATTAAAAATGGGGATATTCTTATGAATAGTTCCCATACCCTCAATGTTATTTTATTCAGAATAAATATTTTTTCAAATTTTTACTATATTATATTCTATGTTTTTGTATAAAAAACATGTATTTTTATTGAAAAATATGATAGATGAAGATAACGAAGAAATGGATTTCGCTTAGATGAAATAGCCATTTTGTTAGTTTTGAACAATTCAAATAAAATGTTTTTGTTATAAGATGGTATGTGTAGTGGAGAATACATTAGATATGAATTTTTATACTAGATCTATAGTGGGAGGCATTGAAACACTAATGGGTGGAATTGAATATTTGGATGTGGTTAGGAATAACTTATTGTCCAATATACTACCACCGAATCATCGATGTAACAAAAATAGGGTTCCTATGGGTCATTCTAAAAATACAGGCTTATTTATTTTCACATCCTACAATTTCTTTTTTAATCTTAATGGATATATTTGACATCCTATGTTTGTGATGAATCAAAATAATTCTGAGGGGATATAAATAAAACTCAAAAAATACATTAAAAGTGATATTTTTCAAGATTACACACATTGGATTCATTTAAATTACATTAATAATCATATTATCAAGCCTATATTTTTTATATATTTGTTATATGTTTTGAATTATTTTTTGAGAGGTATTAATTAGTATTCATCACTGGGAGAACATTAAAATATTTCCTAATTTCTTAATATTTCAAAGGTTTTCAATAATAGTATGTAAAAAATTAGTGTTTCTTGCTACAACTACATGATATTGGATAATAAGTAAATTTACACTTTCTAAAACCATTGTAATAGCCTTATTAAAAATGACTATTTGTTATGGCTATTAACGGGGGCCCATATCTTCCCTTGATAATGGTGTATCATTTGACCACAACTAAAACAGACCATTGAAAAATATATATATGATTATGGTTAAGAATAATTGTCATTGGTTGTGACTTATAAACACGATCAATTAAAGTTGATATATAGCTAAAAAATAACCATCCATTGAATTTTCATCCAACAACCTTCAACATGTTCTGTAGACCATTTACCAATCAGTTAGAACACAATGTATAAATATATATATATATATATATATATATTTGTGTGTGTAACCCATATAATAGTATGGGGAGTCATACTTCGACAGTAGATGAGAAGTATCACCATTGGGAAACTTATCGCTCGATTCAATGATAAAAGTGTTCATAATTGTTTCTTATTACTGATAATTCTAGAATTTTCACATATTATATATTGTATTTCAATGTTCTAATACCCACTATAGTGTTAGTTTTTGGGAAGTTTTCACATTATTATGTTTTAGTAGTATTTTGAGCTCAAATGCAAAAATGGATTTATTTTGGTGTTTAACTGTTTTATTTGTCTTCTGTATTTCATCTATATTATTTTCCCCACTAAACCAAATTTTGAAATTATTTTTTTGTAGGTTTACTTACTGCATGGGACGAATTTCATATTTATAGAGGCCTAGATCAATCAATTATTTGGAGGCTGAAAATCATCTCACAATCCAGACCTTGTAAACTGTGCCCAGATTTGGAAGGGTTTAAATATGATCATGTATCTCAAAGTATAACTGTTATATGGAGCTGAAATTAAAAAAGTATATGGAAGTGGAATTATTGAAAATATTTCATTAATGAGTCCACATCTTAATATGTTGTTTGAATGGACATTATGGAATGATAAGTTGGAGTTGTGGAAGACGAAGAGTCACCATGAAAGATATCATTTTCCACACCAAAACAGCCATACCTCCTTAATACTTTGACCAATAAACATGAAAGTTTATGGATGGACGAGAGAGATGATATGGAACAACTTTCCAGAAGGGACCATTTCCCAATTATTCCATTTATTGGGCCTCAAAGTTGTTAACATCCAGAGGACAGAATCTGAGCGAGATATCTTCATCCATTTCCCCTATAAATATGTGTCTCCTCTACTTTTTACAAGGATAGCCATTTGCAGGGGTTTTTGGAACAAGGGAGTGATATTTTATAGAGTAAATATTCTGGATAATAGGAGTTCAATTGACGATAATCAGGACATGAAGTGATAAACTCCAATTGGTGGTGGGCAGCGGAGATCCAAAGATTCCTCCCTTTTGAGTTTGGTACTTCAATGAATTCTAATTATATTTTTCTAGAATTGGATTTCATTAATGATTGAGGTCTCTTTTCATTCATGAATTCACTTTTTTCTCTTTTTCTCTTGACTATTTATCAATTTATGAATGTAAAATAATTGTCTTGTTGTTTAAGCTTCTTTGGGTGAGGTCTCCCCATTGAGCACAACAAGTTTAATTAGTTCTGGTTGTTGTAAGGTATTTGGGTAATTGAATCAATTTCATAAGAGGATAAACACACATATTTGAGGTATCGATATTGTTTCTAGTCAATATGGGTGTTCTCTTTTATTTATTTGACTGATCATTGAGAAATATAATCTGATAATTCAATTAAACAATGTTAGAGGTAGTATTTGTGGATCGATGTTTGTCCACTACTGTCTTCTTTTATCTGTCTTCTTCAGTCCATATTACTTATGATTTACAATCCCTAACATATATTTAAGGTTGAATTCTGTTTTAATATTATTGAACATTTTATATAATTTCAAATCCCCATTTCTAATTCTAACATTAACAAAGACAAATGATCAAAGTGACAGTTTGATAACTTGGCCTCCAACATCCTTTTGAGAAAACCCTATGGTCCCAACTGTGCTACATTTTATGGGGAAATTATTAACTGGTTTTTCACAACAAAAACACCAGAATCAATTTGGCACCATTTCTATGGAGGTTTCCAATGTTTTTTATGATTTTTATACATTTTCATGGATTTTTACCACTAATTTTATGTATATAAAAACCCAAAAAAATGATTTTTATAGTGACTACTCCTATGTTTGGCCTGATTATCAACAATATGAGGAGCCTGGTCATGGTTTTTTTTAAATTTCAATAATATACTCTTGAATTGCAACAAAAAAAATTTGTGATTCAAGAAAATATTCAAGAAGTAATCAAACAAATGGGAATTCATTACAATTAATTAAAATAATTGAAAGAACTGAAAGCTCAAAAATATACTCAAGAAATGGAAAATAACATCCCACCAATTTTTTATGTTGATGAACCTTGTGTAGATGCATTGAGAACTGATTTTGAGTCATATTTTTCACATATTAAGGAAAAATTTTTAGAGATTCACCATCAGATGTGTCTTTTATAAATCAATGCTCTTTTGAAAAACATTGGGATGAAGTGGTTGAAAATGAAATTTCATTTGAAGCCACTATTTTAGAAATTGATAATTTATAAACATTTTATGATTATTTGGATAAAAAGGAATAGAAACTTGTGCCGTTCCTTTTTTAAGAGTATGTGGATGAACCAGAGATGCTTCCCACTTTCAATGCCACTATTTTTGACTCGCAGAAAGAGTTGGAACCTGAGAATCCATAGGGAGATGTCTCAAATTTTGATCCTTACATTTGTGATAATTTTGATAATAATTGTCTACTTGTTTCTCCATGTGCTGATTTAGTTCATGTTTCTTTTTAGTGGACTGATTTTTTAGATGATGAGGATTTGAAGGCTGAAATTGAGTAAAGGATGGTGTGCCCATTTCAATAACCAGTGGAGGCATTTTGTGAAGATAATGTCTTGGGAGGTTTATTTTACGTTTTGTTCTCGCTTCCACTATATCATCAAAACACGAAAGTCATGGAGGGGAAGCCAAATAAATCTATTTTTGGGAGCTTCTACAAGATGTGTGAGCTCATAATGATTGGAGATATTTCATTTTGGTGGTTTATAAGAAAAATACATCATCCACCATCGGATGGTGGTTAAACTATTGAAACTATTGTACTAGGGGAAGTAAAAACCTAGCACCCACTTGTGGGGCCAAACCAAAAATTATTATTTTTCTTTTCCATTCATCTTTATTTTTATTTATTTTTCACATATTATCTTCATTTTATGTCTTTTAGGTAATGTGGCAGTTGCTAGGAGCTTAACTCAAGGAATCCATTGAAAAATAAATCCGGATGTGTCTTTCCTTTTATTAATTTTGTTTGCTACCCAATTTAAATTCAGTTTGAACATATTTCATGATATGACTTGAGATAAAAGAGGTTAGTAAATGGAATAAGTGTGGGGGAGGGATTTTAACTAGTTTTTTTAGGAATTTTTTGTGTTCTTTTATTTTTCATCTTGTTTTTTTGATATTTTCTTGTTTTCATTTATCATTTTTTGGTGTATTTTTATGAATCTTGAGCTAAATTGAATACTTGGAAAAATTCAAACCATCTTGCTATTTTTGGCACATTTTTCATTTGAGTATTTGAGGAATTATATAATTTTTTAATGGATTTTGTTTCTTTATTTCTGATCTTGTCGTTTGATGAAGTTTGATTGACTGTGAAACTCATGTGCACCATTGTTGTCCAAATAGAAAATCTTGCCCAACCCGAAAGGTTCCTAAACCTATTTAACATCTTCTTATATTTCTCTTTTCCTTGAGAGTCTTGAGACATGTTGTGTGATCTATATATTTTTATTTTTCTCTTTTTCAAAGATGTTAGAGTTCATAGAATGTGTTAAGTATGATTGAGGCACCATTTTGAAAGCCCTTTTTGCATCAAACTCTTATTTTGGAATAACTTTTCATCAGACCATCTTTAAGCACCCAGTAGACATGAAATAATTTTTTAGGAAGCCACATTACCAGCCATTTATCATTTTCAAACCTACTATAGAAGTTAAATTCATGATTATTGTTGAACTCTAGTGTGGGGGAGGGAGAAGATGGGCTTTGTTTTGATTATTTGGAAAAATATTTTTGAGGTGAATTAAAAAATTTTCCAAATTTATTGCTGCTAGGGGGGAAGAAATTTCATGATGGGAAGATGTATTGGGGGACCAAAATATCATTACATTTATGGGCCTGTTGTTCACTAATACTTGAAGATCAGAAGTTGCCTCTCTTTTCCTTCAAAACTTGTTTCTAAAGGGAAATCTAGATCTGAATTCAAGCTGAAACAATGCTACAAATGGGGGAAAGTGGGATGAAAATCATTGATGCTGAAAGTATAAGTGTGAACTTCCCAAAATAAGAGGTGTTTATAGGTGATTAATTTTTTTATCTCATGGAGGACCACACCATTCTTGAGAAAAAACTATTTTCATGCGTTTACATTACATTTGAACATAACCCTCCTCATTATACCTCAGATGTTTTTACATTTTAAACCGACCAACCCTCATCCTCAGAACATCCCATGACAAATACCTCAAGATTGACACATTTTTTACAATATGAAGTGGAGAAAATAGGAGTATAGAATGACAATTTAAATCACACATGTTCTTGGGAATGAGAAAAACTCCACATTAAATATCCTTGAGTGAAGAGAGAAATATTTTTCTAGGGAGGTAGGTACGACATGCATGTGAGGATTAACATGATATTGAATGGATTCATATGATTTTGGAGGATTTCTGAAATTTTTATCCATGTATGAGGCATGATATTTTCTCTAAAAAGATAATTGATTTGTGTGGTCATTTATGCTTTGAGAAGTTTGTTTTGACCTTGGTATACTATGGTTGCCTAGTAGTGAAAAGATTAAGTGCGGAAAGTGATAAAACTAGAATTTTCACATGTTATATAATGTATTTTAATGTTCTAATACCCCTCATAGTGATATTTTATGGTAAATTGTCACATTTTTATGTTTTAGTTGTATTTTGTGCTCAAATGCCAAAATGGCTTTATTTGGTTGTTTAACTGTTTTATTTTTCTTTTGTATTTCAGTTATATTATTTTCCCCACTAAAAAAACTTGTGAAATCCCTTTTTTAGGTATTCTTACAGCATGGGACATATTTTATCTTTCTAGAGGCCCAGCTCAATCAATTATTTGGAGGCCCAAAAGCATCTCACAATCCGGACCTCTTAAAATGTGTGCAGATTTGGAATGTTTTAAATATGAGCTTGTATCTCAATGTATACCAGTTCTATGGATCTGAAATTCAACAAGGATCTAGAAGTAGAATTAATTTACATATTTAATTAATGAGGAAACGTCTAAATCCTCTATTTTCATGGTCATTATAGCATGGGAAGTTGGATTTGTGGAAGTCAAAGAGTCACCTAGACAGATTTAATTTTCCACACCAAAATAGCCATAACGAATTCATATGTGGACCAATCAACCTGAACTTTTGTGGAGGGATGCAGAAGCTGATACGTAACAAAATTCAAGAAGGGATCATTTCCCAATTATGCTAATTACCTATGTCAATATCAACTATAGTAAGATTTGAAATATGGAAAGTCTCTAAATTGATAATGTTCAAACCCCATCCCATTTCATTATAATGTTCCTTTTGTTTTCTTATGCATTCTTACTATATGTTCTATGTGGATTTTGGTTTTTAGATAATCATATTTTCATGTTATAGTGTTATCATTGTTATAATGAACCAAAACAAATACTCTACAAAACTAGTAAGCGGAGAGATACCCCACATAAGTAAATAAATTTCATGATCCACAATTGCTAGATACAAGAACATGAGCATAAAACATTAATCATGGAGAATGGGTTTTTCCCACGTAAGGAAACAACATGCGACATATATATAACAAAGATAGATAATTAAAAGTTATTTACTTGTTATAATTGAAAATATATTGTGGAAACAAAAAAAACAACATAGTATAAACAATCTACATGTGTAGTTACAAACTAAAAGGACTAATAAAATAGATAAACTAACAACTAAATGTTAAGCATGGCCAGACTCCCAATATCTCACCACTATATTTCCTACACAGCTGACAAAAAAACATGCCACCCCACTGCGGTGCATGTCACTTACCAACATAAAATGTCATAACTAGGTGTATATACCACTGAAGGAGTATGCATGATGTGTGATAATAGGCTATGTAGTGCCTCAACTGGGTGTTCCATATCATGTTTTTTAATAATAATACTATCATTTTCAACATTAAATAAAACTGGACATGATAAAAATTTTATAGTTCATGTATTAAAAGAATAGAAACAATGTATAATTTCACTTTTCCTACATTTCCAAATATAGAAGGTAAATTATTTACAAATAGTTTCATAACCATATATCATATAAGATATAAAATTTAAAAACAAATAATTCTTTATATATCATATCCAGTATATGGAAGTACAAAAAAATACAAATGAAAAGAAGAAGAACATGTAATGTCACTCCATGGATCACACTAGGTCTGGATAGATAGGAAACTCATACATATCAAAAGAAATTTAATACACATCGATCCAATAGATATTTTTATTGTGTTTATAGAGTATAAGAACATTCGAACAAGTTTACCCACCATTAGGTGTAAAATGTTATTATAATAAAATTCATAGGGAAAATATGAAATCACCATGAGAAAAATCCCAACAATAGATATGACTTATTACAATAACTTCCACCTATGTAACCATGGCTTTTCATGTGCTATATTTCCCAAAAAAATTCATCAAATCATTTCTATAAAATCATGATTTGAGAACCATTTCCAAATTCTTTGAAAAACCTCTGTCATTTTCAAAAACTAGGTAAAACCCATCTTTTAAAAAAAGGTTCCTCAAAAAACAAATCAATCATATAATTCAATTTAATTTATGAATTAAATTAATCAAATATATAGTCAATAGAGTACAAAAACAAAGTCTAGATATGGATCCACTTAACTCAAAACCTAGGTGGCACAATCTCACCATAATGCCCCACATATATAAGGAAAAAATAATTAAAATAGTGGCCCGGTAACTAATATATACTTCATATAATTGATTCAATTAAACAAATGGTATGGTCGAGAAGATAAAAAAACGCATACCTCAATAATCCATACCTATCGCACCAACCCAATAATAGAGAAGATACTTGAGACAAAAATGTATGAAAAATCTAGAGAGAATCAACAATAAACATCAACATGGGTAAATTGATCCAATTACGAACTATAACCACACTATCATGATCAAATAAATGAAGAATAATAAAATATTACTCACTAGTAGATACACAATCCAAATGGAATCATGATAAATCACTGAAATAGTTAATTATGATCTAACAATGCCTTATAAAATAACATGAAGAGAGCTCTAAGTCATGATGGAAGAAGGATATATATGAATAAAGTAAATTTCAGATTCAAAATTCCCAAAATCTATAACTTTTGAAATTTATATGGACAATAATCCCAATACACAAATTTCATTCCACAAACACCACATAAGACAAAAAGCTCATCATGTTTTTTTAAAAGACCACCATTTTTACATTACACAACATATAATCTGTACATAGTGTCTAATACCTTCACACAGTGTACTAAATTAATATAGTCTACCCTATAGAGATTACATCTCATAATCTCTAATTAAATGTAATGTATTTTTCTTATATAATAAGAAATAAAATTATAACATGGAAACCCCAAACTAACTCGATTATTCTATGAACTCATGGAGAACCCCAAAAATCCATTAATGAACTTATATCGATAATCCATTAATTTAAAAGACAAATGTCCCCATCATTTTGAAAATTTTCATAGAAAAGTTTCTCTGTCATCTGGATTCCATAGAAAAACCCAATTTAATAGGAAATCGAGAGAAGAGAATCGAATTACCTAAAAGTGGGAATGAGGATTTTACAAACACCTAATAAAATAATCTAAATCCCAAGTAAATCTATTATAATAATGATGTATAGTAATGTTGTTAGGCCATTGATCCCTATTCAATGAATCTCACTCCCAAGTCTAATGATACTTTTTTTCCGTGAATATCTAACACTATGACCCACAAGATACATATCCCACAAAATAATTTATGTTCGGTGTCAATATTTTCACCTTGATTCACATTAATGGGACCATCTGAATCTACCTCAATTTCATCTCATCTTATAATAGAAGTGGGATCTTGATAAAATTTATTTATCAGTGATTTGTGGAAAATATTATTAATGTCTTTCAACTTAATCAAAAGTGAAAATTGATAAAAAAATTCCAAATCCACCTTGTGACCTAAAATTGTCTGACATATCTTATAGAAAACATTCTTGGCTTCCCCAGATAATGGTTACCCCACTAAGAGAAATAATCAAGAAAACCTAGTCACCTAAGGAAAACTCAAAATGATGACACAATTGAACCACATAAGACTTTCTGTTACTTTTCTCTATAACCACATGTCTATGAAAATCTTGATTCCTTGAAGAAGTATAATAAACAAAAATTTATCCTCCCAATGATGATTTTTCAAAAAATTCCCAATAGAGAGGTGATCTACATGGGAGACCGTACAAATCCTCAAAAGGATCCATTGTGATTGATGAAAAATAAATATTATTATAAGAAAAACCAACTTGTACCATTTGAAAATCCCAATAAACACTGAAATACACGTCATATACACATAAAATATCATCTATAATCGGAATATCATGGTCATTATAAACATATATACGTGGATAATAATCTAATATCAATCTTAATTGACCCCCATCACCTCTTGGAGACTTTTCCAAATGATTGAATTAAACCTATGATCCCTATCTAAAACCAATGTTGAAGAAAATATATATAACCTCACTATTTCAAGAACATAAAACAAAACCATTTCTACCCCATTTATGGTGTCATTAACCAGAATGAAATGAGTATAATTTTACAAAAAATCATTCACAACCTAGATATAATTACACCCTTGGTGTTTCCATAGTAATCCACTAAAAAATTCCCTAGATAACACATCCTATTTCCAGAATGGTACTGGAAGAGTCTAAAGAGACACAAAATGTTTCAAATGTTATACCATTAACAATTGGCATGTGTGTTATTGGAGAATAAAATTATTAATGGAATGCTTCATACCTAACCACCATAATATAAAACTCATTAAATATTACATCATTATAGATCTTGTACAAACATCAAACAAATAATTATACATACAATGAAACGTAATTTCTCATAATTTCTCATATGACAACCCAATCCCTAGAACTGAGGATACCATATGAAGAGAGAGACTTTATTGAAATAGTCCATCCACCACATAGGGTGTTAGATCCTGGAAATTTCGTAATGTATGTTTTTTTTGTTATAGTTCAAGTCCATTATTCTAGTCAAATAATTGTTTCCCAATTATCATTTGAAGGTTCGATGGTGTTCTAGGCATTAAGAACAAGAAAATGGTGGAAAAAAGAGGTTTTTATGCATGTTGCATGGTTGGAAAGAAGTTGGTGAAACCCGAGGGGATAATCCCAATTAACCATGTAGCATTGTACATAGGCTTTTGAACGGTTACTTCATGGTTAAGCTAACAGTGCAAAATTCCCAGGAAACCATGTGAAAGGTGGAATTTGGGATAGTATCTCTCACACCTTTTTTTCATGGTTAGGAAAACTATGCAGGTAAACTATGTAGGTTAGTAGCTGTGATTTATTTAAAAAAATCATTACAAGATTTTAAGGATCACATTGCATTTTCCCCATTTATCCTTCCATGATCCCTTGAAATGATCAAATTATCCAATATCTTCAAATATCTTCTTATCCTTCAATCCTAGAAGCTTTGGGGTTCCCTCCATTGCTAATTAAGGATCCGAGAATTTATATTCTCTTCTTTTATTATCTTTTCGAATATGGGTTTCCATTTTCTACCCATCACCATCCATAGTACTAAAACCATATTTTTTTGTGAATTCAGGGTGAATCTTTATAGGGGTTTAGATCAAGATCTATAGACTAAATTAAGAGTGTGTTCACCAATAGATTTGAGGTAGGTTGTAGAGACCCGAAGCCTGACGTACATGGACATTGCATTACTTTTGCGGAATACTTAGTACATAACAAAAACACACACAAGGATCGTAATAGTTTAGTGTCTTTGGAAACTCGGAACGTAATCTTCTAATCGAGGTGAAAGATCTTCAATATCTCCCATAAATATCTTCCCTTTTTTTTACCTAAAACCTTTCTTTATATCCTGGGGAAAAGAAAACATAAAAGGGTGAGCTCAAATGCTCTGTAAGGGTATACAAAAGAAATAAAAATCATATCATATCTTTTTGAAAATCATAACCTGCAAAAGAGATCATAATATCTTAACATGGAACAAATCATAGAAGTGAAAATGATATCACCATAATCATAACATGAAACTTGAAACTTTGTGGCATACACACATAATCATAGAGGATCATTTCTTGTTAGTCAAGACTCATTGCCAAGACTATCTTAGTGGACAAAGTCCCTTTCTGAATCGAGTAACCCTCGTTTCAGTCCTGTTTCACTGAACTGGTGTAACCTACCATTTCAGCCATGTCTATCTCATGAGATATAAATTCTTTACCCAATGCATTGGAGGGAGATATAGGTCCCACCCATCTTATAATGAATCCTTTCTTTTGTGTGCCACATAATCATAAATCATACATCATCGCATAACCCATGTAATAAAAATGGGATTCTTAAACAACATGACATCATAAAACAATTCATATAAGATAAAGGAATTCATAAAAATGTTTCCATCAAAACATAATCAAATCCATGTAATAATAGGGATAAAAACAGAACCCTTTTATTATCTTAGATGGAAAATAATTTTGATAAAACACTTGAACTTCATTCTTGAGGAAAACATTTTTCCTTTCATAACATGTCATAAAACAATAAAATAAAAGAAGTTGATTAAAAATAAACTTGAAAAATTGTAAAGGATTCTTTTTGGAAATAATGTTTTAAAAATCCATTCATGTCGTATAAGTTAAAAAAAACATTCTTCGTACTTTTGTCGGAAAAGTCAAAAAGTACCTCGTACAAAAAAACGACAAAAGATTCCTTTCATACATATTACTAAAAACTCACCGAAGGGTAAAAATGGATTTAAAAAATTGTAGGTGGATGGAAATAATATGACATATTGATGAAACATGGATGTGGATGATAAAATACACCCTAGTAAATACTTACGAATAAACAATCTCGGATAAAAATGAGATTGTGATATTTCCCTTACCTTAGGTCCGATTTGCTTTGTACGTGTCCGAAGCTCCTGTATAATGGTTTAAATAAAGTCATTGACTTATTACAGAATCATATTCATTGTTATGATATCATATATTGTTCACTAATGACATTATATTACCCGTTCTTTTGTAAATTCCATGTTAAAGAAGCGTTTCGGGTAAAATCGTTTCTTTTATCGTAGGTGTTTTGACTTGTTGTTCTTGACATTATTATTACTTATATCATGATTTACTTACTTCCAGAATATAAAATATTATTTATATATCATATATATTCAGTATATATATATATATATATAATAGATAGATAAATGAAATGAAAAACACCGTTCATGGAGACGGTAGTCCGTACGTACGCATGAACGCTGTTTTCCTTTCCTTATTGTCTTGAATGGAAGTAAGTAGATGACATATATATATATATATACATAAATCCAGTAGCTTTATAATGTCATATATTTCATTATTATTTCTTATATATACTTTATAATCATTCTTAAATGGTTAACATGGAGAATGAATCTCATCGCGTCGTGGAGACGGTAGTCCGTACGTACGCACGAGCGATGATATCATTTCCATAAATATTGAATTGAATTGGAGTGTATTATACGATATATCAGAATCAATATGATGTTGTAATAACTATGGATAGTTATTCTTTACACCATTATACCCATCCATGTAAGGTGGTGGTGGAAAATAGATTACACCACGGCGTGGAGACGGTATTCCGTACGTACGCACGCGCGGTGATTTCTTTTTCCGTAGGATGGATAGATGGTGAAATAGGGTTGTTTCATACTTAAAATAACATATCCGTATATGAGTGATACTGATGTTATTACTTAATAATGAAACATCCTAAGAAGAAGAAGTGGAAGAAGAAATAAAGATGAAAGAATTGGTAACGGTAATTACCTCTTCTTTGAAGCGCCTCTTTGAGACCTCCAATTAGGGCACTAAAATTGGTCTTTGAGGAAGACCAGAACCTCTAGGATGTTTTTAGGGAAGTGGAGAAGAGATTTTGGCAGGGGTTGGCCGAGCTTGAGTGCTCAAATTGGTGTGAGGAGGAGGGAGAGGAGGTGTCCTTTTATAAGGGAGGAGAGGGGCACCTTAAGAATACCTCAAAATATTATTTTATTTTAAAGTCAAAATCGGTTTATAATGGTTCCAAAGGGTCTTATTTCGAAGATAAAGTGGGGATGGGTCGAAATCCTATCAACCAATAGGATTTAGACAAGTTTAGGTTATTATTTTAACCTTATCAATTAGATTTAACTCTAAGTTAAATAATTTAACTTTTACCGTGTCTTTTTGTTTTCTTTCACTATATGGTTAATACACTTACTATAACATGCCAAAAGAACCCCAAATTGTTTATTATTAAAATATATATCCTTATCTAAGTCATTTGGCCGAACCTTAGCTTTTTAGGAATAAAATAACAATTAATAATATAATATTTGATTTAAAAACTATTTTGTGTCAATTTTGACAATATTTGATATATGATTTTTGTGAAAGTCATAACAGAATTATATGTTCGAACCAAGTTGATTAAATCAACACTAATATATCATAGTAACCTAGAAAATTAGTGGAATTCATAAAAAGTCTCAAATTATATTTATTTTGGTGTTTATAACATCAATTATGTCAATATTTCATTAATAAGATAATTACTGCATCATCATTGTGTCATAAATAAATTAAATTATTTGATGTCTAAAAATTACAAATAAAATACCATCATGTAGTAAATCTTTTTAGCTTTCTAATTAATTATTACAATCGAATTTATCTTATGTATAACCCCATATTAAAAATTATTTACTTATTAAACTTTGATTTTAACTATTTTAACCCTTCTTTAAATAAATTAATAATAAATGTCCTAATCTAATCCAAGTGGGCCTAAATGGTCATATTTTATTCCTAAGTTTGTTTTTGGTCGAATTACACTTGTCCAATAGAATTAGGACATGTGTTAGGGTAATATTAATATCATATTTACCCTTAGTTACCCTATTTACTATTAACCGCGGTTAAAAAAAGTAAAAAGTTACTATTCACCAAAAATTATTTTCATCTCATTGAACCACATTTTACTTACTGACATCAACCGTGTCTCTCGGATTTTTGAAATTCCATTCACAGAAGCGGTAAAATTAAGTTTTATGAAATATTCAGTTTTTTAACTACCACTTAGTAGTTTCACTATTCATCAAAAATTGATGTTTTTCAGAACAGTGCCAAAATTTCATCCCAAGCTATATTTCATATTCCGAATTCAAAAATGAAGTCTATTTTACCAAATTCATTACATAAAAGTTGCATTAATTAATTTTATAATTAAATCCCGCTGTTAAAACAAATAGCGTGTTTTTAAGAAACAATATCTATCAAAAGATTGACACTTGTTTATGTCTAGTTTAAATGTGAAATTACATCCAATGACCAACATTGTATTAAATTGTAAAAATATATTCTAAATATACTTTAAAACTACTCCAATTAATAATTTATCACTATTAATTATTTCGATTAAAAAAGTTGTTTTTTAATTATAATTTAGTAATTTTCACTATTCATCAGAATATGAAAGTTATCCGAAATGTACCAAAATTTCACCTTAGGCTAAATTCGATACTCCGAATCCAAAAATGAAGTTCATTTTGAAAAATAAGATTTACAGAATTTTAAAAAGTGGTTATTAATATTCATACCGTCTAGTTTTAATAATATTTTAATAGCATGTCGTTGTTTAGTGAAACTCGGTATTGCGTATTACACACGCTATCGAGGAAGGTCGCGATTGCATGTAATGCAAGGCAAGTCAAGGATGCGTGTTGTGCAAGCTCCTTTTGGTGTAGCGTTCAACACAAGACATTAATAAAATTAAAAAGAATATTTTTTATAAAATCTTGGGCTGTTACATTCTACCCCCCTTAAAATGAATTTCGCCCTCGAAATTCGTCGGGGTTATAAATGGTTTACTATTCGAAAGTTTCTTTAATAGAAACCCACATCGTAAAAAGGAATACCAAAACATGGATTTAAAAACTAAAGTATGAAATGTAACGATTACCCAAATAAACTAATCACTGGGTTTCCACATAGGTGAAAATATGGATATGGAAGAGAAATCTAACCATCATGTTCTGATGGAGAGTGGTAGAGAACATGGCTATGGAAAAGCCAGTAATCACAAATCCTTAAATTTGTGATGATCTAAGGTACCATCTGATTCATCAGGTATAAGAGAACTAGGACAACATTTTTGGTTTTCAAGATCATTTCCCTAAAGTTGAAAAATTGAATTGGAATAAATACTTTCTTTATTTTGGTACAATCTCACTATTGTTCGTGCCTAGAACAATTTCCACTTCATCTCTTAAATAAATGAAGTTGAATTTGTTATTCGTGAAGTGTTAGCAGATCATGTGATAGAATGACGGGTCATTCCATCTGTCTCAAACAAAAGGTTAGCAAAAATTATATACATAAGTCGATCTATAGTGAGATTAATCATATATAGTTCCTAAAATGGACTTATACTTCATATATCATACTGCTTAATATAATAAAACTAGTTTCTACTAAACAGGGACTTCCTGTAGGCCAGTGGTAGGCGATAAAGGCCAGTCGCACTTCGGTTGTGGGTTCGATTCCCACAGCCTTGTCCGAAGCGATGGGCTGTCGCCCGTCCTGCAGGTTGTCCTTTTTCTAAAACTATATTACTATAACATCCCATAAATAATATCGAAAAAACTTCTATCCTTAAACAATACTAACATATGTCCAACATAATCCATTCCAATCTTTAGTCCTATCCATAATACTGCAGTCCATTCTCATAACATAGTGAAAACGATTACCAGAGATTTAATACCATCGTTGATCCCCATATATCATAAGATATATCTTTTTGGACACATTCCAAACATTCAAAGGCCTTAATCTTGTACTCTCTTGAATACCCATTGAACCGTAGTGAAAACTTGAATGCAGTTAAAAGTTAACACTTTCCACATACCAAAATCCTCAAAATTCTATATACTCAAACCATGATATCACTTAGTCCTTATATCAATCATGAGCTCATGAATACTATTAAACATTTCATTTTCTCGTCTTCATTATGCGCATATCATCTTATTTCCAAAAAATATCTCAATCACTTTGAATACCACATCAATAAATATTGCAATACTCAATGATACAACATTATTTTGGAATCCCATTACATAAACACTTAATTATTCCACCACATCGTTGTCATATTCAACATTGCCAATAGTGATCGCATGTGATTTCCCTTTGTCCTTTGCCTTCAGTGGTTGCTCATGTTGATCATCACTAACCCTTGGATTAGGGCAATTATTAGCATAATGCCCCATTTCCTTGCACTTGAAGCATTGAAGTGTTGGTTGTGCGTTCTCTGCAGTGTTTGCTTTATTCACTTCATTAGAATCCTTTTTTCCATTACTTCGACACTCAGCTGCTCGATGACCTTCTTTTCCACACTTAAAACATTTTCTAGTCCCTTTAAGACAATCTCCACCATGCTTCTTTCCACACTTTGTGCATAAGGAAACATTCATCTTCTTTTCACCATTATTCTGAGATTTCTCCTTGAACTCCATCTTTCGTTTCTTGTCAAAACCATGAGATGGATATGTAACACCAACTTCCATTTCTACCTTGATAGCACAACGCACAATTTCTTCATAGCTACTGAAGTCTCTTATAGCTAATGCCCTTCAAAGACTTGGTTTTAAGCCACTGAAAAATCGATCAACTTTACTTTCAGGTTGGATGATAATGCCAGATGCATACCTTGCAAGTCTTGTAAAATTCGCTTCGTATATACCAACAGATTCATCATCCTTTTGCTTTAGTTCAAGAAACTCCTTCTCCATCTTCGTTCGAAGAATACGAGGGAAGTACTTACTGAAAAACAAGTTCTTGAACTCATCCCATTCCATGGAATCAATTTCATCTCTTTGCCTTGTATTCTTGATAAGATTCCACCATTGATCAGCTTCACCTTCCAAACGATATACTGCTAAGATGACTTTATCATGTTCAGAACATTGAAGAACTGAAAATATCTTTTCAGTAGTACTAATCCATTGTTCAGCAACTAATGGATCAGTAGACCCACTGAAAGAAGGCGGACGCTGCCTCATGAAGGATTCAACAGAATGTTGCTCCTTCCTTTGCTCGTTTGGAAGTCCTGCATGATTCATAGCTTGAGAAAGTTGTGTGAGCATGGCTACAAGATTTTGCATTCCAGCTCCCATATCATTTGGTTGCTCAGGGGGACAATCATTGCATTGTCCATTGCATTGATCAACACGGTTCCTTCGGGTTCCAGCCATCGTCTAAAACCCCAAAAGAATAGTGTGAGAGGAAAAAATCATGCTAGGGAAAACAACATAATAAAGGAGTAGTACCCTCAATATCTAACATCTTAGGTTAAATTCTAAGATCGTTAGAGCAATTCTAGGACTATAACCTATACGTATACTTAACCTTAGAGACATCCCTAGACATACCTTAGAAATATCTCTAGGGATCTCACTAACGTTTTCGCATCCTAGTTTCCAAAGGTTGACTAAACCTTTCCTCTGATACCAACTGTAGAGACCCGAAGCCTGAAGTACATGGACATTGCATTACTTTTTCGGAATACTTAGTACATAACAAAAACACACACAAGGATCGTAATAGTTTAGTGTCTTTGGAAACTCGGAACGTAATCTTCTAATCGAGGTGAAAGATCTTCAATATCTCCCATAAAGATCTTCCCTTTTTTTTACCTAAAACCTTTCTTTATATCCTGGGGAAAAGAAAACATAAAAGGGTGAGCTCAAATGCTCAGTAAGGGTATACAAAAGAAATAAAAATCATATCATATCTTTTTGAAAATCATAACCTGCAAAATAGATCATAATATCTTAACATGGAACAAATCATAGAAGTGAAAATGATATCACCATAATCATAACATGAAACTTTAAACTTTGTGTCATACACACATAATCATAGAGGATCATTTCTTGTTAGTCAAGACTCATTGCCAAGACTATCTTAGTGGACAAAGTCCCTTTCTGAATCGAGTAACCCTCGTTTCAGTCCTGTTTCACTGAACCGGTATAACCTACCATTTCAGCCATGTCTATCTCATGAGATATAAATTCTTTACCCAATGCATTGGAGGGAGATATAGGTCCCACCCATCTTATAATGAATCCTTTCTTATGTGTGCCACATAATCATAAATCATACATCATCGCATAACCCATGTAATAAAAATGGGATTCTTAAACAACATGACATCATAAAACAATTCATATAAGATAAAGTAATTCATAAAAATGTTTCCATCAAAACATAATCAAATCCATGTAATAATAGGGATAAAAACAAAACCCTTTTATTATCTTAGATGGAAAATAATTTTGATAAAACACTTGAACTTCATTCTTGAGGAAAACATTTTTCCTTTCATAACATGTCATAAAACATTAAAATAAAAGAAGTTGATTAAAAATAAACTTGAAAACTTGTAAAGGAAGCTTTTTGGAAATAATGTTTTAAAAATCCATTCATGCCGTATAAGTTAAAAAAAAAATTCTTCGTACTTTTGTCGGAAAAGTCAAAAAGTACCTCGTACAAAAAAACGACAAAAGATTCCTTTCATACATATTACTAAAAACTCCCCGAAGGGTAAAAATGGATTTAAACAATTGTAGGTGGATGGAAATAATATGTCATATTGATGAAACATGGATGTGGATGATAAAATACACCCCAGTAAATACTTACGAATAAACAATCTCGGATAAAAATGAGATTGTGATATTTCCCTTACCTTAGGTCTGATTTGCTTTGTACGTGTCCGAAGCTCCTGTATAATGGTTTAAATAAAGTCATTGACTTATTACAGAATCATATTCATTGTTATGATATCATATATTGTTCACTTATGACATTATATTACCCGTTCTTTTGTAAATTCCATGTTAAAGAAGCGTTTCGGGTAAAATCGTTTCTCTTATCGTAGGTGTTTTGACTTGTTGTTCTTGACATTATTATTACTTATATCATGATTTACTTACTTCCAGAATATAAAATATTATTTATATATCATATATATTCAGTATATATATATATATATATAATATATAGATAAATGAAATGAAAAACACCGTTCATGGAGACGGTAGTCCGTACGTACGCATGAACGCTGTTTTCCTTTCCTTATTGTCTTGAATGGAAGTAAGTAGATGACATACATATATATATATATATATATACATAAATCCAGTAGCTTTATAATGTCATATATTTCATTATTATTTCTTATATATACTTTATAATCATTCTTAAATGGTTAACATGGAGAATGAATCTCATCGCGTCGTGGAGACGGTAGTCCGTACGTACGCACGAGCGATGATATCATTTCCATAAATATTGAATTGATTTGGAGTGGATTATAAGAGATATCAGAATCAATATGATGTTGTAATAACTATGGATAGTTATTCTTTACACCATTATACCCATCCATGTATGGTGGTGGTGGAAAATAGATTACACCACGGCGTGGAGACGGTATTCCGTACGTACGCACGCGCGGTGATTTCTTTTTCCGTAGGATGGATAGATGGTGAAATAGGGTTGTTTCATACTTAAAATAACATATCAGTATATGAGTGATACTGATGTTATTACTTCATAATGAAACAACCTAAGAAGAAGAAGTGGAAGAAGAAATAAAGATGAAAGAATTGGTAACGGTAATTACCTCTTCTTTGAAGCGCCTCTTTGAGACCTCCTATTAGGGCACTAAAATTGGTCTTTGAGGAATACCAGAACCTCTAGGATGTTTTTAGGGAAGTGGAGAAGAGATTTTGGCAGGGGTTGGCCGAGATTGAGTGCTCAAATTGGTGTGAGGAGGAGGGAGAGGAGGTGTCCTTTTATAAGGGAGGAGAGGGCACCTTAGGAATACCTCAAAATATTATTTTATTTTAAAGTCAAAATCGGTTTATAATGGTTCCAAAGGGTCTTATTTAGAAGATAAAGTGGGGATGGGTCGAAATCCTATCAACCAATAGGATTTAGACAAGTTTAGGTTATTATTTTAACCTTATCAATTAGATTTAACTCTAAGTTAAATAATTTAACTTTTACCGTGTCTTTTTGTTTTTTTCACTATATGGTTAATACACTTACTATAACATGCCAAACGAACCCCAAATTGTTTATTATTAAAATATATATCCTTATCTAAGTCATTTGGCCGAACCTTAGCTTTTTAAGAATAAAATAACAATTAATAATATAATATTTGATTTAAAAACTATTTTGTGTCAATTTTGACACTATTTGATATATGATTTTTGTGAAAGTCATAAAAGAATTATATGTTAGAACCAAGTTGATTAAATCAACACTAATATATCATAGTAACCTAGAAAATTATTGGAATTCATAAAAAGTCTCAAATTATATTTATGTTGGTGTTTATAACATCAATTATGTCAATATTTCATTAATAAGATAATTACTGCATCATCATTGTGTCATAAATAAATTAAATTATTTGATGTCTAAAAATTACAAATAAAATACCATCATGTAGTAAATCTTTTTATCTTTATAATGAATTATTACAATCGAATTTATCTTATGTATAACCCCATATTAAAAATGATTTACTTAATAAACTTTGATTTTAACTATTTTAACCCTTCTTTAAATAAATTAATAATAAATGTCCTAATCTAATCCAAGTGGGCCTAAATGGTCATATGTTATTCCTAAGTTTGTTTTTGGTCGAATTACACTTGTCCAATAGAATTAGGACATGTGTTAGGGTAATATTAATATCATATTTACCCTTAGTTACCCTATTTACTATTAACCGCGGTTAAAAAAAAGTAAAAAGTTACTATTCACCAAAAATTATTTTCATCTCATTGAACCACATTTTACTTACTGACATCAACCGTGTCTCTCGGATTTTTGAAATTCCATTCACAGAAGCGGTAAAATTAAGTTTTATGAAAAATTCAGTTTTTTAACTACCACTTAGTAGTTTCACTATTCATCAAAAATTGATGTTTTTCAGAACAGTGCCAAAATTTCATCCCAAGCTATATTTCATATTCCGAATTCAAAATTGAAGTCTATTTTACTAAATTCATTACATAAAAGTTGCATTAATTAATTTTATAATTAAATCCCGCTGTTAAAACAAATAGCGTGTTTTTAAGAAACAATATCTATCAAAAGATTGACACTTGTTTATGTCTAGTTTAAATGTGAAATTACCTCCAATGACCAACATTGTATTAAATTGTAAAAATATATTCTAAATATACTTTAAAACTACTCCAATTAATAATTTATCACTATTAATTATTTCGATTAAAAAAGTTTTTTTTTAATTATAATTTAGTAATTTTCACTATTCATCAGAATATGAAAGTTATCCGAAATGTACCAAAATTTCACCTTAGGCTAAATTCGATACTCCGAATCCAAAAATGAAGTTCATTTTGATAAATAATATTTACAGAATTTTAAAAAGTGGTTATTACTATTCATACCGGCTAGTTTTAATAATATTTTAATAGCATATCGTTGTTTAGTGAAACACGGTATTGCGTATTACACACGCTATCGAGGAAGGTCGCGATTGCGTGTAATGCAAGGAAAGTCAAGGATGCGTGTTGTGCAAGCTCCTTTTGGTGTAGCGTACAACACAAGACATTAATAAAATTAAAAAGAATATTTTTTATAAAATCTTGGGCTGTTACATAGGTAGTCTATATGTAATATACCATAGTTTCTTTATGCATTTGTTCATTCATGGGTTTATTTCATGTATAACTGTTGTTGTGCTTTTGATCCTTGTTTGATATTTGGTGTAATGGATGTCTATTTGACTAATGGAGACCCCAATGGTCCTCATGAGACACATAGAAGACGATTTTACATTTTTAGTGCCACCCATGGTATAAGGTCCCAGCCTTAAACCTTACTTAATATTGAATTAAATGAGTAATTCACATTGAGGATCTTTTCAGGTTTAGTGTTTTAGAGAATTAGGACATAACTATTACATCTCAAAAGAATACAAAGTAGTCGCTTCTACTAAATTTCCATAAAATAAAAACTCTTAAAAAGAAACATGTATAGTTCCATGTTTTAGGTAGCATGACTTTCTCTTGATCCCATCCTTGACCCTATTCCCTGCTAAGTCCTGTGAAAAACATTTCAAAGACTTGGGATGAGCATAAGAAGCTCAGTAAGGGATACACAAAGAATAAAAACTTTTAGTTTTTCAAACATCAAATAAACCATATATACTCTATCAAAGTAATACCTTCACCTTCATGAAGTAGTAAAAACTCTTCACTGAATAAAGTATCATTACTTACCTTTTTGTAACCAAAGGATTACCATAAAATCCATAAAAAGAACACATAACATATATAAAGGTAACTTGGGACATAAACATACTTAAGTGGAATAACCATACGGTCGACTTCCACACATATCACTTAATGGAATATCCATACGGCCAATTTTCATACTTACTTAATGGAATAGCCATACGGATGACTTCCATACCCAATGCATTGGAGGTTATTACGTAACCACCCGTCCTGGTATTCACGGCACCACCCGTCATATTGTTTATAACGTAACCACCCGTTAAAATGTCCAAGTACCAGTATTAAATCATAAAACATAAAACCAATATAAAGGAATGATAACATTTTCATATTTCAATCACAATATATCATAAATATATTGACATAATAGAATCCTTTTTCAAAACCATTTTCAATACCAAAATACATAAAAGAGTATATGGTATTTATTTTATTCTAAAAACATTACGATTTGTTGAGAAAGCCAAAGACCAAATAATACTCGCGGCGGCGGAAAAGGTCGTTGTCACCGCGTACATTAAAAAAACTTTCCTTTTTGTCGTTTAGTAAAAAGCTTCGTAGAAAAAGATTCCTTTTGTATAAAAGTAAAATTCAAAGGGTTTATACACCGTATAAAAGAAAGTTGTGTATAAAAGAAATATGCCTCAATGAAAGGAGATTGAGACGAAGTCCCTTACAAAGATCATTTTTAAAATAAAATAGATCTATTATGTGTATTCACTATAGGTACACATAAAGAAAGTAAAAATAAAAAATAGGACATAGTAATATCATGACATAATTTGAAAGTAGGAGATTAACCCAAAGAATGGAAGTTGGGTTAAGAAATTCCCATACCACGGGTCCGACTTGACTCGATCGTTATTAAAAGTCCTGAATAATAAACTTGAGTTAATTTCTACTTGATTAAGAACCTTTTTAGAGTTAATTATTCCTTTTATATCACTTATTTACATGTTATAAACATTATGTAACCATTTATGTTAATAATGTTTGTTTTGTCGATATTTGGTTCTTAAGTCAAAAGTGGACTTGTTACAATTACATGTTGTTCGTGTGGTCAAAGGTTCTTTATATCTAGAATGACATTCCTGATTTGGATATCATATATATCATATATATCCAGAATATACATGTATTTATAATATTACATAATCATTTAGTGGTAAGAAATGAAATGCACCGTTCATGGAGACTGTAAGCCGTACGTACGCATGAACGCTACTTTCATTTCTTTGTCATATTAATATAATTGAAAATAAATGAGATGTATGTGTATTTTAATTCCAGAATTATATTCATCATTTAGATATATCATTAATTATATATATCCATTATATACATGTACTTTTAATAGTACATTACATTTGGGGATAAGAAATGAAATGCACCGTTCATGGAGACGGTAAGCCGTACGTACGCATGAATGCTACTTTCATTTCTATCTCATACTTTAATGGAAAGAAATAATAATGATATAGAGGTATATTATAATTCCAGTATAACATCATATATAATAACTTTAAATCCATCCTTTACATGTCCCACATATGGCATTAACAAATCACATCACTTTGAGGGGGCAGTAGTCCGCACTTCCTTAAATGAAGATATCGTGTTTACCCATAATGGAAACCATAAAGGTATGCCCAAAAAGAAAAATAAAGAAGATTAAAGAAAAAAATAAACATATTATATATCATATATAAAAATACTGACATCATAATGGACACCTTTGAAGGTGTTAAATGAGTATTGAACAATCATCGTTTCGGGAGGTAGAATTTCGCCATCCACGGAAACCGTATGTTCTTTAACCATTTGATGTAGTTGTGTGAGAGTATAGCTCAAATAAATATTATAACAACATCCTAGTATATTGTAGATACCGTTTTTGTTACAAAAGAACTATATAAAATGAGTTTAGAGGGTTGGAGAAGAAAAATAAAACAAATGAACAAGAGAGAATGAATTACCTTTAAAAGTGCAACTACTTTTGATTTGAGCCTAAAGGCTTACTTTGAAAAGATTCTTCCCAAAGGGAATCCACTAGTATGAGGAGAGGGATGTTTAGAGAGTAATTGGGAAGGGGATGGCTGAGCCAAAGTCTTGAGGAGTGTGTGAAATGAGGTAGAGGTGGGGGCCTTTTATAAGAGGAGAGGAGGGGCACTTTTGGAAAGTAAAGAAATATTACTTTATTTGAAAATGTGTTTCGGTTTTAAAAGGTCCCACATTGATATAATTCGTGGATAAGGTGATAAGGGTTCGAAATCTACTTATCCAATAAGTTTTGGACATGTGTAGTTCATAGATTTTACATTATCTTTCCATTTTATTTAAATCTTCAAATAATGATGTCATCGCTGCATCATTATTATGTCTTAAATAATTTAATTTATATAATGTCTAAAAATTCTATAAAAAATAATATGATGTAGGAAATTGTTTTATCTTTCCATTTACTATTTATAATCGAAAATCAGATCGTTATAGCCCCATGTAAAAATTGTTTTCGTAAAACATATTATGTTTGTGTCAATTTTACTTTTACATTAAATAAAAGGTTATTTATGTCATTTCCCAACCAAAGTGTCTCCGTGGGGTCCCCAAGTTGACCCATGGCTTTTCTGGGTCGGCCATGACACAACCAATAAGGTTGGGACATGTTTCTAGGTCATTTCATATTATTAAAGCATTATTTTTACCTTAAACTACACTAATTACCACTAATCGCGTTTAAGAACTTAATAAGTTACTATTCACCAAAAAATTATTATCATCTCATTGAACCACATTTTACTTCCTAATGACAACCATGTATGTCGGATTATTGAAATTCAAAACACAATGATGGCAATATTTCATTTAAACGGAAAATCAGTCTTTATAAGTACCACTTAGTGGATTCACTATTCATAAAAAATTGATGTTTTTCAGAAAATTACCAAAAATTCACCCTAAGCTATATTTGATATTATTAATTCAAAAATGAAGTCTATTTTAAAAAATTCAAAACATATAAGTCACATTAATTAATTTAATAATTAATTCCCACTGTCAAAGCAAATAGCGTGTTTTTATGAAACAATAAGTATCAAAAGATTGACACTGGTTTAAGACTGATTTCAAAGTGAAATTAATTCCAATGACCACTATTGGATTTAATGGTAAAAATATATTCTAATTTCAATTTAAAAAAAATTCAAAAGATAATCTAATCATATAAATAAATTAGATTAAAAATAGGTTTTGAATTAAAATACAACATTTTACACTATTCATTAAAAAATGAACTTTATCGGAAAGATACCAAAAATTTACACAAAGTAAATTTTGATGTCCCGATTCTTAATAAGAGTTTTATTTGGTCCAAAGAATGTTTAATAGTCAACAAAACTATATTTAATGATGGTTCAACATCAAAAGGTGATAAGTGAACCTTTAGTGAAAACTAGGGCATATACGCCTAAAATTGAATTCTTTCCGTATTTTAAGCCTCTATCCTCTATTGGATAAATGTAAAAACATTTAAAAACATATATAATCATATTTTAGTTATTTCTATCCATTCCCGCCAATACAACGGCTACATGTTAACTACCATTTAAAATAATATTATTTTATTATTAGAGTGCAACGTAAGATTCCCAAGAAACTCGTTGTTGCGTGTTTGGTACGCCATCGAGCGTAGCGTCCCCTTTAAAGTCATATCAATATTTTATTCACAAATATGGATAAATATGAAAATGTCATATTCTTTATTTACCTGGGGTGTTACATCCTTCCCCCCTTTTTGGGAATTGCGTCCTCGCAATTTTTAAAATTGATCTTGGAAACATCCTTGAACGTCCCACATCGGAACAAGAGTCGGTAAGAAAATCACTATAAAATAAAGGAAGATAAGTACAGAGGTCACCCGAGATAACCCATACTAGGATTCCATGTAAGAAAACATGGACATGGAGGAGAAAATATAGGTTCATGTTCTGATGGAGAGTGATAGAAAACATGTTTAGGAGAAAGTTAACAATAAGAAAATCAAAAAATTGTGATGGGTTAAACGGTGTTGGGTTCCCCAGTAGTAAAAGTTAAGAGGCAACATTTTTGTTTTAAGTTATATTTTATTGAGGAATTTATTCATAAGGAAACATAATCACTTATCATGTTGACTTTCAACTTTTACTAGATTCCTTAATCAAACTCATATTTTTTCCAAAAGATGAGTATGTAGGGAGACTTGTTCGCATTAAGAGTACTATAATCAACTTCTAGAGAATCACTGAACCCAAGAAAAAAAAACTACATACTTCCCCTGTCTTTAGACTTTAACCAAAACCAAAACCCAAAAGATTAGTACAAGATCAGATAACCCAGAAAAGGATAACCCATTAGAAAGAAAATCTATTCATAATCTCCAAAATTTGTCCAACAAAACCCAAAGTTCTACGAGGACCATTCGATAAACAATTTTTCCATAAAATTCCTCAATGTAAACCAATCTAAGATTGAAACCCAAACATTTGAAGGATTTAGTCACATAGTCTTCCATGTTAAATCGTAACATTTATCTCCAAACAAAATCAGTTGCTCTTAAAGTCTCGCATTAAAAAGTAATTATCTTAATCACATATCCTCCATGATGGGTTAATCATTTTCATAAATAACCCAAAATCAACTTACTCTTTATTCATAAAATCATATAACTAAAAAGAATCAGTCAAACTAACCAGGGAATTCATGTAGTCCAGTGGTAGGCAATAAATGCCAGTCGCACATTGGTTGTGGGTTCGATTCCCGCAACATTGTCTGACGCGATGGGTTGTCACACGGTCTGCGTGTTGTCCTTTTTCTAAAACTATATAATTCTTAAATAATTCCCCAAAAAGGGATAAAATAATCAAAAATTATCATAACATATTTTAACCTCATGTTTATGTCATGCCTTTCATTTTCCATCATAACATATAGTAACCCATAATTACCTCAAAAGTAAGGATCATATAAACCCAAATGGTTCTTTATAACTATGTCCACAAAAGAAAAGATAACTATTCCATGAATAAAATTTTCCTATATTAAACATCAGGGTTACACATAATATAAAAATTCTTCTAATGTAACAATGTCATCAAAAGAGACTAAATACTCTTAAGAATTTCACCATAACTCTTGAAGCCCTTTTATGTTGACATCTTACTCATTCAACATTCTTCATGATCCATTAACTATTCCTTTCAAACTTATTCCGAAATACCTCTTTCCTACAAACAAAATCATTATTCATATCTTAAGATTCCAAAATAGGAAAAAAATAGTCATGAAATAATACATACCTTTGATTGGTCATTGTCAGTTTCTTCATCCTCAATCGGAATGGCATTAGCTATTGGTAAACGAGTATTTGTATGATATTGGTGATCCCATTCACGAAAATTCTTAATGGGACATGTGTTTGCATAATGACCATGCACACCACATTTAAAACATTCAATTGATCCCTCAGAAAGAACTTCTTTCCCTTTCCTCGAGTCAACTGGATGCTTCCTTTTTACATGGAAGGTTCTTGCTTTATCACCTTCATTTCCACATATATAGCATATTTCTGTCCCTTTGAAACATTTTCCTAGGTGTTTCTTTCCACATCTTTGACACATAGGTTTTTTAACACACATACCTTTATGATTATTACCTGTACTTCCGTAGGGATTTTTTTCTTGCAAAAATGATGCCTTAGAGAAATTTCCAAGGTTTAGGTGGTCAATCATGACTCCAGATAGTTGGTTGAGGATAAACACAAGATTTCTCATTACAGCCCCCATATCATTCAGTTGCTCGCTCAGAAAACTGTCACAGTTTCCTTCACATCCACCGTTACCTGGGTGCCTTCTAGATCCAGCCATTTACTAAAACAAAAAAGGGTCAGTGTGAGTATAACAACAAAACCATCACGTACTAATGAGGAAGATAAACACTAAGATATTCTTACTCATTCACTTTATCTAAAACTAGGACTCTGTCTGAAATCCTAACCATTATGGTAATGTCACTTATGCTTAAAGAATACCCTAACCTCTAAAGTTATCTAAACCGACCTTTGATACCAACTATAAGGTCCCAGCCTTAAACCTTACTTAATATTGAATTAAATGAGTAATTCACATTGAGGATCTTTTCAGGTTTTGAGTTTTAGAGAATTAGGACATAACTATTACATCTCAAAAGATTTCAAAGTAGTCGCCTCTACTAAATTTCCATAAAATAAAAACTCTTAAAAAGAAACATGTATAGTTCCATGTTTTAGGTAGCATGACTTTCCCTTGATCCCATCCTTTACCCTATTCCCTGCTAAGTCCTATGAAAAACATTTCAAAGACTTGGGATGAGCATAAGAAGCTCAGTAAGGGATACACAAAGAATAAAAACTGTTAGTTTTTCAAACATCAAATAAACCATATATACTATATCAAAGTAATACCTTCACCTTCATGAAGTAGTAAAAACTCTTCACTGAATAAAGTATCATTACTTACCTTTCTGTAACCAAAGGATTACCATAAAATCCATAAAAAGAACACATAACATATATAAAGGTAACTTGGGACATAAACATACTTAAGTGGAATAACCATACGGTCGACTTCCACACATATCACATAATGGAATAGCCATACGGCCAATTTCCATACATAATTAATGGAATAGCCATACGTCCGACTTACATACCCAATGCATTGGAGGTTATAACATAACCACCCGTCCTGGTATTCACGGCACCACCCGTCATATGGTTTATAACGTAACCACCCGGTAAAATGTCCAAGTACCAGTATAAAATCATAAAACATAAAAGCAATATAAAGTAATGATAACATTTTCAGATTTCAATCACAATATATCATAAATATATTGACTTAATATAATCCTTTTTCAAAACTATTTTCAATACCAAAATACATAAAAGAGTATATGGTATTTATTTTATTCTAAAAACTTTACGTCTTGTTGAGAAAGCCAAAGACCAAATAATACTCGCGGCGGCGGAAAAGGTCGTTGTCACCGTGTACGTTAAAAAAACTTTCCTTTTTTTCGTTTAGTAAAACGCTTCGTAGAAAAAGATTCCTTTTGTATAGAAGTAAAAGTCAAAGGGTTTATACACCGTATAAAAGAAAGTTGTGTATAAAACAAAATATGCCTCAATGAAAGGAGATTGAGATGAAGTCCCTTACAAAGATCATTTTTAAAATAAAATAGATCTATTATGTGTATTCACTATAGGTACACATAAAGAAATTAAAAATACAAAATAGGACATAATAATATCATGACATAATTTGAAAGTATGAGATTAACCCAAAGAATGGATGTTGGGTTAAGAAATTCCCTTACCACGGGTCCGACTTGACTCGATCGTTATTAAACGTCCTGAATAATAAACTTGAGTTAATTTCTACTTGATTAAGAACCTTTTTAGAGTTAATTATTCCTTTTATATCAATTATTTACATGTTATAAACATTATGTAACCATTTATGTTAATAATGTTTGTTTTGTCGATATTTGGTTCTTAAGTCAAAAGTGGACTTGTTACAATTACATGTTGTTTGTGTGGTCAAAGGTTCTTTATATCTAGAATGACATTCCTGATTTTGATATCATATATATCATATATATCTAGCATATACATGTATTTATAATATTACATAATCATTTAGAGGTAAGAAATGAAATGCACCGTTCATGGAGACGGTAAGCCGTACATACGCATGAACGCTACTTTCATTTCTTTGTCATATTAATATAATTGAAAATAAATGAGAGGTTTGTATATTTTAATTCCAGAATTATATTAATCATTTAGATATATCATTAATTATATAAATCCATTATATACATGTACTTTTAATAGTACATTACATTTGGGGATAAGAAATGAAATGCACCGTTCATTGAGACGGTAAGCCGTACGTACGCATGAATGCTACTTTCATTTCTATCTCATACTTTAATGGAAATAAATAATAATGATATAGAGGTATATTATAATTCCAGTATAACATCATATATAATAACTTTAAATCCATCCTTTACACATCCCACATATGGCATTAACAAATCACATCACTTTGAGGGGGCGGTAGTCCGCACTTCCTTAAATGAAGATATCGTGTTTACCCATAATGGAAACCATAAAGGTATGCCCAAAATGAAAAATACAGAAGCAAAAAGAAAAAAACAAACATATTTTATATCATATATTAAAATAGTGACATCATAATTTCCACCTTTGACGGTGTTAAATGAGTATTGAACAATCTTCGTTTCGGGAGGCAGAATTTCACCATCCACGGAAACCGTATGTTCTTTAACCATTTGATGTAGTTGTGTGATAGTGTAGCTCGAATAAATCTTATAACAACATTCTAGTATATTGAAGATACTGTTGTTGTTACAAAAGAAGTATATAAAAAGAGTTTAGAGGGTTGGAGAAGCAAAATAAAACAAATAAACAAGAGAGAATGAATTACCTTTAAAAGTGTAACTACTTTTGATTTGAGTCGAAAGGCTTCCATTGAAAGGATTCTTCCCAAAAGGGAATCCACTAGGATGAGTAGAGGGATGTGGAGAGAGTAATTGGTCATGTTTTGGCCGAGCCAAAGGCTTGAGGAGTGTGTTAAATTAGGTAGAGGTGGGAGCCTTTTATAAGAGGAGAGGAGGGGCACTTTTGGAAAGTAAAGAAATATTACTTTATTTGAAAATGTGTTTCGGTTTTAAAAGGTCCCACATTGATGTAATTCGTGGATAAGGTGATAAGGGTTCGAAATCCACCCATCCAATAAGTTTTGGACATGTGTAGTTCATAGATTTTACATTAGCTTTCCATTTTATTTAAATCGTCAAATAATGATGTCATCACTGCATCATTATTATGTCATAAATAATTTAATTTAGTTAATGTCTAAAAATTATATAAAAAATACTATGATGTAGGAAATCGTTTTATCTTTCCATTTACTATTTATAATCAAAAATAAGATCGTTATATCCCCATGTAAATTTTTTTTTCGTAAAACATATTATGTTTGTGTCATTTTTACTTTTACATTAAATAAAAAGTTATTTATGTAATTTCCCAACCAAAGTGTCTCCATGGGGTCCCCAAGTTTAACCATGGCTTTTTTTGGTCGGCCATGACACAACCTAAAAGGTTGGGACATGTGTCTAGGTCATTTCATATTATTAAAGCATTATTTTTACCTTAAACTACACTAATTACCACTAATCGCGATTAAGAACTTAATAAGTTACAATTCAACAAAAAATTATTATAATCTCACTAAACCACATTTTACTTCTTAATGACAACCATGTATGTCAGATTTTTTAAATTCAAAACACAATTATGGAAAATTTTCATTTAAACGGAAAATCAGTCTTTATAAGTACCACTTAGTGGTTTCACTATTCATAAAAAATTGGTGTTTTTTAGAAAATTACCAAAAATTCACCCTAAGCTGTATTTGATATTACAAATTAAAAAATGAAGTCTATTTTACAAAATTCAAAACATATAATTCACATTAATTAATTTAATAATGAATTCCCGCTGTCAGAGCAAATAGCATGTTTTTATGAAACAATAAGTATCAAAAGATTGACACTAGTTTAAGACTGATTTCAAAGTGAAATTAATTCCAATGACCACTATTGGATTTAATGGTAAAAATATATTCTAATTTCACTTTAAAAACAATTCAAAAGATAATCTAATCATATAAATAAATTAGATTAAAAAGAGGTTTTGAATTAAAATACAACATTTTACACTATTCATTAAAAAATGAACTTTATCGGAAAGATACCAAAAATTTACAAAAAGTAAATTTTGATGTCCTGATTCTTAATAAGAGTTTTATTTGGTCCAAATAATGTTTAAGAGTGAACAAAACTATATTTAATGATGGTTCAACATCAAAAGGTGATAAGTGAACCTTTAGTGAAAAATATGGAATATACGCCTAAAATTGAATTCTGTCCGTATTTTAAGCCTCCATCCTCTATTGGATAAATGTAAAAACATTTAAAAACATAAATAATCATATTTTAGTTATTTCTATCCATTCCCGCCAATACAACGGATACATGTTAACTACCTTTTAAAATAATATTATTTTACTATTAGAGTGCAACGTAAGATTCCCAAGAAACTCATTGTTGCGTGTTGGGTACGCCATCGAGCATATCGTCCCCTTTAAAGTCATATCAATATTTTATTCACAAATATGGATAAATATGAAAATGTCATATTCTTTATTTACCTGGGGTGTTACACATGGGGTGCACCAATACATCCAAACTTAGTAGTTTGTTATGCATGAGAATGGGTTTATTGTGATAATGTGGATCCCTTCATAGGCCTATTGAAATGATGAATGGGATTGAATATGAGTTATTTTCATGTTTATATACATAGTAATGGATTAAAATATTTCTTGGAATGGTAATAAAAAATTGTTATATTCATAAAATGGGGATTGAGCCTTGTGGATACTAAATTATATAGAAAATCCAAAGGGGGTTAATCTGTATGAAATATAGAACATGTGGGATGGGTTAAACCGAGTGGATTGATGAATATGGTTATTGGGGTGAGACATGGGAAAGAGATAATTGGGATAATTGGTTATGTATTGTAAAATTTAAATGTGAATGGGCTATGGCATTACATTGAATCCCAAGTTAATTATTATGGATCATGGCAATTATATCTATCGGTTGTATTGGTTTTGATATAGATAAATGTTGTTAATGGATTAATAAGAATGTTCATGTAGTTTGGTAGTGGGATTAGGGATTGATTCTCCTCCCATGGGTAGGGTTGAACTGATGCACTAACCTATCCAGGAATGCATGGGCTAGGGAGTCAGACTGATTCTATATGCCCCAAATGAAAGTATTCACTAAAAATAACTAGACTAAGGTTATAAGGTAGGTGTATTCATTACATGAGATGCACATATCCAGTGAGATAGGGAATTAACTTGTTTTAATATGTGAAATGATAAACTCTATTAATATTGCGTGAATATAGATAATTTATGACTCATAGATTACTTGTTAATGATTAACTAATTGATGACATATTGTAAATAATGAACTTGGTATGATAACTCTAATATTTATAGAAAAGTAGAGAAAGGATAACAAGTGGCACCAAAATGTCTTTCCTTTACATTCAATTTATTTATAATTACATTAACTATCTATTAGACTGGATTTTTTGTAGACACTATTGGTGGTGGCCCATTGAGTTGTACTCGCACCCATCACGGGCCTCCTTTCAGAATCCGAGCTGATTTCAAGCCTTCAGGTCAGGACATGGGCAATGGCCCTATAATATGGGGTTGAGTTGGACATGGGATAAGCATGGATGAGGTTCCTATTTTTTGGTTACAACCTTATTGGGGATTCCAATGTCACCTTTATTTAGGGTTTTTTTAACTTGGAATTATTGCATGACATGACATATTCACTGTTTCTTATAGTTTGTACCCAATTGGGAGATGTTTGGCTATGCATGATATTGGTTTCTTCATATTGTTTTTTCTATTTATATACTTATTTTTTGTGGCTTACTCTGATAAGGGGGTATATTATCCCCATGATACTAATCTAGACCATCATTGCAAGTCGACAAACTCTAGTATACGAGGAGGTGTGCTTAAGATCATGTGACGACTAGGATCAGCACACACATTTAGTGGTTCTTGAGTAAGGAATGTTACAAAGTGGTATCATAGGGAGGTTCTATTATATATCTTATTATTTTGGGATGATAGAAAAGAGATTAGGATTCTTTCGGGCCTTGGTAATCATCTCATACTTGGGATTATCTTACCCATGTACGGGGGAATGCCATGTCATCCATGGTGGTAATTGTTTTTTTTTGTTGTGTATTGTTACATTTGATAATACTTTTTCCGTTGGGAAATTATCATGTGGTGTGTTTTAATATATTTATGATATTTTTCTCATGGGTATATTGAAACACAGTTCTAAATTCATGAATCATTCAAGGAACCTATTTATAATAGTGACACTCATTATAGTTGGCATAAACACATGGTGTGGGTGTGCGAGAAATAATGGGTATAATCAATTTTTTTATTGAAAATAGTGAAATGTTTTCTAATGGGGTGATTTAGATAGGTACAAAGTTAAATGAGAATGATATGTAATAATTAAAGAATTATTCTTGATAATGGTAAGAAAGTGAATTAATGTATTGTTGAAGAAAATTGGGATATGTAAATCATTTTAGAAGGGTTTAAAGGGTAGGGCTTGTAACCATGTGAGTTTGTTACCCCATGTTAGCCATGTCCTTTGGAAGGATGGCTGAGGGTAGTGTTTTAGATATAATAAATCCCAATGGGATTTTTATGAGAAATGGTTTTTTTATCGCTAGGGATGAGTCATTCTTCGTTCCTTCTGACTGATTAATGGTTGTGTTCTAAAAAGATCATGTTTGGAATTATAAAGAAATGAGACCACAAAGGAGTATATTGGTTGGGTGAAAAGATGATGTTTTCTTGAATGATCCCCTTGCAGTATATCAAGAAGATCCCATTTTTTAGGATGATAAGGAAGAGTAGTTCCATAATAACATTTCTCGTTTTTTGAAGATTATATATCCAGACATAGGGCGGGTCGCACCGAGTTTGTTCGAGTTGACCACCAAGTTTTATTAAAAGAACCCTTTGACCACTATGAGAGAGGGTAGGCTAGAGGTATCTATGATCTGGATAGAGTCTATCCATACAATCGTTGATCACCAAGAGACTCATTTTGAGATGCAAGTTAAGTTGAAATCATATTTGTTATGGGGCTGGGGAAAGTGTTGCTGGGATATCATAGCTCAAACTGAACAACTACTGGGAATGATGTAGAAGTGTTTTCAGAAAATGTTCCTATTGAATTACTAATTAGAATCATTAATATACTATAAGGCTATGGATTTGATGAATTTGATACAATGGGTGACGTTGGTAATTGGGTTTGTAGGTTGGTTCACAGACATGTAGTGTTTTGTTCATGCTTTAGTGGAAGATGAGGTAACTATGGATTGGCTCCATCAAGATGGAATCCAACATGAGATAAGATAATAGGTAAATAACATTCAACTTAAGAGATTTT
This sequence comes from Viscum album, assembly GCA_963277665.1. NCBI lineage: Eukaryota > Viridiplantae > Streptophyta > Magnoliopsida > Santalales > Viscaceae > Viscum > Viscum album. Next base: position 1,614,978,188 of record OY728125.1, read on the forward strand.
TTGAGGTGATGGTTGAGACCGTCATCTTAGAGAATAACCTCAAGGAGGCCTCTGGAAGTAGACATGCAATGCCAATGTGGAGAACCAGTTGTGCGACATCGGATGATAGAAATCACCGATTTGAGTACTTAAAATGAGGAAATAGTGGAATGGACAGTAAAAAAGAACCAATCTCTCTAGTTAGTGATTTAGTTTGCTGCTACCATTGTGGAAGGCTAGGATACATGAGAAGTTGTGGTTTCTGACCACCAGTTCAGTGCATAGAATATGGAAAGATGAGCCACGTGTAGAGGTTCTGTAGGAACCCGAGGAAGACATAATGTGAGGGAGATATAGATCAATGTAGAGAGTAGGTATGGGATCAATTTTCCCATATAAGGAAATATGTTGGAGCTCCACAAGATTTACTATAAGAGTTAGAGGATGGGGAACTATGGGGAAGGACCATTTGTACCAGTAGGGCAATGCTGCGCATGGTACTCTGGCTGGATCCTAGGGTTGAGGGATAGGCCATATACATGCAGTTCAATATACACCTAGAAGAGTTGAGGATATACATTATACTATTTTAGGTACAATTCATGTAGCTTCCACCCATAGAAATTCTATTTTTGACACAAGTGCCACACATTCTTTTATCTTGGCACAATACATAGTATTACTAGTCCTAACTATGGAAAGTGCGTGTGAATTTATGTTCCTTGATTCTTTTTTGGGGATGTGAGTTGAGAAAATTATGTGGTGTAAAGTTTGTGCCTTAGAAGTTGGTGGATGTAGTTTCCTGTGGGATCTTTGTGTTCAGGAGATGTTAGGTTTTGACCTGATCTAGGAAATGGATTGCCTAGTGGTGTATAATTCCAATATCGACTTTTATTGATGCCAGGAAATATTTACATCTCCCAATGTAGACACTTATGTCCTTCATAGTGAGGGGATATTCTAGGAGGCCATGCAAGGCCATTGTTTCAGCAATTGGGAGAGCTCAGGACCCATGCGGCATGTCTTATTATTGATAACAGAGAAGTGAAGCAACATGTCTTTCCTCCTATGGTGAATCGGTTCATGGATATTTTCAATAAGGACTTCTCAGGGCTACCACCTAATATAGATGTTGAGTTTATGATTGATTATCTACCATGTGAAGAACCAGTTTCCATTACACATATCAAATGGTGATGGGGGAACACCAGAAGTGTAAGGTTTTGTTGGAAGAGATGAAAAAAGGGGTTCATTTGACCCTGTACATCACCATGGGGACCACCTGTGCTTTTTTCTATGAAGATTGATAGGCCGTTGAGGTTATGTGTTTAATATATAATGTTGAATCTGATGAATCTTTATGAACTGATATCCACTTCCTAGAATTTATGACTTATTTAAGCAACGGTGTGGTGCCCTGGTGTTCTCCACAATTTATTTGATATTGGGATACCATCAATTTAGGGTGATACCTTTTGACATATCATGGATAATATTCCTAAGAAGGTACAAGTTTAATGAATTTTTGATGATGTTGTTTGGGATAACAAAGAACCATGATTGTTTATGGCCCTAATGAATCAGAAATTTTACCCTTATCTGAATCATATTGTGATTATATTTGTTGATTCCATCTTGGGGTACTTACAAACCCTTAAAGATCATGCCCAACATCATTAAATTTTCATGATTACACTAAGAGAGCATATTATTTACACCAAGATATCAAAATGATTGTTCTAGTTTGATAAAATTAATTTATTGGGACACATCCTTTCTGATTCAGGTGTTTCATTGGATATAGGGAAGGTGTAGATTCTGGTGTCTTTGGAGAAGCCCAATAGTGTTTCTCATGTCTATGGTTTTATGGGTATGGCTAGTTATTAAGAGAGTTTCATTAGAGATGCCTCCGATTTGGAAAAACCACGCTCCAAATAATCCAAGAAGGGTGTTATTCTTGAGTTTTCTGAGTCTCGTGAAATTTATTTTAATCAATTGATCAATTCGCTAACGACCACACCGATTATAAAAATATGTTAACCATGTAATAAGTACACCTTATTCTGTGATGAATCTGATGTTGGACACTGGGAGTTGTTGGTGTATGAAGATCAATCAGTAGCTTATGGGATAAGTCATTTCAGACCAAATGAAATAATCTACCATACTCATGATCTTCAGCTAACTGATGTAGTATATGAATTAAATTTTTGGAGTTATGACTTACTGGGAAATCATTTCATAGTTTTTTCTATCCCTAATATTTTAATTAATATCATCTATCATAAGTATTTAAATCATCAATAGTTAAGGTGGTTCGAGTACCAATAGTCCTTCGATTTTTAGTTGGTTTACACATTTGGAAAAGGGAATAGTGTTGCGGATGCTCTGAGATAGAATAATCATAATAATCTGTTTCAAGAATCTAACTCTAAATTGAAAATGATTTCATTTTTTGTGGAGATTAACATTGATGTGTAGGATTGGAATAAAAAAGTCCCTTGCATCACTAACCATTGAGTCTGTGATTTTGATCCTGGTCAAAGAGAGCCAGCTAGAGGATCCAAAGTGTTTGGCTGTGACGGAAAGTCATAACGTTACAGATTCACCTTATATTTGGTCCATGGATAGAGATGGAGACATCTTTTTTAGTGGCTGTGTGGTAGTTCAGTGTTCTTGCGTGATGATTTTAGGTGTGAGTTCTATGCATCGAGGTGGGCAGTGCATCCTGAGCATGACTAAGTTGTATTGTGATCTTTGAAGGTAGTGTTGGTGGTCAGGGATGAGGAACAATGTTGTGGGTTTGGTGGGGAGATAACATATCTATCAACAGGGGAAGGTTGAGGGTCAGTGTCCAGGTGATTTTTTACAATCATTCCCCTTTATATAATGGATTTGGAATGTCATAATGATGGACATTATTATGGGACTTCCAAGGATTATTCAAAACAATGATGCAATCTGGGTCAGTTTGGATTGCTGGACTAAATTATCTCATTTATTTCCCATCTAGGTGATGTAAAAAATTGATTAGTTGGATAAGTTGAATGTTTGAGAAGTGGTGTGATTTATTGGTGTTCTGAGAACCATAGTTTCCGATTGTGCTCTGCATTTCACATCCTACTTCTTGAATCAATTACAGATGGTGGTTGGTACACATGTTTTATTGTGTATGGAATATGACTTACAAAAGGAAGGGTACTCAGAGAAATCCATTCAATTATTGGAGGAAATGTTAAAATATTCTATCCACGATATTGGTGTATCAGGGTAAAAGAACTTATGAATTATTGAGTTTTATTTACAATAATAGTTTCTAAGATACAATTCAGAAAGAGTATTTTGAAGACCCTTATGGGAGACTATGTATATCTCCACTGTATTGGTTAGTGTATGGGGAACATGATATATTTGGACTGAGTCTCGTGTAGACGATGTCAGAGAATGTATTTCTATTTAGAATTGCATGATGATAGCTTAGAGTAGGTAGAAGTCATATGTGGATCAGCGTCATAGACTTCAGGAGTTTTTAGTGGTAGATGGTTTGTTTCTTTAGGTGTCTCAAGGTTGGGTCACCATTGAATTTAGAAGTAGGGAATGTTGGCACCCATGTATGTGGGGAAATTCAAGATCATTGAGAGGATCTGACTAGTGGCTTACTAATTGGATTTTCCACAATGGTATTTTTGAAAGTATAATTTTTTTCTTGTTTTCCAACATCAGCAGTATTATCCTGATCCATATCATGTGATAAACATTGATGATGTTGAGAATGACCTTGACACGCCCTTTGAGGAGAATCTAGTTCATATTTTGGATCACAACGAGAATGTTTTATGGGGAACGGTGTACCTTTGGTTTGTTTTTTATAGCAATGTAGAAACATCCATGAATAATAAAGTGATAGAGATTATGATATGCAGTCCTAGTGGACTGATCTCTCTAGATCAGTAACATAATAATGCTATGGAAGAGCGGCTCGAGGACGAGTCATCCTATGGTGGAGAGGATGTATGATCTGAGACCATTTTGAAGGTATTTTTTTTATTTTCTTAGTTCATGTACATTTGTTTGGTCAAATAATTTTTTCCCAAAGTACATGTGAAGTCTTGGGGGTGTTCTTTGGGTTCAGGACACTAAAATGGAGGAAAAAAGAGCTTCATGGCATGTTGTGCAACTTGTTGACAGTTATTGAAAACCATGCGGATCATCCTAGGTAACCATGCATCCAGGGATAGAGTCTTTGACATGGTTACAACATGGTTTGAGCTAACCCTGTGTAATTCACATGAAACCATGTGAATGGGGGATTTCAGTTAGTATTTATCAGACAACATTCCCATGTTTTGGAAAACCGTATGGGTAAAATGTGTATCCCAATAATAGTTATTTTTTTAAATTTCATTACATGATTTTAAGGCTCTATCGTGCAAATAATGTATAGGGAAATTTATTCCTAGACCTATAAAATTTATTAGAAAAGATATAGAAAACAAGAAGGGGATGAGGTCAAACAACTCATGCCCAGAAAGGAAAAAAAGTCAGTCAACATCACCACCAAAGTCATAAATATGGAATGCACCATATTGTTCACCATCCACCCCATAGACAAAAGCCACATCATAAAGAAGATGTCATATTCTACTCCCATGTCCATATATTCCCATCTGGACACTAGATCATCCTGATGTCTGAAGAGTGCTAGAATATTCTTCCCGTGTCTTTCACGCTCCGAGGTTCGTGGTGTCCTCCCCCATTTTTTTACATTGACATTTAGTTTGGAGACCTTATAGGATCCCCATGTATCCAAGGGTTGTGGAATAGTAGAATAATTCTTCATTGACCGCCTTTGGGGGGGGGGGGTAGATGTGAAAACATCAACCTGAGATTCCATCCCATAAATAATGTTGTTTCTTTCTACATGTAAGGCCCCCTTATCAGCAGCACTATTCTCGCATATTTTCAGCAGATGTTTGATAAAACGTTCCTTGGGACCAAGGTCCTTAACAAATGAATTGATCCTTGCCAATTTATTTTCATTCCCCATCGGAGAGGAATCTTCAATAAGAGTCTTCTCCCCCTAAACTGGGACATATTAGAGTTGATCATTTGGTCATCCATGAAAAAAATATCACATAGTTGTTTATCCTCATCCATAAAGCAAGAAACCTAGCTATTCCACCACTTCTATTTCTTTTAGAACCACACACTGGGCCTAATCAGCCAATGCCCCTCCAAACACTACCACAAATAGCTGCATGTCTTGATTCATTCTTTCTTCACATGTGGTACCAGCATTCCCAATAAGTAAGTGTCCTTCCACATCCTCAGCACAATCTTTAAAAACCTCTTCATTGGGAAACAATGGATAAACCCATAGGTTATCCCACTCATTGACACTACAACCAAAGATTTTCATAGAAGAAACACCAAATCCCTGATTAGTGGGTCCTCTATCAATGAACAAGGTCTATGTTGCAGCTAGATTTTTCCCATTCTCATTCGGAGCCACCTCTCTAGCTCAGCCACCTCCCCCAGCTCAACCACCTATCATTTTATTTTATCTATTTATCTTCCCATGTGCCCTAGAAATGTGTCAATCATAAAAGATCTTCTAAGAGGTTATTTTTCATTAATAATAGGTTTTTTATAATTACATCAATTATATATTGAAGATCTTGGAATGTCTAATATCATTCTTTTTCTCTAATCGGTTTATAGTTTCCATTTCACCCCCATCTCCATCTGAATATCTAAAACCAATCATTTTCTGTGAGATTTAGATTGAAGCATTGAATGGGGATTAGATTAGGATATAAGTCCTGGATTAAGAGTATAAAAAACGTATGCAAACCATTATACAAACCACTGGGATCCCACATAGAGTACAAAAGTGATGTGAAATGCAACAATTTGAATTGGGCCGGAATACAAACCCACAAAAGAAAAGATAATTAATGTATGAGTCCAACCTATAAAAAAAGAGGTACTAGGGATGTCATATGAAAAGTCTTCAGAATACACCTCATTATATATATCCCTCACTAAGAACCACCATGTCCTAGAACACCTATAAAATCATCAAAATGTGGATCGTCTGCACAAGACATTACACGTGGAAACAAAGCCTATGTAGGGATGAGTAAAAAAATACATAGTTTGGATCCCTGAAAATAAAAAAGTAAATACACAAGGAAAAAAACAAAAGGTACCATCAGATATACACATGTATATACCAATACATATACCTAGAAAATTCACATATACTCTTCTCCAGCACTAAGGATAATAAAGTTAAAAACCACCTAGTCAGCAAAATAATTCTCATCATAGGATTAAAAAGTAACATATAAATCCATGAGAGAACACTCCATGAGGTCAACCATCTATCATGGAATCCATCTCAGAGGTACAATCCATCGATAACATCATACTATGTCCATCTCCAATGCTCAACAGTGGAGGTTTTGTCATCATTGTCTTGCATCCGACAAAAGAATAAAGAAACCTAAGTGGAAAGGCCAACCCTCACCACTGTACATAGATGAGGGATCTATGCTCTTAAAAATCTTGTGAAACCTCGGTCAAAACTATAAGGAGTTACCCACACCTCAGTCCGGTGATAGATAGAAAGCTCTTATCTAGATATCATGAACATCAAGTGGATGGTACCTCTGCTCATTACTATTACTGACAAACTACCAAGCTCCAACTCCAATGGAGGATGTGCTCTCTACTGCTACATGGGATGGGGAGTAAAACACCATATGTGGGAACCCACAACCTGATCAGACTAGTGAGTATGAATTTATATGTTGAGGACATGCACCCTACATAGTAGAGGAGTACTATATAGTGAGTAGAGGACATGCACCCTAGTACAACAATGGAGTAATGACACTGCCAGTTCATGTGTGAATGACCCACACCCTGGAACAACAGGGGAGTAATGAATCCTATAATAGAATAACTGCACCCTTCCCTGTCCGGGATTACCACATCTATGTACATTTGATATGGAGGACGTGCACCCTAGTCCTATAGGGGAGTATTGACTCCACAGATAGAGGACCCACTCCCTGGTGCAATAGGGGAGTAACTAATATTCCTTCACTAACATCACCAAGTAATCACAACATAGTCCTTCAGTTGAGTAACAACCACATAAGAATCTACCTAAATGAAATGAACCCCCTCCCAAGATGTGAGGAGTCCTATCATTACATAACACACATGTTTCTCCTTAAGTGTTCTAGTAATATGATTATCTACTAATCAAACCTTAATTCCTTCTATCAACATCCACACAAACTTAATTAGAGTATATCCAAAGGAATTTCTCATAAAAAGGGTCCCAACACTTTAGAAAACTCATCAAACAGACACTTCATTTGATAGTTATGACAATTTCAGAGAAATAGGGCTGGTTGGGCATGTGCCCAGTCAAACTCGACCAGACCCAACCAGGGGTCCGTCAACTTGGCTTGGGTCCGACCCTGTTTAATGGGTCAGACCAGACTTATTGGGTAGAACCAACCCACTAGGCTTGGCCTACCATCTCTAGGCCAATCTGCTCAGATATGTTCTGGTTCGTCCTCCCTAGTCGTAGCATGTGCTGCGTCTACTCCATGTTGCACTAATGGCTCAGCCGATAGCTAATATGCATTCCAAGACATGAGAAATGGGTCATGTCCCCCCCAATGCAGTTAGAATCCACAACCTTCTTCCATGGGGCAAACACATAAATTGGACTCTCGCTGCTGCTGCTATGCATTGGTGGCCCCTTCTGTGGGCTATTGGTGCATCTCTAGTTCTCCTTTTTCTAATACTGAAGATGTACTAGAATCCTTGGGTCACGTTCTTCATAGACATGGGATTTACTCCATGTTGCACCCAATTCCTATAGAATAACAACAGCCAACAGTCTCTCTTGAGCCGCTTTGATATGCCCATCCCCGTCATCATTGCATATCCATCGTGAAATGTCCATCTAAGATCTGTGTTATCAAATCATTGTACCAAGTATCAAGTCTGTAATGATCTATCAATCAAGATCTTATCAAGTTGTAGACCAAACGAAGAACACCCAAGACGAACTAATAATGGGGGAAAAAAGAAAGTTTCATCAAATAGGAACATACCACGGTCGGTGTTTGTGTTGATCAATGTTCATCGATGTTATAATTAGAATTTTAATCCAACAACAATTATAATGTCATATACCCATAAATACATCGACAAAAAAAACCCTTTTCACATCAAAGATCGATCGATGAGTCAATTTGATAGTTTATTATTATATGTTTATCTTGAGATTAAATATTAGATAATGGACAAGAAAACAAAAATTCTCTACCTGGATTTGGTTCGATCATCGATGAAGAGTGAAGTTGTGTCATTGTCGATCGTCAATCCACTGCTCTTCCAATCCATGTCCCAATCTTGATTCTCCAATCCATTGGAATTCATCAGAGGTGGATCATTCTCCTTTCCTCAGATGATTTCCATTTTTATGAAAGGAACCCTTGAATTCTAAAAAATATAAAATAAAAGAAATACAACATTTAATCAATTACAAATATTTTTATAAATATTTTAACGAGGATTACATCCATATTCTATTATTCACCTTCGACCCATTCTGGTCAAGGTTAGCCCTTGCTAAGGTGAAGAAACTATTCTATGTACAATGGTTCCCTCTGTTTTTTGATCTGGGAATCTATTTGAATGATATTAAAGGTCAAATTTCCCCTCCTAAGTTCTTTTAATTCAAAATTGATGTTTATTCAATAATTTAGTTTAGGCATGTTGGGCCATGGAATTTCATGCCATCTCATTTACTAGTCTTAGAATTTTCCCCAATAATTTTTAATAATAAATTCAGAAAAAAGTTGGGTCATTACAGAAAACACCCGATAGTTGACTAATCATATTACTATAACATCCACCTAAGTATCAATGTGATCTAATGTGCTCTATTTTCCAAAAAAATCATCAAACAGTTTATATCAAAAAATAATTTAAGAAACATATGACAAAACCAATTTTCAATTCTTTGAATAACCTTTTACATTTCCCAAAATTTTAGGAAAAAAAGTTTTTTTAAAAATATTTCTCTACATGAATAACATATTAGCAATATCATTCTTTTTTATTAAAAAATAATTTACAAAAAATAAGAGAAATGATGTTCACCATCGAAGGATAGGGAATGAACCACCTACCAAAAATCATGGGTCACACATGACCGTAACTGAATCCACCACAAGGGAGAAATAGAAAATGAAAATAAAGGAAATAGAATAGAGATAGACATATTAGAAGTGGTCTATTTTAGAAAGATGTTCAGCATGGATGTGAAAAGAGTAGAAAATTCATGAACATGCACCAACCATACCACAATCAATAATGGAAATGACCCCCAGAACATGATCGTCCAATGGATCTAGAGAGAAAAAAATAGAAGCACATGCCAGCAGATCTGATAATGAAATGAAACAACACTACCTGATCAACGACATGAAGAAAAACAAGAAAGTATTAATCACTTGAAGATAAATAATAAAACAACAATGATGATCAATATTTAAATGAGTGAATCTATATCAAAAATAGACTCCCAAACTCACAAGAATAGACCTCTAGGTCAAGAGAGAAGAAGTTTGCTAAGGAATAAAGGATATTATATTGTTGCAGTACCATAAATCTACAACTCAAAACATTTAAATGGTGTGTATTCCATTTACACTTTTTTTAATCCAAATGGATCCAATATTCTAAAAAACCCATCCATTTTTTTTCAAAACTAATCTTTTAGCATTACATGTTGTGTAAATTATACATGTTATGTACTCCCCACACATTGTGAACTAGATTTATGGAATCTCCCATGTAGATTTTTCACATAGTGTACTACAATTTTAGGGAATTTACTTCTCTTATAGATTGTATATTGACCTTTTCTTAACATACATTAATATTACATCAATTTAGATGAATATTCATCACATTACAAAAGTATATGCCTAAGGATCTTAATAGTTATATTTCTTTGGAAACATGGAACACAAATATAAATATGAGAATGTTTTTAAATGTTTTCCAAAATAATAATCTCTTGTAGTACATCTACATAAAAATTTTCTTCACAACCCAAGGAATGAAAACATAAGAAATGGTGAGATGAAATGCTCAATAAGGGTAAATAATGAAAATGAATATTCATAACATGAGCATAAGGGAATGGGATCATGAAAAAATCATTTTAAGACTCTACCCAACAAATCAATGATCATATACATGAGTGATTTCATAATGGTTGGAAGTTCATAATACATGAATAATAAATTAATCAAGAGAATAAGACAAAAGAGAATAACATAAGCATAAGACATAGGATTTGTGGAATAAACATAAGAAGAGAAAACATTATTTCAATGAATCCTACCATGACCATCATAACATGTTAGAAATGGGTTATAACCCATGTAACTACTTATATATTTTGATAACAACCCATGTACCCTCTTTTATTGAGCTTGGCTATAACCCATATACACAATTGTTTTTAGACTTGGGACACAACATGTCTACCCAATTGTTTTTGGGATTGAGAAACAAACTGTATACCCTATTGTTTTTGAGATTGGTCTACAAATCATTAACACACTTATTTAATATATTTGGAAACAACATATATACCTTATTTATTTTAGGATTGGTCTACAACTTTTATACCCCGTTTTTTAGGCTTTTGCTACAACACATCTAGCCAAATTTTTTTTGTTTGGGATACAAAAAATGTACCCACTTATTTTCTTGGTTGGGAAGCATCGGGTGTACCCATTGTTCTCATATACTATATATCATTACCCAATTATATTGTGGGACGTATAGGTCCCACCCATTTATTAGTGAAATTATACATAAATATTCTATAAAATGATAAAATATTCATCATATGAGGACCCATAAACACGTATGGGTTTCATAAATATTATATCATAATATACGAAATGAAATGGGTATAATAAATCATTCATCTTATAATAACATATGGAAAGTTTTATTGGTTTTAATATAATTTCATCCTATAATAACCCGATAAAGGATGTGGTTTTCATAAGGATTTTATCATGGTATAACTCGTGGAAGAGAAATAGGTTTCCTTAGTAAGTTTTCACCAAAATAATAAACCGTATTGGGAAAGAACAAAAAGTGAATCTATGGATAATGATCCTACAAAGGCCTGCTAAACACTAAAATAAGTTATCTTATATGTAAAATAATTTTTAATGGATCATTGAAAGTATTCATTGACTAAAATATGCTTTCCTTTTTGAAAACCCTATTTTAAATCATAAATTCCATTGAAAACAATCTTTTTCAAATAAAATTGAAATCATATAAAGGAATATTAGAAAACCATTTTAGACTCCTTTTAAAATATAATTTTTTTATAATAAATTTTCATGAAAATTAGTTAAAGATGTCATTTTTTAAAAAACATGGATTCCGAAGAAAATAGATTTTTGACCAAGGGGAGAGATAAGGCCAAATTTTATTAAAAAATTAATTTATTATCTTATGTAAAAATTAGGGTAAAATTTACACCATTAAATTAATATATGATGAATTAACTAAATATAATAATATTAGTGGGGTTTTTGAGTGGTATATCATGTTATTTCAACATTGAATAGTTGATCGTAACTAATCCCAATAAACGATAAGAGTGTATTAATAAACTCATAAAAATTTTGTAACATTGAATTCTAATACACTTGAAATAATAACATTAATATAATCATGAAATTTTATTAAATTTTTTTTAGTGTTTTAACATGTCAATGTGTTTTATATACACTTCTTAGAAGAATATATGTTCATAACATGCCATGTATCTTAATGATGGAGAATTAAGAAAAATTACATTACCGATTTGGTATCATTTGAAAAATATACCACATAAAAATTAGATAATCATATGGATATTTTAATAAAAATAATAAAAAGTATAATAATAATACAATACATTCAAGGGAATTATATACACCACACAAAAGAAATGATTTGTGAATAAGGCATAAGTATCACCGAAAGATAAGTGAGATGAAAAAAACCCATTCCTTAAGTCTGTAATTTATTTGTACGAATTCAAAAATATTGTATAGTAAATATAATTTTATCATAAATATTACGTAAAACCATATTATTATTTATAATACCATATATTATTTTATTATGACTTTATATTTCCCATTTATTAATTATTCCATGTTAACGTTATGTTATAGGTATTATCTACATTGTTTTTCATATATGTTTTGACTGGTTATTATTGATCCTCTTACATATATAATGTCTTTATTATTTAACTAATTTAAATCATAGTATTAATATCATATATATTAATTATATCTATATTTTTCATTATATATAAATGAAATAAATATGATTATATTACACTGTTCAGGGAGACGGTAGGTTATACGTATCCATGAACACTATTACTAGTTTTTGGTCTTATTGAAAGATGGAGAGTAAATGATATATATATATATTAAATAATTTTAATTTCAATATAATGTTATATATATATTATTATTTTACTAAATTTATCATAAAATGTTTCATGAAATGTGTGAATAAATCACATCGTTTTGAGGAGGCCGTTGTCCACACATCCAAAAACAATGTTAATGTATTTAAACAAACTATAATGAATGAAGGTATGTTTTATAAACTAATTTAAGAATAATAAATTTATAATTAATATAATATATATCATAAAAAACATTATTTACCTCTTAATAACCAACATGAGATTTGGTGAAGGATAAAATTAACAACATCGTTTCATGATGTTGTAATCTGATGTGTAGATGAAATATAAGTTCGTTGCGCATATAATAGATGTGTGAGTAATTATAATTAAAAATATTATAATAAAAACATAAAAATATATGTAGGATATATATAATATTATTAAATCATGGAATAAGAATAATTTAGGGGCCATAGAATGATAAAAATAAAAAACAGCATGTGGAAGTATGTTACCTCTTCTTTTGGTAACCAGATTTGGGTTACCCCAAAAGGTATCCTTGGTTTGATTTATGACCAATGTGAGGATAATTGTATGCAATTATTGAGGTTTGGAGACTAATTTGGTAGGTTTTTTATGGCCCAAATATCATTATAGGTTTTATAACATAAGGGGTTGAGTTTCCTTTTATTGTGGAGGAGTTACCTTCTTGAAAATAAAAAAAGGTCAAAACTATTGAAATGTATCAATCAAAATGGCATGTCTCCAATATTTTTCTATTTTAGATAAAATTAAGGTTAAATTCACAATATGGAAATCCATATGTTTTTACATGTTTCTAATGTATTTTTCCACTTATGTTCATGTTTAATCACTATATAAACTCTTTTTTACATAAATATCTAAAATTAATATTAATTACCATGAGAAATATTTTTATATAAAAATTTATTTGAACTCATTAGATATTATAAATTATTTTCATTCCAAATATTTATTCCATTATTCATAATTCTAATCATAGAAGTGGTAGAAATTAATTTAAAATCAATCTGATTGATGTTGCATGGCCTCATGCTTTTTAAAGTGAGGAGTTCAAAAGGTTAAAGTATTTTTACATCCAATTTCAACAAAAAATTATATAAAATAAACTAAAATTGATTAATTTATATGAAATTTATCTTAATATAATTTAATATAAAATGAAAATGGTAATTAACTATATAAATAAATTTCAAAAAAATGCAGTTTTTAATTATAAAAAAGTATTTATCATTATTTATCCAAAATTGGAGTATTTCAAAACAAATAACTAATATTCATTTGATGATAATTTTTTCATTATGAATTAAAATACTATATCAATTTTATATAATTAAAATTTTCAATTTTTCTAATTTTAATTTTATTATTGTTCACAGAAGGACAAATATAGTTGTTTATTTTAGAAAAAAACATTTATTTTAAAAAATATAGACATTATTGAAAAATATATATTTCATTATCAAAATTTTTTATCTATATGAAACCAATAATAATAATAATCCAAAATTCGTAATTAATATTCAAATTATTAATTTTATGGCTATTTTATAACCTCCATGTTAAAATTAATAAATCATTTTTATAGAAACACAGTATTGTTTCTAAATAAATCAAAGATGATGTTGTGTGTAACACAAGATAAACTATATGTATAGTATATTTTTCAAAATTATGATTTTTAAATGAAATAAATAATATAATTTTAAATTATTCAAAAAATAATTATTTACGAAACTTATTGAGTTACGCTAGAACACCCCTTAAAATGAATTTGTCCCTCAAAATTGGTGTGAGTTAACGAATGATTAATACATAAAATGTCCTTTTATAGAAACCCAGATTGTAAAAATAAAAACTAAAATATATATTAAAAATTTAATGTTATATCCATTATTATTACCCAAACCAACTCATAACTAGGTATCTATATATGAGAACATAGGTGGAAAATGAAAACCTCGAAATGGAAGAGAAATATAACTATCAAGTTTAGATGGAGAGTAAAAGATAAAATGGTTAGGGGAAAGCTAATGATAATAAATACACAAATGAATAGGTTAAGAAAATATCATTGATATCATTTAAAAGATGATATCAGGATAACATTTTATTTAATCACAATTTATTAAATTTTTAAAAAAATTAAGAGAAAATATATTTAATTTATTTAATTTCATTTAATAAGCACAATCTTAGTATTTGGTTGTGACATAAAAAATTACCTCTTAAAATGACACTCGAAGAAATAAAGGTGAATTTTTCTTTCTTGATGCACAAAAAGATCATGGTATTTATCAATATAATGATACGTCATTCCATGTATCTTATGATTGAATCACATAAAAATTATTAGATTATGATATCTATTATGAATAAGTTCTCTTATTGTGTGATAATAATTTTATCATTAAAAACTCATCCAATGATTAACTTAAACACTTCCCTAAATGGTTTAGTTTTAACCTTTCTTAAATATTAAAATACAAAACATTATAAAGTAGGTAACTAAATTTAATCAAAAAAATCTTAACAGTGATCCTTTATATGTCATAGATAACTTATTTATTATGACATACCTTACATGTTAATAGATTCAAAATGTGTTATAAAAAATTTGGTAATAACCTGAATTTATATAAATCATCATTTAAATCATATATTCATTGAAAATAAACTCCACTATTTTTCATTAAATTTGATCAGTAAATTTTTTTTCTAGAAACTTATGTTCATCTTTTGCAGTGCTAGAATATTAATGCGATTTCATTAATAAAAAACTCATGTAGATAGAGATAATAAATTCTTATTATAATATCATGTTCCACTAAAGGATGGAAAATTAGATTTTCATTGATCTTATTGACAAAAAATACAAGGTGAAATTACCCACTATAGAGTTCCCCAATTATCAAGATTCACTTGATCATTTTTGATTTTATTTTCATTCCATTGTCCATTATATTTAGAGGTTGTTGGTGTTAATCACCCTTATTAATCAGAAGATTTGGAAACATTTTTTAAAATTACCAAACTCTCTATAATTGAAACAATGAAATGAGGGAGCTTAATTACATAGAGATTTATCATTATTCACATCATTAGATAACTCTTCATAATCACATCAGTATTTAGATGCTTGATGTACTTCTTTTCAACACATAAAATATTTACTAGTCCCATTAAGAAAATTTATTTCATGTTTACTATGAGACATTAAGCATAGAATAAACCACATCTTATTCTCTATATTATTCTAATGTTTTCTATAGATTTCCTTTTTTATATTCTTATCAAAACCATGAGGTTGATACATAACGATGGCCTCCATTAACACCTTAATAACACATCATTATGTCCCTTAATATATTATTATTTTTATTATGGATACAACCTTTATATATTTTGTTTTAATCTATTGATGTTTAAGTGAACTTTATATTCATGCTGAAGGATAATACCGAAGGATTACCCTACACACCTTGTAATTTTTTTTCATAGGCACCAATAGATTCTGCATCGTTTTATTTAACCTTTTGTAATTCTTTATACATCATTGTTAGTAAAATATAAAGGAATTACAAACTAATTAACAACCCCTTAAACTCTTCGCATTTTATGTATTCAATTTATTATTTTTTCATTAATAAGGTTCCACCTTTGATCAACATCACCTTTAAAATGATAATAAAATGAAATGTCTCTTTAAGGCTATAGAAAATAAAGAAAAAAAAATATTTTTTCCGTTGTATTTATCAATTTCTAAATAAATACTGGGTAAATAAAATAACTAATGGAATGTGGACATTTATTTATGAAATAATAAATTGAATTTCCTTCCTTTTTTTTCTCATTTGGATTTCCAAAATGATTCATAGCTTTGGAATGTATTGTGAGCTTATGAATAAATTTTTCCATTCCTTCTCCCATAATGATTAGCATATCTGGAGTAAAATAATTATATTTTCTACTGCATTCATCATTTTCGTAGTTCCTTCGTGTTTTAGTTGTTAACTACACCCATAAATCATTGCATGATAAAAACTTATCATAAGGGAAATCCAAATATTCATTGATAATTATTTATAGGGTTTCAAAATCATGATACTTTATTTTATGTTTATGAACCCTTTGGTTTAACCTATGTTATTCATAGTCATATTCTATTTATATTATTCAGGGTTTATAGTAATAATTTTTTAAAATCTAAAATCATATACACTGAGATTTTTATCCCAGGTGTGAATCAAGGCATGTTGTCAGGAACCAGCTCTGGATCGAGTCTAGGTAACTAACTATTTTAATTCTTATTACCCCGATGTAAAATTTTTCAAAATCAAAATATAATTTTTATATCCTAATACAAGTTTTTTTATATGAAACCATTTGATCTATCCTTTACCAAAACATTAGTACATTATCCTATACATTATCTCATCATTAGACTAATCCTTATATATATCCCTAAATATATCCATATAAATTTCTCTAGCGATATATCTAATGTTTTCTCATTATATTTTAAAAATAAATGCTAATACATTTATTTGATACCAACAATAGAGACCTATTATTAATATACATGGATATTATAAAAATTTAGATAAATTCTCATCCAATTACAAAAGTATATAATTGAGGACCAAGATAGATTAGAGTCTGTGGAAACATGGAAAACAAACATCTAAACTAGTGAAATATATTTATTGTTTATAAGAAAGATAAAAAAGTTTAGTAATTATATATAAAACATTTCTTCATAACATGGGTAAATAATACATAAGTAAGGGTGATATCATATTCTATGTAAGGGAAAATAAATTAGATACGTAAGAATAAAATGAGAATAAGGGTTTGAGAACATGAGAATAACATTTGACAATAATACCGAATATATAAAAGATTATATAAATGATTCATGGAATACTGATTGGCAGTTCATTATACAAGAATCATAATTTAATCAATAGCATAATCCCTGATAGAATAACACATACAAGAGACATAGAGTTTATGGAATACATATAATAATAGAAATCATTTTTCCAAGGATACCTACCAAGAACTCCATAACATATTAGGATTGGGTGATCAAACACTTACCAAATTTATAGTTCGGAAAAAAACCCCTATCACTTTTTGAGGATTGGGAGACCACATGTATACGTTGTTATTTTGGGGTTTTTCGTACAACCCATATACCCTCCTGTTTTTATGATTGGTCTATAACCCACATACCCCTTATTATTGTTCTTGGGATGCAACCCATGTACCCTATAGTTTTTGGGATTGGGATAAAAACATGGTAATATCATGTTTTAGGTATTGGGATATAACCCATGTAACCTATAATTTTGAGGTTTGGGATAAAATCCATGTACACTATTATTATAGTTCTTGGTCTACAACCCATGTACCCTTTTATTTTTAGGTTGGTACTACAACACATATACCCATTGAGATTATATAACCTTTATCATTAGATAATTAATTGGAGGGAGATATGGGTCCCACCCATTATATAATTGAATAATACATAAATGTTTCATAAGATAATAAATATTTAATCATGTCATGAACCATAAAAAGATATAGTTCTCATAAATATCACATCACAACCGATGAAATGAAATTGGTATCATAAAACATTATTCATATCATAACATATGTAAAAGAGGTAGATTTCATAATATTTTTATCGGGTAATAACCTATAAAATTATGTGAGTTTCAAAATCATTTTATCATGGTATAAACTATTGATAATTAATGGGTTTTGTAATCTACTTGTCATTAAAATCATAAACCACTCAAAGAAAAAATAAAAATGGTATCCTTGGATAGTAACCCTTGTATAGAATGACTCATAAAATTGATGTTAAATTATATGGATATTTATTTGTAAAGGATCATCCACAATATTTCATGATGAAATTTTCCTTTCAACATTTAAAAACCCTTTTTGAATCATAAAATTATTTTAGAAACGTTTTTTATGAAAATATTCAGGAAAGCATAGTAAAGATTCAATTGAGACTATTTTAAAAGAAAATTTAACATAATATTTTTCTAAAATTAACCTCCTTGAAAATGTTCTTAGTATTTCATTTTAAAACATTTTTGGAAACATCTTTGAAAATATGGGTTTTGAATAAAATATATTTTATACTAACAAGTGAAATAATGTCATTTTTTTAGAAAAGCATTATTAATTATCATAAGTACTAATGAGTAGAAAAATTGTACCATGACATTACGATATCATAAATAAATATATAATGAGAAAATTAATGAGTATTATTGAGAGGTACATAATGATATTTAAACATTAGAGACATTGTTATATATAACCTTGATAACTGATGAGATTTTGACAATAAACTATTAAAAATTACCTAACATTTAATCCTAATATATATAATATAATAACATAAAATTAATCTTCAAATATCATGAAAATAAATTTATTCATGTTATAACATGTAAAATGGTAGTATATATTCCTCATTGAAAATATATCCTAATAACATGCCATGTTACTCAATGATAGAAAACTCAGAAAAAACTAGTTATCGATTTTGTTAATTTTGAATCATAAGTACCCAGAAAGAGATATCAATATATAGATATGTAAAAACCATTATATTTAAATATAACACATACTAGAATACATTCATGGTAATTATAAGCACCACCCAAATGTAATGAGTGGTGAATAATGCATAAGTATCACAAAAATAAATGTAATACTCAAAAACCATTTCTTCAACTCTTAACATTATTTATACATGTTAAAAAAATAATTATAATAAATATAAGTTTAAAATAAATATACCAAATGTATATATTATTATATCTAAAAAATATATTTTATTATAATGGATTTATATTACCCCTTAATTAATAGTTCATTATTAATGTTACAAACCAAGAAATAGCCTCTTTAATCTTTTGTATATTTTTTGAGTTGTTATTCTTGAACCTCATTTATAGATCGTGATTACATTATTTCCATAATTGAATAAATTGTATAACTATCATATATATTATATATATAATTATTTATTATATTCTATAATATAAATAAATAAGAAATGGAATACACAATTCATGGAGACGGTACTTAGTACATACGGATGAACATTGGTTCTGTTTAAATGTCATATTGAAATAAGGAAATAAAAGAACATATATATATATATATATATTATTTTTAAAATAACATTATTATTTCATATTTATCAGATAATTTTACTCTAACCATTCTGAATAAATTTCATGATATGTGTGAATGAATCATACCACTTTGTGGATGCAATAGTCCACACGTCTACAAATGAAGTTATCATATTTACAAGAAAATAGAAATCATGGAAGTTTGTTATATATAATAATTAAAATAATAATAATATATAATAAATATAATACATATAAAATATAAATATTATTTTCATCAAAATTAAAAAACATTATAGTTGTTAATAGACCTATAGATGACATTGTTCTGTGCGGTGGTAGTCCACCATACACATGAATGGTAATTCAATTACCAATTTGATTGAAGCATGTCTAAGTATAGGTGGACACCATATGGATACATTGGTCATTATATAAACATGTAACAATAATTGTTTAGTTCGTGGACCAAAAATAAAATAAAAGATCTTATAGAAACATGTCTCCAATTATTTGGGTAACGCCTTTTGGATTGAACCAAAGGGCTTCCTTGGATGGATTTATGTGAAAAGTGAGATTTATATATTATATTGGGTAATTTTGGATCTTATATGTGTATGGATTGGAATATAAAATATTATTTAGAGGTATGAGGATTTGAGGGGGATGTGTGACCATTTATAGTGGAGGAGAAGTAGAAATCTGGTAAATATAGAAAGGTAATCAATATTGAGTGGTCTCTCTCACAACATGTGTCTCCTATAATTTTCCATTTTATATAAAATTTTGGATATTTTATAAATATATCAATAAAATGGATATGAGAGTTTTTTATATGGTACTCATCCCATTCAGTTAACGTTTAACATTGTAAACATATTTTACATTAATCACTATAATTAATATTAATTAGTTTTACTAATATTTTTGGTAAAAAATTAACATGAACAGATTATAAACTATAAATTATGATAATTAAAAACATGGAATTTTTTCAAAATTCTAATCACATGTGTGATAGAAGATAATTTAGAATTAATATTACAAGCGATGCCTTACAATATGTTTTTTAAGGAGAAAAGTTCAAATATTTGGACTATTTTTGAATTAAATTTTAATGATAAATTGTTTTTAATAACCTAAATTTTATTAATGGATGTAGAATTTATCTAATTTTAATTTAATATAAAATTATAATATTAATTAACTATATAAATAAATTAGATGAAAAAGTATTTTACAATTAGTGTCCAAAATTTTTCAATATTCAATTAAAACAAAATATTTCAGAAAAATTCAAAACAATAACCCTAAGATAATTTTTCCATTGTTAATTAAAAAATTTGGTTATTTTATATAATTAAAATTATAAAATTTTCATAAATTAATTTTATTATTTTTCATATAAGGACATTAAACGAATTTATTTTGTGAAAATATTTTTTTAAAACTTATAGAGTTTTCCTAAAATTATTATTATTATTATTATTATGTTATATATATATGAGACCATTAATCCAAATATTTAAAAGTATTTATTACTTTTTATATTACTACGTAATACTTTTATTTTATAACCACCATGTTTAAAATTATAAAATGAAATTTTGATGAAATCTTGTGTTGTGTGCAACACCTGCTCAATGAATGTTGCATGTTGAACTCGAATAACATATAATAGCATATAATGAAAGTTTAACTTAGTATAGTGTGAAATTCACAAATTAATATAAATTTAATTTATTCAAAAATTAATAATTCATAAAAATCGGGGTGTTACACACTGTAAAAAATATATATTCATATAGAAAAACCTAAACCAACTTTGGTGTTCTCAAAAGTAAGGGAGGAACCTAAAAATATATTAAAAATTATCACACAAACAGTATTAATTAAAATAATTGTAATGCCCTGACACAAAAATCCCAGAGGTGGTGCATTATTTTAATATATTTTTATGATTACAATGAATAAATACCTTATGGACCGATCAGTTTAGTAGTATTGGAAAATATATTACATTAATGAACATTACATTTCAAATTATAATATAAAATATGGCATAGATAATCCTTGTATAATGCCATTATTATCCTAGTTTAACCCTTCAAATCGATCATAATACACTTCAGGGAATCTGGGGAATGTAAAATATAAGTAATGGGAGATATTATATGCTCAGTAAGGGTAAACAGTGTAGCGGAATCTATCTTAAATAATCATAAACATTTTTTAAGGTATAAAATTGAAACAAAACACAATTAAACACAAAATTTTGAATAATATGGAAAATATAAATCAAATAATTATATTTAATTATTAATATTGATATTCTAATAGTCAAATAATCAAATTTAACATTAATAACTAATCTCAAAATGAAGTAATGAATAATATCAGTATCATAACCACAAAGTCAAGTCCTCGAACGAAGACTCTAAATATAATTTTTGTCAAGGCCTTGTGTGAAGACACTAGTTTTTCTCATGAGACCTACCAATTCAACTAGGGGATATAACAGCCCACTCCCATCACATAATAAGTACAATTCATTACTCATATGAAAATGTTGAAATAGATAATAATCATTCATTTTATAATGTGCATACAAAATTTCAACACATTAACAATATACCATGAATGGTATATAAATAGGACATCCACATTCAAACATATCCTAACAAATTAAATAAAATATATAAGGATACATATAATAAATTAACCTCAATCAAGAATAATATCTAGAAAGAGATGTTGACATAGTTGAAAATAATTAGTAAAACTCTTTAATAAAATTATCCTTTTTTGGGAAATCATTTAAAAATCAATCATTTAAAAAGGAATTATTTAAAAAAATTGAATCAAAGTGTCCCATAAAACATTGAATCTTTTGAAATGAAATATTAATTTAAAATAATCATGTCATTATAAATAAATCCTTAAAATCGTATAAAAATCATCGATATTAATTAAAAATATTTAGAAAAGTAAATAATTAAAAAATTTAAAATGATAATATTGATAAATAGTCCCTTCAAAAAAACCATAAAATATATTTTTTTGAATTTTTTTATGAAACATGGACATGGATGATAAATATTTCCATGTTAATAGTAACACATAAACAATCTTAGATAACTATGAGATTGAGGAATTATCCCTTACCTTGTACCTTCCTTTAGACAACGGTATATTTAACCTCTTGTATAATTACCATTGTTTGTAATATTATTATACAAGATCCATATAAATATTTAAGATGTCATATATTATTCATTTATGACATTACACTACCCATCTAATAAAAATTTCCATGTAAATGTAATATTTTAAGAAATTATTACTTTCTTTGTCGTATTTGTAATAACATGATATTATTAATTGTATCATAGATCATGAATAAAAAATAATAGAATATAAAAAGTATTTATATATCATATATATTTAGTGTATTAATATTTATAATAGATATAAATATAAATTGGAAGTATGTTTCCTGGAGATGGTAGTCTATACGTACACATGGACATTGTTTCCGTTGTCATATTGTATTGTATGCTAGAAAGTAAAGATATATACTTATCAACATAAATATATATTATTATTGAAGAATTATTATTTCATTTATATTATACTTAATCAATATATATATATATATATATTCATTAATGGTGACCATTAAAGTTGAATCTCATCGCGTCGTGGAGATAGTAATCCATACGTACCTATGAGCGACAATATCATTTTATTGATATTGAAACAATGTTTAATTGGATGGTATATTTTATATGAAAAATCATTACCATGTTATATTCATTAATTAAATTATTTATACTCATTATTATACCCATCTAAATAATGTAGTGTTGAATAACAAACTACACCATGATGTGGAGATGGTGAGTCGTACGTACGAATGTGTGGTGACTTTGTCATTTATAATACAGATAGAAGAAATTAATATAGTTGAACCATATTTATAATAACATATAAGAATTTATAAGGTACTAGATATATTATCTTAGTATGGTAACAAAAATTAAGATGATGTAGAAGAAGAAAAGACCATTGAAATAGGTCATAAAATTATAACATCTTGTACGGGTGTCTCTTGATGATTTGAACAAAAGGTCTCAATAGGATGTCATTATGCTCAAGTTAATAAATCTTGGTTAATTTGAGGTGAGTTTGATGGAGAATTGTGTATGGTTTGGCCGAGAAAAATGCCATCGGAGGTGTGAATTTAAGAGAAGGGGAAGTACCATATTGTAAGAGAGGTTAGGGGAACATTATGAAAAGCATGAAATATTAATTTATTAATAGATTAATATTCTATTTCTAAAAGCATAAAATTGATATATTTCCATGATATGGTGATTATGGGTTTAAATACTCTCAACCTATAGGTTTTAGACAATTTTAGGTCCCCATATTAACCATATATTATAGATTTACCTCTTAGTTTAATAGTTTAACTTTTACCATGTCTTCTTGTATTTTTTTACGACATGTTTTATAAAGTTACTATAAAATGATATGAAAACATAAAGTTGTTAAATAATGAAATATCTACCATTATACATGTTTTTTTGTCGAAGACAAAGATTTTAGGACTATTATATAATTTAATAATATAGTATTAGTTTTAAATACTCATTTAGGTCTATTTTGACACTATTTACTATTTGTTTTTCTTAAAGTCATAATAACATTATTAATGTAAAAAAATACATTGAATCAACCATAACATGGAAAATTGACCTATAAAAATTTTGGATTTTATTAAAAGTTTCAATTTACATTTATATATAAATTTTATAATATCATTCATTTTAATCGTTCATTAATAAGGTAATTACAACATCATCATCTTGTCATTAAAAAATTTAATTATTTAATGTTTAAAAATTATAAATAAAATAAAACGATGTAAGAAATATTTTTATCTTTCTAATGGGTATTTATAGTCTAATTTATCTTATGTATAACCTTATATTAAAATTGTATTAGTTATTAAAATCTAAATTGAACACTTTTTAACTTTTCATTAAATAAAATTAATTAAGTACCCTAATCTAACACAAATGGATCAAAAAGATATTATTTTTGTTCTAAGATTTATATTTGTCTAAAAAAACATATCTAAATGAATTAGGACATGTCTTGGGGTAATATTATAGTATTATTCTTTCCTTCAATTACCATATTTTGTTTAAACCGCGTTAAATAAAAATGCAAAGTTACTATTCAACAAAAAAATATTATTATCATATTTAACAACATTTTACATACTAATTAGAATTATGTGTGTTGGATTATTGAAATTAAATTCATATAATTAGTAAAATTATGTTTTATGATAATTTGAAAATGTTTATAGAAGGTGGGTAAATGTGTTTAGAAGGTTGGTAAAAAAATGTTAAAAAAAGTTCAAAGAAATTATATATCCATTTATATTATAAAATGAGCCAAATGACTTAAATTGGAATAATATATGTGTTATGTATCAATTTTAAAATTAAGATAAATTTTAATTAAAAGTAATTATTTAAATGAAAGAGTCGGTTTTTATGTACTATACAATATTTTTCACTATTCATCCAAATTGGAATGTTTTCTGGAAAATACCAAAATTTCATCCTAAACTAATTTTGATATTATAAATTCAAAAATGAATTCTATTTTAAAAAATTAATTTTTTTAAGTGTTTAAAATTAATTTTCTTATTGATCACAGAAGGACATAAAAAGTAGTTCTTTTAATAAAATAGTTTTATAATAAATATTACTATTTTAACAAAACATTTACATTTCATTATAAATATGTTTTATTTATGTGAGAACATTACAGATAAAATTTAAAATTTATTTTTACTATTAATATTACAAAATTTAAATTCTAAATATATATATATATATCGTTTAAATAAATATAATACCAATGTTATGTTTCGTAGGAACTCAATCTTGCTTTTAAATCCAGCCAAGTCAGTAGTACATGCAATATAAGATATTAGATTACTTTAAAGAGTTTACGTGGTATGAAATCTTGGGGGTGTTACATTCTCCCCTCTATTAATAAATTTCATCCTCACAATTTGAAATTTTTCATCGAAAACAAATGTTTGAAAATAGAAAATTCCTTTTTGGAAAACCCACATTAGAAATTGGGTTAATAAAATATACTATTAATAAGAGGGAAAGGGAAATGAAAAATACATCACAAAATTAGGATTTTGAATAAGAGTATATTGGTTGAAATTAGAGTCACTTAATTGGAGGAAAAATGAAAATATTTATAGGAAGTGATTTAGGTCATCAATCACAAACAAGTGAACAAAATGTGGAAGAAGTGGGATTCAAAGCCATATAACTATAATGATTTAAAATATCATCAATTCAACACAATAGAAGGTATTAATATTACAAATTTTTTTATATTCTTTATTTTTTTTGAAGAGGATGTATTACTTTTCTATTAAGATAAGAACTCAAGAAAACATATTTTATTTCATTACATGTCGTAATCATATTCTCATCATTTTGTTATGCTTTGATCTATTTTCAATTTATCCCTTAAACTAGGAAATGACTGTTAAAATTTATTTTTTATTCCTGAGTGCATTTCATAAATCATAATTTCAACAAATATTCATATAATCCATTAACTTTATACATAAAACCAAAAGGTTAGGTAAAAGTACCTAAAAAAGAATACTTTAACAAAAAACAAAATATTATGTGTTTAACTTACTCAATTACAACCTCTAGACTTATCTAAAATACTTATTTCCAAACTCATAGTCAAAAAATTTATAATGAATGTCAACATAACATAATGAATATCTCTTTTCTAACATAACAAAATGTTAATACCTTCATCATGTATTCTATTAATACATGTTGAAAACCTGAGTTACTATGAAACCATTTTTAAATATGTATGTACTTTCTTATTACTTATTCAAAACATAGAAGGATAGATATACTCCTTAAATCCAAAAAAAATATATAATCTTTAATAATGATGTAACAAAAAAAACAATTATTTAGTTCCAATATAGTTGAGAGTATCCAAAATAATTTATCAAAATAAATTATCTCTTACACAAAAATCACTACCTCCATATCAGGAAAATATTAAGGTTAATTTTTGGTAACAAATATATTTTCCAAAATGTTTAACCTAATATTGATTTAGTTTTCTTGGAACCACACAATCTCAAATCCTCAATGAAATAGTATGGAAGTACCATCCTTATTTATTTCCTTATTTTATATAACCCGTACATCACTGATACAACACCCATATTATATAATTCATTAATATAAATATAATAACTCTAATTATTACCCTTTGTCTGTGGTAGTATCATAACATGATTATTATACAATAGAATCATTTGGGGCTATACTATGATGATTGGGACATTGATTCACATTGGGTCCAAACTCCTTACAGATGATGTATTATGAATTTGAAACCATTTTTACCCCTGTAACCATGTACATGGTGTCCTATTTCTCCACACTTATAACGAACTTCCATTCTCTTCAAGAATTTACCAATGTGATTCTTTCCACAGTTATCACATGTGGTAAAACCCTTCATTCCCTTCTTCCCATTATCTGTCTTTTTCTCTTCTATAATATTCTTCTCTTTTTTCCTTTCAAATCCATAGGAATCAGAGAATTTATTACATATATTATAAACACATGATAATATTTATTCATATAATAAGAACACGTGGGAGAAAATTTCCATCTTAAATGTTGTATTAAGACCATTAAATATATGATAATTTTTACTTATTGGATCATGAGTATTGCTGGAGTTGGAATTCTATATATTGGGTGCCATTTCTGAATGACGATACATAGTAGGTTAGATCTTATTATAATGTATAATCCTAAAAGAAGAACAAATATCAACATTAATTGATGATTTTTACACATTTAGTGTAATAATCCTAAAAATGATTTGTTTTCTGTCATATTTACTTATAAATCACTCATAAGGTTTTTAATGAAAATGTTAATTATCCGAAGCATTCCCCCATGAGTGTCAAACCAGGTGCACAATATGGCTAATTATTTTGTCCCAGGATACCCGAGGTCAGGACAGAAAATCCTTGTTAGTGTTTCCACTCTTAGGTGCATTTGTCCCAGAACCACATCCACTTGCAGTATCCATAAAGAGATGTATTGTTTGGAAAACCCACATAATATATATAATAAAAATTGGTTGTTCTTATATACTAATCCTAAATTTCTATCTTAAGGTAATGTTCTCAAATCATACTTTTTCTGAATCTAGTTTCAAATGTTATTGATAAACTATCCCTATTAAAAACTATAATTCCCTGACCCCATAAGAACAGAGCAAATTCATTATTTTAATACACTACCTTGATTACAAGGGATCATTTCCAGAAGGACCAATCAGTTTATCAGTCTTGGAAAATTGATTACATTCGTGAACATTATATTAAAATTATAAAATAAAATATGTCATAGATAATACTTTGATAATTCCATTAATCCACTAGATTAACCCTACATATCAATAATAATACACTTTATTTAATCCTATAAAAATAAAACATATGAAAGGGGTGATCTCATATGCTCAGTAAGTGTGAAATCTTTTGCAGAACTATCATAAATAATCATAAAGTTTTATAGAATGTTATTAAATTAAAACACAAGACCTTTATATAGAAATAACAGAATAATATAGAAAAGTTATATCAAATAATTCCATTTACATATTCACATGGATATTATACTATTAAAATATTAACATGTATCAATTACAACTAATCTCATAATGATTGAATGCATATTGCTGGACATCTTAACCAAAAATTAAATTCCCCATGCCAATAACCTAAATATGAATTTTGTAAAGGCCTTGTTTCAAGACACATTTTTGTCTTATGAGACCTACCTTTGTATCGAGGGGCTATTACAGTCCCCCCATCTCATAATAAGTCAAATGCATTATAAAAATTCGTATTAAAACTACCATACAAAATTTCAACACTTTAACCATAGATCAGTTATGGTATAAAAATAACACATACATAGTCAAGCACATCATAAATGTTTTAATAAAATATATAAGTTGTATTATAATTAATTAAACTCATCCAAAAATAATATCCATAAAGGATGTCGATATAGTTGAAAATGATCAGTGAAACTTTTTGAGGGAAATATCCATTTTTTGTGAAAGCATTTAAAAATCACCCATTTATAAAGGAAGTAATTTAAAATATATTTTTGAATCAAAGTGTCTCGTACCACTTTAAAACTTTTGAAATTAAATAACACTTTAAATAAATCATGGAAATAAAAATAAATCCTTAAAATTATTATGAATGGATGGACAATAATTAAAAAGATTTCAAAAAATAAATTATAAAAAAAATTTAATTGATGATCTTTCTAAAAAATCCATTCCAAAAAAACCGTAAAAATATTCCTTTTTGAATTTTTTTTCTGATTCTTGTGCATGGATGATATATATGTCCCATTATATACCTTCATAAAATAATCTCGTATAATAATGTGATTGGGGATTTAACCCTTACCTTATACATTCCATTAGTCTATGGTACATTTAAAATATTATATAATGACTAGAGAATGTTATTAAATTATACCAGAACCATATTAATATTTATGATATCATATATGATTCATTAATTACTTTATACAACCCATTTAAAAATAATTAACTTGTTAAAGTAACATTTTGGGTAATAATTGATTTCCTTATCATACATGTTTTAGATTGTTATTCTTAATCGTATCACATATATCTTGATTTGAATACTTAGAGAATATAAAATATTATTTATATATCATATAAATTCAGAATATAAATGTGTATAATAGATTTGTATATGAAATGAAAACACTGTTCATTTCAGACGATAGTCCCAAAGTACAGATGAACGTTGTTTCTGTTTTCTTATCGTATAGTATGCAAGTAAGTAAACAAAATATATTTAACTACATAAATACATGTTATTAATGTTGAAATATTACTTCATATATATCATACTTAATATATATATATATATAATAATTTATTTATAGAAATTCATGAATGGTGACTGTAGAAGATGAATTTTATCACATCGTGAAGATGATAAGTTATACGTACGCACGAAAGACAATATCATTCTATTGATGGTGAAATATTGGTTAATTCTATGGTATATTATAAATGAAGAATCATCACCATGTTATATTTATTATTTAAATTAATATACTCATTATTATATGCATAAAAATAATGTAGTTTTGAATAACAGACTACACCGCGACGTAGAAATGGTGAGTCATACATACGCACGCATGATGACTTTGTCATTAATAAGAATGATATAATAATGGATGTGGTTGTACAATATTTATAATAAAATCTCAGAATTTATAAGGAAACAGAGATCTTATCGTAGTATGGTGACAACTAATAAAGAGGAATTATTAGAATAAAATAACATGGACGGAGGAGATAAAATAATTACTTCTTATTTGGGGGTTTCGTTTTGATTTCAACAAAAGTGCTCCATAGGATTGGTTTCTTTTCAGAGTAAGGCCTCTAGAATGAATTTAGGAAAGTTGGGATGATTTTTGGAAAGGTTTTAGAGTATCATAATGGAATTATAGGAGTTAATTTAAGAGAAGGGGATGTTCCCTTTTATAAGAGAGGTGAGGGGCACTTTAGGAAAAGATTGAAATATTAATTTATTATTAAACTAATTTTCAATTAATAAAAGATCAAATGTATTTATTTATATACTAAGGTGGGTAGTTATAAATAATCTCAACCAATTTTCTTTCTACATATTTAGGTCAACATATTAACCTTATCATTTAAATTTAACTCTTAGTTAAAAATGTTAACTTTTACCATGTCTTCTTGTATTTTTATACTACATTGTTAATATAGTTACTTTAACATTCCAAGAAAAACAAAAGTGGTTAATTAAGGAAATATCTATCATTAAATAAGTTCATTTATTGAGAATTATATATTTTATAATTATTATATAATTTAAAAATACAATATTTGTTTAAAAAACTCATATGTGGAAATTTTGACATTATTTTGTATTTGTTTGTTGATAAAGTCATAAAAACGTGATTTCTTTGAATAAATATATCTAATAAACACTAAATTCTAATAAAACCCTATTAAATTAGTGTATGAAATAATATTTTTCAATTTAAATTTAATTTTAATTTTTATAATATCATTTATTTTAATCTTCCATTAATAATGTAATTAATTCATCATCATTGTGTCATAAATAAAATTAATTATTAAATGTCAAAATATTATCAATAAAATACTATGATTTAGGAAAAATATTTATCTTTCTAATTAAAATTTATAGTTTTTTTACCCTATGTATAACCCAATATTAAAAATCATTTAGTTATTCAAATATGAATTTAACACTTTTAATTGTTCTTTAAATAAAAATTATTATGTGTCCTAATCTAACCTAAATGGTTCAAAAGAGATCTTATTTTGGTCATAAGATTGATTTAGGTGGATAAAAACTTATCCAAAATATTTATTACTTGTGTTGGGGTAATATAATAATATTATTGTTACATTTCATTTCCCAATTTACTTTTAGCTGTGTTAAATAAATATGAAAAGTCACTAATCCAAAAAAATTATTTTCATGATATTGAATATCATTTTACATATTAATGAAAACCATATCTATTTTATTTTTGAAATTCGATTCACATAAGTAGAAAAATTATGTTTTATAAAAATTTACAAATTTTCTTAGAATGTGTGTAAATGAGCATAAAAGGTGGGTAAAACAATGTTAAAAAATGTTCAATAAATTTTAATATCTAATTATATTATCATTTGACAAAAATAACTGAAATTGGACATATATATGTATGATGTATGTATTTTGAGTTGTAGATAAATTTTAATTAAAAATAACTATTTAAATGAAAAAGTTGTTTTTATGTACTATGCAGTATTTTTCACTATTCATCAAAAAATTTAATTTTCCAGAAAAATAACATTAAATCACCCTAAGATAATGTCGATATTATGAATTTAAAAATGATGTCTATTTTACCTAATTCAATTTTTAGGAGTGTGTAAAATTAAATTTATTATTGTTCATAAAAGTATATAAAAAGTCGTTATATTAGGAAAATAGTTTTTCCAAATATATAACTATTTTAACAAAACACATACATTTTATTATAAATATGTTTTATTTATTTGAAAACAAAAAAAATTGTAACAGCCCATGATTTTATGAGAAATATTATTTTTAATTTTGTTGATGTCTTTTATTGTACACTACACCAAGATTAGCGTGCGCTACACGCAACACCGTGTTAGCTGGTAATATACACAAAAACTATTTTTTGGCTTGTTTTGTTTGTAAGAGTGACCTTCCTCAATCGCTTGTGTTGTACGCAATATCATGTTTTAATAAACAGCGATATATTGTTATAATATTATTATGAACTAGCTGTTATGAATAGTATTAAACACATTTTGAATTTTATAACATTATTATTCATCTTACACATATTCCAGAACATAGTATGTGAACAAAATAATTTATTCGGGTAAAATAAGAATTTTTAAAAAAATGCAGTTTTTCCACCTTTTGATGGCACACTCACTACAAGTATAGTATTTGACATGTTTATAAGTTTAATTTTACAAAATAAACTTATTTATTTCAATTAAGATATAAAAAATAACTTTTGATAATTTTTTAATATTTTTCTGTTAACTTTCATATTTCGATGATTTATAAAAATACCCTACATTTTAATTAAAAAAACCATTTTTCATCAAGATAATTTTTATAGTTAAATTATATTATTTAATGTATTTAATGTATAAATATAATATATTGTTACTATTAAATATTATGTATGTCATTACCATTAATTTTACATTGAATTCATATGTAAAATCATTTCTATCTTTTGCAATGTTTTAACTAAAAAACCCATTTTCTCAACAATGGGATTAATTATAAATTAAATACTTTAACTTTTGTGTTTTGAATTAAGAAAAAATGGATACAGTATTTTCAACCAGTAGGTCCAAATTTTGTTAATAGGATACTTGTTATTTTAAAGCATTATTATTAGTAACTACGGTAAATTTTATTTACCAATGTTAAAGGTAAACTGGGTAATTAAGGGTAAACATATTATTATAAAAATACCCTAACACTTTTTTTAATATAATTGGATGATTATATTTATCATTACAACATACTTGGGTCAAAATTTATTCTTTTGGAACCCACATGGATGTGATTATGACCTTTATTTTAATTTATTTATAGGAAAGTGAAATATGTCTCACTCAAACATTAATAATTAAATTATTTTTAATATAAGGTTATACAGAATATAAATTCTATTATAAATACTCATTTGAAAGATAATTGTTTTCCCTTTTTTGGAAATTTATTTTTATATTTTATGAAATATTTAATTATCTATATAACTAATACATTAATGATGCCGAAATTATTTATTTAGTGAAAAATAAATAATATATTTTTTATTCAAATAATAATACCCATAAAAAGGCCAAAAACATGACCAAAACATATTTTTCGTGTATATAAAAACCATAATCCTCCAATGGTTTAATTGTGGACCATTTGGAGCCTTATAAAAGCGATTATGACACTTATATTATTTTATTTTAAAAGATGTCAAAGCTGTCACCTTCATAATTTAATAAATATAACAATTTAAATGTTGTGATTTTAAGATGATAAATTCATGAAAATTTATTATTATGAATGATATTAGATTTATCTTTATCATAGTATTTTATTTTTTATTTCTATGCAAAAACTTTGTATATTAAATAATTATAAATAAATGTTTTATTAATTATTTTATTAAGATAAATATCAAATAAATGATTTTAAAAAAATTAAAATAAATATTATATACAAAAATTAATGTAATACATGATATTTTAGATGAATATGACATGTTAGGAATATATTAAATATTTTGGATCGTATTTATCTTCTGGTTTTTTTTTATGTAAATTCAAATAATTTAATAGTGTCGAAATTCACACTACTGATATTTTATAAAAATAACATAATATTAAATTGTTTTAAAATCACAAAAATATTTAAAAATTACATATTTAAAATTATATGGTTGAAAATGCAATGATTTATCTAATTACTGAATATTCACAACACATAAGTAAGTACTTATAACAATTTAAAAATTAGAATATTATTATCACAAATGAAATTAAATATATTAACTAAGGATAAATCAAAATGATATGGTTTAAAATAAAAATAAAACAAGTCTAAATATTATTTTTTGGTGATATCACAACGCTATATTATCAATTATTCTAATTGAGTCATTTTTGGTGATTTTTTTTGTGGGGTTTGATTTTATTATTAACTAATATTATTGAGGTTTCCAAAAGTGCCCCTCTCTTCTCTAATAAAAGGGCACCTCATCCCTCTCTTCCTTTCACCATTTTGAGCCTTCAACCTCATCCAAACCATGAAAATTACTCTTCTGAAAATCCCTAGAAACATTTTGGTGATTCAGGTCTTCTCAAAATACAAACTCCAGTCCCTTAAGAGAAAGTTCAATGGATGTGCGTCGAAGAAGAGGTAATCTCTTCTACCGATACTTTCAAGTTTCTATATTCTTATTATTATTCTTCATTATTTGTTTCATTATAAAATAATAACATAAGTATAAATAATATGTTGATATGTTATTATTAATATGAAACAACTCTATTTCACTTTCTATCCATCCAACGAAAAATGAAATCACCATGCGTGCGTATGTACGGCTTTCCGTCTCCACGCCGTGGTGTAATCTATTTTTACACCACCACCTTACTTGGATGGGTATAATGGTGGAAATAATAAATATATATTATTATTAAGACATAATACTAATTCTGATATATTATATCATCCACTCCAATTCCATTCATTAATTATGGGAACGATACAATCCCTCGTGCGTACGTACAGATTACCATCTCCACAATGCGATTAGATTCATTCTCCATGTTAACCATTCAAGAATGATTATAATGTTTATATAATAAGTAAACATGAAATATATAAAATAATAATTCTATTGAATTTATGTATATATATATATATATTTTATTTACTTCCATTCAATTTAATAAGGAAACAAAAATAGTGTTTATGCGTACGTACAACTTATTGTTACCATGAATGGTGTATTCCATTTTATTTATCCATCTATTATATATATATATATATATTCTGAATATATATCATATATAAATAATTTTTTACATTATGGAAGTAATTAATCATGATCTATGTAATCATAATAATAATTTAATGTCAAAACATGTACGATAAATGAAACAATTTTACCCAAAACACTGCATTAACATGGAATTACCAAATGAATGGATAATATAAGGTCATAAATGTATCATATATGATATCATAAATATTATAATGGTTTATTTTATAATTTAATAATATGTTCAAACCAAATATAAAATAGTCTTAGACACAAAATAAGAAATTGTACATAAGGTAAGGGATAATTATTCCAATCTCATTTTTACTTGAGATTGTTTATTCGTAAGTATTTACTGGGGTTATGTTTAACATAAATATCCATGTTTTCTAAAAATGTATTCATAAAATGTTAACAATTTATCAATGTTTTTTAAAGTCATTTTTACTCTTTTATTACATTTACCACAAGGTAAGGAAGGAATCATTCTTTTTCTTACCTTACGCGGCACTTTTTGAATGTTCCGGCAAAAGTACGATGAGAAGGGTTTTTAACTTATAGGACATGAATAGATTTTTACAGTTTTATAATTCATTATTTCCATTAATATTCCTCTCCATGATTTCATGATTATTTTCAAAAAAATCCATTTATTTTAAAATTACATGGCATTTTATGAAAAGAAAATGATTTTGAAGATGAAATGATATTTTCCTCAAGAATTCATTTCACTGGTTTTATCAAAACTATTTCCAATCTAAGATGACATTATTTATTATGATTTTTCTTCATTTATAATGACTCTATTATATACATGGTTTGAATTTTCTTATGATGAAATGATATCTATTTTTTTTATATGGATTATGATATGATGGGATGATGTTTATAAACCTATTTTATTCTTTTTGTTATGATGAATGATTTATGTTTATTTTGTGTAACACATAAGAATGATTTCATTATTACATGTGTGTGAACTATATATCCCTATAATGAATTGTGTAATGATTTATATCTCATGATATAGACATGGCTGGAATGGTAATTAAAATCTAGTTTAGTAATAGAGGGATGGAACGGCTAGTAAACTCGGTTCAATAATGGACTTTGTCCACTATGATGGTATTGGCAGCAATGCCTTGGCTACTATAGAATCCATATCATGTGCTTAATGGTTTTCCACAATTAAATGTTCTATTACTATGCTATTTTATCATGATTAAGGTTCTTTTATTATCTATGGCTTATGTACTGCTAAAATTTATGTCATTTCTCATGATTTTGATGTTTTATGTTCATGTTTTTACGTTCAAATGTTTATCAATTGTTTGATGTTCCCCATGTTTACCCTTACTGAGAATTTGAGCTCACCCTTTTTATGTTTTATTTTCTACAGGATATAAATAATGGTTTTAGGTAAGAAAAAAAGGTGAAAAAATTTATGGGAGATGATGATGATCTTTCACCATGATAAAAACATTTTGTTCCGAGTTTCCAAAGACACTAAACTATTACTATCCTTAGGTGTCTGTTTTTGTTATGTATTATTTATTCCACAAAAGTAATGTAAAATCCATGTACGTCATGCATGGGTCTCTATATTTGGTATTAGAGGAAAGGTTTGGTTAACCTTGGAAACTAGGTTGTCCAATCTTTAGTGGCATACCTAGAGATATTTATAAGGTATATCTAGGGATGTCCCTGAGGTTAAGTATAATTATCGGATATAGTCCTAGAATTATTATAACGATCATGAATAATCTAGGATTAAACCTATGATGTTAGATATTGAATGTACTCCCCTTGATTATATTGTTTTCCTTGTATGATTTGTTCCCCTCACACTATTATTTTTGGGTTTTAGATAATGGATCGAACACGAAGGAAAAATGTTAATAATCAATGAACAGGGTAATGAAACGATTTTCCATCAGAACAACAAAATGTTATGGTAAATTGAGTGAAAAATCATATTACTATCCTTACACAAGCTATGAATCATTCTGGACATCCAAATGATTAGAGAAATCAACAATATTCTATTGAGTCCTTCATGAGGGAATGTACACCTTCTTTCAGTGGGTCTTCTGATCTACTAGTTACTGAACAATGGATCGGTACCATTGAAAAGATATTTTCCATACTTCTCTGTTCAATACATGAAAATGTTATTTTGGTTGTATACCATTTAGAAGGTGAAGCATACTAGTGGTGGAATCTAATTAAGAATACCAGGCCCCAATATGAAATTGAATCCTTGGAATGTGATGAGTTCAAGAACATGTTTTTCAATAAGAACATCCCTAGTATTCTTTGATCAATAATGGAAAAATAGTTCCTTGAGCTTACGAAAAAGGATGATTAATCTATTGGTATATAAGAGGAAACTTTTACAGGGCTTGCAAGGTATGCATCTGGCTTTATCAGCCAACCTGAAAGTACAGTTGATCGATACTTTAGTGGCATAAAACCTTATCATTTAAGGGCATTATCTATAAGATATCAGTAGCTGTGAAGAAATTTTTTTGTGCTATAAAGGAAGAACTGGAAGTTTTTGTTACATATCCATCTCATGGTTTTGACAAGAAATGAAAGATTGAGTACAAGGAAAAATATCAAGACAATGGTTAAAAGAATATGAACGTTTCGTTATGCTCAAAGTGTGGAAAGAAGCATGGTGTAGATTGTCATAAAAGTGCTAGAAAATGTTTTATGTGTGGAAAGAAGGCCATCGAACAATTGAGTGTCGAAGTAATGGGAAAAAGGTAAATAATTATGTGAATAGATAAAAGACGACAGAGAATTCACCACAAACACTCTAATGCTACAAGTTCAAGGAAATAGGGCATTATACTAACCAATTCACTAATCCAAGGGTTAATGATGATTGACATCAACAAACACTTAAGGAAAGGGACAAAGGAATGTCTCTTGTGATCACTATTGGTGATTTTGAATATGAAAAAGAAGTGTTGGGATGATTAAGTGTATATGTAACGAGATTCCAAAATAGTTGTGTGAAATCTCATTTATAGCATTATGGAATATTGGAAAATCTATGTCTTGGTTTTCAATAATTCAATGGTACCAGTAACCTGAAATTTTATTGAAATATTTTTGGAAAGAAGATTATATGCGCATAATGGAGGGATATAGAGAAAATATTATTTTTGATAGTATTAATGTGCTCATGACTGATATAAGGACAAAGTGACATCATGGTTTGAGTATATAGAATTTTTGGGATTTTGGTAAGTGGAAATAATTAAATATTGACAGCATTATTTTTTTCACTAAGGTTCTATGATAATTCATGTTTCAAGAGAATACATGATTATGGTATTCGCATGTTTGGAATATAACCAACAAGATATATCTTATGATATATGTGGGATAAATGAAGGTAATCGCATGCTTTGTATATTACCTCTCTAGTAATATTTTTCTTTATACAATAATATTGGATTGATGTATTATGGATAAACCTTATGATTGGAATGAATTATGTTACACAAAAGATTTTATTACTTAAGGCTATAAATTTTTGATATTATTTCTGAAATGTTATAATAGCATAGTTTTAGAAAAAGGACAACCCGTAGGACGAGCGACAACCCATCGCGTCAGGCAAGGATGCGAGAACAAACCCACAACCAATGTGAGACATGCCTTTATTTCCAACAACTGGCCTATAGGTAGTCCCTAGATAGAAGAAATTAGTTTTATTTCATTAATCAGTATGATATTTGAAGTATAAGTCCATTTTCGGAATCATATACGGTTAATCTCACCATAGATGGACTTATGTATATTTGATAACTTTTGATAAATTTTTTTTTGGGGTAGATGGAATAACCTATCGTTATATCACATGATCTGATAACATTTCAAGAATAAAAAATTCAACATAATTTATTTAAAAAAGAGATTAAGTGGAAATATTTCATGGAATGACCAATGATGATATTACACTAAAATCAAGTAAGTATTCATCCTTATGAAAAAAATTCATCAACTTTAGGGAAATTATCTTGAAAAGCAAAAACATTGTCCTAGTACCCTCTTATCTGATGAATCATGTGGTACCTTAGGACATCACAAATTTATGTCTTTGTGATTGTTGGATTTTTCATAGCCATCTTCTCTACCACACTCCATCAGAACTTGATGGTTTTATTTCTATTCTATATCCATATTTTCACTTATGTTCTCATATGTGGAAACCCAATGATGAGTTAATTTGGGTGACCATTATGTTTTATACATTAGTTTTTAAAAACTAGTTTTAGTATTCCTTTTTACGATGTGGTTTTCTATGAAAGAAACTTTTAAGTAGTAAACCATTTAAAAACTCGATGAATTTTGAGGGAAAAATTCATTTTAAGGGTGGTAGAATGTAACACCCTGAGATTTTATGAGAAATATTATTTTTAATTTTATTGATGTCTTATGTTGTACGATACATAAAGATTATATTGCACTATATGCAACACCATATTAGCTTGTAGTATACTCAAACACTATTCTTGGACTCTGTTGCACACAAGAGAAACCTTCCTCAGTCACTTGAGTTGTACGCAATACTGAGTTTCACTAAACAATGATATATTGTTATAATATTATTATTAACTAGACGTTATGAATAGAATTAACCACATTTTTAATTTTATAACATTATAATTAATCTTAAACATATTCTAGAACATGGTATGGGAAAAAAATAAATTCTTTGGGTAAAATAAGTATTTTAAAAAAATTGAAGTATTCCACCTTTTGATGGAGAAACCACTATAAATCTAGTTTTTGACATTTTTATAAGTTTAATTTGACAAAATAAACATATTCATTTCAATAAGTATATAAAAACTAACTTTGGACAATTTTTTAATATTATTCGGTTAACATTCATATTTTGAGGAATAGTAAAAATACTCTAAATTTTTATTAAATTTTTCTTTTCATAATGATAATTTATATGGTTAAATTAGAATATATAATGGTATTAGAGTATAAATAGAATAAATTTTGACCATTTAATATTATTTATGTCATTATCATTAATTTTACATTGAATTCATAGGTAAAAACAATTCAATCTTTTGCAATGTTTTCACTTTTAAACCACATTTTCTCAACAGCTGGATTAATTTTAAATTAAATTCTAAAACATAATTGTTTTGAATATGGGAAAATATATTCCATATTTGGAATCATTATGTAAATATTATCTTAATATGATACTTTTCATTTAAAAGCATTATTAATAGAAACTATGATAAATTTTATTTACCACTGTTAGAGGAAAATCAGGTAATTAAGGGTAAAAATAATATTATAAAATTACCATAAAACTTGTTTTAATATAATTGGATGATTATATTTATACATAAAACATACTTGGGTCGAAATGGAATATATTGGAAACCACTTGGATGTGACTAAGACCTTTATTTCATTTTATTTAAAGGAATGTTACATATGTCTCACTCAAACTATAATAATTAATGTATTTTTAATATAAGGTTATACAGAATAGAAATTAGATTATAAATACTAATTTTAAAGCTGAAATAATTTTCTTTATTATGTTAATGTATTTTTAATTTTATGAAATATTTAATTACCTAAATTGCATATACATTAATGATGCAGAAAATATTTATTTAGTGAAAAATCAATACTATAGTTGTAATTCAATTAATAATATCCATAAAATGCCCAAAAACCTGACCAAAACTTATTGTTCGTGAAAATATAAACCATAATCATCAAATGGTATAATTTTGGACCATTCTGAGAACTATAATAGTGATTATAGAACGTATATTATTTTATTTTAAAAGATGTCAAAGTTGTCATCTTCATAATTTAATAAATAAAACAATTTAAAATTTTTTATTTTAAGATGATAAATTAGATTAAAAGTATTATTATTAAATATATTATATTTATATTCATCACAGTAATTTAGTTTTTAATTTTATTCAAAAAATAAGTATATTAAATAATTAGACAAAAATGTTGTAATAATTGTTTTATTAAGAGAAATATCAAATAAATGGTTTTAAAAACATTAAAATATATATTATATGAACAAATTAATGTTCTACATGATTTTTTATGATCCTATGATATGTTAAAAACCTATTAAATATATTTTTTCGAATACTTATAATGTGTGTATTTTATTTAAATTCATATTATTGAATAATGTCAAAATTGACAGAATTTAAATTTTAAAAAAATAACATATTATTAAATTGTTTGAAAATCACGAAAATAAATAAAAATTAAAAATTGGATATTATATGGTCTAATATGTAATAATTTATCTAATTATTCAAAATTTAAAACACATATTTAAGTATTTATAACTATTTAAAAATTAGAATATTATTACAACAAAAAAATTAAATTGATTAAATAAGGATAAATCAAAATGATAAGTTTTAAAATAAAAATTAAGCATGTGTAAATTTTATTTTTTGATTATATTAAAACCATATCCTATCTCATATTTAAATTAATTCATTTTTAGAGATTATTAAGTGGGGTTTGTTTTTATTATTAACTAATATTTTTTAGGTTTTCAAAACTACCCATATCTTCTCTTATAAAAGGCACCTCATCCCTCCCATCCTCACACCATTTTGTTCCTTGAATACCGGCAAAAACCTTCCCATTACACTTCTAAACTTCCCTAATAACAGTTTGGGGATTCTGGTATTCTCAAAAGACCAACACTAGTCCCTTAAGAGGAAATTCAAAGGAGGTGCGTCGAAGAAGAGGTAATCTCTTCTACTGATTATTTCATGTTTTG
Organism: Viscum album; assembly: GCA_963277665.1. NCBI lineage: Eukaryota > Viridiplantae > Streptophyta > Magnoliopsida > Santalales > Viscaceae > Viscum > Viscum album. Next base: position 1,615,020,077 of record OY728125.1, read on the forward strand.
TTTATTCTTCTACTTCCTCTTCTTTAGTTGTTTCATTATAATGTAATAACATCAGTATAACTAATATACTAATATGTTATTATAAATATGAGACAACCCTATTTTACCTTCTATCAATCCTATGAAAAATGAAATCACCGCGCGTGCATACGTACGACTTACCGTCTCCACGCCGTGGTGTAATCTGTTTTTCCACCACCACTTTACTTGGATGGGTATAATCATGGAAATAATAACTATATATGATTTTAATAACAAATTAATAATTATGAGATATTATATCATCCACCCCAATTCTATTCAATAATTATGGGAACGATAACATCATTTTTGCGTACGTACAAATTACCGTCTCCACGATGCGATGAGGTTCATTCTCCATGTTAACAATCCAAGAATAATTATAAACTATATATAATAATTAATCATGAAATATATTAAATAATAATTCTACTATATTTATGCATATATGTATGTCATTTACTTCCGTTCAATTTAATAAGGAAACAAAAACAACATTCATGCGTACGTACGGCCTACTATCACAATGAACGGTGTATTTTATTCCATTTATCGATCTATTACATACATATATTCTAAATATATATTATATATAATTCATGTTTTAAATTTTGGATATAAGTAATAATGAACTAAGTAATCATATGAATAATTACAAGTCAAAACACGTAGGATAAATGAAACGATTTTACACAAAATGATGCTTTAACATGGAATTAACAAATGAAAGGGTAATACAAAGTTGTAAGTCAATCATATATGATATCATAACTATTATTATGTTTTGGTTATAATTATATAATATGTTTAAACCCACAATATAGGAGTCTCACACACATATGGAATAAATTTAACTTAAGGTAATGGATAATTATTCTAATCTCGTTCTTATCAGAGATTTTTTATTCGTAAGTATTTACTGGGGTTATGTTCATCATCCATGTACATGTTTTCTCAAAATGTTTTCATAAAATATTTACCATTATTCCATGTATTTTTAATTTAATTTTTACCCTTTTATGACTTTTACGACAAGGTATAGAAGGAATCTTTCTTTTGTTTAGCATACGAGGTACATTTTGACTTTTCGGGAAAAAGTACGAGGATACTGTTTTTTTTATATTATACAAAATGAACAGATTTTTACAGTTTCATAATGCCTTATTTTCATGAATCTTCCTCTACCCGATTTCATGATTGTTTTAAAAAAATCACTTTCTTTTAAAATTACATGGCATTTTGTGAAAAGAAAATGATTTTGAAGAAGAAAAGATATCCTCCTCAAAAACTCATTTCAAGTGTTTTATCAAAACTATTTCCAATCTAAGATGATATTATTTAGTATGATTATGTTTCAAGTACAATGTATCTTTTATTTACATGGTTTATTTTTCATATGAGAAAATGAAATCTTTTTGTTTTATATGGATTATGTTATGATGGGATGGTGTTTATAAAAATCATTCTATTCATTGGGTTATGATGAATGAAAATTGTTTATTTTGTGACACACGTAAGAATGATTTCATTATGAGATGTGTGGGACCTATATATCCCTCTAAATAATTGGGTAATTATTTATATCTCATGATATAGACATGGCAGGAATGGTAAGTAAAATCCTATTCAGTAATACAAGTCTGGAATGGCTGCTAAACCCGGTTCAGTAATGGACTTTGTCTACTATGATGGTCTTTCCAGAATTAAATTAGCTATTATGGAAATAGTATCATGGGATTAATGGTTTTCTATAATTACAAGTTTTATTCCCATGATATTTTATTATGATTAATGTTCCTTTATGATCTATGCCTTTTGTACTGCCAAAATTTATGTCATTTCTAATGATTTTGATGTTTTATGTTCATGTTTTCACATTGAAATGTTTATGGATTGTTTGATGTTATCTATGTTTACCCTTACTAAGCATTTGAGATCACCCTTTTTCTATTTTCCCCCATGATATAAATAATGGTTTTAGGTAAGAAAAAAAGTTGAAGAACTTTATGGGATTTGTTGAATATCATTCACCATGATTAAAAGATGTTGTTTTGAGTTTCCAGAGACACTAAACTATTATGGTCCTTGGGTGTCTGTTTTTTGTTATGTATTAAGTATTCCGCAAATGTAATGTAACGTCCTTGTACATCAATCTTGGTTCTCTATAGTTGGAAAGAGGAAAGTTTTAGTTAATATTTGGAAAATAGGATGTGAAATCTATAGTGAGATGCCTAGAAACATCTCTGAGGTATTTATAAGGATGTCCCAATGGATAAGTATAAGTATAGGTTACAGTCCTAGAATTATGATAATGAACATGAATAACCTAGGATTAAGCCTAAGATGTTAGAGATTGAAAGTATTTCCTTTCATTATGTTGTTTTCCTAGTATGATTTTTCCCTCTCAAACTATTCTTTTTTGTGTTTTATATTATGGATGGAACCCAATGTAACCGTGTTAATGTTCAATGCACTGGGCAGTGCAATGATTGTATTTTATAACAAACAACTGTTATTGGAAATAGAGTGAAATATCTTATTTCTATACTTACACAAGCTATGAATCATTTTGGACGTCCAAATGAGCATAGAAAGGAACAATATTCTATTGAGTCCTTCATGAGGCAACGTCCACCTACTTTTAGTTGGTCTTTTGATCCACTTATTGTTGAACAATGGATAGGTACCATTGAAAGGATATTTTCAATGCTTCGCTGTCCAGAACATGAAAAATCTATTTTGACTCTTTACCGTTCAGAAGGGGAAGTGGACTAGCCATGGACTCTAATTAAGAATACAAGGCCCCAAGATTAAATTTAATCCATGGAATGGGACGAGTTCAACAATGTGTTTTTCAATAAGTACTTCCCTCGTTTTCATCAAAAAAAGATAGAAAATGAGTTCCATGAGATTAAGTAAAACGATGATGAATCTGTTGGTATATACAATGCAAATTTTAGAAGGGTTTCAAGGTATGCTTATGGCTTTATCATCCAACCTGAAATTAAAGTTTATTGATTCTTCAGTGGATTAAAACCAAGTCTTTGAATATAATTAGCTATAAGAGACTTAATTAGCTATGAATAAACTGTGTGTTGTGATATCACGGTTGAACTAGAGGTTGGAGTTACATATTCATCTCCTTGTTTTTTCAAGAAATGAAAGATGGAGTTCAAGGAAAATTTTCAGAACAATGGTGAAAAGAATATGAATGTTTAATTATGCTCAATGTGTGAAAAGTTCATGGTGAATATTTTCTTAAATGGACTAGAAAATGTTTTCAAGTATGGAAAAGAAGGCCATCAAGTAGATGAGTGTCAATGTAATAGTAAAAATGTAGCTAATGATGTGAATAGAGAAAATAATATATAGAACTCACCACCAACACATCAATGCTACAAGTGCAAGGAAATGGTGCATTATTCCAACCAATTCCCTAACCCAAGGGTTAATGATGATCAACATCAAAAAAATATTAAGGAAAAAGACAAAGGGAAGTCACATGAGATCACTATTGGTGATTTTTAATATGACAATGAAGTGGTGTAATGATAATGTGTATATGTAACGAGATTCCAAAATAGTGTTGTGGAATCTCATTTATAGTATTATGGAATATTATAATATCTATATTCGGGTTTTCAATAATTGTATAGTACCAGTAACCATGAAAAGTGATTGAAATATTTTTAGAAAGAATATGATATGCTCATAGTGGAGGGATATGGAGAAAATAATATGTTTGATAGTACTAATGATCTCATGACAGATATAAGGACAAAGTGACATCATGGTTTGAGTGTATAGAATTTTTGGGATTTTGGTATGTGGAAATAATTATCTTTTGAAGGCATTAATGTTTTCAATAAGGTTCTATGGTAATTCATGTTTCAAGAGAATACATGGTTAATGTATTCACATTTTTGGAATATGACCAACAAGATATATCTTATGATATATGGGGGATAAATGATGGTAATCACATTGTTTGTATATGACCTCTCTAGTAATATTTTTCTTTTTACTATGATATTGGAAAGAAGTGTTTTGGATATGCATAAAGATTGGAATGGATTATGTTAGACATAAGATAGTATTTTTTAATAATAGAACTTTTTGATATTATTTCTGAAATGTTATAATATTATAGTTTTACAAAAAGGACAACCCATAAGACAAGCGACAACCCGTAGTATCGGACAAGGATGCGGAAATCAAACCCACAACTGAATTGGGACAGGACTTTATCACCTACCACTGGCATACCTGAAGTCCCTGGTTAGTAGAAATTTGTTTGATTTTATTAATCAGTGTGATAGCTAATGGATAATAACATATTTGGAATCATATACCGTTAATCTCACAATATATAGACTTATGTATATTTAATAACTTTTCCTAACTTTTTGTTTGAGATAGATGGAATAACCTATCATACTATCACATGATCTTCTAACATTTAAACAAGGACAAATTCAACTTCATTTATTTAAATAATATATGAAGTGTAAATTGTTCACGGAATGACCATCGATGATATTATAGTGAAATCGTGTAATTATTTATCCTTATGCAAATATTCATCGCATTTGAGAAATGATATTGGAAACCAAAAATGTTGTCCTAGTACTCTCATATCCAATGAATAAGATGGTACCTTAGATCATCACAAATATATGGCTTTTTTACTGTTGGATTTTTCATATACATGTTCTCTACCACTCTTCATCTGAACATGATGGTTAGATTTCTCTTCCATATCCATATTTTCACCTATGTTCTCTAATGTGGAATCCCAGAGATGAGTTAATTTGGTTAACCGTTACATTTCATATATTAGTTTTTAAAATTATGTTTTATTACCCTTTTTACATTGTGGGTTTCTATGAAAGAAACCTTCAAGTAGTAAACCATTTATAACCCCGATGAATTTCGAGGGCGAAATTTATTTTAATAAGGGTAGAATGTAACACCCTGAGATTTTATGAGAAATATTATTTTTAATTTTATTGATGTCTTTTTTAGTACACTACACCAATATTAGATAGTGCTATATGAAAAATCGTATTAGATTGTAGTATATGAAAAAACTATTTATGGCTTCTGTTGTATGCAAAAGCGACCTTCCTCAATCGCTTGGATTGTACGCAATACCGAGTTTCACTAAATAATGATATGTTGATATCATATTATTATGAACTAGATTTTATGAATATTATTGAACTAATTTTAAATTTTATACCATTATCATTAATCTTACACATATTCGATAACATGGTATGACAACAAAATAAATGTTTTGGGTAAATAAAGTATTTTTTAAAACATGCGGTTTTACCGCCTTTTTATGGTGAAACCACTATAAATCTAGTTTTTCACATTAATATAAGAATAATTTGACAAAATAATCTTATCAATTTCATTATAGATATAAAAATTAACTTTTCATAATTTTTTAATATTTTTTTGTTAACATTCATATTTTGATGAATAGTAAAAATACGATAAATTTTAATTAAAAATAAAAATTTCTCTTCAAGATAATTTATTTGGTTAAATTAAAATATTTAATTGGATTAAAGTATAAATAGAATATATTTTTAAGATTTAATGTTATGTATTTAATTATCACTAATTTTACATTGAATTTATATGTAAAAACATCTCAATCTTTTGCAATGTTTTACCTTTTAAAACCGGTTTTCTCAAAAGTGGGATTAATTTTAAATTAGAAACTGAAAATTCTGTGTATTGAATTTGAAAAAATGGATTCCATATTTTTAATAATTTTTTCCAAATTATTTTAATATTATACTTTTCATTTTAATGCATTATGAATTGTAACTACGGTAAATTTTATTTCCCACTATTAAAGGTAAATCATGTAATTATGGGTAAAAATAATATTATAAGATTATTCTAACAGTTTTATTAATATAATGTGATGACTATATTTATCTTTAAAACATAATTGGGTCCATATAAAATCTATTGGAACCCACATGGATGTGATTGAGGCCTTTATTTTATTTTATTTAAAGGAAAGTGAAATATGTCTCACTAAAACCTTAATAATTAATGTATTTTAAATATAAGGTTATACAGAATATAAATTCAATTATAAATAGTAATATGAAATCAAAAATACTTTTCGTTATTATGGTAATTCATTTTTAATTTTTATTAAATATTTATTTACCTAAATAGCTTATACATTAATGATGAAAAAAATATTTTTTAGTGAAAAATCAATATATTGTTTGTATTCAAATTATAATACCCATAAAATGTCCAAAAACCTGATAAAAACTTAATGGTCGTGTTTATCTACACTATAATCATGCAATAGTATACATTTGGACCATTTGGTGCCTTATAAAAGCGATTATGACACTTATATTATTTTATTTTAAAATATGTTAAAGTTGTCACCTTCATAATTTAATAAATATAAAAATTTAAATGTTGTGATTTTTAGATAATAAATTAGAGTAAATGAATTATTATGAAATATATTAGATTTATCTGAATCATAGAATTTTATTATTTATTTTTATGCTACAAATAAGTATATTAAATAATTATACAAAAATGTTGTTATAATTATTTTATTAAGAGAAATATCAAAAAAATAGTTTTAAAAACATTAAAATAAATATTATGGGAACAAGTTTTTGTGCTCCATGATTTTTTTAGATCAATATGAAATATTAGGAATCTTTTAAATATTTTTGTTGGAATATATCTTCTGTTTGTATTTTATTAAAATTAAAATAATTTAATAGTGTCAAAATTGACACTATTGATATTTTATAAAAATAACATATTATTAAATTGTTTGAAAATCACAAAAATATTTAAAAATTAAAAATTTAAAATTATATGGTCTAGAATTTAATAATTTATCAAATTATGTAATATTCACAACACATAAGTATTTATTTATAACAATTTATAAATTAGAATATTATTACCACAAATAAAATAAAATTCATTAAATAAGGATAAATCTAAATGATAAGGTTTAAAATAAACATAAAACATGTGTAAATTTTATTTTTTGTTGAAATCTCAACCCTAAATTATCTGATATTCAAATAGATTCATTTTTGGAGATTTAAAAGTGGGGTTTGATTTTATTATGAACTAATATTTTTGAGATTTTCAAAAGTGCCCCTCTCTTCCCTTATAAAGGGGAACCTCATCCCTGTCCTCCTCACACCATTTTGAGCCTTCAATCTTAGGAAACCCCTACCCATTACTCTTCTCAACATCACTAGTAACATTTTTGAGATTTTGGTCTTCTCAAAAGACCGACCCTAGTCCCATAAGAGGAATATAATAGGAGGTGCGTCGAAGAAGAGGTAATCTCTTCTACAAATTCTTTCAAGTTTCTTTACTATTATACATCCTATTATTTATTTGATTCATTATAATGTAATAAAATAATTTTTCATAATATAAAGATATTTTATTATAAATATGAAACAACCCAATTTCACCTTCTATCCATTATACAAAAAATTAAATCATCATGCGTGCGTACGTACAGCTTACTGTCTCCACGCCGTGGTGTAATATGTTTTTCCACCACCACCATACATGGATGAGTATAATGGTGGAAATAATAAATATATATAATTATTCTAAAATAATACTGATTTTCAAATATTATATCCTCCAATCCAATTCCATTCAATAATTATGGGAACGATACCATCGCTCCTGTGTACGTACTTATTACCGTCTACACGATGTGATGAGATTCATTCTCTATGTTAACCAATCAAGAATGATTATAAATAAAATATAATAATTAATCATAAAATACTTAAAATACTAATTCTGCATGATTTATGTATATATATTTGTGATGTACTTCAATTCAATTTAATATGTAAACGAAAACAGAGTTCATGAATATGTACGTCCAACCATCTCCATGAACGATATATTTCATTCCATTTATCAATATGTTATATATATATTTTTAATATATATTGTATATAAATTATGTTTTACATTCTGGATGTATGTAACCATGATCCATGTAATCATATGAATAATTACAAGTCAAAACACGTACGATAAATGAAACAATTTTACCCAAAATGCTGCTTTAACATGGATTGACAAATGAAAGGGTAGTATAAAGTCGTAAGTGAATCATATATGATATCTTAAATATTATTATGGTTTTTCATAAGTTTATAATATTTTTAAACCCACTATACAATATTATATAACAGATATGGAATAAATTGGACATAAGGTAAGGGATAATTATTCCAATCTCGTTCTTATCCGAGATTGTTTATTCGTAAGTATTTACTGGGGTTATGTTTAACATCCATGTCCTTGTTTTCTCAAAAAAAATTCATAAATTTTTTATTATTATTACATGTATTTTTAAATTCATTCTTCCCCTTTTATGTCATTTACCACAAGTTATGGAAGAAATCATTCTTTTGTTTACCATATGAGGATCTTTTTTTACTTTTTTGACAAAAGTACGAGGAGAATGTTTTTTTTAACATATATAGCATGCAAGATTTTTTATGGTTTCATAACATCATATATTAATTAATATTCCTCTTCATTATTTCATGATTATTTTCAAAAATAATCTTTTCTTTTAAAATTACATGTCATTTGGTAAAAAAAATTATTTTTAAGAAGAAAGGATATTTTCCTCAGGAATTCATTTCAAGGGTTTTATCAAAACTATTTCCCATATAATATGACATTATTTAGTATGATTATGTTTCAAGTATAACATCTCTATTGTTTACATGGTTTGATTTATCTTATGGTGAAATAATATCCATTTGTTTTATATGGATTATGTTATGATGGGATGATGTTCATGAAACCCATTTTGTCTTTTGGGTTATGATGAATGATTTATGTTTACTTTGTGTTACACGTAAGAATGATTTCATTATGAGATGGATGGGACCTATATATCACTCCAATGAATTGGTTAATAATTTATATCTCATGATATAGATATGTATGGAATGGTAAGTAAAATTTGGTTCAGTAATACAGAGCTGGAACGACTGCTAATCCCGGTTTAGTAATGGAATGTGTCCACTATGATGGTCTTGGAAGAAATTCCTTGGATAATATGGAAATCATATAATGTGATTAATGGTTTTCCACAATTACATGTTTTATTACCAATCTATTTTATCATGATTAATGTTCCTTTATGATATATGCTTTATTTATTTCCATGATTTATGTCATTTCTCATGATTTTGATGTTTTATGTTCATGTTTTTACGTTCAAATGTTTATGGATTGTTTGATGTTCTACATGTTTACCCTTAATGAGCATTTGAGCTCACCATTTTTATGTTTTGTTTTCCCTATGATGTAAATAAAGGTTTTATGTAAGAAGAAAGGGGAAGAAATATATCAGATATGTTAAAGATATTTCACCATGATTAGATGATTTTTTCCGAGTTTCTAAAGACAATAAACTTTTTGCGGTCCTTGGGTGTCTATTTTTGTTTTTTTATGTATTACGCAAAATTAATGTATTGCCCATTTACGTCAGTCTTGGGTCCCTAAAAAATTAACATTTAAAATTTATATTTTACTATTCATATTTCAATATTAAATTTATAGACAAATATATCATTTAAATAATTATAATAAAAAATGTGTTGTTTTGCAGAAACTCAATCATGCATAAAATGCAAGACAAGTCAGTGTTGCGTGAAATATAAGTTATGAAATTACTTTAGAGAGATTAGGTACTATGAAATCTTAGGGTGTTACAATAAAATACCTCCTTTGTCATTAGGTAACTTATCTACGAAAATTTTCTCCATCACTTGGTGTCCCCAAACATACCAAATTAAAAACAAAATCAAGATAATATATAATAATTACTTGAATATATGAGGAATTTAGTTACACAAGTTATATTTGGTCACTATCCAAGTTCTTAATTTAACCATGGTTGTAGGCTAACCTATAACTATATTTCAACATATAAAGTTTTCAAGGATGTGCATATATCATTATTTTCAACTAAAGACTGAAATAAGTGTGTAATTATTTTATTTTTAGGTTGATTACAAAACCCTAATTCCAATGGATAAAAGGAAACAAAAAACTGATGAGGAGTAATAGAAAATTAGAAAATATTGTTTTTTTACTTTATTAATAAATATTGTTTTTCATTTTTTTATTAATAAAACCATTCAATTATATTATTGTTTTTAATATTTAAAAACTCAATTCACCCATTATTTCCACAATTCCATACTACAAAATATGAAAATTAAAAACCATCCAAATACGAATGTTTTAGATTCCTTATCATGTATTTACACCTCATGATCCTAATCATCCAATTGATTAATTTATTCGAGATCCATGAACTAATGGATTTTTTTATGTAAGGTGCACAATATAAGGATGGTGAATTTTTGTTTGTTTTAATGTTATATTATACGATTTGTATTACATTTTTAGGGTTAATTTCACTTCCTAAACTACCTATATGCATACCCTCTAAGAATACCATGACTAGGATATGGCATAGTGAATATTATTGGGGAAACATTTTTTAAAATGTGATTTATTTCCTCAGAATATATCACATATCCTTGTAATCCTAAAAGATAACATATAATAATGTAAATTAATAATTTTAAACACAGTGGTATAATTAAATTACCTCATAATGAAATATAAACAATAGATGCACATTACACATCTCAATAACCCTCAGTAGGAAATAAAAAACATCAAATATAAAAAATTATACAACACATATCAACCACATGTGATTTTAAATAGACATAAAATTACTGAAACTAATATGATAACCTTGAAAAAATTTTGTCTAAAATTTCTCTTTCTGTTAATATTATATATGAACACCTCATACCTATACCTGATTATATTTGGAAACAATATTACAAATTTATAATAGAATATATAGTGTTAATTTCAAATACACTACATATTCATTATATCTAGTGAGAAAAGAGTCCACGAACAAAATGTTTTTATGTACATCCAAATTATAAATTCCATAAGAAACCATATAGATCTACAATATATAATTATTAGATATCGGATTTTTTTTATTTAAATTAACAGAAAAACTACCCATAACGCCCTACTATATTACTAACAAAATTATTATAGATTAAAATAAATATTTAAAATGTACAACATAGTATCCTAATTAAAAAGGTCCCAATGTGCTATATCCTATTAGAGGATTCCTATAACCCGAGTGACGAGTTCATCCCTATATCAATTACTTTTTAATTGAAATATATGTAATGAGATTAACATTCCATATCTATAGGGATACAACACATCATCACCACCTTAATGAATGTTTGATCACAACCACCACAAAGGATGAGCATTCATGTAATAGAATGTTTCCCTCATTGTGTTTCATCATGAACACCAACCTGAAGTGTAGTGGAACTACAAAAACTCAACAAAATAAACTATAGTATATAAATATTGTATCAAACACAATTACATATTTATATTCCATGAACATCCTTTGACATTACCACTATCTCATGATATAGAAATAATTTTTGGGATTGGGTATATCAAAACCATATCTATGGATGAGAAATAAGATATATTTATGGTGTTCTACTATGAGTCTTGATCCAAGGGATATGATAGGTATGATTGAAAAAAATTAGTTGATAATTATCTAATTCTAACCATGCATAGTGGATGATAATTAGAATAATTACACATTTAAATCATCTACCACTTCCAAAATCAATGTTGTAACATAAAATGAGGCATAAATATGTTGAAATTATAGAAATATTGTTGATGTGTTGTGTTTGTGTTTGTTAACAGGAAATAATTTGTTTATATTTGAATTAATGATATTATGATTTATATATGTAATGGAGACAATTGGAGGATAATTTGTGAAGCATGAAGATTCTATTATTGTAATTTAATCTCAAAAAGGAATTTTTATCATCATATATACTTCTGTATGGGTTAAAATAAGGATTATATTTGTCTTATTGTAATTTTATATACTACGGTGTGGATTTGACATATATTTCACGGTCTAGGCTATTTTAGATATTGATAAATGGTTATTAAAATATATGTATAGAAGTTGATTTAGTGTTTATTGATTTTACAGATTACAGAAGTCAATTTATATTTAATACTATGATTTGGAATCAAATATTCATCGAAAAAGTGTTAATTTAAAAATTAATTTATCAGAATTTTATTTTTGGTAAGAAACATGTAGCCTTATATGTGGTGTTTTTAAAGATTATGTAGTCTTAATAAATTATTAACTAAAATAGGAAGTTAGATATAAACAATATCAAATATTATTGATTTTTTATTATATATACTTTGCTGAATTTAATATAAACAAGAATCCCACCAATATTTTTATAATTTTATTTCTATGATATATCCACATAAAAGGAAATGTTGGCAGTCAATAAATTATGATGAACCAATATTTCTTTAAACATTGATATTTTTACATATGTTTTCATCATAACCAAATAGATTTAATATATTCAACTATTCATAATGAAATGAATAAAATTGACAGGAAAATGAGAGGCTAACAAGTCAAAATCATTAATGATGAATTATGACATTTAAAAATGATTGTGATTTCTGTAGAGAAAAGGAATAGTTATTAGATTGAGGACATTATACCTTAGAAAATAAAGTGAAAAGTGGAATCTAATGAAATTTTAAAATATCTATACTTTGAAATATGTAATTGAGGATCAATAATAATAATAAATTTTATCAACCATGGCTTTATTGTAATTTACGATTGGGTCATCATGCAATATTCCTTATCAGAATGTAGTTTCTGAAGAGATCTATTAGCAGAGTAACCCATGAATCAATATGTAATGTTACAAAAATATTTTAATTATCTATAATTTTTATTAAAATTCAATAATATATCAGCCCACAATCAATATATAATCACTTTGAGTCGGATTTAGTGTAAAACCATTTAAAATATAGAAGTCGTTATATTTCTTTTTAGTTTTGCAGATATTTCTTATGATTTTGATTGAACAATTTCATGTGTTCAACCAAGACAAATAAAAATATCTGGTTAATGATTATAGAAATTGTGGACCTAAATTTATCCCTCCATGTGATGTATTTGGGACTGTTCTTCAAGTGCTAGGGGAATGGATTAGAATTATTGTATATATGTGTTTGTATAATTTTTATAAAAATGGACATCTAGATAAAACACCAAAAATAGATAATTTCAATTAGTATATTAATCAAGTATATTACTAATCATATAATCACCCCATGTTAAATTTATCAATCATTTTGAAATTCCCTATAATAACCATGAATTATCTTAACAACCTATATGTTTCCAATTTAAATTAATGTACCAAATTAAAAACAAAATATTGTATCATTTATAGAATTATTTTATGAAAACTAGATGATAATTAAAATATTATAAATATACACATAATCAGATCAATTATATATAGTCTCATGTCATATAATTTTTTTAAGAGATTCATATTTCATTTTCATAACTTATAAATAACATCACATTAGTATATCATCCCCATCAAGTGGTAGTGTTCTTTTCATATCCTTCACCAATATCAAAAGGAAAAATCATCATTAAAATATGTATCATGTAATTGAAATTTATTCAACACTATATTATAAAAATCAATAAATATGGAAGTTACTGACAATATAATTTGTAGTTTATGACATTTTTAGAAGTCAAGACCCTCAATATAGGATGTCTATAATGATGTTAGTTGTAATCTATTTAATATATATCATTAATTAGTTATTATATCACATATAAAAAATATAATTTCTATGATATTTTATGGCTATAAATATGAGATAACCATATCACCAAGAGAATCATTTTATTGAATTTTATTTAGTAAATAATTCAAAAAGATCATAAGCACGAACTACAATTTAGTTCAATAAAAAATATTATTTAAAATTTACCAAAATTAAAAAAATAATTTTCAAAAAGGTTTTGAAGTTAAAAATTAGTTTAATATAAATACTTTGGTTAAAATTTGATGTTCCACATTTCCCCTTATTCTTGATAATTTTCTGACCAATATGTGTGCAATATAGAACCCTGGATAGGTATTAAAACAAAACATACAATACCTTAACATTGAGTGATCAAATCCATTTTTTAATTGATCATAACACTCATAATCCTATAATCTACTCTATCCAATCCATATAAATATTAATATTTCACAAAACATCTTCCTATTTACCTTTTTATATATATTAAAAAATTAACCATCCTCCTCCCTATTACTCTTGATAACTATAGATTATAGTTTATTCAAACTATCTTGTGATGTACTATATATGAGTGGTGAATGTGTTTTAAAAAAATTAGAGAAAAATTTAATTTGGATGAGGTAATTAAGTTAGATAATGTTAAAAACTCAAATGATAACTATTTTAAAAAAGAATCTGTTATAAGGGTGAAATGTTATCCCAACAATGTAGAATTGAATTAGTTTGTCTTAACATAGATATTCTTATGAAGGATATTAGAGAGAATCTCAAAAATATGGTTGTTCTTTAAAATTAATTTTTCATTCATGATAATGGATACAAACATGGAAAATGGGATGGTATATCTAAATAACACGAAGGACGCTTGATAAAGAGAGATATAGGGATAAGGCTAATTTAATGGGAAAATTCTCCCACCCTTTAACATTCATGAATCCACTAAATGATTCAAAAAAATGGACAATAAATGGAACCATTTCTAGTTAAATAATAATAAAAATCACTCCTAAAGGATTATATATATTTTATTAAAGTATGTGTTTATGGTTTTCCCAAGAATTTATACTTCCACCTATTTCTAAATGATGATATTTATAATAATCTATGTGGATTTAGATGTATAAAATTTCTATGTGTGAGAAACAATAATATTACACTAAATTCATACAATATTAATCTATATAGTGGATCTAAATATTATATTTAATCATTATTTTATGTCATTTTGTTATAACATTTTATTTGATATCATTTAAATTACCCAATTCTAATTTTTTTTTACATTTATCATTATGATAAAATTATAGTTTTATTCATTTTAACCAATTTTATAAATCATTAATTAAATTTATGAAAACTTCATTACTCTTAAATTTTGTTTCATGTGAAAATTTTTAAAATAATATCTATGTTTCCTTAAATGAAAATTTTTCCCAATCAATTATAATTAATCTCTTTCAATTCATTTTATCACATATAATAAAATCAAGTTATTTAGAGTTTTTAATTTGAAAATTTTTTATCATCAAAAAGAAATTTATAGTTATGAATGTCTATCATGCACTAAATTTTGTATTAAGGATAAATAATCCTTTTATAATTTAAATATTATTTATCATTAGTGTTTCATAAAATCATATATTAAATTTAAAAAATATATCTATACATTATTAATACCAAATAATCATTAAGGAGTAAAAGTATATTATATAAATCTTAAACATTCTAATAGAAAGAATGCAGGAGACCATTAAAATGATGTAAGAGTAGGGATTAGATACATTCATCCACACTATATTTCTAGTGGGTGGAATTTAATATGTGGTGAGAGGCACCGAAAATCATGTGAGAGGATGAATAACATTGGTTGCTGGAAACTGAATATTATTGGCATATAAGAGAAACCATCATGGATAGGTGATACCACAAAAATTATAGTATAATCCTAACATGGTTCAAATGGAAATTTTATAAAAGAAAAAATTATCAATTTTATTTTCAAAATGTCTCTATTTAACATCTATTAGATTTAATGATTGAAAATAATGGTGATAGGGTATAAAAATTTATTTTGATTTTAATAGTGTTGGTTACAAATATTACACATATAGAGGAATTTATACCCTACTAAAAATATTCTCAATCCATTATCATTTATATTTTTGAATATTAAAAAAATATTATTTTTATAGATATTATATTGTATGTATCATTGGGATTTTATTAATATAGATCATATTCATTTATTTTGGAGTTTCAAAAGTTATTACTAAAAATAAAGTGGGGGTATTGGTTTTTACTAAAAAAAGTTAAAAGCATGTTTAATTATCTTTTTTTTTGATTGATTGGATATCACTAAGGTCATGACAATAATTTAAACCTAAAAACATTAAGGATAAGATATATATTTATTTATAAATTCATTTTTTGGTAAAACATATTTAATAAAAATTTATTCTCTTTTATTTCTGTTGTAATGTCCTAGATTTTTCCATGTATTATTTAAATATTGTATAGAATTATTTCGAGACCAGGATTTGAGACGGTATGCCGTTCCGAGGCCTAGTGATCCTGGAACAAATGTTTTAATTTAATTAAATAATTAAATAACGCATGGGTGTGGTTTTCCTGAAAAAGTGGAATAACTCCTAAACGGGTGCTCAGATCAGAAATCTGAGGGCACCATTACATCCAAAGCAGCAGGTGTACCATAGGAGAGACCTTACATCGGCTGGCACAAGCTGGTGGTGGAATCCAATTTTTTGACGCAACTGTAATAAAATATTTAATTAAAATATTTTATTAAGTCTTTTTTCATCAAATATGTCTTATCATTTTAAATAGAGATTTGCGATAGGGTCCAGGGATGTAGAACTCAAAACCCAAAAATCCCTGGAGGCTCTGGGAATGCTCCGGAGGAAACCCCCAACGCGGCGACGACGTTCTTGACGAATTTCACTGGTGACGGCAACACGACGACCAGATCTTCGCCAACGTACGCCGTGAATCCATGTAGGATGTTTGTTTTTGGGTTCCTTACATGTTCTTGATTTCTATGACAAAAACAGACTAATCCATGAATATATTAGCCCATGGATCGATCTTTTTTGTGGGATGGTATTTTGAAGGGATTTTGGGATTTGATTCTTGGAGTAAATTTTGGATTTGTTCATCCTTCTAACAGTGAAAAATCAAGATCGACACGAACATCGATCGAGGTTCGTCCCTATCAATTGTTGTGATTTTCTTCCCCAGTTTCTATGCGTTATTCGTGTGTGTTCTATGCGTTCTTGGAGGAAATCAATCGTTGTAAATTTTTTTTGGCTCAATGATATGAGATTGTAAATCCAACCATGGAATAATGGTAATGAGCTACGACGACGATTTTGGAAGACGATTCGGAGTGGATGAGGAGATATTCGTTTTTGGGCGTTTTTCTTCGGAAGATCATATGTTGTTCGTTGAGCCTTTTGAAGGTTCGAAACACCCGTATTCGGTGTTTGGATGGTGAATTGAACAAATAACTTGAGTTTTGCGGCAAACGGATTGCAGAATCGAGATCTGGAAGATCGGCCGAAGCTTGATGAAGGAGAATGCATTCTGGAATTTCTCTAACTACCCGGCGTGTAGTATGGGTTACAAGGTGTGTGTTCATTAGGGATCACATGGCGTGTACTCCAGGAGTGCACATGAAACGGGTTTGGTATATAGCCAAGGACACAATGTGTACACCCATCCTCAGCCAGACCCGGCCAGATACATGGGATACCCCGTGTACTGGTACACGGGTAGGCGATACGGACAGACACCGTATACGGGCATACGACCATGGTACAAGGGTGTTTTCCTATTGATAGGACACAGTATGTACTTTGACATAAATGCCATGTATATGCTTTCCTACACGACTTCGATTCCAAACACAGGGCGATTACACGGGCAGTACCCGGAGTCAAAGAGCACGGTGTGTGACCCTTCTACAAGCCATGTAGTTGAGTTTTACACAACTTGGATGGATGACACAGGATACTACACGTGCAGAACCCAGGGTCAAGGAACACAAAGAGTAACCATACTACACGTCGTTTAACCAGCTTTACATGGCATGATCCAGTTTCCTTCTATGACTTGGACTAGTTTCCTTTGGGTTTGTCCCCTTAGTCTTTCTCTTGAAGGTTTTCGGTATCACTTCCTACGTACAAGAGTATGATATCTTCAGTAGGACTTCCTGAATAGAGTTGTTGGAATCCCCTCTATGAGACTTAGAGTCTTATCCTCTATTCAATCCTAGTACCCTAGGTAGAGTTCATGGTATCGATGTGACCAACTTTACTCGGGCGTCGATCTGCTTCATAGCAGATTTGTTTAGACTGAGTTGTTGGAATCACCCCATTTCTATTGGTTGTGATCCTCATATGAACATCGTATTATCAATTACATTTGGAGTGTGTTCTCCCAGAACATGTAATTTTTACATATTTCTTCAGACCCAGGAGTGTGTTCTCCTTGTTACATGCTTAGTGGAATCTTCGAGCTGGATCTTATAGGTGGTTTCGCTATGGTCAATCGTGTATAAGTATATATAGATATTATTGATAAATGTTCTGTAAACATATACATTGTAGAGATGATTGTATCATTCCTTTGTGTTATTTTCCCTTATTGTATTCTTTTGTGGTTTCAGGGTTTCCTACTGTGTATTTTTATACTCACCCCTGCACGGGCTTTGCCCGCATGTGTCGTGTCTTGTGTAGAAGAGCGAACCTTTGAAAGTATTCTAGGTGGACCAGGACCAGACGATGCTCGGTGAGATCCAGAAGACCGACCTGTGTTCCTAATTCTATTGATTGTAGTCCTAGTACCTTTCATTATAGGTTTTACTTTGTCACATACTAGATATTTGGTGGTCTTGTACTTTTGGCCTAGGGTTTTACACTTACTATACTTTACCTTCCTTTCGTACTCTGTTGTTTGAGATTTTTGGTGTTTTCATGCATTTCCACTTTTAGTAGTTTTTACTTTTCATCTTTGTGGGCTTGGATATGTGTGTGCATTTGTATAGGATTATAGGAAATGCCTCCAATGATAGTAATATGCCTACACGGTGCTAGTCACCAGCCCCAGGCCTATTGTAGGCGGGCTTGGGGAGTTGCGGCTCGGGCCCCTCCGGGACGGGTCGTGACAGAGTGGTATTAGAGGGAGTCAGTTCTACATTAGGATCGAGAGACTGTGAGTTGGTTGGGTTAACAACCTTAAGTCTTTTGAGTTTGGATTTCAGGCCAGGGACCCTAGTGTGGGTGCAGGCAGACGACATATCCATACACCAAGACTCTGATAAATGGTTTTTCGACATGGAACATGAGAACACTAGTTACAGGGGAAAATAACGGTACATGAAACATATAGGAATGGGTTGTGGTTTCCATGACCTTCTTGATTCAGCTCTCCAGATATACTCACTGACTGAGATATATCTTGTTTCCGTACAGGATTCCTCCGTGACGCGCACCCGCTCGAATCCAGCAGCTCGATCACAAGGATGATCCCCTTAGTGATGAAGCTTCAATACAGGGACCAGATCCCCCAGTTTTACCTTCAAGTGGTGTGCCAGTTATTCCACCACCTGTGGAGTAGTGTTTAGTGCATGTTGTACCAGTAGAGGAGGAGCGCATGCTGATCACACTCCATGAGTTTCAGAGACAGAGAACCCTCATGTTTTGAGGTGAGACTGACCCTCAAGATACAGAGTAATGGCTTGAGGTAGTGACCAGAGTCTTCCGTTTAGTTTGGACACCAGCATACCAAATGGTGATCCTGGCGGAGAGCCTTCTACAGGGCTCGGCAAGGCGATGGTGGAGTTTGGTTATCCAGACTCACGATGAGGCAACTCTTGCATGGTTAGAGTTTCAACATCTCTTCAGAGAAGAGTATTCACCAGTTACCCTAAGAGATGTACGTATACAGGATCTTCTTTAGCTTCAGCAGGGAACCCTAACGGTGGCTGACTATTCATCCAGGATTACTGACCTCTCTCGGTACTTGATGGATATGGTCAGGGATCAGTACATTAGATCTTAGACTATTGAGCGGGGCTTGCTCAGAGATATCTGAGCTAGCATCATACCTATGAGCATTCCTACTTATGTTGGGGGGATCGAGTGGGCATTGGTGGTAGAGAGCTTCTTGGTAGAGCAGAGACAGCTGGCAGTTGTCAGTGGTGAGCGAGCTAGAGCAGAGACCTTGGAAGCAGGGAGTCGACGTCAGGGACCTATATGTGGGAGAAATATCTAGAGGAGATCCTAGGATAGGGGGTCCGCCGTACAGGGTTCGTAGGGCGCATCCAGCTAGCCATGAGAGAGGTGGTGTTACTCATGCGATGAAAGGGGACATCCCACCCGAGATTGTCCGACCTACCGTACTACTGACACGACAGCAGTGAATGGGCTACCGAGACAGAGGCAACTTGTGGAGTAGACAGTTCCGCGGGGTTGCAGACATGGTAGATGAGCTGGGAGAGCAGCTGATGGTGGTTGACGTTTTGACCTTTTACCACCACCAACCCCAGGAGGTCCACCCCAGGCACATGGATCTGGTGGACAGAGGCAGGGATAGCTACAGGCAGTGGAAGCTTATGACCCAGGTACTCTCAAAATGATTAGAGATACAATCTGTATCTTTTCTACATTGGCTTCCATACGGATAGACATAGGTGATAGTAATTATTTTCTATATTCTTATCTTGTTTGAGACCTTGAGATTCCAGTTGAGCCGTTGACTCGACCCTTACGCTTAGAAACCCTAACTGGAGAAGATTCATAGATCACACACCTTTGCAGACAGTGTGACCTGACCCTTAGGGGAAAGAGTTTCGGTTGGAACCTCTTGGTGGTAGTGTCGAGGCCTTATGATGTCATTCTTGGTATGGACTGGCTATCCACAATTCATGCCCAGATTGACTGTTTTAGTAAAAGGGTGCAGTGTGTCCGCAATGATGGAATGAGGTTCTCCTTCATCGTTGAAAAAGAGACCCAGGCAGCGCAGGATGGACTTGTGCGTAAGAAGGTATAACCAATTTCATATCAATTGGATTGCCTATCTCTTGGTGCATCAGATGTTACTAGTTTCTAGTTTCTAGAAGTAATGGCTGAGTATGAGGACATCTTTCCAGAAGATGTCCCCTGACTTCCTCCCTGTTGAGAGATATTTTTCTACGTTGAGTTGAAACTCGGGACGACACCGATATCAGCATCATCATATCGTAAGGCTCCTGTAGAGCTTCGTGAGCTGAGGGTACAGCTGGAATACTAGCAGAAGAAGGGCTTTGTAAGACCCAGTGTTTCACCCTGGGCAGCCCTAGTGTTGTTTTCCAAGAAGGATGATGGGAGAATGAGGCTATGTGTGAATTACCACCTCTTGAATCAGGAGACCGTGAAGAACTGGTATCCACTAATGAGAATTTATGACTTCTTAATCTAGTTAAGAGGGGCATGATGGTTCTTGAATGTTTATCTACGATCAAGCTATCACCAGTTGCGAGTACAGGATGTGGATATACCGAAGATGGATTTATGATGTCGCTACGGTCACTATGATTACTTGGTGATTCCCTTCGGCGTGAAGAACTCCCCGGCAGTGTTTATGGGACCCATGAACCAGATCTTTCAACCCTATCTAGATCGGTTCATGGTGGTCTACATCGACGATATCCTGGTGTACTATGCGTCTAAGGAGGAGCATGTGAGGCACCTGGGGATTGTTCTGGACACACTTCGAGAGAACCAGTTGTACGGGAAACTCTCAAAGGGTCAATCCTGGATACAGGAGGTCCCCTTTCTGGGACACATTATCTCAGCAGATGGTGTAGTAGTGGACCCAGCCAAGGTAGAGGCAGTGTTAGCATGGGAGCCACCCAAGAGCGTGACGGAGGTACGAAGTTTCCTTGGGATGGAAGCCTAATATTTGAGATTCATTCTTGATTTCTCTGGGATTTTAGCACCCATGATAGCTTTGACCTGAAAGGGGCAGCCATTCGTGTGGACCTAGAGTTGCCAGTAGGCTTTTCAGCACTTGAGACAAAGTTTAACAAGCGACCCGATCTTGAGATTAACAGAGGAGGGTGTCATGTACATAATGTTCTCTGACGCATTAGGAACCAGGCTTGGTTGTGTCCTGATTCATAGGCGGGGGTGATTTTCTATGGATCACGCCAGTTGAGGCCACACGAGTAGAAATATGCAACCCATGATTTTGAGTAGGTGGCGGTAGTCTTCGCATTGAAGATTTGGTGGCACTACCTGATGGGAAAGCGTTTTATCGTCTACTCTGATCAGTAGAGTCTCAGATATATATTTTCTCATAAATTTCTGAATTTTAGATAGACTAGGTGGATTGAGTTCCTCCAGGATTACTATGTTGAGATCGTTTATACTGTTGGGAAGGGGAACGTTGTGGTAGATGCTCTCAGCAGGAAATCCAGTTCACATTTTCTGGATGAGGCGATGAGGCCATTGGCCTCTTTATAGTTTTCCTTCATGGATAGAGATGAGGGAGATTACCTTTATTCGATGGTTGTTACCCCTCCACTCTTACGACGAGTAAGGGAAGCATAGCTCGAGGATACTAGCTGTGAGACTCTTCATGCTCAGATATCCGCAGGAAATGCTGATGATGGGTATTCAAAAGGTTGGGAGCACGTTATTCTTTTTAGAGGGCGCACAGTAGTACCAGTGACTTTATAGGAGGAGGTTCTGAGGGAATTCAATACATCCCCTTTGGTGGTACATCTAGGCGTGGAAAAGATGTACCGGGACCTCCGACGTCAGTTATGGTGGCTGGGAATGAAGAAGAGTGTGGCAGAGTTTGTTTCTCTATTCCTTACTTGTTAGAAAGTAAAGGCTGAGCACCAGGTGCAAGAAGGTTTGACTCAGCCCCTTGAGGTGCCAGAGTGAAAGTGGTATGGTATATCCATGGACTTCGTGATTGGTTTACCACATATTTCCAGGGGATACGATTCCATCCGGGTGATCATTGATCGATTCACCAAGTCGGCCCACTTCCTAGTCTTAAGAAAGAAGAGTTCAGTAGAGATATTAGGACGCTTCTACGTGGAGGAGATAGTTCGACATCATGGAGTTCCATCCACGATAATCTTAGATTGTGATCCTCGTTTCACATCTCGAATGTGGAAGGGATTTCAAGAAGCTTTTGGGAGTCAGTTACGCTTCAGCAAAACGTTTCATCCTCAGACAGAAGGATAGACAGAGAGGACCATCCAGGTTCTAGAGGATATGCTACAAGCTTTCATACATGACTTTGGTCATAGTTGGGAGGATCACCTACAGCTGGTGTAATTTTCTTATAAATATAGTTATCATTCCACTATTAGTATGGCACCATTCTAGGCTTCGTTCAGGTGACCTTGCAGGTCACCACTTTGTTGGACTAAGCCAGGAGAGTCAAAACTCATGGTCCTAGAGATGGTGTGAGCTACTACGGAGAAGGTTTAGGTAATCCAGGAGTAGATGAAGACTACAAAATGTTGGCAGAAGTCTTATGCTGATAAGAGATGGAGGCCCTTGGATTTCGAGGACGGATACCATGTGTTCCTTCGGGTCTCACCTCGACGGGGACTGCAGAGATTTGGCCGAGGTGACAAGCTATCTCTGAGGTTCATCAGCCCTTTTCAGATTCTGATTAAAGTGGGCGTAGTGGAATACCACTAGGCCTTACATCCAATGATGGACCGGGTACACGACGTCTTCCATGTGTCGCAGCTACGGAGGTACATGCATAATCCATCGCACGTTATCGACTGTGGTGAGCTAGACATCTATGATTGAACAACCTTTGCTGTGTACCCAGTAAAGATCGAGGATCGGAAGGAGAAGATTTTTCGTGGGCAAGCTATTCCCTTGGTGTGTGTCTGGTGGCAGCACGACAATCTCCAGGAGAGAATGTGTGAGCGGGAGGCTCAGATTCGTTTGCAGTACCAACATCTAATTGAGTAGCCATTGTTTTGGATTTTGGAGGACGTAAAACCCTAAGGTTGGTGTGATGTAATGTCCCAGATTTTTCCATGTATTATTTAAATATTATATGGAATTATTTTGATACCCGGCTTTGAGACGGCGTGCACTTCTGAGGCCCGGTGAGCTCGAATCAAATGTTTGAACTTAATTAAATAATTAAATAATGTGTGTGTGTGGTTTTCCCGAAAAATATGAATAACTCTTGAACGGGTGGTCAGATCAAAAATCTGAGCATACCGTTGCATCTAGAGCAGCAGTTTTACCCTAGGAGATAGCTAACATCGGCTAGCACAGGCCGGTGGTGGAATGCAGTTTTAGGACGCAACCATAATAAAATATTTTATTAAAATATTTTATTAATCCTTGTTGCGTCAAATATCTCTTATGTTTTTAAATAAATATTTTCAATGGGGTCCAGGGTTATAGACCTCATAACCCAGAAATCCTTGGAGGCTTTGCGAAAGCTTTGGAGGAAACCCCCAATGCGGCGACGACGTTCTTGACGAATTTCCTCGGCAATGATGACACGACGACTGAATCTCTGCCAACGAATGCTGAAAATCCAAGTAGGATGTTTGTTTTTGGTTTCCTTCGATGTTCTTGATTCCTACGACGAACGTGGACTAATCTATGAACATATTATCCCGTGGATCGATCTTATTTCTGGGATGGGCTTTTGCAGAAATTTTTGGATTTGATTCATGGAGTAAATTTTGGTTTCGTTCAACCTTCTAATGGTGATGAACCAAGATCGACACGAACATCAATCGAGGTTCATCCCTCTTAATTGGGGTAATTTTCTTCCCCAGTTTCTTTGCGTTCTTCATGTGTGTTCTACACATTCTTGGAGGAAATCGATTGTTGCACATTTTTTTGTTGGATCAATGATCCGGGAATGTATATCCAACCATGGAATGGTGGTACGGAGCTGCGACGACGTTTTCGGCAGATGAATCAAATCCAATCGAGATATATTCATTTTTTGGAGTTTTTTGTCAAAAGATCATATGTTGTTTGTCGATCCGATTAAAGGTCAGAAACACAATTATTCGGTTATAGGATGACGAAGCGAACCAATGCATTGTGTTTTGCGGCAAACGGACTGAAAAATCGAGATCCGAATGATCGGTCGAAGCTCGAGGAAGAAGACGGCATTATGGAATTTCCTTGACTACACGGACTGTAGTATGGGCTAAAAATCTTGTGTTTGTTAGGGATCACCTAGTATGTACACCGGGAGTACAAGGACATGGGTTGGGTACATGGCCAATGACATGGTGTGTGCACCCCTCCTCGGGTAGGCCCGACCAAATACACGGGATACAACGTGTACTGGTACACGGGCATGCCACACGGACAGACACCGTGTACAGGCATACGGCCAGGGTACACAAGTGTTTTCCAGTTTATAGGACACAATGTGTGATTTGAATTACACACCGTGTCTATGCTTTCCTACAGGACCTTGATTCTAGTCACGGTCCATTTACACGGGCAGTACCTGGATTCAAGGAACATGGCGTGTGATCCTTCTACACGTTGTTTAGTTTACTTTTACACAACTTGGATGGATGACAGGGTCCGTTAAATGGGTAGTACCCATGGTCAAGGAACATAGCGTGTAACCATACTACATGTTGTGCAATCAGTTTTACATGGCTTGAGCCAGTTTCCTTTTGTGACATGGACTAGTTTTCTTAGGGTTAGTTCCCTTAGTCTTTCTCCTGATGGTTTCTGGTGTCATTTCCTACGTACAGGAGTATGAAAACTTCTACAGAACTTCATGAATAGAGTTGTTGGAATCCCCTCTGTGAGACATAGAGCCAGATCCACTATTAATTTTTGGAAACCTAGGTAGAGTTCTTGGTATCAATGTGACCTTCTTTACTCAGGCTCTAATCCTCTAGTTAGCGGATTAGTTCAGACTGAGTTGTTGGAATCACCCCATAGCTATTGGTTGTGATGCTCATCTGAACATTGTATTCTCAAGTACTTGTGGAGTTTGTTCTCCTGGAACGTGTACTTCATATCACTCTCTTTAGACCTAGGAGTGTGTTATTATTGACCACCACAAAACCACTTTTGTGATTTTCAAATAAAATCACTTTGAGGCTATGTGAGAACTGAACTAGAAGAAAAACAGTCAAAACTGCATGCCCAAGGGAATCCACCATTGAAGAAACTAGTGGGAGAACCAAAACACGAAGAGAAGCAGGACCGTGAACCCAAGGGGATCAACCATTGCAAGAACCAGTTAGGAAAAAAACAAAAACACCCAAATTGGGGCGCAGAATGAACAACCAGATCGGCCCTGGATCGGGCTGAACCTGTACCATCTCTACCCTGCAGAACCACGTGACACCCTCAACGCATCATGGGACCGTGCATCCAGTCGACCCCTCACCAGAGCTGAAGCCTCCATGACTTGAACACCACCGTCATAAAGTCGAATGAACCGAAACAAACAGATCCACACAAAAAGGAGCAGAGAAATCATAGAAAAAAAATCACTTGATACACAACCGACTGGGAGTAGTCGGTGCCGCGAACACAAAAGATAAAGAGACACCGTCAGCATCTATATTTCTTGAGGATGCCACCTGTGACCTCGTAATGACACGGGAGGAGACGACGACCCTTCCAAACCCAAACCAGAAGAAAAAGGGGGCGCCATCGGAGAAGCGGGTGAGATCGTTTCGGGTACGTAAGTGAAGACCTGCAAATCAGAATCGTCAGTGGAGGTTGAATGATCATCTTCGTCGACAGAGCTTCGGGTCCATAAAACCGAAGAGCTTCGACACACAGTGCCACGAACAACCTAACCCCCGACCACACCGAGCCAGAAGGAAGGAGTTGAGGAAAAGGGAGGATGGAGAAGAGCAGTGGTAGGAAACCCTAGCCCAGTGAGGGAAGCTCCCGTTCGTCGATGCCCCATACGGGCACATCCTTTTTTTCGACTGACTAAAATTTAAAATGTTTTATTAAGTAGAAAACAGGAGTCATACAAACACAACATACAAAATAGTATGGAAGAATGTCAAGGGGGCCTGAAGTGATGCAATCTCAAGGCATCACCTTTTATATTCTACTTGAATTTGAAGGGTAAGGAACCAATGGTACTATAAATAATGAGATCATCATCCTCTCTACCTACACAAGCTAACCCATCAGCTGCAAAATTCCACTCTCTCCAAACATGTTCAATATTGTTGTCCTATCTGATACATAGCTTACACTTCCTGAAATAATATTCCAAATACCAAGGCAGGTCTGCTATCCCGTGGATAATCCAAATGAGAGTTTTGTAGTTCGATTGAATTTCATCAACTGCTATTTTAAACTTGTAACAAAGATCAATACTAGTGATAGAAGCTATAACCACCATGCCCAAGGCATTACCAGTTCCATAAAAAACACTGAACCCAAGAATAACCAAGCCATAGCCATCTCTCACCAAGACACCTCCCCTTCATGAGCCCGGCCATAAAAGAGTCATACACATTTAGTTTCAGGCCCCTATAAGGTGGAAGCCATCGCATCCAATGGCCCTGCAAAGTCTGAGAAGCCCCCATTGTCACTGGAAGTCTGGGAATAAAACGACGAAGAAGAGAAGAATTTTGTCCGCCTTTGATGAGTGGACCCAGTTCCAATATTATCATCATCATGCGGATCTAATGGAAAATTGAGGAATGACAGACACCCTCCCTAGCTATGTTGCAGGCTTCCCAGAGAGACCAGAAAACAACAATTAGCATAAGCATATGGACCCAAATATCCAGATCCGGGGTCCTGCTCTCTGGATCCATTCAGCAATAAAATCATAAGATTACTTCCCCTTAGACTTGCTGTAAAACCTGACTACTACTAATAATGCTTTAGCCCATTCACTGATAGGCCATAAAAGGAAATTCATTTTTATTGGGAATTCTTTGCACTACAGTTTCGGGGTGACCTACTGCGTATTTTTATACTCACCCTTTCACGGGCTTTGCACGTACGTGTCGTGTCTTGTGCAGACGAGCAAGCCTTTGACAGTATTCTTGGCGGACCAGGACCAGACGGTGCTCAGTGAGATTAGACAAGCTGAGGTGTGTTCCTAAGGCTACAGATTGCAGTCCAAGTACCTCTTTTTAATGGTTGGACTTTGTTAAAGACATTATTTTTGGTGGGCTTGTAATTTTGGTCCAGGGTTTTACACTTTCTGTACATTACCTTCCTGTCGTACTCAGTTGGTTGGGATTTTTGGTGTATGCATGCATTTCTACTTTTATTAGTTTTTACATTTCAACATTGTGGGCTTAGAGATGTGTGTGTGTGTGTGTACAGGTTTATTGGCAATGCCTCCAATGTTAGTAATATGCATACTCAGGTCTAGTCACCAGCCCCTTGCCTATTGGAGGCGGGCTTGGTGAGTAGCGGCTCGGGCCCCACCGGAACGGGTCGTGAAATATTTTGTATAGTAATTTCATTTAATATTTTAAAACAATCATTTTCAGTATATATATAGTATATTAACTCTATAATTCCATCATCTCGAAGAAAAAATGTTGTGAAACATATGGCACATCAAAATAAATAAGTTATATGTCCTTTAAAAATTAGAAACTCATCATGAAACTCATCATTAAAATCAGTAGGTCATAGTAAAACAAAAACACATGTATTATCTTGTTGAATTTTTAAAAGTTATATGTTTTGAAAACCATTTGTTTCATATATAATATTATATTATTTTCGAAACATGTTTCATTTATATAGTCACATCCCAAACATGTAATAAGTAAATTTTCATAGCCTTTGTCCATTAAGATTATGTATAGTTACTATTGTTAACATATTTACCAATAAAATGGGGGAATTACCTATAAATAAAAATAATTTCACAGTAACACTGTAACATCATCTATAATTATATAAATAGATAATTATAAACATAATGGCATATAAATATAAACATAAAAAATAATATAATAAATATACATAACATATCAATGATCTCCCAAAACACACAATGTGATGCAATATATCATCATAGACCCATATATAATAAACTCAAGTTGAAAAATAATATATTTATAACAAATTGAAAATAAATTAAAATATGTGGTGTAACAAACATAATGTGTAAGTTGTTTTCATCCATTTCTCAATTCATCATAATTATTTTGGAATGTCCCCAAAAGGTACAAACTATCATCCGGAGACACTAGAAAATAAACAGACAACTGTATATTCATGTTTATGTAGTAACACTCACAATATCTAATTTATCTAGGGAGGGGACTCCCATGAAAATATAATGTTTAAATGATTCATTTTGAAAATAAATTATAGAAAACCATAGAAATTAAGCACAAAAAATTAATTATAAAAATAATAGTCAGATTCAATTTTTATCAATGATTCCTACAACTCACCATAACCATTTTAAATAAATATTCATATATTTATATAAATATTTAACCAACTATTTATAATTTTATAATTATTAGGGTCCTTATGAACTATATCTTTCTAATGGAAACTAAGATCTATGAATCTAACACAATCTATTGATCGATCCCATAGATACTCAGAAATTTTTAATGTTTATAACATTATATATATTCAAGATACACTATTTAATCACCTAATCAATTATTATTGAAACTATTCCATCACATATATAGATTCATATCATGTAAAATGGAATATATTTAATTTTTATTTTTTAAGAACACTATTAAGAAGAATAGGTATACCCTATAGATTTAAAATATAACATAATATAATGATATTATATCTCATATCCCATAATAAAATCAATGTACAATAAATTGAAAATTGGTCAATACTATATTATAAAACATATGATACTAATATAACTAGTTTTCATCAATCATAAATCTATATGTGAGAAATAAATAAATACTCAATGTATTATTCACTATCATAATCCCTACTACAAGATAGAAAGTGTAAAAATAATCAATTAAATCTTCATATACCACAAAAAATAAATATTGAGTGAGAATTTCAATACCTACTACTTAATTTCATGAACCAACACTAAAATAAGTATTAGATATTTGGGATATGACAAAATATATATTGAAACTATTGAATGATGGTTGAAGTGTTTTAATTTATTTTGATATTAATTAGGGATTTTTTTATTTTTCTATTGACGATATATGGATTGATATATTTTTGAAGATTAAAATAGATTTACTAGTAATGAATAAGGATTCTCATATTGGAGTTTAATCACCCCTTATAGGTTACATCATCTATAAAGACTCTAAGTAGGTTAATTAAAGTTGTTCATATATATTTTTGGTATTTTTCATATTGTGGTGTAGAGTTTCAATTTCAATCTAAAATTTGATGTTGCATATTACATGTTTTAGAATATTTATATAATTAATTATTTTGTGTATAAATTTTTATATGAGGTGGTTTAGTGAAAAAATCCATTTTATATTCTAGTAGTTAATCCTTTTTAAGACTATGTTTTGAAGACAAGATGCTAATTTACAGATAGGTGTTTCATAAGGAATTATAAATTAATGTTTTTTTAAAGAAGTAATGTGTCTTTTAATAGATATAATTGATATTTTGGTAGAATAAATGATGTAATATCATAATTAGAAAGCTAGATAAATTTAATACTTGTATAGTATGTTCTTTTGACCATTTAACCATGTTTAATTAAAGATGAATAGAAAATGGGTCATGATCAATTCTAATTTCATGACCATTTTGAATAGAAACAGTATATTTCATAGTCTAGTATAAACCACACCACATGTTATTTTTAGGGATTCAATTTTTGAAATTCAAAATTATATAATGTATATTTTATATAGTGACACTAGACCTTGAAATAGAGGTTATTACAGAGGTATATTAAAAAATATGTTACTGACCACATATCAATTCACAATTCATTTCTACCACTATTCTATTGTGTTAAAATTGTTTTGTATTTTAAATTAGAACTATAATAACAAGTTTCAATTAATAATTTATTGAATTATTGAAAATTTATCACATTTAAGATGAGTTATTTTACTTGTTTTTATGTTTTCATTTTAGATGGATGTGATTTGAAAGATCCAATATAATGTTAAAAAATAGGCCAAACTATACTGGATGACAAGAAAATATGTGGCACAATAGATAATATTTGATCATCCAATTGGGTTGAATTTATACTAATGATCCAAAATTAAGTGGGATAGAACTATTATTAATAAATTCAATCCCAATTAGAAAAACAATTTCACCAACTAAATTGATCTATCCATGAAAATAAATTTATCATTGTCAAATGATTGGTTATAAATTTTTTAAATATACCCAATTATATTAATTAAATTGATGTATAATTTTATAACTAGATAGTCAATTGGTTTGGTAATACCATTGATTCTTTGTGAAAATATCGATAAGGATGTCTACCTACCAAACAATTGGATATACGTGGTATCTAAATGTATGGGATCCCAAAAACTATTTCTGTTATACCTATCACATGGAACCATGGGAACCACACATGTATACTCGACCGAGGGAAATATATATAGAATTTTGGACACACAAAGAAATCACATCCTCAACCTATAAGTTATAGAGGCCCCTATCCTCATTGGGGGATCATGAATGAAGTTGATGTTCCCAAAATGGAACCACCTCTTTATATCAACCTAAATGAAGAATGAAAATTTTAATGGAGATATAATCAATTTGATATGGACTTCTAGAAATTTTTCTTCTTTTGGACCAGTGTAACTTTTGTCTCAAACATTCCAAATATTTTTTATCGTGACATGCATATTATATGAATACATTTTCTGGACTAATCAAGTGATATACTATATATATCATCATTATTTGGATTTAGAGTTAATGTTTGAATATTTTTTTTTTCAATTGTTCAATGAAATAATATTTTCTCTCTCACACATATAAGATATTTTTTTATTATTTTTCAACCCTCATTCCTTTATTGAGGTCCAAATGATGACAACATGATTTTTATATCAACGGTTACATATTTTTACAATATTTTTAGAGGAATGAGAGGAATAAACATCTTTATTACACTCAAAAAATAGATTCCATTAAATCATGTGTAATTTTTATTACAATGAACCAGAAAGGTTTTATAGTGAAATGGAAACTAATACATTCACTCATTGTTTTGGAAATAAATACATTTCTTTACCAATTAATAAACTCTTCATTTAGTTTATTTTTTTATTATTGTTGTCAAATATACTCCCACACATTTAGAAATTATTAATATAAAAATTCACAATATACATCCAACTCGTCCTGATACATTACCAATGGTTTTAAAGGTTTTATAAATAAAAATTAGATAAAAATTAAATTTGATATGTCATGACAACATGGAAAATTTTGGTGTCATTCCCGGGGATATATTAGGTTTCTAGGGTAAATTTTTTTTAAAAATTTATATATTTTGAAAATATTTGGGAACTACTTTATTCCATTACATTTTCAGTTATTTTAAAAAATATTCATATGGAAGGACATGTGAATTATTTTATATCCTTCATAAGAACTTAATCCATTAAAACAATAACTAGAAATGATCTGGCATCATTAACACCAATAATAATTTAATGATCCCTTGGAATACGACACACGAAACCTCAAATCTCTTATTGATCCTATAAGGACCCAACCATAATCATTTCATAATCTCACTATTTAAAATAGATTTCACTTGATTGCATTCGCAAATTTATTTTTGGTTTAGAGTTTTATAATGTTATGAATTAACTTATATATATCAACCAATAATAATACAAAGTGGGTACAAAAAAATATGTATTCATTTCTTCCAAAACATAAAATATTTGAGACAAAACAACAACATTATTTTTCGATAAATTTTCACTTCTTTCTTTCGCAATCACATATTTATAACCTATGAAAAAATTTACAAACATGGGATGATCATAAAAATATTATTAAACTTTATAAAAATAAGGAATCAAAATATCAGTCCCTAAATACTTAAAAACATATGAAATCATTTTAAAAAATACATACTTATCACCCTTATATTCTTACTTTGTGAAAATAGATATTTACATAAAAAACTAATGAAAATATATAAAACCATTAATGAATAATGGGGAATTATGTACTTATATTTTAACCCTCCAGGATACCTGATTATTTGTTTCCCTCATATCTATCATACAATGTAGCCCTCATGGCTACCTTATGGTGTAACCATCACAGTTACACATGGAGTAACCATACAGTAGAATTAAAAAATACACAAAACAAATTAATTTGAATGATATATATATATATATATATGAAAATTCCTCATAAAAAATCTCAAGAACCAAAATAGAATCATAAAACATGGATAATTAAATAAGAACACTCTTTTAAATTTTTTTTTAAATACCTTTATTAAAGACGATTTTTAAAAGAAAAGACCCTTACAAACATCATATAATTGAAGTGAGAATTAGAAAAATTTAATTAATTTGTGTATAAACTATAAATACCTAAAAAAATATGTTATTAATAAAAATAATTACATAAATAATTTTATGACCACATAATTAATGAGATATATGGATAACCTAATTAATGGAATCTTGTTTCAGAATTCCCTTACTTCAGGTTCTTCTTACTTAAAACTTGTTTAAACCAACTGCATATTGGATAAAAAGGTGTTATTAATTATTTAAAGAAAAATATTAATTTTAATAAAACCTTATATGGTCATTTTATAATTGTATTCATCCCATTTAATAATAATATTTTGTTATTTCCATTGTTTTTGGTGCATTAATTACATGATATCCATGGTTGGTTCATAATAGATTTTCTTGTTGAATAATATAGATAATGCATTAGTATAATGAAATGGTGTTTATATTTTGTTAAGAATATTAAATTATTCCATAAATAATTTTATTATATGTTATGAGGATAAATCATTAGTGATATACGTTTAGATTATTTTTGTAGTTCTTTTATAATAATGAACTTGTTTCAATATATACCTTTATTATTATGAGTCAATGTTAATTACAAAACATAAAAGAGGTAATATAATAAAAATTGAAAATATTTTTTGAACATTAAAATGGTTAAAAAAAATATTTTCTAGAAGTAACAGAAATTGAAAACACATTTCCCACAGTGTTAAAAAATCAACAATTCATAGACGATGCTTTTATTTTTAGAATAAGTGGAAAAAGAGAGGAAGAATGAAAAAGGATTTTCCCAAAAAAATAACAAAAATACAAAATATATTAAATAATTTAGATTTCATGAATCTTGAAATAGAATAGATGAAGTTAGTATAATAAAAGAAAAAATATCAAAATAAAACACAAGAAAATGAAAGACGGTCTTTACCTCTTGATCTCATCTCCTTGAGATCCTCCTTGAGGTCATTGGTTTGGGCCATTTGGTGAGGCCAGTAAGTCTCATATGTGTGGAAGAGCCTTAAAAAGGGTATTGGGAAGAATTTATTCAATTCAAAAATATTTAGATAATTTAGAGGAAGAGGGGGGGGGGGTGAGAGTGTATTAATAGAGAAAGTGGGGGAGTTTTTAATTAATTTCAAAGACTCTTCATTAGTGTCATTTTTTATACCATGGGCTAGGCCTCGGTTTTTCCCATGGTACTATCCACATGGGACAACTTGTATAATATTTAATTCCTTAAGTGTTGACTACAATTATTACAAAATGATTACATCATTATGAATTCATTAGACACATC
The DNA here is from genome assembly GCA_963277665.1 of Viscum album. Lineage (NCBI taxonomy): Eukaryota > Viridiplantae > Streptophyta > Magnoliopsida > Santalales > Viscaceae > Viscum > Viscum album. The sequence continues at coordinate 1,615,054,732 of OY728125.1, forward strand.
GAAAACATAAAACGGTATTTTTACTATTCACTAAAATTTCAACTATATCTGCGAACTCCCAAAAAACACCCTTAAAATTTTCAAAGTGTAGAATTAAAAAATGTACTCATTTTTTTGAAAATAAATTTCTATATATGTATAATTTAATTTACAAATAAAATTATAATTTTTTCAAAAAATAAGAATTTTAAAACTATAACTCACTTTATATCACCATGAAAAATTAATCATGATCAAATTTTCTTATAACCTTCAGAAAATAAAATATTATTTTTATTTACTAAACATAAGGGTCATATTACTCTTCATATTACTATTTATAAGGATATCTTACTATTCACCAAATTTTTTTTTGTTCTGTAACAATTTAAATAACATACTGTTCACAACCATAGATGTCTGTTTTTCAAAATTCAATTCATTAAAACAGAAAATTATGTCTACCGAAATGTTATTAAATATATCGTTAAAAAATTATCATTAGGTTGAGATTTAGGGTTTCATGCATTTCAATATATTTTTAAAATCGTTGGGTGTTACAAATCCTTATTATTATTTTAAAACCAACATCACGAAAATAATAAACATGAATATAATGGAATAAATAAACCTGACCAAAAAAATAACTAACCTCCCTTGATGTATAAATCTAGCTGATCTGCATTCAAAAACTAGGGTAAATATTTAATCATAAAATTATGCCTAGACACATTCCCTTATTACAAAAAAATATCATGAACTAGGTATAGAAGACCCATAAAATTACACAATGGAATTTGATATTTTATAATCAATGTTAAACCATTATAATGTGGACGAATAATTTTTTAAAATTATGGAATTGCAATTATTTTTTAGAATAAATTTAAAAATACTAGTTATATGATGATAACTCTAAGACTAGATGATGGGAAGACATGAAATAAATTTTCATAAAAAAATTCTTTATTGTATCACGAACTACAACTCTATAGAACATAATTCATGGAATAAGTCAATCCAAAGGGGAAATAATTAATTAAAAATGGGATGTATTTTTAAGGATATGTTCAACATATCCATGCAATAATATGAGATAAATACATTTAATAAAATAATTTTTTGATGGTTTCCTTCCTATCATTAAGAATATTATTGATTATGTTGTAGGTGGTCCCCAATTGGAAAATACCCCATCCACTATGAGGATTCTATTTTTGTACACAAAAAAACATGAAAAACATTTTTCATGGTCTAGTTTACCCATTTGAGGTGTCCGTGAGGTGAAATGTTATGTATTGAAGAAGAATATGAACACAATGTTTTTATAGGCAAGTACAATAATCTAATAATTTTCTCATTCCCAAGGGAAATATCAACCGAATCCTCAAATTAATTATGCTATATTTTATATGGACACCCACTATTCTGAAAAATTCAAAAAAATGAGGGAATCTTAAGAGATTCATGAGGAAATATTCCATGTCACATTCACATCCAACCTGGTAGGCAAGAACAGAACTGTCCATCTAACTATAAATAGAAGGATATAAAATCTTAGTGAAAATGGGGCATTATAAAAATTTTCAAAAAACTTGTAACCACAATGTGAAGGGTTGTCAATCCTATCCACCAAATAGATATACAAAACCACTATGCTTTATTATAAAAAATCCCCCTATATAAATTTAGCCAATAGAGGAATAAAAAATGAATAAAATAGTTTAAAATAACCTCATATTCAAAAAACAACAACCAATCATCCATCCAATGCCTAAGAAAATATTTTTTACTGCTTTCTAACATAGTGGGATACACCAAATGTCAAGGGTATACAATTGAACAATCCCAACCAATTTCCAAACCCATGTAAATAGGTAATGTATATCTCACATCATAGTGGTAAAAAACATCCCCTTTAAAACGATTCAACACATTAGGTATATAATATTTCTTAAAATTCTATTTATCTTCCCTAAAAACATTCAAGTGAAGAAAAAAATTAAAATTCTAAATAAGATATCAATGAATATTCCATTGAAAATATATTGCAGTCAAATTTCTCCAAATTCTCTTTATGTTCATGAAATGAATTTATTTTAAATTTTATAAAGAGAAAATGGATACTTTTAAAAAGATCCATGCTAACATTCTACTATATTATGTAGTTAAAATAATCATCTCTATTGTAAATTTCTCTCTGAACATTTATCCCACAAACAACAACTGAAGGGTAATGAGAGATTCACCTTTGGTAATAATGAATTATACATCATAAAACCAATTATTCTATCAAAAATCAATGATCCACACATTTTGTTAATACCATTAATCAAAATAGAGACCATCCTTTATGATTTAATTTTTGATATTGGTACTTCAATTAATTTGATTCCCTAATATATGTATCCACTTATACAGGTTGAGTTATTCAACCAATGTTAATCATCATGATAATTTCTAACCATTGAAAAATAAATGCATCATTAGTTATTAGGCATGTCCACGGGCATGTTATTAATGTTAGTATCCTTGAGGAATTCCATATTATTAATATGGAATATAACAATACATATTTAAATTCCTCTCTCATTCATTAATGGACTTTCCTTAAACCAAGAATATATAAACAACTATGTTCACAATGGTATGTTTTACGTGTATTTTAGGGGATAAATGGTATATTTCAATATCCATCATTATAATTACTAACTTATTGAATATCACTCCAGTCTTCCTATCTCTTTTATAAATGTTATCTTTGACAAAATAAAAATAAAATCATCTCGTTAACCCCTACTCTAATTCATTTTTTCATCTACACCATTTGATGATTTGGGTCTTTATTCGTATTTTTATTGTTATTTGATTTAGGAAAATAATAAATTTTTATTTGAATTGTTGATTCTTTTCAATTTTATATACCCATTACCATCAATAGCACTCCAAATCTCCTTCAATTTATTATTTTTTCATTGATAATCTACATGAGAAGTTAAATAATTTTGTGGACCTCACTCCTCCTAAATCACATTCCACAGACCATAAGTCCACAATATTTGAATTAAACAACATACATATAATTTAAAGAATTCCTATCTCAAGGGAATTGTAAAATTTACCTTAATTATCTACACAAAAAAGTATCATAATAGAATTAATAAAATCCTTTAATCCTTTTTAGTGTTTGTAAAAATGAAAGATGATAGAATTTAGATGAAATTACTAGGATTATCCCATTTATTTGCATTCACTATATACATTCATATAGTGAGGCTAAGACCATAAGTCAAGATCCAAGATAGTTAAATCCCACCAACTATGAATTGAATAAAATTTATGTTAGTAATTTTTCAACATCCTAGATCATCTATACATTATATGATTTTATATGGGGTACCCTAATAAACATTGTTCCTATGAAATCTAAAATAACAACAATGTAAAATGTATGTAATTAATTCATTCAAAAACATGTGAAAATAGATTAAAATTATATATTTAATACCATTTTTTAAATCATGACACAAGATAACACTACATTCATATACATTTCAATGACCAAATGAGAGAAATATTGGCTGGTAATCCCTATTATTTTTTCCTTTATTCATATTTAGTTCATTTTCAAATTGATATAGCCCATATAAATCCTGATAATATATGATTTTCTTATCCATTTAGTTCATTTTAAAATTGGATAATTTTATTTTGTATTCATATTTCTCATGATAAATTTTATAATTTTATGATGAGTTTATTTTTCAACACATTGATAATTAAATTGAGGTTATTATTGTTCATTTCCATAGTTTATAGATAAAAGATTGATGATTTTTTTGAACACCTTGGTTATGTCCTCCATTCTATCATTTAAAATGTTCACATCATTAATTATGGGAAATTACAATTCAATGAATATAAGGAGATAATTCTTGATTAATTTATCTTATATACGAATTGAAGTCGATACAAAAAATATTGAGTAAATTTCAGCACTTAAATATCAAAAAATTTTTTTGGAGAGGTGATATTTTAATTTCACTTTGGGTTTCACCACCAATTCATTGAATAGTTTAGTAAAAATTATCTTACATTGGCATGATTTTTAAAGAAGGATTAATAATTTTTTTGATAAATATTTTTCAGATGAATCTAATTCACTGAAAAGGAGTCTCACATCACCTGTGATTATCCAACCACCAAGGTGGGTTCTCCCCTTGGAAAATATGTGTCATTACTCAAACCCTGTAGTTAGGGAATTATTAGAAAAATTGTTGAATGGTACCCTCATGTCAATGTGTATACCTCATGTACCCCAAACCCTACACATGAAAACAAATTAGACAATAAAAAATAACATATTTCTATTGATTTTTTCTTAAATTTTTTAATTCATATATCCTTCAGTAAAAATTCATTATATTATATGATCATGAATCCTTACTGTTCCTCCTCATGAAAGGTGAAGATATGATATATATCACGTGGTGTATTATCATCTAATAATAGGTTGACCAATATATACAAGTTAAGAGTGATTTGTAAAAAGATGTAGGTGACCACATTAGAAGGATATCCCCTTCATTGGATAACCATGTTTAATAATCCATACCAATTTTTAAGTTCTTTACTAAGGGTAATCATCATGTTGTATTAGACCATACCCCTTTCTATGTGGAATTTGTGATTTTTTAAGAATATAATGTCCCCATTGATTTTTTCACATAACAATCCCAATGTAATAAGAATAATTAATAACATTAAATTTGATATTACCCATACATATAGATAATTTTTGTGACAAGTTTTTTTTATTTTTGTCCCTCTGACCACGATTTCACCCTTTTTTGAACTTCTTTCACACTTGGTCATGTTGGGTAAACTTTAGAAATAAACATATAGATAAAAAGATCCTTATATATTGAATTTATTAGAAGTAATTTTATATATTTTCCCATTGGTTTTAAATTTAATTAACATGATGTCAATTCATGAGAGATATCTACAAGAATAATGAAATTCTCCAATAATCATGTTATTTTGAAAAATCATCAATGAATGGGGAATTAACATCATATAACCATTTTAAAATTAATTTTTTTGTATACATAATGTGTTATATGGACTATGTCTCCAAATGGGTTAATGAAATGGATACAAGGATTAAGGTATCTCCAATTTTTTTTTGATTTTCTTATATCTAAATTTTTTATTATGTTTGGTTCCCTATGATTAGAAATTATTTTTTAGGGTTAAAAATTCTGTAAATTAAAAATGAGAACTGTTTTTGTATGTATGTTGTTGTACATAAATTTTATAATTCACATCACACCCAAAATAATGTTTAAAATGAAATTTCAAATCAGTGATCTATGAAAATCATAGAAAAAAATTGTATAATACAATAGGAAACAATGAATTTTACACATGGAGGATGCACTTTTAACATAACATATTTTTTTGAAAACCCCAATTATAATGTTAATATGTCATATTATATTTGAAATGACTTTTATACTCCCTGTGGAGGTAGAGAACCATGCATATTGGGTTTTTGAACAATGTAATATGAACTTATTAGTTGTAGGTGAGAATAATATTTTGTAGATTTTATACATATTTGGAATTCAAAGATACTCCTATGATAATTCCCAAATCTATAAAGCGAAAATCAAGGCCACCCATAACAACCTCTTCTTTATTCATCAATTACATATTGGGTAGATGGTCCACCTTTTCATAAATAGGTAGATGTTTCACCAATGTAATATTCACTCTTACTATTATAGAATATACACAGTTAACAATGCAAATATATTTGTTACTCTGTAGGTTCAAAAATGAAAAAATGGTCACTCTATGTGTGTATCAATTTGATATATTTCATAAACCAATATACATTCCCCTTTAGTGGAACATTACGTTCATTAAAAACCCATCCATTTAAAATAACCATTATTTATCCTTTATTCAAATATTCACTTTTCATATAGCAAGGACACTACTCTCTATAGAAGGAAGGATAAATGCTTGAGTTAGTCAATATTTTTTACAATAATTCATTCTTTTTATCTTATTCACTTTTAAGTAGGATTTTTTATATTCCCCACATACCGTTGTTCATTTTTATTTTCATCACAATTCATCATTTTATATTTCCATCTTACATCATTTTATTTTTAACTTCGCTCCTTTTTTTGAACAAAAAACTCAATTTTAATTCCTAAAAAATGAAGAAACATTTTGAAAATTCGTGATGAATTTCCCAATTTCTTTTCAAATTTACAATTTAGTAAAACACCATTCATCAACGAATTGTGTGTTTTTTCAACAAATTTAACATTAACATGTGATTTTTTAGTAAATTGGGTTTTTTTGAAGTTATAAATGTTTGTTTCACTATGGAACCATTGAGCGGATCTATATCCTCTATGTGAGTAGTTTATGGGTTAGTATTGTCACTTAATATATCCATAACACATTTCACCTAACTATGAAGTGTGGATTATTCATACAGAACAGAAGGTATTTATAAGATATGTTAATATTTATTATATTTCTTAAATTATTTTTCCATATGTTAATTCATTATTAAATATTTTCCATATGTATATAGGATTTACCTACACCCAGGTGTTTATTATAATCAAATTTCACTCCCTCAAAAAATAGAAAACATGTAATAAGGATAATGATAAAATGTATAACATTATAAGAATATCTAGGTCTGTATCTTATTGTTCGACTTTTTGGAATATGTTATTGAGTGGGTCTTGAAATATTATTATGAAGGATATTGGGTAGCTTTATTAAAAATAATACATTAATCATAATTTTTTTAAATAAAATATATATGATATATTGAATGTATAAAAAATACAATATAAATAATTCTCAAAAAAACATCAAGAGTAAGGTACATGGTAAATTTTTTAATTTTGTGCTGATACTGCTATCCACCATCTCTATGGATTTAATTAATGAAAAAATTATAAAAAATCGTTTTCCATGATCACAATGGTTAACTCCTTTTTTGATTTTTAATTTTCTTCATACTATTAAGAATTAAATATTCATTGAATAATAAATATTCATGATTTTTTTGGAATATATCTATTCATAATTTTTAGAAATGTTTCTTTTCCTTGGAGTTTAAATTTTTATGTATGGGGGTGAGATCACAATAAAAATTTAACATTCACTACCACCCTTATTCAACTATGTTATACTAATTTTATATTTTAAATTAAAAATATTATAAAAAATTTCATGAAATGTTTTATTAAATAAATTATTTTTAATCACTCTTGAAAATAATGATTTAACTTGTTGTGAAGATTAAATTTTCAAATGAAGTGATTTGGGGGACCCCTATTGTTGTTAAAGAAAAATGGGAAAACTAAACAAGATCCCACGAATAAAGTGGAATCAAATATGAACTTATGATAATACATGTGTCAAATTGTACTTAGATATTGTGATATTATCCCAAATTTATTTTTTTATGAAGTCTTCTAAAAACATCAAACACCTATGCATTTAATAATTTTCCAAAGTAAAATAATGGTTCTTTGTAATTGAATATAGTTGAAGTCTATATACGGGTTTGTGTATTTTAAAAATATCTTCCATTTTGTAAATTAAATGGATTCTATATTATACAATGAGATATAATAGATATGGTAAAATATATTTTTATTTTTATACAAATATATGTAATGTTTCTTAGAACAATTACACATGGGTTAATGGAATTATATGGTTGAAGGTAATGATGATCTATAATCCAAAAATCCATGTTAACAAATTTTATAATGAAAAAACCCTTGGAAAAATAATCATGTTTTCAAGGTTTGGACCTCAATAATGGAATTAGTGATGCTCAAGAGTACTTAATTCTATTGTAATTGTGAGAGAAAAAAGATTATTGTTTTCTCTAATCAGAAAATCCCTTGATTCCCACAATCCTTATCTTGTAATTATAAAAATATATCTTTCATTATAAATTACAATATTCATTAATTAATACATTTTATTTTTAAAATGGATTTCTAAAATAATTCCCTATTTTGGGGTTTTCTATTAAAAATATGAACATTAAACCTCCAATGCTTCTTGAAGAAGAACCAAGGTCCTCATTATGTAAAAATAATCATTAAATTCTCAATAAATATGATATGTCATTATGTCATAGTCTTTTATTTGGGATTTATAATGATGTGGTGGACTAATGTATCTTTATTTATAAATACATGGCTATATTTGATAATGAATTTTAATATATTTAAATGTGAATATAAATTCATTCAAAAATGTAGGAAATTTTAATACTAATGTGATTCTAACATGATTGTTAAAATTTAATAGGTTATGTTTTTGATTTTATGAAAAAACTAGAATACTATGTGTACCAGTTAATGAGTTTGAATTGTGGACTTGGTTATGTGAATATGCTCATGGGAAAACATGAAAGAACATGAACTAGTGAATAAATTCAACGAGACACCTTGATAACAATTATTATAAAGGCTATTATAAAAAAGTGTCCTGGTATAAATTGGGAATTATTGTTCTATAAATAATAAATAAAAATTATGGAAATTCATAATGGACCACTGTATTAGTGGATTTGTTTTCTAAAAATACTAATTTCCCACCACGCATAAGATATTATATTAGAAGTTATACCTTTTTATCTTTTGTCTAATTTCCATTGAGGAGTCAGTTTCATATTTGGGGTTAAATCCTGGTCAAAAATTTCAAGATAAAAATACTTACATATTTTTTACGGATTATTACATAAAATTGTTTCGATATTTGGGAAATATTATTCTAGGAATGATGCTACAACCACATGATGTAGAGGAATATATCATTAGTTTTAAATAAATAGTGGTAGACTTTCAACAAAAATATTTATATCATAAAATATAATTTATAATAATAATTAAATATAAGAGATACTACTCATGAAGGTGTTTTAGATGAGATTTTTGGTTTATTGATGAGTTTTTACATTCACACCTCGAAGGCTGTTTTCACAACAAAATTGAAATGGAAATATGGGTTTTGTATCATATAGAAGTAGAAAAAACAAATATAAGTATTTAAATGGAAAAAATATGGGGGACATTATGATGTGATTTCATGGTAATTAATAGGAAGACATTAAGAAAATATTAATGGTCTCAGTTAATGATTCAGACTAAGACATGATAAATAATACAATGTTGAAATGATGGATTTCACACTAAAAATACATGGTTTTAAGAGTACTACTTTTTTATGTGTAATTAAAATATTACGCCATATTTTTTTGGGATTAATTTAGATTAATTAGGACATAATGATAACAATAAACTAAAATGGTACAAATGAAATAATCATATTGGAGTTGATAAAAAATATTAATACCAACCCTTAGATTAATCGTTAGATGTGGGGGATTATAAAACAACATGTTATAGTTCTAAAATATTAGGATGAATAATATTGAATATCAACTTCTAATTAGAGGAATATCGGAGAATTATTATATTGATAGATTTTTTTATTGAAATAAGAATAGGTGCTATATAGGTTTTCTATTTTCAGAACACATTTAGTTCAAAATTACTAGTATTGATAGAGAATAAGAAGAAATTAAGTTCTACATTTTTTTGGTGGATGTAATAGAAATATATAATATTGTAGTGAGAATTATATTTATTGAGTGGGAGAAGAATCATATATAGTGATACTATACAAGAAATAAATTTATCCATTACATTGCGTGGAAATATTATTCATAATATATAAAGGAATATATAAATAGGTTAATAACAAAGTAGCACTGATTCAATAATAATGATGAAAGAAGTGTATGATTCTAATCATAGATAGAATAACATGATCCTATACTATTGAATATCACCCGAATGTACACAAATTATACATTTCATATATTAATGATGTACCTCGATAGATAAAAAGAGGTAGTTTCCTTAGATCAATAGTACCACATTCTAAATCTATTTTAAAACATAATGTGTTTTATTTCTCTTCTAGAACACTGTTATACCATCAACGAAGGCTCCTAGGATTATCAATTTATTTTGAATTATTTAAAATCATCTTCTATTATGTTATTTAATTTCTATATCATTTTTAATCCACATTACTAATGAGAGTTGTAAAGAGAGGTTAAATGTGTTCATATGAATAAGGTAAAATTACCCTAATGAATTAACTAGATAATATTAAAAGAAAACAGTTTCATTGGTATACACCATAAGTCAACCCTTACCACATATGGAATGGAAAAGTCATAAAAATGGTATTAGATCTAAAATATTCATTATTTCAGATCAAAATATAATTTTTTTATTTTACTTTTCTTGTGTTCTACAACGGTGATTATTCAAATTCCTTTATCCTTATATAGGGAAATGGAGTCCATGTAATTTATGGAGAACAAAAATATCAAGTAGATTAACTTATTTATCCAAAGGAATAAATATTATTTTGATTAATTTATTATATATATCATACACTTGGGGTTTATATTTCATTTTTTGTTCAATTTTTTCATGTTAGATATCACATGATATCTTTTAAATAACTATGTGTTCATGTTTCATTAATAATAGTATGTATGAGAGGACATGGGATGAAATAAAAATTATTATATTGTTAAAATAGACTATTACTTATAACATTGAGTTCAAAATCAATATTATTTAATGATATTTTCTTGAATCGAATTCCAAGAAGTGAATTCACTCACTCAAATCTATTAGAAAAGAGCAGATGAGTTTTAATGTAGGGTCTCTGATCTTATTATTTGTCAAATAATGAATTATTTAATCTTATATTTATAAGGACCGATCCTTAAAACATTGCAAAATCTTGAATTAAATGAATAATTCACATTGAGGGTCATTTCAGGGTTAGTGTTTTAGAGATTTAGGCCATAATAATTAAATTACATCTCAAAAATTACAAAGTAAACCCTTTTACATTGTTTCTATTAAAAAAGCTCTTGAAAATCATGTCCAGTTCCATGTTTTAGACAGCATGAATTTTCCATGATCCTATCCTTGTCCCTATTCAACTTTAAGTGATATGAAAAAACTTTTTGAAACTTGGGATGAGTATAAAAACATAGTAAGGGTTATAAAAAAAGAATGAAAACATTAGTTAATCAATATAAATATAACATAAACTCTTTAACATACCTCATGAAAACATAAGATTTATGAATAACACATTGAGATCATAAATCATAAAGGTAACTTGTGGAAACTATATAATACTTACATTGTAGTTATCATAGCTACATAGGGATTTACATAGGAATACCCATCACAGTATATTATATAATTATCGTAGGAGAAACATTATTGTTTACCTCTGTCACGTTAACCAATGCATTAGAGAGCTATCTCATGGTCACCCACCCTAGGATTATCATGGAACCACCCATATACGTAAAGAATTCCTAAGGACCATAATATAATCATAACATATAACATAAGCATAAAGAAAAGATAACATTCCCAAATTACAATCACAATATATCTTTTCAATATATTGAACAGGATATTGAAATAAAAAATCCAAAAACCATTATCAATAACAAAATATGTAAATATTAAAAGGAGTATATGGTATTTATTTTTCTTTTAAAAACAATATGTCTTGTTATGGAAGCCCAAGATCAAATAATACTCACGGCGGCGGAAAGGTCGTTGTCACCACATACATTAAAAACAAACAATTTTTTTTCTATTAGTAAAACACATCATAGAAAAAGATTCCATTTTAATGAAATGAAAAGTCAAAATTATTTATACAACGTATAAAATAATTTCATGTAAAAAACAATATATTCCCCAATGAAAGAAGATTGAGACAAAGTCCCTTACCTCATGTCTGAATTGACCCATTCATTCTTTAATCTTCCGAACGACAAACTGATGATAATTTATACTTTCTTAAGAACCTTTTGCAGGGTTATTATTCATTTTAAATTACTTATTACCTTGTAATAAACATTATGAAATAATTTATGTTAATAATGGTCATTTTGTCGATATTTGTTACTTTAGTGAAAAATGAACTTCTTAAAATTATATGTTGATCATGTGTAAAAATTCCATTATCTCTAAAAATAATATTCAAGATTTAGATATCATATATATCATTTATACCCAATATATATATATATATTTATTTATTTATAAAATTATATATCATTTGGATAAATAAATGAAATGCACTATTCTTAGAAACGGTAAGCCGTACGTATGAATGAACACTACTTTCATTCTATTTCCTATTGAATGGAATGAAAAAATAACGATACATGGGTATATTATAATTACATAATAATATCATTTATAATATCATTAAATCCACCCATTATTCATCCCACATATTGCATTAATGAGTCATACCACTTTGATGGGGCGGTAGCCTGCGCTTCCTAAAATGAAATTATCATTTTTACCGGAAATAGAAACCATAAATGTATGAAATAAATGATATATAATGATGAATAAATAAAACAAAAACATAATATGTATCATATATAAATACAATTCCATCTTAATGGTCCCCATAATTAGTGGTATGAGAAGAATGAACAATCATCATTTCGGGAGGCGTTAGTTTGTCATCTATAGAAACTGTATGTTCTTTACCCATTAGATAGAGGTGTGTGTAAGTGTAGATTGAATCTATCACATAACAACATAATAGTATATTACTAATAATGGTGTTGTTATAAAAAAGTGTTAAAAAGTGTTTGGGTGTTGGAGAAGTAAAATAAAATGAAACAATTTAAGAGAAACTATTACCTTTAATTCGAGTAACACCCTTTGTTTTGAACGAAGATGACTTCTCGAAGTGCCTTATTCTTAAGTTAAGGATTATAGTAGGAAGAGAAGGATCTTGAGAGAATATTTGGTTATATTTTGGACGACCCAAGGGGCTTGAGGGGTGTGAGTAATGGGTTAGAGGTGAGATATTTTTATAAAGGGGAGGAGGGGCTCTTTAAGAAAGTGTGAAAATATTATTTTATTATATAATAATTTTAATTTTCTAAATGTAAAAAACTTATTAATGTCAAATATTAGATGACTCATGGCCGAAATAAAATCATTCTATATGAATTGGATTGGTTTTGGATATTATTATAATCATTATAATCTTATTTATTTAAATCATATATTCATGAGGTAAACACTGCATCATTATTGGGTCATAAAAAATTTATTTTATTTGAAGTCTAAAAATTAAAAAAAAGATACCATGATGTAGGAAATATTTTTACAGTTTCAAATAATATTTATAGTCAAAAAGATAACTTATATAACACTATGTAAAAATTAATTTACTAAAATCTATTAGTTTTGACATTTTTGTCTTTACTTTAAATTAATTAATATAAAGTTTCCTTATAAATTTTAAGTGGATCAATGGGGTCCCAAAATAGACTCATGGATGCCCATGGTCGGTAATGACATGTCCAATATGGTTAGAACAAGTGTTAATGTAATTTTCTTATTATTATGATATTTTTTACCTTGAATTACCCTATTTACCATTAACCGGGGTAAATAAAAGGCATAAGTTACTATTCATAAAAACTTAATTTCATCTTATTGAACCAAATTTTACTTAATAATAACATACATGAATTTTGGATTTTTTAAATTTAATTCACAGAAGTGGTAAAATTTCATTTAAATGAAAATGTTAGTTTTTAAGTACTACACAGTTTTTTCACTATTCATCAAAATTAAATTGTTTAATAAATTACATAAAATTAAGACTAAGATATATTTTATATTCCATATTCAGAAAAAATGACTACTTTATCAAATTTAATTCTTAGAATTTTCTTTATTTAATTTAAAATTAATTCTCACTGTCCAAACAAAATGCGTCTTTTTAAGAAATAACTACTATCAAAAAATTGACACATGTTAATGTCTAATTTCAATGTGAAATTACATCCAATGGAAAAAATTGGATTAAATGATAAAAATATAATCTTAATACACATTAAAACAAAATAAAAAGATAATAATACTATAAAAATAAATTAGAATAAAAGGAAGTTTTGAATTAAAATACAGTATTTTCCACTATTCAAATTACATTGAATTTTATCAGAAAAATACCAAAAGGTTACCCAAAGTGTATTTTAATTCGCCAATTATATAGAAGAGTTTTTTTGGTCATATATTACATATGAAAGTGACCAAAACTTTATTTAATGTTGTTTATCCATCTGAAGGTGGTAAATCAGACTTTTAAAGAAAATTATGCTTAAAATTAGATTCTTTCAATTTTTAAGCCTCTAAATTTTATTTGATAATTGTAAAAACATTTAAAAAACATATATAATCATATTTTAGTATGTTCTATTCATTTCATCCAATAAAAATCAAGGAGTTAACTTCCATTTAAAATAATATTATTATATTATTAGTGCGCAACGTAAGATTTCAAAGAACGACATTGTTGCATATTGGGCTCACCATCGAACATAGATTCCCCTTTAATGTAAAATCAATATTTAATTCACAAATATTAATAAAAATGAAAACGTAATATTTCTTTATTTGGATGATACATCCTTCCCACCTTTTGGAAATTTCATCCTCACAATGTTATTCAATTATAAAATAAATCGGGGTATTTACCCCTCATATAATTTTTAGATTTCCTCATTTCTTCTTCAACCGTATGGTTTTTCAAAAAACCTTTACTTGATTAATTACCTTATTCCGCAACACATTTTATCTCCCATCATGAATCTGGAGTAGTTGGTCTACATAAAATAAAGTCCCTTCCAACTTAACTACCCTTAGGCTCAAAACAAGATATGGATCTGGCATATACTTTCTGAAGATTGAAAAATGAAAAACATTGTGTACCTAGGATAAACATGGAGGTAAAGACACTCTATATGAAACTGATCCAAATTTATCTTGGAAACATGAGGTCCAATGAAACTCAGACTCAACATTCCTTTCTTACCAAAACACATCACACTTTTCCATGGAGTAACTTTCAGAAAGACATGATCATCTACCTCTAAAGAGAAATCCTTCCTCTAGTTATCCACATAACGTTTCTACCTACCCTGAGCTATTTTCATGTGCTTCTGAATCAACGACACTTTCTCTACTATATCTTTTACCAATGCTAGTCCCGTCAGCATTCAATCCCCTATATCATCCCAAAATCCGGAGTCCAGCAATGCCTTCCATATAATGCCTCAAATAGAGCCATCTATATACTGAAATGAAAACTGTTTTTATAAAAAAAAATCAACCAAAGAAATAGTTTAGTCCAAAATTCCCTGGTAATCCAGTGAAAAATCATGTAGCATATCCTACAAGGTTTGAATTGTTCATTCTGACTACCCATCTGATTTCAAATGAATAGCTATACTAAAATTTAATTCAGTACCCAACAACTTCAGAAGTCCTTTCCAAAAGTGATAAGTAAACTTGGGATAACGATCAGTTACATTAGAGGGGGTAACACCAATAAACCTGACTATCTACTCAACATACAACCAAGATATTTGATTGAGATACAATATATCTCTAATAGGAAACAAATGGGTATATTTATTCAATCGATCAACAACAAACCATATTGCATATTACCCTGAGATGTCTTTGGTAATCCCAAAATGATGTCCATTGATATATTTTCCCATTTCCACTCTGGCACTGTTAAATACTGAAGAACCCCAATCAGTAACAACCACTCTGATTTAATGTACTGAGATTTCAAACACTTCATAGTAAAATCAGAAATATCCCTTTTCATTCCATCCCACATGTAACACTCCCGAATATCTCTGTACATCTTGGTACTTCCAGGATGAACTGAAAACAGGGAATTATGAGCTTTACATAAAAACTCATTATTCAGCTGTGAATCACATATCACACATAATCACTTTCCAAATATCAAAGCACAATCATTATCAATGTTAAATTTAGGAAACATACCCTTCTGACCCAACCCTACCTTTTTCTACAACTCAAAGTCTTTTTTCTACGCTAGATTTATTCTATCAGATGGAGCTGATTTTACTAACACCTGAAACAATACATAATTATTTCATAAAAAAAATATTTTCTAAATTTCATCAACTAAAAAACCAATGTATATCATTCCAAACGTAGCATGGTTAATGAAGCATTACTTTTTCGACTCAAAGCATCAACCACTTTTTTTGATTTTCATAGATGGTAAAGGGTTGTGCAATCATAATCTATAATTAATTCCAACCATCTCCTCTAACTCATGATCAATTCATTTTATGTGAATATATACTTTAAACATTTTTTGTTAGTATATATTTTACATTTCACTCTATACAAATGAAGGATCCAAATTTTTAAAGAAAAAACAACATCATCAAATTCTAAATCATGTGTACAGTAATTTAACTCATGATGAATCCTCTAACGTGAAGTATAAGCCATTACCTAATCATTCTACATATGGACACGACCATGTCCTTAAATGATGCATCACTATAAATAACTAACACACCATTTCTATAAGGTAGTTCCAAAACTATAGTGTTCATCAATCATTTTATCAATTCTTAAAAACAATCATCACATTCCTTTGTCCAAAAGAACTTAACAACTTTTCATGTTAACATAATTAGTGGGCTAGATAACAATGCAAAATTATCAACAATTTTTTTTAATAACCTGAAAAACCAAGAAAACTATGAATCTAGGATATAATTTTGGGTCTTGTACATTCTTCAACAAATTTTGTTTTAGCAGGATCAACAGTTATGCCATTTTTTGAAAGAATGTGACCAAGGAATGATATTTGATGTAACTAAAACTCACAATTGAGAAATTTTCCAAATAGTTTCATTTCTATTAAGGTTTAAAATAAAACCCTTAAATGTATTTCATGATCTTATTTACATTTAGAATAAACCAAAATGTCATCAATAAACACAACCACAAACTTATCCAAGAACTCACAAAAAATTTTACTCATAATATCCAAGAATAAATCACGTGCATTGGATAAACCAAAAGGCATAACTATAAATTCATAATGGCCTTATCTAATATAAATGAAAGTATTTGGAGTGTATGATTCCTTTAATTTCAACTAATGGTACCCTAACCTCAATTAAATCGTCAAAAAATACAAAGCTCCCAGGATTTGATCAAAAAAATAATTGATATGAGGCAAAGGATACTTGTTCTTAACAGTGAAGTTATTCAATGCTCTATAATCAATGAAAAATCTCATTGAACCATCTTTCTTTTTAACAAATAATATAAAATAACTCCATGGTGATGTTCTTGGTTGAATGAAACCTTTATCTAATAAATCTTATAATTGCTTCTTTAACTCTAAAAGTTCAATTTGATCCATTTGATAAGGGGGTTTTGAAATTGGCATAGCATCAGGAACTAAGTCAAATGTAAATTCAAATTCACGATCAGTTATAATACCATGAAACTGATCTGGAATAATTTCAAGGTACCTATTTAGAACTGTAACATCATTAATATGAACAATTCATTTGTTTTCAATGATTTGTGAAATGTAAATCTTGTTTCCATATTTTACTAGTTTCTCATCTTCATATAATGTTATCAAAATTAAGGATTAATTATTGGAAACAAACAAAAATTATTTCTAAAAAAACCTCTTTAGATATATAATCAATTTTATCTTGATAAATAGAATGAAAATCCATACCCAGAATAACATCAAACTCTACTAGAAGAAAGACTATAAGGTTTGCAGATAGATTGTTTCCACGCACAATGACATGAAGGTTCTTATGATTTATTTTTGTCTCAAACATTCCACCGATTTTTTTACCATATGTTCAGGATTCATATCTTGAGATGAAATTCCCAATTTACTAGAAATCTTATCAAAAAATGAAATAATGTATTTACACTGAATCAAACAACACATTGGCATAATATGAACAAACAAAGAAACAGTTTACATGATACTACTTCATTTGATACGCCAACATCTGCTGAAGTAGTTTTAAAGGATTTCACCACCTCTTTCAACTTGTTTTCCGTTTGCTTTCCCATAGTTGAGTTGTTTTTCGGACACTCATTTACATAATGACCAATTTCAATGAACATAAAACATTTTACTGACTATAAATCATATTTTTTCTCACCATTACCGAACTATTTTTCTATGAAATTACGAGCCTTCTACCCCATTTTACCACATCGGTAATACTTAATGGAATTCAAAAGACATTTCCCAGCATGCTTTTTACCACAATTTTCACAATCTGTAAACTTATGTTTCTTACCATCAGATTGTTTTGAAGATTTATCCCCTTTTGTCTGCCACATTGAACTCTTATTCTATTCTCTGTCAATGAAAACATGATCCTTGAAAAACTCCATTTCCACCTTCTCGGCTCATCGAATATGTTTTCCATAACTTTTTAACTCACAAGAAGCTAAATCCTGTCAATAATATTTCTTTAATCCGAAGTAAAAATGATTGATTTTACTATCATGATCTTGTAAGAAATTTGAAGCATACTTTTCTAGTCGATTAAACTTTTATTTATAAGAATCCACTGAGTCATCCTCGTCCCTCAATTATAGGAATTTGTTTTCCATCCAAAGAAGAACCACCATAGAAAAAATATTTATCAAGAAGCATACCTTTGAATTCATCCCAATCAAGAGCCTTGATCACCTCCCTATCCCTGATATATTTCACCATCGACCACCACTAATCAGATTAACCTTCAAAACGGTAAACTACATGACTAATATTTTAATGTTATGAACACCCCATGTCATAAAAAATCTTACCTAATGCTTTAATCCACCCTTATGCTAGAACATAGTCAGATGATCCTCTAAATAATGGGGGTGTTTCCTCATGAAATGATCCATTATGGACATGGTCCTCTATGGTTGATCAGGATGACCTCGTGCATGGATACATCAACCATTTTTCCCCTGAGTAAAATGGTCCATCATTACAAAAAAAATTGTTTAGTTCCGATTCAGACCATCTCAGGTTGCTGATTTGGATGGTTGTCTTCCTACTGATGTCATCCCATAAAAGTTTCCTATTTTCCTTTGTGGAAAACCATTCTGAACACGAAAATATCTTATGTGAAGCAACATTGTAATCTGTAAAAGATATATCATTTCAATCTTACCATAAAATAATTTTTGGACATTAATTTAATAATTTTCTACCATCTAAAGTTATCTAAACCTCCCTCTGATACTAAATGTAACGACAAAACCTTAAAACATTACATAATCTGGAATTAAATGTATAATTCACATTGAGGATCTTTTCAGATTTAATGTTTAATAGAGTTAGGCTATAACAATTACATTAGTTCTCAAAAATTAGAATGTAGAAACATCTATTCAGTTTATATTTGTTTCCTAAAATAAAAACTCTTGAAAAACAAGTCAAGTTTAGTTTAATGTTTTAGATAGAATTACTTTTCCTTGATCCTATCCTTGACCCTATTCATAATAATGTCCAATGAAAAACATTTTGAAACATGGGATGAGCATAAAAAGTTTAGTAAGTGTTATAAAGCAAAGAAAGAAAACAATAGTTCATCAATACATACATAATATAAGCTCTTTAACATAACTCATCAAATCATAAGATTTATGAATAACACATTGAAATTGTAAATCATAACGGTAATGTGGGGCATCCATATCATACATAAATTATATCTATCACAACTACATATGGAGTTATATTGGAATACCCGTCACAATTTATTCCTTAAATCTATTAGAAGAAAATTTCATGTTTACCGCCATCACATTATCCAATTCATTGGAGAGATATCTCCGGCTCACCCACCCTAGGTTTATCACAGAACCAACCGTATACGTAAACAATTCCCAATGACTATAATATAATCATAACACATAACACAAGCATAAAATGAAAATAACATTCGCAAATTGAAATAAAAATATATTATTTCATGATATTGAACAAGATATTGAAATAGTAAATCCAAAAACCATTTTAAATACCAAAATACGTAAAAGAGTATATAGTATATTTTTCATTTAAAAACAGTATGGCTTGTTAAGGAAGCAAAAGATCAGATAATGCTCACGGCGGTTGAAAGGTCATTGTCACCATGTATGTTAAAAACAAACATTAATTTTTTTAGTAAAATGAATTCTAGAAAAAGAATCCCTTTGAATGAAATGAAAATTCAAAGTTGTTTATACAACATAGAAAAGAATGTCGTGAATAAATCAACATATGCCTCAATGAAAGGAGATTGAGATGAAGTCCATTGTGTCATGTCTGAATTGACCTATTCATTCTTTAATCTCCTAAATATTAAACTAAAGTTATTATCTGTTATCATAAGAAACTTTTACAAGATTATTATTTATTATATATTACTTGTTACCATGTTATAAACATTATGTAATCATTTAAGTTAATAATGGTCAATTTTTTTGATATTTGGTACTTGAGTAAAAAATGAACTTCTTATAATTACAAGTTGTTTATGTGGTAAAAATTCTATTATATATATAATGATATTTAGGATTTAGATCTCATATATATCATTTATATCCATTATATATTCATTTATAATAGTACATAACATTTGGAGATAAGAAACGAAATGCACCATTCCTGGAGACAGTACGACATATGTACAAATGAACGCTACTTTCATTTTTATTTAAAATTTAATGGAATGAAAACATAATGATACATAGGTATATTATAATTCTCATATAATATCAAATATTATACCTTTATATCCACCCTTTATACATCCCAAATATGGAAATAATGAGTCATATCACGTTGAGGGGGCGGTTGTCCGCACTTCCTAAAATGAAATTACCGCGTTTACCCATAATGGAAACCATAAAGGTATGAAAAAAATAAATAATATATAAGTATAAAGAAAACATAAAAATAATATGTGTCATATATAAATGAAGTTCCATATTAATGGCCAGCATGAGAGGTGGTAGGATAATATTGAACAATCATCGTTTCGTGATGCGTTAGATTGGCATCCACAGAAACAATATGATCTTTACCCATTAGATGAAGGTGTGTGTAAGTGTAGTTCTAATCCTTATCATGAAAACATCCTAGTATATTAAGTATACTAGTTTTATTATAAAAAAATGAATAAAATTATTTTAGGGGTTGGATAAGTAAAACAAAATAAAATAATTTATGTTAAATTATTAACATTAATTCACGTAACTCCCTTCGGTTTGAACCAAATTGACTTCTTGAAGTCCATTATGCCTAAGTTAAGGCTTATTGGAGGAAGGTAGGGATCTTGAGAGATTATTTGGGGTGATTTAGGACGAGACATAAGGCTCAAGTGGTATGATTAATGGGTTAGAGGTGAGGGACTTTCATAAAGGGGGGAGGGGCTCTTCAAGAAAGTGAGAAAATATTATTTTATTATATAAAGATTTTCGGTTTCTAAATGTCAAAATATTTTTAATGTCAAAGATAAGATGACTCGGGGTCAAAATAAAATCATCTTATAAAAATTGGACAAGATTTGGATATTATTTTTATGTTTATAATCTTATTTATTTAAATCATTTATTAATGAGGTAAACATTGCATCATTATTGGGTCATATATAATTTAATTTTTTTGATGTCAAATAATTATAACAAAATACAATGATGTAGGAAATCTATTTATGTTTCCAAAGAATATTTTTTGTTGAAATGATAACTTATATTACCTTATTTAATAACTAATATACTAAAAGCTATTTGTTTATGTTGTTTTTTTGTCTTTACATTAAATTAAGTAATATAAAGTGTCATTATCACTCTTAAGTGGCTTCATGGGGTCCCAAAATAAACCCATGAATTACTATGGTCGTCCATGCCTCATACAATATGGTCAAGACATGTGTTAAGGTAATTTTGTATTATTATGATATTCTTTTTACCTTGAATTACCCTATTTACATTTAACCGCTGTAAATAAAAGTCAAAAGTTACTATTCACTAAAAATTGTTTTTATCTTATTGAACCACATTTTACTTACTAATAACAATTTTGTATGTCAGATTTATGAAATTCAATTAATAGAAGTATAATAATTTCCTTTTAATGAAAAATTCAGCATTTTAAAAACAACTCAGTGGTGTCACTATTCATAAAAAAATTTATGTTTTGTAGAAAAATACCAAATAATCATCTGAAGCTATATTTGGCATTCCAAATTCAAAAATGATGTTAATTTTCAAAATTAAATTCATTGAATATACATTAATTAATTTTAAATTAATTCCCTTAGTAAAAAAAATCACTCTTTTCAGAAATAATAACTATTAAAAGATTGAAAATACTTTATGTCTAATTTCATAGTGAAATTAATTCAAATGACCAACATTGGATTAAGTATAAAAAATATAATCTAATTACTCTTTAAAAACAATTAAAAAGATAATGTAACCATATAAATAAATTATATTAAACGGATGTTTTGAATTACAGTACAATATTTTCCATTATTCAACAAAAATTGAATTTTATCCAAAAAATACCATAATTTTACCCAAAGATGATTTTGATGTCCATATTCTAATAAAGAATTATATAATTTCAAATATAATATATAAAAGTGACCAAAAAAATATTCAAATAGGGTTATCCATCAAAAGGTACTAAATCTACATTGTAAAGTAAATTATGTTTAAAATTAGATTCATTAACATTTTAAGCCTCTATCTTTTATTGGATAAATGTAAAAATGATTTAAAAACATGTATATTCATATTGTAGTCAGTTTTATTTATTCCCTCCAATACAAAAACTAGTCATTACATACAATTTAAAATATTAATATTATATTATAGTGAGGAATGCATTATTCCCAAGAAACTCGTTGTTGCGTATCAAGCACGCCATCGATCATCGCATCCCCTATAATGTAAAATTAATATTTATTTCAAAAATATTAATAAATATAAAAATTTTATATTTATTTATTTATCTATGATGTTACTATATGTGTTTGAGGGTTTTAAATTAAAATCTTTAATTTCTATTAATAAATGAGGGCTAGCATCATGTGGGATCATGAATAATATTAAAATTATGTGTTTCGTTCCAACTAATTGTGCTAACAAAGTAAAATGTAAAAAATGTCAATTAAAAAATAATTTACCATGAATATTGGAACTAGGTATATTGTTTCAATTATCTGAGGAACTCTATTTTTTTTAATATTATTAAAATAAAATAATATATGTAGAGATAACTCAAAGGAAAGGTCTTCCAGGAAATGAATATTACACAAGTTAACCTGAAGTGTCAAATGGAATGAAATGGGGTGAGTGAAAACGAGGGAAATATTTTATCCTATTTTGATTTTAGGAGAATTAGATTTCCCCATCATGTATCTTTTAAATATTATAGAAAAAATAGAAAAAATTCAATAAAATATGGAGAGATACTGCATATTTTAGTTTAAATATATATGGGAGTAAAAATTATGGTAAATATACAAATAATAAATATTGGAGTAAGATTGAAAAGAATAATATGGATGAGAATAACCCTTGATTTCAAAATTCTAAAGGTGGCATAAATATAATTTCATACACATTAAATTTAATTAAAAATGGGTAACTAATATTAATTCAACCATAATCTTAAAAGAGAAAAATTTACAATTTATTTTTAAAATATCTAGGGTTGTAGAATATTTTAGATAATGAGATTGTGTTCCTGATTTTATAAAAGTAGTGGAAGAATTTAAATAATGGGGAATGAGTTGATATTGAACAATGGTTATGCAAATTTTTTTGTCGGAGCACATGTAATAACCTTCACTAACTGAGAAGAAAAAAAATCACGAACATAAACACATCTATATATAGTGTCAAAGATTCACTATTCATTAGATATATATAGATAATTATATTTCATTATGTATTAAGGATACCTATTAGTGAATGTAAATAAACCAAATCATGAATGGAGTTGTTCTTTGGAAAGGGAAAAGGTGTAACACCCTGAGATTTTTTCAAATATATCATATTCTAATAAAATTAATA
The DNA here is from genome assembly GCA_963277665.1 of Viscum album. Classification (NCBI taxonomy): domain Eukaryota; kingdom Viridiplantae; phylum Streptophyta; class Magnoliopsida; order Santalales; family Viscaceae; genus Viscum; species Viscum album. The sequence continues at coordinate 1,615,078,833 of OY728125.1, forward strand.
TTTTTAATATTTTTTAAAAGAGTGTATGACACTTTTATATTTTTTTACATAAATCACAATGTTTAACATTAATTTAATGAAGAATTTAGTTTATCATTCATTATAAGAGACACAAATTTGAAATAAAACATGATATATTATTTAAATATTATTATTTAATTTGATTATTATAACCTTGAAATTGGAATGGAGGGTATGAAATATATAATCCTAAAATAATAAAAATAGTCTTTACACATTTATATGTATTAAAATCATTGATGACCGATTACATTTAATGAAAAATAAAAATCAGCTGAAAATAGAGGGAATATTATTATATGAAACACTATTTAGGTGAAAAAACGTGGTTTGACTTAATAAGTTAAAAAATAATTTTTTTTCAATTATTATTTTTTAAATGTATATAGTATATATGCAATTAAATATTTATGAAATCATCATGTGTGTTTTTCAAGAATGATATAGTAATAAATCCATTTTTATGATTAAATACTCTATTTTTTTAAAAAAACAATTATCTCAATCTACACCATTATTTATATGATTATAATAACCATTTTTCATGAATTTTATGGGGGTTTTGGATCCATCATATCATTCGGCCTAAACATTTCTCCTCCCAATTTTGATCATGTTACTATTCCCTAAAATATTTTATACATGTTTATCTTACGATGACAATCTTACCACATCATTCATCAACATATTTTCATCCCCTTAATATTCACTACTCGATCTCAAATTTCTCTTACATCACGTCTGAGCACTTTATAGCATAATTTTATGATTAGTTATTTGGTTTTCATTGTGGTTTTTGGATTGTGATGGTGGTATCATCGAAGCAGTTATTAATTTTTTGGGTACCATCCATATGAATCTCATGTAACCAGACACTGGTCTTTCTCATCAGTGCTCCTCCAATCCCTTTTTCCCTTACACATCATGCAAGACCACATTTTCGGTCAGGCATGATGGTATTTAATAGAAATTTTGGATGGTAAGGGTAGTAGGGTGGATGTCTATTAATCTATGGTTTACTATGCCATATCTTATTCCCTTATATTGCTCTGTGGTTCCATTTTTGTAGTTGTGAAATATTATTTGTGTTTTGGGTTGGTTCAATGGGTTTTGGTGTCAAATAAACATGGTTTTAGTTTCTTTTTATGTGGTCAACATTCTATGAAGTGAATGATTTTTTTTAGAAAGTGATAGAGGTGTTACTGAGTTGGATAAATTCAGTTCAAATTACGAATAATTTTTTTGGATTAATTTTTTTCTTTTTGTTTATGTTTTCTTATATTTTTTGAATTTATTGGATGGAGGTAATTATAAGTGATTATTCTATATCGAAGATAGTGATATCATATCATTCTAGTTTTTTTTTGTAATTTTTATTCATGATGGTGGTGGTGCTTCCAAAATTGTGATGTCTTTGATGTCATATTGTGGTTGTTTTAGATACATGTTTTTAGTTCTTTTCATTTATAGTTCTATTTTTTTATTTTTGGAAGGAGATAATTTTTACAATGGTTTTATTTTTATAAATTTTGATAATGATGGATTTTTTGGTTTGTTGATTCTTCTAATAATATTCATCAATGGTGGAACTGGCTTAATATTTATGGAAGAAATACTGGTAGGGTTTTAATGACAATGTAGTTTCTATGATAAAGTGTGACATAGATAGTGAATGTTTTCATACATTTGAAATTTTATTTTTTATAATTTTTATAATGTGTCATGTGGTTTTTTTGGGGATTTGTGGGGAAAATATGTGTGATATGGGGTTTAAATTTTGAGATTTTTTATTTTCATGGTTTTTGAATATTATAGATGATTTTTTCTTTTTATCCATTAACCAAAGAGTATGTTATTCAAAAATTCCAAAAAATTGATATCGAAGAGCATAACTTTTTTAATGAATTCTAGAAACTAATATTTTTTATGGAAAAATATATTTTCATTCTGAGAAATTTTAAGGTTATCTTTTTAAAATAGTAATAAAAAGTAACTTTAGCACAATTATATATAAATTAATCAAATTTAGTTTATTAGGATAATCTTATTATTTTAATTTTATATAGAATCATTGTAAAATTTCGAACATTTTGCCTTTGGAAAACTACATTCTCATCTGGTTTATGGGTTTAAATTTATTTTAAAATTTTCTAATTCACTGAATGTAAGTTGGAAAAATGAATTTCATTTTTTAAATCATCATTATGGATATCATATATTGTGTTCAACATAATTTTATTACCATAACTATTATTAAAAATATTAAAAAACAATTTACATTATTGACGTTAAAACATGTCACCAGGGATTAAACTAAATTATATGAGCTAAATGACCAAGTGAAAAATAAAAAATTAATTTAATTGATATATTTATACTATATAAACTAAATGGTATTATAATGGATGATTTTACCTTGTGGAATGTGAAGAATAATGGTACAACATTTTCTTTTCAATAATTACAAGTGTGTCAATCACCTATCATAAAAAAACCCTTTTAATCTCCAATTAACGATTCTAAAACCCTTCAGTTTATACATGTACCACCAAATATTTGTTACATACTTCCTTTCAATCACCTGAGAGGCCTTAGTTTAGAAACAAATCAAAATTTGTAATCTTTTTGGTGTAAACTAAAAGAAGTTGTTTGAAGAAGAGGTAACACCCCTAAACGTGCATTTTATTTGAAATCATCCTCATACAACTTAAATTGTTATTTCAATATGATTATATAATAACATAATTTTATAAAATAATCAGATATGTTTTTACGTTTAGGAAAATGAATAAATCATTCTCTACTTCCATCAAATGGGAGTTGAAATCAATATTCGAGTGTTGACATAATACTCCCTCACAACTGATGATAATCATTTTACATTTAAACCTATCATCAAAACATATAATTATGTATGAATCGATTATATATTATGATAATTATATTATTATAATTATAGAGATATATTATTATACATACCATATTACATTATAATCTGCATGCATATGATGGGATACATATTACATAAAAAATTTTATTTAATGGTATTATAATATTTTGATTTTCTTATTTAAATCTCTTATGAAAATGGAAACAATTTTTATGGGGATATACTTCCTAACACCTCCATAATTTGTCTTTTTCTTTGCTTATTTTTTAGTTCCAATAAAATAAAAAATTAAAACATAAAAGAAAAAATACAGTTATTGCCAAAATTTGACAATAACATGGAATTTGAAAAAATAGATAATCAAAAGTCATAATAAAATCATATTTGGTATGATATATGTATATATAACTCATTAATAGATTAATAATTAAAATATATTAGTTATACAAGAGTTTTGAATATATTTGTAAGAAGATAAGACTTATGTTAAGTGATTTTTTTTAAAATTTTACTTCTTTGAAACATGTGTCATGTCATGCACTTATCTTCAATTATGATGTGTATAAACAGATACATTGAAATAAAACATCATGAATTTTTTTATTCCCAGGATATTATAATTTTCATTTAACCTTAGTCTATCATGTGGTTTATGATTCAATGATACCAAAGTGGTATGTTTTTTTATTATAAAATATCATCATTTAATCATATATATAAGGATTATGCTTCCAATGATGAAATATTAAGATATATCTAATGAATATATTCTATTTTTTTCTTTTATAGTAATTTATATATAATTACTATTTTCCCAGAATTTACCTCTTGTTATTTATCCAGTATTCCAACATAATACATTTGAATAAAACCAACCATTTTTATCTCTTTAGATAAGAACAATTTTTCTTCCATGTTTATGTTTTCTAAAAATGATTTAAAAGGGTCATAACATTATTCAATTTATTTATTAAATAAATACTTATCCATGTTTATCTATTTAATTTTTTTATAAATGAAATTTTCATGTTGTTTAAAAAAACAATAAATTATTGGATATTACTGTTAATGTTAGAGGAATTATTATTTTAATGTTTAGAGACATGAATGTAATTTTCCACCATCATGAGAATAGAGAGTAACAATTAAATTTAATACTTTTGAAATGTTATTTGAAAATTAATTTCTCTTCAATTTGTTTCACGTTTCAAAATATTATTTCCAAATTAGAATGTATATATTTCATCATGAAATGATTTAAATGAATTTAAAAGATTCATTTATAAGACTCACAATTTATTTTCAATAATAAGTATTTTTAAAATATTTTATGTATTATAATTTTTTTTTCAAATTTTTAGGATATATTAATTGAAATATGATTTAAATAATTTTTAATTAATTCATTAAAACAGTTTAATGGTTCATCTTCATGGAAATTTTTTTTAAAAATGACATATGATTTAACATGTATCTTAATCATGAAATTCTATTTACCTCTAGACATGTTCAATGTGATCATTATATTTAGTTTTTTATTTAAGATGACATCATTTGATGTTACTTATGATTTACTGGGTATATGACCGAAGGATACCGTTATAATTCATTCCCTAAATATTTTATGTGTATGATGATAGGATGTTTATGAAACATGTATGTATTCTATGTGTTGTAACATGATAACTATATTTTTAAGCCATATTATTTTTCCATGTGTTATGATATAATGAAATGAATAAATGATGAAGAAGTGGGTTTATATTAAAAATGTTATCTTATGACTAATTTTTTGAAACCCATTACTTTTGATGGGTTCTGATATGATGAATGTTTTATAATATTTTGGTATAAATATGTATAATTTTCATTATGTGATATGTGAGCATTTTATCTCTCTTGAATGAATTATGTAAATATTGATATTTCATTTTATAAATATATATATGAAATGTGTATTGAACAAATTTTATAAAGGGACTCTATCCACAATGATTTAATTAGGAGTGAATGATGGGTAATATGATGGTTTGTGGACTAGAACCCATCCACTATGATAGTATAGGAAATAATCCCTGAACTAATAAGTAAATGAAGTTTTATAAATATGTTAATACCAAAAATATATGTCTTATCCCTATGTAATGTTCTCCTGACTCATGCTCTTTTATCCCTATGCACATTTATGTCATGAATCACCTTTATGATCAATGATATATAGGGTATCTTTTTCAATTACTATTCACATGTTCTCTTACATGTATTATCAAATTATATTAATATATCTATTATTTATCTTTAATGATTATATAATCCCACCCGTTATTATGATTTTATTCCCCTGGTTGGGAAAAACGATTTTAGGTATTATATATATATTAATAGTACTAAATTGGAATCTTTTGTTATAGAAAATGAATATTTTTTAATGAAATAATAATATAGTGAATCTAGTGAATAATGAAAAAAACAATTATAATCATCATGCATATATTAGTTTAATTTAATGAGTATTTATCGAAATGATGTTATATCGAGGAATAAGAGGATTCAGTTTCTACAGTTATTGTCAAAATTTATGTAAAGTTGAGCATTAAAAACTAGAAAAAAAATATTTTAAAAAATATCCCTAATGATATGTATATTGAAGAGTCAATGTATATGAAAATTTTGTGGAATTTTTTCAAAGGACAGAGGGAATTGTTTACAAAATATTTCATTCATGTATGCATTGTACAAGTTTGTGTGGATATAAAATAATGGTTCCATTGGAAAATATAATAAAGTGTTTTCATTGACCCAAATATGATCATAACCTAGTGAAAAAAATATACCTTTCATCACATCTGATTTATCACTCCTAGTGTATATGTTTTGGAAATTAATAAATACATTACTAATAAATTGATAGATTTGAATAATTATTATGAATAACATAGTTTAATCCCACGGAACAAAATACGTAAATGTATGTGTTATAATTTAGACACTATATATGTTATTTTTCATTATTATGTGGACTCCCAATATTATTATTCATTTTCGTAGTATGATTTATGGTTTATAAATGTATTTAAATAGGAAGAATCATGATAACACTGAACATGATGGAATATTTAGTGATTATGAGTGAACAAATAAGACAATGATAGGAAATAAATATAATGTGGTTATGGATAATCAACTATCACGGTATATGATTAAGCTTGTGATCTTTATATTGATTCTTAATGCATCAAATAATATGGAAACTAACTTTTTTGAATGTCTACATGGTAGAAAACATTAACGATAATAGATTATTATTTCTACATGTCTATAATTTTGGAAGCGGATCTTAAAATAATATGCCAAATTTAGGGTAAGATGAATTCTATGATTAAAAGAAGTTTATAAATCAATGAGTATCCAAGCAGTTCAATATATTACATACGTGGAACATGGGAATTATCCATTCCAATTCCCTAAAATATGAGTTATACATAAAATTGTGGAAATATATATTGTATTTCAACCTAGGAATTAAAATTATTTAGTTTTCAATCTGTTTGGAATCCAAAATTATGTTATAAAAGTTTTTTAGTAATGAAATTATTGTTATAAGAATCAAGAAACTTGTAATGATCGTGTTATTTTTGGAACAAAATATATATTCATTTAAGATTTAAATAAGCGTTATTTCTTCCATCTTTGGTTTACGAGTTTATGATTAATAATATTTTCAATTTCTTAGAAAACCTAGTTTCTTTCTTATATGATTGTTGTTTATCTGGATTAATGATAATTTGAGAAAAATTTATGTTATTAAAAATATTCAGTTTTAATGGTGGAATTTCTTTTTATGGATATATCATTAAAGGAATTGGTGAAATTTTTTGTTTTACATATCGTTGATGTTACCAAAAAAATGGGTTATTTAAATTTTGAATATTTTTTAATATTATATTATAATAAAAAATAACCCTTAATCTAAAATAAAACATGTTGTATTTGGAAAGGTTATGTGGCATAAACCCACAAAATAAGGTCTATAACGGTATAATTACAACCACTGGAATAAATAAAATATTATTTGTAATTTCAAAACATAATGTGAGGTATTTATGTGTTTATATCTCAATTAATTGTATTCTTGTGGGTTAATTTTGAGAGAAAATGTTTTAAAAGTATTCCTAAACTATTTTACATTCTAAAATGAAATGAAAAGATAAAACCAAGGTTTTGGTCATGAGAGTCTGCAAAAAAGTTAATGGGAATAATTCTACATGGATATGATTCAATTTCTATACAATTAAAAAATACATTATCTCAGTCAAAGAATATTTTTATTTTTACAAGACTTATAGAATTTAAATTATGGATGTGTTACGGATTTAATGGAGTACAATATTCAACTATATCAAATCATAATATAACGTTTTACTCAATGTTCTAGAGAATTGTTCACTAGTACCTAGAAACAGAGCTATGTTACAGTACTAAGTATCATCCCTAGATCAATTTTTATTTTCATAAGACAATTCAAACCCTAGAAGACTTTATGTTATAATTTTCTATATATTTAAATGTTATGAAAGATCAATGCCCTAATCATATTGAATTATCATTCAAAAATATCTTTATCTAAAAAAATAAAATCGATCCTTATGAATCTAAATATGAAAATAGGTATTGATATCTACTCTATTTGAATGAAGTTATTGATAAAACAAAATTGGGACTTTAACTAGATGAAGAACTAGAATACTTGGTTAGTAATATTAAGAAACATTTAATACAATAATAAATATGAAATAAAGGTTATGATGGTAATTTTTAATGTTATCTAGAATATTAATAATTGAAGATATGATTACGAAAAATACACTCATGGAATAATATTCCGAAACCTATTCCCTAAGAATATCACTCCCTGGGAAATATGTGATCATATCATAATGGTAGATTATATTATTGGAACTTCCACCAAACATATCCTATGTTCCTGACAAGGTCTTTGTATATCTCTAAAGGATGTATAAACCTAGTCCTTAATAAGGAATACAGAGGTCATACCATGATAGAATGATATTTTTTATATGGAACCATTAGTGAAGATTCTAGATTATAAAGAGAAAGGTATATGAAACGAGACTACTCATATGGTCATTTTTTATTGGAAAACCCGACATCATGATAAATTTATATATGAATCTAAAAATTTATTTTTTTTAATTTTGTCATTAGTTTTTTTATTTATGTAATGAATTTTTAGGGTAATTTAGGGGGGTATAATTTAAAAACCTGAGAATTTAAGGAATAATTTTTTTCAAATAAATATAAAATTTTCAATATTTTGGGTTACAAGTAACACTGTGTATACCTTGAATTAAAAACACCAATATGTTTATTTTTTGTTACACATAACCATTATCTAAGATTTCCTTACACTCAACACCATGTTCAAATGAATCATGGAATACTATTAAAATATTATTACTTAATATGATAATTATTACTCAGTCGTTAAAATCAAGATTATGAATCAGATTAAACAAACTATGAAAATTTATGTTTTAAACGTTAATAAAAAATTAAATAATTTATGATAAAATAATTAGAAATTAATTTCAAAGGCAATTTGAATATAAAACAATCTTTATATAAAAACTATTTTAAGCATAAAATTACGATTTACCTCAATAAATTAAAAAAAACCACTTTTGGTGAATTATTTTAATTAAATTTATATATTATAAATTCAATAAAAAGTTTTTTCATTCATCTATTCGTTTTCAATGCATGAGATAATAATAAATATATTTTAAACTTCAAAAAGAAATTCAAATATATTTATATCTTATATTTGGAACTTCTTTTTCTAAAACAAAATTTTGAAACTTTTAGAAAATTAATATTTTAAAAATTCATTTTTAAATAAAATTTTCAAAATTATATTTGAGAAATATTTTTTTATTCTTTCTGAAAATAGTAATTTCTTATGAATAGTGAAAAAACTAGGTTCAAATAAAAATTTCAATTTCATTTAATGGATTTATATGGTGAATTGTTTCTTCTTAAAAATGAATTAGAAGGTAAACTAGTTAAAGAATATATATATTATATCAAATTAGTCCATTATAAACATTTAAAAATTTTATTCCACATATATAATATGTATAATTTATATTATTTCATAAGGTTGTCTTAATTATTTACCATTAATGATAGTAAATAGTGAAAAACATTTACCTTGGTTAAGGCAAAAACAAGTTTAGTGGGGGTTAAACTAGAAATATAAGTGGTTAAATAAATTAAAAAATTATCCAATGATAATTTCATGTCCATACTTCAACATTAAATCCTCTATGGTTATAACATTTTCTTTATTCGGATTCTTTGGGATTGTGAAAAACATGGGTATATCTTTTTATTCTAAAAAATTACAAGTGTGCAACCCACCTCACTTATAAATGACCAACCCATATCCTCTACTGTTAAAAACACAAAACACATTGGTTTTTACAAGACTTTCTCAAATTACATTATTACTTATATCCTATAAATCTTTAACACGTAGTTTGGTTAGAAAACCGTCCAAATAATATTTATGGTGAAAACTAAAGGAATTTGTCTGAAGAATAGGTATCTACCCTAACTAATCATTTTATTTTATATATTTATTAACCATCATAAATTATAGTAAAACCATGATTATACAATATTATTTTTATCTAATATATACATATATTTTTAAATTTTTTGTGCATGACCTACAACCATCTCCACATTAATCAAATGTGTTAGGAAATAGTTATTCTCGTGTAATCCGGACTACCACCTCCCAAACCAATGTAAATCTCTTTCCACAACCACCTATAATATAAGAATATAATGATGGATTAATTTTTTATATATCAAATTTCTGATATTATTAAAATAATTTTTTATAATATCATATATACATTTTTTACATTCACTTTTTTACTAATAAGATAACATCACATATTTTTACGATGGACTACAACCTCACAAAAATATGTATTTGGTTCACACATTATATGTTAGGTATTAAGGATGGTTTTATGAAAATATGTTATATATTTTACATATACATTATTCTTTAATAGTAATTTTTTATTTCATTCTATATACATAGAAAATGGAAAGAACTTTCATGTGTGCATACAACCTAACATCTCTTGGAATAATGTATTTTATTTTAAACATATAACTTTTACTATATACTCTCTATATATATATATACTAAATATATATTTTATTTATATCAAGGCTGAAATTTTGTATATTATTGAACCATGATCAATATAACAGGACCGAAATATCAACAAATCTAAATTTACTAAAAAAAGAATGTATTACACAAAACATGTCATTAAAAAGGAATTTTTAATTAACTTGTAATAAAAGGTCATACCTATTAGATGTTATTATATATAAATATGGTTATTTAATAGATTTATAATTTTTTTATATTTTTTAAACTAATTAATATTATATGTATAAATGAAGTCAAGACATATGGTAAGGTATTTTTGATTAAATTTTCCTATTATAAGACATGTTACATTATGAACCATTATTCATTTATGAGGTGTATATAAATCTAATTGAGATTTAATTTCCTGAATTTTACTATTCTGAAAATATTATAACTTTTATTTAATGTTATTACTTCATGGGTATTGCAATTCAATGTTACTAATGTGTTAAAAGATTCATATTACTCTATAATTTTTTATCAGGATTTCTAATGATTATTCATCCATTTATTAAATATATCAATATATCTCTCAAAAATCATTTTTTATAACCCTTTATTAATTTTTATAGAATACTTATATTAGCATAAATTTACTATCTTCATGTATTCATTATACAAAAAACATTTAAAAATCCCTGTCCATATTTCTCTATTCGATCGAAAACAATATTTTTTCTATAAACTTATTTAACAAAAAATTTCAATTTTTAAGAAATTTCATAATTTATTTACAAAAAATATAAAAAGTATTAAAATTAGTCTGATGAAATGAAATCCTCATGTTCTTTCTTAAATGCCTATTTTTATTTTTTTAAAAGTGAAATGGATAGTTGTTATAAATATGTACGTAAAAAACATAGTTTTATTCCTCCATATCCAATACATATTTCAAATATTCATTTCTATGTTTCAAAGGTTATTTATAAAAGATTATATATTTAATTGTGAATGTTTTAAAGAGTATTTTTTACAGTTTAAATTATATATTCATCAAAAAAATTGAAAGGATTTTTAAAGAATCCTTTATAATATTCAATGCTTATATTAAAATAATAGTATATTTAAACTATTTTATGTTTTCAAAAAAAAATTCTATATGTTGAAATTATATTTTCATAAAGACATTTTTCAATTATTTTTATTGATTCCTTTATAAATTTTGAAACTTTAATAATAAAAAAAGGATTATAAAAAAGAACATGTTTTGAAAAATATATATAGAAATTCATTAATCCTTGATAATTGCTCCAAATGTCCAATAAAAATATATTTGCCTCTATGATTACATGAATTGATGTTCCCTTTTTTTTACCAAAGGTATGATCCAGGGATACAATTATTATTCTTCTATTTAATAGTTAATGTTTATTTTTAAAGGATAATTACAAAACCTATTTCACTTCCATATATTATACCACATAAAATTTCTTAAAAAAGAAACATAATTTTCCACATGTTATTATATGATGAAATGATGGAATGATTATTAAATCTATTTGAATTCCATTACTAATTAATTGATTTGAATATTTATGAAACCCATTTATTTTCATGTGTCATCATATAGTTAGTGTTTTATTATCTAGTGTAACACATATATATGATTATAATTATCATATATGTGAAACATATAAGTCCATCCAATTTATTAAGTATATAACGATATCTCATGATATAAATACAACTAGAATTTTTAGTGAACCTAGTTCAATAACGGGATATTTCCATTATCACTGTCTTCAGAGTGAATCTTAACCACTATAATGTTTTTTCAGATTAAACCCAATTCACTATGATAGTCTTCAAAATTGTACTTTACCTATTATGGAAATTCAATTATATTATTTTGTGAATGAAAAAATAAATTTCTATACCAATGGTATGCTCTCATTTATCATTATTTGTTATCTAATTATGATTCATGTCTTCTGAACTCTTGAGAAAATTTTCATGACTCATATTTATGATATATGATATTAAATTTATAGTTTTAAAATGTTATTATCATGTCCTCATACCGATATCATAATGTTTTATTGATATTTTGATTATAAATCATTTCTGAGAATTTGAGTTTACCTTTAATATGTTTCTTTTCCCCATATTACTGAGAAATGATTCTAAAATACTTTTTGTATAAAGAGTACTAAATATCTAGATCATTTTGGTATAGATTTAAGATCCATCCGGAAATACAATGAGAGTGAAGGTAGTCAATAAGTACACTAAATCATTAGGATCCTGAAATGTTTATTTCTGTAATTTAAGAAATATTTTTATATATTTTAATAAAATAATAATTATATTTTTATGTTTATTAAAAATATCTAACATGAATATGATATATTTTGTTAATATAGATTAGATATTTTTATTTTAGAGGTTATGATCATGATTTATTGTTCTAGCACAAAATATATTATAAATTTTATAATATATCCTATGTTTAGAAATTTTTATATTTTATATACAGAAAAAACATATGATTCTACTCTATAATGATGATTACTTATATTATAGTGGGTTTTTTAAATTTAGATTTATATTCCATTGAAAATGGATTTCTCTGAAACATGATGTTCTATAAAATATTATTGACACTATCAATGGAATGAGAATGTGGTTTCACAAAAAAAATAACATTAATATGAGATTTAATGGTTCTAGAAGTGATGGAATATTTTTTTAGAGTAATATTTCCACATATCCTATTAGGTAAAATAATATTATCTTAATGTAGAGAAGATAAATATTCTACAATAGGTCTGTAGTATGAAAATATCTAGAAGAGGGGTCATTGGGATTTTAGTGAATTAAAGAGGGAAAAATAATAATGAGATTGATGGATTTATATCTTATTTAAAAATGATAAAATAATTAATAATAAATTTTAATGTGATTATATTTGATAAGAAAATTTTATCATAATGGATTCAATGTTTTGAAGTGATAATTTCCAAAATATCTGGAAATCATCATTGTAAATTAAATGATAATGTAATGGATTAATGTTTAAATGATTAAATATGCTTTATTGGGACATAATCATCACTAAAAATTCATGTGGTACAACCATAATTATCTAAACTAAAAATTCATGTGGTAAAACTAGAATTATCTAACATAAATTTAGAAACACGAATCAATTTCATCCCTTTAATGAAGTGTCAGATACACGGGGGATTATAAAACATCATACAGTGGGCATGGAATGAGAGGATGAATACAAATGAAAATTGGATATAATGATAGAGAATTTTTTTTATAATTATTGACATATTTATATTATTTTACGAAGGAGATCCACAGAAGAATACTATTTTGACAACTGTTACAGTTCTCAAAATGATGTCTTGTGCAATAATAGTAAGAAAATCAAAAATATATTCAGCTGTGAAGAAATATGACAACATGATAATTATAAAGAAGAAATATTATTTATTTAAAATATATTGAAGTTAATGATAAGATATTATTAAATTAATATATTCTACCCTCACATAAGTGTTCATATAGAATCCAAAAATAATATTACAAACAAATTTAAATAGAGAACAAGTTGTCAATAATCCCAGAATAAAATACAAGAAGAATATAATTAATAAAATAGATTAAAAATATATTGTGAAACAATTAAAAGAGACATGAATGTCTATATTTTATACTCGAATTACAAAAATATAGTGCATATATGGATATATAGAGGGAGTTCCCATAAATCTATAGTTCACCATTTTAAATAGTTTACAAAACAAGTTGTTCATAGTGTAGTCATTTGGAATATTAGATGACCCTTAATGTTTTATTCTAAGGATATCCATTTGTGGTGAACAAATAAAAATCATATTGACCTATGATAATTATATTTTAAATCTACTATTATCATTTATTCTATATGGTGTGTGTAAAAATGATACATAGAACAAATTCTTACTATGATGTATGTATTATAATTATGGTTTAAGGGATAATGAAGAAAGAATATGTTTTAATCATTATACCCGCTAATGTATCACCCATCTACACCCATGACACAAATGGTGTTTCAGGTTCCTATAATCTTGAAATCATAGTTAATTTATTTGGATGTTTAAAAAGTAATTTTTTTTGTAAAATAAAATGTTAGAGTAAGAAACATGTATACATTATTATATAGATAATGTTAAAATTTCAAGAACACAAATGAAGATAAAAATAATTGAGGAATAAATTAAGGATCAATGATAACACAATTATTTTATTGGTGTAGATAATCTCATAGGATTTCCTTACAAGTGACTTAATAGTTATCCACTTTTACTCTATGTCTTAATGTTCTTCATTTAATATATAAGGTGAGTGATTAACCCTGTAATGAACACTGATTTTTTTACATTACATTTAAATCATATAATATTAGTAGTGACACGTGAGGAGAATATACTCCTCATATTATCCCATATTACTGTATGAAGTAAATTTTCTATGTTTTTTTACTTTATTTTCAGTATTTTTAATACTATGTGTTTTGGATGTTGATAGGTTCCATATTTTTTTTAAAACAAAAAAAAAATTTGAAATATGAAGTGAGAAAATAAAAAATATAATTCCCCATCTAATAAAGGGGTATTTTAATAATTGTTTATAATGAGTTTTATCAGATCCACAATGTCTTTTCAAAAAAAAATATAAAAAAATGTATTATCTATTTGGAAATTTTTTTATCTTAAAATGAGATTTATAATTTTTGAAGTTAAGTTACAAAATTTAGAGAAATTAAATGATAACATTAATAAATTCTTTATAAATTAATTTCCACTCATTAATGATTCATTTACTTAATGAAAATGGTTTTCTTGAGTTGTAAGTGGGAAATGATAATATAAATTTCATCAACAATGATAGTAAAACATAAAATGTTATATCATGTGTATTAATGAATAATATAACTAAAAAATTGAGGATAAATATATCTTTAAAGGTTATATATTATTAAATCACTATCATTTTTGAATGGGTAAAACATGTTCAAGTATGTAAAGTCATATGTGTTTTAAAATAAATTTTACTATCTGAGTATTCGTCAAAATGAATATAGTAATGTTTTCTTGAAATATTTTATTGGGATTTTTGGGGTGATAAATGGTCATGAGGTTGAAATGAAGGATTTTATATTAATATTAAAAAGACTCTGAACACATAAGCATTTTTTCTATATGATTTTATTCTCTCCTAAATGGATTTGACATAAAAAATTATAACTCAATGATATTCTTGGATTTCTAGTTGCTTATTGAATTTTGGTAAAGCCTTTGATCACCTAAATATATTTAACAAATGATTAATAATTTAAATCCATGGAGATGATTGTTAGTCTGGGGTGTATGTAATATATAATTTCATAATTATAGAGTTCATATCACTTGTAGTGAGAGAATTAAATATTGGTATGGTAAAATATTGTAGAATATTACTAATGGAATGCATAAATTGTGAAATTGTAAGATATAATTCTATATTATTTTTGAGGAAAGATGAATGTGATATTGAAGGTGAGTTCACAAAATGTAATGAATCCATTTTAACCTAAATATCATGATTTTATTTAATAAATAAAAATATATAAATGTTTTAATTTAAGTGAATGATTAAAAAAATAATCATATGAATTATTAATAACTAAATAGGATAAAACGAAATTTATATTGGACCAGGAGTTCACTGTGATGGAAATGGTGTAAAATAGTAATTTCAAAATGAAGGAGGATGAAAAAATAGATGTTGTTTTTAACCTAATGGTTGAACATTCAGAATATTTTGAATTGTTAAATGACCAATTTAGAAAAATATAATTATTAGTTATATTTTATGGAGTCATTTGGGAATATAAATTAAATCAACGATAAAATAACATGGCTAATGATGATTTTTTACGATCAATGGGATGCTTGTATTTATTTTGGGTAGTAGAATTTTATAAATAGAAAATCATATAGAAGTCTATGATGATTGATGAAATTAGTACTTGTAATAATGAGTGAAAATATGGTTGAATCCAATGAAGTTGAAATTTAGTCATTAAGTAGGAAACATAATGATAAATCAACAATTGGTGGTGACAAATGTGTTTTACAAAGTAATTTTCTTGAAGAACGGTTAAAATAGATGGTTGATCAGGGCATAAAATGTGTGGGGAAATTTATTAATAAGATGAACATATTAACTTTGGTGATGATAGTAATTATTTATATGGGGTAACATAAAAAATACAAGGATCTAATATTAAAGATAAAGGAATGTAAAAATAGCAGATATCCCTCAAATATCAAGACAGTATACCCAATAATGGGATTATTTATAATATGGGAACAAATTGTGGAATTGCGATGACATACTATGTACCCCTATAATTTTGGAAATTATAGTTGTCATAAAAATACAATGAATTTTTTTAAAAAAGATGTGATTTATTAGTGTGAAAAAGTTCCCTTGTGTAATTAGTGGAGGATAAGAAAAACTAATATATAATGAAGAATATATTCTTTGTTAGGGTCATTATTTTTATTATTCAAATTATAATAAGAATAAATTAAATTAAATGAATTATAAAAGTATAATTCAATCCTTTTAGAGATAAATAAGGATGGACTCCAAGAAACAAAAAATAGATCCATTAGATAATATGTTCTCTTCATTAGAAGAATATTAAATTTAATATGTCACTAGTTATGATGAAATAAATGATGAGATAATATATTTTTATAATGTAAGACATAAATTAATTTGAATTCAATATATTAAAAAACATAGGTTATTTTATTGGAAATTTATCTCAATGCAATGAAGAACAATTACACAAGGATATTTAGTAGTGGATTATCAAAATAAATTACTGGAATCATTATAACATTAAGTTAATGTGAATTTTTATAACGATGTAATGGAACTTTTAATAAATAAGTGATTTTAAAATTAATATAAATCGAGAGTAAAAAGATTTACTGAAATTAGGTTTAAAATTGGATGTAGTCTCTATAAATACACTAGAA
The DNA here is from genome assembly GCA_963277665.1 of Viscum album. NCBI lineage: Eukaryota > Viridiplantae > Streptophyta > Magnoliopsida > Santalales > Viscaceae > Viscum > Viscum album. The sequence goes on from OY728125.1 coordinate 1,615,096,036, forward strand.
AAAAATTTCGCGTGTCATCAAAATATTTCACATAGAAAATGAAGTCACATTAAATTATAGAGACTATCACGACCCATCCTCGGGGCCCGTGATGTGACTACCCCAAGCCCGCCTTCCATAGGCCAGGGGCTAGCGACGAGAACCAAAGCGTAAATTCTAATAAAATGGAAGGAATTGCCTTTTTATAAGTAAAAAAACACAACAGTGTACGCAAGCTGAAGTAAATACTATGTAAATAGAGTACAAAAATATGTGCTGAAAAGTAAATTGTCCAAAATACAAACCCAAGTGAAAGTACAGTACAACAGTAATGAAATAACAAATGAAGTAAAGCAAACCAGCAACCACTGAGTCGTCCTCTGAATATCCCACATGAAGGGTGGGTACTAATGGTCTCCATAGCTCCTCGGGTCCAGCCGTCCACTCCATGTACGTCCCACCAAGTGGTCCTCCTTCAGGTATCGTTCTGCTCTACTAGACTCCACCTTGATCAGTGATTTCTGTCATCTTCATCCAACACAACGTAGTATACGATACTCAATAGGGACCTCGAGACCCCCAAAGGTCTCCCAGAATCCACAAAGGATAACCACAAAGGAAAGATACAAACACGAAGTATCAACCAACTCAACATAGGTATATGCCCATACATATACCTAAGTCATCAATTCCAGTTCGGCTAAAACTCATGTGCCCATTTGCAACCCATTCCACATAGGAAAGCAAAACCCAATACACACATGAAAGAAAGTCAATAACATCTATGATAACGACTGAAAATGAAGACTCAACTAACAAAGGAATACTACTCACGTAGAGGGTTTGATATGATTGATGTAGCCTCAGAATCATCTCCCCTACTGAACCCACATAGGATCCATGTACAGAAGTCGTCACTGCCGAACTCACGTAGGATCCAAGTACAGTAACCATCGCTGCCGAACCCACGTAGGATCCAAGTACAGTCTTCATCGCTGTCGAACCCACGAAGGATCCAATTATAGTCGTACTCACTGCCGAACCCACGTAGGATCAACGTACAGTTTCCATCATCGTCACTGTCACAACCACCTCTGGGATTCCCGCACACAGCACGCTCGATTCTGGGAGGGTCCTCCCAACAAGCCAAAGGGGGTCGATACATCAATTGTAACGATGTCCAATGTTGATGTATCCCAATGGTCTCCCACGTCATAGGTGGCTAAACCAAACAAACATGTCTAATACACTGTGTACAAGACAACCAAGCCATTTTCCAAAAAGTACACGGCGTGTTTGTATGGTTACACGCCGTGTCTTAAGACCTCGGGTACTACCCATGTACTACGACCTGTGTCGGGGGGATGTTCGTTTAAAAAATATGTACATGGCATGTGGTATGGTTACATGATGTGTCTTCAGTCCCCGGGTACTATCTGTGTACCACATCCTATGTCGAAGCGAAGTTCATGTAAAAAGTATGTGTAGGGCATGTGGTATGGTTAGACATTGTGTTTAATCTCCTGGGGTCGGCCCCGTGTACGCTGTCCATGTGCCCGCGCACGGCCTCAACCCGTGTTCTCAAACCTGTGTAATTGCTACACGGGTTAGTCATACCACTCTCCATTTCTGTCCATGTGATAGTGTACATACCCGTGTACTCTACACCATGTCCGTGTATCCCCAGGTTACACGCCGAGTCTCACGAAGCTGTTTCTACCATTCTGCGTAGAGTACACGTGGTGCCTCATTCCCGTGTACTTCTGTCTGTGTCCGTGTATTTCCGAAAATAACTCTGAGTCTCACATAGCCTCCACCACCTTGCAGTGTGGCAAGTACACGCCGTGTGACAGAGGTAACATGCCGTGTGTTAACTGTCTGAAATCTGAAACCCTAGCCGCATAAATTTCTATACTACACGGCGTGTTCTCCAAGAATACACGCCGTGTAGTCTGGAATTTTCTAGAAATGACACCTCGGGTCAGCGCACCTCCCTTGATTCCAGTTTTTCATTCAGATCATTTTTTCATCATGAAACATCAGACTCTAGGTCACCCCATTGTCCCGAAGTTGATTCCGGCATTCTCGGGATTCCGATAGGCTCCAAAAACTCATTTTGAATTCTCGCTCAATGAACGGTCGAGGAACGGTCCATTCCATTCCGATCCTATCCATCACCCGCTATTGTCGTTGCACCTCCTCTAGGTTTCTATGATGATGAGTCTTCAATTTTGGATTGTTTTGTCACTTAACAAACTCGTAACGATCCGTTTTTATTCATCTATTAAGAACACGAAGAACCGCCAACAATCACAAAATATGCGGAGGATTCAGACCGTGTTAGTTTGGACCGGTCTCTCCACATTAGTCCATTAGAAAGAATTTGAAGAGTACAAAACAAGAAGGAAATAAGATTCAATCATAACACACACCTACCTCATGACGCGATATGTAGAGAGGTGGAGTCGTTCGTTGTCTTCGGAAGGTGACGTCGAAGTGCGCCTGAGGAGGAAGTGGTGTCTCCTCTTTTTGTCACAGAGAGAAGAAGAGGATTGCGTGTCATTTATCTTCATGGAATCGTTGCTCTACGTCGATGAGTTGTCATTCTTAATGGAGAGGATGATGTTCTTCAATGATGGAGGAGCTTCCTCCTTCCATCACACAAGGCTCTCTTCCCAAATTCCAACACAACAAGCCAACCAAATTAAAATAATGTCACCCCTTATTTTAATTGTTTATGCAAAGCATTTTAAAATTTTAGGAATTCATAACACTCCTTAACTAATTGAAGTGGTTCAATTAATTGTTTAATGTGTGTTGGAATGATTTTAGAGGGAGAGAGAGATTGGAAGGGTTACACATTTAATTCCATGGGGATAAGGGGTTATTGGAAGTGAAAAGGTAGGGGATCATGTGCACCCACCTTACATTTATCCTCATATGGGTAGTTAGGATGCTAGTGGGTCCCACCCAAACTCCCCCATGTAGGATAAAAAAACCATATAAATAGAAATAGAATTTGTACCAAAAATTTATTCACTTTTCATTTAATCCACACTTTTTAACTTCTCCTCCCGCACAAAAGAAAAAATAGTAAAGGTCCCCTTAAGAAATTACCAGCATTGCAAATTCATCGGTGCCCTCAGATTTCAATTCCGAGAACCAGTTCAAAATATAGAAAAACCTGCTTGTTTGTCTACTGAACGTACCCGATCTAAACATAGAAAATTGATTCCGGGCACACCGAGTCTCAGAATCAAGTGTTTTTAGAAGTCACAGACTCTAAATATTCCAAAGTATTTAAACAAAAAATTCCATGAAATATTTGGGTATTTATATTACTCCCACCTCAGGGCTTTACGTCCCCATAATGCTACATCCTAAACTAGGGAAACAATTGAGGGTACTGTGCATGCATCTGAGCCTTCCACTCCCATGTGCTCTCCTGAAGGTTCCCATGCTGCCAACGAATATGCCCTAGAGGAATAGTCCGTCCACGTAGTACTCGCTCATGTCGATCCTCAATCTCCACCGGGACCTCGGCAAATGTTTTCCCATCATCGATGTCCAGCTCCATGTGATCAGTGATATGTGTTGGGTCATGCATGTATCTCCTCAATTGATATATGTGGAAGACGTCATGCACCCGGTGTAACTTAGGTGGAAGGGCCAGGCGGTTAGGCACCTCGCCTACCCTACTAAGGACCTGTAATGGTCTGAAGAAACACAAATATAACTTGCCGCCCCGACCAAATCTCTGTAATCTACGTCCAGGTGAGACCCATAAGAAAAAATGGTCACCATCCTCGAACTGCAGTGGTCTCCACCTCCTTTCAGCGCAGGACTTATGTCTACTCTTTGTAGTCCTCATCCGCTCCTGGATGATCTGCACCTTCTCCGTCATGGCTTGGACCATCTACGGCCCCACAAGTGCCGACTCGCTATGGACTGTCCATCATAGAAGTAGTCAGCATGGTCATCCATACAGTGCCTCGTATGGTGTCATCCTGATGGTAGAGTGGTAACTGTTGTTGTACGCAAACTCCAACAAGTGTAGGTGATCCTCCCAACAGTGGCCAAAGTCAAGGACGCATGCATGGAGCATGTCCTCAAGTGTCTGAATGGTCCTCTCCATCAGGCCATCCATCTGAGGATGAAAGGCAGTGCGCAGGCATAGCTGCGTCCCAAATGCCTCCTACAACCACTTCCAAAGCTGGGAAGTAAAACGAGAATCTAAACCGGAGATGATAGAATATGGAACACCATGAAGCCATACGATCTCCTAAACATAGAGGTGTCCCAATCTCTCTACTTTGCCCTGCTCTCTGATAGGTAGGATGTGGGCTGACATGGTGAGTCGGTCGATAATCACCCAGATGGAGTCATGTCCTCTGGAAGTATGAGGTAGCCCCGTCAGGAAATCCACGGATATCCCATCCTACATCCACTCTGGGACCTCTAAGGGCTGCACCAAGCCTACCGGTACCTGGTGCTCTGCCTTCACATACTGGCAGGTGAGGCATCATGAAAGAAACTCCGCCACAACCTTCTTCATATCTGGCCACCAGTGCTGTCGTCTAAGATCCTGGTACATCTGTTCCACTCTTGGATATACCGCAAGAGGGGATGTGTGAAACTCCCTCATCACTTCCTCCTGCTGTGCAACTGGTACCATGGTACGTCCCCTGAAGATGATGACGTGCTCTTCTCCTTCAAAAAATCCATCAGGCTCTTGCCCTGTGGATATCTATGAACGTTGCATCTCATAGTCAACGTCCCCACATTGTGCCTCTCTGACCCGCTGAAGAAGTAGAAGAGTGACTGTGAGTGACAGTAGAAAGGCTTCTATATCTCTATCCATGAAGGATATCTGGAATACGGCTAGCTGCTTCGTCACCTCTACAAGTAGCTGAATTCCTGATCTCTTGTTGATAGCATAAGATACTAAATTCCCCTTCATAGCAGTATAGACTATATCAAAGTCATAGTCTTGGAGGAACTCAAGCCATCACCACTATCTCAAGTTCAGGTCCTTCTGTGAGAAGATATACCTGATACTCTGGTGGTAAGAGTAGAATATAAATCACTCATCCATGAGATAGTTCCACCATATCTTTTAGCTGAAGACCAATGCTGCTAACTCCAGTTCATGGGTAGCGTAGTTCTGATCGTACTACCTCAACTATCATGAACCATAGGAGATCACTACCCTCTCCTACATCAAGACACACCCGAGTCCAGTCCCTGATGCATCGTAGTAAACTACGTAACCTACACCCTCATCTGGTAGCCTCAAGATGGGTGCACTGGTCAATCTCTGCCTCAGCTCCTAGAAGCTCTGCTGACATATATCTGACCACCCGAAGGGTTTCCCCTTCTTCATCAAAGCTGAAAGTGGTTCTGCAAATCTGGAGAATTCTGGCACAAGTCTCCGATAGTACCCATCCGGACCTAGGAAACTCCGCATCTCCGTCATGCCCCTGGTTGGCTCCCAAGAAAGTACTGCCTCAATCTTCGCAGAATCCACATCAACTCCCACATCTGAGATGACGTTCCCCAAGAAGTGGACCTCTCGAATCGAAAACTGACACTTAGAGAGCTTACCATAAAGCTCGTGCTCTCGGAGTTTTTCCAGTGCAACCCGCAAGTGGTACGCGTGAACCTCTTTAGTAGTCGAGTAAATCAGTATGTTGTCGATGAAGATTACAACAAATCAATCAAGGTAAGGCTGGAAGATCCTATTCATTAGACTCATGAACATTTCTGGAGCATTGGTTATGACGAATGGAATAACCACGAACTCATAGTGGCCATACCGACACCTGAAGGCTCTCTTCTTCACATCTGCGTCTCAAACTCTGAGCTGATGATAGCCTGACCTAAGGTCTATCTTAGAGAACCATCGTTCTCCCTTGAGCTGATCAAAGATGAAGTCAATCCTTCGGAGTGGATTCTTATTCTTTACATTCACCTGATTCAGGCGTTGAAAGTCGACACATAGTCGTAATCTCCCATCCGCCTTCTTGGCAAATAAAATCGGAGAATCCTAGGGTGATACACTAGGTCGGATGAATCCCTTGCCCTGAAATTCCTCCAGCTGTACTCATAGCTCATGATGCTTAGTGGCAGCCATCCGATATGCTAGAGTAGATATTGGGGCTATCCTAGTGTACCAGTCAATGTATAAATCTGCCTCTCTATGATGAGGTAGTCCAGGAACTTCATCAGGAAAAACGTCCACGAACTGATCCACCACAAAAGGAAAACTCGGACTCCGCACATCATACTCTCTGAGGATGAGACTATTCAACTGATGTGTGATCAGCTTCCCTCTCCTTCTCGCCGGGGAAGGTGAACCTATATCCATCTGTGCAGGCACACCATATTTTGTGGCTAATACAGTCGATCTGAGCATGGAATGTAGATAACCAATCCATGCCCTATATGATGTCGTAAGGCCTCAATGCCACTACAAGAAGATCCCAGCCAATGCTCTTGACTCCTAGAGTAATCTCACGGTGTCGGAACCAATGTTTAATCATCGAGTCTTCTCCCGTAGGAGTCTCTAGCCATAATGATCGAGACAAAGACTCTGTCGGAATATCTGAGTTCCGAACAAGTGTAGCAAAAATAAAATAATGACTCACTCCTATGTCTATAATGACTACAGAAAGGGTGGAGTAGACATAGATAGTACCTCGAATCATTTCAAGTGTGCCGTGGTCGTAAGCCTCCACTGCCTGAAGCTGAGACTGCCTCTGTCCGCCAGCTCCCTGTGGTTGGGGTGGACCTCCTGGTGGTGGTGGTGGTGGTAGAGCTTCAAAGCATCGCCCACCACCCGCTGCTTGCCCAGCTCCTCTACCTCGTCCACCTGCTCCCTTTGAACTTCCACGGTTGAACCTCTGCCTCTGCATGGGTGGTCCCTCAACAGTCTGCTCCTCCTCTGCATGACAAGTTAAGCAGTCACGAGTCATGTGGCCCTTCCCGCCGGATGCAAAATAGTGCCTGCCTCTCGTATGAATGGATCTACTGCGTGTGCCCCGTACATCCGAACCAGTATCATGAGGTCTCCCACCTAATGTCCTGGTCCGCTTGGACCTCTGTGACATCTGCCTACTGCCAGTTACAGAAGGCTCCGCAACGTGTCACCCTGCGGTTGGCCTCGCTGTAACGCCCCGACCCTAGTTACCCAGAGTCGGTGCATTATTACATAACATTGGCATGATCATGAGAAAGATCAAGTCTCGAAAGACCGATTAGTTTAGTAGCCTTGGAATAACTAGATATATCCATAAATTTTTACATTACATCATAAAAAAAACATCTTGTCTTCATATCCCCTCATACTATCCCTGCAGGTCATTCATAAATTACTTCTTCATAATCCTGGAAAAAAAAAATAAAACATTGAAAGGGGTGAGCTCGGATGCTCAGTAAGGATAACATTATAGCAGAAGCTTTCATAGATAATCATAAACACTTAAGGCAATTTATAACTAAAACAAAAGCCTTTGAAACTTGAACTTTCAACATGGTATGGCATAAATAAAATGAAATAATGCCATTTACTTACTCACATGGATATTCTACTAGTCGAATGATCACATGCAATATCAATAACCACTTTCATAATGATGGAATGCATAATGCCAGACTATCATAACCACATAGCCAAGGCCTCGTGCCAAGACTACAAATAAGATTTTGCCAAGGCCTTGTGCCAAGACACTAGTTTGTCTCATGAGACCTACCGATGCATCGAGGAGCTATAGCGGGCTCCACCCGTCACTTATTAAGTCCAATTCATTCCTCATATGAATAGGTTTAAGCATAAAATAAACATTCGTATTAAAACTAGCATACGAAATGTCAATACTTTAACCACAAACCATGAATGGTATAAAAATATAACATCCACAGTCAAATATAACTCATTTGATACAATATGGAAGATTGTATTGTATCACATTAACCTCAATCATGAATAATGAAGGATTTTTACATAGATGAAAATAATCATCAAAACTATTTGAGAGAAATATCCCCCTTTTCTTGAAAACATTTAATAGTCACACTATTTTTCAAGAAGCCATTTAAAAATAGATTTTTGAATCAAAGTGTCCCATACAACTTTGAAACTTTTAAAATGAGTTTTAATTTTAAAACTTTAATGTCCATATAAATAAATCCTTAAAACCATTTTTAAAACATGGACATTAATGAGCAAGATATAGAAGAATAAGTCTTTAAAACATTTTAAAATGGTATTTTGGTTAGAGGTTCTAACCAAAAGAGAGACACTTGAATACAAATAATTGAGGTAATAAAAATTTGTAATATCATGAGAATAAAGGGATTCATGATATACTATTTCAAGTACATTATATACACCGCATAAAAGTGATTTGGTGTATATCAACAAAGAAGTCTCAGTTCAATGTAAATTGAGATGAAATCTCCCATAAAGGCCGTATCCTTAGGTTAAGGATAAATCAACGACATAATTATGTGTAAAAAAATATAAATACACTAAATATGATTGAATATTTAGTGTAAAACAATCAAAGGATATTCACACATATTCTTGTAGAAACAACACCAACGAATTGGATATTTAACTCAACAAATGGAGATTGAGTTAAAATTACTCTTATCAAGTTCATACCGATCACTTGAGAATTTATCAATGGAGTGATTATGTGTATCAAAAGTATATCCACAGAAAGGGGAGTGGAAATTAAGGCATAATCAAATGAATAGCGATTCCACACATAATCTTGGAGTAATATAATCAATGAAATATGTGTAAATCCAAATGAGTGGAAATTGAAATCTCAAATTCCCTTATCGGTTAGGTAACTTACGAAACATACACCCATGAAAGAAGTATCATAACATGATGATGTAAATACCCATAAATTAAATTATATTACACAATGAATACAATCATGGGCAGTACACCACATGCAATAATTAAGTGGTGAACAATGGAAATCTCACGGAATTGAAAGTGAGATAAGAAAATCCCTTACTTTGTAATTTTTCCTTGGTCGATGGTAGGTTTACCTCCTGTATAATGGTGAAATAACTGTTATTGAATAATACAAGAATCATTTACTTTAATATTATATCATATATGATCTTTTAACATTGATTTGTTAATAATATCTTAGAATTATCGTCATTTCGGGTGTTAACGGGTTCATTTTACTTTATATTCTTTGTTATGTGAGCCATATTCGTTATTAATGGGATGTATATTATTCATATCCAGAATTATATAAAGTCCTTATATACTATTTTTAAATCATCAAATTATAATTATACTTTAATGGATATGATGGACAATGAATCTCATCGCGTTCGTGGAGACGGTAGTCCGCACGTACGCACGAACGCTACTTCCATTTAATTTTTCATTTTAAAAGAATTGAATCCAAATGATACATAGGTATATTATTATTCCAGTATAATATAATATTTTATATATGTTACTTAAGTTCATTAACACCATCCTTTATATGTTCCATGTGTGGTATGAACGAGTCATATCATTTTAAGGGGGCGGTAGTCCACACTTCCTCAAATGAAATTATCGTATGTATATACAACATGAAACGAATAAGGATATGAAATAAAATGGAATTAAAGAAGATTATATATAAAATATATATCATTAATATCATATTTAATTACAGTGCCATCATAATGGCCACCATGAGAGGCGGTAATATGTATTTGAACAATCATCGTTTCGTGAGGCGTTAGTTTTCCATCCACAGAAACATTATGTTCATCATCCATTAGATGGAGTTGTGTGTATGTGTAGTTTTAATCCTTCTTATAACAACATCCTAGTATATTTTGGATACTGGTTTTGTTACAAAAGAAAGGAAATAAAAAGAGTTTGGGGGTTGGAGAAGCAAAATAATTGAAAATAATTTAAGAGAAAATGTTACCTTTAATTTAGGTAACTCACTTTGGTTGGAACCAAAGGACTTCTTGAAATGCTTTCTGCCTAAGGGGAAGCTTCAAGGAGGAGTAGAGGGATGTTGGGAGCTTAGTTGGGCAGAGTTTGGACGAGCCAAGTGGCTTGAGAGGTGTGAGGAATGAGTAGAAGTGGTCTCCTTTTATAAGGGAGAGGAGGGGCTCTTTAGGAAAGAGTGAAAGTATTACTTTATAATATAATTATATTCGGTTTATAATGGTCCAAAAATCATTGAGGTCGAAGATAAGATTACTCATATTCTAAATAACATCAACCAATAAGAATTGGACAGGTTTTAGTTAATATTTTAATCATTATAATCTTATTTATTTAAATGATTTATTAATGAGGTAAACATTGCATCATTATTGTGTCATTAATAATTTAAATTATTTGATGACTAAAAATTATAAATAAAATATTATTATGTAGGAAATCATTTTATCTTTCTAATGAATATTTATAATCGAAAATCCAACATGTATAACCCTATGTAAAAATTGTTCTTTTAAAATATGTAAGCTTTTGCCATTTTTGTATTCATTTTAACTTAATTAAAATAAAGTGTCATTATCACTTACAAGTGGATCAATGGGGTCCCAAAATTGACCCAAAGATGCCCATGGTCGACCATGTATCAACCAATAGGGTTAAGACACGTTTTAGGGTAATTTAGTATTATTATAATATTATTTTTTAACCCTTATTTACCGGATTTACCCTTAACCATGGTAAATAAAATTTTACCACAGTAATTATTCAAAATGTCTACAAATAAAAGTTACCTATTTACACAATTTGGACATCCTGATTCCAAATATAGAATCCATTTTTATAAATTCAAAACACAGAAGTGGCAGAAATAAATTTAAAATTAATTCCCGTTGTCAAAACAAAAAGCGTGTTTTTAAGAGGTGATAACTATCAAAAGATTGACACTTGTTTATGTTCGGTTTAATTGTAAAATTATGCCCAATGATCAACATTATATTAAATGGTAAAAATATATTCTAAATATTCTTTAAAACCACTCAAATTCACAATTTATCACTATTAATTATTTTGATTAAAAAAGTTGTTTTTAATTAAAATTTAGTAATTTTCACTATTCATCAAAATATAAAAGTTATCCGAAAAGTACCAAAATTTCAGCCTAGGCTAATTTCAATATTACAAATACAAAAATGAAGTCCATTTTGAAATATAAAATATATATGATTTCAAAAAGTAGGTATTACTATCCACAACGGCTAGTTTAATTAGTTGTGGTGTGTGTTAGAACTCGAGGTTGCGTACAACACACGCTATCGCATTATTCGAAGGGAAACGTACCGTGGAAGCTTGGGGTGTTACACTCGCTGCTGGAATAGGCTCAACAAGGAATCTCTCCACCAGAAGGGCTCACTCCAATACTCCTCCCAATGTATTAATGCTAAGGGAGATCATCGAAGCCCTGATCTAATGCCTCAGTCCCTGCTCAAAGGTCCGGGTACGGAAGAATGGGTCTCATACCATGTCTGTGGAGTAGCGCGAGAGGTCGGTAAACCTCGCCGAGTACTGGGCTACTATCATGCTACCCTTCTACAGCTTTAATAACTCCTGAATGTGCACCGCATGGAGGGTGGCTCGAACAAACTCCGAGTGGAAGAGGCTCTCGAAGTCCGTCCAAAATAGAGATGCCTTATCATGCACCTAGAGCATCAGGCTCCACCATCTACCCGCTGCTGTGTATAGGAGACTCACGTCAAGGATCAACATAAGATCTACTATTGTCCCTACCAATCTGAAGACTCTGACAACAACCTCCATCCAATTCTCGGCTTCCTAAGGGTCCTTCTCTCTGTGAAACCTGGGTGGCCTCTGTCGCTGAAACTCATGTAGCGCTCTCAGGCGGTGTGCACTCTCCGCTACTGGGGCTGGTAGTATTGGTGGCCCAGTGGGTAGAGGTACTTCTGGTTCCTTCACTTTAATGGGGACCTACACCAAGGCCACATCGCTTGGTGGGCTTTCATCTCGCACAATGATCAAAATCATAGATGGGTGCCTTCGTGGGGCCATCTTGAAAAGTAACAGGTCCGCCACAGTTAGTAAAATATTCCTGGTGAGCTGACACAATGTAATCACAATGAAAACATTTGAAACACACATGCAACCAGTTTTTTCGAGCACTGAGTTAGAAATAAGAAGTCAGGGTCCTAGTGTGTGGATACGTTGTATGTCACACCAACACTGGACTCCTTGGACTGATAACCACAATCAATACTCTTAACACTATTTCTTTACAGAAATAAATTATCAGAGTCTTGAGTTTTGCGGTAGAACCGACACCTTTGATACCAATTTTTCACGACCTGTCCTCGGGGCCCATTTTGTGACTACCCCAAGCCCTCCTTCCATAGGACAGGGGCTGGTGACTGGCACAAAAGGCGTAAATCCCGATAAAATGGAAGGAATTTTATTTTTATAAGTAAACAAACACAACCGAGTATGAAAGCAGAAGTAAACACTAAGTAAACTGAGTACAAAAGTAAGTTCTGGAAATTAAATGTGCCAACATACAAACCCAACTGAATGTACAGTACAACAGTAAAGAAAGAACAGCTGCAGTAAAGTAAACCAGCAACCACTGATTCGTCCACTGGATATCCCACCTGAAGGGTGGGTACAGATGGTCTCCCCAGCTCCTTGGGTCTGGCCATCCGTTCTGTGTACGTCCCGCCAAGTGCTCCACCTCCAGGTACCGTCCAACTCCACTAGACTTCACCACTATCTATGTTTTCTATTGTATGCATCCAACACAACGTAGTGCGGGAATAGCTCGTGCAGGGGTGAGTATAGGATACTCAGTAGGGACCCCGAAACCCCCGAAGGTCTCCCAAAATCCAAAAAGGATATCCACAATGGAAATATACAAACACGAAGTATTAACCCACTCTACTTAGGTATATTCTTATACATATACCTATGTCATAAATTCTAGTTCGGATCCAACTCACGATCCCGAGTACAAACTAGTCCACACAGGAAAGCACAACGCAATCCACACAGAAAAGCAAGTCAATCACATTGATGATAATGACTGAAAATCAAGACTCAGATCACACTAGAATACTACTGATGAATGGGGGTGGAGATGATAGATGTAGCCTCAGAATCATCTCCCCTACTGAACCCACGTATGATCCATGTATAGAAGTCATCACTTCCGAACCCACATAGGATCCAAGTATAGTAAGCATCGCTGCAGAACCCACGTAGGATCTAAGTACAGTCGTCATCGCCTCCAAAACCACAGAGGATCCAAGTACAGTCGTCCTCACTGCCAAACCCATGTAGGATCCAAGTATAGTCTCCATCATCATCACAGTCGTAGCCAGCTCTAGGGTTCCCGCACACAGCACACTCGATTCCGGGAGGGTCCGCTCCACGAGCCAAGGGGGTCGATACATCAACTATCACGAATTCCAGAGTTGATCTATCTAAAAGGTCTACCATGTCATAGGGGTCTAAACCAAACAAAGGTGTCAAAGACACAGAGTACAAGACGACCAAGCCATTTTCCAAAAAAGTACACTGCGTGTTCGTATGGTTACATGCCGTGTCTTCAGACCTCGGGTACTGCTCGTGTACTACAGCCCGTATCGGAGGGCTTTTTGTGTAAAAAGTAAGTACACAGTGTGTAGTCTGGTTACATGCCATGTATGCAGTCCCCGGGTACTGTCTGTGTACCACATCCCATGTTGAAGGGATGTTCTTGTAAAAAGTATGTACACGACGTGTGGTATGGTTACACGCCCTGTCCAAACTCCTGGAGTCGGCCCCATGTACATTGTCCATGTTCCCGTACACAGCCTCAACCTGTGTTCTCAAACCCATGTAATTGGTACACGGGTTAGTCGTACCATTGGCCATGTATGTCCGTGTGATAGTGTACATTCCCATGTACTCTACACTATCTCCGTCTATCACCGAGTTACATGCCGAGTCTCGCGAAGCTGTTTCTACCATTCTGCGTAGAGAGTACACGTCGTGCCTCTTGCCCGTTTACTTCTTTCCGTGTCCATTTATTTCCCAAAATACACGCTGAGTCTCGCGTAGCAGCCACCTCCTTGGAGTGTGGAAAGTACACACCTTGTGACAGAGGTCACACGCCGTGTGTTAACCATCTGACGTCAGAAACCCTAGCCACATAAATTTCTGTACTACATGGCGTGTTCTCCAGGAGTACACGCCATGTAGTCTGGAATGTTCTATAAACGATGCCTCTGGCTAGGGCGCCTTCTTTGATGCCAGTTCTTCATTCTGATCATTCATTCCTCATGAAACATTCGAATCTAGGTCTCCCCATTGTCCCGATGTTGATTATGGCATTCTCGGGCTTCCGATCATCTCTAAAAACATGTTTTGAATTATCACTCAATGAACGGTTGAGGAACGGTCCATTCCATTCTAGTCTGATCTGTCGCCCGCAATTGTCGTCGCACCTGTGCTAAGTTTCCATGATGACGAGTCTTCAATTTTGGAACATTATGTTGCTTAAAATACTCATAAAGATCCATTTTTATCATCCATCAATAACATGATGAACCACCAACAATCACACAATTAGCGGAGGATTCAGACCGTGTTAGTTTGGCCCGGTCTCTCCGCATTAGTTTGGTAGAAACTAGTTAATGTGAAAAAAACAAGAAGGAAATAATATTCAATCATAACACACCCCTAACTCGTTGACATGATCTGCGGAGAGGTGGCGTCGTTCATTGTCGTCGGAAGGTGATGTCGAAGTGCGCCCGAGGAGGAAACGACGTCTCCTCTTTTTTTCACAGAGAGAAGAAGAGGATTGCACGTCATTGATCTTCAGGGATTCGGTGCTCTACGTCGAAGTGTATTTGTTATTCATGGAGAGGATGAAGTTCTTCATTGATGGAGGAGCTTCCTCCTTCCTTCACACAAGGCTCTCTTCCCAAATTCCCACACTACAAGCCAACCATATTAAAATAAGGTCACCCCTTATTTTAATTATTTATGCCATGCATTTCAAAATTTTAAGAATTCAAAACACTCATTAACTAATTGAAGTGGTTCAATTAATTGTTTAATGTGTGTTGGAAAGAGTTAAGAGGGAGAGAGAGAGTGGAAGGGTTACACATTTAAATCCAAGGGGTTAAGGGGTTATGGAAAGTAAAAAGTTTGGGGCTCGTATGGGACCCACCTTACATTTATCCTCACATGGGTAGTTAGGATGCTATTGGGTCCCACCCTAACTCCCCCATGTAGGATAAAACCGCCTTAGAAAAAAAATAGAATTCGTACCACAAATTTATTTATTTTTCATTTAATCCAAAGTTTTAAACTTCTCCTCCTGCACAAACGCAACTACGGTAAAGGTCCCCTTAGGCAATTATTGGCATTTTGAATTCATCGGTGCCCTTAGATTTCAATTCCGAGCACCAATTAAAAAGATAGAAAATCCCTCTTGTTCTTTTACTATCGTACCCAAGATAAACTTAGAAAATTGATTCTAGGAACACCGGACCTTAGAATAAAATGTCGTTAGAAGCCACATAATCAAAAAAATTCAATGTATTTAAGAAAAAAATTTCCATGAAATTTCCGGGTCTTTATAGAGACTTCCTTATCAAATGAAATAATTTTTAATTTATAATGATGGTTTGGGGAAGAAATGAAAACTCGTTACAAAAGGATATCATAGATAATAGGTTTCTTCTTATAGTGTAAGAAAAAAAAATATAGGATCCATGGTTATAATATATATAAATATATATGGAATTTTATTCGATGATGCTGTAATAACCAAGATTCGTAATTCTAAATTATTGTGTGAGTAAACACCTTATTTAAATATCAACATTTAGATTGACTAAAGAGACCAAATTTTTACAATAATTAATTTCTATATTTTTAACATTTATTAAGTTACATACAATCGAACAACATTTTAATATTATTTTTTAGATAGTATAGAAAAATTTATAATAAAAAATAAATTTTCAATCTCATAAAATAGACATTTTAACTATATAAGTAATTTTATAATACAATTTGTTACTTCAACATCTCTAAAAAAACACTAAGCATTTCAAACTAGTTTCTACCAATAATTTGTTGTACATTTGATCACAATCGGGGGAAATGAAAAAATAACAGGGTAGAGAACAAACACTCAATAAGTGTAAATAAAATAGATATCAATCAAATATCATAAGTGAGAAAAATATGGGCATATATAATATAGAAATAGAAAATATAAAAAATAAATATGAAATTTAAATATTTTATGAGAACAATATATAATTTTTTGAGATATAAATAATTAAATTCTTTTGTAATAATAACTACTTCCATGGTATTGAAATTCATAATGATAGATATCTAATTATATTACCTATTTAAATATATCACCAATTATACATCGCAATCATACTACCAAGGACTAGTGTTTTGGAAATAATTTATTTTGTAAAGATATATATGAATTATACCCTAGTTAAATAGTCTGTTGTGACCTATTTATTAATCAAGAAGCTATATAGTACTGATCATTTCCCACCACTTATTTATTTATAATACATTCATTATATGACATATATCAATATCAATACAATACAAACTTAACCATTATAAGGGGTCCTCAAATATATGTATTTAGAAACAATTATAATGACACCAATAAATTTATATATAAAAGTAAAAGATATAACTTAACAATAACCCTTCGTGATGAATAAGGTGCATAGTGAAATAGTACATAATCAACTCGCCTATCTGATCAATAAACATTTGTATTAAAAAAACAAAAAGTTTCAACTACTATTAATTAATTATTAAATTTATTTCTAATAATGAATAAAAAAAATATTTAATAGAGTATTGGGTATAATTTCAAGCTAATAAGTTCCCAGTAAAATTTAATATCAATTCTAGGTGAACACTATTTCGTCAATGTAAGCAAATATAGAGTGTTTATATTGTATATGCTTTTGAATGAAAATTATTAATGTATCAAAGGATGATATAAAAGGAAAAAATTATTGATGGATTTCTATGAGAATAATACCCCAATATAAAATTGTGTTATAGGATTTTGAATATAATCCCAGTCTAATATACACAACAATAAAAGGAAAAATTTCGTGAATATGAATTTTATATCAATGATAAAAAATAATGATTAAAAAACAATATGGTAATGGAAATATAATAATCAAAAGAACATGAGAGGAAATCCATGAAATTAAAATATGATCAAATGACAGATATACTATTTACCTAATATTTATATGGAATTCAAAACAAAATATATTAAAAATAAGTTGTGAAATATTATATATGTCTTAAATAATTTAGAATTGATACAAATAACACATTTGAGTTATGAAATTACTAAATCAAAACACTTTGAATTAAAAATATTCAAAAGGTTCATTAAATAAATTTAATTATAGGTGAATTGTGATATAAAATATTTAGGGTTTAGTTGGTACATAATAAAATAAAAAATATTTTGTATAACATAATCACGTCTCAACGGATTTAATATTTTGACAATGAAATCTTTAAAGAAAAATAATCACTGAGGTAAAAATAATTTCACATTTTTTTATGAAATAATTATATTAATAAATGAATTAAGGAGTAAATTCAATACCTTGAATTAATTAGGATGAAAAAATCAATATTATAATGATATATATTCGAAAATTATGTTTTTAATGTAGTGAATGAATGTTGAATTAGTGTAAATACGTTAATTCATCCATAGATGAAATTATTTTTAATATATTTTATAATAATTTAAATAAGAACATTACCCTTTTAAAAACCTATTTATCATACACATCCTTTTATAGTAATAATTTATAATTAATTTTTACATTCATATTATCTAGTTACATCTATTAGTAATATCAGTTGTGAGTAATCATGGTTTTTAAAGCAGTTTAATAATACTAATTTAGATAATAATGATGTTCTAAAAGTACATCATTAATATATCATATGTTTTCCCAAAAATAATTTTTAATATTTATTTATATATTTTTAATTTCATTTTATTTATTTATTGTTTACATTTTGTAATGATGAAATCAATAAGAACCTTGTTTTAGTGATTTTGTACAAATAGATGTTGGTATATAAATTAATGATTTTAAAATTATTGTCACCATTATAGTGAAAATAATAAAACATAAATTTATAATTTATATATTTTATTATTAGTAATTATATTACCATTTCAATCCATGATAATATTTATTATCATTTTTCATGTAGGTGCTTAGACAAACCCAAACATGAACATACAATAATTAATAGATTATTATTATTAAGAATGTTGATTATAAATGGAATAATATAATTATTATACAAGTTTCATTATATTATTAAGATATTGTTTATGAGGTGAGTCATATTTCAATGGGGGTTAATAAATAATATATAATCATGATGAAAAAGTATATATGTTACTTTTTAGAGGCAGTAATCTTCACAACAAAGATATTACATATTATTTTCTCAAATAATGACAGGGAAGTAAAGTATATTAAATGTATTACTTTCAAAATAATAAATATATTATATAGTTAATATTTTTTTATTAAATTCCATAATGATAATTAGTTATAATAGGTAGTGGTGAAAACAAGAAGTCGTCAATTTGAAAGAGCTGTTGTTCACATAATTCAACAATGATAATATAGTTTTTTTAATAAAAAAGTTAAAAGTTGGTTAAAATGTATTAAAATTTTAAAAATAATTAACTATACAAAAAAAATTATTAATGATATACTTTTAATGAATAATTTTGAATGTAACAATTAGAATCAAAGATCTTAGAGAAAAATAGTAACCATATAGAGGTCATCAGGGTTCCCATAAAAGAATTCACATAAATTGAGGTACTACGTTAATATCATGTGATTATAGGATCAAAGAAATAAATTGAATTTTTGGAAAAAAATAATTAAAAAGGTTATTTTTTAAGCCTAATTTTTATTCTTCATGCAGTGATAGTTAAATTCCCTTTTTAATATGTGTTGTGATTGTATTTTTATAAAACAATTTCATCTTTATATAAAATGGAATATACTTCACATTTCATGAACACTCAAAAATGGAAAATAATAGATTTTCCGATGAAATATGTTCTATAGTACCTTATGGTATTATATCCCCAAATTTATTGGTTTTTTTGTATTTAATTTACCTCTAAAATATTTCTTTTACCATTTAAGGATTTACTATGGTGACTAATTTTACACTAATAATTACATTTAATGAAAAAGAATATTGTGGAACATTTTTAAATATATTTTACCTTTATTTTAAAAATATTAAATAAATTTCCATAGATAAATTTTATATTTTTAATAAATGAAGATTTTAACATTATTTCATGTAACACATAAACACAAATTTTTAAAAAATGTATTTTTTTTATGATTAAAATTTATAAATTAGTTAAAATTATTAATTTAATTGGACTTAAATATATACATTATTTTATTATACATAAAATATTGTATAATTTTCTATAGAATCATGTAAAAAGAAAATGATGAAAAAATAATATTTAATTAAAAAAAGGGCTAAAAACTGTGTTTACTTGAAAATATTACTATTGTTCCAAAAATGTTAAAATTAATATTGTTATTTTATAATGAATACTTCTCATAAAATAATATATATAATCAGTTGAAATGATTTATAAACATCTTTTTATTTCTTATATAACAATAATTTCATAAAATTCCATTATTTCATAAAAATTGTATTTTTCACAATTAAAATAATATTAATTTATTTCATAAAAATTCCAAAAAAGAATCCGAATATGATATAAACATGTCGAATAAAAAAAAATTATTTCATAATAAATTTTTAAAATTTAAATATTTTCCTTTTAATTAAAATATAATAATAATTTTTGAATAATAAAATGTCATTTTTAAAATAATACACTATTCATATTCATATTTCCTATCAATTACTAATAAAATTAGTGTTAATCTATTATTAATTTCAATAGTATATTTTTTTTAAAAATATATTTATTTACAGTTATTGTTCCAATTTTTTGAGTGATCCATTTTAATGTATAAATTATTCTTACGTACCTATACTATCATAATTTATTAATTTCATTAACATGATATAGACCTTTTTCTTATTCTCCTATATATCTCATTATTTTAATACATAACTTTTTTCCTATAAATTATATGGGTTAATATGAATATTTATATACATTTTTATGGGTTATTGTAGCTTAGTGTTTTATTTATCACATGCAATAGAAAATATGTGGTCTTAAAAGAAAATAAATTTATAATAAAATGTTGTTACATTTTACAGTATTAAATTAATTGCATATTCTTAATTTAGAAATTACTCTCTTTTTAATATTGGTGGGGTTATTATTAGATTATTTCCCTTTCAGTATACAACTTATAATGTGACTCCTAACATACTCTATTAGGAAATATTATTTTACTTATGTTTCCTTAAACAACATTATTCATTCATGTAATCATATTCTAAAGTGTGTCTATAACCAAATCATACATTCTCTAAAATATTAATTTCGCAAAACCATTTGAATCTACATGACATTTTTTGGAATGGAATGAGACATGAGTTGGTCATCCTACTCATTCCCTTGATAAATATATTATATAAAATAAAATATATGGTATACATAATTGGTGTAATGAGATCACACTAAATGGGATTTGGGGTGATACATATAAAAATGTAGTAAAATAGAAATAGTTTCTCATACCATGTATAATAATGTGTATCACACCTAATAATCAGAAATTTTCAATAATAAATAATGAAAATCAACAAAATAAAGGTAAAGAATCATACATATTACATGAAATAGACAAGAATAAAGTATTGTTCCTTCACCCATGCTCAAAACCACCGTACTAAGAGAAGAATGGTGAAGAAAAAATTATTATTGGTATTTTTTAGTGAAAATATTATCCCCCTATCAAAATTACATCTTAGAAATAGTTGGAATTTTTTGTTCCCTTAGGTTATGTTGAAAGGAAAACCAAAATAGAATAATAATCAATAAAACTAGAGCACCTGTATAGGGTGATTTACATCAAGTGTAGTCCATCAGACAAGATAACATACACTGAAAACTGTTATAGGAGGTATGTCAGGATCAATGTGTGTGATAATTTAGTCTATAATGACTTCTAACATGACATATGATTCAATTAGGGAATTATAAAGGAAACATTGATATAATATTTCATATTTTATAATCACTATGGTATTAGTAATAATATAAGAATGTATAGTCTTTTTGAATTTGTACGTCTCTAATGCATATTCTACAAACATCCCAAAATCATTTAATTCTAAATTATAACATAAAAACCCCATTTGAAGTTCCATATATCATCCAAACGATATCCACAATATAAAAACTAAGATCCACTCAAGAATTATCTATCTTGTCATGTAGAACCTTCATTAAAATCAACTTCTAGTAAGCATCAAGCTATTTAGGGTACAAAAAAATCATAATAATAAATTATAATTTCAATAACAATGAAATGAAAGACCTATATTTTCTATAAGACTAGTTAAACCATTGTTGAAATAAATTTAATGTAGTGAGTAATAATTTCAAACTGATCAACGAAACAACAATGAATAGTACATCAAATGAGACATACTACATCATAAGCACACAAAAAGATATGAAACACAATTGAAGAAAATTCATGTTGAAGACCAATTCAATAGAAATGGATAACATAATTAACAAAGAAATAAACCTAAGTCATTTACACAGAATATTTTTATACATAATGTCATTATTATTTTTTAATTATTCCATCATTTTAAAAATAATTCACTTTATAATTTGAACATAAGTTTATATAGTGACATCACAATCATTGTATTATTGTAAATAAACTACATCTTGTACCTCAATCTAGGATATTTTTTCCTCCTCTAGGTTACCATTTAATATAAAATTATTATTTTAATGGTGTATCAATATATTCATCTAATTCGATACCTTTTGAAGCATCTTCACTAATATGTGATAATTATATTATGACATCCATAGGTTTTGGGGGGGAATATATTTTTTTGTGACCTAAAAACATCTTAAGAGTAGTCCAAATTGTATTTTATATGTTAGAGTAATATCTATGTTTTTCAGTATTCTTGGGATTTAAGTTATTAAAACCATATGATTCAATCATTTTTTTACCTTTACTAGAGTTTGATTTCAAACCAATCTCCTCAATTATATATGCTTCATCATATGAATCATGTAATTAATTACATGAATCCATATAGGAAACTTTTTCCTCATATGGAATCAATTCATGAGATCCACTAGTATTGTCTTGATCACCAACATGGTTGGGGGAATTAGTGGTGGAACCTAGAATAATGAGAATTACATTTTCAAAACATAAAAGTTCATTATCCTCTATTCTTGTACATTTCATAGTATGGTAATTTTCCACATAATGAGTTATAACCCCATTGTACTTCCCATCTAATTTGTTTTTTTTCAATTGGATCCTAAAATCCATAAGGGCCTAAAACATATATAATACTAGTATTTCAATCATTCAAAAACAACTTTTTTTTAATTTTAAATCAATGTCAATTTAAAATCTAGAGGGAACACTTCCCTATGTCCATAGTCATTCAAAGAGTGTGAATCAATAAATAAATAACTTCAATTATTAGGTAAAATTTCATATGGAACATCCTAAAAGAATAATATTTTCAATTTTTAATCTAGATTTGTGATGTGAGTGATTATAAAATATAAATCACAGGTTAACCCATATCAACCAATTGGATTAAAGTATTATTTGTAAAAATGTACAACACTAATTGAATTATAATAAGGTTTTAAATTAGAATAATTATTGATTGACAACACAAGTGAGGTGGTAGTATAGGGAAACCAATATAAATTGGAACAATAAGAGACATATTTTTCGACCATAATCTAGTGTATATTTGAGGACTCTCACAGACCAACCCCCAAAAAAACATGAGTGTCTCTCCAATAGTCTGAAATATATATTTCTATAAGATGTTTTAAAAAAAATTCAATGAATTTAATATGATTATATGGAATGATGTATTGAATATTTCCAAATTATATTTTCTTATCAAATTAAATTACATTACAGGAGTGATGAATTTCCCAATAGGCAATAAATTAAAATTTGATGAATAGAGGTTTACCTCTTTTTATGGGAATGAAATCATCGGGTGGACTCTATAAAATTTTTTGTCTCTATTTTTAAAAAATATTCATGATAATTATATCACTATACTTATTTGTCATGATATGTATTCTGGAAACCACATTATTGAAGGATCATGGATTTGTTTTGGGTTTTTCTTGGATACCCAGGTGTGGGCTCAGATGCATCTGTAACACCATATCTATTAAATTACATGAAAGTGAAGCATTGTATTAATTAATAAATTTAATCATTAAATAAACATAACATTATATTAATAACATTTTCATAAAATTAATTATTTTAAACATTGTAAATAATGCAAAAAAGTGATGAATGAAAAAATGACCTGAATCAATTATCAAAAGAAATGTTATAATTACTATCTAACATAATTTAAAAAAATAAATCAACCCTATATTTTGTCAAAATGAATTGTATTATAGAAAAACGTGTTATGTTTACCTCAATAATGAGTTCATTGATTTTAAAACAAAAAAATTATTACCATGTATCAAAATATATTTTCTAGATTATTGATACCATTTAATATATGATTAAGAGTCATTAAAAAAATTGTTGAATAAATTTTTAAATACATTTCACATAATCCTCATAAAAGTTATAATATAATCAAATATAATTGATAAATATAACTCATTAATGGAAAT
Source organism: Viscum album (assembly GCA_963277665.1). Lineage (NCBI taxonomy): Eukaryota > Viridiplantae > Streptophyta > Magnoliopsida > Santalales > Viscaceae > Viscum > Viscum album. Next base: position 1,615,119,945 of record OY728125.1, read on the forward strand.
ATATATGATTATCATTATTTTAATAACAATAACATATAATCCTCACAAGCTTAGGAAAGATTCTAAAACTCACCATTTCCATTATAACATGATTATAATAATATTTTCAACTGATTCTGTATGATAATTTATTCATTTACAAGACAAATTGATTTATTGATACGTATTTTTATCAAATTATTTTTTATTATCCATTTTCAATTATATATTCAAATAAAAATAGTTATTGTAACATCCCCAAATGATAAAGGGTCAAATGAATAAATGATATGACTCATGTCAAAAAGGTGCACCTTCCTTTTCGGGAGCCTGCCTGATTAGAACTCCACAGTTAAGCGTGCTTGGACTGGAGTAGTGATCAGGATGGGTGACCTCCTGGGATGTTCCCCAGGGTGTGTGTGAGTGAGGACAAAGCACACTGGAAAGGACATATGTTGGCATGTGGGGACTGTCATTAGTCAGATGACCCGTTCAGGCAGGTGGGTGGACCCTAGGGTGGGCCCCACGTGTCTGCGGGGGCAACTGGTGGTACCTGGTAGGCCAGAACCCGACGACCATGTTAAGGTGGGGTAGCTGTGCTGTCACTGGGGCCCGGTTGTCACATTTGATATCAGAGGAGGAACCCCAGCCTTAAGTGCGCGGTGCACTGCCTGGGTTGATATGTAGGGCCCACAATGAGGGTGTTGTGGTCTAAAGGGGGGGTGATTGTAACATCCCCAAATGATAAAGGGTTAAATGACTAAATGATATGACCCATGTCAACAAGGTGCACCTTCCTTTTCGGGAGCCTTCCTGATTAGAACTCCACAGTTAAGCGTGCATGGACTGGAGTAGTGATCAGGATGGGTGACCTCCTGGGAAGTTCCCCAGGGTGTGTGTGACTGAGGACAAAGGACATTGGAAAGGACATGTGTTGGCCTGTGGGGACTGTCATTAGTCAGATGACCCGTTCAGGAACGTGGGTGGACCCTGGGGTGGGCCCCACGTGTCTACGGGGGCAACTGGTGGTACCTGGTAGGCCAGAACCCGACGGCCATGTTAAGGTGGGGTAGCTGTGCTGTCACTGGGGCCCGGTTGTAACAGTTATAGTATTATCCAAAATGAGAATATCAAAAAATAATGAATATGTCCTCTCTTATAAAATATTTTTTTTATGATATGATATTTTTATTTCAGAATATGTACTCCTTTACATAATCGTTCTTATACATGGTGATTTTTCTATTCTGTTCTCTAACTTAATTATTCAACATCATAATGAAATAATTAAAAAGGGGTTTAAAGAGAATGTGATTAACAAAAGCATATCCCCTAGTAGATTTGGACAATAAGTATGGTTATTTATATTTTTCAGGAAATCGGTGATTGTTGGGCTAATACCCAATCTTCTCTTTATGATGGTTATTACTACTTAGTATACATACTCCAGAACCTACATCTTCATACAAGATCTAGAAATGCACATTATTTCATTGAGAATCATATAATAGATTATATACCAAAATTTCATGATGTTATCAAATACTTAGATTCATCCCTTAGTAATATCTTTTTTTCATTAATGTTAACTTATCCAAGTCACTAAAAAATTCAATACGACATCAAATAACATAATTTCTTGTTTATAAAATGTAAATAACTATAAAAAATAACTGAAGATAGTTAATTACATTTTTAAATAATAGATAATATTCAAATAGTGACATTATATTCTCTAATGTTATCTAAAATCACATTTGATAAAAACTATAATTCCCAATTCTTTCACACAAAGAATCTGGTGAGAGTAAAAATATTATTTACATTTTTCATTGAGATAAACCAAAGGGAAATGATTTTAACTATTAATATTTAAAATATAACAAAAACTATTGTGTTACAAACATTCAAAACAACATATAGGTTTTTTATTATTTATATTTATCAACAAATTTTACCTAATTAATCCCACGTATGTATAATAAAATGATCATTTTTCAACTATAAAAAAAGATAAATAATAAATATTAAGTTTTTAACATATCCCAAAAAACCTCTCCCTAAATTATCATATTGTTGTCATATAATGTGAAATACATTTAATTATAACCTAGGGAAATTGATACATAAGAATGCGTGGGCTCAAGTCCATCATAATAATAAATATAATTGATAGTAAAAAAATGTCACAAGAAGAAATATGAAGAGAATAAATAATATAATATCAATAGATAATATTAATAATTATATAATTAATTGAAACACTAAATATAACATATCCATGCTTGATATATCAGTAAATAAATTCATTAATATCAATAACTAGATCCATACTGATGAAATTCATTATGATAAGGAGACAATTCAATTCCATTATTAAAGGCATCATGATCTTATATGTCATAATCTTTTCATCAAGTCCCTTTTTTTAGGAATGATATTTTCCAGGGTATGAATAGTCCATAATTTCTCATTCTAGATTGTGACATGGGACCTATTGATCGATTAGTGGGATAAATAATACCATGTCCTGCCTTTGATATCTTAAAATTTAAATAAATGATATATTAAATATATTAAAGGCTATAAATTGTGTAATACAGTTTTCTTAAGAATTAATAGACATCTATATTGAGATACAAACGTATAGAATATAAATTATTATCACCATGTCAATAAAAGGGATAACATGATCTTAACACATCAATTTAAATAAAATGGATTTTTAAATAATAAATAATAAAGATTAACTTGTAATTAATAAATATCTATAGTGGAATAAAATTTAAATGCATTTTAAATATTTTAAGTGTAAATAATCTGAATATATTTTTATTTATGCACCCACCGAACTAACTACAAATCATAAGGAGTATATGGTTAAAACCATAATTTTCAAAATAATTTATTTTATTACAGTTTGTTAATTCTGTAAAAGCAATGGAAATAATAGTGTTCACATGAATGGTATTATAAGAACACCGATTACTCCAATAGATAATAATATGTAAAGATAAACACAATTACAAATTATCAGAAGTTTAATCCCCAAAAACAATATGGAATGATCTATAATGTAATCCATAAAAATTATATTTACAAAAAAACCAATTTTTTTGGAATAAAAATCATTTATAAATGATAAAAATATTATATACATAAACACTTTTTGTAATGGTAACAAAAGAACCAAAATCACATTAGAGGAATACTATAAAATGAAAATATGATGAAATAGAAGATATATATCATACATGATGTCAATTGAACATGGAATATACTATATAAAATAATCAATTTTCTAAAATATCAAGTATGTGTCATGGAAATTAATATAGATACAAATAACCCATATGAAATTAGAGTCATTCGAATTAAAACTGCTCAAAGGATATAATTTCAAATGGGGTATTAAATACTATTATTAATAAGATAGTACTGTTCAAAAAATATAAATGGTGATGTAACTATGCCATACCATATAAAACATATTTTATAACATAATATTTTCTCAAGGAATATATATTTAAAGTAATGAACTATTATGAAGAACATAATCATTGAGGTAAGATTCATTTGATTACATGGATACATAGAGGAATTACAGAAACATAGAAAAAAGATATAAATAAAATATCATGTATTAATTTATCTTAACAAATCAATATACTATAAAAATTTATTTAATAAATATGTTTGTATATTAATGGATCAATACTAAATTAGCACAAACTCTTACTTAAATTCATGTTTATTCAAATTGGACAGTAACATTTGTATAACAATAATATATATCTCAACCACCAATTTTAGAAACTTTTTATATCTATAACTTTATTTAATATTTTTTTATAATAATTTATAAAAAAATTAATTTTATTATTATCAATATTTTAAATAAATTTATAATAGTGGGGTTTTTATTCATTATTATCCCAAATATCCTTATTAATGATTCATGGATGTTACTGAATTTCATATTTTATAACAATTATTAAATCCTTAATTGCATTATATGGGTTTTTTAGCTATTCTAAATAAATATGAAATTCACAACGAGTTATTTGTTGATTATTCATGAATTGAAGTCAATATATTATTTAATGAGTTTAATATTAATTTAAAAAATATAGTGAAAAATAAAATATCTATATTCATATTTATATAGTATATTATCAATTGTTATGTTCTCAAAGTCATCCATGATATTAAATTATTCCATTTTCAAGTGTGTGGTTAAACCGACCCAAACATGAACATACCATAATTAATACATGATTATGACTAAGAAAGTTATTTCTTTTCAAAGTTACATTAATAATATCTCATAAATTTAATATCATTTTTTATATCCTCATATCAAAAATATCATATGGTGAATTTTTTTAACTTTCATGAATAGACTTTTTTCTTTATGAATAGTGAAAATTTATGATTTTAATTGAATACATATAATCATTAAATGTATTTTGAATGTTTTAAAATCTATTCTACATTAGTTTAAAATCATAATTTGTAGTAATTTTGGTAAAAACTCATTAATTAATGTATTTATGTACCCATTATTGTTAAAAAAATTAAATTTTATTTAAAAGCACATTTTACTGAGAACCATTATTCATCATCTTCTTTTATTTTAATTTTAAATTATGTTCTTAAAATAGAGATACTTTATTCATGAAATTTTTATTCTTCACATTCTATTATGAGGTCCAAATTTTCTAATAGGTGCCTTTTATTTTTTATTATTAGGAATATTAACTATAGAAATTTTGGTTACCATTGTAAAGTGTAAATAAACTATTTAAGGGTTAAAAACATTTTGATAAGGAAAATAAAATGAACCAGAAACTAGAAAAAATAATTGGTTGAGTCCATTTATTTTTTATTCATAGACTATTATATTATATGAACCTTTTTCCATTTTGAACGAGACTTTGTAATTTATACTATGTTATGGAAACAAATGTAAAAAATATCACAATATTTTATTTAATAATAATATAAATTCTAAATTTAGGTTAACTAGAGGATATATTCATTTAAAATAAAAAATATTTATATTCATCATGGTAATTTATTTTTTATTTTTGGTAAATGAATAATTAACATATATGTTTACACAGTGCTGGCACATTAATTATTCAATAAATGGAAAAATAATATAAATGATATTATAAATAATTAACATAGCATAATACAATTGAATAAATGTAGAAAAAATGAATTTAATGGATAAATATTAAATATTATAGAGTTTTGTATGTGTTTAATTTAAATTACATTCATTTCATGATGTAATTATTTTCACATTAAATGAGTAGTATTTAAATTGATGTTATGATATTTCAAAATAAATTATATTATTTGAATTTATTAATAATTAATATAAAATTTATGTTTATAAAAATAATTGTAATAATGTCAAATAAATCAATAATTATCCATTAATGGGATTTTTATACTTATTTTTATTTTCATGACCGAGAAAGAGTAAAAATCATTTTTGGCTGAGTAGGTGTGAAATAGGTTAACAAGGGGGGTTTAAAAAACATAAAGGTATAATTGTAGTCCAAATAGGTAATAATATATTTATATAACCATATTTGAAATAACAATTCTATAAGATTAGAATATTATAAATTTGAAAATACTTGGACTTTAAAATTAATTTATATCAAACTATAACATTATGAAATTATATCTGTGTGTCTCCCCCTTCTTATAAAAGGGAACACATTCTTCTTATTTTTTAATACTTAAATAACTATATGTTTTTTTCAAATACATACCTCAATACCTTAAAAACATCGATAACCATTTTCTAATGGAATTATTTTGTTCATTATATCAGTAATTTTGTTCATTAGATATTAGGAAAAAGATATTTCTGAAATAAATTGTATGGTTTTTTACAACATATTTTCATTTTTTTATAGTTCCATAAAATATTCTTCAATCACGACAAAACAATAACACAAGAATCATTCATATGAATATATTTTATTATGTTATTTAAATAACCTATATAAATAAACTTTTTCTTCAAAGGGGAAATGAAAGAATGGTTCATGTGTATAATGGAAAACCGCCACATGAACCAATGTTATTTATTCTCCTTCAACATATTTCATGAATATATTAAAATTATTGAAATAATTTTTATATATTATATCCTTATAAAAATTATTATTCTAAAAATAAAATATATCATTTATTTTATTACCTTTTTATAGACTAGAAAATGTTAATATAATTCACGCATACATGTGGAGTACCAACTCTATGAAGTGACGTGATTAATTTTTCACCACCACATCACAATAATGAAAGATATAAGCATTTCTAAAATAAATATAATTTATAATATAATTGTCATTCAGTAAAGTTAATATGAAAATTATGTTATTTAAATAATTTTCTTTCAAATATGATATCATTAGTCATGAGTAAATAAATCCTACTACCTCAATGATAGTTATATTTTTAATTTTCCATAATCAAATTTCATTATTTTTTTAAAAATAGAAATTTATATACAAAAAAGATACACATTTGATGATTATTATTCTTGAGATGATGGAATAATGAAAACTGTGACCTTATTCATCATACCCAATTCATTATGGGATTATAAATTAAATATCGTCAAAACATCTGACAAAAAATTAATTGATTTTCATATCATGTAAATAATAATATAAAAGGAATAATTAAAATTAAAATTTTTGTCATGATAAATGATTATTAAGATGAATTTATTATTTTGGAAGATAAATAAATTATGTGAGGAGTGAGACTCAATATAGGAAACTTTTAAAAATCCATTTTATTGTTTCCATTATAACACTTTTTCTTCAATGTTGATATTTTCAAAATGTTTAAACCATGTTTTTAAATAGATATTTTTTTTATAAAAGTAAATTTTTAACCTTTTTACAATAGTTAAATTCATTTCATAACGAACATTTTAATGATTTTTTTTATATTCATTTTAGAATGTTAATAAATTTTTTTATTATAACATCTATAAAGACAAAAATAATTTATCACCACTATAACAATTAGTTTTTGTTTGGATTAATTTATTTAATTAAAAAATTTATTAAATAAAACCCATCTGCAACTTTATTAGGGGGAATTTAGATTTCAAATTTGGACTTAATGAAAAGAGATATATTAATATTTGAAAAAAATCATATAGTTGTAAATAATGTTTTAGTGATGAATAATTTTATGTTTTATTATTATGGTATGGTTTCGGAAATTTTATAATTATTATTGTTTTCATTATAAACCATGGATCGGTGGTTTCATTTTTATCCAATGACTGGTGGTTCTATGATAATACATGGTTGGGTGATCACGTTATACTTCTACAATGCATTAAGTAATGGGATTAAGTCAACCAATTCAGATTCTCCAATTAAGGATATGGGAATATATTGTGTTGGTTGTTCCAAATTAGAGAATGGGTTAGTACATTTGGTTTCTATTAAGATATTATTATAATATAATGTAGTATTTATTCTATATGTAACTATGAAGGTAATTAAATTTGTTAACATGTGGTTTAATCAATATTTAAGAGTGATAATAAAATTATCCCACAAGTATCTTGATATCTATTGGTTTTTATAAGAATGTTTTGATTTCTCTAAATATGGTATTGGTCTTATGTTTATAAAAACTATTTGATTTTTATAATGGGTGAAAATTATATCTTTGAAAAACAATTATTATAATATTTTCATGACTTATATGAAACCAATATGAGTTTTATTTTCCATTAAATATTTCATATATAATGATTTATGAAAAAATTTATCTAGTGAAGTTGATATATTTTGTAGGAAAATGTTTTTTAACAACAATTTAATTTTTTTGAAAATGGAAGTCTTTTTATATGTAATAATGGACCAATGATTTCATTTTTATTTCATGTCAATTAATAAGTTTTTTTCTTATACCATGATTTTAATTTTTTCTACTGTTTAAGGATGGATTAGGGAAAATGATATGTAAGGTTTACTACTGTAACTATTTTTCATGAAAAAAAGTTGTATTTTAAAAATATAATTTTGTGTTAAAACTATGCACTAAGTATAATTTTACAAACTGTGATAAATGGGTTGTTATGAAAGAGTTATGAACTAATTACCTAAAATAATAAACCTAAAATGATATTTGGTAATTCAGGGAAGTTAATTAAATATTAATGTCACATTAACTTATAATATATAAGGATATTTCCTTATAGTTGGAATTAGAGAAGGGTTTTTATAACTAGATATGTAAGGATATTATTTGAACATATGTAAATATTCATCTATAACCACAATATATTTTTTGTTATTGTGAATTATGCTTATTTGACAAAATATAATGTGTTTTTTATAGTTGGGGCGAACACCATTTTTTAATATGAATGAAAATATCCATATTTATCTAAGTAGAGGGAGACCCATTTTGTAGCACGTAGGCCCATGTCCATGTCACCCATGAACACGACATATAGACCTAGTGATGTTTGATGTGTGTATCGTATTTCTCACATCACTAGGCCTACATAATTACCACTACTCCACAACGTTGCGCTATGCCTATATCATTACTGTCCTGCATCGAGCCTACATCACCCCATAGATCGTAAAACCCTCAAGGGGATTTCAAGGATATCATAGGGATTATCCTCTTAAAGTGAAGGTTAATTTTTATTTTAGGGATATTCTCTCACTGAATCGTTTTGGTTTCACTAATTTTCATGATCCTACAAAAACTATGACAATGGAAGTAAAAAATTATATGGTTGATGACTTAATCAGAAACATAATGGAATGGGTTATGTAGTAGAAAATATTATGGGTGTTTTTAACCAACTATAACAAGTTATGATTTAAATCATGATCCTAGTCGAGGTTTATAAATAATTATGTAATATAGATATTATTCTGCATGTAATTTCAAGTTATAAATATCATATAGAAATAATTATGCAATGAAATATGTGTCAATAAGGTTGGATGAAAACCCTAGGAAAATAAATTAGGAGAATGAGTTGATATTTTATATTAGGTAAGGAGGATATAATGAAATAATATTATAAAAGATAAATAATAATCATGTTAACAATAATAAGAGGAATAACATTTTTCCCAAAAAATAAACTGAATTATTGAAATATGTGGTGTATAATAATTATCAAAATCAATGTCTTTGAGGGATCCCAAGAATGATATTAGAATGACTTTGTGGATGAATGTTTAGAAATAACAAATGAAATTATATTTAAATATGATAAAAAAATACCAAATATTTTAATGATATCGATTATATATTGGATCTTATATTCATATTGATAAATATTAAGACGTGATGGTTATTTATTTATAGGAAGGACGTGTTATGGTGTTAGATGGAGAATAATTATTAATGGATTATGAAGAAAAATTGAATTATTATGGTTTTTACTAATATGTATTCAATATTTATGATTATTTTCTATATTTATGCTTGATCTTATTTTCAATTTCATAGACACCTATTTGTAAGGATTCATGTGATGTTAGTAGATTGGATTCATTTTTTGAGTTTTTGTATATTTTTATGTATATGAAACCGTTAAGATAAACATGTAAAAATGTTATTTTAGGAAGAATAAAAATGAATTTTGTAAAAGGTGTTGATAAACTTTAGGATTTATATGATCCTTGATGATTGAGGATATAATTAATTAAAATACTTATTTGGATTATAATGATATTTTTTTAGTAAAATTGCCATATATAGGATGATAGACTACAAGTTACATCCAGTAATGGTACAGAGCTTGAACCCACTACCAAAGGGTTATGAGGGTGCATCGCTTACTATGAGCCTACATGATTTACTTGATATTATGAGTTCATTTGTTAAAAATATTTTATATATAAGAATTCTTTTTAGATTTTGAAATAATGTTTTATCATGTCCATGGGAAGAAGGTGTTATTTAATCGCTAGTTTATTTGACAATAATATCCCTATAATTTTGGGGAACATTATGTGATATTATGGGATTCTATTTGAGGTGTTAGGAATGAATTATTTTGTAAAGTTCACGTTATTTAAATGTGTATTTATGGTGATTAAGGTAATTTATGGAAAATTTTATCACATCGAGATGATTATATAATTTTTTAAGATATATTTTTTAAATAAGGAATTAAGTGTGGCTAATAGTATATGGAGAGAAAATTTTAATTTAAATGAAAGTATTTTTTATAGAATTTGTATAATAAATGTGTTTCAAAATGATTCTAGAATATTTTTATGTATTTTATGATTAGTTATTTATAGAAGTAACTATGATAATATTAGGGAGTTATTATTCATTATTTTGTGAGTAATAATGTATTAATTCAAAAAAAGGTTTATTAATTGTTTCAATTATCATACCTCGTTCTAGACATATTAGTTTCGGTTAATGTCCAATACTTGGTGAAATAACTATATATAATTTAACAGAATAATTTGATCTAGTAAAAGTTGAATTTAGTTCCTTATATGTGAATAATTCATCTGTAATACTCTTTGTTTAGTGAAAGAGATTAAAATGTTTTTGAAATTTATCAATGTGGGAAACCAATCTTTTATTTCATAATATTTTTCATATGATCTTAATATAGATGATAAACTAGAAAAGGGGGAATATGAAACCATGTTTCCATCTATAGATCCATATTTATAGCCTCATCGTGGATTTCTAAATAGCGTGGGATCTCAATAAAACCACACAACCCATTACTCTTGTTGGATCTATGGTGCCACAATGTTATGGAATGATTTTTTGAATTGTAATACTAAGATAAAAACCTCATTATTGGTCTCTAAAATTCTTATCATCACCCTAATGAATTATGAAATATCATATTATTTTCCTTACCAATCTTCCTCCCACACATCTGGTTATTAAAAATTCCCTTCAAATAATTCAATGGGGGATTCCACCTAAATATTGAGTCAATTTTAGAGGTAATGGCTGTGAAACAAATATATGGAAGTTTCTACAACATCAATTTATTATATTTTATATAATAACAATAGTATGACATTTCATTTCATTCTAAATCCTCAAACCCTTATTGTTCCAAAAGATTTTTAGATTTGGAGTTGAGGTGGTTTTGAGATTAAATCAAGAGTGGTAGTTCAATCAGAACATGGAAAAAACAATGAGGTAGGTGTTATAAGGACCCAGCCTTAAACATTACTTAATCTTGAGTTAGTTCAAGAATACACGTTGAGGATCTTTTCAGGTTTGGAGTTTTAGAAAATTAGATCATAAAACATGCATTATAATCCACATTTAAACAAAGTGGTTACATAAAAGATAGTACTCATTTTTCCCATCAACGGAAACATATTTAAAATAATACATGGATTCTTTCTTGACACTTCGTTGACACTATCATCACATCATGTACCTTTCCCTTGACTTGTGAAAATCATTTCAAAAACTTGGGATGAGCATAAAAAGCTTAGTAAGGGATATAATAGTACGAAATGAAAACATTAGTCCATGTATGAAATCATACTTTAATCATAAAACATAAGAATTTTAATATACCTCATCAAATCATGAATAAATCAGAGAAATCATAAGACATAAAGGTAACTTGAGACATTCATAACATTCTTACGTAGGGAGTAACCCTCATGGTTACATTTGTAATACTCATCAAAGTATATTCCCTAAATCTCTTTGGGGAAACCTTAACGTTTAACCCCTTTCGTGTTACCCAATGAATTGGAGAGCTATATTGGGCTCACCCTCCCTTAGTTTATCGCAGAACCACCCATCTTCATAAACAATTCCTAAGAACCTTAACATAATCGTATCACATAAAACATGTATAATGGAAACATAACATTTCCATATTTTAATCACAAGATATCAATAACACATTGATATAATAGAAACATTATCAAAACCATTTTCAATACCAAAATAATTGAAATGTAAAACAATGCTATTTAATTTTCATTTTAAAAAAATTATGGCTTGTAGAGGTAGCCGAAACTCAAATAATGGTCACGGTGGCGGAGAAGTCGTTGTCACTGCATACGTACGACAAAAAAAACATTCCCTTTTGTCGTTTAGTAAACTCTTCATATTTAAAAGATTCCTGTTGAATAAAAGTAAAAGTCAAATGGGTTTATACACCGTATAAAAGAAAGTTGTGTATAAAACAATATATGGATCAATGAAAGGAGATTGAGACGAAGTCCCATACCTCAGGTCCGAATTGACTTGATCATTCTTTAATGTCATGAATAATGAACTTCAGTTAATTTATACTTTCTTAAGAAAATTTTTCAAGTTAATTTTTTCTTTTATATCACTTATAACCATGTTATGAACACTTTGTAATTATTTAAGTTAATAATGGTCGTTTTCTCAATCATTGGTACTTGAGTCAAAAATAAACTCTTTATAATTACTAGTTGTTCATGTGTTATAATATTCATTATATATATAATTATATACATGATTTAGATATCATATATGTCATATATATCCAGTATATACATTCATTTACAATAATACATAACATTTAGAGGTAAGAAATGAAATGCAACGTTCATGGAGACGGTAAGCCGTACGTACGTATGGACGCTACTTTCATTTATATTTCATATTTCATTCAATGAAATCATAATGATATAAAGGTGTATTATAATTCCATTATAATATCATATATAATATCATTAACTAAATCCTTTATATGTTCCACATATGGCATTAACGAATCAAATCACTTTGAGAGGGCGGTAGTCCGCACTTCCAAAAATGAAGATATCACGTTTACCCATAATGGAAACCATAATGGTATGCCAAAAATGAAAAATAAATAAGCTTACGGAAACAATAAAAATATTATATATCATATATAAATATATTGACATCTTAATGGCCACCTTTGAAGGTGTTATAAGAATATGGAATAATCATCGTTTCATGAGACAGAAATTCACCATCCACGGAAACAGTATTTTCTTTAACCATTAGATGTAGCTGTGTGTAAGCGTAGCTCGAATAATTCTTATAAAAACATTATAGTATATTGAAAATGCTGTTTCTGTTACAAAATAAAAGAATAACAAGAGTTTAGGGGGTTGGAGAAGCAAAATAAAACAAAAGAACATTAGAGAAGTCTTTACCATTAAATCGGGTAACTCCTATTGGTTAGAACCAAAAATGTTTATTGAGGAGATTTGCCTAAGGTAAGGATTCTAGGATTAATATAGGGATGTGGAGAGATAAAAAGAGCCGATTGTGGCCATTCAAATGGCTTGAGAAGTGTGGGTAAGGAGGTAGAGGTGGGGGCCTTTTATAAGAGGAGAGGAGGGGCACTCTTGGAATGTTATAAAATGTTACCTTATTTTCAAATGAGTTTCAGATTTTAAAGGACCCACATTAATGTATTTATAGGATAATGTGATAAGGGTTTGAAATATACTCATCCAAAAGTTCTTTCACAAGTGTAATGATTATATTTTACATTATCTGTTCATTTTATTTAAATCGTTAATTAATGAGGTAATCACTACATCATCATGATATCATAAATAATTTAATTTATTTAATGTCTAAAAATTATAAAACAATACTATGATGTAGGAAACTGTTTTATCCTTCCAATGAATATTTATTGTCCAAAAGATAATTTATGTAGACAAAATAAAAAATGTTTTACTCTGGTGATGCATTCTTTGTTATATTTAACTTTCATTAAAAATAAAAAGATAAAAAGTCATTATCACACAAATGTGATTCCATGGTGTCACCAAGTTTGGTACAAGGCATTCCATGGTCGACCATGACACAACCAGTAGCATTTGGACACATTTAGGGTCATTTGTAATTATTATGATATTATTTTGTTATCCTTAACTACTAATTACTAATTAATCAAGATAATTAAAGATAATTACCGCAGTTACTATTCATAATGTCCAAAAAAAAGTCTTGATTACATAATTTTTTCCATATGATTCTAAATATTTAATCCATTTTTCCAAATTCCAAACACAGAAATTGCAATAATTAATTTAAAAATAATTCTCGTTGTCAAAACGAATAGCGGGTTTTTTAGAAACAATATCTATGAAAAGTTTGGCACTTGTTTATGACCAATTACATAGTGAAATAAATCCTAATGACCAAAATTGGATTAAATGGTAAAAAAATATTCTAATTAAAATTTAAGACTAATTAAAAAGATAATATAACCATATAATTAAATTATATGATAAAGTAGTTTTGATGTAAAATGCTGTATTTTTCACTATTCATTAAAAAATGAATATTGTCAGAAAAATACCAAAAAATTATCCAATGTAAAATTCTATGTCCCAATAATAAATAATATGATTAATTTGACAAATAGATCAAATATAATTGTCAAAAGTTTGATTTAATAATAGTTTTCCATCAAAAGGCAGTAAAACAATCTTATAAAAATATTAATGTATTCCATGCTTAAGTTTGGATTTAATCTCGTTTTAAGCCTCTAATACACTATCTAATTCATAAATAGACATAGATAAGAATATCTATTATTCATTACTTACATGGGATGTTACATATTTCCCCTTTTAGAAAATTGTGTCCCCACAATTTATTTACTTATCGAATAAGTGTGGGTATTTATCCCTCATTGCATTTTCAGATTCCCATGTTTCCTCTTCAATCATGTGGTTTTTACACAAAATTTTTAGTTGATGAATCACCTTATTCCTCTACACTTGATCCCAGTGGTCAAAAATATGGACCAGTTTTACTTATAAGATAGATTCTCTTCCTGCTGAACAACCTCTGTAATCAAAACATGAGTTGGATTTGGCATGTACTTATTTAACATTGAAACATGAAAAACATTGTGTACCTGAGATAATCGCGGAGGTAAAGCCACTAGATATGCAATTGATCCAACTCCCTCCAGAATTTCATATGGTCCAATGAACCTTGGACTTAGTTTTCCTTTCTTAACCAATGGAATCACATGTTTCCATGGTGAAACTTTGAGAAAAACATGATCACCTACCTCAAAAGAGAGATCCTTCCTCCTATTGTCCGCATAACTCTTCTACCTATTCTGAGCTATTATCATGTGTTTCTGTATCACCTGAACTTTTTCTGCCAACTGTTATACCAATTCTGGTCTCATCAACTTCCGTTCACCTACTTTATCCCAAAAATCTAGAGTTCGACACCGCTTCCCATATAATGCCCCAAATGGTGCCATATGTATACTGTAATGAAAACTATTATTTTAGGAAAACTCAACCAAAGAAAGATGTTGATCCCAACTTCCCTGATAATCCATAAAACAAGCACATAGCATATCCTCCAATGTCTGAATCTTTCGTTATGACTACCCATCTGATTGAGGATGAAAAGCCGTACTAAAATTTAATTCAGTACCCAACAACTTCTGAAGGCCTTTCCAAAACATAGAAGTAAACATTGGATCATGATCAGATACAATAAAGAGAGGAACTCCATGTAACCTGACTATCTCTTTAAGATAAAAATGGGAATGTTGAACTAGGGAAAAGGTATCTCATATAGCAAGGAAATGAGAAGATTTAGTCAAGCGATCAACAACAACCCGGATTGTATTATTAACTCGAGGTGTATTCGGAAATCCCACAATGATGTCCATGGATATATTATAACTTTTTATGCAACTCGTTGTCTGGATTCTGTGGTTGCTTAATTCTATTTGATAGAGAAGATTTCACTGATACCTGAAACAAAACAGAAGAACATCCTGCACCAACAACTTCTATGCCAAATTTCATCAAATCCTTAACCAAAGGATCACGTTCCAAACACAACATTGTTAATCAAGCATTACTTTTTCGACTCAAAGCATCAGAAACTTTATTTACTATTTCTGAATGGTAATGAATTGTACAATAATAATCCTTGATTAATTGTATCCGTCTCCTCTATCTCATGATCAATTCCTTCTGAGTGAATATATACTTTAAACTTTTGTGATCGCTATATATTTCACACATTACTCCATACAAATGATGCCTCCAAATTTTTAAAGCGAAAAAATAGCAGCTATTTCCAAATCCTGTGTAGGATAATTTACCTCATGAGATTTCAACTATTGTGAAGCATAAGAAATTACCTGATCATTCTAAATTAGGATGCAACCATGTCCATTCAATGAAACATCACTATAGATAAAAAAATCCCTATTCCTGGAAGGTAGTGCCAAAACTGGAGCATTCACCAATCATCCTATCAATTCCTGAAAATAATCATCACATTCTTTTGTCCAGATAAACTTAACACCCTTCCGAGTTAGCTTAGTCATTGGACTAGATAATCGTGAAAAATTTCTAACAAACCTTCAGTAATATCCTACCAAACCAAGAAAACTATGAATCTCAGTTACATTTTGGGGTCTTGGCCAATATTCAATAACTTTTGTTTTTAGAGGATCAACAGTTATCCCATCTTTCGAAACAATGTGACCAAGGAAAGAAATTTGCTATAAGAAAAACTCACACTTGCAGAATTTCCAATACTATTTATTTTCTTTAAAGGTTTGGAAAATAACCCTTAAATATCTTTCATGCTCATCTTAACTTTTAGAACACACCCAAATATCATCAATGAGAACAACCACAATCTTATCCAAGAACTCATGGAATATTCTATTCATAAGATCCATGAATACAGCAGGTGCATTGGTTATCCCAAAATACATTACTAAAAATTTATAATATCCATATCTTGTACGAAACGTGGTCTTTGGAATATATTCTTCCATTACCTTCAACTGATGGTACACCGATCTTATCTCAATATTTGAAAAATACTGAGCTCCCTGGAGCTGATCAAACAAATCATCGATATGGGGAAAAGGATATTTTTTCTTAACAGTGATGTTATTCAAGGATCCATAATCAATGCGAAGTCTCATTTAACCATCTTTCATTTTAAAAAATAAAACAGAAGCACCCCAAGGTGATGTTCAAGGTCGAATGAAACATTTCTCTAATAAATCGTTAAATTTCTCCTTCAACTCAAAAAGTTCAGTTTGAGCCATTCGATAAGGGGGTTCTGAAATTGGCTTACCATCAGGAACTAAGTCAACGGTAAATTCAACTTTACGATCTGATATTATTCCATCCAACTGATCAGAAAAAATATCAGGATACTCATTTACCACTGGCACATCATTAATGTGAACAGTTCCCTTGTTTTCAAAGATATGTGCAAGGTAACTTTCATTTCGATCTTTTACAAGTTTCTCAGCCTCTTGATATGTTATCAACATTAAGAATTCATTCTTATACACAAACATAATGTCTTTCTGAAAAGAAACATTTTTAGCACTACAGTCAATCTAAGTATGGTAAATAGAAAGACAATCCATATCCAGGATAACATCAAACTCTACTAGAGGTAAAACAATAAGGTTTTAAAGTAGGTTCTTTCCACGGATAAGGATAAAAAGATTATTATAAATTATTTTTGCCTCAACATTTCCTCAGGTGTTTTTACAATAAGTTCAGAAGTTATTTCTTGAGATGTTATTACCATTTCACTAGAAAAGTTTTTAGAGATGATAGAATGTGTAGACCCCGAATCAAACAACACACTAGAATAATCTAAAAAACAGACAAATTAACTGGCACCACTTCATTTGATGGCCCAATATCTGCTGAAGTAGTTGCAAAGGATGTCACCACCCCTTTCTTCTTGTAGTCTAACTGTTTCCCATCACTCAAGCTCTTTGTCAGACACTCATTTGCATAGTGACCCATCTCATTGCACATAAAACATTTCACTAACTCTAAATAAAATTTGGTTTTACCATCACCCTGATAGTTTTTAGTGAAATCACGAGCCTTATGTCCCATCGTACAACAGTGGTAGCTCTTTCCAGAATTTAGAAGACAATCCCCAACATGCGTTTAACAACATTTATCACAAACTGGAATCTTAGTCTTCTTACCTGTCAGACCATTTTGAAGAATTCTTTCCCTTCTCCTACCACCTTGAACTCTTCTTTTTTTGGTTTTTATAGAACACTGGATAATCGGGAATCACTATTTCCACCTTCTCAGCACATCGAACAAGATTTTCATAACTCTTGAACTCGCGACAAGCTAAAGCCCTTCGATATTTTGGCTTTAATCATGAGTAAAAACGATTGATTTTACTATCAAGGTCTCGGATAAAATTTGGAGAATACCTTTCCAATCTAGTGAACCTTTATTCATAGGCAACCACTGATTCGTCCTCTTGCCTCAATTATAATAACAGTTTTCTCATCCTATGTCGAACAACCTTAGGAAAATACTTCTCAAGAAACATACCTTTGAATTCATCACAGTCAAGAGCATCAATCTCATCACAATCCCAGATATTTTTAACCATCGACCACCACTGATCTGCTTCACCCTCCAAACGGTAAATAACAAGACTAACCTTTTTATTTTCTAAACACCCCATGACATTGAAAATATTCTAAAGTTCTTTAATCCACCCTTCCTCTAGCATAGGGTTAGATGATCCTCTAAATAATGGGGGATGTTGCCTCATGAATTGTTCCACCACTGACACGTTCCTCTACGGTTGATCTGGTTGATCTCGTATATGGAAACCACCACCATTTATCACATCAGTCAACTGCGCCATTACTGTAAAAAACTATTCAGTTCCAATTCCGACCATCTCAAGAAGTTGATTCGGCTGTATGCATTCCTAGCACTGGTTCCCTGTTTCCTCTACAGAAAACCATTCTGAACAAACATGTCTTAGATGAAGCAACATGGTAATCTTCAAATGCTATATCATTTTAATTTGTCCACAAAAAAATATTTTCAGATAATCATTTAATAGAATTCTAACTCATAAAGTTATCTAAACCGACCTCTGATACCAACTATAGCCCCTGGCCTTAAACATTACTTAATATTGAGTTACTTCAAGAATACACATGGAAGATCTTTTTAGGTTTAGAGGTTTAGAGAATTAGATCATAAAACATGCATTACATTCCACATTTAAACAAAGTGGTTACATAAAAAATAGTACTCATTTTTCTCATCAATAGAAACATATTTAAAATAAAACTTGGATTTTTTTCTTAACACTTCCTTGACACTATCAACACATCATGTAACTTTCTCTTGACCTGTGAAAAACATTTCAAAAATATGGGATGAGCATAAAAAGATCAGTAAGGGATATAATAGTACGAAATGTAAACAGTAGTCCATGTATGAAATCATACTTTAGTCATAAAACATAAGCATTTTAACATTCCTCATCAAATCATGAATAAATCATAGAAATCATAAGACATAAAGGTAACTTGAGGCATTCATAACATTCTTACGTAGGGAGTAACCCTCATTGTTACGTTTGGAATACCCATCCAAGTATATTCCCAAAATCTCATCATAGAAACCTTAAATTTTAACCCCTTCACGTTACCCAATGCATTAGAGAGCTATATCGGGATCACCCAACCATAGTTTATCACAGAACCACCCGTCGTCATAAATAATGCCCAATAACCATAACATAATCGTATCACATAAAACATGTATAAAGGAAACACAAAATTTCCATATTTCAATCACATGATATCAATAACATATTGATATAATAAAAACATAATCAAAACTATTTTCAATACCAAAATAATTTAAAAGTAAAACATGGTATTTATTTTTCATTTAAAAAAAATTATGGGTTGTAGAGGAAGCCAAAACTCAAATAATTGTCATGGCGGCGGAGAAGTTGTGGTCGCCCCATATGTATGACAAAAAAACATTCCCTTTTGTCATTTAGTAAATGCTTCGTATAAAAAATATTCCTTTTGAATAAACATAAATGTCAAAGGTGTTTATACACCGTATAAAATAATGTTGTGTATAAAACAAAATATGGCTCAATGAAAGGAGATTGAGACGAAGTCCCATACCTCGGGTCCAAATTGACTTGATCATTATTTTATGTCTTGAATAATAAACTTGAGTAAATTTATAATTTCTTAAGAACATTTATCAAGTTAATTATTCCTTTTATATCACTTATTACCATGTTATGACCACTTTTTAATTATTTAAGTTAATAATGGTCGCTTTGTCGATTATTGGTACTTGAGTACAAAATAAACTCATTATAATTACTAGTTGTTCAGGTGTTAAAATATCCATTATATCCAAAATTATTTTCATGATTTAGATATCATATATGTCATATATATCTAGTATATACATTCATTTACAATTATACATAACATTTAGAGGTAAGAAATGAAATGCACCGTTCATGGAGATGGTAAGCCGTACGTACGCATGAACGCTAATTTCATTTATATTTCTTATTTTATGGATTGAAATCATAATGATATAATGTTATATTATAATTCCAGAATAATATCATATATAATATCATTAACTACATACTTTATACATTCCACATATGGCATTAACGAATCAAATCACTTTGAGGGGCGGTAGTCCGCACTTTCAAAAATGAAGATATCGCGTTTACCCATAATGGAAATCATAAAGGTATTCCCAAAATGAAAAATACATAATTTTAAAGAAAAAATAAAAATATTATATATCATATATAAATATATTGGCATCTTAATGGACACATTTGAAGGTGTTATAAGAATGTTGAACAATCATCGTTTCGTGAGGCAGAAATTAGCCACCCACAGAAACAGTATGTTATTTAACCATTAGATGTAGGTTAATGTAAGTGTAGATAAAATAATTCTTATAAAAACATCCTAGTATATTGGGAATACTTGTTTTGTTACAAAATAAATGAATAACAAGAGTTTAGGGGGTTGGAGAAGCAAAATAAAAAAAAGAACTTTAGAGAAGTCTTTACCTTTAAATCGGGTAACTCCTCTAAGTTAGAACCAAAAGGGTTTCGTGAAGAGCTTTTAGACTAAGGTAAGGCTTCTAGAATGAAGATAGGGATATGGAGAGATACAATGTGCAGAGTGTGGCCGAGACAATTGATTGAGAAGTGTGGGTAAGGAGTTAGAGGTGGGGGCCTTTTATAAGAGTAGAGGAGGGGCACTCTTGGAATGTTTTAAAATGTTACTTTATTTTCAAATGATTTTCGGATTTTAATGGGCCCACATTGATGTATTTATAGGATAAGGTGATGCGGGTTTGAAATATACTCATCCAATAGGTCTTTGATAAGTGTAAGGCTTATATTTTACATTATCTTTTCATTTTATTTAAATCGTTCATTAATGAGGTAATCGCTGCATCATCATGATATCATAAATAATTTAATTTATTTAATGTATAAAAATTATAAAAAAATACTATGATGTAGGAAATCTTTTTATATTTCCAATTACTCATTATAGTCCAAAATATCATTTATGTAGACAATATTAAAAATGTTTTACTCAGGTGATACATTCATTGTTATATATAACTTTCTTTAAAAATAAAAAGATAAAAAGTCATTATCACACAAAAGTGATTCCATGGGGTCTCCAAGATTGGTACAAAGAATCCCATGGTCTTCCATGACACAAATATTAGAATTATGACACATGTTGGGGTTATTTGTTATTATTATGATATTATTTTATTATCCTTAACTACCCGATTAATAATTAATCAAGATAATTAAAGATAATTACCATCATTACTATTCATAATTTCAAAAAACAAAAGAGTATTGATGTCATAATTTGAACCTTATGATTCAAAATATTTAATCCATTTTACCAAATTCCAAACACTGAAATTGAAATAATTAATTTAAAAACAATTCCCATTGTCAAAACGAATAGTAGGTTTTTTGGAAACAATATCTATGAAAAGTTTGGCACTTGTTTATGCCCAATTTCATAGTGAAATTATTCCTAATGACAACCATTGGATTAAATGGTAATAAAATATTCTAATTACACTTTAACACCAATTAAAAAGATAATCTAACCATATAATTAAATTATATGATAAATCAGTTTTGATATAAAATGTAGTATTTTTCACTATTAATTAAAAAATGAACATTGTCAGAAAAATACCAAAAAATAATCCAATGTAAAATTCAATGTCCCAATCATAAATAATATTTTTATTTTTTCAAATATATCTTATAAAATTTTCACAAGATTGATTTAAAAATGATTTTCCATCAAAAGGCAGTAAAACAATCATTCAAAAATATTAGTGTATTACATGCTTAAGATTGGATTTATTCTCATTTTAAGCCTCTAAAACACTATCCAATTAATAAATAGACATAGGTAAGAATATATATTATTCATTACTTACTTGGGATGTTACATCCTTCCCCCTTTAGAAAATTTTGTCCCTACAATTTATTTACCTATCGAATAAGTGTGGGTATTTATCCCTCATTGCATTTTCCGATTCCCATGTTGCCTCTTCAATAATGTGGTTTTTACACAAAAACGTTACTTGATGAATCACCTAATTCCGCAACACATGCTCCCTATGGTCAAAAATCTAGACCGGTTGTTCCCCATAATATAGATTCTCTTCCAACTGAATTACGATTGGACTCAAAACATGAGATGGATCTAGCATGTACTTCTTTAACATTGAAACATGAAAAACATTGTGTGCCTGAGATAAACTCGGAGTTAAAGCCACTCGGTATGAAACTGATCCAACTCTCTCCAGAATTTCATATGGTCCAATAATCCATGGACTCAGCTTTCCTTTCTTACCAAATGGAATCACATTTTTCCATTTTGAAACTTTGAGAAAAACATGTTCACCTACCTCAAAAGGGAGATCCTTCCTCCTGTTGTCCGCATAACTCTTCTACCTACTCTGAGCTATTCTAATGTGTTTCTGTATCAGCTGAAATTTTTCTTCCAACTCTTCTAACAATTCTGGTCCCATAAACTTCCTTTCACCTACTTCATCCCAAAAAGCTGGTGTTCGACACAACTTCCCATATAATTCCTCAAATGGTTCCATTTGTATACTGGAATGAACACTGTTATTATAAGAAAACTCAACCAAAGAAAGATGATGGTCCCAAATTCTCTAATAATTTATCAAACAAGCACGTAGCATATCCTCCAAAGTATTAATTTTTCATTTTGACTTCCCATCTAATTGAGGATGAAAATCCGTACTAAAATGAAATTCAGTACCCAATGACTTCTAAAGTCCTTTCCAAAAGATAAAAGTAAACATGGGATCATGATCAGATTCAATGGAGAGAGAAAATCCATGTAACCTGACTATCAGTTTAAGATACAAACAGGATAGTTAATCTATAGAAAAAGTATCTTGTATAGCAAGGAAATGAGCATATTTAGTAACAAGATCAACAATAACCCAGATTGCATTATTACCACGAGGTGTATTTGGAAATCCCACAATGAAGTCCATGGATATATTCTCCCATTTCCACTCTGGTACTGGTAAAGGCTGAACCATCCATTTCGGTAACATCTGCTCTACTTTAACCTATTGACAAGTCAAACACTTCGCAGTAAAATCAGCAATATCCCTTTTCATTCCATCCCACCAGTAATACTCCCGAAGATCTCTATACATCTTAGTACTACCTAGACTAACTGAGAACGGATAACTATGAGCTTCACATAACAACTCTATCTTCAACTGTGAATCACACGGCACACACAGTCTCTTCGCAAATCTCAAAACACAATCATTATCAATGTAGAATTCAGCCAACTAACCCTTCTGAACCAGATCTACCTTTTTTGCAACTCGTTGTCTTTCTTCTGTGCTTGTTTAATTCTGTCTGGTAGAGAAGATTTCACTGATACCAGAAACAAAACAGAAGAACAACCTGCACCAACAACTTCTGTGCAAAATTTCATCAAATCCTTAACCAAAGGATCACGTTCCAAACATAAAATTGTTAATGAAGAATTACTTTTTCAACTCAAAGCATCAGCCACGTTATTTTCTTTTCTCAGATGGTAATGAATTGTACAATCATATTCCTTTATTAATTATAGCCATCTCCTCTATATCATGTTCAATTCTTTCTGAGTGAATATATACATTAAACTTTTGTGATCAGTATATATTTCACACTTTACTACATACAAATGATGCCTCCGAATTTTTAAAGTGAAAAAAACTATAGCTATTTCCAAATCATGTGTAGGGTAATTTACCTCATGAGTTTTCAACTGTCGTGAAGCATAAGAAATTACCTGATCATTCTGCATTAGGATGCAACCAAGTCCTTTCAATGAAACATCACTGTAGATAACAAACTCCCCATTCCTGGAAGGTAGTTCCAAAACTGTAGCATTCACCAATATTCTTTTCAATTCTTGAAAACAATCATCACATTATATTGTCCAGATAAACTTAACACCATTTTGAGTTAGCGTAGACATTGGACTAGATAACTGTGAAAAATTTCTAACAAACCTTCAGTAATAGCCTACCAAACCAAGAAAACTACGAATCTCAGTTACATTTGTGGGTCTTGGCCATTCTTCAACAACCTTTGTTTTTGCAGGATCAAGAGTTATCCCATCTTTAGAAACAATGTGACCGAGGAACGAAAATTTGTTGTATGAAAAACACACACTTGCTAAATTTCCCATACCATTTATTTTCTTTTACGGTTTTCAAAATAACACTTACTTGTCTTTCATGGTCCTCTTTACTTTTAGAAAACACCCAAATATCATCAATGAAAACTACCACAAACTTATCCAAGAACTCATGGAAAATTATATTCATATGATCCATGAATACAGCAGGTGCATTGGTTATACCAAAAGGCATTATTACAAATTCATAATGGCCATATCTTGTACGAAACGCGTTCTTCGGAACATCTGCTTCCTTTACCTTCAATTGATGGTACCCCGATTTCAGGTCTATCTTTGAAAAATACTGAGCTCCCTGGAGCTGATCAAACAAATCATCGATATGAGGAAAAGGATTTTTGTTCTTAACAGTGATGTTATTCAAGGCTCTATAATCCATGAAAATTCTCATTTAACCGTCTTTCTTTTTAACAAATAATACAGGAGCACCCCATGGTGATGTACTAGGTCGAATGAAACCTTTCTCTAATAAATCCTTCAATTGATCCTTCAACTCTAAAAGTTCAGTTTGAGCCATTCGATAAGGGGGTTTTGAAATTGTCATAGCATCAGGAACTTATTCAACGATAAATTCAACTTCCCGATCTGGTATTATTCAAAAAAACTCATCAGAAAAAAACATTTGGATACTCATTTACCACTGGCACATCATTAATCTGAACAGTTCCCTTGTTTTCAAAGATAGGTGCAAGGTAACATTCCTTTCCATCTTTTACAATTTTTTCAGCCTCTTGATATGTTATCAACAGATTGTCTTTCTGAAAAGAAACTTATTTAGCTCTAAAGTCAAACTTAGCATGGTAAATTGAGAGCCAATCCATACCCAGGATAACATCAAACTCTACTGGAGGTAAAACAATACGGTTTTCAAGTAGGTTTTTTCCATGGATAAGGATATAAAGATTCATATAAATTATTTTTTCTTGAACATTTCCCCAGGTGTTTTTACCACAAGTTCAGAAGTCATTTCTTGATATGTTATTCCCATTTTACTAGAAAAGTTTTCAGAGATGAAAGAATGTGTAGACACCAAATCAAACAACACACTGGAATAATCTAAAAAAACAAACAAATTACCTGATACCACTTCATTTGATGGCCTACCATAAACTGAAGTAGTTGCAAAGGATTTCACCACCCCTTTCTTCTTGTAGTCTAACTACTTCCCATCAGTCAAGATCTTTTTCAGACACTCGTTGGCATAGTGACCCATCTCATTGCACTTAAAAACATTTTAGTAACTGTAAATCAAATTTGGTTTTACCATCACCCTGATATTTTTCAGTGAAATCACGAGCCTTATGTCCCATATTACAGCATCGGTAGCACTTTCAGGAATTTAGAAGACATTCCCTAGCATTATTTTTACCACATTTATCACAAACTGGAAACTTAGTTTTCTTACTATCAGACCTTTTTGAAAAATTCTTTACCTTCTCCTGCCACCTCGGTCTCTTCTTTTACTAGATGTTATAGAACACTGGATCATCAGAAAACTCCATTTCCACCTTCTCAGCACATCGAACAAGCTTTTCCGAACGCTTGAACTCATGAGAAGCTAATGACCTTCGATATTTTGTCTTTAATCTTGAGTAAAAATGATTGGTTACACTATCAAGGTCTCGGATAAAATTTGGAGCATACCTTTCCAATCGTGTGAACCTTCCTTCATAGGCATCCACTGAGTCGTCCTCTTGCCTCAATTACAAGAATATGTTTTTCTTCCTAAGTTGAACAACTTTAGGAAAATATTTCTCAAGAAACATACCTTTGAATTCATCCCAGTCGAGAGCATCAATCTCATCAGCGTCCCTGATATTTTTAACCATCGACCACCACTGATCTGCTTCACCCTCCAAAAGGTAAATAACAAGACTAACCTTTTGATTGTCTGAACGCCCCATGACATTGAAAATCTTCATGCAATTCTTTAATCCACCCTTCATCTATAATAGGGCCAGATGATCTTCCCAATGATGGGGGATGTTGCCTCATGAAATGTTCCACCACTGACATGTTCCTCTGCAGTTGATCAGGCTGATCTCATGCATGGATACCACCACCATTTATCACTTGAGTCAACTGCACCGTTACTAGAACAAACTGTTCATTTCCAATTCCGACCACCTCAGGATGATTATTCGAAAGTTTATTTCCATCTGTATGCCTTCCTATCACTACTTCCCTATTTCCTCTGTGGAAAAACATTCTGAACAAACATGTCTTAGATGAAGAAACATGGTAAACTTCAAATTCTATATCATTTCAATTTGACCATAAAAAAATATTTTTGGATAATAATTTAATAAAATTATGACTACTAAAGTTATCTAAACCGACATCTGATACCAACTATAATCCCCCAGCCTTAAACATTACTTAATCTTGAGTTACTTCAAGAATACACGTTGTAGATCTTTTCAGGTTTAGAGTTTTATAGTATTAGATCATAAAACATGCATTATATTCAACATTTAAACAAAGTGGTTACATAAAAGATAGTACTAATTTTTCCCATCAACAGAAACATATTTAAAATAAAACATGGGTTCTTTCTTGACACTTCCTTGACACTATCATCACATCATGTACCTTTCCCTTGACATGTGAAAAACATTTCAAAAACATGGGAAGAGCATAAAAAG
Organism: Viscum album; assembly: GCA_963277665.1. Taxonomy (NCBI): domain Eukaryota; kingdom Viridiplantae; phylum Streptophyta; class Magnoliopsida; order Santalales; family Viscaceae; genus Viscum; species Viscum album. The sequence goes on from OY728125.1 coordinate 1,615,147,227, forward strand.
TTCAGTAAGGGATATAAAAGTACAAAATGAAAACATTAGTCCATGTATGAAATCATACTTTACTCATAAAACATAAGAATTTTAACATACCTCATCAAATCATGAATAAATCATAGAAATCATAAGACTTAAAAGTTACTGGAGGCATTCATAACATTCTTACGTAGGGAGTAACCCTCATGGTTACATTTGGAATACCCATCACAGTATATTCCCTAAATCTCATCGGAGAAACCTTAACGTTTAACCCCTTCACGTTACCCAATGCATTGGAGAGATATATCGGGCTCACCCGCCCTTAGTTTATCACGGAACCACCAGTCTTTATAAACAATGCCCAAGAATCATAACATAATTGTATCACATAAATCATGTATAAAGGAAACATAACATTTCCATATTTCAATCACAAGATATCAATAACACATTGATATAATATAAACATTATCAAAACCATTTTCAATACCAAAATAATTGTAAAGTAAAACATTGTATTTATTTTACATTTTAAAAAAATTTATGGGTTGTAGAGGAAGCCAAAACTCAAATAATGGTCACGGCGGCGGAGAAGTCGTTGTCGCCGCATACGTTTGAAAAAAAAATCACCTTTTGTCGTTTATCAAACGCTTCATATAAAAAAGTTTCCTTTTGAATAAAAATAAATGTCAATGGCAAACATACACTGTATAAAATAAATTTGTGTATAAAACAAAATATGCCTCAATGAAAGGAGATTGAGATAATGTCGCATACCTCAGGTCCGACTTGACTTGATCGTTCATTAACGTACTGAATAATATACTTGAGTTAATTTCTACATTCTTAAGAACCTTTTTCAAGTTCATTATTCCTTTTATATCACTTATTACCATGTTATTAACAATATGTAATTATTTAAGTGAATAATGGTCATTTTGTCGATAATTGGTAATTGAGTCAAAAATAAACTCTTTATAATTACAAGTTGTTCAAGAGTTAAAATAACCATTATATCCAGATTTATATTCATGATTTAGATATAATATATTTCATATATATCTAGTATATACATTCATTTAAAATATTACATAACATTTAGAGGTAAGAAATGAAATGCACCGTTCAGGGAGACGGTAAGCTGTACGTACGCATGAACGCTAATTTCATTTCTATTTCAAATTTTATGGAATGAAATCATAATGATATAAAGGTATATTATAATTCAAGTATAACATCATATATAATATTATTAAATCCATCCTTTATACATTCCACATATGGAACTAACGAATAAAATCACTTTGAGGGGGCGGTAGTCCGCACTTCCAAAAATGAAGATATCACGTTTACCCATAATGGAAACCATAATGGTATGACAAAAATGAAAAAATTAAGAAGCTTAAGGAAAACATAAACATATTATATATTATATATAAATATAGTGGCGTCTTAAGGTCCACCTTTGAAGGTGTTATAAGAATATTGAACAATCATCGTTTCGTGAGGCAGAAATTCTCCATCCACGGAAACAGTATGTTCTTTAACCATTAGATGTAGGTGTGTGTAAGTGTAGCTAGAATAATTCTTATTACAAAATCCTAGTATATTTAGCATACTGGTGTTGTTACAAAAGAAATTAATAAAAAGATTTTAGGGTGTTGGAGAAGAAAAATAAATCAAAAGAACATTAGAAAAGTCTTTACCTTTAAATCGGGTAACTCCTCTTGGTTAGAACCAAATGGATTCTTGAAGTGATTTCTGCCTAAGGTAAGGCTTCTAAGATGAAGAGAGAATTGTTTAGAGATAAAATGAGCAGATATTGGCCGAGCCAATGTCTTGAGAATTGTGGGTAAGGAGGTAGAGGTGGGGGCCTTTTATAAGAGGAGAGGAGGGGAACTCTTGGAATGTTATAAAATGTTACATTATTTTCAAATGTGTTTCGGATTTTAAAAGTCCCACATTGATTTATTTAGAGGATAAGGTGATAAGGTATCGAAATATACTCATACAATAGGTCTTTGAAAAGTGTCTGTCTTATATTTTACATTATCTTTTCATTTTATTTAAATCGTTCATTAATGAGGTAATCGTTGCATCATCATGATGTCATAAATAATTTAATTTATTTAATGTCTAAAAATTATTAAAAAATACTATAATGTAGGTAATCCTTTTATCTTTGAAATGACTATTTATAGTAAAAATTATCATTTATGTAGAAAAAATTAAAAATGTTTTACCCAGGTGGTACATTCTTTTTTATATTTAACTTTCTTTAAAAATAAAAAGATAAAAAGCCATTATCACACAAAAGTGATTCCATGGGGTCCCCAAGTTTGGCACAAGGAATCCCATGGTCGGCCATGACACAACCAGTGGCCTTAGGACCCATGTTGGGGTCATTTTTTATTATCATGATATTATTTTATTATCCTTAACTAACTGATTACTAATTTATCAAGATAATTAAAGATAATTACCGTCGTTACTATTCATAATGTCAAAAAAAAGAGTATTGATTACATAATTTTGACCTCATGATTCAAAATATTTAATCCATTTTACCAAATTCTAAACACAGAAATTGCAATAATTAATTTAAAAATAATTCCCGTTGTCAAAACGAATAGTGGGTTTTTTAGAAACAATATCTATGAAACGTTTGACACTTGTTTATGCCCAATTCCAAAGTGGAATTAATACTAATGACCACCATTGGATTAAATAGTAAAAACATATTCTAATTACACATTAAGACCAATTAAAAATATAATCTATCCATATAATTAAATTAGATGAAAAAGTAGTTTTGATGTAAAATGCAGTATTTTTCACTATTCATTAAAAAATGAACATTTTCAGGAAAAGACCAAAAAAATTTCCAATGTAAAATTCAATGTCCCAATAATAAATAATATTTTCATTTTGACAAATATATCTTATAAAATTGTCAAAAGTTTTATCTAAAAATGGGTTTACATCAAAAGGCAGTAAGACAATCTTTTAAAATATTAGTGTATTCCCTGATTAAGATTGGATTGATTCTCGTTTTAAGCCTCTAAAAACTATCTAATTGATAAATAGATATAGATATGAATATCTATTATTAATTACTTACTTGGGATGTTACATCCTTCCCCTTTAGAAAATGGCATCCCCACAATTTATTTAGTTATCGAATAAGTGTGGGTATTTATCCCTCATTGCATTTTTAGATTCCTATGTTGCCACTTCAATCATGTGGTTTTACCACAAAACCTTGACTTGATGAATCAACTTATTCCGCAACACTTTCTCCCAATGGTCAAGAATCAGGACCGGTTGTTCCTCATAATATAGATTCTCTTCCAACTGAACCACCTCTGGACTCATAACATGAGATGGATCTGGCATGTAATTCATTAACATTGAAACCTAAAAAACATTGTGTACTTGAGATAATCTCGGATGTAAAGCCACTCGGTATACAACTGATCCAACTCTCTCCAGAATTTTATATGGTCCAATGAACATTGGACTCAGCTTTCCTTTCTTACCAAATCACATCACACATTTCCATGGTGAAACGTTGAGAAAAACATGATCACCTACCTCAAAAGAGAGATCCTTCCTCCTGTTGTCTGCATAACTCTTTTGCATACTCTGAGTTGTTATCAAGTGTTTTTGTATCAGCTGATCTTTTTCTACCAAATCTTCTACCAATTCTGGTCCTATCAACTTCCTTTCACCTAATTAATCCTAAAAAGCTGGAGTTCGACACCGCTTCCCATATAATGCCTCAAATGGTGCCATCTTTATACTGGAATGAAAAATGATATTATAAGATAACGCAACCAAAGAAAGTTGTTGGTCCCAAATTCCCTAATAATCCATCGAACAAGCACGTAGCATATCATCCAATGTCTGAATTGTTTGTTCCGACTTCCCATCTGATTGAGGATGAAAGGTCGTACTAAAATTTAATTCAGTACCCAACAACTTCTGAAGGCCTTTCCAAAAGTTAGAAGTAATCCTCGGATCACGATCAGATACAATTGAGAGAGGAACTCCATGTAACCTGACTATCTTTTTAAGATACAAATGGGAATGTTGATCTATGGAAATATTATCTCGTATAGCAAGTAAATGAGAATATTTAGTCAAGCAATCAACAATAACCCAGATTTCATTATTACCTCGAGGTGTCTTCGGCAATCCCAAAATGAAGTCCATGGATATATTCTCATATTTACACTCTGGTACTAGTAATGGCTCATGAATCCCTTTCGGTAACTTCCGCTCTGCTTTAACCTGTTGACAAGTCAAACACTTCACAGTAAAATCAACAATATCCCTTTTCATTCCTTCCCACCAGTAATACACCCAAAGATCCCAATACATCTTATTACTTCCTGGATGAACTGAGAACGGAGAACTATGAGCTTCACATAAATTCTCTCTTCAACTGTGAATCACACGGCAGACACAATCTCTTCCAAAATCTCAAAAAACAATCATTATCAATGTTGAATTCAGGAAATTTACCCTTCTGAACCAGCTCTACCTTTTTCTTTAACTCATTGTCTTGCTTCTGTGCTTGCTTAATTCTGTCTGATAGAGAAGACTTCGCTGATACCTAAAACGAAACAGAAGAACATCCTTCACCAAAAATTTTATGCCAAACATCATAAAATCCTTAACAAAAGGATCACATTCCATATGCAACATTGTTAATGAAGCTTTAGTTTTTCGACTCAATGAACCATCCACTTTATTTGTTTTTCCAGGATGGTAATGAATTGTACAATCAGAATCCTTGATTAATTCTAGCCATCTCCTCTGTATCATGTTCAATTCTTTATGAGTGAATATATACTTTATTCTTTTTTGATCGGTATATATTTCACACTTTACTCCCTACAAATGATGCCTCCATATTTTTAAAGTGAAAACAACAGCAAGAAAATTTCTAAATCATGTGTAGGGTAATTAACCTCATGTGTTTTCAACTGTCGTGAAGCATATGCAATTACCTGATCATTCTGAATTTGGACACAACCAAGTCCTATCAAGGAAGAATTATTGTAGATAACAAACTCCCCATTCCTGGAAGGTAGTTCCAAAACTAGAGCATTCACCAATCTTCTTTTCAATTCCTGAAAACAATCATCACATTCTTTTGTCCAGATAAAATTAACACCCTTCCAAGTTAGCTTAGTCATTGGACTAGATAATCATGAAAAATTTATAACAAACCTTCGGTAATAGCCTACCAAACCAAGAAAACTATGAATCCTAGTTACATTTTTGGGTCTTGGCCATTCTTCAAAAACCATTGTTTTTGCAGGATCAACAGTTATCCTATCTTTAGAAACAATGTGACGAAGGAAAGAAATTTATTGCAACCAAAACTCACACTTTCTGAATTTCCCATACAATTTCTTTTCTTTTAAGGTTTGAAAAATAACCCTTAAATGTCTTTCATGCTCCTCTTTAATTTTAGAAAACACCAATATATCATCAATGAAAACAACCACATACTTATCCAAGAACTCATGGAAAATTCTATTCATAAGATCTATGAATACAGCTGGTGCATTGGTTAGCCCAAAAGGAATTACTAAAAATTCAAAATGGCCATATCTTATACGAAACACGGTCTTCGGAACATATGCTTCCTTTACCTTCAACTGATGGTACCCTGATCTCAGGTCAATATTTGATAAATATTGAGCTCCCTGGAGCTGATCAAACAAATCATCGATATGAGGCAAAGGATATTTATTCTTAACAGTGATGTTATTCAAGGCCCTTTAATCAATGCAAAGTCTCATTAACCATCTTTCTTTTTTAACAAATAAAATAGGAGCACCCCATGGTTATGTGGTAGGTCGAATGAAAACTATCTCTAATAAATCATGCAATTGCTTCTTCAACTCTAAAATTTCAGTTTGAGCCATTTGATAATGGGGTTTTGAAATTGCCTTAGCATCAGGAACTAAGTCAACGATAAATTCAACTACTCGATATGGTATTATTCTAGGGAAATCATCAGGAAAAACATCAGGATACTCATTTTCCACTAACACATCATTAATCTGAATAGTTCGCATTTTTTCAATGATATGTGCAAGGAAACATTCATTTCCATCTTTTACAAGTTTCTCAGACTCTTGATATGATATCAACAGTAAGGGTTCATTCTTGTACACAAACTGAAAGTCTTTCTGAAAAGAAACGTATTTATCTCTATAGTCAATCATAGCATGGTAAATAGAGACCCAATCCATACCCAGGATAACATCATACTCTACTAGAGGTAAAACAATAAGGTCTGCAAGTAGGTTCTTTTCACGGATAAGGATAGGAAGATTATTATAAATTCTTTTTGCCTCAACATTTCCCCCAGGTGTTTTTACCACAAGTTCAGGAGTCATTTCTTTAGATGGTATTCACATTTTACGAGAAAGTTTTCAAAGAAGAAAGAATGTGTAGACCCCGAATCAAACAACACACTAGCATAATCTGAAAAAACAAACAAAGTACCTGATACCACTTCATTTGATGGCCCGACATCTGCTGAAGTAGTTTCAAAGGATTTAACCACCCCTTTATTCTTGTATTCTAACTTCTTCCCATCACTCGAGCTCTTTTTCAGACACTCGTTTGCATAGTGAACCATCTCATTGCACTTAAAACATTTCACTAACTGTAAATCAAATTTGTTCTTACCATCACCCTGATCATTTTCAGTGAAATCACGAGAATTATGCTCCATCTTACCACATCGGTAGAACTTTCCATAATTCAGAAGACATTTCCCAACATGACTTTTACCACATTTATCACAAACTGGAAACATAGATTTCTTACTGTCAGACCTATTTGAAGAATTCTTTCCTTTCTCCTACCACCTCGGTCTCTTATTTTGCTGGTTGTTATAGAACACTTGACCATCGACAAACTCCATTTCTACCTTCTCAACACATAGAACAAGATTTTCATAACTATTGAACTCACGAGAAGCTAAAGCCCTTCGATATTTTGGCTTTAATCCTGAGTAAAAATGATTGATTTTACTATCAAGGTCTCGGATAAAATTTGGAGCATACCTTGCCAATCGAGTGAACCTTTCTTCATAGGCTGCCACTGAGTCATCCTCTTGCCTCAATTCCATGGATTTTTTTTCCATCCTATGTCGAACTACCTTAGGAAAATACTTCTCAAGAATCATACCTTTTAATTCCTCCCAGTTGAGAGCATCAATCTCATCAGCATCCCTGATATTCTTAACCATCGACCACCACTGATCTGCTTCACCCTCCAAACAGTAAATAGAAAGACTAACCTTTTGATTGTATAAACACCCCATGACATTGAAAATCTTCTCCAGTGCTTTAATCCACCCTTCAGTTAGCACAGGGTCAGATGATCCTCTGAATGACAGGGGATGTGGCCTCATGAAATGTTCCACCACTATCATGTTCCTCTGTGTTTGATCTCGCTGATCTCGTGCATGGATACCACCACCGTTTATCACTTGAGTCAACTGCTCTTTTACTACAACAAACTGTACAGTTCCAATTTCGACCATCTCAGGATGCTTCTTCAGAAGGTTATTTCCTTCTATATTCCTTCCTAGCACTGCTTCCCGGTTTCCTCTTCGGAAAACCATTCTCAATTAACATGTCTTAGATGAAGCAACATGGTAAATTTCAAATGCTATATCATTTCAATTTTACAATAAAAATAATATTTTTGGATAATCATTTAATAGAATTCTAACTCCTAAAGTTATCTAAACCGACCACTGATACCAACTATAAGGCCGCAACCTTAAACATTACTTAATCTAGAGTTACTTCAAGAATACACGTTGAGGATCTTTTCAGGTTGAGAGTTTTAGAGAATTAGATCATAAAACATGCATTTCATTCCACATTTAAAAAAAGTGGTTACATAAAAGATAGTACTCATTTTTACCATCAATAGAAACATATTTAAATTAACACCTTGATTATTATTTTGACACTTCCTTGACACTATCATCACATGATGTACATTTCCCTTGACCTGTGAAAAACAATTCCATAACATGGGATGAGCATAAAAAGCTCAGTAAGGGATATAAAAGTACGAAATGAAAACATTAGTCCATGTATGAAATCATAATTTACTCATAAAACATTAGAATTTTAACATAACTCATCAAATCATGAATAAATAATAGAAATCATAAGAAATAAAGATAACTGGAGGCCTTCATAACATTCTTACATAGGGAGTAACCCTCATAGTTACGTTTGGAATACCCATCACAGTATATTCCCTAAATCTTTTCGGAGAAACCTTAACGTTGAACCCCTTCACATTACCCAATGCACTGGAGAGCTATATCGGGCTCACCCACCCTTAGTTTATCACATAACAACCCATCTTCATAAACAATGCCCAAAAACCATAACATAATCGTATCGCATAAAACATGTATAAAGGAAACATAACATTTCCATATTTCAATCACAATATATCAATAACAAATTGATATAATAAAAAAATTATCAAAACCATTTTCAAAACCAAAATAACTGAAAACTAAAACATGGTATTTATTTTTCATTTTAAAAAAAATTATGGCTTGTAGAGGAAGTCAAAACTCAAATAATGGTCATAGCGGCGGAGAAATCGTTGTCACCGTATACTTACGACAAAAAAAACATTACCTTTTGTGGTTTAGTAAATGCTTTGTATAAAAAAGATTACTTTTGAATAAATGTAAAATTAAAAGGGGTTTATACATTGTATGAAATAATGTTTTGTAAAAAACAAAATATTCCTCAATGAAAGGATACTGAGATGAAGTCACATACCTCGGGTCCGACTTGACTCGATCGTTATTTAATGACCTGAATAAAAAACTTCAGTAAATTTATACTTTCTCAAGAACATTTATCAAGTTCATTATTCCTTTTATATCACTTATTACCATGTTATGAACACTATGTAATTATTTAAGTTAATAATGGTCGTTTTGTCGATCATCGGTACTTGAGTCAAAAATAAACTCTTTATAATTACAAGTAGTTCGTGTGTTAAAATATCGATTATATCCAGATTTATATTCATGATTTAGATATAATATATATCATATATATCCAGTATATACATTCATTTACAATAGTTCATAACATTTAGAGGTAAGAAATGAAATGCACCGTTCATGGAGACGGTAAGCCGTACATACGCATGAATGCTACTTTCATTTATATTTCATATTTTATGGAATGAAATCATAATTATATAAAGGTATATTATAATTACAGAATAATATCATATATAATTTCATTAACAACATCATTTATACATTCTACATATGGCATTAACGAATCAAATCACTTTGAGGGGGCGGTAGTCCGCACTTCCAAAAATGAAGATAACGTGTTTACCCACAATGGAAACCATAAAGGTGTTCCAAAAATGGAAAATATATAAGCATAAGGAAAACATAAACTTATTATATATCATATATAAATATAGTGATATCTTAATGTCCACCTTTTAAGGTGTTATTAGAATATTGAACAATAATCGTTTCGTGAGGCAGAAATTCGCCATCCACGGAAACAGTATGTTCTTTAACCACTAGATGTAGGTGTGTGTAAGTGTAGATAAAATAAATCTTATAAAAACATTCTAGTATATTGAAAATACTGAATTTTTTACAAAAGAAATTAATAAAAAGTGTTTAGGGGTTTGGAAAAGCAAAATAAAACAAAAGAACATTAGAGAATCTTTACCTTTAAATCGGGTAACTCCTCTTGGTTAGAACCAAAAGGGTTTCTTGAAGAGATTTATGACTAAAGTAATTCTTATTGGATTAAGAGAGGGATGTGTAGAGATAAAATGCAAAGATAATGGCCAAGACAATGGCTTTAGAAGTGTGGGTAAGGAGGTAGAGGTGGGGTCCTTTTATAAGAGAAGAGGAGGGGCACTCTTGGAATGTTATAAAATGTTACGTTATTTTCGAATGAGTTTCGGATTTTAAAGGCCCAAAATTATTTTATTTAGAGTATAATGTGATAATGGTTCTAAATATACTCATCTAATAGGTCTTTGAAAATTTTAAGTCTTAAATTTTACATTATCTATTCATTTTATTTGAATTTTTCATTAATGAGGTAATGGCTGCATCATTATGATGTCATAAATAATTTAATTTATTTAATGTCTAAAAATTATAAATAAAATAATATGGTGTAGGAAATATTTTTATCATTCCAATGAATATTTATATTCTAAATGATAATTTATGTATACAAATTTAAAAATGTTTTACTCAGGTGGTACATTCTTTGTTATATTTATCTTTCTTTAAAAATAAAAAGATAAAAAGTCATTATCACACAAAAGTGATTCCACGGGGTCCCCAAGTTTGGAACAAGGCATCCCATGGTCGTACATGACACAAACAGTAGTATTAGGACACATGTTGTGGTCATTTGTTATTATTAGTATATTATTTTATTATCCTTAACTACCTGATTACTAATTAATCAAGCTAATTAATGATAATTACCGTCGTTACTATTAATAATGTGAAAAAACAAAAGAGTCATGATTAAATAATTTGGACCTTCTGATTCCAAATATGTAATCCATTTTACCAAATTCCAAACACATAAATTGCAATAATTAATTTAAAAATAATTCTTGCTGTCAAAACGAATAGCGGGTTTTTTAGAAACAATATCTATGAAAATTTTGGCACTTGTTTATGCCCAATTCCAAAGTGAAATTAATCCTAATGACCACAACTTTATTAAATGGTAAAAAATATTATAATTACACTTTACGACCAATTAAAAAGATAATCTATCCATATAATGATAATAGATGAAAAAGCAGTTTTGATGTAAAATGCAGTATTTTTCACTATTCATTAAAAAATGAACATTGTCAGAAAAATAACAAAAAACTATCCAATGTAAAATTCACTATCCCAATCATAAAGAATATGTTTATTTTCACAAATATATCTTATAAAATTGTCAAAAGTTTGTTTTAAAAATGGTTTTCCATCAAATGGCAGTAAAACAATCTTTTAAAAATATTAGTGTATTCCATGTTTAAGATTGGATTTATTCTCGTTTTAAGCCTCTAAAACACTATCTAACTAATAAATAGACATATATAAGAATATATATTATTCATTAATTACTTGGTATGTTACATCCTTCCCCCTTTAGAAAATTGTGTCCCCACAATTTATTTACTTATCGAATAAGTGTGGATATTTATCCCTCATTGTATTTTTAGATTCCCATGTTGCCTCTTTAATCATGTGGGTTTTCCACAAAACCTTTCCTTAATGAATCACCTTATTCCTTAAGAATTTATCCATGTGGTCAAGAATCTGGACTGGTTGTTCCTCATAAAATATATTCTCTTCTAGTTTAACAAACTCTGGACTCAAAACATGAGATGGATCTGGCATGTACTTCCTTAACATTGAGACATGAAAAACATTGTTTTCCTGAGATAAACTCGAAGGTAAAGCCACTTGGTATTCAACTGATCCAAATCTCTCCCGAATTTCATATGGTCCAATGAACCTTGGACTCATCTTTCCTTTCTTACCAAATCGGATCACACTTTTCCATGGGGAAACTTTGAGAAAAACATGATCACCTACGTCAAAAGAGAGATCCTTCCTCCTATTGTCCAAATAAATCTTCTGCCTACTCTGAGATGTTCACATGTGTTTCTATATCAGCCGAACGTTTTCTTCCAACTGATCTACCAATTCTGGTCCCATCAACTTCATTTCACCTACTTCATCCCAAAAAGCTGGAGTTCGACATTGCTTCCCATATAATGCCTCAAATGGTGCCAAATTTATACTGGAACGAAAACTGTTATTATAAGAAAACTCAACCAAATTAAGATGTTGGTCCCAACTTCCCAGATAATCCATCGAACAAGCACGTAGAATATCCTCCAAAATCTGAATCGTTTGTACTAACTTCCAATCTGATTGAGGAGGAAAAGCCATACTAAAATTTAATTCAGTACCCAACAACTTCTTAAGGACTTTCCAAAAGTTAGAAGTAAACCTAGGATTACGATCAGAGATAATGGAGAGAGGAACTCCATGTAACCTGACTATATATTTATGATACAAATAAAAAAGTTGATCTAGGGAAAAAGTATCTCCTATAGAAAGGAAATTAGAAGATTTAGTCAAGCGATCAACAATAACCCAGATTGTATTATTACCTTGAGGTGTCTTCAGAAATCCCACAATAAAGTTCATGGATATATTCCCCCATTTCTACTGTGGTACTGGTAAAGGCTGATGCATCCCTTTCGGTAACATCCGCTCTGCTTTAACCTGTTGACAAGTCAAACACTTCACAGTAAAATTAGCAATATCCCTTTTCATTATGTCCCACCAGTAATACTCTCGAAGATATCAATACATGTTAGTACTACCTGGATGAACTAAGAACATAGAAATATGAGCTTCATATAAGAACTCTCTCATCAACTGTGAATCATAGGGCACACACAATCTCTTCCCAAATCTCAAAACACAATCATTATCAATGTTGAATTTAGGAAAATTACCCTTCTGAACTTGCTCTACCTTTTTCTGCAACTCGTTGTCTTGCTTCTATGCTTGCTTAATTCTGTCTGATAGAGAAGATTTCACTGATATCTGATACAAAATAGAAGAACATCCTGCACCGGCAACTTCTATACCAATTTTCATCAAATCCTTTACCAAAGGATCGCGTTCCAAATGACACATTTTTAATGAAGCATTACTTTTTTGACTCAAAGCATCATCCACTTTATTTGCTTTTCCCGGATAGTAATAAATTGTACAATCATAATCATTGATTAATTCTATCCATCTCCCCTGTCTCATGTTCAATTTTTTTGAGTGAATATATACTTTAAACATTTGTGATCGGTATATATTTCACACTTTACTCCATACAAATGATGCCTCCAAATATTTACAGCGAAAACAACAACATCTAATTCCAAATCATGTGCAGTGTAATTTACCACATGAGTTTTCAACTGTCGTGAAGCATAAACAATTAACTGATCATTCAACATTAGGACGCAACCATGTCCTTTCAATGAAGCATCACTGTAGATAGAAAACTCCCCATTCCTGGAAGGTAGTGACAAAACTGGAGCATTCACCAATCTTCTTTTCAATTCCTCAAAACAATCATCACATTCTTTTGTACAGATAACTTAACACCCTTCTGAGTTAGCTTAGTCATTGGACTAGATAACCGTGAAAAATTTCTAACAAACCATCAGTAATAGCCTGCCAAACCAAGAAAACTACAAATCTCAGTTACATTTGTGGGTCTTAGACATTCTTCAACAACCTTTGTTTTTGCAGGATCAACAGTTATCCCATCTTTAGAAAAAATGTGACCAAGGAAAGAAATTTGTTGCAACTAAAACTCACACTTTCTAAATTTCCCATACAATTTATTTTCATTTAAGGTTTGCAAAATAATCCTTAAATATCTTTCATTCTCCTCTTTACTTTTAGAAAACACCAAAATATCATCAATGAAAACAACCAAAAACATATCCAAGAACTCATGGAAAGTTCTACTCATAAGATCCATGAATAAAGCAGCTGAATTGGATAGCCCAAAAGGCATTTACTACAAATTCATAATGGCCATATCTTGTACGAAACGCGGTATTTGGAACATCTGCTTCCTTTACCTTCAACTGATGGTACCCCGATCTCAGGTCAATCTTCGAAAAATACTGAGCTCCCTGGATCTGATCAAACAAATCATCGATATGAGGTAATAGATATTTGTTCTTAACAATTATTTTATTGAAGGCTCTATAATCAATTCAAAGTCTCATTGAACCATATTTCTATTTAAAAATTAAAATAGGAGCACCCCATGGTGATGTGCTAGGTCGAATGAAAACTTTCTCTAATAAATCTTGCAATTTCTCCTTCAACTCTAAAAGTTCAATTTGATCCATTCGATAAGGGGGTTTTGAAATTGTCTTGGCATCAGGAACTAAGTCAACGGTAAATTCAACATTCCAATCTAGTATTATTCTAGGAAACTCAACAGGAAATACATTAGGATACTCATTTACCACTAGAACATCATTAATCTGAACAACTCCCTTGTTTTCAACGATATGTGCAAGGTAACATTTATTTCCATCTTTTACAAGTTTCTCGGCCTCTTGATATTTTATTAATAGTAACGGATCATTATTTTACACAAACTGAAAGCCTTTCTGAAAAGAAATTTTTTTATCTCTACAGCCAATCTTAGCATGGTAAATAGAGAGCCAATCCATACCCAAGAAAACATCAAACTCTACTAGAGGTAAAATAATAATTTTTTCAAGTAGGTTCTTTCCACGGATAAGGATATGAAGAATCTTATAAATTCTTTTTTCCTCAACATTTCCCTCAGGTGTTTTTACCACAAGATCATGAGTAATTTCTCGATATGGTATTCCCATTTTACTAGAAAAGTTTTTAGAGATGAAAGAATGTGGAGACCCCGAATCAAACAACAAACTGTCATAATCTGAAAAAACAAACAAAGTACCTACTACCACTTCATTTGATGGTCCGACATCTGCTGAAGTAGTCTCAAAAAATATCACCACCCCTTTTTGATTGTAGTCTAACTACATCCCATCACTCGATCTCTTTTTCGGACAATTTTTTGCTAAGGGACCCATCTCATTGCACTTAAAATATTTCACTAACTGTAAATCAAATTTGGTCTTACCATCACCTTGATATTTTTTAGTGCAATCAATAACCTTATGTCCAATATTACCGCATCGGTAGCACTTTCCAGAATTCAGAAGACATTCCCCAGCATGCGTTTTACCACATTTATCACAAACTGGAAACTTCATTTTCTTACCGTCAGACCATTTTGAATAATTCATTCCTTTCTCCTGCCACCTCAGTCTCTTCTTTTTCTAGTTTTTATAGAACACTTGATCATCGAAAAAATCCATTTGACCTTCTCAGCACATCGAACAAGCTTTTCATAACTCTTGAACTCGCGAGAAGCTGATGCCCTTCGATATTTTGGCTTTAATCCTAAGTAAAACGATTGATTTAACTATAAAGTTATCGGATAAAATTTGGAGCATACCATTCCAATCGAGTGAACCTTTCTTCATAGGCATCCACTCAGTCATCCTCTTGCATCATTTCCAAGAATTGTTTTTCCATCCTAAGTCGAACAGCCTTAGGAAAATACTTCTCAAGAACCATACCTTTGAATTCATCCTAGTCGAGAGCATCAATATCATCAGCGTCCCTTATAGTTTTAACCATCGACCACCACTGATCTGCTTCACCCTCTAAACAGTAAATAGAATGACTAACCTTTTGATTGTCTGAACACCCCATGACATTGAAAATGTTATCCAGTGCTTTAATCCACTCTTCAGCTAGCACAAGGTCATATGATCCTCTGAATGATGGGGTATGTTTCCTCATGAAATGTTCCACCACAGACATGTTCCTCTGCGGCTGATCTGGCTGATCTCATGAATGGATACCACCACCATTTATTTCTTGAGTCAACTGCGCCATTACTGCAACAAACTGTTCAGTTCCAATTCTGACCATCTTCGGATATTGATTCGGAAGGTAATTTCCTTCTCTATGCCTTCCTAGGACTGCTTCCCTATTTCCTCTGCGGAAAACCATTATGAACAATCATGTCTTAGATGAAGCAACATATAAATCTTCAAATACTATATCATTTAAATTTTACCATAAAAAAATATTTTTGGATAATCATTTAATAGAATTATTACTCCTAAAGTTATCTAAACCGACCTCTGATACCAACTATAAGGCCCCACCCTTAAACATTACTTAATCTTGAGTTACATCAAGAATACATGTTGAGGATCGTTTCAGGATTAGAGTTTTAGAGGATTAGATCATAAAACATTCATTACATTCCACATTTAAAAAAATTTGTTACATAAAATATAGTACTCAGTTTTCCCATCAATGGAAATATATTTAAAATAAAACATGGATTCTTTCTTGAAACTTCCTTGACACTATTGTCACATCATGTACTGTTCCCTTGACCTGTGAAAAACATTTCAAAAACTTGGGATGAGCATAAGAAGCTTAGTAAGGGAAATAAAATTACGAAATGAAAACATTAGTCCATGTATCAAATCATACTTTACTGATAAAACATAAAAATTTTAACATACCTCATCAAATCATGAATATATCATAGAAATCATAAGTCATAAATGTAACTTCAGGCATTCATAACATTCTTACATAAGGAGTAACCCTCATGGTTACGTTTGGAATACCCATCACAGTATATTTCTTAAATCACTTCGGAGAAACCTTAATGTTTAATCCCTTCACATTACCCAATGCATTAGAGAGCTATATCGGGCTCTCCCACCCTTAGTTTATCATAGAACCACACGTCTTTATAATCAATTCCCATGAGCCATAACATAATCGTATCACATAAAAAATGTATAAAGGAAACATAAAATTTCCATATTTCAATCACAAGATATCAATAACACATTGATATAATAAAACAATTATTAAAACCATTTCTAATACAAAAATAATTGAAAAGTAAAACAGGGTATTTATTTTTCATTTAAAAAAAATTATGGCTTGTAGAGGATGTCGAAACTCAAATAATGGTCACGGCGGTGGATAAGTCGTTGACGCAGCATACATACGACAAAAAAACATTCCCTTTTTTCGTTTAGTAAATGCATCATATAAAAAATATTCCTTTTGAATAAACATAAAATTCAAAGGGGTTTATACACCGTATAAAAGAAAGTTGTGTATAAAACAAAATATGCCTCAATGAATGAAGATTGAGACGAAGTCACATACCTCGGGTCCGACTTGACTCGATCGTTCTTTAATGTCCTGAATAATAAACTTGAGTTAATATATACTTGCTTAGGAACCTTTTTCAAGTTCCTTATTCCTTTTATATCACTTATTACCATGTTATGAACACTACGTAATTATTTATGTTAATAATGGTCATTTTGTTGATCATCGGTACTTGAGTAAAAAATAAACTCTTTATAATTACAAGTTGTCAATGTGTTAAAATATCCATTATATCCAGAATTATATTCATGATTTAGATATCATATATGTCATATATATATCCAGTATATACATTCATTTACAATATTACATAACATTTAGAGGTAAGAAATGAAATGCACCGTTCATGGAGACGGTAAGCCGTACGTACGCATTAACGCTACTTTCATTTCTATTTCATATTTTATGGAATTAAATCCTAATTATATAATGGTATATTATAATTCCAGTATAATTTCATATATAATATCATTAACTCAATCCCTTATACGTTCCACATATGGCATTAACGAATCAAATCACTTTGAGGGGGCAGAAGTCCACACTTCCAAAAATGAAGATATCACGTTTACCCATAATGGAAACCATAAAGGTATGCCAAAAAAGAAAAATACAGAAGCTTAAAGAAAACATAGACATATAATATATCATATATAAATATACAGACATCTTAATGGCCACCTTTGAAGGTGTTATAAGAATATTGAACCATCATCGTTTCGTGCGGCAGAAATTCACCATCCACGGAAACAGTTTGTTCATTAACCATTAGATGTAGGTGTGTGTCAGTGTAGATCAAATAATTCTTATGAAAACATCCTAGTATATTTAAAATACTTATTTTGTTACAAAATAAACGAATAAAAAGAGTTTAGGGGGTTGGAGAAGCAAATTAAAACAAAAGAACATTAGAAAAGTCTTTACCTTTAAATCGGGTAACTCCTATTGGTTAGAACTAAAAGGGTTTCTTGAAGAGGTATGGAGAAGGTAAGGATTCTAGGATTAAGAGATGAATGTGGAGTGATAAAATGAGAAGAGATTTTTCGAGCCAATGGCTTGAGATGTGTGGGTAAGGAGGTAGAGGTGGGGGGCTTTTATAAATGGAGAGGAGGGGCACTCTTGGAATGATATAAAATGTTCCTTTATTTCCAAATGAGTTTCAGATTTTAAAAGTCCCAAATTGATATATTTATAGTATAAGGTGATAAGGGTTTGAAATATACTCATAAAATAGTTCTTTGACATGTGTAAGTCTTAGATTTTACATTATCTTTTCATTTTAATTAAATCATTCATTAATGAGGTAATCACTGCATCAAAATGATGTCATAAATAAATTAATTTGTTTAATACTAAAAATTATAAAAAAAATACTATGATGTATTAAATAATTTTATATTTCCAATGACTATTTATAGTCCAAAATATCATTTATGTATAAAAAATTAAAAATGTTTTACTCTGGTGAGACATTCTTTGTTATATTTAACTTTCTTTAAAAATAAAAAGAAAAAAAGTCATTATCACAAAAAAGTGATTCCATGGGGTCCCCAAGATTGGAACAAGGCATACCATGGTCGGAAAAGACACAAGAAGTATCACTCGGACACATGTTGGGGTCATTAGTTATTATTATTATTTTATTTTATTATCCTTAACTACCCGATTACTAATTAATGAAGATAATTATCGATAATTACCGTCGTGACTATTCATAATTTCCAAAAACAAAAGAGTCCGGATTACATAATTTGGAACTTATTATTACAAATATTTAATCCATTTTACAAAATTACAAACACATAAATTTCAATAATTAATTTATAAATAATTCCCGTTGTCAAAATCAATAGCGTGTTTTTTAGAAACAATAATTATGAAAAATTTTGCACTTGTTTATGCCCAATTCTAAAGTGAAATTAATCATAATGACCACCATTGGATTAAATGGTAAAAAAATATTCTAAATATACTTTATTACCAATTAAAAAGATAATATAACCATATAATTAAATTAGATGATAAAGCAGTTTTGATGCAAAATGCAGTATTTTCCACTATTCATTAAAAAATGAACATTGTTAGAAAAATACCAAAAAATTATCCAATGTAAAATTAAATGTCCCAATCATAAATAATATGTTTAATTTGAAAAATATATCTTATAAAATTGTCAAAAGTTTGATTTAAAAATGGGTTTCCATCAAAAGGCAGTAATTCAATCTTTTAAGAATATTAGTGTATTCCATGTTTAAGATTGTATTTATTCTCATTTTAAGCCTATAAAACACTATCTAATTCATAAATAAACATAGATAAGAATATCTATTATTCATTACATTCTTGGGATGTTACATCCTTCCCCCTTTAGAAAATTACATCCCCGTAATTTATTTACTTATCGAATAAGTGTGGGTATTTATCCCTCATTGCATTTTAAGATTCCCATGTTGCCTCTTCAATCATGTGGTTTTTTCACAAAACCTTTACTTGTTGAATCACTTTATTCCGCAACACATTCTCCCTATGGTCAAAAATTTGGACCGGTTTTTCCTCATAAGATATATTCTCTTCCAACTAAACTACCTCTGGACTCAAAACATGAGATGGATCTGGCATGTACTTCCTTAACATTGAAAAGTGAAAAACATTATGTACCTGAGATAAACTCGAAGGTAAAGCCACTCGGTATGAAAATGATCCTACTCCCTACAGAATTTCATATGGTCCAATGAATCTTGGACTCATCTTTCATTTCTTACCGAATCGCATCACACTTTTCCATGGTGAAACTTTGAGAAAAACATGATCACCTACCTTGAAAGAGAGATCCTTCCTCCTATTGTCCGCATAACTCTTCTACCAACTCTGAGATATTCTCATTTGTTTCTGTATTAGCTAAACTTTTTCTACCAACTCTTATACGAATTATGGTCCCATCAACTTCCTTTCACCTATTTCATCCCAAAAAGCTGGAGTTCGACACCACTTCCCATATAATGCCTCAAATGGTTCCATCTGTATACTAGAATGAAAACTATTATTATATGAAAACTCAACCAATGAAAGATGTTGGTCCCATATTCCCTGATAATTCATCGAACAAGCATGTAGAATATCCTCCAAAGTCTGAATCGTTCGTTCTGACTGCCCATCTGATTGAGGATGAAAAGCCGTACTAAAATTTAATTCAGTGCCCAACGACTTCTGAAGGCATCTCCAAAAGATAGAAGTAAACCAGGGTTCACGATCAGATACAATGGAGAGAGAAACTCCATGTAACCTGACTATCTCTTTACGATACAAACGGGAAAGTTGATCTTGGGAAAAAGTATCTTGTATGGAAAGTAAATGAGCAGATTTAGTCAAGCGATCATGAATAACCCAGATTGCATTATTACCTTGAGGTGTATTTGGAAATACCACAATGAAGTCCATGGATATATTTTCCCATTTCCACTCTGGTACTGGTAAAGTCTAAAGCATCCCTTTCGGTAACTGCTGCTCTGCTTTAACCTGTTGACAAGTCAAACACTTCACATTAAAATCAACAATATCCCTTTTCATTCTGTCCCACTAGTAATACTCCTAAAGATCTCTATACATCATAGTACTTCCTGGATGAACTGAGAACAGAGAACTATGAGCTTCATATAACAACTCTCGCTTCAACTGTGAATCACACGACACACACAATCTCTTCCCAAATCTCAAAACACAATCATTATCAATATTGAATTCAGGCAACTTACCCTTCTGAACCAGCTCCACCTTTTTCTGTAACTTGTTGTCTTTCTTATGTGCTTTCTTAATTCTATTTGGTAGAGAATATTTCACTAATACCTGAAACAAAACAAAATAACATCTTGCACCAACAACTTCTATGCCAAATTTCATCAAATCCTTAAACAAAGGATCATGTTCCAAACACAACATTGTTAATGAAGCATTACTTTTTCGACTCAAAGCATCAACCACTTTATTTTCTTTTCTCAGATGGTAATGAATTTTAAAATCATAATACTTGATTAATTTTAGCCATATCCTCTATCTCATGTTCAATTCATTCTGAGTGAATATATACATTAAACATTTGTGATCGGTATATATTTCACACATTACTCCATACAAATGATACCTCCAAATTTTTAAATTGAAAACAACTGCATCTAATTCCAAATCATGTGTAGGGTAATTTACCTCAGGAGTGTTCAACTGTCATAAAGTATAAGAAATTACATGATCATTCTTTATTATGATGCCCCCAAGTCCTCTCAATGAAGCATCACTGTAGATATCAAACTCCCCATTCCTGGAAGGTACTTCCAAAACTGGAGCACTCACCAATATTATTTTCAATTCCTGAAAACAATCATCACATTATTTTGTCTAGAAAAACTTAACACCCTTCCGAGTTAGCTAAGTCATTGGACTAGATAACCATGAAAAAATTCTAAAAAAACTTCAGTAATAGCCTTCCAAACCAAGAAAACTACGAATACCAGTTACATTTGTGGGTTTTGGCCATTCTCCAACAACCATTATTTTTGTAGGATCAACAGTTATCCCATATTTAGAAACAATGTGACCAAGGAAATAAATTTTTTTCAACCAAAACTCACACTTGCTGAATATACCATACAATTTATTTTCTTTTATGGTTTAAAAAATAACCCTTAAATGTCTTTAATTATCCTCTTTACTTTTAGAGAACACCAAAATATCATCAATGAAAACAACCACAAACTTATCCAAGATCTCATGGAAAATTCTATTAACATGATCCATGAATACAACAGGTGCATTGGTTAGCCCAGAAGGCATTACTACAAATTCATAATGGCCATATCTTGTACGAAACGTGGTCTTCGGAAAATCTACTTCCTTTACCTGCAACTGATGGTACCCCGATCTCAGTTCAATTTTTGAAAAATATTGTGCTCCCTAGAGCTAATCAAACAAATAATCAATATGGGGCAATGTATATTTGTTTTTAACAGTGATGTTATTCAAGGATCTATAATCAATGCAAAGTCTCATTGAACCATATTTCTTTTTAACAAATACAATAGGAGAACCCCATGGTGATGTGCTAGGTCGAATGAAACCTTTCTCAAATAAATCCTGAAATTGATCCTTCAACCCTAAAAGTTCAGTTTCAGCCAATCGATAAGGGGGTTTTGAAATTGGATTATCATTAGGAACTAAGTCAATAGTAAATTCAACTTCCAGATCTAGTATTATTCTAGGAAACTCATCAGGAAAAACATCAGGACACTCATTTACCACTGGAACATCATTAATCTAAACAATTCCCTTGTTTTCAAATATATGAGCAAGGTAACATTCATTTCCATCATTTACATGTTTCTCAGCCTCTTGATATGTTATCAACAGTAAGGGTTAATTCTTGTACACAAACTGAATGTATTTCTGAAAAGAAACTTCTTTAGCTCTACAGTCAATATAAGCATGGTAAATAGATATCCAATCCATACCCAGGATAACATCAAACTCTACTAGAGGTAAAACAATAATGTTTTCTTGTAGGTTCTTTCCACGGATAAGGATAAGAAGATTCTTATAAATTGTTTTTCCTCAAAATTTTCCCTAGGTGTTTTTAGCACATGTTACAAAGTCAATTCTTGAGATGGTATTCCCATTTTACAAGTAAAGTTTTCTGAGATGAATGAATCTGTAGACCCTGAATCAAACAAAACACTCGCATAATCTAAAAAAACAAAGTACCTTATACCACTTCATTTGATGGCCCGACATCTGCTAAAGTAGTTGCAAAGGATTTCACCACCCCTTTCTGCTTGTAGTCTAACTGTTTCCCATCACTCGAGCTCTGTGTCGGACACTCGTTTGCATAGTGACCCATCTCATTGCACTTAAAACATATCACTAACTGTAAATCAAATTTGGTCTTACAATCACTCTGATCTTTTTCAGTGAAATCACGAGCCTTATGTCCCATCTTACCGCATCAGTAGCACTTTCCAAAATTCACAAGACATTCCCCAACATGCCTTTTACCACATTTATCACAAACTAGAAACTTAGTTTTCTTACCATCAGACCTTTTTGAATAATTCACTCCTTTCTTCTGCCACCACAGTCTCTTCTTTTGCTGGTTGTTATAGAACACTTGATCATCGAAAAACTCCATTTCCACCTTCTCAACACATCGAACAAGATTTTCATAACTCTTGAACTCGCGAGAAGCTAAATACCTTTGATATTTTGGCTTTAATCCTGAGTTAAAATGATTTATTTTACTATCAAGGTCTAAAATAAAATTTAGAGATTACCTTTCCAATCAAGTGAGCCTTTCTTCGTAGGCTGTCTATGAGTCGTCCTCTTGAATAAATTCCAAGAATTGTTTTTCCACCCTAAGTCGAAAAACCTTAGGAAAATAATTATCATGAAACATACCTTTGAAATCATCCTTGTAGAGAGAATCAATCTCATTAGTGTCCCTGATATTTTTAACCATCGACCACAACTGATCTTCTTCACCCTCCAAATGGTAAATAGAAAGAATATCCTTTTGATTGTCTGAACACCCCATGACATTGAAAATCTTCTCCAGTGCTTTAATCCACCCTTTAGCTAGCACAATGTCAGATGATCCTCTGAATGATGGGGGATGTTGCCTCATGAAATGTTCCAACACTGACATGTTCCTCTGCGGTTGATCTGGCTGATCTGGTGCATGGATACCACCACCATTTATCTCTTCATTCAACTGCACCATTACTACAAAAAGCTGTTCAGTTCCTATTCCGACCATCTCAGGATGCTGATTTGGAAGGTTATTTCATTCTGTATGCCTTCCTAGCACTGCTTTCCTATTTCCTCTACAGAAAACCATTATGAAGAAACATGTCTTAGATGAAGCAACATGGTATTCCTCAAATTCTATATCATTTCAATTTGACCATAAAAAAAATATTTTTGTATAATCATTTAATAGAAGAATAACTCTTAAATTTATCTAAACCGACCTCTGATACCAACTATAAGGCCCCAGCCTTAAACATTACTTAATCTTGTGTTATTTTATGAATACACGTTTAGGATCTTTTCTGGTTTAGAGTTTTAGAGAATTAGATCATAAAACATTCATTACATTCCACATGTAGACAAATTGGTTACATAAAATATAATACTCATTTTTCCCATCAACAGAAATATATTTAAAATAAAACATGGATTCTTTCTTTAAACATCCTTGACACTATTACATTTTTATGTAAATGGCCCCAATTAAGTTAAGGAGGAAGAAATAAATGTTGTAAAACCATTTTTAATGTCAGGTGATGTTGAAGTCCTGACTAATAATATTTTTGTGGAATATCAACATGATCTGGAAAATTTATTGAATGACTATATGGTTAAATAAGACCCACCCTTTAATTAAAATTAAAAAAATTTATGATAATATTATATCTCGATTTCATTTTATGAAAATGAAACCAAAAAATTGGTGCAATTTTAATAAAGGATGGAGGATCCCAACTACATTCCTATATCTAGTGAGATACAACTTCAAGATTCCATTACCACTGAATAAGAGGTTAATTGAAAAAAATAGGGATATTTCAAATATTAATCTATATATCATTATATTTTATACATTATTAATTGGTTATTAAATAACATTATATTAAAATTTCTTATTTTTATAACTCTTGTTTTGTCTTGGAGGGGAGGGGAAAGAACATGAACTTCATCCTGATACGAAACCCAGAGAGAACCATACAATTTTTTGAACATACATTTGAGGAATCCCATGATAAATTCACAATGACCATTAAAACAGAAATAGAGACACATGATAACTAAATTAAAGGGAGTGGATTCTAATATTCCTTATGAAAATCTAAATTATGTCCAATTAAAATTACATTCATAACTCCCTTTTGAAAATTTAATTGATGAAATCCACATAGACCAAGATCTTGAAAAAAAGAGGAGGTTTGAAAACTAGAATCAGAGGAGGATGATCTATACATTATCCTATTACCTCAATTAAAAAATGTATTATGGTGAAGGAGTGGATATTGTGTACTCTACCAGTGTATTCATCATCAACAACAATGAAAAAATGAATGTTGAGAAAATCTATATGAGGATATTCAAATATTGGAAGCTACACCAACTAATAGACTATAGATAACAGTTGGAACTACCCATCTGGATTGGGTTAAAATATCAAATCCCATTGGGGGATTAAACTAATACTTATCCTTTTATTTTATTCAATGAATTTAATTTTTCAATTTCATTTTTAGTAAAACACTGGTATATATCTTATTCCAGAATTATTTTATAGATTTAATGGAATGATCCTTGTGTTATAATAGAGTGATTTAAATTTTTAGGAATATAAACACATAAGTAATAGCTAAATCATAAAATATAAGAGTTTTATTATGATAAATGAGAAAAGGGAGTTCATTCATTCATTTTTTATGTTTAAAACACCTAGTATTTGTTCCAAAATAATAATTTACTACTAAAAATTATTATATCTATTCTAAACTAGAAATTCTAGTCAAAACAAATGAATTTTTAATTTCTTGTCCTATTAATGAGGCATGAGCATCTTATAATCCATGTGATTACATGTTTTAGATTTGAATGATAATGAGATTTAGTAATAATATAGAGAATTGAATTATTAGTGTGAATAATAGATATTTACATAATAAATCATGATTTTACATAATTAATAGATTCTTGTTAATGATAATTTTCAACCATTTATCACCCTTTGAATTTTATAAATTTTGGTAGACTAGTTCAATATTAGTAATCATTCAATGACTGATTATACAAACTCACATAATCCATTACACAATAGGATTTCTAAACCAATTATTTTCTATTATGTCTCGATCATATTTCCTGGGGGATCATAGATAATTACATATACTAGAACATGCTACCTAGAATTTCAAACCAATGACTATGAAAAAACTCATTTAATATAATTAATGAAATTTGTGATAAGAACATATCCTTGACACCACCATATAAATTTATCCTTATTTATCCAATAGATAAAATGAAACAAATTTTTCGTAATGAGAAAAATTTTATTCAATTTATATCCATTACAACCATGATATTATTAATTTTCGTGATATTTTAATGTTGAGTAGTTGGGGTGAGTGAATTAATTGTTGGAGGGTGTACTACATTATAAGGAAAAATATAAATGGTGATACTTTGGGTACAGAGAAATGATTTTGATACATTAATTATATTTTATAGTTCCACTTAATAAAACTATGAATGGTTACTTACTTTGAAAAATAAAAAATCATTAATAATATATCATTGATTTTTATCATATGTGGTTTGGGGGTATATTTGACATTTTACCCAAAACAATAATTTGAAAAACTAAAAAAAACAATCCATAAAAATTGGGTGAATTTAATAAGATGAAATTATGTTATAATTTTATGTAACAATTAGTTTTGGGAATTTGGAGTTTTTATTTTTAATGGGTATGTTTAATTGGTATTTTACATTTCATATCATCCATTTTATGTAAATAATAAACTTCCACTTTGAGCCTTAATTATTTTCAATACAATTTCCACCAACCATTAGACATAAAATCATTAGAACCATACTTAATAGTAGTCATGGTTTCATTTTATTTTTTAATTAGAATGTGGACAATGCAGTTCCTTTTTATGCCATTGGAAATGGAACATATTCTCATTATATAAACATAACTCTACTTCCATTTGTATAATGGGTTTTAAGAGACCAAAATTACAAAAAATGAGGTAAATGATACCATGTAATATTTAATAAAAATGGACTGAAAAATTGAATGATTATAAGGATAAGTAATACCACATTCAAACGGAATAATGTAATATACATAGTTTGATTGAGGTTTTAAGAAATGTATGGAATTGTTTTAGGTGGACCATGAAAATGTGCTTAAACATTCGTAATCTTTTTGATTTCATCTCATTAATATTTAAATATAGGTAGAATTGGTGGAGTACCTAATTTAATGATTATATTATAATAGTGAGGAAAATTATAATTTAACTGTGGAGGTATTTGATGCAAACATATTTTGATTCAAGAAAGTAAAAAAATATTTAACTGATTTGAGAAGGATTTGATTGAATATTCCTATTTAATTCAGTGTTTTATTAAAAAATTGGAATTTTCAATGATATATTAATATGCATTTAAATTGGTAAAATGTTTAATTTATATGTTTTAAATTAAATTATTAATTTGTTTGTGAAATTAATATCTGTTTTTAATTTTTTATCATAAAAATTGGTTATCCCTCAAGCATGGGACCACAGGCTACATAGCCTTCCCTATGATAATCCTTCTTCCATGTATTCTCTAAGGAAGGCTCACCTATATAGTAAGGAGGAAGATCATTATTATAAAATTTTCATGAATAGTGTGTCACTAAGCCTACATGTGCTAGACATGGAGGCACAACCCATGCATATTTGTGTTATGTAGTGGTATCCCATACCCAAACCAATAGTTATAAATTTAATTCGCCATGTATTGTCATATAAATAAGATACCAAGAAGATAAAATTAAATTATGGGGTAGGAAAACTCAATTACTATTCATATCCTAAAAAATATCATCATTCCTACTTCAACACTATTCACTTTTTCTCGAATATGCCTCACTTTTGTCTTTCACCATCGACCATGTCGAAAACTATCTACAACTCACTAAATCCACCATTAGAAGCAACTAGTTGATATTGAACTTGAGTCCAACACCACTAATGACAACATTGGATGACAAGAATTATTATTGGTTTGGAGGAAAATGATAGTGAATCATTATTGAATGGATGATGATCCCATGCATGATATCGAGAGTTCTGTTTCGACACTATCAAGTTTGTATATATATAAGAGGCGCCTTTTGTTGTCTCAACATCTAATACATCGTGCTCTCACTAAATAGTATGTACTAAACTATAAAAAAGAACATACAATGTTTGGGAGTCTAACATTGTAGTGGAATTATTTTGGAATGATAATGATGGATTTTTCATAGAGTCTACACTATGATGCATACATATAGACAATATAGAGCTATAACTAACCATATATTGTGTTTTATTGTAAAGAATGAGTTTTCCTAGATAATATAGCTATATAGAAGTTGATAAAATTTGAAAAAAAAAATTAATGTGAGCTTATATAATGGTGACTACAATCTGGAATCAAGGGTTTCAAATATAAGGAGGCTTTTAATTTTTTTCAAATCTGACAATTAGAACAAACAATATGGGAAACATACCCGCCAGAAAATTCCATGATGTATCCATGAAAAAATGTTGTCATATGTCAATTTTTTTCCCATTCAAAATTATAAAATTTAGAAGTACTGTATAGTTCTATGGATTTAATAGAAAAAATCAAAACTAAAGAAACATTCAAAGATAAATAATGATACTACAAATTATATTAAGGAATATATAAGGTTATCCTCAATATATAAATATGAGGGTGTAGCACCACTTACAAAGAATTTAATTATTTCACTATTAGGCTATTGGTATTCTTTTTTCCTTATATTTCTATGGTATAGTTTAGTTTTCTATGAAATTATAATTAATTTTATTTAATCAAATAGTTCTCTATATATTTTCTACACTAATCTCTCATTATTTTTTAATTCTCATTATTCTTATATTATTCCCACATTCTTCCCTTGTGAAATCTTAAATTCGATAATAGGTGACTAACATGTGGATTTTTCTTTTGGGGGATAAGTTTTTCCTATAATTTCTCTTCAATTCTAATTCATTATATTGATTTTTTGTGAGAATGAATAAATTTTATCGGTGTAGTGATTTTCCACAATTGTAGTAATATTGAACCCATATCAATTATTTTGTTTAGAACAATTTCCATACTTATATTGAGACAAAGTACTTCATATGATAGTGTTTATCCATTCAATGTATGAAAAACATACGTTAGGACCCGGTTCTAAAAGATAATAGATTCACTATTTAGGTTGTTATCAACCTTGATTATTAGAGGATGTGGAATTAAGTATGACTTGGAACCGAATATTTCATAGTTAATAAATACGAGGTAGTAATACAACATTGTGATTTCACAATTTGTTTATCATACCGAATATAAACTAAAAAAATGTGAATAATATAGGAGTAATCTTCCAAACACTTTGTCTATATACATTCTTTATTCTTCTTTATATTTCATTTTATGAAGAATTAATGTTGCATTCACATTTTATTATACGATCATTGTTTACTAAAATATAAAAAACAACCAAAAGAAGTTGTTTTATGTGAATGAGAATTAATATGTATATTAATATAAATATCCTAACGTAACAAGTACATGTTCATCCATTTTTTTCGCTAATAAATTGCATACAATTTCCTTTTCCACACCTCCTAGTATATGTGCATCAAGTGACAAATGAAAATGGTCAATCTATTTCAATATAAATTTAGGTTTATGTTTATTGGTTTATGGGTCATGTATTATAGAAAAATTTTATCACATGACATAGTAATTAATTTTAAAAGGATATTCTTTTAGGGATTTAGAATTTTTCTCAAAAAATCAATGCCAGGGTCGTGTCTTTGATTCCTTTTAAATGATTGTATAATCAAATTTTTTCACATTTTATTCACATCTTAGTGGAATTATTTAATTATATTTGATTTAAATAAAAAAATGATTTCCTTTAAAATGTAAAAATTTATTTGCAATTGTTTTTTTGGAAAAACTGTAGAATGGGTTAGTTTTATGAAAAATTATAGTAACACCCACGGAAATCCTCAGTGATTAGTGCAGTGTTATAAAGGGTATGTGGATCACCAAATCAAGTATTATGATTCATGTCCCAAGTTAGGGGTGATTTAAAATTACACAAAAGAAAAGGATTTAATTTTTATTCATGAAAATTATAGTGGTAAAAAATTATGGGTAATTGGAACTCAACATGTTCAATTAAAATGTAAAAAATCATCCTTTGTGGAAAATATATATTCATTATTAAGTCTTGTAAAATTAATTTTCTATGAAAAAATTATGGGTTATGTTTTTTATATTACATTATTAGAAAAATAGAAGTAGGGAGTAATATTATATACATATTTTTTGGAATATTTCATATAAAATGACCTGACCATAGTTTTATTCCTCTATATATCACATAGAATTGAAATATTGATGAGTATTAACTAAAGTTAGATATGTTATTATTTATATTATGATTCCATGGTTTTAAATAAATCATTTTATATGTGAAATTGTACTTATAATATCTCGATAACTCTTTTTAGTTGTTATGTTACATATTTTATTTAAAGATTTTTTGTGATATTATAATAACATAGTGGGAAATGGAAATATAAAATTGATATGATTGGAAACCCCCCATGAAAAATTTAGATGTGATGTTTTTATGACGATGATGATAGGCCTAGATGGGATGTTGGGAAAATTATAATGATCTACTTTTTAGATAATATGAATGATATATTCTTACTTTTATGGATAAAAATTCACCTGATGTATAATTTTGAAACTTATTTTGATGATGTTCTTTTGAAATAATCGGTGATTATTATAAAATATGTAAAAAATAATTATCTTTATTTAATATTTATTTATGAAATATTATTTTTATAGTATATTCTAAATGAGATAATACTATGAAATTCATGATTGGTTTTCACGACGCATCACCTGGGGCCCGTGTCGCGACTACCCCAAACCCACCATTCATAGGACAGGGGATAGAAACTAGCACCGAAGGAATATTCCCTAAAACTGGAAATTTATTGCCTTTATAAGCAGTAAGAACATGATACAAGGAACCCAACAAGAATGGAACACATGTAAACTAAACTGTAAATAGAGTGAGTGTAGTAAGTAAAAGGGGCCAGAATACAAGCCGAACTAGAAAGTACAAGCACAACTATGATATAATAAAACAAAAGAAATGGCAAATTCATCTATTGTGTCATCCTCTGAGGTTCCTACTAGAAGGGTAAGTACATATCTCCTCCTCAACACTCCACATCCACCCGTCTCCTCTGTGTACCAACACACCGTATGGTCCACCTTCAGGTACCGACCATTCCTGGTACTCTCAGCCTTAGTCAGCGTTGTCCGTCGTATGCATCCAACACAACAAGTTGTAGGCATAGCCCATGCAGGGGTGAATATAGAAATTCTCAGTAGGGACCTCGAGACCCTTTAGGTATCACAAAATCTAACAATGATAAATAAAAAAGATTGAAATCAGTAGATAACCTTACATATGTATAATCCCATACATATACCTATGTTATGAAGTAATCCATCTCAATCATGAGAAAAACAAAGAGATACTGACTCAACTCACTCCAGGATTTATTCTAGGGGTAGTATCATGAATCATTCCCAGTCACAACGTCGAACACCTTGGATGTTGGAGAACTCCTCCTATATCAAGTACAGTGGGCCTGCAGCGTCACACCGAGGTGCTTCCCACTAACATTGGATTGCTGAGGCACTCCTCTTGTCTAGTACCGTGGGTATGCCACGTCACCAAGACACTCCCCATCGTGGGTCTACCATATCACAAAGGTGCTCCCCCTCATGGTCTTGTGAGGTACTTCTTCTGTCGATTATCGTGGGTCTACCGCGTAACAAAGGTTCTCTTTACCATGGGTCTGCCGTGTCACAAAGGCGATCCCCACTAGTCCTGCCACGTCACTCCGAGTCCAAATGGTCACCAGCCATCAGGTCTCAGCCAGCCACTGGGTTCCCACACTATACTCTCTCATCTCCAGGAAGATCCGCTTCACTAGCTACTAGTCGATAGACCAACTACCACGAATTCCCACGAAGAAGTTTCTCATTGGTCTTCCACATCAAACGGGTATCAGGGTAACAGAAAGTGAGTCAATCAAACACCCGGTCTATGAGTTATTATCCTTTTATTCCTAGGGGCTCAGTTGGATTCATGCTAGATCCAACCTAACCATTCCCCATCTTAATCCAAAACACAGTGGGGTATCACTCAAAGGGACCGAATCTCTCCAAGGTTCCCAATGATGGTAACGGTTCGCCTAACAGACGTCTCGTGCCAAATTTATGGCCAAAATATTTTAATTGGGTCATTGTGGGTTCGGGTCTAGTCTGACCCAGTCAGACAGAATCGGCCTAACCCGGCCTGGGCCCACCCAGTTCGGGTCGACCCTTCCTGACCCGCTGCGTCTTGCCCGGCCCGCTGGGCAGCCCGACATGTTGGGTTCAACCCGACTTACTGGGTCTGGATCGGTAGGCCGTGAGAGGACACAGAGGGATGCGGGTGGCCACGGGGCTGCAGAGGGTGCTGCATGGGAATGAGGCCCCATTGTGGCTCATCCAGGGATGAAGGTTTTTCCGTAGGGCGGCGGTTCGGCCACGGGGCCGGGGTCTGCTAGGGGGGGGTTTGGTTGCTCGCTGGCAGTTCGGTCGCGGTGCGGCACCTTCGCCTTCGTCATGGACAAGGGTGGTTCTAGCCATTGTTCTCATTCCCCAACCATGGATGGTTGGCGTCCTCCTCCATTGTGAAGAACCCCATAAGATTTGCAGAAGGGTAGGTCCATGTTGGTTGGGACCATACCCTCCGCATTAGGGTGCTAGCATATGAGTCATTAAGAACATGAACATGACTGTCAAATCTTATCCTCCTACAATGATTATTCCCATCATGCAAAAGAAAAGGAAGGGGTGTACATGGGTATTGATAAACAAATAGAAATAAACCCCTAACTCGTTCTCTTGATTACAACGATGAGGTCGCAAGGAAGAAGACGAATCATTGGGAAAATATGCACGTTGGTGTCATCGAAGTTTTCCTCGATTGTCGGTTCATACGTTATTGGAGATCCTTTGACGGTGTGTGGATAAGAAAATGTTGAATGAGAGGCATTCTTCAATGGAGATATTTTTTCCCAATGCTCCTCCTCTCACAAATCCACCAAAATGAAATGGTATCCCCAAAATAATAGATCATATGATGTATTATGTTTGTTGGAATAAAATTCAAATTGGGATAATTAATCTCAAAGGTGGGAATAATTAAAGTGGTACGTTGGCCTAACTATTGTGGAGGAGGGTTGGCATAATTAAAAATGGAAGAGTTGAAGAGGCTCTCCTAAATTTAATGTGGGAGTTGAGAGGTTTAGGCCTTGGGTGGTCCCCACCACCATAACCTCTCATGGGAGGTTAGGCTCAGGTGGTCCCCACCACCATAACCTCTCATGGGATGTTAAGGGCTAGTGGTCCCCACTTCTCATCTTCTACATGGATGTTTTAACAAATAAAATAAAAATAAAAGAAACACAAGATTATTTTTATTTTATTCATTCACAAAAAACCCAAAAACTAACTTCTACCCTTGACCAACTGCCGTCCAGGTGAATGTATTTTTATGTGAATATCGCGACTATGAGCTCAGTGGTGCCATCCAGTTTCAATTTTGAGCACCGGTTCAAAAGTTAGAAAAACATGCTAACATGTTTACCTAACGTACCTAATCAAAAGTTCAGAAATTCATTCCGAGCACTTCGTGCCTCAAAATCACGTGCCGTCACTTTTTCGTAGACTCATAAAATTACAATCTATTTTAGAAAAAATTACATGGAAATTCCATGTCGTTACATTCTCCCCACCTTAGGGATCTATGTCCTTGTAAGCCACAACTCAAACTAGGTAAACAAGTTGGGGTACTGGGCATGCATCTGAGCCCCCACTCCCATGTTCTCTCATGGAGGTTCCCTTGCTACCAACGAACATGCACTAGAGGTGTCGACCATCGATGGAGTAACCTCTTCTATCAATACCTAATCTCTACTCGAACCTCCGTAAAAGTAAACCCATCATCGATGATAATCATGCCATGGTCGATGATGTGAGAAGGGTCGTGCACATATCTTCTCAGCTGGGACACATGGAAGACGTCATGCACCTGATGCCACTGAGGTGGAAGAGCTAAGTGGTATGCCACCTCACCAACTCATTTAAGTACCTGAAAAGGTCTGAAGAATCTCAGAGATAACCTGAAGCATCAGCAAAATCTTCATAGGCCTTTTTGGGGTGAGACCTGTAGAAATATGTGGTCACCAAACTCAAACTCTGGAGGTCTTCATCCCTTGTCAGCATATGATTTCTACCTGCTCTATTCAGTCTTCATCTGCTCCTGAATTATCTGCCGCTTCTATGTGGTCACCCGTACCATCTTTAGTCCCACTGGTGCTGAATCCCATGGGTCAGTCCAGTACAACGGTGATCTACAAGGTCTCCCGTACAATTCCTCAAAAGGATCCAATTCAATGGTGGAGTGATAGCTATTATTGAATGAAAACTCCACCAAAGATAATTGATACTCCAAGCTGTGACCAAAGTCGAGGACACAAGCACGAAACATGTCCTTGAGGGTCTTAATAGTCCCCTCAGTCTGACCATCCATATTAGAAATGAAGGCGGTGCTCAAAAGATGCTACTTCCCGAAGGACTCCTGCAACCCCTTCCATAACCAGGAAATAAAACATGCATCACGATTGGAGATAATCTTCAAGGGTAATACATATAACTGAAAAATATCCTACACATAGAGGAATCATAATCTCTCTACTAAACCCTGCTCTCTGATCAGTAGGAAGTGGGATGACTTGGTGAGCCAGTATATGATCACCAAAATCGATTCATGTCCCCTGGATGTACGTGGAATTCCAATCACGATTTGAGATAATCTTTGAGGGTACTCCATGTAACCACACAATATCCTACACATAGATGCATCTAAATCTCTCTACTGAACCCTGCTCTCTGATAGGTAGGAAGTGGGCTGTCTTGGTGAGTTAGGAAACGATCACCAAAATCAATTCATGTACCCTGGATGTGTGTGTAATTCCAATCATGAAGTCCATGGATATCCCATCCCACTTCCACTCAAGGACCTCTAAAGCCTGAACCAAGCCTACTGGTACATGATTCTCTTCCTTCAATTTCTTACATGTGAGGCACCGAGAGACGAATCATGCTACTGCTTTCTTCATTCCCGACTACCAGTACTGTCGTCAGAGATCTTGGTAAATCTTCGCCACTCTTGTAAGTACCCATAGAGGGGATGTGTGGAACTCCCTGAAAACTTTCTTCTTAATGTGACACTACCACTATGGTACATCCTCTAAAGAGGATGACATTCTACCCACCTTCAGAATGTCTATCAGGTGTCTGTCTTGTGGATATCTGAGCACGTCGTGTCTCTCAGTCAGTGTCCCCATATTGTGCCTCCCTGACTCACTGATGAAGTGAGTGAGTGACTGTAACAGAATGTTGAAAAGCTGCTCCGTCTCTATCTAAAAAAGATATATGTAAAGAGGTGAGCTGCTCTGTCACCTCACCTAGCAGCTGTATACCAGAACTCTTGCTGATTGCATATGCTAAAACATTCCCCTTCATAGGAGTATTGACTATCTAGGATTCATAGTCCTGGAGAAACTAAATCCAACGTTGATGTCTTAGGTTCAGGTCCTTATCAGAGAAGATAATCCTGAGACTCTTGTTATTAGAGAATAATGTAAAATGCTCACCCATCAGATAGTTTCGCCACATCATCAAGGTGAAGACCACTGATGGTAACTCCAGGTCATGGATAGTGTAGTTCTGCCCATTATGTCTCAGATGTAAAGAAACATATGCGATCACTGCTCCCTACTACATCAGAACACATATGAGTCTGGTCCCTGATGAGTTGTAGTAGACTACGAACCCTACAAACTCCTTTGGTAGCCTCAATATGGGGGAACTAGTCAGACTCTAACTCATCTCCTGAAAACTCTGCTGGTATCTCTCTGACCAAATGAAGGGTTGTCCCTTCTTCGTCATGGCTGATCATGGTACTGTAATTCTGGATTAATATGGAACAATCCTCCAGTAATATCCAGCTAAACATAGAAAACTCTGTATCTTCGTCACACTCCTTGGTGACACCCAAGAAAGTACCGCCTCAATCTTCACTATATATACTGCCACTTCAACTTCCAATATGACATGTCCTAGAAAGTAAAACTCTCAGATCCCGAACTGGAAATTCGAGAGCTTACCATAAAGCCAGTGATCTTAGAGTGTGTCCAATACTATCTACAAATGATAGGCATGCTCCTCCTTAGTAGTCGATTAGATCAGAATGTCGTCGATGAAGACCACAACAAAGTGATCAAGGTATGGATGAATGATAATGTTCAAGTGTCACATGAACATTACTGGAGCATGGGTCACGTTGAATGGAATAATCATGAAGACGTAATGGTTATACAGACACCTGAAGGTTTTCTTCTGCACAACCTCTTCTCATACAATGAGCTGGTGATTGCCTGATCTGAGGTCTATCTTCAAAAACCACCAGGCTCCCTTTATCTGATCAAAGAGAGAGTCAATCCTCGAGAGTGGGTACTTGTTCTTCATGGTCACCTAGTTCATCCACTGATAGTTAAAAAAAGCCTCAAGATCCCATCTACCTTCTTGGAGAACATAATTAGGGCTGCCTAAGGAGTAACATTGGGCCGGATGAATCCATTCCCCTACAATCTCTCTAACTGTACCTGTAGCTCACGAATCTTCGTGGGAGATATCCGATATGCTGGAGTAGATATTGGTGTCGTCCCGGGGTACAAGTCAATGTAAAATTCCACCTATCTCTGAGGAGGATAACCCGAAACATCATCAGTTAAAACATATGCATACTGGTCTACCACTATAGGATAGCTTGGACTCTCCACATCAATAGCTCTGAGGGTAAGGCTAGCCAACTGATGAGTGAGCAGCTGCACTCTCCTTCGGGAATGTCTGTCCTGCGCTACAAAGGCTCCCTTATCACCATTGAATGTAAACCTGCACCCATCTGTGTAGACACACTGCACCTTGCACCTAATACAGTTAATCTGAGCATGAAATGTAGATAACCATTCCATACCCAAGATGACGTCATAAGGCTTTGATGCCACTATTAGGAGATCCCAGTCAAAAATCTCACCTCCTAGTGTATGATCACACTGACTGCACGAGAGAATAATTGTTGAATCCGCTCCCATATGTGTCTCTAGCCATAATAACTGACCCAATGACTCCTTCAGAATCTCCGAGCTCCAAATGAGGGCAGCGACATTAAAAGAATGACTACCACTTGAGTCTATAAGTACAGTAGCTATGGTGGATTAGACATATATCATACCTCGTATAATCTCTAGAGCACTGTGATCATAGGACTCAGCTGCCTAGATATGAGCTCTACCTTTTCCACCTACTCCCTGTGGTCGGGGTGGACCTCATGATGGTGGTGGAGGTAACATCTCAAATCGTCTCCCACTGCCAGCTACACAACCAGCTCCCTTGCCACGTCCTCCTACTCCCTGTAGACATCCTTTTTCAAACATTTGTGTTTTCCTAGATGGTTCTTCAACCATCTACTAAACATCTATATGATGGGTCAGATAGTCATGAGCCATGTGACCCTACCCGCCGCATGTGAAACACTTCTCACTCCTGGTATAATATGCTCCACCTCGGGTGCCCTACACAACTGATCTTGAGTCATACGGTTGTCCACCTATAGGTTTGGTCCTCTTGGACCTCTATGACGTCTGTCTACTACCAGCTGTAGAAGACTCCTCTACATGAAGACTTTTAGTGTGTCTCGCTGCTGGTGACTGCTCAGTATGGAAACTCTCCACCAAGATGTCACTCTCTAATACCCCTCGTGCGTTGGGATACTGAGTGAGATCATCGAAGCCCTGATCTCCCGCATGAGCCCATGTTTGATGGTCTGGGCCAAGATGAAAGGGTCCCACACTATATATGTGGAGTTACATGAGTGTTTAGTGAACCTTGCTGAGTACTGAGCCATAATCATGCTACCCTATTGTAGATGAAAAAGCTATTGTATGTGCATTATGCGAAGTGTTGCTGAGACAAACTTTGCCCGAAATAGTCTCTCAATGTCCACCTAGAGAAGCATCACCTCGTCGTGAACCTGAAGAATCAAGATCAACTGTCTACCTGCTACTTCCTATAGAAGGATGATGAAAAGTATCACCTTGAGATCAGATGGTGTCCCTATCAGTGGGAAGACACTTACCACAACCTCCACCAAATCCTCAGCCACCTGTGGTTCAGGCACTCCATTGAAACTGGATGGCCTCTGTCATCATAACTCATGCAACGTGCTCAGGTGGCATGCACCATCTGCTACAGGGTCTGATGGCATCGGTGGCCCAACGGGGAGTGGTACCGCTGGTGCCTCTACTGGTGCCTCTACTGGAAAAGGTCCCTGCACTGAGGCCTCATCACTCAGTGGGATATCTGTGCGTAAAAATCTATAAAACCTAGATGTTTGTCTACATGGAGGAATCCAGAAAAGAAATAGGTGCTTCATGGTTAATAAGTTATACCTGGTGATCTGAAACAAGAGAAAACAAAAACAAGTATTGAAAACACCCACACAATCAGCGTTTTCATGCACTGAGTCAGAAATCAGAATTCAGGGTCCTAGTGTACGGATACATCAACCGCCACACCAACACTGGTTTCTCTAAACGGATAACCACACTCACTACACATAACATTATTGGTGTTAAATAGAAAGATCAGAGTAATATGTTCTGTGGTAGAACCTACTCTTGTGATACCAATTTGTCACGACCCATCCCCCAGGGCCTGTGTCGTGACTACCCCAGGCTCGACATCCATAGGCCATGGGATGGAGACATGCACTAAAGGCACATTCCCTAAAACTGAAAAGGCATTGCCTTTATAACAAGGAAGTGCATGTAACCAAGCACACATTAAGATAAGAACACAAGTAAACTAAACTACAAACAGAGTGTGTGTAGTATGTAAAAGGGGCCAGAATACAAGACCAACTAGAAAGTACAAGTACAAATATTATATAATACACCTGAAGAAAAGGTAATGTCAACTACTAGGTCATCCTATGAGGTTCATACCGAAATGGTAGGTTTAGATCAACTACTTAGCACTCCACATCCACCCACCACCTCTGCATACCGACACGCCGTATGGTCTTCCTCCAAGTACCATCCAGTCCTCGTACTCTCAGCCTCAGGCAGCACTATCT
The DNA here is from genome assembly GCA_963277665.1 of Viscum album. Lineage (NCBI taxonomy): Eukaryota > Viridiplantae > Streptophyta > Magnoliopsida > Santalales > Viscaceae > Viscum > Viscum album. The sequence continues at coordinate 1,615,186,325 of OY728125.1, forward strand.
GTCATCTGAATCCAACACAACTATGTGCGGGCATAGCCCGTGCTTGGGTGAGTATAATGATACTCAATAGGGACCCCATGACTCTCTAGGTCATGAAAATTCTATAAAAGATAAATAACAAAGAATGAAATCAATAGATAACCATACTTAGGTATTTTCACAAACATACACCTAAGTTATCAAATAATCCATCTCAATCATAAGGGATTCGTAGAGATACTGACTCATCTCACATCAGGATTTATTCTAGGGGTAGTATCAAGGAACATTCCTAGACACAACATCGAACACCTCGACTGCTACAGAACTCCTCCTCTATCGAGTAATGTTGGAATTCCGCGTCACACAGAGGTGCTTCCCACTAACCATGGACTGTTGAGGTACTCCCAATGTCGAGTACTGAGGGTCTGCCGCATCACCAAGTAGCTTCCCACCGTGGGTATTCTACGTCACCATGGTGCTCGCACTCATGGCCTGCTGAGGTACTACTTTTATCAAGTACCGTGGGTCTGTCGCGTCACCAAGTCGCTCCCCAATGTGGTTCTTTCGCATCACCAAGGTGGTCCCCACTGGAACTTTCAAGTAACTTCGAGTCAAAATGGCCAGTAGTCATCAAGTCTTAGCCAGCCACTAGGTTCCCGCACTATGTTTTCTCATCTTCGAGAGGATCTGCTCCACAAGCTACTTGTCGATACTCCAAATACCATAAAGTCCCATGAATAAGTATCTCAAAGGTCATCCACGTCATAGGGGTCTCAACGTAATAGACGATGCGTCCATCAGACACCCGGTCTGTGAGTTATTAGCCATTTAGTCCCAGGGGCCCGGTTGGATTTTTGCTCCATCTAACCTGGTCGTTCCACATATTAATCCAAAACACAGTGGGGTATCACTCAAAGAGACTAACTCACTCCAAGGATCCCTACACTGCCGACAGTTCATCTAACGGACGTCTGGTAAAAAATTTATGGCCAAAAGAATGTAATAGGGTTGTAGTGTGCTAGGGTCTGGTCCTACCCAGTCGGACCGACTCGGCCCGACCCGGTTTGGGTCGACTCGACCTGATCTGCAGGGTCAAGCCCTACCCGCTGGGTGACCTGGCCCATTGGGGTCAGCGTAGCCTACTGGGCGGCTTGGCCTGCTAGGTTTGGCCTGCTAGGTTGTGAGAGGCTGCAGAGGGCTACAGGTGGGCATGAGGGCGCGAAGGATCCCGCGAGGGCACAAGGACATAGGGTGGCTTGGCCGGGGATGGCGGTTTGTCCGCGGGGTGGCGGTCCAGCCACACGTGGCGAGGGGGCTGTCTGGCCGTGGGGCGGTAGTCTGGTCGTGGGGTGGCAGTCTTGTCATGGGGCGGAGCCTCGGCCGCAAGGCGGTGCATAGCCGTGGATGGAGGCAGCGACCATGGGGTGGCGTCGTCGCCTTCATCGCAGCTGGTTGGGGTGCCGGCCGTCATTCTCGTTCCCCAACCATGGATGGTTTCCATCCTCGTCAATCTTGAAGAACTCCACATGATTGGCAGAAGGGTCTGGCCATTTTGGTTTGGCTTGTACCCTCCGCGTTAGCGAGGTAGAATATGGCTCATCCAGAATATGAAATCCTATAATTCCACAATTATTGTTCCAAACTTGCAAAAGAAAAAGAATGGGTGTACATGGGATTTGATAAACATATTGAAATAAAACCCTACCGCATTTACTTGATGACATCGACGAGGTCACAAAGAAGAAGGAAAATTGTTGGGAAATGATAGATGTTGGTGTCATCGAATTTTTCCTCGATTTTCGGTTCGTGCATCGTTGGAGATCCTTTGATGGATTTTGGAGAAGAAAACATCAAAGGAGAGGCATTCTTCCATGGCATTCTACATTGGAGATCTTTTCTCTATAACCACATTCTCTCCCAAATCCACCAAAATGAAATGGTAGACCCAAAATAATAGATTACGTAATATATTATGATTGATGGCATATAATTCAAATTGTGTTAATTATTCTCATAGGTTGGCATAATTATAGTGGTGTGTTGTATTTATTATTGTGGAGGAGGGTTGGAACAATTAAAAATGGAGGAGTTAAAGAGGTTCTTCCACATTTAATGAGGTATTTGAGAGGTTTAGGCCTCGGGTGGTCCCCCCACCATAACCCCTCATGGGAGGTTAGGCTCGGGTGGTCCCCACCAACAAAACATCTCATGGGAGGTTAAGGTTTGGTGGTCCCCACTTCTCTACATCCACATCGAAGTTTTAAAAATAAATATAAAAATAAAATCCGCACAACATTATTTATATTTTATTCATTCACAAAAACCCAAAAAACTAACTTCCACCCTCGACCAACTGTCATAGAAATAAATGTCTCTTTAAGAGAATATCGGCACTATGAGTTCAACAGTGCCCTCCGATTTCAATTCTGAGCACCAGTTCAAAATTTAGAAAAAACCACTCGCATGATTACTGAATGTATCCAAAAAATTGTTCATAAATTCATTTTGGGAACTCCAGGCCTCTGGATCACGAGCCGTCCATTTTCACGGACATGTAAAATTCACATTTATTATGAAAATTATATGGAAATTCTTGGTCTTTACATAATTCTTTGATATTGAATAAGTAAACATTACATTGATATGGTATTAATCATTGATTATTACTCTAGTATGGTATACATTTTAGTTTGTAATGAATATATAACTTGTATCCAATGAAATTGATATATTATTTTAATTATATATATAACCGCGTATTATCTTATAATGTTTGTCTACTTATATTGAGGTAGCTAGTTGGGAAATTCTGGATGATGTGTATATGGAGAACATATGGTGTAAGAGAACACTCATTCCATAAATATGTAAATGTAAGAATCATTTTAGTGATCAAATTTATAAGAAGAACAATTTTTGTACATATATCAGACATTCTCATTCTCATATCTCTCAAAAAATGACACAACGAGAATTTTTTCAATGTGACATGGTAGAAAACCTAGAAATAAAGTATCTAGTATGAATGTATGAGTGTTTCTAGTGTGGTAGGGTTGGTAATGTCAAGAATTATTAATGTAAATTCACATAAATTCATATTATTGGACCATGAAGACTATATTAATGATTCCATATATATATGGTGATAAAATATATAAAATGAACAAAAGAATCATGAATGATTATGGAAATAATTTCAAGAGGGTAGGTTTTTACAAGAAAATAATATCTAATTTATACTTGATGTTGAAGTGCACCCGTGTTTTTATAGATTCATACAAGATCGTCTATGTTGTGGTGTGCTGTCTTGGGTGGTATTTTATCCGACCATAAGCTCTGTCTGCAATGGCGGACGATGATGGGACCAGGGTGTGTGGCGTACAACGGTGTTGTTTGTCGCAGGTGGTGTCCAGTGGGGATGTGGCTAAAGATGATAACTTCATGACGGTGATACTAGGGATTATGTGATGACAGTGAGGTACCGAGTCTATCCTTTGGAGTAGGCGGTGGTCGTTGATGATGTCCGGCGGTGCCGAGGCATGGAGGATGCAGTCCTTGATGATGTGTTGATGTGAATTATGTGATATTGATTTTCCAGCATCAGGTTGATTATAGTGATTGATTGTCTTCGATGGCTGTTGTCTAAGACAGAGCGCAATGCGTAGATCGAATCAGTTTGAGGATTTTGTGATCTTTTTTAATTTACAGGCTGGCTAATCTTCTGGGAATTTTTTGAAATATTTGATGGGCGGTGTTTGAAACTTGATTTGGGTGGGATAATTTCTTGTATGTATTTAATTGGTTGAAAATGTAAGGTTCACACATACCCTTAAAAGTGTCTTTTGAAAATCCAAAATATATTGATTTTTGGAATTAAATTCATTCAATTGTTTTGGCAAAGTTAATTAATATGATTGTATTTTGAATTATTTCATCTAATTAATGATTGGAGGAGGGGAGAGTTGAATTATTTTTTTATAAATTGAAACTAAACCTGGTGGAATTTACAAAATTAATGGAATTTAAAAAAATGAATGAAATTTAAACTCTTAGTGAAATTAATGAAATAACTAAATAATATAATATTTAGAAATAGTGGATTAAAAAATATAAAAGATAGTAGAACAAGATTTGTTAAAGTGATTCATCCATTATCCTCAATGTGATCTGATGTTCTCTTCTCCTGAAGATCGTTGGATTTTTTTCGATGAAAACCATGGATATAGTGGTATCTAGGTAACCCATTTAATAACATAGTCCCTTTCATTTTCATAATAATTTTAAGAACCCAAATGCCCAAATTTTAGATATTGTAGAAAAAATGAAATTTTCGACACATGTTTTTTAGTGATTGTAATAGGAAACACAATCACTTTTATATATAATGGTTCAATAAAGAAACATGAATTTACCAAACATTGATGGTGTTGTTCACCAGACCACACACACTCAAATAGTATTGAACACATAATATCCACCCCTTAAGGTTATGACAACTAAACCCCCTCACCTCCAATAGTACTGAGAAAACATGAAATAAAAAGAGTTGATACTTTCTATATAAAATACCTTCGATGCAGACACTCAATAAGCAAATTATAATAAAAAATTGATTGGTGTGAATAAGAGTTAAAATATTAATCTAGAGTAATATAATGATTAAAATGATGCAGAAAGAGATTAAGAATTATTATCTAGGTAACCATATCCTTACAAGTAATCAAGTGGAGTATCAATAGACTTTATATCCATAAAATTATAGAACATCCAATGGTCAATTGAGCCATTGGGATTCAAATAACGGAAGCCTGATTAACCAAAATACATAATAGTTTTTTTACAGGAATGCTGACAGATAACCCATGGGTGTCACCGATGAGATAATTTCACATGAATAGTACATGTGTTTATCTATATTACATTGTCAATATAATAAACCCCACTATGTTTCCAATAGTATAGGTAGATTGAGGACCCCAAATATTTCAACAATTACTTTCTTTATCCCTATTTTTATTCCTTCATCTTCATAGAAAAATTTCAAAAAAATGTACTTTATTTAATCAAATGAAATTGTTAGAAACCTAATTGGTTGTTAGTGATAATTAAACCACCTAAGAGAGTGAGAAAAAACTTCCCCAATCACATTTTAGAATCACTTATCCATTTTCATAATATGTTGATAGGAATGATAACATTTCATAGTTATAACTAAAATTAATATCAATTTTTGATAATGAAGTCAACAAATCATTTTATGTTCTTGTATATGAACATTAATAATGGATTTCAAGATTATTTTAAAAATTATTTCACTGATAATTTAATTTCAAAACACCTCCCCCTTTTGGGATTATAATGAATTCCAAATTAAAAACTATCACAATTCAAGAAAAACATAATTACAAAACAAATAAAATTTAAATATTTCTTGAAAAATTTAAAAATATATTTTAGATAAAAACATTTCTCCCTAATATCAATATAAATGTTCCTTTTAGATAAATAATATCTTCATTTTCACATTATATAACCAAATAATTATAGTACATATTATTAAAATAATTTAAAATGTGATTTGGCACAACATTAAAATGTATATTGTGAGTCTAGAATATAACCACACCATATATTTCGTAATATTCCATCCAAAAATAACATTATACAAGGTATTAGTTTAATCGTAAAATTCATTTCATAATCCTTCACATCCAATATATTTACCATAAAGCTAATAATAAAGGGTTGAGGAAATAATAATTATTTTTTTATAATAAGATTATGTCCAGGAATAAGAGGTAAAAAATTGAAATGAAAATCTCATAACCCATTATGTTCTATCACGATATTATGAAACTAAAAATTAATTTTAGGTCTTGAAAACATTCAACATTCTATAATTTTTATTTAAAAATAACCACTATACATCAATGTGATCAATATTTCAATCTACATCCTTAAAATGTTTGAGCAAATAAACACATGAGTGTGTTTTAAAATAATATAACATTGAAATATTAACATGTGTATAATTGTTTCAAAAAGTGCTACACTCAATGAATAAATTTATATATATTATGATATTTGGATACCCATAAATTGAAGTACTAAAACAAGAAGAATCTATTATAAAATTAATTTCAATAGAAAAATTTAATTATAAAAAATATATTGATAATTCCCCCAGAAAAATCAAAATATATATTTAAAATAATAACACTATTTATAATTTCAGAATAAATTTTGACCATGAATAACATCACAACCATTTGATTTAAATTAATATATTTAAATTCAATTTTAAAATTTTTTGAATATAAAATTATTTTGTCATGTTATAGTTCTTTCAAAAAATAGTGTCTCATTTTGAGAACAATAAATGTTTGAGATCCACCTCAACTGATGAATTCAATGAAACTATTAATGGTATTCATGACATGTGAATCAAAATATAAGTGAATAATTGATAAAATAAGTAAAAATAACATAAGGTAATGAAATAAATTACTCCGAAAACAAATTATATCATTATAAAATAAACTGATCGAAGAATTTATGATTTAAAAAGATAAATTATATCAAAAAGTTTCATGATTTAAAATAAAGCAAAAAATTAAATAATCATAAATGTATGATGAAAAATTGATATTGTATAATACTTAATATTCATATATAATTGAATAACATTTTTTGAAGAATCTATATTCCAAACTATTTTGAATTAATAATAATAGATTAATATTTATTGATTACAAAACCGGGAAGATAACATATGCATTAAACAAAAGAAATACCTTCCCATATAAATGGTTTAGAAGGATTAAGATAATTAATTATGGGATCTGGCCAGTTTTACAAGTTAGCAGGGATGAAATATTGAATCATAATTCTTAAAATCACCACCATTTATCTTATATTAAATAATTTATTAGATGGTGGATTCTTTGGTATCTAAAAAAATTGTGTAAATATTGAAATAATTAAAAGTTTACACGAAGAAAACCAGAATAATTCAAATATCAATTATTTGAAATTTTCTAAAATCTCCATGTTTTTTAATTAAAAATATAATAATGAATCAAAAAATAAAGTAACATAAAAATATCTACATTGGAAACAAAAAAAATCATACCCTTTGAAAAAGAAAATTCTTTAAACAATATGTGATCAATTTGAATATCTAGATATTAGTTAAAAATATTTTAATAGGGAATATTCAATCTAATATTATAAAACCAAAATATTTTGTTAAAATATTTTTGAAGATAATTTAAATGATAAAAATTATAATTATCAAATGTTAATTTCTAAAAATGGTCATATAATTATCCATTTTAATGGTTCTAAAACCTTATACCATAAAGGGGTTTTTGTTAAAAAAAATTAAATACAATAAAATTAAGATACTATAACTTTTGGGCCACAAACATTGTCTCCAAAATTATTTCCCAACAAAGTATTTGGATACCATATTTTAATAAGGTATTTCATTATCTAATAATATGAATTTATTGAAAAAAAACTATTTTCAGTGAGGTTAATATGTTAGAATCTTAAATAATGGGAATTTTTTTACAAACACTCATAAATAAAGTTATGTGATTTCTGAAAATAATAAAAAAGTATATATTTTTAAAAATGACTTAATAAAGTATGTTTTTTTCAAAAATTAAATTCTATTTTTTGATTAGTGTAAACAAGACTATAAGTATATTTTTTATATTATTGAGAACACAAAATGAATATCATATACTATTCACATATTGTGAACCATGAAAGAGAATGTTTTAATTATTTGATTGTATTTTTATAAAAAATATATTTCAATAAATTTATAATTTTATCCCATTTTCAATTTTTTTTATATTCTATTAATAATTAATCCTTATCTATAGATCATAATTATTTTTGAAATCATAATCCTTAGATATTTCATTTTACACTATTACTTTTTAATTTTAGTTGTAAAAGAAATCTTTTCCAAAATATAATTGATTGGATTAAATTTTAAGCTAATGATTTTTTTGGAAATAATAAAATGAACGTTCTTCTAGTTTAACTCTTTCATATATTAGATCCTCATAATTTAAACGACTTTATGAACATGAATAAGTATAAGATAAATGTTATTTAGGGATATTTACCTCATTAATCACCATACTATAGGATATGAGATTTTTGTTTCTTCTATTACATGAAGTGGTTTATAAGAAATAATCATACCTTTAACTCTTTAATCATAATAAGAGTATGAAAATATAGCTAAATTTAACATTATTTGTTTCACTCATAGCATCCTACCTTCAGTTTAGAATTTTACTACTCTTTTTTATATGGGAGAATGGAATTTTCATCTTGAAAAACTTGTTCATAGATATTGAAAGATAAGATATATATTCTTATTGTATAGAAGATTTATTAATGATCTATTTGAAGGAAATTAAATTTTAATCTTATACTTCTTTATTATCATTAATAGTTTCCTCTTAATTATATTCCCACAATTCAAAAATTACCCAATGAGTTCATCAATTAGATCATTATTAATAATTTTTTTTCTTTTTTTATCCATAGTGATACCATGAATTTGGCTTGACCCAAAAGATGTAACAAGGGTCTATATTATATGTGAGTCTCCTAAGGAAATCCTTAAATTAGAAATATTATTTAAACAATAAAAAACTTCCGATATAGAATATTAAGATTAAAAAAAAATATTCCACATTATTTTCTATACATATCAATCATATAATGCTTCAAATTATTATTAACTATAGGAGTAGATTATAATAATTTTATTAATTCATGAGAATTTTTAAAAATAGAAATGATATTAAATTCAATTCTATATAAACATAGATTTTGAGAATTCATGGTTTTCCATCAAGCACAAAATCCATCATATTAATGGGGTGTTTTTTTAGTCTTGAATAAGTGAATACCAAAAAATTAAAATTTTCGATATCATATATTCTATAATTCTATGAAATGTATAAACACGAGTTTTCTTGTATATATAATTAATTCCATAGAAATAACAGGCCCATCCCATGGACTTTCTTTTTGGTGAACCTACTGAGATATAGGAAATGAATATCTTTTAATTATCATTCCTTAAAACTAATTATGGTATTAAAATTAGGGTACGCTCTAATTCCAGATATTTTTTGAGTAAATTCAGAAATATAATGGTCAAATTTTGATTAAAAAAAATTATAATTTAAAACTATGACTGAAGATGTTAAAAAATAAAATTATTTATTGAAAAAAATAAACATAAAAATATTTAAATTTAGCTAAATTATAAAAATAGAACATAATAGAATAAGATGTGATTTATTAGGTAAACCCAAATCCTCCAATGGATCAATATAACTTCTCACCTAAATATTATTAAGATGTTTTGGATTAAATTTTGAGCAATAACTATATACAATAAACCCATTATAAATTAATGACCCTTTTATTTTAATGATTTATGCAAGAATCCATATCTCTTCTAAATTTAAGAAGTTGAAGGTGGAATCCCATTAAAATAACAGGGTTTTTGTATTAATACCAAAAATCCAAATTTCCATTTAATTGTCATTGTTCTAGAATGAAATATAAATTCAATTAAAATAAATAGTACTATACCCAAAACTCTAAATAATCAATTGGAAGTGGTCACCCATTCTCCCCCACTTATGGTTGTGAGCGTCGAACCCACTCACACAAAATTTTAGTGAAAACCCAAGAAAATTGAAATCATTGATAGTTTCTATAATTAATTCATTTGAATTGAGTATATAATCTTCCGGTAATAATAAAATAATAATGAGTGGGAAGAAGAGATACAAGAGTACACGAGTGGAAGAGAATTATAAAAATAATGAATAATGAGTTCAAATATGACCTTCAATGTAACCATATCCCATAAAGTACTCAATGTAGCGTTTCTATATCCTTTAAAGCCACTATGAATTTTTTTGGAACCTCTATGGGACAAAATGAGTCAATCAGAGTCAAATTATGGCGTCATGAGCCTCCATAACAATATATTTATATATTTGTCAAAATTAAACAATATAGTTATTTCAGAGGACTTACTATGCCATATAACCTTGAAATAACACATGTTATATTCAAGCCCACCATCTCCATGGTGTAGTTTCATTGGATAACAGGTGTCACCTACCTATAATTAGTGCTCGATCATGATATTTAGGCCCCACTGGTGTGGTGGAACCATCTAGTTGGTGTAAATGAGATAGAACTGATCTTCTTCCCATATCCTCCAATCTATCTACTACACCCACTGGTTACACAATATTACATTCTAGTGGAACACTATAAAAATATTTTCTAAGAATATCTTGAACCCTCAGGTTAGTCAAATAACATCATAGACCAATTTCTAAAATATAAACCCTAAAATATAATAAAATAAAAAATTTACGAACATTTTTTTCTGTTTTTGATATTTAAATTAACAAAATTCATTGTGGATTAAAAGAAATGGTATCATATTATACTAAATTGGTTACATAATTTTGTGAAAATAATTTTCAACGTTTTAAAAATATATCTAGTTTTCTTTTAATAAATAATATAGAAATATTATGGTAGTTCTTAGTCCCTTGGATGAAAGCATGTTACTTTATTATTAAGACTAATTTAACTAGACAATTCATGACAAAGAATAACTATTATAGATATGGATCTCCATTTTTGAAGGTAGATGATAATTTACATACATTCAATGTAGAGTGATAAATTGATACTTCTAGAATTTGTCCCATAATAATTATTGTGTGATAAATATATTCGAAATTTTCAATCATATATCAAAGGACAATTAATTAAAAGAAACAACCATTGCCTTTGTAGATGGTGGGTTAGTATCCTGAAATTTTCTAAGAGTATTTTTCATAAATAACATTGAAGATAAATATATAATTATCTATTTACCTATCAGATGAGGAAAAAACAATCAATAATCCTTCTTATTAAAAAAAACTATCATAATTTAGAGTTTTTATGGTGTTGTTGGTTGATCCTGAATAGATGATATTCATTGAGTAAATCATTTCCCCTTGGATATTGGTTGTTATATTTTCTTAAACTTCTGATGGTGGTTCGTGATTAGGAATTAACTAAAAAATATTTTATCTATGGTATGATAATGAAATATTATTTAGTATAAATTTAATTTTTACCATATGAAATTATATCATTGGATTTTCATGATCGGGCTTTGGTCTTTATGTTGTAAAATTACTATCATGAAAGAGAACAGTCAAAAAATTATATTTGGAAGTTAAATTGAATACTATGACTTTTTGATCCATTTTTAGGATACCAATAAACCAACATTGTTTAATTATATAATGAATAAAATAACTTATATATGTTTTATACAACTATCTATAGTATTATAGTTGATTTCATGACATAATCAAGTATAGAATCCAATTATCGAAAACCCCTAGGGTAAGTGGTTGAAATTTTACATGATAAATTTTTTTATTCATATCTCTAATGGTGTAAATTATTTCAATATGGTAATTTCATTGAATTTTTTTTGTAATAATATAATTATACTTGATCTTAGGTAGTTAATTATAGTTAATTGTTTATAGAAACATAATAATTTATTTTATATATTCAATTTTCATGGTTTTTATTGAAAATACAATAGATTCATTCATGAATATTCATTTATAGATTCTCCCATTATTTCTAGGACTTGGAAAGAAATGTTTTTTAAAAAGAGTTTAAGGTTTTAGGAGGATTTTAGGGAATTAAATATTACGTATGATTTACCCTTACTTTAGATTATAAATGATTTTTAAGATGAATATGAAGTATATTATGAGACATCTTGATTTGTGTTAGTATTTTTTTTGATCTATGGGGGAAATGATGTAAAATATTGGTCTAGGCATTCAAAACAATATGATATAAATTACCCTTTTTATGAACTAGAATTAGTTTTTGTTGTCCACAGATAGAATATTTTAGAGAATTTTCTATTACGGAGAGAGATTTGTTGAATAGAAAGATAATAAGAGTTTCAATTATATATTACCATATTATGTTTTGATAATAATATAGAACATGTAGATTTAATATGATCAAAAAGTTTATTTTGATGTTATGTTTAAAATAAGTGATTTTAATGAAATGATAGAATCATGAGGAATATTTTCTTTATCTCAAGAGAAAATAGATCCTAAATTTTAGTGGATGGGTTTGTAAAATGTTCTAATGGTGGTATAGTAAACGATGAATACTTTTTTCTTCTATATCATAATGAACTGATCATTTTTATATATTTTTTTTAAATATAAGGTGTTATTACATGAGTAATAAATTAGTATGAGGGATGAATTAAAAGTTTATGTGACCAATGATGGCTGGGAAATTATACCAGAAGTATTGATCTATTTCAAAGGATAGATTGTGGTCCAAAGATAACTATTTAATAATTATTTTTTCATTTTAGACCATTCTAGTTTGGTTATACATTCTTGAGTTATAAAGATATATTCTTACATTTAATCATAATTATATTTTTTAGTAATGAATATGTGTTTTTTAATTTAATTATTTACATATTTTTTTATAGTAAATGGATGAAAAACTATGATTAGAAAATTTATTAAATATTCCACCCATCCCAACCGAGACATGGGATAAAATTTCCATTCATTCCATTATTAGGTTTCTCATATAACCAAATGTTACATGTTAGGATTTTTGTATTTGAGTATTGAATCACCAAATAAACATATTTTTAGACCATTGAAGAATAGTTTTTTATTAAGGAAATAATTAATATTTATATTATATAAAATTTTAGGTTTTTAGAGTTTTAAATTTGTTTAACATATATTGAAATCATTGGATTGTAATTATATTTTTAAAGGAGACTGGAATTATATAGTAATGAAATTGAGGATGACTATATCCTAACACCCACAGCCCAATTGTATAAAAAATAGTGTCAATCAAATTTTGTAAGATATTCATTGAGTATGTGTGTATGGATTTGAAAATTCAATAGAAAATCATTTATCATTGGTTGAGATTATTTATAAATATAGTTATTATTAAATAATACATATTTATTCATTTTTTTAACGATATGCCCATTTATTTTTGTCACCATTATGATTTTTTGAGAATAATTAATGGGATCATGTGGGACAAATATTTGTGAAAGAGGTAAAAATTTGATTTAAATTAATTATATAACATATGACTTCAACTATGATTTGGAAACATCATATGTTGATCATTTACGACTAACATTTATTGTTATTATTGGATATCATGTATTTTTGAATATATATCGATGGATAGGACACTAGAGGTTATAAAACCAAGGAAAGATGATTTCAAGATATGTTATAAATTTAGGTATCTCATGGAAGCTTAGTGATGTCAATTATATGTTATCACGGATTTTATTCTATATATAAATTCAAAAAATATTCCCATTTTCCCAATTTAAATTGTGCAGTAAACCAACCTTGGATACCCTTCAGGCCAATACATAAATTGATCTTATAACTACCTAAATGGAGTTATTAATCCCTATAACATAGATAATAGCACCCATGAATCAAACAATAAACAATGGTATTGATTTCACCCAAATTGAATTAATATAAACATCACACACACAAAGATATATATATATATATAAAGAAAACAAAAAACTGAATGAATTCCATATTCAATGATAGATAGTGATTGATATACGATGAAAAATTATCAAGATAAAAATCCATGGAATTTTTCAAAAAACTAAAAATTGAAGAACATATTTTGAATGACTACTCCACGTATATGTTGGAAACATTCCATCTATTAACCAGCTGTTACTCATACCATGATGACATAAACCTCCTAGCCTCATAGTAGTGACTTTTATTTTCATACGTCAATGGAAAATACAATGTCTATAAATACCAAAGGGAATATATACTGTGTGATTATAATAAGCTCAGTAGGATCCTACACAGTTTTTTCATATGATTTTTTTTTCAATAAACCCAATATAAAAAATTTATATAAAAAAGGAACCCTAGATAGTTAAGAAATTTTCAATTAAAGTAATTGCAATTGGTTCACCTTTTTCCAAAGCTTGAAAAAAATCTATTAAATAGTTTTAATGAAAAATATCTAGTAACAAGTAAATTTTTTTCCAAATATGTATATCAATTCTAAAAAATTGAAATCCAATAAACATTGGTAAACATGAATATGATCAATAAGTTCATGCTTGAAAGGTCACACCTACATCCACAAATATTGATGACTAGTGGACACCCAAGTCTATAGAACCTTTGAATCAAAGCCTAGGAAATGATGGGAAAAATAAAAAACTGAGTCACTTCCAAATGATGATCTTGTTCTAGAACCCATGGTTATATTTTCTATAAATAGAATAACACCCTATAAAGTGAACTCTTTTTCAATTTCAGTGGATGAGACACCATACAAAAAAGTCCATGTACCCGATGATCCATAACTTTGAATATATCAAATGAATGTCAAAGTTATTATAACAATTCAAAAACATTTCCAAACAACCCTTCCATCACAAAAGAATTAATTGTAACCCTATTTCATAGTCCAATTCTAAATTATTATGAAAAAAAATTCATTAAAAAAACAAGGGGAAACTAATGTTTCTTTCAATTATGTTTACACACATCATTCCAACACATATTGAAAACATTTTATATAACCAGGGGAAATTATTATTCATTTTACAATGGATAGTGATGGAACTACCTACCAAATGATAGGTTGATCACCATCCATAATAGGGTCAATATGCGAATAGTGGAAAAGGAACCCAATATATGTTTATATATGAACTTGGGAATCACCCTTTCAATGCCACAACCAATAATAAAACCTTCCCATGAATGATGAACAAGGAAAATAGTATCAAAAAAATTGAGGGAGAACACATCTAAATCAATAGACAGCAAAACATAACCTAACATCACTTCCAAAATCAAGATAAATATAGATAATGGGAAGATGAGGAGTAAAATAACCCACTTAAAATCATTCAACCAAATTAGTTTTCAAATAACTCATAATAGAGGACTGAAATAGTTGAAACTATTAAAATTATCATTGAGTAACCCTATGGTTTGAGGATGATGGTGTTTGACTAAATGAGAGGGGAGTCAGGCATGTAGTGAAAAAACCTATGGGAAATCATTATACATGTTCGGAATCATTTATTAATGATGTGAATCCCAATGGATGAATATACCTAAAAAAAGTATCATCACGGATTAAAAAATTCTGAGTCACCAATTCATGATGTGAATTAATTTTTAATTCAATAAAATTTTCACATCATTAACCAGACTGACATATTCTTTTCAGATTGAAATATTTTTTTGAATTTTTAATTCCTGACAGGAATTACATCTATATCCCAAATTTGATATTATTCATCTATAATACCCAAATTTCTTCTCTAACTCCCTCCAAAGTAAATAAACTGTAAAAAATTAAAATATATATTACCATTTCTATGATATTTTAATCTCCCCCTATTTTACATTATACCCCAGAATATAATGAGGAAGTGGTAAACTCAGTAAACGTTGTGAGAACACAACTCCTTTATTTATGATTCATGCACCCATGTCTTTTGTGAATTTTATATATTCCCCTACTACACTTTGAAAAATGGAATAAACATCCCACTTGAGGCATTCATCTATGAAGCCTTGAAATCCATTGGTTATTACACAACAGCAGCATCTAGATTAAACTCAATATCATATCAAATCCAAATACTAGAAGGATTAGGATGGAATATATTGAGAAAATATGCATGGAAAACAATGTGATTACCCGTCAACTGAGGAAGTAACTCCTACTAATAATAAACCATCTTAAGACACCAATTTCTCTCAAAAGGAACAATTTATCGTAAATCTAGATCTCCATAATTACAAAAATATACAGAGACTCAATTATTGAAAAATCTTAAATAAAAAATTTTCACCTGTGTAAACTAAAAAGGACTATATTGATGGTCCTTGTATGAAATCTACTAACTTTGAACCATTACCAGGTATCAATGTATATTCTAAATCCTCCCCATCATCTCTTAAATAAAATATGGTGACATAAAAGACGTCTCACCCACCTCTTTCAAACAATGAGGTTTCCTACAACAATGGCCATAAAAATCATTAATGTGTTCCATTTTGATCGACGAAAGTTGGAATTTATTATAATAAAATCAAATAGTTCTATATGGGTCTCGCAAAATCCAATTGAATCAACGACTTGGGTCCATATCATATCCTCCCAAATCAGTATAATAAGAATTTTATATTGAACCATGTTTGGATTGCATGTTATTATTAATCAAACATGAATCTAGATCATCTATTGGGGACACATAAAGAAAAATCATGTAAAACAAATATCCATGTACAATAAAATTGAGCAGGGTACCCTGTCCAACATCATGACATCTTGAATATAAAGTTTACGTAGATATTCTACCTTATTGGTGTCCCCAAACATAATTAGGCTATATGATTTTGACAATCATTCAATCACAACAAATATTGAATTATTTCTTCTGGTATTCCATGGTAAGCTATCTATTAATTTTATGGATACATCATCCAATATCTATACCAACACGGGAAGAATCTAGAGCCAAACAGAATGCATCAGGTGATCTGCCATTATCTATTTGTAGGTGTACATCTTGGACACATAATTATTTCTGTCCTACTTCATACGTAGTCATAAAAAATTCCATACAATTTCATTATACATATTCATATTTCTGGGGTAAAATACCCTCTATGTACTTTAATAGTTCTATCATAGTGACTTTTTTATGGACGATGGGACAAAAAAAAGCAATCATCGATCTAGTGAAAACCATTAAAAGGTAGAATGTAACATAGAACAATATCCCCACCATATATAGATACCTTAATTCCTCCGAAATCATATTGTATCTATTTTACCTACTGAACAAACTTAGGGAGGTGTGATTAAAAATGAAAACTTGTTTGAACTATTTATAAATAATAATATTATGTGTTTAGGTACAAATGAGTAAAAGGACATATAAAAGTCCACACTGCCTTAGATTCCAAGAGAGCATGGAAATGAAAATTTTCACTAATAAAATGACTAATTGGGTTCTCATTTAAATGTATTCTAGTGATGTTGAGGTCAACCGTATGAAGAGATTCCACTGACAATCTCTATATGATATTTATGTCCTTTTGAGAAAAAATATATGCGATATTCTTATGATCATAAAATATTGTTAACCATTCCATAATGAAATTTTGATTTCAATACTAAGGCCATCCATAAATGTTGAAATCTCATAAAAACATGGGTGGGTAATTTTTCTCATGATGTAATAGATGATAAAATTCAACATCCATAATGTTATCATATCGCATAAGAATAGAACTTGGACCATCACCTAATGTTTAAAATATACCACATACCCCTTACATGGAAAATAAATATTTTGAATAAGTGATTATAGAATAACTAAATTCTAATCAACAATTTAAATCTATAATTTATAATCCCAACATAATTTCACACCATTCATAGTAAGATATGTATTATGTGATTCCACATGGAAGTCCATGATGAACCGTTGATGATATCCACCCATACATGGGATGCATTGTATAATGAATATTAATTATGGTTCTTCCAATGAAGATATAGCCTCCACCATACTAGGATGTACTATGAGGCCTTGATATGAAATCACATTTCCAAATAATGTCATATCTTGGATCTAGAAATTTCATTTTGAAACAATCCAATAAATTCAGTGACACCTCGGGATCTCAAAAATTATGATTATATTTTTATTATTCTTAAGAAGTGATATTGATTAAACCACGATATCTTCCATTATTACAATAAAAAAAAATTCATGATACTAATTTAATATCTAGTTTACAAAATCGATATAAACAAATGAAAAATTAGTTAAACAAAAAGGAATTAAAAGATATTCAAAATATCCATAATTTATTCAAAAATAAATATTATTGGTACTCACTTTATGAACTCTGATCATTTGATAACTTGAATGTAGATTGATTTTCTAAAACCACTTTTCCCCTTTAACATATAGAACATGAAATTCACAATAGGGAAAGGGTACTTATTATTAATAATTGGCCAATTCACCATGTAATTTTCCACACATAAATAATGTAAACCATTAAAAAAATGAAAAAAGGAAAGGGGAGACCCATAGAGAGTCACATTAGTGAACAAATACTTCTTCAATCGGATAATCTATTTGGATCTTGAGATAATTTAGTTATATTAGGGTTATTTGAAAATAGGGTATTTAGAGTGAAGGGGCACCCAAAAAAAGATTAATTTTAAACAATATCTCTTTATATGGAAGAAGATAATGCAATTAACCAAAGAAAAAATCTGTAAAGGTACTAAATATCATATTATGTTCTTCAAAATATGGTATACCAATATGATAAAATTAATAGAATAAAAAATCATGATATCCATGCATGAATTTTCTCCAAGACCAGGAGAAATATCCCACTATCTCTAAACCATATAACAGATCCCATAAACTATAGATAACAAAACATACCACTATTACCAATTAATATCTACAAAATGATACACTACCCAATCCGTCATTAAGATGATTTCATATCGATCATGATGAATAAATATGAAATCAATGACCAAATTTGTGTCTATTAACCCAAGAAAAAATGAAAAATAAATAAACACATGTTATTTCTCTTTCCATGATATGTCCCTAGATCTATATAAAATAACCTTTCCTCCATAATAAGTTTAAAAAAACCAAGGATGTAGGTATATATAATTGATTATGATATAACTATATCAAAAACGTAGTTGGTAATGATAAATAAACAATGTTCATAAAATACATTGTAGTTGGTCCCATGTAAAAAACAATGAGAAATTCATACATTTTGTAATGGTACATCACACTGAGGAACTATTTCTAGATCCTTATGGTCTTTGAATACTCTAATTGTACTGTAGTATCACAAAGAATAGTAGATACCAAACCATAATAGTGAATTGACCGAGTTGAACATATCCTATATTGATAGAATTTTCATCCACAATCATTCTTTGTCTTTGGTGTTGTAGGACAACGTCTTTGATTACATACCAATCCACATTGATATCATGTCATACAGAACTCTAATTACTATTATTGGTTGTGTATAAGTGGCCAAATACTGTGAAATACCACCATCACACTTACTAATATTGAACCACTACTTCCTTTTTCACTATGTTCCACATACTACATGAAAGAAGGGATGGGGAAGAGTATCTAATTGTAATAACTATGTCCCTTTTAATTATCATACCCTTATAATTTTTTTCAGAATACGTTGTAATACATAGTAAATATACCTATAAAATTATTAATGAACACAAACCATATATGTGTTTGCGATCCCCCATATGAAAATTCTTTACAACATTAGGAGTTAAAATAACAAGGTCTAAAAAAGGTTATTGGACTCTTAAATGTCCAAACTACTAAAAGAGGAACTCTAGAGACTTATCTCTCATTAGATACACTATATATAACTATTTAAAGAAGACTTTCTTGAAAACCTTCCAATATAATACCATAATATGATTCTGTTTTACCATAGAATACCTAATATGCTTTATTAGACCTTCTATTTTAGGGGTTTCTAAAATAACCTTGATAAAATAATATGATTCTAGGAAGAAAAATAAATAATTGAACATTTCTGTGTAGACCTCCACCTATTTTGGTTCATTCATCGCCTTATAGGATGAGAAACTATGTAAAAAAACTATAGAGATCAATAATTTTCTTATTTTCTTGCAATTTCCACAACAAAATAATGAATCATAACCATTGGGACATTTTGGTCTATGTCATGAACCACCCACATGATAGCCTCTAGAATATTCTAGTCCCAAGGAGGATTTCCTTTAGGGATTCTCCTACTATATCCTCCATTTAAACCCATGGGAGACATATCTGAGGCATTTTAATACACATTTCAATAGAATAAAATGATCAAACAAGATGTTATTCATAAATTAAATGAGAAAATAAAAATAATAAACTAAAATTAACATCAAAACTTGACATAATATACGGTTATCCCATTGTAACATGAGGCTGATCAAGGAAATAACTGATCATGGAGGCAGAGAAACCAACCTATCTTAGTCAAAAAAATCCTCTAACTTATATATATATATCCTAAAAGAATGAAACTTATGAAAAATTCTCCCTTTGATAGAATTTTTTTAAAATCCAAATTTATATACCCTCAAATCTTGTGACCAAACTGGTCTTCTACTAACTTGAATGGCATTCTCGATCACTCTGGGATGGAAACTAGTACCAAAAATTTAAATAATAAAAAATCAGAATGACTTTAACCATCATAAATCATGATATGTATAATATATATATATATATAATGTAAACAAAAAATAATATATTCAATAATTAAATAAAACATTGATAGAGATACCACCCAAAAATAAAATGATAAAACTCCAACGAACATGTCTAATAACCAAATTGGGAATATAAATTAAGAAACATATACCCTATGTTATAAGTGGCAAACATCCCATCCTTTCATCAATAGAAAACAATACTGATTAAACATAAACTATTCCACATCATTATGGAACCTTTCATTTTCTGAAATTAAAATATACTATAAGGTCTTCATATACATGATGTAATGTGTAGGGTTTGTGATAAACATGCTTAGTATAATCCTACCCAGTTGTTCGATATCAAGTTGTTGTAAATGAATCAAAGTGTTCTCAATTTATATAAAACATGTAATTATAAATTTTTAGACAACTTAATATTAAAATCACAAAAAATTGTTCCCATTTTTCCAATGATCCAAAAAAATCTAAGTAAAATAGTTTGAATGATTAATTTACAACAAGAAGTTACAATTTATCAAAACATGGACATTAAATACAAAATTATCAAAGACAAAAAAATGTTAAACAAAACTATGGTTGAAAAAATTCATGCTATATATGAATCTCACACCTCCATAGACATTGATGAATACATCTCATTCATGTCCCTAGATCTCGTGAATTCCTGCTTGGAAATTTGAAGTACACGTATGAATGTGAATCCACTAACAATTAGAATCATCTCCTACATCCTTTGAATATAAATTCTAGTAAAAGAAGAATACCCCTTAAAATGAACCTAGAGTAAATTCGAGTGGAAAATACACCATACCACACCATCCACCTAAGTTACCAAAGAACCAATTTGTAGAATATATGAAAGAAATTTCAAAGTTATTATAACATTTCAAAAAATAACTAAAAAACACTTTAATCATCCAAAAAGTTATTTAAAAAAACTTTTTTTAATAAATTTATAATTTCATTAAAAATTTATTTTACCAGCATGGGAGAAAATTCATGAATTTCAAGAACATGTTTACACACACTAAGTAATCAATCAAGAATTTTTTTTAGAAAATATTTTGTAAAACCAAGAGTTATTATGAGTCATATTCCATAGGATATTGAATGAACCTAATACATAAATATAGGTTCCTCTCCCAACACAATGTTATTTAAAAACTACAAGAACAAACAGAACAGAGGATAAATAAATGGAATCCCTTGAGAATATCACATGCCATGCCAAAACCTTTAAACAGACCATCCTTAGATGGTGATCACTTGAAGTAATATAAAAAGTATTGAGAGAGAGAATCATGGTTAATATACCCTAAAAGAGACCCAAAAATACAAAAAAAAATCCAAGATATTAAAAGATAAAAAGAAGTGGATGATCGAACAAACTAAAAGAATCGAAATCAACCAAGACTCTGATCAAAGTGTTGACTTGAGATGTATGAATGGGAATGAATCTCCCCAAATAACTTAGATAACCCATTGGTATTTTGGGATAATGTGTACATCTATATATATGTGGATAAAAAATACATTTTATGAATCCTAATGGGATGAAATTATTCACAACCTGAATCATTTATTTATGAAATGAATTCCCAGGATTACATGTATGCTGAAAAATATATCACCTCAATCCAAATAATATCAAATTAAAAAGACACATTAGGAATATATGATCATTTCATGATCTTTAATCACATCATTAAACCTCATAATAGATCCATCTTAAATTAATTATCATTGTGAGAATACGATTCATGGAAAAAATTGGTTTTGCAACCACTTGTCATCACAAGCCCTTTATAAAACCCTAATTTCCCTCTTAATCCATATAAACCAGAAAAACATATTATTTGACATAACAATTGACTGTACATTTATTCGGCTATTACAATAGGATTTTTCAGGATGATACACATTTTCATTTAACATATGATATTGTTACATAAAGATAATTCTTATATTATTTAAGAAAAAACCATTTTGTATAATATGGACAACATTCCAAGAAGAAAAATTTTCTAATCATGAAATTATTATGGAATAAAGGTTCAATTTATGTGGATACATTTCGGAAGGATTTATAAATATAGAGTGATTGGTTGGAGTTTTTTATTGATTTTTCACTATGGATTTTAAATAATGAAATGTAATATTAGGTGGGGGGGTTATCTTGTTGTGATTTTTTATATAAATAATAATTTAATAATGGAATAAATAATTAAATAATATATAATTGAAATGGAAATTTATATAAATTTTATATAATTACATTTTTTCTTGTGATATATATGAGCTGATATATTAAAGATACGTGTACATTAATTTATAGAAGTTTATTTTAGGGATTTTAATTTAAATGAATGACTTTGTACTATAACTTATAATTATTTTGAATTTGGGGAGTAAAAAAATATTACACATGGAAGAACAAAATGAATTCTTCTAAAAATTAAAATGATGACTTAAAATGGAATTTTAATCAGGATTGTATGAATATATAAAATAAAAATTTATTTAGGTGAGAATACTTAATTATAAACTCATTATATGAAATTTTACACTGTTGATATATGATAAAATTATTGATTATGGATAATAAATATGATGAATATTTTATAAAATACTACCATTTATAATTTTCTAAAAATGTAATTTTGTTGAAATTATAGGTATAAATATATATAAGGATTTTTTGTCAAATTGTTAAGGTATGAATAATATTTTATTGTATTTATTTTGTGTGAATTATTCATAGTGTATAGTCACATTCTATTAAATTATGATTCACAATTTTTATGTCCTCACTGCATATTATTAACAAAATTGTTTATAAAATTAAATTTATTTTTTTCCAATAGGCTTTTTGCTCATTCTACAATATATAATTTTTCCCCAAACTATTCATTATATTTTCCTTGAAAATTTAAATTACCCCAAGGTATTTAAATAATTTGTGATGAAATTTCTTCTTATATGAGGTCATTCAAATTTTAGAAAAGTCTTTATAATGGATATAACAAATAAATATAGTTCACTTCATGTCTCCCTAAATTGAAAACTATATTCTTTGGTATATAGGTTTTGATTTATATATAATTTTGATGACATAGTGGTTCATATTAAAATTATTATTAATTAGGTAATTTTTATAGAACAACATAATTGTCTTATAAGTATGTGGATTTTTTATATTCTAAAATATGTGATCGTCCACTAATTTTTTTTATTGGCCATGACATAAAAATAATTGTTAAATCGTGATGTTGTTTAAAATTTGGATAATTTAGAGAAATTATTTATTCAAAATACATGGGAAATATGTACTATTTTATTAATTTTTAATAGAAAAATGATGTGGAGGTTAAGGTTTCCATGAGTGATGAAAATCTGGATTAATATAATTTGTTCAAATCTGTGTGTATGTTAATGAATCATGTATTTTTTGTTATTCCACTTTTCAAACATCTATGCTTTATTCATAGCAATACAATGACATGTAGGTCATGTGCCAATGCAAGATGTAGCTGGAATGATTAGGTAGGAAATATTAATCCTCACATCCAACTATAGTAATACAGATATATCAGTGTTTTATGTTGTATTTATAAAATGGATTATTTATTTAGACTAGGTAAATAGTGATTTTATTTTAGCTTGCATGTGAAGGATTTTGTCAATTATTATGATAGAAATTTATTGGTTTAGATAATAACAAATAATTATTATTTCAAGTTAGGTTTCATAGAAATTATTTAGCCTATAAAGATACATAAGGATATGTAGATTCCAATATTTTAGATAATGTGGTTACACTTCTATTAGATCTATTTAAACAATGCCTTTTCTAAATGAGATATTTCATGTAAGAAAAGTTATTTATAAGTTTATTCAAATAAATAAATTAGAACTATATTTTTAGAATCATGGTTTTAAATAATTTTATTATTCATGGACATTAAGGAAAGACAAATAATCTTAAAGTAATGTTTTATAGAAAAAAAATAAGTTTATTTATCATTATTCATTGGGATTTCATTTTTATCATCTTTTATACAACATTATTTATCATGTTCCTTTGGGATATCTTACTGAGTTTATAATCACCATTAATATGTTCACACTAGAAGATGTGTATGCCTGATTTTTAGGTGATATAAGAAATTTAAATACAAATCTCATCAGAAAATGGGAATTATAGATCAATATTTAATATATTTCAAGAGGAGTCAGTGGAATAGGGATTGAGTTACTATTTTTATTTGATGTCAAAGTGTTATCTTGTTCTTTAGTGTTGGATATTATTAATATAATTTTAACTGTTTTCCGATTTAAATTTAATGATATATATGTCATAGGAATATATATATGTATATTTTTTATAATATTATTTTTAAACAAAATATTCCTTTCTAATTGAATTATTACATTAGGACTAGAATCCAGCCTCCAAGGATCATGGAATTGTTATTGATGCAGTTTTGCCCATAATATCCTACCTTGACATGATTGTGCCACTAAGATAAAATTTTAAATGTCCATTAGTATTTCCACTAATCAACATATAATCTTTAACATCATTGAGTGTTTAATAGAATTTTTTCAGGAGTTATTTAACCTTAATTGGATCATAATATAACAAGTCAAAAATAAGATATTTTAATAATCATATGTAGTTGAGTAAATTGATATGATTATCTATAATCTAAATATTTTTTCTCAAAATAGCTAATAATAAAATCCATCAAATTTTTACTCAAATTCAAAACTATTATAAAATCAATAAAATCAGAAACTCAAAATTCTAAATAGTATTAATAAATACTTCCTTTATTAACATTGAAAATAATAATAAATTTATCTTAATGAAACCGCTAGAAATAAAAACATTTATAAAAATTATTCAATAATTTCTTCACATCATCAATCATAAATAATTTACTCACAGGGGTGTGTATATATAGAGTGGGAGAAATAATCTTATTAGAAAACCATGGCCCTAAAAATCACAATAAGTTTAATATTTTCTTTTTTGATAAATATAATACAAAAAATTATTTATAAGAAGAAAATAAATATGTGATATATAATTTCTTGGGGTTACCAAAATCAACATATTTCAACAATCATTTAATAATTCCTTTAATATTGTCCAAAATATTCTATATCCAAACAAATTACTCATGCAATTCTCATCGCAAACACAAGAAATATAAAGTATACATTCAAAAAGCATTACCAATGATTTATAAATTAATGACACATTAAATATTATTTCACCATTCAAAAAACATGGAATAATATATATATATATATATATATATATTATTATAACAAATGTTATAGAATAACTCGTATCCCACGTAAAATTATATCACCTCAAATCCTAGCCCAAGGATTCCATAAATGTTTATTAAAATCATACTACTTTGTTTTTATCATTAGATATGTAGTAATAGAAAAAACATAATGTCACATTCAATATAATAACCAATTCTTAATTTACCACACCCATCATATACATTTAATAATATTTGGGGAAATAAATTATCAATTTCTGATGTCAACACATGATATTTATTAAGAATAATAACTCGTTTTCAAAATGTATATTTATAAATTTCACCTTTAATAAATCAAAAATATATTATTACAATCTCTCAAATAATATGAAAATAGTTATATTTTAATAAAAATATCTAGTAAAAAATTACATTATATATTTCAATTCTATTTATCCCTATTTAAAATAATAAAACCTATTATGAAAATTTTTACATGTCACTATTCAATTATAACACACTTTTTAGGATTTAATTAACAACTCAAAACAAAAACACAAAAAAATACCACATTCTAATAATCATATTCATTCCATAAAATATAAATTCTATATTAAAATATATTTTATTGTCCAAAAATGCATCTAATTTTTATATAAATAAATAATTATAAATATTATAATTTTTTTATCATGATGTCCATTTAAAAAACAATTTAAATAATTTTTTTCTTAAAAATAGAAATTGATTTTTTCAAAACCAATTCTTTTGATAAACTCAAACACATGAGTATAAATTTAAAACCAATAATTTTTAATATAAAATATATTTTGTGGTTCATGTTAATAATCAATAATACAAAATTCACATTAATTAAAATGAATTTGAATTGGATCATTTTGTATTCAAATTATCATAATTGAAACATCATAATATCAAGGATGAATGATATTAAAATTTTCTAGAATAAAAAACCTTAATATTATCACTTATAATAATGATATATTTTTTATTTTATGTTTTATCACATAAGTATACATGAAGTAAATATTTTTTCATATTTTATTATATTCCAAATAGTAATTAATAATCTAAATACATTGTATGTTTTTATTGTTTTTTCAAATATTTTTCACAAGTGATTTAATTAATTTTATATCAAAACTAGAAGCGAGATTTATAAAATTAAAAATAATAAATCATACCCCATTTAAAGAAACATATTAAGGCACCATTAAAGATATATAGGTCACCTTCTATTTTTATCAATATATCGACCCAAAGATATGATATATTATTCTTCATTTATTGATAAGAATTAACAACTTTAATAAACTAAATAAATTAGGGGGACTTATAAGTTAAATATAGTTAGAAAGTATCTCATTTAAACAAAATGATAGAATAAACAATGTACCTACATTATTACCTAGATATTTTTATAATCATTGAAAAAGCATAGTTGTGAATATTATATGACAATTAAAAAAACGTTTTAAGGTACCGTATGAAGTCTAAAAATATATTGGATATGAATATTTCTCACCTAATTAAATTTATGGGTCAAATTAATCAATATATAATGGATAACATTATAATGTCAGTTTTTAACTTCCCTGATTATGCCTCTATCATTAGAATAAATTGGAATGTCTATTACAAAAAATTTTATAACCTCATATAAATTACATATACTCCAATGGACCGAAGGCCTTCATTTTTTATTGATTTTTGATAATCCACCTTTCAAAGGGTGAGGTGGAACCCTTAGAAGGCCCGTAGCTGTAAGTATTACATGGCCCGTGGGTCTTAGAGAAATTCATAGCCCTTAGGATTCAAACTTACATACAACCGAGACTAACTACTTTGAACTGCACCTCCCCAACATCTTCATAGAATAAACTATGAACAAACATTATTACCTATATATTTTTTTATAATCATTAAAGAAACATTGTTGTGAATATTAAATCACAATTACAAAAAATGTAGCGAGGTACCGTATGAAGTCTAAAAATATTGTAGATATGATTGTTTTTAAACTAATTAAATTTATGGGTCAAATTAATGAATATAATATGGACAAGAATATAATGCCAATTGTTAAATTCTCTGATTTTGCCTATATCATTAGAATGAATTGGAATGTCTGTTACAAAAAATTTATTAGCTTATCTAAATTACATATTCTCTAATGGCCCGAAGTCCTTCATTTTTTATTTATTTTTGATAATCCACCATTCAAGGGGTGATGTGGAACCCTTACAAGGCCTGTAAGAATTTGTATTACATGTCCCATAGGCCTTAGAGTAATTCATTTCTCATAGGATTCAAACATATATACAACACATACTGACTATGTGGAACTGTTATTCCCCAACATCTTCATCGTGAAAGAAGCTATCCACCCTCGCATGACTATTTATCTAGGCATTCCCGTGCATGAAAAGGATTGAAAAAAAACTATCCATATCCCAAATTATTCTTATAAAAAAACTCATCAGATGAAATTAATTATCTTAGTCTGAGCCATATGAATAAAAAATAAAAAAACATGAACAACTATAATCCTTTATTGTTAAAATAAAAATGGAACAAAACTCTTTCTAAATAATATCTTATTAAATTTAAATTGATAGTTCTTTTACACTTTATATCCCTTCTATGTATTTTTTAATATATTTCCTAGTACAACGAATTTGAATCTTTTAAAACATTCAATTTAACAAAAAAAATTAACTGATGTTAAATAGTCCCAAAACAATGTATCCCCACTAATAAATATTCAAATATTTCATTTAAATATTTCACCTGACCTACTATTAATTATTTGATTCTCTAACCACATATACTAATGATTTTTTAATCAAATAATCCAAGAGAGAATTCTGATTCCCAAGAATATATATCTTCAAAATTTCAACAATATATATAAATTCATCTACAAATATCTATTGGTGATTGGAATATCATATTGATATTTTTTATTTCAATTGTTATCATTGGTATAAAATTAATCATTAGAATGAATTAATAATTCCTCCCCTTAATGAGTGTGTGAAACCATCTATAAACCCAATATCATTGGTCGGATAATGTTTCAGATGCAATAGATATTCTAAGAATCATATTCCATTACCCAACCCTATGTCATTTTAAATAAACAAACCCATTTACAAATTAATCATAATAAATATCAATGTCAATACATGGATCAGTTTAGATATGAATGGGTTTACATTTAATTCTCTTATTTAACTATCAAAATATGGAATAAAATATATCATGACAATATAACTACTCACCAACAATACTAAACACATTAATAGAATATTCTATATGATATAAGATTCAAATGTAGTAATGAAATTTAAAATAATCCACAAAATATTATGAATCTTTAAAATATTCCTGGGTACTTCCCAAAACATTATTTACACATCCATTTCAAGATTCCTAGATAATGAAATATATGTATCAATATGTATATGACATTCCAATCACTAAAAGAAAATATTAAATTATTCAATTTTTTAATAAATGTTTTTTATTCCTTGAAGTCTCCAATCCAATATCCAAATAGTCACACACAAGACTCAACCTAGTTGGTGAGGCCTCTATATGTGCATCTACGAGGCCCATGTTCAAAAACATAGCAGAGGACGAATTTTGGTTTTGTAGCTATACTAATGAAGGTATTGTAGTAGTTCTGTGAGAGTACTATACCAGAATGATAGCAATTATTGAAGCACATACAATAGAAATTACAGTAGCATGTATTGTTTGGTTCTATAGCTGCCAGAACTATTCAACTTCGGCCACCAGTTTGAGCTTGGAGTCTTTAAGTCCATCGATCCACCCAGGCCTCTAGGTCAATAAGGATTTGGGGAATCCAATAAGGCCTTCAAGACACTACAAATCCTTCTGGACACCTGATATGCAGATTCCCAAATAGATTATACAAGGAACTAGCTCCAATGTAGGATTAAAGAGTAGAAGCATTCACCAGAGCCGGGCTAACAAATTTGGAAGAATCAGAAGGTATAGAATTTTCTCCCAATACCAGGCCTGTGTATATCTTCACATGACAGCTATATGAGAAACAATGCAATGGTGGAGATCTAATCACGATGCAGATGTTGGGGAGGGGAGGTTTAATGTATTCATTGTTTGTATAATTTCTTTAATACCTACAGGTCCTATAATGTCACAAAGCCAATGTGAAATATATTCTCTAATCATGCGGCCCTTCTAAGGGTTCCCCCTCATCCCTTGAAAGGGGGGTTTTCAAATATCAATAAAAAATAAGGCCTTTGGGCTATTCATGAAATGTCAAAATTGACCCTAGGTTCTTCATAGTATTACAATTATATCAATATATCATAAAAAATTATAATCACTTATAGTACTAGATATATGTATATAAGTATATTTATTTTGGATTTAAGAATGTATGGGATATCCCCCCCCAGTAAATTAAATAATATAATAATACATATATTTATTACATTATAATCTAATTTTTGATACATTATTATATTGTACAATAATCTATTGATATCAGCATTTAAAATCAATATTTGATCATTAACATGCCCATTTAAACTAGTCAAACATGATATTCATCAATGTTTACATATATCAAATTGTAACGGTAACAATGACAATCCTTTTCAAATAAACACATTACCAATACATCTCATTATTGTGTGTTAAAAAAACATAAGAACACGATGATGAAATATTTTGTTTAATGAATAAAAAATAATTAATATATTATAAAAATTCATCCATACCTCATTGTATATCATCTATACTAATGATAGTAAATTTTTTTACCATGATATCCCGAACTATATTAGTAGCCCCAAATACCTCCTGAGAAAACATATCCAAAAAACTAATGTACCTTAAGGAAACATTTCATTATATTATTCTCAATTGTTTTCCAATATATCCTATTAGATGAGAATTATTTTACCCTCCACCACGATTCCCCAAAATAGATCACTCTTAGTCACCATCTATACCACAATGATCTTGAATATAAATAATTATATCCTTGATTTTGACAAATAAAAACACTCATTAGTAATAAAAAAATATCTTTTGGTAAAATAAAAACTAATGTATTAATTTCATGTACATTTGTATAAGATGTATAAAACATAATTTTAGTCAAATCCCATCATTAGTTGACCCCACTTAATTTTGTTAAATTATTTATTATTATTACCAATTATATAAGTGAATCATTTCTTCTTATTAAAAACCATTTAACTAAAATTGGGTCAATAAAATTAATATTCAAATGATGGAAATTTACAAGTGTACATGAATATTTAAAATGATAATTTATCAAAATTAAGCAGGAACACCACAATTAATCTATAATAATAATGGTGAATTTAATCCCCAAAAATCACTACAAAATTTTATATTTCAAGTACACTAATTTCATTGTATAGAAAATTTGACTCTTTGTTATTGGTTGGGATAAAAAAATTAATTTTAAACCAAGTAGCAAGATCTTTTATATTTTATAGAATGTTCCACAAATATTGAGATTATATATGTAAAAACATTATAATAAAATTTTATAATTTCTCTCCACATCACTATAGTTCCATAGAGGTGAAAGTACATAGAGATACCTGTGGGCGCCCTAATCAAGGAAGGATGAGGACTATCATCAAGGGTTTTGAGGAATATCATATGGAATAATTTTTCATCAAATGTATAAACAACATATAAATCAATATTAATGTGTTTATAGAATAATAATCTATTCAATAAAGTAATATTTTTATCATTAAATGTTTCATTACACCCCAAAAATTTAAAATGATAATGACTATCCTATCAAAGAAAAACAATTAAACAACTGTAATACTATTAAAAATGAAAACTAAAAATTCTCAAAATTAATAGAAAAATGATGTTCTGTAACGATATAAAAAAGAGAAAGTAATTTTGGTGGTGTGTTTAAATAGACCCTATAATCTCTAATGGTGTGTTTACTTTCCTAGTGTCACCAGAAGAAAAATCTATTTGAAAATGTGATGTATATGTCTATAGAAAAAAATTCAATATAAAACATTATAACCCCAACCATAAAAATGATATTAATATATTAAAATTTTTGGTGTGTAATTTAGTAAAATATTTTAATGATTAACATTCAATAATATCCTATAATATTGAGTGTTATCCAATACTCACTAAAACAGATCCATAAATATCATCAAATTCCATTAGATGCTTTGAATATCCATCATGAAATGTTTTATCAAAATAGATATCTGATGTAATTCTTATTCCAAGAAAAAGGTTCAAAATGTATCTTTTCTAGACACTAAGAATACAAATAATACCTTCTCGAAATAGGGAATATAAATTACAACTTATAAACACATGAATGATAAAATATATCATGGAAAATAAGAAGTCGTATATAAACATAGAGATGTTATCATACCGTATCATATAATGTTGTATTAGAATCATTAGATTCATAAAACATTAAATTAAATCATGTATTTATTATTTTACAATTTATTATATTTAATTATTATAAACATATTATTCATATAAATATAATATATTGTGATGTATTTTTCAGTAAAAAAATAATATTATTTTAATACCCACTTATAAAATAATAACACAAAATTTGTATTCAACATGTGAAATTAGTTAAGTAAAAAATAATTTTTTCATGTACGTGTAAGTATATTATGTGAATTTGATCAACAAAAATGAATTTATTTTTATTTTTTCTGCTAAATCCATCTTTTATATCATATAATTTACATACAGGACCGAATCAAGATGATGTATGCTAGAGACAACCTGTAGATGGGATGATATAACATCAAAACCCCATTGGGCGTACGTGCTGTAGCAGTACCGGAGTAGTACTGTAGCAGCGGCGGTACTGCTGACTGGCGGGAACTGTAGCGGCGGCATGGCACTATAGCGGCGGTTGTACTGTGCGGGTACAGTAGCATCTGGGTTACTATTCAAAAAATGAGAATTGGGCTACAAATTTGGGCCTACGGGCTATGTAATGGGCTACAAGCCCACTGAGATTTCTAGCTATGTAATGGGCCCCCCTCTACCATGTTAAAATAGGTCTTTGCTTTGCTTTATTAATAAAAATGAGGCTTCAGCCCTACCCTTTAAAAAAACTAAATTTGCTCAACATATAAACCCCAAAACAAACCCATTGACCCTTATATTCTTAAAAAAAGTAATATAAATTGATGAAACTAAATCATAAATCCAATGATCTACCTAGCCCATATGTCATGATTTTATTATAGAAGTCATACATCAAAATCCAAATAAACACCTTCATAAAACTGATCATGTGGAACATTTACCTTACCTAGGTGATCAACTAAAGGGTTTCAACTAAAATTAGAAAAAAACAACTAATAAGTGGTCATTAATGAAAATAACATAACTTATCAAGAAAAATCAGAAAAAAATATACCCACTAGGAAAAAAATTAATAAAAACTTACCACTAAAAGAATATAACTTTTGTAATGTTCATAATAGTATAATCTCAACCCATTCTACCCACCCGATGATCACTACGACGCAACATCAACTCAAAAAAATATGAACACAAAATATTATTAAACCTCTTACTGGGAATCATTTCTTGAAAGAGTTGTCTAAAATATAAAAAAAAATCAATAATAGGGATAATAGTCCATTAAAAATATGTTAAAGCATTAGGGAAATAAATAAATGGTTGTACCTAAGAAGGAGAAGGGTGTAACAACTAGAGGGGAATCCGATACTATATGAAATAAAAGGATAATAACTATAGTGGGGGAATACATTACCACAATTCATGAATATTGTATTCTACCTACTAAGTCCTTCACCCAAAAAACACACTTCTAATGCAAATGATACTTATAAAAAATTACCATAAGTAAATCATTTCACATTAAGAACTCACATGAAAATAATTAATTATAAAAAATATATCATTTATAATATCCCCAAATTTATAGAAAACTAATTTCCTTTGTTACAATATGTTTCCCTTATTAAATAAATTAAAAAAATTATTCCAATTTTTACCCATATTTATTCACTACAAAATCAAATTTCATCATACCATTTATATTTTATAAAATATACACATATAACATAACAATTTCAAAAAAATATAATTTATTTCACATAATAACCATTTTTAGAAAAATTAGAACATGAAACTATATCTATTAATAAATTAATTAATTAATTACATATAATTTTATTAAATAGTTGGTCGAAAAAAAAATTTAAATATTCTCTTGAAAGTGTATTTTTTGTTTAAAAACGACATATATGTTTTTCAAAACAAAAATAAAAATTATACATACTCAATGACATGATTTTTTAATAATAATAACATATTTTTTAAAATGAAATACATTATGTTAGTGGAATGGTTATTTTTACATTACTCATCAAGACTGAGACATAAATAGATTAAGAGAATGGGTATTCATTCATAGTTATATGTGAGGCCATTAAAATTTCTTGAGAGAGTTGGTTGGGTATCCTATTGTTTGTAGTTTCTTTCGAGATTCTAAGCCATGAATGAAGTTTTCCATGTATATTAGTAGTTCCATAATCCCTCATACCCATATGATATTCTTCTTCCAAATGAGGTTTAGTAGTAGGTAAGTGTATCCTTTTATAAGCATCCTATTTATATGTTCGATAAGTCCACGAAGGCTGTCCAAGGTCGGCCAATTTCTATAATATGGTTGAAATGGAATCATGATGGTTTTCAAGATTCGACTTGGGAGTAAGAGGATGAAGTACATGCATAGCAGTCATATTTGTTCTCAAAATAATATTAATTTTCTTTTGTGAGGGGAATTCATGAATGAATCCCTTTTTGGGTTATAATTATAAGATCCTTAGTTTTCCAAATTGATATATATATATTTTTTTTTTCTATTGACCTCTTTTTTTGACCTAATGACAGTTTTAATGACATCATAAGGGTTTTTGTGGTGTATGAGGCTTGATTAGTGCCCGAATGTTTACTTTTTGTAAAAGTAATCTTGGTAGTATGGTTAGTAGAAACTGTGTAACACATCTTGCATAGTTTGAGGAAACCATGTTTGGCTGGATAGAGGGTATCCAAAGGCCCCATAGTTTAAGGGAAGTATTAACCTATGGATACATGAATATAAGGTGTCTATTTAGTTTTTAATATAATCTATGGGCATTGCCTTTTTCATGGATTCATAGTGAGTGTACATCAACAGTGTGAGGACCCCTAAGGGCGTATGTCTAGGGAATGGTTTTTCCAACCATACAGCGATGTCATGAGACCTTGTTAAAAGTGAAAAATGTGAACT
This sequence comes from Viscum album, assembly GCA_963277665.1. NCBI lineage: Eukaryota > Viridiplantae > Streptophyta > Magnoliopsida > Santalales > Viscaceae > Viscum > Viscum album. The sequence continues at coordinate 1,615,221,488 of OY728125.1, forward strand.
TTTCTATTGTTCTTGTTACATATTAATCCTTATTTATTATTTCTTATTTCCAACATAGTGGGGATCCCATTTTTTCCATTTTATAGTCAAATGATATATTTTTATCCCTATTCTTCATCTAATTCATTTTTTAAACCATGTTTTTCACTCTGGATTCATGTTGGTAAGTCATTAACTAATCTCGTGTAATATATATTTTCTTTGTATTGATGAATTAATTTATGTGCAAAATAATATTCCCTATTTCTTGTATTTTCATCCATTATTCCTTTTTCATATTATTTGGGCTGAATCTGAGGTCAATACTATATGAGAGTTCTATAATGTGTATAAAACAAATTATATATACCATTCATTCATGGTTTTATGTCTTATATGATTTTTTTCTATTATTATGCATGAAAAAACATCTATAGTTTCCCCTAAAATTATTTTGATGATTTGATATAATTGTTTCAATCCTTTTTTGGTTTCCATTATTGCGTCAATTTATAGTTCAAGTTCATTAGTCTCATCCTAGGCCACCCATGGGTTATTCCCTTGTATCCACCTATGCTTTACCACCCAGTTAGGAGTGTCTGGACTACCTGATTTTAGTGGGATCCAAAATGTGAATTAAATAAATAATTTTATTGAGAAACTTTTTCTACATTTTCATTAGTAAATTAATAGAATTATTTGAATGGGATGATTGTGAAAGAGTTTATGCCTACATTCATTGTGATAAATGATGATAAACCAGTTATTTTTTGGATGAAAAAATATGGAAATGTGGTGTAAGAACTGATTTACTATAAATGATTATGAAATGAGATGATTAATTGATTATGGTACTTGATTATCTAGATGACCTCATTGGATCAGGTTTTATAGGACGCCATGGACATTTCTACATCATGGGTAATTATTATGGTAGTGTATTTTTTGGACTTCTTTACCCCATGGATCTTGATTTTGTAAGATTCCTATGACCTTTCTAACCCTTGGGTCAAACATTCATGGAATCACATTGGACATGATTTGTTGACATGTTCCTTGGACTCTACCCAAGTATTTACCATGTTTATTTCATGATTCTCCATGGAATTAATAAGGACGTCTTTTTCTTCTATACCATGAATCTGGCCCATCATTTTCTACAATTGGATAACATTGTGACCCCATTATGGATGTTATAAATTTTATTACATGGAATACCCATTGGTTATATCTATACTTTATTACATGGAATTTGTATTGTGGATATTTCCTCCATGTTTCAATGATTTTCCTCATATAGGTATTAGTTAACGATGATATACTAAATAGAATCACGCTAGTTTATTAATTCTTTTTAACATCTATTATTAGGGGAACCTATATTTTGTTCATGGGGAGACATGTTTGACTAGATAGGATAATATCTTATTGAATCATTTCTTTATTTAATGTTATACAGGTGGTATATGGTATATTTCATCTGTTTATATTAAATAGATTGGATTTGTTATAGGCAACAATAATGTTGGAATATTTAGTGTTATATCCTATCAAGTTCATGGAAATAACAGGGTACTTGTATTGAATTGTTGGATGATGTTAGGAATTGGGAACATTCATGTTGTATGATATATTATTTTTTTAGGCTTATGATTGGGGGCGCATGGGACCGAGCTAGTCACGTGATTTTATCTCGACATAGTTAATTTGATAATTTTTTATATTTTGAGACGTGTTATTTACTGGATGCCACTATAACTATTTTACATATCTCTATATAAATTAAATTATCATTATATTATATAAGAATTAATTTTTCTTATTTATCGTATAATCTTATAAATTTATATAAATAGACTAGTTATTTATATTATTCTTTTGTTATTGACTGATATGCCTACACTATGGAGTTATACTTTGACATGTGGGAAGATTATCCCCACAGAAACAGCCTAGGACATCTCTACTATTCAGAAACCATAGGTGTTTTTGTAGGTACAATAGATTTCATGTGACCCATAGGCTTAGGTAACTGTTTTTTTTGTCCCACATGTTTGGACATTATATAAAAATCAAAATTTTTTATATAGTTTATTTATAATTTTTTAAACCAATAAATTTATAGTTAAAATTAATTAAATTTTCTAATTTTTTTTATTCCTATTTAATAATGATATTTAACAAAAATTATATATCTTTAATAACTACAATAAACCATTAATTATGGTAAGTTCAAGTTTGGGTCGATCTGACCACCTATCTAAAAAGGATATAAAATAATATCAATGGTGAATATGAGAATATAATTACTTATTATATATGATATAAATATTTATCTAATAATTTTATAATGGTTTTTTAGTTCCAGAAATAATATTGAAATCATCAGTTTAGATACCACTGTTTTTATAAATCACCAAAAAATCTTTATCTCTATTTACCTTTTCAAAAAATGTATTGAATACTATCAAATAATGAAATTATAAAATTATAATCTATCATTAAATATAATAAGTAATACCTTATATTATCATTGAATGATAAAATATTTTCGAATAATGAATACTGATAATGTAATTATGAAATTAATTTAACATGATCATGATTGCTGACACTATATAATAAATAGGCAATAAATACATAATATACATGATGGGAATAATTATAAATTAGGTTTATAAAATGTTATATATATGAATAATTTTTAAAAATCAGAGTTTATGATAATTTATTTTATCATATTAGAGGTTATAACAACTTTTTGTATGCAGTAATATAATTTAAGGGTGTTTCCTGACTCAACTTCTTTTCTTGAGTCATTGTGAATCAATTTTTTGATATGGTTTTACAAGATATATTTATTCTAATCCATGAATATACTATAATTCATCATATAACTGGGGATAATCATAATTTTAATCCAAATATTTACCCTGATGGATATTTTTCTCAACAAATATTATTATTAAGAATATTTCCAAACATCTTTAACGATGGTTTTTCTACCTTTTTTCCATTTACCATAAATTTCAACATTATTATATTAAAAGCCACTTATTTTTTATCCTTGGGGACCATAATATTTTTTTTCTCCAGTTTTAAAATATATGTTATATACAATTTTTAAATTTTAGATTTTATAACATGTATTTCAAAATATTATTAGCATTTTAAATCCATTGATATTAAAGTATTTTAGCTTCCACTTCAAAAAAACTTTGATAATAATTATATGATATCAGAGAATATTTTAAGACACTTCTTAATGGAATAAATTTAAAAAATTGCATAAAAATTTTCAGAAATTAATTTTTTATGAGATATGAAACATATTCTAATGCGAAAATGTTGATAACTTTTATAGAAACCCTTTCAATATTTTTCTACAATTTTCATCATTATCATAGAATGATATATTTCTATATAATTTATTTTTCATTAATAATCCTATAAAATCTCTAATAAAATTATCTTTTTGATAATTAAAATTTTAGTATCAATCAACTTATTTTAGAAGTTTATTTTTATCGATACTATTTGGAAATGTTGTAAATTTCAATTTTCCATGTTTTCTTTATTATGTGCTGATATCTCCTTAGTTTTCAAAATGGGTATTCATAATATATTTAATATATTGATATCTTATGGAACACCATTGTGGGGATGAGTTAATGGGGGGGTATTATATCCCCATCCAATATATTTATTATGCTTTATATCTAATCATATTGAGGTAGATTAAGGAATCATGGATATTCTAACAGACTAAATAGTGAATCATTGTGGGTATGAGAAAAAAATAAAGGGTGATTCTTATTAGGAATTTTCAAAAAATAAAGGATTATATTTCTTAGATGTGATTAAAAACTAATGTATAGGACCCCTTGAATATTCTAAAAAAATATTTTACCATATGATATTATTTTCACTAATGAATATTTGTTATTATTCTTCTCATGGGAGTGTTACATTTCCACTTTATATTCCATTTATTATTCCCCAAGGATCATGTTTATGATCTCATTGGTCCAAATCATTTTTACAGGGTATATTATTTCTCATATATGATTTTATATCCTGAATGATTGAATCTTATCATGGATTCCATTTTCTATTAATAATAAATTTCATCCCATTAATGATTTCCCAATATCTTATGATATAATATTCCGTATATTGATGATAATTGTTCACTTATTATGTGTTTTAGAACACCCCTTTTTTATGATTCCATCATATTTGTTATGAAGATTATTATATCTTATGATAAGTATAGAAGGGACTCAATTGTATCTCATGTATTGTGGAATGTTAATAAGTGTAGTAGATTATGTTTCATTCGTATCAATTAATCAGGGACATTGAACCTTAATTGGAAAATATCATCCCTGTAGTCATTAATTCTATCTATTGGCAATAAATCTACATTTTGGATATATGGTTATTTTGAGAAAATTAATTTTTCTCTCAGGAAAATGACGTGAAATAAAGATATATTATATGTGTATTCTATATGTATAGGGTTATTTTTACTAAAATACTCTTATAGAAATAATTATAGTATTTTATAAGGTTCCCTAAATAAAAAAATTATTATTTGTTATATATTTATCTTGTATTAATTCATGTTTGATAAAGACTACATTCATGTGATTTATTGGAATGGATTGGTTAGTTCAGTACTAGTACCACATTAATTATTAAAATTAATGAAAAACATTCATGTATATTATGTCAGATTTTAGGACTATATTTGGGGATAGGCCTTATAGGTATGTCGTTTAGGGACTAACCATCAACTAATAGGGAATGATAATGAACTTGGATGCTAGTATCATTTTGGATGATGTGCAGATTCATTAGGTAGAATTTCTACAATCCTTTGATTCATTTTCAGCCATAATTATAGATAATATATTAGTGTCACCTTTATTTCATTATTTATCTTATGTATTTCATGGATCCTCTATTTATTACACCTTTATTGATGGACAATCCAATGCATTGAGATTAAAAGTCCCAATAATAGACCTATAGGTGAAGCATAACAATTTAGTTTTGATGTCTATTTTTCTCTTTTACATGTTTGAGATATTATTTTGATAACTTTAGTCATGAGAATATTATATAATGTTTTCTAGTTTTTTTAATTATTTTATAAGTGAGAGGATTGAGAAATGGTAATTTTAAACCATGTTTCTTTCCCATGTAACTATGTAGAATATTGAGAGATTACAATAAGAAGTCCGTAGTAGGCACATGATTTAAGGAAACCATAAATATTTATACTATAACAATGAGACATGTTAAAAAGTATTTCATAAAGAATGTTCATGTTTTCCTAAACCATAAGGGAAAATAATGTGACCTGAGAGGTTGGTGAAAGTGGCAGCCGTACAGTCATCACACAGTTTGCAAAATAATGTGGAATAATCATATTTAATAATTATAAAGATCCAAGAAATTATATTATTATCCTAATAAATTCATTTTATAACATACTCATATTATATTTACCTATTCCTTCATGAAATGGACTCCTCTATGAATATCTATCAATTCCAATACATCTATATCCTATTTCTATAGATCAAGGGGAATTATATCTATAGAAAAAGAAGGTGTATTATCCATTTTTACTTCTTTAAGATCTCTTAATTTACACTTTGGAAGGACCATTGATCGTAAAATTTTTATTTGGATATCTGGGTTATCAAATTTTGTAGTTCATAATTTTTGGATTTTTTATATTGTTAATGAAACAAACCTCGGTCTTCCAATATCATTGTGAGCATCTTCTAATGTAAAAACTATTAAATATAGGTTGATTATCTCACTCAATAATCATTTGCAATAAAAAATGGATTTAGATTAAAAAACTAATTATTTTTTTATATTAAAACATCTACATAGAGGATTTTTTAAAATATAACTTATTGTATAATATTAAATACATAATATATAAAGATGGGGAAAAAATTGTTTAATTGTTTAAAAGTAAAATTATTTTTATATATTATTTTCTTTAGATATTTTTGAATATTCATGCCATCATGAATTTCTCGATTTCATTATAATGGAAATTTCTATATTTCTATTTGGAAACAAGTTCCTATTAGGGTACATGAGTTCACAACAAAGTGACAACTTTTTATGGATGAAAATTTATTAATCAAGAGTAAAAGCATTTTCATTGTGGATTATTTCATGTATGTGTGTACAAAAAATGGGTATTTATAAATGACATAACATATATTTTTTAATTAATATTCTTCTTTTATAATATAGTTGATTAGAGAAAGTTGTTTAATTTATTATTTCATATAAAATATTTAAATATTCCTCTTTCTTGTTTTTAAAGAGTGAAATTGACACATATTTAAAAATAATTATTAATGATATACATTTTTATTACTTATTTTATCCATAGTTGTAAGAATGGGAGGATTCTTATGGATCACCTATTGAGTTGAAAAACTTACACACTATATTTGCACATCATTGCATAAGGTAACATTTGTTTTCATGAAAATGTTAAGGGGTAAGATTATTATATATATAGTATACCATAAAAATTGTATGGTCATTGATAATGAGAGACATATATTGGGAGTTCATCATGAAACTTTGTTCACAGCGGTTCCACCTTGGTTCCCAACATCTTTTATGTATTTTGATTGTAATTTCCACTTTTTTCATTATGTATAGTACCCTAATTTTTTTCTTTTTTATATTGAATTTTTTTATCTTCATGAATTTTATTATTTTTCATCATTATTTTATGTTTTATGTTTTTGAAATATGGTAAAACCCCCCACATTTTTAGTAAATCTATATGAATTTATTTCCCAGATTTAGTGTCTTAGGAATATCACCTACTATTAGTATCACCCATGAATATTCTAAATCAAATAGTTTATGTGTGATACATTAAAAATAGTATCAATTTCGTCTAATCCATAATTTTTAGAGTAGATATATTGATATTATGTATCAAAACGTGAAATATAGTGTATTAAAAGTCAAATCTAACAATTTTATTTTGAATATTAATTTAGTAGTGTGGTTTGAGTTCCAAAGGGTGTTTATATAAACCATAAATAAGGACACTACCTCATCATTTTGGTTTAAACTGATGGTTAGATAGTCTCATGCATTTTAAATGATATTTTAAACAAAGAGTTCATCATTCATGTTGTATTTGATGAATAATAGAATATTTGTTTTTGTGAAACATTAGCCTTTTATAATTTTATTTATCCTACGAACTCAATTTAGTTGTAATTTAGTGACTATATGTAAACTAGTTATCGTTATAAGGAGATGAAATTTTTTTTATCTTGGGATGTAAAAATGAGGGTTCAGTTCAAAATAGGATTTCACATCAACCACATGGGAATCAAAGACACATCTAGAGTATAGATCAACATTTAATACTATTTATAGAGGAAATTAATTTTATAAACCATTCTATAATAATACGTTATGAGACTCTAAAATTAGAATACAATAATATATTAGAGGAATATAAGGCTGTTAAATGTAAAGGAATGGAATTGTTGGATTAACATGATCATTAATTTTCTAGTAACCTGAAATAATATTACCATAAATACATTATTTTACATCAATGGAGACCCTGTTTATAAATAGTGTGATATATGTGTCCAAACTTAAATGAATAGGATCTTACATAGAAATGGATTGAAGAATTTTATAACCAAACACTCTACCCATGTACTATAAAAATTCCAATGATGGGAAACTTTTATACCCTCACCAAAGAGAATATATTCATCATATATTTTGATGATATGATCATGAAGGTATATCAATTTTATCTATAGATCATCATTTCAAATACCTAAAATCATGAATATTTTATATTGAAAGAAAACCATGATTTTTATTTATGGTAGTCATATTTTGTATTGATGACTACACAAACAGGGTTGATAGAGTTACTATAGTGTAAAATGACATTATAGGAAACTATGATAGGGGAACACTTTTAACTCTATAGGTATTGGTGGGAACTATAATTTAGAAAATAAAATGAAATTGGAAACCTATTTTGTTTGGAACCTTGAACCAGATTAAAAAATTAACTTGATCTATTTATTTTCCCCATGGATGTATCACTATAATAGGTTTCCTTCTATTTCATTCATTTATGCATTGAAAAAATGCATTGTATGACACAATATTAGAAGTACCACAACAATGTTTAAAAGATAGACACCAATGTTTTTGTAGTACCAACCTATGTAAAACATGATGAAATAGATCCCACATGTCTCAATACCTATATGATTGGATGGGTCATCCTCATCTTAATATTTCACAGCCCTAGGACTGAGAACGGTTGGGTGATTATAGTAAAAAACAAACATGATATCTAAAGCCACACTGGTTTGGAAACAATTAATATTTTGGAGTACCTAGTATGCGGTAGTATGGTGTGAAGAAATTTTCCATGGATGAATGATTTAGTCTTTTAATGATATAATTTATCATCCATTTTAAAATCAATTATTACAAAAAACATTTATGATATAAGAATATCCCATTAATTTATTACATCTCATCTAATGAATAATAACATCATACACATTTTGAGGATGCTTAACATTATACAAATTTAGACACCGCTCTAGAAATGAGATCTAAGGTTTATATATCATAAATAATGGGATATTCCAATATCATAAATTTTTTCTTAATACAATATATATGAGTAAACATACATTACATTTAAAAAAATGAATTGGTAAACCTAGAAAATATATACTATCTTATATCATAGAAAAACATAGGGAATATCACTAATATACATAGTTTTCTCTCCTTTAAAATTTATTATTTTCAATTTATTTTTTACAATTTATATATTTTGTTTCTACTTATAGTGTTAAAGATAAATGTTATTCCAATACATTAGATAAATGAGTGGAAATAATTCTTTCAAGACTTAATGCATCACTCACTTTTGAACATATCTATTCCATTATAGAATGAGGTAATATTTGTATGTAATATTGGGCTTCATATAGATTGGGATTGTTATACTCTCTAAGGTATGTAGTTTGTTTCATTGATTATAGAATATATCTTCTTTTCATTCCTGGCATGAATTATCTTATACATTATTTGTAAAATGTTATGGTAGTCCATGAATTGAAAACCTACTGTGATTATCTCTTTGGATAAAAGTACATTTTGTGTGAAGATCAATGAAGTTAAAAAAAAATCATTTAAAATTGAGGTTTCAACCATATGAAATGAGTATTGATGGAATATCATTATATGTTGAGCATTAAAAAAATGTATAAAGTTGGTAGAATAATTTAAATGGATAATGATCTTTTTCAAAGTATTATAACCATATATCTAATGAATAACTTGATCTAGGAAATATGATAATGATGGGTGAGGATATACATCTAGATTGCACTAAAAAAGTAGTGTTGTAGTATTATTTCTAGTTTCATTTTTTCGTAATTTGGTTTTTCATGTTATTAATTCTAAATAATATTATCCTGTGTGGTTATCCATATGTTAAAAAATAAATGGTAGGGATACAATTTATTGATGGATAGAATATGGGAATTTTGTCTTATGTTATCAGAATTGGATAGTTTTTAACTTATCATATCATGAAAATCAACATTTTGCCTTATGTATTTCAAAACGGGTTATTTATTCTGGCATAAAAATATATATACAAGTTATAGAGGAACCATAATAGTTTTTCATGTATGAACTGAATATTATTCTAACATATTTTAAATTTTACACATGTAAATAGGTTAATAATGAGCAATAAAGACCATTTCATATATATACATCCTTTTGTATACCTATTTATAAATACATGAAAAATAATATATTTTTTCATTAGTTTACTGAGTAAAATTTTGAATAAAAAATCTATTTTTTACTATAAAATGACTCACAAAGATACACCAATTACAAAAAATATGTGAATCCAATATAATAGATGACCTAAAAAAATTGAAGCATGGATGAAGAAATGGTACATATGGTTCCAATTTCAATCATATAAAATTTTGTCCCAAGGATTACCTCTCAATGGAGTTGATACATAATTAAATCTCTAACAACCTAATTAAAAATAAAATATACATATCACTATAAAATTGATGGGTATTCTGATTGGATGATCATGAAATTAGAGGACATACGTAGGCCATGGGTTCTGAATTTCGATGGATTGTGAGAGGTTCATTTATCATTATTGTAGCTCTAATATTTTAGAAATTATCAATAAATTATATATATGGATAAATCTAAGTCATTTTATTGTATTCCATTTCCCAGTCCACTTTATTAGGTAAAAAAGGAAAACAATTCACCAATTAGACCTAGCATGATGAATATGTTGATATAGAAGATAAAATTAATCATTAAATTAATAGAAACCTATTATATTTATTGACAATTTTATATGTATAATCATTTTTTACTAGTTTAATTTTATCCAGGGGATATGATTTCATAAATGCCCCTCTATAGATGAAGCATCATTATTTTAGTAACAATGTATGATTTATCAATGGTATGTTTTACATCTTCAGTTACTTGAATGCATTGATGATCTGAATTATTAATTGGATTTTCCACCAGGTATAATTTTGTTTCACAATTTCATCCATGTATATGAATAAAATAATGTTCATTTTGACCCTAGTTGGGTACATTTAGGGGAAATTATTGATCTTGATGCAAAAGTCGTATTTTTCTATGCACTAATTGATCTTATAGAAATATGGTAGAATTTATTATATGGGAAATGTATTAATATTTTGGTATTATTTTATAATGGTCAAAATTATTATAACACATGGTAATGTGAGGAATTATTTTTGGAGAAACTCTCAATTCTCTTTTAAATCAACCCCAATCTCCAAAATTCTACGCAAGGAACTCTCATTGGTGAGGAAAATTTGATACCCATTATTTGAAGTATGTGACATTATTTTTCCCTTTTTCTGATACGGGATGGTTATTAATAGCCAATTATTGTTTTTTGATGGTTACATTTTGTTATTGATGTTTTTTATACTTCATATTATTTTTACATAGATTGGTAAAATTGTGTGTATTATCTTAGTAAACCAGATAAATATATATAGATTATTGGAAGAGTCCCATAGTTTTTACATGATTATATGAAACCATATTGATTCCCCTAGTAAACATACAACATGGGATATAAGTGCTTCATAAGAATACCATGTCACTTTTAAAACATTGCAGTTATGCCATTTTACATAAGATTTTTGATATAGTAGTTAGCATATGGGTTGTGAGAAGCTTGGAAAACATTGTATAATAATAATGGAAAATAATTAAGGAAATATAAAAAAAAAATTATAAATAGAAAACTCCACCTCAACCCACATTCTTAATCATCTATCAAAATATTCCAATCTAGATTACCTCATAGAGAGTTTTTGGAAATTCTCCTTTGATCTGGATCTATTATCAAATCTTAATATTGAAATACATCTAATGAATTGAGGAACATTTTTTGTTTATAAAAAAATATATAGATCTATCTATTTCCACTATAGAATAACACCATATAAGAATTTTTATGTATATTTATATATTTGGATTATGATATATTATATAGAGTTTTGATGAAATTTTTAATAGGAATGGAAAAAGTCCCAGAATCTACCTAGGTAATTTTTTGATTCTTATAGAATTGAAAATATTTGATGTAGTTGTATTCTACCTTTATCCAAGTTCCTAGGACATGATGTATTTTGATTTCTAGAACTCCTTTATTTTCATTGGAAAAAACAATGAAATTAAGAATTTTGGAATAATAACTTATTTTATATTATTTAAATTTTTCTATTAGAAAGAATCGATTAAATTTTATTAAATTCCTAAAAGGGTAATTTTTTAAAGGACTATGTTTTAAAGAGGCATTTTATTACGAAGCATATTCAGATATCCTGATTTAATTATTAGGGGTATTTATTGATTAATAAATTTCCCATGTTATGATTTGGGCATGTGGGTTCATGACCATGAAACAACATCATAGGGAATCAATGTTACTTCTCATGAGTATTGGGATTGACAACTTTAATGAGTATATTTGTGTTCATGTATATGTAATTGGTATTAAAAGAGAATATAATTGATACACTATTTATTAAAATTATTTCTAAAAACCAGTTGATCATGGAAATCATGATAGTATATGATTTGGTATAAACTATTAAGATATTCCTCTTTATTTATATCAAAATACTTTTTTAAAATTATTTAATAATCTTATTTTTTATAAAAATTTTGTTAACATGTTCCTATCTAAGTTGAATTTGTGGTAATCTTATATAGGGTTTTATAATTATCTCATTTAGTCACCTCTAGTAAATACACCATAGTAGATATACAGAAGGTGTATGTTTTGACAGGGGTTAGGGGAATATTTCTTCTTTGAATAATGGGGAACCATGTTTTTATGCCATATATGGAAGTAGATGAATAATTGGATTTGGTCAAGTATTTGTATTTTGATTAATACCACTTTGGTTCCCAACATCATCTATCTATTTATATTATAGTATCTTGTTTTGCTTTGTTTTTAGTACTAGAATTTTTTTTATTTTTTTTATCTTTCAGTTTCCGAGGATTCCATCATACATCATATTATATATTTTTATTGATATATGCAAATTATTTTGGGTTATAGGAAAACATCCACCAGTTTTTCTTAAATCAGTATTCATTTATACCCAGAATTTAGTATATTTGGGAAGTCCCTTATGGCCAGTTCGCTTAAAAATCATCCCATGATAATTGATTAGGGGATTATTTTTACATGAACTACTTCATTCTCTCAAATACATCCCCATGGGTTCCCCCTAAGTTATTATAAAAAATATTATATTGTTCCTTAGGTTGATATGTATATAGAGGATAAAGAAGATGACTGTAAAAAAACTCGAGGTCAATTTTATGAATTGATGATATTTTAGACCATATAGTAGTATATATATTGTCTTCCATTATTTATTTATGATAAAGATATAATCAGTTATCAGTGAAACCCTCTATCATTCCATATACTACATTCATGATCTTTTATGTCCATTGAGATTATCTTGTGATAGTGTTTGGATTGATGAATACGAAATAATTATTCCCATCCTTGATAAATATTGATCTTCAACCACAAATTATTTTTATTCCATTTACATAAATTAAATTTTCATGTACTCTTATTTTATGGAAGATCATGATCAAAGTATAAATATTGTTATGAGAAAAAATATAGTGCCTCAAATATATTATAATATCCCAATGTGTTTTTTGTTGATTAACCAAATCTAATTCATGTGGAATTTTATAATTAAGGATGTTGTATTTGTATTCTCTTAAAAGTATGAGGCTCTTGTATTTATGAGTTTCATATGACTGTTTATGGGATACAAGTATATATATTTTTTAATTGAAATGTTTTTCAGGTGGTTTATCCATGAGTTGTACCTATTGAAAATGCGAAAACGACCAGCATTGCTAAAAATGATGAATATTTTTGTGTTAAAATTCTTGATTGAGAGCCTTCTAGATGATGAAAGTGAGTACGTAGATTATTATGATCTTTTCCCAACCTAAGAATGATAGATAATACATGTTATTTTTTGGTTCATAAATATTCAGTCTAATGGTGGTTCTGATACATTATAAGTGGGTGGTTTCCTATGGATCAAAGATATTAGAGTTCCATGAGAAAAATAATCAAACACATTTTTAGAGTTAGTGTAATTGGTGAATGATTTAAGTGGTTGGTATTAATAAAATCTTTTTGAAATGTTAATGTTATAAAATAAACATAATAAATTGTTGTATAGCTTTATTCCATGTGACATTAACATTCATTAGTGATGGTTTGTTGTTTATTTTATTTGTAACTATTTTGAGTAAGAATACACATATATAAATGTGGAAAATATTGTTTATATATTGATTGGTAAACTTATGTCTCATGTTTTATAGGAATGCTGAATTTCATTCCAGGTGATGTTATTCTTTGCTGAGATATGAATTGTTCTTCTAGAGAAGTAGTGTAGGGAATCAATGAAATCTACAGATCGTTCAAATTCCCTATATATGATCGATAAGGCGGTTAAAGATATCAGATTATTAATGCATTTATATCTTGCAAAATTCATAGTTTTTATAGAAACTATATTTTTTTCACATGATATCAGTCAGATCCTCTAAATTCAATGGTGTGTTAGGGAGATAATGTTGGAGAAATATTACCCATGATTGGTTGTTTTCTAAAGTCATAAAAATATGTACTTTGATATTCATATAAAATATTGGTTTCTTAATATAATGAACCACACATCGGTATTTTTCATTTTACCCCATATATTACAGGGTGATGGCTGAGAAAAGATGGCCCACAAGCCTCATTATGTCTCTGTCTATTCCAGAGTAGATGTTAGACGATGTTACCACATACATAATGGTTTGGATAACAATGAAACCCCATGAAAGGGATCTGATTTGGGTTATTTTGGACTAATTCACTAATAATTCCAATTTTTTTTATCTGATATTGTTACATTTTAGATGATATCTATAATGTTGATGTTTAGGATATAGTTCATTAGAATTATTAACATAGGATAATCTTATTAGAATAGGATACAACATTAACATCATGCTTCTTTTCTGGGATGTATGTGTTGATTGATACATATGGGAATATTATATCAACTAATTATTCTCAAATAGATTATTATTATATGTGTACAATGAGGATCCTAAATTATATTTTCATGCATGTATTACAGTTTAGTTAGGGGTTTTTGGGGAGTCATATATTGTTGGTGATGTTTTTATATAATAAGAGTTATCAAACATTTATTCTAGTGGTTATTATGAGGGAATATGTTGTTGTCCAAGTTGATCACCTTTGTGTTCCCTTTATATTTTGGAGTCCATAGTTACAAAGACATGTCTCATGTGGAAGACATTATAAAATATCTTAATCATCATGATGTAAATAGTGATTTCTCAAACCAAGAAAATTATAAATGTTTTATTTTGATGCCCACCTTATAATTTTAACATTTGTGACAATGTATTTTTGTATAGTTCATATCAATTCGTACACAGTTTGATATAAAGGCCAAGGAAATTCTCACATAGGTTCAATGGTTCTATTTGACATCATAGAGAATGTTTGTACCATAGAATAATAGTTATCTCTTCATTATTTTTTCATGGAGATACATGATTTACTTCATCAAAATCAACATACGATATATCATCCAAATACAACTCATTTTATATACATTATGAAGGATGAGTAAGAGTTTTAATCATTATTTGTGTAGTAATCAATGAATATTATTAATCAGAAAGAAAATATTTTTCACTAAAAGATTGTTTTTGTAGTACATGTGTAGTAGAATCACAATAGTTTTCATTATAATACATATAAATGAGAGCCAAATATTCCATCTACTGTAAAAAAAGTTATATCGATGCGGTTAAATGATGCTTGATAAAACATTTTAGAGAAGAGATTACCTATAATGGAAAACTGTAACACACTACATCAATATTGGGTATGAATGATTTCAAATGTTTACAAAAAAAATCATGTGTTTTTATTTTTTATAGGTGTTAGAGTTTATGGTAGAGGCCTAGGGTTGAGTTATAGGAATTTTCCTAAAGTTTAGGGGGAAATATTATACCAAGTTCATAATTTTTCCATCAAATATGGGTTTCACCTCAAAGGGCTTCTAGATAATAATATAGTACATAGTTGTTCTGTGGGGTGTGTAATAATGTGGGGTATTAGTGAATTATTTTTGAATATGATAACATTATTTATCTTATAGGAGTTATTGTCACTCTAAAATCTATGGAAACTTCTCTATGAAAATTTCAATTTTATGGTTAATATTTTATTATGTTCTGATATGTTAGGTCACAAAACATAGTTCCCTGGTAGGGTTGAGGTTGTGTCACAACAAAACCAATAAGGGCAATCCAGGATTGTGGCAAGGTGAGTTTGACACCTGAATCCCACCCTTAATAGTTTGTGGGATGATTACTCATTCCAAGTATCCATATCACTTAAATGAGAGGCCTTAGCCTATGTACATTTACCCATACACAATAATATCCATGAAACTATACAGAGGGACGATAAAATACATAAAATATATTTAACCGTCCCAGATATAACCTCTTGAAAACACATAACATAGTGATAAAATATAAAAAATGTATATAGGGAATAATAAACACTTAACCTAAAATAACGTGGGAGGTCTAGACTACCAACGACTACAAAAAGGTCACATAAGAAAGAAAACATCTCAAAATCCTATAGTCAAAACAATGGACATTTTTATTACCATCACATTTTATAGTTATTCAATGAAACTATGTACATTATATTTACTATTAACCTCTCTGTAGACTTCATAACACATAACATGTGTGTGGAAATATCATTCATGTGTAAGTATATACATATATAGTCATATGGAATAAAAACAATGAAGGGGAATAAATAGAAATAACATATAGTATGATAAAACATTAACCATGTGGTTACAGAACTAACAACACAATAGGGGACCAAAACAATCAAAACCGAATAAAAAACATGATTTGTATCTCTATAACCAACTAGGAATGCTGAATCTATCTACAGAACTAATATTCTCGTCACTGATATGAAAACAACCAAAAAAACCATATAAGATAGATAGTGGAGGGACCAATCATCACAGATATATATCAAATATGACAGAAAACTCTCTCTTACCGCTGAATATATCATAGCATCTTGTGAATTTGGAGGTCTCACACCTCACAACAATTTAACATTGCTGAGGGAGAACAACACTAATAAAGGACCCACCCACCACAAGTTCTCAATGAAGGGGATTCGACTCCCCAAATAATGGACCCACTCCCTCTATAATGTGGTGTTTTACTATAATTTCTTGTAAAAATAAAATGGGGTCCCATGACCAAGAGAGATATACGGTTTCCGGACCTCGCTAATGCTCTGATGATCAAAGTCAATTAATTACACTATAAAATAATCTCTAAGAGAATCTCAACTAGAATCATTCAGTTTTATATATATATATATACCCAAATTAAGGATACCAACATGTTTAAAATAGAAGAATACTTAGAATAAGATACTCTTGTATAAAAATCCAGGTCGTGAAGATATTCAAATGCAAGCTAGAAGTCTTATATAAAAATCACGACATGTATATAGGGTCACACATCATGTAACCTCACCTTGAAAATTAGGTGTTTACTCTCTTGGAGAGGTATTCAGAATCCATATAACGCAAAGAATAGTTTTATGATGTACATGGAATGTCTTGGATTTGTATGATATGCTGATGTCCTCCTATCCTAGGTCTATGTACTCTTGATAATTCTCATGCATCCTGGTAATTTCTCATGTACTCCCAGAATGTGAATGAGGTCCATGGGTTTTCATGCCATTAAACACTTCAGAGCATTCCCCTCAGAGAACATGAAGAGTATGATATGACCATGTCCTGGGAATATGCCTCTGACACACATATTTTCTTCCTAAGTAGGTTTATATGATTTTGTTCTAAACCACATGATGTGTGATATTTATTTTTCCTAAAAATGTAGTCATCGCTATAATTAGAATACATAGTGTGGGTTCATTCAATGTACTTGTATTGTATGTCTCGATTTTCCATGAACTGAGAATCCATCACATGGATTTTATATCATTCCATTCTAATGCCTTTATATAAATTTGAATACATGGAATCCACTAAAAACTATTGTCATCCTCCAACCATTGATTCTCAACCTCCATTGGTCAGAAATTGAAGCTTTGTTTTCACGTGAGGAAGCCATCACACTAATATTCTCTATCTAGGAGACACAATTCCTGATTACATCATCCTTATCCCAAAAATCAAATTGATATGGCCAAAAAACACAAAAATCTAGTATTTCATGTATTATAAATGAATTAAAGGGATTGATCGAGCTCGAATATATTTAAAAAAATTTCAATCTCCAATACTCTGTACCTAATATGAAAAATGAACAAAAATTTTGGGGCAACATTACGAACGTCATTAGACGATGTGATCCTAAACAAAGACCATAAAACTATCGAATACAAGGTTGTAATATAGGTGAAAAAATATAAACAATTTGGTTTCCATAAAACCAAATAAAACATGGAATATTTTAAGAATGAAAATCCCTGAAAAGTAAGGATATAAGAAATTACAAGTTTATTAAATTATTCAAATGGTATAAATCCATGAAATAATGTTCCATCCATTAATAGTGATTCAATCATTGGTGAAGAACATGAACACTATAGATAGTGGTTATAATACATATATGTTTATTTTCAATCTCATGATAATCCTTGATTGGTTTATTTGATCCATGTTCTCAAGTTACCAAAGCCAAAAAATATTTAACATCTTATTCAAATCTCCTAATGTTATTCATCTAACCCTAAAAAATCCTGCTAATGATATTTAATTACAAGGTAATTACGTTTTATTTCATTTATAAAAATTAATAAGATATTTTTATTAAATTAATTGATGAACCAACCAATGGATTCCATTAATTGAATTCTTGATGCTGACAAATACTATATCGGACCTTGGAGAAACCAGAAATTTGAGAAATAACCATGGTCATAGATTTCCCTTCAATGAACTCGAATAATTGTAAAATAATTTATTTTAAACGGATCCATGTATATTAATTAAAATATATTTATAATTTTCATATACTAATTATTTGGACATGGTATGGTCAAACACATTGTAGACTCTTGGGAAAATATATAGATATATATAAGAATATTAGACATATCAAAATATAAAATCAAGAAATGTTACATTATCCCCTACATTAATGATTTTCATACAAAATTAGAATAACAAAAAAAATTATTAGGGATACTAGGGAAAAATATTCATATTATGATCCCATAAGGTATCATAAATGGTCTTATGCTGCCAATGCACTTGAACTAGATGAATGGTTCAACCATATAGGATCAACTCTTACTAGTCCTTTATTATCACAATGTACTAAATGAATTTGGTTCTATTCATGATGTTCTGTTCTTCCACTCAATACCACAATATAGAACATAACCATATATTATTAATAGTGACACATAAAATACTCCATGTACTTAGTGCAACTGTGCGGGTTGGTCTATGTATTAAACAACCTCACCAACTATCCATTGAATTTTTACCTACCTAATGATCCTCATAGATATATTTCATAACTCACACATACTCTACAACCCTCATCATGGAGAGACTCACAGGAATATAACATTGATCTGCATAATATAATTTCGATTCTAAAAGGTCCTTACATTTTATTTGATCAAATAAACCATTATCCAATATTTCCTTCACTATTTTTGTCAGTTGAATTAGAGATTTCCCACAAACCTATGTTCTCCACAAGGTTTACACATAATGTTTGACAAAAAATTCCTTGAATAGATACACATAAATAATAGAGTTATGACTACTCTTGAAAAAAATCACCAACTATGATATGTGATATACTGATATTCAGTTCAAAACAAACATGATAGCTTACATCGCTTTTTCCAAAACAATGATGGCCTAACATGTCCTGATATTTTCATGGTGGTGTAATATTGTGATCATATATAATTGGGTCAAAAAACATCCTAATAAATTTTCCTCATACTTGATTTGTTCTATAAATCATGGTTAGAGATGATCATCACAGTCACCCCTGAATTCAGAAAATATCGCACATATAAAAATGCCCAAATATCATGACTGAAATCTTCTCCATAATGGAATGAAAGTATGTTAACTTTATTAGTTAGCCAAAAATGAACTATATAGTTTAATTTCCTCTCACTAAATGTTGGAATATTTGACACAAAATATATTCGTATTTCATCAATCTATTATTCAAAAAACATAACATGTTGAATCCGACCTCATGTGTATTAACATCAAGACTTACCTACAAACATGTGAGGCATCGAGGAAGAAACATGGAAATTCACTACCTCATGAAAACCTACCAAAACTACCAAAAATGGTATTAGAACATATTTCCCACTAGAAGATGCATGAATGGAGGGGTGATAGAAAAATCAATCATCACATCCACACAAAATGTTACTCAAACTATCATTCATCCTTAAAAAAGGATTGTGTGATACCCAGCCATAGAAAATCCATCTAGTGTATATCAAGAGGATATATTTTCATGCGGAATATCATTTTCAAAATTCCCAACTAAGAATATCCCATATATTGATGAATTAGTCAAGTTATCACCATCAATTGGATGTATGATGCACCCATTTCCTCCACTAGGGTCACATGTAATGAGGCCTAATACTCTAAATTATCCTCATCCCATCAATAGTTAGATTTCCTATCAATGAACCATTCAACCATGTTTCCCTTCAATAGATTATAGAATATATTGAATTTAATGTGTGACATTATCTCCAACCAATTCATTTTTCATTTTATTTATTCTCTATGGGTAGATATGTACATGAATCTCTGGTCCACTATGAAAATAATGTAAATCTTGGACAAAATATAACCTCACCACAACTCTAATATTAATACAACCACTTCTAAAACTGAGTCAATCATGTAATCCTGAAAATCAAGTCCCAACATCTTTGGCCCACAAATAAACACATCCTGTCACGACCCCCTCAACACAATGTGTACCCCTACTGGGCCGATAATGTGAGAATAGAGATAATGACCCCTGAGTCCTGCCTCAAGTAAGCCTTGGGTTGGCGACTAGCATAGAGCGTATAGTAAATGCAGAAATGGGAGGCTTTACCCTCTAAGAGAACACATGAAGAATAGAGAGATAAGATAGACATCAACTAAATCCATCTCAGAACTAACATATAAAAGAATACCCATGTGAACATATGTAATGTCGTGAAAAAGTACTACAACTGGAAGGGGAAAACTACAAGTATCGAAAATAAAGTAAAATAGCAGTAACCATATGCCCAAAAAAATCTTGCAACCAAATGCTAGTCGTAACTAGCCTAATATCAAATTGTCTCCAACTGACCTAAAAAAAGTTTGTATATACAGTGGGTGTGTATAACAATATACTTAGTAGGATCTTCCTCAAATCCTCTCATGAAAAAGTAACGAAAGAATTCTAAAGCACAGTGAACAACAAGTGAATCTAACTTGTCACCTAAATAGGTATACTAAGTTCCCAGGATCACCATGGATACTCTTACTAAGTAACTGATACAAGAATATATCACATAATAAAGAATATTAATGGTACCCCGCTAATACTTCCCCACTGTTTTTCCACTTTTCCCCAACTTCGTACATCCTAACCATCTCTCTTATAAAAATCTTGTTGGCAGACACCTGGGCAGAGCACCACAATATGCACCTCGAACAACAAAACAACCACGTCCACACACAAATATAACCATGTAGTTTCTGGGATCCACCATAGCTCGCATAATGTGTATCATATGTCAGGTATTATACCTCAAGCCATTACAACCCATACACCGAGTAAGGACCCTCAAGCCATCCCAACAAATACATGATACACCTATAGTAGTTCAAACAAAACTATATCCAGAATATGTGTGTGTGAATAACCACACTCCATTATAGCCCTCTACACACATATATGGAAAAACTGACCAATGCGCCTGTCAGAACATGTAACTACCAAGAGAAGAGATTGGTTCCAAATGGGGTAGTCATCCATCCATCCTCCCAAAAAAATGTTGGGAAAAACACCCCCACATGGCTATGAATCCTCGGGGTGTCAGTATCCCTTACATATAATGTTGAGTATTGTATAGAAAAAAATCACATGATATTCTATATCTCACAACCAATAAATGGGAACAACCTAGACTTAGACAAAACTGCATTTAATGTCTCTTAGACTCCGGATGCTACTTATAAGACTAGGTATCATATAAGCACACCACCATTTAAAGAGCTTTATTAGAGTACATCATTCCCATTTTATCATTTCAACTTTACGTTAATTAATTATTTAAACATTAATTAAACAGGAAAAATTCCACATTAAATTTCATTAGAATCACACACAAAGTCCACTATTCCTTTAAAATTACAACCTCATAATTATGTTCTGGAAAACTCCAACCCCATGGGTTAACACCATTTATTCAATTATTTATTACAAAATTACATTCCTACATTCCCAGGAATTCTAGAGAAACATTCTATGCTACTAAACACAAGTGGGATCAACACGGTGAATAAATGTACTACCTCTTCAGACTTTGCCTCTTATAACAAGAGCATACACCCATCCTCCCTTGAGAATCTAAACACAGAAAGCATGTGGCATACCCCACGTCTCTCGCCTATTTCATAAGAAGGGTAAGTAAGACCATCTTCCTTGAGTAGTGGGGAAAAGTAAAGTAGATAAAAAACCAATAAGAATCAGCAAGCATCCAATAATCATATCCATCCCATTCCATCATCTTTGGTGTCCTCCCTAGGACCCACATGGATGAACCGATGCATCTCTCCACTCTAGGCATCATATGCTGCCACAACGAAAAGGCCTCCAAGACCTCACATATCAAACACCCATCTAGAATCACATCACAACACAAGAAGCGGGAAAAAACATCATAACTATTGGGCTCATATCCCTTTAACAGTAAAAATGGTAACTCAGAACCCTTCAAAGAATTATCAAACAATTAGTTCTTTAATCCATCTTGAATTAACCGATTTATTATTCCTAGGTTTTAAATTCGGGAAACCTAATTAGTAATCCATCAAAAATAATTAAAAATGATTATTGTGACAATTTTAGTTACATAAAATTACAACAAGGAGAACTAGATTCATTTACATGCTTATTTATATTTTAACATAACAAATTATAAATTAATTTCTATTTATGTTCATTAGCAATTTCCATCAAGATCGAATAGTTAAACAAGTCAAGAATAGATATCACACTATCTAAAAAAATAAAAGTCAATAACATACGATTGATATCAATTTATTTATTCGGTTCATATATTTATTATGTCAATTCCATTTTCATCCAGTGGTATAAAAAATGCTAATGATGTAGTTTCACATAAAAGAAGAGAGAAGCAATGAATCCCCTACCTCAAATAGTTCTTGATGTTCTTTTTCCACACAACGGGTCATGATCCACCTTTCGCGACAACTACATCCGATAGAGGATGCCATGGTATTGCCGCACCAACCAAAACCCAAGAAAACTCTGTTAAAATTATGGATATTTCACGATATAATAGGGAAAGGATAAGCAGAAGAAGATAGACCCCAGAAGAATGACAATAAACATTCCTTATATCGATGATTTATGGATATATCTTAGTTGCATCAAAACATAGTGGAACCATTATGAGGAGGAAAGTGTGATTGTGTAACTACTATGAGAAGGAATGGGATGTTTTAGTGCCTCACACTGGAGAACAAAGAAGAAGAATAAGGGAAGAAGATATATTGTCCCTTTTGATTATTTAACAGATCGATGTTTTAAGATACGCTTAATTTCCCATTAAAAGTAGATCACATTATACCACGTGGTTTGACCAAGTAAAAACATCCCAAGCCATAGGGAAAATTAATATAGGAGTTATGGCCTTTGAATCATCCATAAAGTCCTTAATATAAGACATTAAATTCATTTTACGTAAAAGGAATCATTAAAGGGGAGAAACTGTAGGAAGCTAGAATAAATATTCATGAACCTCATCGATAGGACACTCTTCTTGGACCTCACCATTAGAACATTGTTCATAAACCTCACCAATAGAACAACGATCTTGACCTCACCGATAGAACACTGTTCATGAACCTCATCGGTAGAACATTGTTCATGAACCTCATTGATAGAACACTGTTCATGAACCTCATTGATTGAACACTGTTCATAAACCTCACTATTAGAACGTCACTGATAGAACACAATTCATGAACCTCACTGATATGACACTATTCATGAACCTCACCATTAGAACCTCACTGATAGAATAGTGTTCATGAACCTCACCGATAGACCACTATTCATGAACCTCACTCTTAGAACACTATTCATGAAACTCAGTGATATGAAACTATTCTTGAACCTCACTTTTAGAACGCTATTCATGAACGTTACTGATAGAACACAGTTCATAAACCTCACCAATAGAACATTGTTCATGAACCTCACTGATAGAACATTGTTCATGAACCTCACTGATAGAACACTGTTCATGAACCTCATCGATTGAACACTGTTCATAAACCTCACCGAAAGAATACAATTCATGAACCTCTCCAACAGAACACTATTCATGAACCTCACTATTAGAACGTCACCGATAGAACATTGTTCATGAACCTCATAGATAGAACATTGTTCATAAACCTCACAATTAGAACACTATTCATGAACCTCACCGATAGAACACTTTTCACTGATGGAACTATTCATAGAATTAGAAATTTTTCAAATGAAAGAGAGGATACCGATGCTACTATTCACCGAAAGGGAAAATTGTCAAACTGTTGGGGATGAATCACCTTGACCTCCCAGAACACCGCAAACACCGTATTTTCACAGAGGAATGGACCAGAGAGGTCTGGGACATTACATAAGATTCCTCTCAAAACATTCTCATCATCCGGAATTTAAAACCCACCTAAAGAAAAAAAAATGGGGTCCGAACAACCACCCATCAGGAAACCACTCAAAAGAGAGAAAGCCACAAAATCAACAATAGAAATTTATAATAAAAACATGAATGTTCGAACCACAAAGGGGACCTCGTTACATGAAATGAGTTAAACATCAAACAAATCTGGGAACTGAGTACGTATCTCTGACTCACATTCCTAGGTACTATCCTCCATGCCACCGTGTCGCCACAAGACACGAACCAAGGGGAGAGAACGCCCGCACAATACCTTCTCTTTGCGGTCTTGGATCTCCACAGGTCGCTCCACAAAGGTCAAATCATTCTCAACATCAATCTCTCTCCAATTGATGATGTTAGAGTCATCATGAAGATAACGATGAAGCTATGATACATGGAAAACATCATGTATATAAATCATCTGTGGGTTAAGTGCAATTCGATACGCCAAAGCTCCAACATGAGAAAACACCTGGAAAGGCCCAACAAACTGGGGAGAAAGCTTAATCCCATGACCAAACCATTTCTTCCCACGATGTTTAGTAACCTTAAAAAACACATGGTCCACAACATTAAACTCTAACTGTCTCTTTCTTTGATCAACATATGATTTCTGAAGATCATGTGATATCTTCATCCTCTTAATAATCACTTAAACTATCTCTGTTGTATTCTATAATAGTTCCAGTTTGAGAATTATAGACTCTCCGACCCCAGTCCAGCAAAATGGATAACAGCAAGGCCGACAATACAAGCCACCAAAAGGCGCCATACCTATGGTGGTGTGAAAACATTTATTATTTGAGAAAATCACCAAGGGTAAGTTCTTCTTCCACGAACCCCCAAAATCCATAACACAAAAGCGTAACATGTCTTCAAGATTCTAGATGGTCCACTCTATTTGACCGTCCATTTGAGTATGAAAAGCAGTGCTAAGGAATAGTTGATAACCAAAATCATGTTGGAGTCCTCTCTACAACCTAGAAGTAAAATTAGGATCTTGATCATAAATGATCATCCTTGGGAATCCATAAAGTTTCACCACCTCCTCTAGATACTGCCTCGACAAAATTTCCACTGATTTCGACTCCTTGATTTCTATAAACTGAGCCGATTTCGTTAAATAACCCAATAACACCCAAATATCATCATGTCCTCTCATAGCTCAAGGTAAACCAGAAACAAAGTCCATTGAGATGTCCTCCCACTTCCACTAAGAAATCTCAAATGGCTGGAGTAGACCACAAGGGACACGGTGTTCGGCCTACACCTTCTAGTAGACCAAACATCAAGACACAAACTCTACAACCGCACTCCTCAGCCCAAGCCACCAAAACTGACTCTTCAAGGCTCGGTACATCTTTGTCTTGCCAGGATGCACTGCTAAAAGATAATTATGGAACTCTCGAAGAACCATCTCACGCGTCGTCAAAGGAATAAAAATCCTTCCATGATACAACACTCGGTGTCGTTCATCCTCAGTATAACCATCAAGGGCCTCACCAGAAACAACTCGGTCTCTCCAAACATCCACCTCTAGATCCCCCAACTGAGACTCTTCCACTTTTTGCATCTGTGTTGACTGTACCATCATCTAAAAAAGACAACCTCTACCCCCAACTTCTCCCATATCATGATGTAATGCTGATTGTTCTTCCATTACTCTCCAGGAATAACCAGAATCACGCACAGCATCACTATGTGACTTTTGATTCAGTGCATTAGCTACAACATTCCCTTTTCCAGGTGTATACGATATTTTGATGTTTCATTCCTATAAGAACTCCATCCACCGGTGCTGTCATAAGTTTATGTCATGCAAGTAGGAAACATAACTCAAACTCTTATGATCTGTGAAAACCACAAAAGCACTCACCAGTGAGGTAATGTCTCCAAAACTTCAGAGAAAACACCACAACTTCCAACTCAACATAATGGGTTTCATAGATAAGTTCATGGGGACACAACATGTAACACCAAGACCTGAGTTAACTTGAGTCGGTGCATTATTACGTACCATTGGCATGATCACAAAAGATCATGTCTCGAATGATTGATTAGTTTAGCAGCCTTCAAATCACTAGATACATTCATAAAGATTACATTACACCATATAGTGAAAAACTACCACAAAATATTGTCTCCATACACTACACCCATATCCTCATAATATCCCTGAAGGTCATTCATAAAATACTTCTTCATGTCATGGGAAAGAAACCTAGAATGGTTGAGCTCAGATGCTCCGTAAGGATAACAATATAGCAGAAACATTCCTAAATAATTATAAACAGTTAAGGTGGTGTATAACTTAAGAAAAAGTCATTTTAACATCAACATTAGCATAATATATCAAAGATAAAATGTAATATTGTCATTTACTTATTCACATGGATATTCTACTAGTCGAATAATCACATGAAATATCAATAACCACTTTCATAATGATGGAAAGCATAATTCCAGATTATCATAACCCCATAGTCAAGGCCTTGTGCCAAGTCTACAAATAAGATTTTGTCAAGGCCTTATTCCAAGTCACTAGTTTGTCTCATGAGACCTACCGATGCATCGAGGAGCTATAGCGGGCTCCACCCGTCACATACTACGTCCAATTCATTCCTCATATGAGCAGGTTTAAATATAACATAAATATTCATATTATAACTAGCATATAAAATGTCAATAATTTCTCCATAAACCATGAATGTTATAAAAATAACACATTAGTAGTCAAACATATCACAAAACCTTCAATAAAATTGGAATTCTTTGTATCATAATAAATCAACTTCAAATAATCTTAAAATCCATTAATGGATGTTGACATAGATGAAATCAAAACTATTTGAGAGAAATATCACATTTTTTGAAATAATTTAATAGTCACAAAATAATAAAAGAAAATATTTACTTTGAAAATATTTTTATAAGATTATAAAGGAAGCTTCAGGGATTTTATAACTGCGGAAAATAGCCACACCCGCCGTATAAAATAAAAAGGTCATTCTTACCTTAATTTTGTCGAAAATGTTAAAAAGGACTTTGTTTGGAAAACGATGGAATGATTTTTTTCAAACCAACTTATAAAAAGTCAAAAAAGGGTGTAAATGACTATAAACAATAGTATAGTAAACAGTAAAATTTTTTTGAAATACATTTTTATGAATCATGGATGTGGATGATAAAGAGATTCCAGTAGATAATTATATATAAACAACCTCAGATAATAAAGTGATTGTGAAATAAACCCTTACCTTTTAAATTTCCTTGATAGATGGTAGGTTAACCTCCTATATAATAGTTAAATAATCATTACTAAATTATACGAGAATCATATACATAAATATGATATCATATATTATCATTTAATATTTCATTGTTAATAATATTTTGGTATTATCATCATTTCGGGTGTTAACTGATTCGTTTTCCACTATATGATTTGTTACGTAAGCCGTGTTTGTTATGGATAGGTTATATATTATTAAAATACATAATGATATCAAGTCCTTAAAAATTAATTTTAATAATAAAATGATAATTAGTCTTGAATGGATATGATGGCAATATGAATCTCATCGCGTTTGTGGAGAAAATAATCTGTACGTACGGATGAACTCTACTTCCATTATATTTTTCATTTTAAAAGGAATAAAAACCAATTGATAAATAGGTAGATTTTTTTATAGTATAGTATAATATCTTATATATGTTACTTATGTTCATTAACACCATCCTTTATATGTTCCATGTATGGTATGAATGAGTCGTATCACTTTGAGGGGCGGTAGTCCGCACTTCCTCAAATGAAATTATCACATATATATATACAACATGAAACGAATAATGGTATGATATAAAATAAAATTAATGAATCTTATATATCAAATAAATACAATTAATATCATTTTAATTACAGTGCCATCATAATGGCCACCATGAGAGGTGGTATGAGATAATTGATCAATCATCATTTCGTGAGGCGTTTGGTTTCCATCAACGGAAACATTATGTTCTTCACCCATTAGATGGTGCTGTGTGTAAGTGTACTTTGAATAATTCTTATAAAAATATCCTAGTATATTCAGTATACTGTTTTTGTTACAAAAAATAATAATAAGAAGAGTTTAGTGGTTGGAGAAGTAAAATAAAGAAAAAAAGCTAAGAGAAATCGTTACCTTTAATATGGGTAACTCCCTTTGGATTGAACCAAAAAGAACTCTTGAAGTGATTTCTGCCTAAGGTAAGGATTCTAGTAGGAGGAGATGGATTTAGGGAGATTAATTGGGCAGAGGTTGGATGATCCAAAAGGCTTGAGAGGTGTGAGTAATTGGAGAGAAGTGTTGTCCTTTTATAAGGGGGGAATGGGCTCTTTAAGAAAGATTGAAAATATTTTTTTAATGATATTCTATTTCTAAAGGACCAAAACTAATTAAAGATGAATATAATATGACTCTTGATCGAAATGAAATCATCCAATAACAATTGTATAAGTTTTTGGTATTATTTTAGTCTTCATAATCTTATATTTTTAAATCATTTATTAATGAGGTAAACACTACATCATTACTGTGTCATAAATAATTTTGTATATTAGATGTCAAAAAATTATAAAAAAATACCATGATGTGGAAATATTTTTATCTTTATAATAAATATTTATTTTAGAAAAGATAACATATATAACCCAATGTAAAAATTGTTTTTCTAAAAGATATATGCTTTTGTAATTTTTGTATTTACTTTAACTTAATTTATATAAAGATTCATTATCACTTACTAGTGGATCCACAGGGTCCCAAAATCGACCTAATGATTCCCATGGTAGAACATGTATCAACCAATAGGGTTAGGACACGTTTTAGTGTAATTTAGTATTATTATAATATTCTTTTTACCCTAATTTACGAGATTTACCCTTTAACCATTGAAAATAAAATATTTATCGAAGTAATTATTCAAAATGTATAAAAATAAAAGATACCAATTTACACAATTTGGACCTACTGATTATAAAAATGGAATCCATTTTTCTGAATTAAAAACAAAGAAGTGATAGAAATTAATTTAAAATTAATTCCCACTGTCAAAACAAAAAGCGTGTTTTTAAGAAACAATAACTATTAAAATATTGACACTTGTTTATATCCGGTTTAAATGTAAAATTGTGTCCAATGACAAAAAATGTATTAAATTGAAAAAATATATTCTAAATATACTTTCTGACCACTCAAATTCATAATTTATCACTATTTATTATTTCAATTAAAAAAGTTTTATTTAATTAAAATTTAGTAATTTTCTATATTCTTCAAAATATGAATGTTTTTAGAAAAATACCAAAATTTCACCCTAGGATACTTTTTATATTTTTAATCCAAAAATTACGTCCATTTTGAAAGATAAAATTTATAAAATTCGAAAAAGAGGGTATTACTTTTCATAACAGCTAGTTTGATTGGTCACAGTGTGTTAGAATCTTGAAGTTGTGTACAATGCAAGATATCTCATTATTCAAATAGAAACGTACTGTGGAAGCTTGGAGTGTTATATTCTTCCCTCATTCAATAAATTGAGTCTTCTCAAATTGCAATTTTTCTTTGAAAATAAAAGGTTGAAAATAGAAAATACCTTTGTTGGGAAACCCACATCGGATTTTGGGTAAATACAATTTAGTCTTAATAAGAGGAAACAAGGAATGAAAAAGTAACCACCTAGTTATGAACATGATTAGGAGAACATTGATGGAAATTAGAGACACATAATTGGTGGAAAAATTAATTATTTATTGGGAGTTATTGAGGTCATCAATAATAAACAATTGTAGAATTTAGGGCCTCAAATCCATCAATCTATGATGATTTAAAATATAATTGGTTTAACGAAACATAAGGTATTAGGATAACACATTTTTAGTTTTAAGATAAATTACCTAAAGTTTAAGAAATAATTTATACATAGAATATGATAAGAAAAGAAAAATAAACATATAATTGATAAGTAGAGTTCCATCCTTTAACTAATTTCTTGCACAAACTCATATGTCACTCTAAAAGATAATAGAACTTAAAAAAATATATTCTATTTATCTTCTTTGTATAGGGTTCAAAACAATGGATTTATAATTCATCTACCAGACCTTTTTAAAAAACTACATTATTCAATCCAGGAAATCACATGGGCTAGTGGTAGGTGATACACCCTTGTCTTCCTTCAGTTGTCAGTTCAAGTCTCTTGGCCTTGTCGGATGTGACGGGTTTCCACCCATCATCCATGTTGTCCTTTTATGGAAATCCAAAAAGAATCTCAAACTAGAATTATCCAAAATACTTCTATCCAAACTCACAGTCCAAAATTTATATGGAAGGTAAACAAAATGAAGATCCTTTTTTTCACGTAATATCATGTGAACACCTTCATCATGTATTCTTTTAAAACACTGCAACATCCTGAATTACCATAAAACTGTATTGATTACATTGATGCTCCCTTATTCCTTATAGAATACTAGAAGTACATCTTCCATCAAATAATGTTGTAAACTCCAACAATGAAGGAATATTCAAATCATTAATCAGTTTCATGGTAGTCAAGAATATCCAATATAATTTATCCAAATCAAAATTGTATTATTCCAAAATTACTACCTTGGTATCAAAACCATATTATGGTTTATCATTCTCTCAATCATATATTTTCCAAAAATATAACCAGCTATTGAGTCAATTTTATTGGTTGCACAGAATCTCAAGTACTTAATGAAATCGTAATGTAGTATAATCCTTATATACTTCATAATTATTAAAACCACTAAATCGTTGATACAACACTCAAATGACATAATTCTTTAATAACAACAAAAGAACTCTAATCACTACTCTTCATCTCTGGCAGTATCATAACATGATTATTATCCAATAGCATCATTTGGGGCATACTTTTATGATTTTGAAATCGGTTGACGAAGTGTCCCAACTCCTTACAGATGAATAATTGTTCATGTGAAACCTTTTTCTTACCCTTGCAATCACTTACATGGTGTCCTTTTTCTCCATACATATAACAAACTCCCATTCCCTTCAGTCATGTTCTAGCATGTTTCTTCCCATAGTTATCAAATATGGGAAAATTCTCATTTTCCCACTTCCCTTTATCCATCTTTCTCTTTTCCATCCTTTTATAATCGTACATCCATTAAAATCCATAGGACTCAAATAATTCATTACTAATATTATTAACACATGATATTATTTCTTCATATGTTGAGAATATATGGGAGACTATATACTTTCTTAATGTTGCCTTAATACCATGAAATTTATGATCTGTCTTACTTTTTGGATCATACGTATTGCTGGAGATCACATTCCTTCTACAGGGCGCCATTTCTATACAATGGCATACCCTAGGT
This sequence comes from Viscum album, assembly GCA_963277665.1. Classification (NCBI taxonomy): domain Eukaryota; kingdom Viridiplantae; phylum Streptophyta; class Magnoliopsida; order Santalales; family Viscaceae; genus Viscum; species Viscum album. The sequence goes on from OY728125.1 coordinate 1,615,253,674, forward strand.
CAGTTTTTTAATTACAATGAATAATTCCAAACTTGTAATATACCTAATGTAGATTGAACAGTTTATGGATATAATCCATAAAAAAATGTTTTCATTGAGGAATTGTAAACTCATAAACCCTTCATAATTATTTGAAAATAAAATTAGAATTATCCTAAGGATATCCCCCAGGAGTGACGTAACCAAAATTGTAGCAAGGCCCATTGTCGTGCCCTAGTTCCCATTCGATTCTTGCTCAAAGTGGTGTTTTTGGGTTTTACCCCTAGATACATTTGTGACAGAACCGCCTCTACCTTCTCGTATCCAGACAGGGACATATTTGATTGGAAAAATGAAAAAATCTATACAATACCAAAATTCAAGGAAGCTCTTCTATACTAATACTCAAGGTCCATCTTAGGACTATGTGCTATAATTAGAGTTTATCTAAATATAGCTTCCAAGGTTTGTACTAAACTTCCTATGATACCAACTGTAACGCCCTGACCCCAGTTACCTAGAGTCGGTGCATTATTACGTATCATTGGTATGATCATAAAAGATCATGTATCGAAAGATTGATTAGTTCAGTAGCTTTGGAATCACTAGATACATTCATAAATATTACATTACACCATAAATTGAAAAACTACAACAACATCTTGTCTCCATATACTACACCCATATCCTCATACTATGTCTACAGGTCATTCATAAAATACTTTTTCATATCCTCGAAAAATAAAACACAGAAAGTGGTGAGCTTAGATGCTCAGTAAGGATACCAATATAGAGGAAAATTTTGTAAATAAAAATAAACATTTATGGTAGTGAAAAACTAAAACAAAATCCTTTTAAACTTGAACTATACTAAAATATAGCAAAGATAAAATGAAATAATTCCATTTACTTATTCACAAGGATATTCTTTTGGTCAAATAATGACATGCAATATCAATAAGAACTTTCATAATGATGGAATGCATAATTCCAGACTATCATAACCCTATAGTCAAGGACTTTTGCCAAGACTACAAATAAGATTTTGTCAACGACCTGTTCCAAGAAACTAGTTTCTCTCATGAGACCTACCAATGCATCTAAGAGCTATAGAGGGATCCACTCGTGACTTACTAACTCCAATGCATTCCTCATATGAACATGTTTAAACATAACATAAACAGTCGTATTAAAACAAGCATAAGAAACGTGAATAATTTCTCCATAAAACATAAATGGTTTAAAAATAACACATCCATAGTCAAACATATCACAAAACCTTCAATATAATAGGGATGTTTTGTATCATAATAAATCAACTTCAAATAATCTTATAATCTATCAATGGATGTTGACATAGATGAAATCAAAACTATTCTAGAGAAATATCTCATTTTTTAAAATCATTTAAAAGTCACAAAATTATAAAATAAAACATTTACTTTGAAAATATTTTTATAATATTGTAAGGGATGCTTAAATGATTTTATAATGCTGGAAAATAGCCACACCCACCATATAAGTGAAAAAACACATTCTTACATTAATTGTTTTGAAAAGCTTAAAAAGGACCTTGTTTAGAAAACGATGGAAAGATTACTTTAAAACCATCTTATAAAAAGTCAAAAAAAAGGTATAAATGACTATAACCCATAGTCTAGTAAATACTAAAAATGTTTTGGAATACATTTTAATGAAACATTGATGTTTATGATAAAGATATTCTAGTAGATAATTACGTATAAACAACCTCAGATAATAAAGAGATTGTTAAAAAAACACTTCCCTTGAACATTTCCTTGGTATAGGGTAGGTTAACCTATTGTATAATAGTTAAATCATTGTTATTAAATCATACAAGAATCATATTCACAAATATGATATTGTATATGATCTTCTAATATTGCTTTGTTAATAATATTTTATTATTATCATCATTTCAGGAGTTAACTGATTCGTTTTCCTTTATATGGTTTGTTACGTAAGCCGTGTTTTTTATGGATAGGTTGTGTCTTATTAATATCAAGTATGATATCAAGTCCTTAAATATTAATTTTAATCATCAAATGTGAATTATTCTTGAATGGATATGATGGCGAAATAAATCTCATCGCGTTCGTGGAGACGGTAATCTGTACGTACGCACGAACGCTACTTCCATTTCGTTTTTCATTTTAAAAGGAATAAAAAACAAATGAATACATAGGTATATTATTTTTATAGTATAATTTAATATCCTATATATGTTACTTATGTTCATTAACACCATCTTTTATATGTTCCATGTATGGTATGGACGAGTAATATCACTTTGAGGGGGCGGTAGTCCGCACTTCCTCAAATGAAATTATCGTATATATATACAACATGAAACAAATAATGGTATGATATATAATGTAATTAAAGGAGCTTATATATAAAATAATTATCAGAAATTTCATATTTAATTATAGTTCCATCATAAGTTCCACTATTATAGGTGGTAGGAGAAAATTGAGCAATCATCATTTCGTGAGGCGTTTGGTTTCCATCCACAGAAACATTATGTTTTTCACCCATTATATGGAGGTGTGTGTAATTGTAGTTTGAATTATTCTTATAACAATATCATAATATATTTATAATACTATTTTTGTTAGAATAGAATAGAATAAGAAGATTTATTGGTTGAAGAAGTAAAATAAAAGAAAAGAAGCTAAGAGAAATCATTATCCTTAATTTGGGTTACTCACTTTGGTTTGAACCAAAAATGACTCTTGAAGTGGTTTATGAATAAAGTAAGGCTTCTAAGAGGAGGATATAGATATAGGTAGCTTAATTAGGTAGAGTTTGGTCGAGGAAAAAGGCTTGAGAGTTGTGAGGAATTGGTTAGAATTGGGGTCCTTTTATAAGGGGGGGAGGGGCTCTTTAGGAAAGATTGAAAATATTATTTTATTATATAATGATATTAGGTTTCTAAAGGCCCAAAACTCATTAATATTTATGATAAGATGACTCGTGATCGAAATAAAATCATCCAATATAAATTGGATAGGTTCTAGGTATTATTTTAGTCTTTATAATCTTATTTATTTAAATAATTTATTAATGAGGTAAACACGACATCATTATTGTGTCATAAATAATTTAGTTTATTAGATGCCTAAAAATTATAAAAAAATACCATAATTTAGGAAATCATTTAATCTTTCTAATGACTATTAATAGTTGATAAGATAACATACATAACCCTATGTAAAAATTGTTTTTCTCAAAGATATTTTCTTAAGTCATTTTTTTATTTACTTTAGCTTAATTAATATAAAGTGTCATTATCACTTAAAAGTATCTCCATGGGGTCCCAAAATATACCCAAATATGGCCATGGTCGGACATGTATCAACCAATATGGTTATAACACGTTTTCGGGTAATCTAGTATTATTATAATATTATTTTTTTACCCTTATTTACCAGATTTCCCTTTTAACCATGGTAAATAAAATATTTACTGAAGTAATTATTCAAAATGTCTAAAAATAAAAGTTATCAATTCAAAAAAATTATACCTCCTGATTCTAAATATGGAATCCATTTTTTTCAAATTCAAAACACAGAAGTGGAATAAATTAATTAAAAATTAATTACCGTTGTCAAATCAAAAAGCGTGTTTTTAAGAAATAATAACTATCAATAGATTGACACATGTTTACGTCCGGTTTAAATGTGAAATTATGTCCAATGACCAAAATTTTATTAAATGGTAAATATATATTATAAATATAATTTCTACCCACTCAAATTCATAATTTATGACTATTAATTATTTCGATTAAAATTTTTGTTTTTAATTAAAATATAGTAATTTTCACTATTCTTCAAAATGTGAATGTTTTCAGAAAAATACCAAAATTTCACCCTATTATAATTAGATATTCCAAATCCAAAAATGAAGTCCATTTCTAAAGATAAAATTTATAAAATTTCAAAAAGGGGGTATTACTAATCATAATGGCTAGTTTGATTAGTCACGGTGTGTTAGAATCTCTATGTTGCTTACAATGTAAGCTATTGAATTATTCAAAGGGAAACGTACCATGGAAGAATGGGGTGTTACACAACTACCAAGACCCATAAGAAACAATTGACCAATGTGGCATGAGAACACAGCCTAATCCCAGATTTGAAGCGTTGTAGAAAAAATCTAACTGAACTCCCTCACCTAGAAAAAAATGAACTGGAGCCCTTACTAACTTCTCTGTTAGATACTCAAAAGCTGCCTGAAATTGATCAGTCCATATGAATGCCTGATCCTTCCTGGTCAAAGCTGTCAGAGGAGTCACATCTCATGAGAAATTGGCTACGAACCTCATGTAGTAGCAGGCAAGACGATGGAATCTTCGCACCTCTAACACTGTCTTGGGCCCTGCACAAGACACAATTACTTCTGTCATTGATGGATCCACATCTACTCCCATTTGGGACACAAAATTGCCCAAAAAAATACTTCTTGAGCCCAAAACTCACACATCAAAAACTTCCCGTACAGCTGATGTTGATGAAGAACCCCCAAAATAACGTGTAGATGATTTGACTTATCCTACTAATATGTGGAGTACACAAGGATTTCATCAAGGAAAACTACCACAAACATGTACGAGAACTCACAAAACACAGCATTCATCAATTCCATGAGTACAACTAGAGCATTCGTCATACAAAGTAGTATTAAAATGAAATCATAATTCCCATGATGACAATGGAAATCACTCTTCAGGATATCCTCATTCATCACACTCATTTGATGATATCCCAAATGCAAGTCTATCTTTGAGACCCAATAAGCACCCTTTAGTTGATCTAATAAATCATTAATCCACAGAATAAGATGAAAATTATTTATTTTCACTTTGTTTAAGCAATGATAATAGACACACAACCACAAATTTCCATAATCCTTTTTCACAAAAAAACTAGAGCACCCCAAAATGACACACTTGGCGAAACAAAACCACACTGTAACAGACCATCAAGAAGTATACGTAGCTCTCGTAACTCAGAAGGGGCCATCCTATATGGAGACATAGAGATAGGATATTCACTTATCTATAGCTCAATCCCAGACTCGATCTCTCATCGAGGGGGTACTGCTACAACCTCTTCTGGAAAGACATCAGGGTACTCCTCTATGACCCTAGTAAATACCAATAGCTGAACCTCAAAAGAACTAAACACCATCTCAGACGTCATGGATTATATGGATGGACTGCAAAAATGACCCATCCAAGGATCTTGCTCACCAACAAACAGTACTGTATCTTCATCAGTACAAATGAAAACTAATTTATTTATGAAGTAATCCATGATATCCGACACCGAATACATCCAATCCATGTTGAGGATGACATCATATGGTTTTATTAGTAAACATATGAAATCTCTTGAAGAGCTGTGTCACCCCAATACTAGCTCACAATCTCTACATTTTCAAACAAGTCATCTTGACAACCAACATGCGTAGTAAATTCCAAGGGCACTAGAGGCCTCTCTACCTCATTTCCTAAAGCATGGACAAGGGTAGTTGATATGATGGAGTGTGTCACTCTTGAATCAAACAAGGCGTAAACCATGGTAGAAAACAAGAAAAGGTACCTTGAACGATGTGAGGCTCACCTGGAGCTGGAAACGCTAGATCATTAAGCTAACCACAACCTCATCCATGGACTCTCTGACCCAGATGATGAACACCACCATGATCTCACTCTACTCTTTGATGAAGAGGAGCATCAAGAGGTTGTCGTCTGCCTGCCCTGTCTTCCCACTCTAGATCCAAAGTTGGTGAAACCTACTGCTGCTACTACCTCGGCTGGAGCTACCTTAATGGAGGAAACTAGAGTGTAGCACCTGGATCACGATAACTTCTTTGAAAGGATGGGCACTCCCACTGCTGATGACCATGACAACAACAAGAAAAAAAGTGTCTGATCCCTTGGTAAATGACTGAGAGTTTCTACCTCTGGATAAATGAGATGTCAAGGGCGGGGATCTACCCCTGGATGAATGGAAACACTTCTACCCTGAATATCGGGAACCCCAGACTACAACTCTACTTCATGAAGAATCATGGATATTCCCCTCTCTTGATGATCTGGTCTGGGCCAAGGTCCTCTCGACAACCTCTTCCCTAACCGGCACCTCAAGATATGTCTTTAGAATAAATGGGGTGACCAGGTGCTAGTTCTCTGGATAGAAAACATCCTCAAAATGTCTTGCCCTGGCCTCCTCATCAGGGAATAGGTCTGAAGCTTATCATAAAAAGATCCTAAAATAGATTCCAAAATCTCGAACAATGGAGCTCCCATGTCGAATGGTAAGAAGCTCCTTGCAACTGGACGCTTTCGCAGTCGAAGAAATAAACTCGACTTGAAACTTGTCTCGGAACTCCTCCAATTAGATAAAATACTCCTCATGATCCCCAAGGAACAAGAACCACCACTACCTTGCTTCTCCATACAACATCGTCACAACTAAGGAAACTGAGTGCTTCTTATGAGCATGGATCAAACTGAAGCTGATCTCGACCTCCTCTAACGAGTCTTCTGTGACTGCATCCGAAATAGAGCCCTCATACATATATAGACTCTGGAACTGATAATCTCAGAGTGTCTTCTTCCATGTTTCGTCATCGTCAACCTCCACCCTACGGCGATCTACTAGAATAGCTCATTATACATTTTCTACGGAAACATGAAGAGTACGTCGACCTAGAGCCATACCTATAAAATAAAAAATCGTTAGGGTTCTTAAAAATGGAATATGGAAGACTATACATTAATTAATTAATTGTTTTCTTTCATTTATTTTAGGTTAACATATCCCAAGGTCTACCCTTTCAAACACAAGCACAAAGAATAATGATGCATGATCCTTTCCTAGGTCTCTACCCTGCAACTAGTATCACCTTGTTTAGTAGACATTGTTAACTTAATGATCCATACATCAGATCATAGGGGGACCTAAACGCCTGTAAGTCATCGGTCTCATTTGTTTATGTCAATTTCTAAACATGAATTACACCATTTCCCATCCAACCCATGCTACCTCACTTGTACCTAACACCAATCTCCATCCTATCCCTCAACCTGACCTATGATACCAATCTATCACGACCCCCTCCACACAAAGTGTACCCCTCCTGGGCCGACAATGTGGGAAGGGAGATAATGACCCATGAGACCCACCACTAGAAGGCCCCGGGATGGAGACTAGCACCAAGGTTATAGTAAACGCACAGATGGGAGGCATTACCCTCTAGGAGAACACATGCAGAAGAGAGAGATAAGATAGACACCAACCAACTCCAACACAGAACTGAAATATAAAAGAAAAGCCAAGTGAAAATATGTACTATCATTAAAAATTACTACAACTAGAAGGGGAAAAACAATTACCTAAAAAAAGTAAAAAATCAGCAACCACAATCCCGAACAGCTCCGGAAACCACAAGCTAGTAGTAACCAGCCTAATCTCAAACTTGCTCCAAGTGACCTAAAAAATAGTTTGTATATACATAGGGTGAGTATAATAGTATACTCAGTTTTATCCTCCCAGAATCCTCTCGTGCAAAAGTAAAGAAATCGTGCTAAAGAAAAGTGAAGAATAAGTGAAACTATCTCATCACCTTAACATGTATACTAAGTTCTCAGCATCAACATGGATACTCTCACCAAGTAACTCATATAAGAATATATCATATAATAAAGAATATAAAAGGTACCCTGCAACTACTTCCCCACTAGTTTTCTCCTTTTCCCCATCGTCATACGTCCTAAGAATCTATCTCCAAAAAGGCTTTCCTGCAGACACCTAGGTGTAGCACCACAATATGCACCTCGTGAAACAAAACCACCATATCCACACAACATAGTGACCATGTAGTTTCTGGGAGCCACCACAGCTCACATAACGTGTTTCATACATTGGGTTTTAAACCTCAATTAATTACATCCCATACACCAAGTAAGGATCTGCAATCCATCACATGCTATACACGTTACACCTATAATAGTCCATAGAAAACTATATCCAGAATATATGTGTGTGAATAACCACAAGCTATTACATCCCTCTACACACATATATGGGAGAAATTAACCAATGTTCCTGCCAACATAAGTAACTACCACGATAAGAGAGAAGGGTCAAAGGGGGAAGTCATCCATCCATCCTCACACCCGAATGTTAGATAAAATACCCCCACGGGTCTCAGAATCCCCAGGTTGTCAGTTTCCCTTACAGAGAGGGTGGAGTAGCGTATAGAAACACAAAAATTATAGGGTATACTCTAACTCACAACCACACTATAGGAATAACCTCATCCTAGACACAACTATAGAAAACGTCTCTCAGACTCCGGGCTGTAACTTCCAAGACTAGGAATCCTATATGCACACAACAATTTAAATTGATTTACTAGATTAATTCATTACCTTTTTATCAGTTCCACTTTATATTAATTAATTATTTAAACAGTAATTAACTATGAACAATTCAACATTAAATTTCATTAGCATCACACCCAATGTCCACTATTCCTTCAAAATTAATACCTCATCATTATGTTTTAGAAAACTCCAACCCCATGGGTTAACACCAGTTATTCAATTATTCATTACAGAATTACTTTCCCCCATTCGAAGAATTCTAGAAAAATATTCTATGATACTAAACACTAGGGGTCCCAATATGTTGTGTAGATGTACTACCCGTTGAGTCTTTTCCACTTATAGCAAGAGGATACACCCATCCTCCTTTGAGAAGCTAAATACGGAATGCATGTGGCATAACCCATTTTTCATCTCCTATTTCAGAAGAAGGCTTTGTAAGACCAGTTTCCTTGAGTACTGTGGAAAATTAAAGTAGATAAACAAACAATAATAATAAGAAAGAATCCAACAATCATATTGATCGCATTCCATCATTCCTAGTGTCCTCTGCGACATCCACATGCATAAACCGATGCATATCTCCACTCTATGTGTCATCTACTGCAACAACCAAAAGCCCTCCATACCCCACATATCACAAACCCCATCCAGGATCACATCACAACACAAGTAGTAGGAAAACAAACATCTTAAAAATTTGGATCTGGGCCGTTTAACAATCAATAAGGTAACTCAGTTCTTCAATCTATCTTGAATTAGTTGATTTATTATTCATAGGTTCCAGATATGGGAAACCTAATCAGTAAGATATCAAAAATAATTAAACATGCTTACAGTGCTAATTTGATTTACCTCAAATTAAAAAAAGGAGAACTAGATTCATTTACATGCCTCTTTATCTTTTAACCAAACAATTTTCAATTAATTTCATGTTTACATTCATTACCAATTTCTATAAAGATCAAACAGATAAACAAATCAAGAAAAGATATCACACTCTCTAGCGAAATTAGAGGCAATAACAGACGATCGATATCAATTTATTTATCCAATTCAAATATTAATTATTTCAATTCCTTTATCATCCAGTGGGATAATACATTCTAATGATTCAATTTCATGTAAAATAAGAGAGAAGCAATGAATCCCCCACCTCAAATAGTTCTTGACGTTTTTATCCACACAACTGGTCATGAACCTCCTCTTGCGGAAACTTCATCTACCCGAGGATGCCACGGTACGACCACACCAACCAAAACCCATGAAAACTCTATTACATGTATGATGATTTCATTCTATAATATGGAAAGGATAAACAACAGAAGATGAACCCCAAAAGAATGATGATCGACATACCTTATATCGAAGATTGATCGATACAGCTTTGTTGAATCAAAACTGAGCAGAACCAATCCGAGGAGTAAATATTGATTGTGTAACAACTGTAATAAGGAATGGGATGTTTGAGTGCCTCACACACGACAACAAGGAGGAAAAACAAGGGAGGAAGATATCTTGTCCCTTTTCAAGATTTAACAGAGTGAAGGTTTAAGATACGCTTAATTTCCCATTAAAAGAAGATCACATTAAAACACATGGTTTGACCAAGTAAAATCATCCCAAGACTTTGGAATAATTAATATAGGAGTTATGGACTTTAAATCAGCCATTGAGTCCTTAAAATAATGCATTAAATGCATTTTATATCAAAGGAAACATCAAAGGGGAGAAACATTAGGAAGCTAGAAACACTGTTCATGAACCTCACCATTAGAACATTGTTCATGAACCTCATTGATAAAACATTGTCCATGAACCTCATAGATAGAACACTATTCATGAACCTCACTGATAGAACATTGTTCATGAAACTCAGTGATAGAACACATTTCATGAATCTCACCGATAGAACACTGTTCATGAACCTCACTATTAGAACCTCCTCGATAGAACATTGTTCATGAACCTCATTGATAGAACAATCGTCATGAACCTCACCGTTAAAACCTCACCAATAGTACACTATTCATGAACCTCACTGATATAACATTATTCATAAACCTCATAGTTATGACACTATTCATGAACCTCAATGATAGAACACTGTTTATGAAACTCATTATTAGAAAACTGATCATGAACCTCATTGATATAATATTGTTCATGAACCTCACTGATAGAAGACATTTCATGAACCTCATCGATAGAACACTTTTCATGAACCTCACTAATAAAACACTATTCATGAACCTCACTGATAGAACACAATTCATGAACCTCACGAATAAGACACTATTCATGAACCTCACCGATAGAACACTTTTCATGAACCTCACTATTAGAACCTCACCAATAGAACACTATTCATGAACCTCACTGATTGAACACTATTCATGAACCTCATCTTTAGATCATCATGGATAATACAATGTTCATTAACATCATCGATAGAACACTTTTCATGAACCTCACCATTAGAACACTATTCATGATCCTCACCGATAGAATACTGTTTAGTGAGGGAACTATTCAGAGAATTAAAAATTTGGAAAAGGAAAGAGAGGTTACCGATGCTACTATTCACCAAAAGAGAAAATTAGAAAAGTGTTGGGGATGAGTCACCTTGACCTCCTAGAACACATCAAACACCATATTTTTACAAAGGAATGGACTAGAGTGGTCCGGGCCATTAGACTTCTAAACTTAACATCAACATGAATCTTATCCTAGCATTAGAGGATTCACAAAAAACTAGGAACTCTACTGCCTCCTTTGAATGTCTTATTAAAAGAGCATTGATCAAGCACTACCAATGATCCTTGGAGGATCATACATTGATCAAACTATGAAATCAGATACTCTTTCTATGGAGAGGATTCCAATGGATATTTTATCAAGGAACATTTTAGTGAAATCCTTTAATAGTACCCTACCAAGCCAAGGTAAATTTTCTCATAAACCACCTTCATAGGTGGATTGTATGAAAAAATTTAATAAACGTTTTTGAGTTCCATGTATACAACAAGGTCATAGATCATATTCATTTAAAAATGGTCCTCTAAAAGATAATGTTGACTTTTAGTATTCTTATTGTATAGTTGCTTCTCAATGAGTATGTCTAGGACTAGCCAAGAAATCTATGTGTGAAATACCTCTAATATATTGTGTACAATAATTTAATCCATATAGTTAACCATTATTAGATATAAAGAAGGTTAGATGAATAGGTTCATAAGAACCATGAACACTATGGTGTAATTTTCCACTCTAAAATTGAATCACTATGTTTGTATCACGCTTATAACGACATTAAATTGTCTTCATAATTATATCATCCTCTCGAAACCTTGACATGTCGTAGGTAGACCTTAGATAAAAAATAATTAACTATCTTTCAACATAAAAAAATATTGAAGAGGAACTCAATTATTTGTAAAAAATGGTATTCTTATTTGATCATGACCTAACCTTGGTGATTAACAAAAACAAAAACCTAGTTTATCTCTTCTTTATTTCCATAGAATTTTTTTTATCTACCTAGGGGAATAAACATTGTCATGAAGAACCATTCTAATTGTGTATATAACCCTAAGAATCATGCTATCTAATAAAAATAGAGTGAGTTTTATCCTCTAGTAGAATCAAGAAAACATCATATCATGTCATTATCACTATAGAAAGACATCTCGAGATGATATTATCTTTAAGAGTAATTGAACTATATAAGAATTAAGCTACGACCTTCGACACATCCTTGTTTTAAATTACTACATGAAAGTGTTGATCTAAATTCCCCAATGGATTATCTGAGTCCGAACCATGCAATGTTGAAGGTAACGAGTTAACTACATATATTTCTACTAAAATTGTACAAAAATATGAGAAGCCATAGGTCGTGCCACATATCACATTGAATACTTTGGGTCATAAGAATCCACTTACCATAGATATCTTTCCATTTTACCCATGATATTCACAAAACTAGGTTTCTCATCAGGCAACATAGCACCACCAATAGAACTTTGAACATACAATTCAAAGTAAATAACCCACTACAACTCAACAATATTCTATTTCTGGTAGTGTAGACTCATCCACGTGGATTTTAATCGTATAGTAAGTGAATGAAACTTAGTTTGGGAAGTATCCATATTCTATTCATGAATTAACTCAAATAAACCATAACCAACATATGGATCCATTAATACCATAAATATATATAAATAAATGTAGATTTCACGACCACTCCCTCATAATTAGGGGTCCAACACATGGTTGAAAACCATATAAATTTCCTATAGATAAACCATTGTTACCCAAATTTTTATTACAATATATTTATATTTGAAGAGATTATCATACCTATCCAAACATATGGTTACCTCATCATGAATCTACATGACTATAATTCACATGATCACCACTTCTCCTTGAAGTAGACTGGTCGGGAGCCCAACTATATGATTCGTTGAGGTCCGAATAAGATTGAAGACTACAAACACTCCCTTGATCAAATCCTCTAATACCTGTGGCTCTCTCTCACTGTAAAATTGGGTTGGTCTCTATTTTTATAACTATCATGAAGATTTTATTCTGCAAATATTATCATCCTGGCCTTCCAGAGCTATCGTTCTCCAACATAATTCTGATCATCCACCTGAACATCTAAAGATGGATTTATTCCCTACTTAAATGTTGGTAGCACATCTCCATGACCCCCAAGCAGAAAATCCTAATGAATAGGACACTTATGTAAGGAACCACTACTCAATTAATATCCATCACAAAAATATAATGAAATCCTAACTAGCTATCATTATAGATGAAAAATGTAAATTATCAATACATACCTTGGTCAATGAGTATATCTATAGTGATGACTCAAGAAGCAAATAAAAGACAAAATTTCCAATCTAATATGATCGATGTAACTCTTCTTACCCAACAACGGGTGCCTCCTCATTCTTATTTTAAAATTATGTAGTTTGAGTCTTGGTGAATAGATACATCATTAATCACACTTTAATTTTATTTCATGGCCTGAGAGACGAACTCAAGACAATCTATCACCCTAAACATATGTTCTAAAACACATCATAATGATCATGCCTAACTAAAATCTTGGGAACTATTATTGTATCTTCAATGAGTCAACAATACCCTGAAATTATCCTCTAAGGACCACTTGGTTGGTGGTACGCTGACTGTGACACACCATGATCACCTCAAATATGATGTGGGCTGGAAAAATGCATCATGTATTAATATAACTAAAATGTGAGGCCTAATCCATAGTATATAAACATGTAAATACAAACATCTTCATGAAATAGTCTAAAGAAATAATATAATACTGGACATATAATGTCTAAACAATTCATGAAGAAATCACATAGGAATACATACCATACTATAACAATATAATAAAAAAGTACATAGAGAAAAGTACATTTCCAAAAAGAAATAAAGGTGGAGGGAAAACTGACAAAATTTTTTAAAAGGTAAGGCATGGAAGACACAAACTCAAACACCTAAATTATGACCACCAAACATTATCATTGTCACCATATATTATTTAGTTCTATAGAATTAATATCTCATAGAGTCATATTTAATTTAAATTTTTCCTATATAAGACAAAAATGCTTTGTAAAAAAAACTATCAATATGTAATTATATAAAAATCCAGATAGATTACATGAAACTAAATATAAAAAAGTAATAAAATTAAACAATAATAAGGTCAACCCATAATACAGATGGTAAATAAATCCCAAAATAAAATATTATTAAAATACATCAATGAAAATAGAAATATTGATCTCTATCTCCGTGTGTTGCTAAGAATGATGTGTTTTCCCATATCATTAAAGGTTATTTTACTAATGAAAAACAACCCATAAAACCACATAATTCATATACTGAATGGATTAATACTCTATAAAACTTATCACATTGGAGGGACAGTTATATCCTACCCATGAATATCATATTACCTCTAATTAATATTGAAGTCTGGTATGCCATTCTATGCCACACATCTTAGGGAGTGCTGCTCTACTAGAGGGCCCTCCAACTATAAGAGTTAACTGACATGAAGTGAACTCCATAGGTAAATGAACTAAAACATTTTATAATGTGAAGGTGATTCGTCTATACTATTATAAAATATAGTGGGGACCCTCGACTAGATGATATAAAGGGGATTAATGACACTGGTAACACTCTGATGATCACACATGATCACTGCCAGTAGTTAAGAACCAATAAGAGAATATTCTCACTGGAATCACCTCACATCATATCTCCACATCCCAAATAAATGCATCCATCATATTTTAAATGAAAAAAATACATAGGATATGAACCTTAGGGGACCCAATCCATGTCCCTTTGAAGAATATATTCAGAGTATAAGTATCAAATTAAACTTACAAGGCATGTATATAGAGTCATGTGGTTTGTGATCTCACATTGAAACCTAAGCTTATAAATATAATGACATGGATTGTGAATATATGTGGAACTATACATAATGTAAAAAAGTACACAACAAGCCTTGGATTCGTGGAATATGTAATTATTCTCCCAGCCTATAACCACATACATTGGCTCATTCACATGTTTTACAGACAATGTCCATGTACTTTGGTTATGTACATGTAATACACAACACATCTAGCGAGATTAAATTAAAAATAATTCTTCATAGGTCACATGGAATGTATACATGCACCATGTCTTAGGTGTGCTCTATAGGTATAAGGTTTTCTTTCCCATTTATAGGTCATATGATCTACAATATCATCAACGAGATCATGAAATGTGTATCTCACAACACATTCTAGACATACAGTTAAGGGGACTACATAGTGTGTGTTATTACTATGTACATGTCATGTATGTTTGGATTTTCTAGAAGCTGATGTTCATTCAGGTGTATTCTAGATATTCATTTTGACCACAGTTCTTATGTTTTAACTTCCAAAAATCATCCCAAAAAAGGTGATATTACATCATTGATGCACATCCTTTGGTGGTAAAAAATAAATGAATCATTCACCCATATGGTATCCATTATGCCTCCAAAAAAATCGGGGGCTCTCAATAAATGTTCCCATCACCAACATCCTAAAAAACACATCAACCCATCCAAAAAATTCTAATAATGTGTAATACATATATCCTCAATGAATCTTAGGTGTTGATCATGCCAGATTCTAGCGTGGAAATGTCAAATCATATATGCGATGGGTTTATAATGGATAACATGATGAATAGTGGGAGAAAGAACATGAAGAGGGATAAGATCACCATTAACTTATGTGATCTCATATAAATACAATTTTTTCAGAATTACATGGTATAATATTGGTGCATAATATATAAATTATTTTGTTTCAAAAATGAAATGTAAATAATGTGTCATGAGAATAATATAAATCATTAGAATGAAAGTATAAATGAAAATCCATCATTGTCAAATTATTCAAAGGTAATAAATCTAGGTAATAAAAACCCTTATTTTAATAATGGATTGATCATTGGTATGAAAACACATCTTATATATTTTAATGTCACGATCCCACTGTGTTTTTCATCCACCCCATAATCCTCCTTGATTATTTTCATCACTCCATACTCTAAGGTTTCCATATCAAAAAAAATCTCACAGTTCCCTCTCTAATCATCCAGAGTAATGTGGATGACCATGGAGAATCATTATAAATGTGAATAAATATATTGTAATTAGGGTTTTTGTTATTTAATTTAATTGTATATATTTAATAAATTAATTAATTAACACACCCACCAACAATCATCTATAATAGAATGATTCATCCTGACTAACATTGTATCACATCTATTGTTAAACCTATGTTATCAAAATAATGATGCTCTCATATTTTCCCTTTAAGGACTCAATAACTAGAAAACCAATTTTTTCAAATAAGATATAAATGTATTCTTTAATAAATATTATCATTTAAAATATATTACTTATGGGTTGATCTATCACCCAAATATATCACCCACTCATAGGAAGCATCTATAGATATATATATATATATATATTCATATGTCCAAAATAAAAAATATATATTTGTAATTACATGTTGTATAAGATTAAATATCTTACTCAGGTTCATTGTCATGATGCATCTTAAGGTAATACATTCTATGATTTTCCATCCAATATAAGGGTTTATGTTGTAGAGGGTGTGAATGTGTCATAAAGAAATTTCCAAATGGGGAGGAATGAAGACTTATCATGTGCAGATTAAACCATGGATATATATAATATGATGAATAATACACCATAATATGGTAGTGATTTACCATATAGGTCTCTCTAAATGACCTTAGATGTAGGGTTAATGAGGTCACATTGAAATTCATTAATTTTAATGATTTATCATATCATTTATTAATTATAGAAAATAAAACATCAATTTATTTCACAATCAAATCAAATGTAAGAAAACACTAAACATGAATGTAGAATTTTATATAGCTTAACCCATAAATAGATAAAACTAAAGATAACATATCTTTGATGTATGGATATTCTAATTAATAAATACCTATCAAAAAATTTATTATAATACATTAGGATATCTCATTACTCAACATGGTTTGTTTCCTCTTCAAATCATCCTTGATTTTATTTGGAGAGGTATACTAGGCAGTAATTATCATGTTGGTCAAACTCACAAAATTTTAATAAAAGAAATTTGAGTAAAATAGAGCATTTAATATATAATTTTATAAAATTTTATATTAAATCATTTTATATAATTATCCAATACAACTCAAAATAATACTTTCCTAGAACCAAGAAACGTTTTTTTCATTCAGGACTTGATATATAATTATTTTAATTAAAGTATTATTTTAAATATCTTCTGAAATAATTTCATATAGTACAATTCATAAACATACCTTACGGGAAACCATTATTCGTAACCTATGTAAAGGAATCATAAAAAATAGTGATATCATACTCCAAATGAGGAAAAATATAATTGATATTAATCATTGATCGTAAGTGAAAAATGTATTAGAATAACGGTATGGGAAAATGATCATAGCTTATATAACTCATATTTAACCAGTTAAATATAATTAATCAAAATTCATAGAATAAGGATTTAATATAACAAAATTAATTAGTTATATTTTTTTTATAATTTTAAATAACTAATAATGATTCACGATAAATTTTTATATCCATCTTTACCATATTAATTTGAGGGATATATAACTAAAGGACCGCCCACCACATAATTAAAAACATAATAATGTGTGTCACAAGATCATAATACATCATCAGGTCAATATTTCATAACAATTTTTAAAGGAAACTCATTTGATAAACAATACATCCATCAAATATGGAATGTCAAAAGGGAATGAAATGGGTTTTATGATTTTTTTAATATAAATTAATTAACCCTGGGAAAGACATATGTTTCGTATAATCTTAATTAAATCAACATAATCATATTCCCTCTTGAAAATTAATGTATATTTTATTATAAAATTGTATCCCCAATAAATAATAGAAATAATTAATAAATATTGATATCGATTAAAAAGGCCTTCAAAATAAAATTTTTCTCATTTATTTGAAAACATGATAAAAATATCAAGCCCTTTTGATAAAATATCAAATAAAACATTCTAGAAAACATTGAAAAATATGTTCCTTTAAAATAACCATGTAATAGTTTAAAGTAATATTAAATTAAAATAATTCTTATCAGGGAGGTAAAATTTGATATTTTTATATACATTAATAATGAATTTGATATTCCCACATTCCCAGAAAGTCAAAAATTACTTTTTCAGAATATGATTATATACCAATATTCCATTAAAATAGTTGAATTTAAATATTTATGAAATTTAAATTAATAAAAATTCTATGTATGACAGTAAACATTGACAAAACCATTTTTATGTTCATAGAAATTGAAGAAAACAGTCATCAACCAAAATAGTAATAAACTGGACATTTCATGAAACCTTATAAATAATTTTAAGTAAAAAATAAGTAGAAATGGTAAAAAAATAAATTTATGAAAACATGAGAATAAAATGATTTTCTAATAGTATAATATCTCTATAATTTCCCATAATGTGAGTTTAGCCTTGAAAACCAAGAAAATAAACTAGATTGAAACATATAACCATACCTCCAATTCTATATTTCTGTATACAAATAAAAATATCATTTATAATAAATATAAATTTATTATACCTTTATTCTAAAACAATATTTATAACTAATGTTCTATTTATCAGCCTTTTATAATTTTCAATTATCCATTGGATTACAATTTTTTCCAATACATGATCATTCATTTGATAATGGATCAGTTTTTGGTGCATGTTTTAGTTTTATGGTTCTTATATAAGAACCTCGTTCATGATTTCATAATCACTAGAATATGAATAACAAAAATAAGAATAATATTTATTCAAAATATAAAATTTTATAATTATTCATTTAGCATTGTGTTCAAAAATTTACTGCATCGCTTCAGAGAAGTGCGAGTCGACCCGTATACAAGATCCACATTACCATTTTAAATAGATAGAATGGTTGAAAGGTAGATATGATCATATCATTAATTAAGAATATTATAATTTTAAAATTCATATGTAAATATTAAATATATCATAATAAAAAATCATGAGTAGTGATGAATAATATAAATTCATATCTTTCCAAGTTAGTAGTCTGCATGTGCAAGTAAATGATTATTTCATTTCCCATATGATAATATAAGAGATAAATAATGGTTGATCCATTAATATAATAAATTATAATTATATGGGATACACATACATTATTTTACCATTATGGTTACCATTTAATTTATTGAGGTATACTATGAAATAAAATGAAAATAATCGATTAAGAGAAATACCTCTTCACTGGAAAACATCCAACGTCATACACATTATGAATTATATGGTCCGTATTATTGAAAAAATAAGAATTTTATATAATGTTTTTGTATTTTATTAAGTGATTTCATATGTCCTTCCTATGTCAAAATGATAATGATTTGTGATGAATGTGGTGTTGGTTGTTTCCTTTTGTAATGCATAGAGATGACATAATTGGACATTTTAGAATATTAAAATATATTAATGTGTGATTCATTCCATGTGGATCCATATTAGACTATTTTTTAATGAATAATGTTGTATTATTAAAAAAGGGAGATCCAAAAGTATTTAAAAAATCTTATAATTAATTTTGACCATTATTATTATAGTCCCCCACTACACTATAAATCCATTTTAACCATTACATTAATAATTGATTGTATACATTAGTTATTATTCATAATTAATTAAAATTAAATGGGAAAACATAGAAAATTTTATATACTAATTGAAATTACTAATTTAATTTTATTAATTTTTATTAAATTATGTTTATGATATTAATCTAAAAATAAACCATGAAACTGTAAATATGGTTTTTAGAAAAAAAAAATTATACAACGAAATTAACCAAAATCCAATTTAATAATGATTATAATTTAATTAATTTGAATATTAATATTTATTTTAGACTAATGTATCATAATGATGAAATTAAAACATAATTCTAATTTTAAATTTAAACATTAAGGAAACAAATTTACACTATTAAAAATAATAATATTTCTCTAATAAGCTAAAAATAAACCATTTAAGAAGTATATATAAAACTAACACTATTATAATATTGAAATGATGATTTGAAAAAAAATATTTTTTTAATAAATTATGGTTTCTATATTTTTAATATTAAATATAATTCTCGTGTAGAAAATGCTATAATTTTTTTTGAAGAAAACATTTTTTTAATTAATAATATAAATTTATTAAGGATTGAAAACATATTTTTAATGAATTAATAACTATAAATATTTTCCATACTTTTTTTGATATTACGAACGAAAACCATTTGAAATTTCTTATTATTATTTTATACTATCTGACAGTTTCTTTAGAATCCATGTTTCTTATAAAATAGGTTATAAAATACTTCTTGTTTATATATAAACCCTCCACTTATTAAATTCTAACCACAATAAATTGATTTTTTACATACAAAATATCGCTAATTTATTTGAATAAATGAGGATATTTATACTTCATTATATTCTTGAGTTACCATATATCTTCCTTGATTGTAGGATTCATCCATATAAGTTTAATTGGATGAGCAGTTTTTTTACATAAATATTTATCGCTAAACGAAATGATTTTAATTGGTTTCTTTATAATAATGATGATTTTAAAAATATTTAGTTTCCTAGTTAACTAAATGTACATGGTTAACTCTATACATCCTCAAAAGATATATATTTATTAGATTAAGAAAATGGGATAAAATCATTAGAAACACTGATTAATAAGTATCTATAATAATATAATCAGTAATCATAAAATGTAATATGTACATATAATCTTTTAGATTCATTAATTTTTAAATCTAAAAAATATCTTCCAATATAAAAGTCCTAGGAATACATTATCACTAATATTTAATTCCAAATCTCCCAAATGATTTTCAGTATAAATATTCTATTGACTCAAAACATCCATGATTAATTTCTAAATGGACCTAAAATTATCATTTTTTCCTCATCATGTTCACATACAAATATATTTAGTTTTAAAAATATTTTATAGTATATTTTATATCTGAACTTCATTCAATAAAATTCATAATATGATGTCATCTGAATGCTGAGTTAAGGCCAGTTTTATAAGGAGATTTGAAAATAGGAATGTGATTCTCCTAACAACATTTGAAATATGTAAAATATGATTTTAGAATATTATCTTGGGTTTTAATGGTCATTAAATAAATAACATCCTACACTAAATGATAAGAAGTACTAAAAGTGAAATTCATATATAGAACATTATAAATAATTATATATGACATTGAAGTAAACCTCATATCCTAATCAGATAACATAAAATTTATTACTCCATAAAACCATTCTTCTTACTTAATGTATATCCTAGAAAGATGATCAATAGATTAATATTTGATTATGATACTTATATTTTTTGAATTTAAAATACGATCTATAAAAACCAATAAAAATATACCTTATATATGTCTTGGGTATTCCTATGATGAAATCCCTTGTAATTTATTCCAATTAACATTTTAGTAAGGGTAATCATTATAACCACCCTTGATAAATATATCTTATAGCCTTAACTTTTTAAAATATTATACGTATTAATACATAATCTATATTATACATTACAGATAAATCCCACTAGAAATACATGTTCAAATATACATACATCTTCTTACATCCATGATTAATAGAGAGTGGTGGATTATGCGAATCATAAAAATATATCATTATTAATGTATAGTATTGATGGGAAAGATAATTTTTCCTTCAAAATGTCATTTAATCATAATAATGGATAAAATCATAAACATTTTTACTTTTTTTCTATAGTTACACATCTTCATCTTTTTCATCATTATTCCTCACATGGATGGATTGTTGAAAATTCTTCTGATAATGATATGATATATCACCTTTCATAATGATTTAAATATTTATATCAAAAAAAATCAATAAATATTAGATCTATTTAAATCCTCATCATAGAAAAACTAGCATGGCGTTTTTTACTCCTAGAATCAACCACCTTATTACCCTTCCATGGTTAGTTGTGTGATTAGTATTCATAATATTTAATCTATTCCAACCACATAATTTAGTTCAAATTCAACCCTTTATATGTTAATATAATCTTTAATCACTTATAATCTATATATATATATCATATTTTACCATAAACATAATTACAGAATACATTTAGAATATAAAATTATATTAAAAAAGTCAAATCATCAGTGGAGTAATACTTCTAATTGATTTTAAAATTTGAAAGAGGAAAATTTTATCACTGTATCATTTTCAAGATGACACATTTTTGTCCTTTATATAATTAATGTGTATATATCAAAAACCCTTCCCTATTATAGGGTTCTCTATGTATATCTGAGCTGGCCAACATTATCTTCAGCTGCATAAAAATTTTCACACTTTCATATGTCTAAAATTAATTGTCATCCTTTCGATTAAAGATCACTGTTGGATTATATATTCATTATGAATCAATTGCAATGGGCTGGTAGTATCCATCCTACATATGAAAACTATATATGTCAGTTAAAATGGTTGTTCTGGTATATTTCTCAATAACATACATCATTGAAAGATCTAGTGATATACCTATGTTGATATTACATAAACTAATAATGAATCTTTTTATACATATAGTTCCCAGATGATGTATTTATAATACAACTTCTCTTTCCATTGGTGCATCGATATAATATTAAAATTTTCTTCATAATTTTTCTTAATTTTATAATATATATGAATATCATCTATAATAGAATAAAAAAATTGAGGTATCTCAAAAACCATCTTTTCATTGAATCCGTAAATATGGTATGGTAATTGGTATGTATTAAGGTAATCACTATAAATTTAATAGGACCCTTCAAAATAAAAATGGTGTACATAGTTTTAAAGGCTTTCATGACCCTCAATTTATGATATCTATAATAATATTCAATCATTCAAAAGAAAAAATTCTCCACAATATTGATCAATCAAGTCATCTTTATGGGGTTAGAGTGACATGTTAAAGATAGAGAAGATGTTATGTTCTTAATAATCAATGAAAAAAATTCATTTCCTCGTATTACTTATTTATGAAATACATGTTCACCCTGCAGTGAAAAACATTGGAATCTAAATCCCATATAATAATTATTTTGGTGTTTCTTATTTAATTTGGACAATTCAATTATGGAATATATTTATGGAATTTTTTGAATATGTGTAGAACTAGGTATATAATGACACATTTATAATATAAAAAAATTACATATTTTAATATTAAAATTCAGTAAACATCACATTTAAAATTTCATAAGGACAATAAAGGATAGGTGTATTAAAATACATGATACATAATAAACGAATTTCATAAATGATCTCAAACATATCACATAAATTTATCTATATTAGTACCCTTTTAGACATATCAAAATTACAACCTTTCATCAAAACCTTGTGAATGAAAAATATGAGTTTTTGGGATATGTTTTTCAATAAGAGTAAACAAAAAAAATATCAATGAAAAGAGAATAATATGTTCATAAGGGTATGATATGGAAATCAAGTTTGGATTTTCAAAATAAAATAGTCAAATCCTAAAAATAATATATCTTAAACTCAAAAATAAAATTTTACCTATACACATGATTAATACATGTGTAAAATAATAAATCATTATTCATGAATCATAAAATAGTCATGTTGAATCATGAGAATCCAAAATCTTAATATTGTGGACAAAAATTCACAAAAATATCCATGAAAAATATTTGGATCATATCTCAAAGAAATAATACTCATTAACCAAAATGTGAACAAATATATACAATATAATATCCATTAATTATCCTCAATATTTATCTATAATAAATATTAATCATGTATAAAAATGTAAAATAATATTTTCACAATCATAAAAATTTGATTCATCGTAGTCTCTTCTTATATCAATATGTAATTACCCAATGTATTTTAGATATATAATATAAGAAACTATATTATAAATTTTATAAATTAATATATATTATCTAGGTTCATGAAAAATTTCATTATTTTGTCACATAATAAAACACACTACAGAACTTGAGGTTCATCATGATTTAATCATCATAATAAATAAAAATACAGATAAATAATAAAAATTTTATCATTGGATCATGTTCCCAATGAAACATAACTATAATCAACAGAATTTTTTATAGATAAAAATATGGTTAATGGATCCCAAAAATATTTCATAAGTAAAATAAAATTTTTATTTTGATATAACATATTTAAAATAAATCTTATTTTAAATATTATGAATAAAATTTTATTTTTAAAAAATATGTAATATTTAGAATAAATCATCAAAAAAGAGTACACATGATCGAAAAAATGTCTTTTTGGGAGGTATACGATAAAAAAATATTCCGTTCACACATTTGGTAACAAATACATCATTATGAAAACAAAATAAGATACAAATCATTACCTAATACATTATAGGGATATATAAGTCCCTAAAATCTCATAATGAAATAATACATACATGTTCCACTTTTTCATTACAAAAATATTGTATATTAACCCATTAAATGAAATGGGTTTCTTAAAAATGTAATCATATCATTACCTGTGAGAAATATGCATGTTTTAGAATCACTTCATCAAAAACATAACCTGTGAAAAAAAGTGGGTTCCAAAAGCATATAACTCATTAAAGAAAAGAATAAATCATAAATATCAAAATATAATTCATTAAGAGAAATAATATGAATGGATACATTGAATAATTTTCCCAGAAAGTTATAAGTAACGCCCACTAAAGTAATCTTATAAAAGAACTACTTTTTAAAAATCTATTAAAATATTATTGATGAAAATATCCTTTATAATTTAATAACACATTTTAAAACATAAAAACATTTGAAAATAATTTATTTCATAATTTAATTGAAAACTTGTAAAGGAATATATTAAAAAAATTAAAAAAATTATTTTCATATTCTTGGATAATTGTAATAAAACATGATTTTCTAAATACATTTTATTTATGACAGAAGAGAGAAACACTCAGATTTCACATAAAATCATTACCATTCATAGTAAAAATAGGAAAAATTTAATATTATAATGATATGTCCTGAATAAATAAAGGATAAGAAAACTAATTAATATTCTTAAGGTATGGATCAAAATATATCATTGAATATGCAAAATAATTGACAATCTCAAAAAGTGATGAGATTGTTTCCATAAACCATTAGCACATGGTTACTTGAGATAATATTCTTCAAATAATTAAAATAAAATTACAAGAAGACTAAAATATTATTAAAAAAAGTATATTCATGATATAAATTCTAAAATAGAAGTATTTATGCCAAAAATATAAGTTTATGTTCATAACAAAATATGATCCTCAAAGAAGTCAAATTGAGTCAAAACATTTTTAATGATTTTATAACTTTTGAAACATAATCCCCATGAAATAATGTCCATAAAATCTACATGTGAATACCAATATATTTTATTATAAGATTAATTTAATACAAATAGGGTTGGTAAATACACCACACAAAATGAAAGAGTAGAAAACATAGCATGTATCTCACAGAAAAAAGGTAAGATGGACTCCCCCTTACCTTGAGTATTGACTATCCTCACACTCATTAAAAAAACATGTCTAATAAATGTAAATTTATTATAAATACTTATTAGGAAAATAATTTTATATATAATTCAATATATGGTTTTATTACTACCTTATATTACCCTCATGTTAACCATCCTATGTTAAGGTTTCACTTCATATAATATTCGTTTTGGTTTTCACATATCTTAATTTGTTCAATCATTGGTCCGTATACTTAATCCATGATTCGATAATGTAAAAAATAATATAAATATATTTTTTATCTTGTTCATTAGTTTTATAATAATACACAGAATATAGATGTAGGAAACATAATACATACTTCATGGAGAAGGTAAGCCGTCTGTATACATGAATACTATTTTCGTTTAATTTTCGTATTGAATGAAAGAAGGTAAAAGACATATATTTATATATATAATTGTTATATTACATTTATTATATCATATATATAATATATATCCATTACATCCATCCTTAATACATTCCATATAGTTTATGAACAAATCACATCCCTTTTATGGGGCGGTAATCCACACTTCCTGAAACCAAATTATCATAATAACACAAAATAGAAAGTATAAAGATATTTGTTATAAAATAATTATATTTGATTAATGAAATAGTAAATATAATATATAAATTATATAAATTACGATTCCATTATAATTTCCACTATAATAGGAATGAAATAATTAACAATCACCAGTTAGTGAGGCTGAGGTTCGCCAAACATGTAATCATTAAGTTCATTACCAATTAGATGGGAGTGTGTGTATGTGTACGTAAAGTACATAGAATAAAAAAAATCCTACTATATCAAGGGTACCGGTATTTTTATAAAATAATTGATAAAGATGATTTTATGAATTAGAGAAAGAAAATAATAGAAAAGTGTTTGAGGGAGGTTATAACCATTAATTAAAAAACTATTTTTAGTTTTTGCCAAATGATTTCCTTAGATTTATTTTGTTCCAATTGGAGGATTCATGGTCAAAGGAGTGAATATTTGGGAGTTATTTATAAAGAATATTTCTGACATAAAGTGGCTTCCGAGGTGTAAGATGTGGTATGAATGAGGCCTTTTATATTGGAGGAGGGGCGACAATCTTGAAATATTTTAATGAAAAGGAACCCCACCAATTGTTTTTTTTAATATTGTTTAATAATAGTTACAATTAAATAAATGTGGGGATAGGGTCCAAATGTGGCCATAAAATGTATTTTGAACATGTTTGTAAGTCGTTTTGGGCCTTAATGTTAATGTTAATCCCCGATTTATCTTAATTGAACCTTAATCATTTTAATTAATTTTAATTACTTCACAAATATTCTAGTCAAAAACTAATTTGAATTTATTAGAAATAATAAAGTATTATTATTATTAATATGTAAACCATTTTAAAAAATTTAATTGATTAAGTGGTAGAAATTAATTTACAATTAATCTCGTAGTTGGGTCACCATTGGGGGTTCTTTATGTAAAGAAGATTAAAAGTTTACTATGTTTTTATATCAAATTTAAATTAAATATTGGTTCTAATTACCTAAATTGGATTAATTAATAAAAATATAATATAAATAAAAAATTAATCCAAATTACAATATAATTTATCATTTTACATAAATTATATGAAAATTCAATTTTCAATAAAAATCTTGTGTTTTTCATTATTCACCCAAAAAGTGATGTTTCTTAGAAAAATCTAAAAAATGTTTTCTAAGATATTTTTGAAATTCTAAATTAAAAATTGAATTTTTTTATCAAATTATTTTTCTAAATATTTCAAAAATTAATTTTATTATTTTCACTAATGGCCATTAAAAGAAGTTCATTTGAAAAAGTGATATTTTTAATCATAAATGGACATTACCAAAAATTATATCTATTGAGTCAATAAGGTTTTCCTTATGAATTTTCCATTCTTTCATATTTTGAAAATTACAAACACCTATCTTTAAGGAAAATTTATTTTATAAGGAAAATTTCTTTTATAAGGAAACTCGCTTTTGTAAAGAAAATTATCCTAATCAATTTTTTCATTATCTATATCCATATATTTCTTAAGTATAAGAATCAGATTCATTTATATATTCTCGGAATCGTTTAAAACTTTGATATGAAGCAATCTGTTTTAGGCTCCGAATTGTGGATGAGAACTATAATGTAGTTCCACTCTGAATTCTGGATACGAACTCTAATAAAGTTCCACTCCGAATTCTGGATACGAACTCTCATGAAGTTCGACACCGATATATATTGATGGATTATGATTACAAATTCTCATTACTAGTTCTCATTCCGAATTCTCATTCGGAATTCACCTATTAAACAGAATCTGATCATCTTTCCTTTATACACTTTGAATTTATTTAGACTACGAATATTATTTTTAGTTAAACTTCAAACATTCATTTTGATTACACTTTTATAATTTGTCTACTCTTTGAAATTTTGTTTACACTCCAATACTTCAATCCGAACTTTTTAGTTAGACTTAAAACGATGTTGTACATTCTGTTACACTTGGTTTGTTATAAAACGATGTCGTATATTCTGTTATAAAATAACCGTTGGTTAAGTTACACGTGTACAGGTCCCTCCTATTTTTAAGGAAAATATGACCGTTGGAAAGGAGGCCAACCTTGCCTATAAATAGAAGCTCATTTGAAAGATCTCAATATACAATGAAGTTGGATCGATCTAGAGACCACACGCTGCTAAGGTTATTTCAAGATAGAGAAAGATTGTCTTTCCTTGTGCGTACTGAACCGTTCGTTTAGTTTTTGCTTCGTGCGACTCTTAATGTTGGTGATTACATTCAAGGACTTCCGGGGATTGGAAGACAGAGGTGTCGACTACCTTAATGTTCGAGGGCTTCCTATCTGAGGAAGACAGAGGTTCCAACTACCTTGAAGTTGGGGGCCTGCGGAGATTGCAAGACATATATTCTGATATTTGTATCGAGGGCTTACCCTATTGTGGGTAAGACAAACATGCTTGAAAGTATAAATTAAGGGACCTTTATCCAAGGTTGTTGGATATCCTTCTCTTTGGGTTAAAAGACTTATATCTTGTTACTTTTAGTTTTACTACATGTTTGTTTCTGTTTCATTTTGTATTGTAAGGAAAGTATAACTTTCTTATACTTCCTTACTTGTACATTGATAAATTTAGATTCTATACGCTTTATGGAAGAATCTCATGTTGTAATATTTAGTTAAGTTTCAATTTCTGGATTGATATTTCCGGAACCTACATTCAGAATATCTTTCTAGTTTTAAGCATGTACATAGAACATGAAGTTTTTAAATTCATTCATTATTCCAATTTTTCAATTGGTGTTAGAGGTGTTGTGAATTTTTTTAGTTTAACTTTGTTAAACTTAGCTCTTTCATTTTTATAAAGAAAATTTTAATGTATACAATTCACCCCCTCTTGTATATTTAGCATCTACATCATTATTTCGATCCTATAATTGGTATCAAAGGAGGTCTCTGAGATTCTTATACTCACACATAAGTTTTTCTTGCTCATTTTCTTTTATTCTTCATACTTTCTTAGAAAGTTCTTTGTCATTCAGTTCTTTGTCATTCCTTTCTTTGTCATTCAATTATTTTTCATTAATTTCTTTGTCATTTAGTTCTTTGTCATTCCATTCTTTGTCATTCCGTTCATTTTCATTCCGAATTGACATTCGGAACTTTGTGTTTACGAATTTTTTCTACTAACAAGTTTGTGTGTCGAAGGTTATTTTTAGTATGGCAGGAGTCAATGATGGTTCCATTTATAATCTAAATCTCACAAGACCGCCAATATTTGATGGTAATGAATATGAGTACTGGAGAGATCAAATGAAAACTTTCTTTATCAATACTGGAGTGGAAAACATTGTTATGCTTACTGGAGATTATAAAATTCCTGATAAGGAAGTTAGAAATTTCACTAACCAGGAAAAGCAAGAGTATCAACTCAATTATAAGGTACACAATACATTACTATGTTCAATTACTAGAAATATATATCACCAAATTTCTTCTTGTGAAGCAGCTAATTGTATCTAGAAGAAGTTAGAGGTTACACACTTTGGAACATCTAATGTAATTGAGACTATGAGATCTATGCTTAGAGCTGAATACCATGGATTCAATTTTCCTTATTGTGAACCAATCTACAAAGTTCAACAGAGATTTATGACTATAGTCAACAATTTAAATTCTATGGGAGAGAAAGGGTTGGATGATAAAGCACTTGAGGATAAGATAAATGATATTATGCCCAATGAGTGGGAATCAAAGAGAACTATTATAGATGAGAATAGGAAGGTTACTGAAATTTCTCTTCATGAGGTATATAGAACTCTTCTTCAACATGAGACATGAATGAAGAGAGATGATGGCAACATCAAAATGAAGAATTGAAATGGTACTGTTTCTTTTACAACAACAACAATTCATATGAAAGCTAAGACTCCAGAGAGAGTAACCAGATCCAAGTCTAAGAAAGTTATTATCCAATCAGACTCTAGTGAAAGTGAAATCTCAAGAAAATGAGCTAGAAAATCTTTCTCGAAGGATGAACAAGATATCCGACCAGAGAAATTTCCAATTCAAGTATAAGAAAAAGGAAAGGAAAGATAGAAAATATGGAGAAGTCATGTGTTATGAATGCAAGAGTGCTGGACATATTAGACCAGACTACCCTATGCCAAAAAAGAAAGAAAAAAAGAAAGGAATTCAGACAGGAACAGAAATATGTATTATAAAGACAAAAATAAAAAGGTTCTGAAATCTAGTGATACCTAGAGTGCCAGTGGTGGTTACTCTTCAGATTAATCTTCTAATTATGAATCTTCAGGACAAAAGAATCTTGGTCTTATAGTCAGAATACCTATTGACAATAATTTCTTTATGGATAAGGTACGAAATGCTGAATCATTGACCAATGTATCTTTAAATTCTAATGATAGTAAGTATTATAACTCTTATGATGAAGAATCCTCTTCTGATGAAGAAAATATTTCACCTACCTATGAAGAAGTTTCTAGGTTTGTTAAACTTCTTGATATTGAGAACTCTAAAATCAATAAGAAACTTGATAAGGAAAACTCTAGGAATTCTATTCTTATGAAAGAAATAACAGATCTTTTTGAAGATCTTGATAGGAAAAATGCTGATTTTGAATGTATTTCAAAAAAATATTGAGAAAGTAAATTATGAGAAGAACAAACTTTCTAAAGATTTAGAAAAAGTAATTTCTAGAAAAAATAATTTCAAGCCTACCTCTAGTTCTAAATCTAATGATTTTGAAGATAAAAATATGGTTATAAAACTCAAGTCCGAAATTTTTTCCTTAAAGAAGTGTTTATCAAAATTTTCCCATGGTAATGAAAATTTTGATAAAATGTATTCCCAAATACGACCTTTAAGAAATAAATCTGGATTTGGTTATACCCATGAAAAACTTATTTTCAGTAACAATTATTTTGTTCCTCAAAGTGCCCCATTTTGTACCAAGTGTCAATGTGGTGGTCACTGGACAAAGAATTGTCCTTTAAACAAAACCCAATCTTTAGGATTTCACAAAGATTATTTCTCTAAGAAGATGTGGGTTCCTAATTTTTTTTTTGTCTGGAAATCTCGGATACAAACAAGTTTGGATTCCAAAAATCTAATTCTTTTCCTGATTTCAGGAAAATAAAGAGAGTACCAACAGCAACACATGGTATATGGATAGTGGATGTTCCTGACACATGACTGGTAACAAAATCTATTTTTAAAATATTATCAAAACAAAAGGAGGAAAGGTAACTTTCGTAGATAATGCTAAGGGAGAAATTATTAGTATTGGTAATATTTTTCTTCTAGGTAAAACTTTGATTTCAAATGTTCGTTTTGTTAAGGGTCTTAAGCACAACCTCATTAGCATAAGTCAGTTATGTGATGAAGGATACCTTGTGAATTTTAGGAATGATAACTACTTAGTTCACAATTCCAAGGAAAAATTTATTCTCTAAGCCAATAGGTAAGAGAATGTGTACACCTTAAATTTAGAAGACCTCAGGAGCCAAGAATTACCTTGCCTATGTGCAATGGAAGATCTTTCCTGGTTATGACATAGAAGGCTAGGACACTGTAACCTTAGGAACTTATGCAAACTCTCTAAGAAGAAACTTGTTAAGGATCTACCAGAGCATAGATTTGATTCTTCTAAAGTTTCTAATCATTGTCAATATGGAAAGAAACATAAATCTTTCTTTAAAAAAATCAGTGAAGTCTCAACCACTGATGAATTACAGTTAGTGAACATGGATCTTTTTGGTGCAACACAAACTGGAAGTTTTGGAGGCAAGTATTATGTGTTTTTTCTAGTTGATGATTACACTAGATTTACTTGGGTTTATTTTCTAGCAAATAAGTCTAATGATTTTTCTTATTTCAAAAGTTTTAGAGCTCAAGTTAAAAATGAGAAAAACCTTCCATTGAAAACTATTCATAGTGATCATGTAGGAGAATTTCAAAATTCTGATTTTGAAACTTTTTATAGTAGAAAAGGTGTTACTCACAATTTTTCAGAACCTAGAACTCCTCAACAGAATGGTGTAGTTGAAATAAGAAATAGAATTATTCAAGAGATAACTAGAAACATGTTGAGTGAATATTCTATAGCTAGAAATTTCTAGGCTGAAGCTGTAAGTACTGCCTGTTATACTATAAATCAAGTTGTGATAAGACCTATTCTTAATAAAACACCTTATGAGTTATGGAATGGTAGAAAACCAAGACTATCATATTTCAAGGTTTTTGGTTGCAAAGTATTCATTCTGAATACTAAAGATAATATACAAAGATTTGAACCTAAATCTAATGAAGGAATTTTCTTAGGCTACTCCACAACTTCTAAGGCATATAGAGTTTTCAATAAAAATTCTTGTACTGTTGAAGAAATAGTACATGTAAAATTTGATGAGTCGGATCCTTTTGTTTTTAAATCATCCCAATCTTCATCCACAGATGTGTTTACAAAAACTGATTTTCAACCTTTGATAAAAGACCCTTCTGATAAGGAAAATGTTCAAGAAGATACTTCTGAAACATTTACCCCAGAAGACTTCTAACCCTATGTTGATGAACAGGTTTCTCAAAACCCAAATTAGTTGTTTCTTAAGAATCATCCTAGTGATAGTATCATTGGTGATGTAAATCAACATGTATGAACTAGAAGTTCCTTATGAAATGAAATAGAACATCTAGCATTTCTTTTCCAATTAGAACCAAAAAGTACTGATGATGATTTAGGTGGTGATGATTGGATCAAAACTATGCAAGATGAACTAAATGAATTTGAAAGGAACAATGTATGGGTCTTGGTTGAAAGACCTAAGGAAACTTTTGTTATTGGAGTAAAGTGGGTCTTCAAGAACAAATGTGATGAAAATGGAGTCATAGTAAGAAATAAATATAGACTTGTTACTAAAGGCTATAATCAGCAAGAGGGAATAGATTATGAAGAAACCTATGATCCAGTATCTAGACTTGAATCTATCCATATTATACTTGCCTTTGCATGATTCTTTAATTTCAAAATTTTTCAAATGGATGTGAAATGTGCTTTTGTTAACGGTTATGTCCAAGAGGAAGCTTTTGTTGAACAGCCTCCTAGCTTTGAAGATAAAAAATATCCTGATCATGTTTTTATACTTACCCAAGATCTGTATGGTCTTAAACAAGCCCCATGAGCATGGTATGATAGACTCACAGGATTTTTTCATCAAAATAACTATGTTAAGGGAAATGGAGATCCAACCCTTTTCATAAAGACAGATAAGAAAAATGTTTTGATTGTTAAAATTTATGTTGATGAAATCATATTTTGTTCAACCTAGCAATCTTTAACCGACTCTTTTGCAAGTCTAATGAAATCTGAGTTTGAAATGAGTATGATGGGTGAGTTAACTTTTTTCCTTGGATTTCAAATTTCTCAAAAACCAGAAGGAACCTACATATCTCAACATATGTATATTAAATATCTTCTCAAAAAGTATGGTTATGACAACACTAAGATTATAATTACTCCCATTGGTACCTAAAACTCTTTAGATCTTGATGAAGGTGGGAAACCAGTAGATCAAAAATCTTTTAGAGGTATGATAGGAAGTTTACTTTACTTAATATCTAGTCGACAAGACTATATGTTCTCAGTATTCTTATGTGCAAGATATAAATCCACTCCTTAAGAATCTCACTTAAAGGTAGTAAAAATAATTTTTCCCTACCTTAAGGGAACCATGGATCTAGGATTATTTTATACTTCTGGAAATGATTTTGTTCTAAAAAGATTTTCTGATGCTAACATTATTGGATGTAGAATGGATTGAAAAAGTACATCCAGAACTTGTCATTTCTTAGGAGATTCACTAGTTTCATGGTTTTGTAAGAATCAACATTCTGTAGCACTTTTCACTACTGAAGCCGAATATGTAGCAGCTAGAAGTTGTTGTGCTCAAGTGTTTTGGATGCAACACACACTCACAGATTATGGCTTGAGTTTTATCAAAACTCAAATTTTGTGTGATAATACAAGTGCCATTTCCTTAAGTAAGAATCATGCACATCACTCTCGTGCAAATCACATAGATATTAGGCATCAATTTCTTAGGGATCACACACTGAAAAGAGATATATATTTTTAGTTTATCAGAACGCAAGATCAACTTGCTGATATTTTCACAAAATCATTACCCTCCGATAGATTTGAATATATTAAATAAAATTTAGGAATGATAATCGTAAGGTAATCATTCATCATTAACTTCTTGTTGAACAATTATCCTAACAGTAATAAACTCCTTTTCATACGGGGAGTGCATTTTATTGATAGAGTAACTAAATTTTTTCAATGTTTTTTTCCCAAACATTTCGGAAATAAAATTTCCGGAATGGGAATTTCTGGAACTGAAATTTTCCAGAAAGGATATTTTCATATTGAAAACTTATGGAATGGAAATTTTCATATCAAAAACTTCCGAAATGGAAAACTTCATACTGGTAACGAGATTTTTGTACAAAGACATTCATAATGATCTTTTCGAATTCAAACTTTTGTAATGAAATTTTCATGCTGAAAATATTGTAATGAATTTTCATTTTCTTTGTTGAGTTTTTTATAGAGAATTTTGAGAGCTATGTCTTTTTATAATAAAGATTTTTCATAGTCAATTTTTTTGGAAGAATGATACCCATTAAGAATAATCCTCCTAAGCTAATCCAGAAGGTATGATTTCCTTACTCATGTTTACAAAATCATATTTTATTAGCTGGTACTTTCTTATACTTTGTTTTCAGATTATAGTTTTCGTAAATCTTTGTTTTAATAAAAACCTCAAAATTTCGGATTCAATTTTTCTTGAGATTTGTTTTTCAACCGTCAAATATGATCTTAGTTTTTAGAACTGTTCGATCAACTGAGGAAGATGAACTGTTATATTGATGCCTATATAAAGGGGACCCCAAATGGTCATCCCACATTTTTTTTTCAAGCTCCAGCATCCTGAAGCTCTACCTCTCCGTTTTAAGTCTATTCCGATCTTCAGCAATCTCTGTTCCAAACTTCTCAGAAGTATTCATATCCGAATGTATGGGGAAGCAGCTTCTCAAGACATGTCTTCTTCTAAGAAGATTTCCAAGTGGTTAGTATATAGAGAAAGGTTGGTTCATCATGATTTATTCACTATGTATGATTATCTTATATCAAAGAACATAAAGCCTAACAGATGGGAAGATGTTACTGTGTCTAAGGCTGGGAATCAAGATGAAGAATTTTCAGACTTGCTTTTTGAGTACAATGAGACCGTTTCCTTCTTTAAGGAAAATGATAGGGAGAAATTTTTTTTTTAAGTCTTATGGAAAGACTTATAAGCTTTCTTATGTCCATGAAGATAGCTTGGTAGGGCTTACCTATGAAGGAGAAGCCGAGTTCATCTCTCATGTTTTACTAGATTTGAAAGGAAGCTTCATCAAGTAAAAGGCATTGGAGACTCTTGGACTGGAAGATGACAAGGCTTCAAAGATTTCTACTCTGTCTATGAATTTTTGGATTCTATAATTATGGGTACAAGTATTTATCATACCGAGAAAGGGTGAAAAAGATAGTTGATAAAGAGTGAGATCTATATGCTAGATTTTCTGATAAATCTAAGGATGTTTAATCTGATGAAACACATTCTTGTTACTATTGAGAATGTTAAGAAAGAGAATCTGAGAGCTCAGATCATAAGGTATCCAGCAATCATCTCGAAGTTAATAGTTCGGTGCCTTGAGTCTTTCAAAGAGGCTTTCAAGTACAATCCAAGAGTTTGGAAAATTATGTTGGTGAGTGATGGTACCCTCAAAGGGATGGATGTTTCCTTCGACAAGAAGACTGGTGAGTTCTTTGATTTACCAGTTCAAGAAGAAGCGGTTCCGAAAGTTTCTGAACCTGAATCCTCTAAGCCAGTGAAGAAGAGAAAATTGAAAGAAGTTTATGTTGAAGCAGAGAATCACAAATCTAAGGATGTTCATTCCGCACCTCCAAAACCGAATAAGAATAAAGCTTACCCTGATGAGGTAGTTGCTAAGTGGAGGGAAATAAAAGAGAAGAGAGTGCAAGGGGAGCCTCAGTTTGTCTTGGATCCTATAGAGGCTAAGGCCTTGATGGAAAGGACAGCTTATGAACTATAAAAACTAGTGAAAGAAAATAATCTTAAGAAGAAGATGACTGAAGATGAGGTAGCTTAGAATTTGTTAAGGTTTAATGAGATGACTTACGCAAACATTCCAGTTCTGGGATACTTTTCTTTGGAATCTCTACCTGAGACTCCAAGAAGAAACTATGTCACTCCGAAAGAGGCAGTTACTGAGCATGTTGAAGAAGTTGAGCAGACTGAGAAAGAGGAAGAGGAAGAAGCAGTTTCTAAAGGTAGTGGTGAGACCGAAGATCTATTAAATCAAGTAGACGATTATAAGGGGTCACCTTCGAAACATTTGTCTCTTAGAACTTCAGAAGCTGAGTCCTCTAACTTAATCACTCCAGGAAAGTATGAGAAGAAAGGAGAACAGGAATTAGCTTATCATGCAGAGGAAGAACAACTTCTACATGATATTTCTCAAAAGAAGAATGTACATGATGGTGCTCAAAATGACATTGATGATGAATACAATATTGTTCACGTGTCTCATAGTGAAAAGAAAACTACAGAATAGGAATCCATTACGAAAAAGGACAAGGGAAAGCAACTTGTTGTCGATACCCTGAGCTCTGTGGCTGTAATGAGAAGGGAACTTGGTTATTCTTCTAAGAAGAATTATGAGAAAATTGAAGAAAAAATTCTCTAATAAAAGTCTCGGATTCAGAGTCATCTTCGTTGGGGCATGACATTGTTGTTCAGTCATTAAAGTAGTTGGTGGGTCCCATTCCGACCTTCTCAGGTATTGATTCAAGATTCCAAATGCTTCAAAATACATTGAATTAGAAAACAGACTCCGTATCTATGGTTATGGACAAATGTGTTGAGATAGAGGCTCAGTTCAAAACTTTTTTTTGTCAGCTATGAAGCCCACAAAAGGTCTTGTAAGAGAATGACTAGTTGGTATAGGAAAACTGTA
This sequence comes from Viscum album, assembly GCA_963277665.1. Classification (NCBI taxonomy): domain Eukaryota; kingdom Viridiplantae; phylum Streptophyta; class Magnoliopsida; order Santalales; family Viscaceae; genus Viscum; species Viscum album. Next base: position 1,615,291,040 of record OY728125.1, read on the forward strand.
GAAGAGATGAGGCTCATTGATGAATTCCAATATAATGTTAAGGATGCTTTTGAGACAGAACACAAGAAGCTAAATGAACTTACTTCTTCCTTTGAAGAAAAGTTGACAGCTGAGAAGAATTCCCGGATTCAAGAAGATATAGATCTAAATGGGAAGTTGAATTCTATTGAAACTACCACAAAACTAGGCAAGGCATGCACCTACCTTTATCAGCGCTAACAGAAAAGCGCTGATAAAGGGGAGGGCCATTATCAGCGCTAAAGAAAGGGCTGATAATGGTGTACCCTTTATCAGTGCTTTTTTAGCGCTGAAAAAGGCGGGGCCCTTTATCAGTGCTTTTGTTAGCGCTGATAAAGGGCTTATTTATTAGTGCTAAGAAAGAACTGATAATGGTTGTATTTATCAGCAGTTTTCATTTTAGCGCTGATAAATACACCTTTTATCTGCACTTTTTACTAGCTCTAATAAAGGCTCACGTGGATTTGTTAAAAACCTGGGGGTCCTCTTCCTCCTCCTAGAACCCGCTCAAGCTCTCGCGGAAGCCCTCCTATGCGCCGCTGCCACCGCCTCCTCCTCCTCCGCCACAGCCGCCACCTCCTCCTTCTCCTCCTCCTCTGGCCATCGCCTCCTCCTCGTTCGGCCACCACCACCTCCTCCTCCTCCTCCTCCTCCACTACGGCCTCATCCTCCTCCTCCTCCATCAGCGCTTCCTCCTCCTCCTCCTAGTCCGCGGCCTCATCCTCCTACTCCTCCACCAGCGCCTCCTCCTCCTCCTCCTCTGCCTACTCCGCTGCCTCCTCCTCCACCACAGCCTCGTCCACCTCCTCCTTCTCCTCCGCTGCCTCCGCTGCCTCCACCCTGCCTCCGCCCTGCCTCTGTTTCCTTCGATGCCTATGCTGTCGACACCTCCTTCTCCTCCGCCACCCGGTCCTCCTCCTTAAGGTGATTCAAATTGAATTTTCATGAATTAATTATGTTTGCATTGTTTTGTGTGATTTTTTTACTCAATGTATGTCACTGATTATGGTGTATTTTAATCATCTACTATTGACTCTGATTATGTTTGTGTGGCCATCCAATTTTCTATATGTTTTAGTCCCGTTTATGAGTGGCAATGTTGTTCCCAAGTGAAAGTCAGATATTCTTCACGCATTATGTTATTCCTTGGTGATGTAAATGCTCTTCAGGACATGTGGTAGGAAGAATCAGGTGAAAAGGATGGTAAACCATGGATTAATTCAATGAAATATGGTATTAAATATTTAATATTTCAGAGTTATTTCTAATTTAGATCTATAACAATCAGGTCTCATATGGTTGTAATGGGTAAGTGTTTGGCCAACTATTCTTCGTGTTGAATCTTCAGTTTCCATGGGTGGTTTGGGATTGTGGTTATGTTTTGATCCTGACTATGGGTTGTTTTTATGATTTACCACTACTTCATTAGATTTATTTAGTTATTCTTATGTTTTGGTGTTTTCATTTAGTTCTTTTCTTGTGATTTGGTTTTGGGTTTTCCTTAATGGAGGTTGTTCATGTTTCTTGTAGACAATCCCTCCAAGAAGGACCATATAGAAGCATAGAGAGTGTGAACCAGAGTACCCCAAAGAGGAACCATCACATTGATACAATTTTTTTTGGATTCAATGATTTATAATTTCAAAAATGTGGGTTAAATTTGTATCCATGATAAGACATGAACTATGGACCAGACTCAATAATTTTCAATGAATATTTCAGAATTTTTCCTTACTGAAAAAAAACCAAGTAATTTAAGGAGTAGTTGGACTGTATCAAGTAGATCTTAGAGTTTTTGAAAACCCCTATGACATCTAAAGTGTAATTTTTTTTGTTCCTTTTTAAAAGAATTTATTTGAATGTGGTGCGATTCAATGATTCTTTTGAGGAATATAGAGGATCTCACTTTTACCACTTTCCAAGTGGTATTTCTTCAGAGGTTCTACCCAGATACCTTGAGATTGATTAATGACTATGTGTTTTTAAATATAGAGTAAGGTTGTCATTTAGTAATGGATTATTCCACTAGATTCCAGAATTTGGTTCATGTATCTCTTTATCTCCCCACAAACGATTATCATATGGCTATTAATTTTGAGATGGGTTTGAGGAAATATATTAGATTTATTCTTATTGTTCTAAGTCTACCAACCAATTTTTGGGTGTTTCCCAACTTATTGATGTGAGAGGCATATTTTAATTGTAATATTGGTCTCAATGGTGTTCCATTAATAAGAGGTATTCATAGTTTTTTTGAGGATAAAATCCAAAGAACGGTGAGTCTTAGAGAAGTAGTGGAAACGGATTTGAGTAGTCTTTATGAACAGATTATGTGAATTCTATGGACAATTGACCTATTTTTTATCAGATTAGAAATGTGGGAAACATCTAGATGATTTTACCAGATACTCTGAGGGCGTTCCACCTATTTGGGTATCCGGGGAATATCTTGTGATTTTTTCAATGGGATCCTAATGGGAGTGGTGTAGGCTCCACTTTTTTAAGGGCTCTTAGTTAAAATAAGAGGCTTCAAATGGTGGAGTATCACATCCTTAAAGAAAGGGGGATTCTTAATAGAGAAATAATTCATAGATGAGTCTAATCTAGAAAAAATCAATGTAGTAGAGGTCATTCATGAGGAATCATAATCTTGGCCAACCACAATTCAAGGTGAATTTATTTTAATTCTTCTATAGTATTGGTTTCATTTCAAAATGGTGAATCCTAGTCAGTAATTTCACATATTTTTTTATTACATGGGTATGACAACAGAGTTAATGAAATATTTCATGTATTGCCTAACCCTTTGGGTAGGAAAAAAGTTCATGGTTTCATGTTCTTTGAGAGGTGTGTTGTGGTACTTGGCATGTTGGACATTTCGGAATTCCATGGTTTGGACCTGGTCTTTTCCGACCTCATTATCGTCTTGATTTTTTTTATTGGATTTAGTGCACTAGATGACTATTATCACCATTGGGTTCAGTTACTTACTCTTAACAAGAGATTACATGTCTTTTATGGAGATTGTAATCTATAACCATGGAGGGTATGAAATGTTGCTTCTATGTTATGGTTCATATCATGTCATTTTTCCAAGGTTTTCCTTGGAGTTGTTGAGAAGTGTTATTCATGTGAAATTCCAGTGGTCATGGAAAAGTACACAAAATCATTTCTAGAGGACTTCATGGGATAACCTCCCCAATGAGTGTTTGTGTTTTCAATCTATTTGCTTCACAGGATGATCCAATTTTCCATTCTATCACATCATAAGGCTCTAGCCAATTTAGAGGATCTAAAAGATAAGCTAGAAGATCTTTAGGGAAATGGTTCTATCTATATGATCCTGTCACTATGGTATTTTCCAATTCTGTTTTCAATGAATTCATATCACAGCCTATTAATTTTAACAGTCTACGATAGTCATAGCCAGGTGACAGTAATCTATAATTACATATTTCCTATAATTGATGATTTTTTTGACCATCTTATAAGGTTATATTGGTTTTTGAAAATTTTATAGAGATCAGGGTATCAACAATTGAGGGTTTGGGAAGAGGATGCTCAAAAGATATATTTTTAAAGTTGATATGGAAATTTAAAGTATTTATGATTTCTATTTGGGATCACCAATTCACTATCTATTTCATGGAACTGATGAACTAGATCTGTATTATCATTCTAGACACCTCCATTTTTGTTTTTTAGAATACTTCTTGGTGTATTACAATATATAGGATGAGTACACCGATAATCTAGAGGTTGTTTTGGGTGTTTTTAGAGAGCTTTGTCTGTATTAAAATATTATAAATCCCCATATTTTGTTTAAGAAGTATTGTTTCATGGTCACATTATTTCCGTGGAAGGAGTTCTAGGATATCCAGAAAAGGTTCGAGAAGTCATTTCTCCAAATCAGTCGAAGAATGTATTCAAGATCCACAACATTGTAGACTTATTCATTTCATGGTCACATTATTTCCTTGAAGTATCTTGTTTTTTATCTAAATTGTACTCATTTTCCTTCTCCTCTAACCTATATACTCATCCTATGGATTTCTAATAGGATGAATATAAATAAAGAATTGATGAATGCCAATCAGTTGAAAAAAGATTATGAAGAAGGCGTGGAAGAATTTATCAAGTTTGAAAAAGATCATGCATGTGACTCTTCTCAAATCCTTTTCCGTGTTTACACTATTCTAATTCAAAAAAAAAATTAGTCCTGATGAGTTGGAAGTATACTTGACCTTTTACGGAATAGAACAATGTTATACATGTTGGAATAAACACAGGGAAACAACAAATGTAGGTAGTGACTGGGATGACACTGCGTTTTATGGATCATCTGATATGATTACAAACATGAACAATAAAGATGACCGTATGGAGGATGTGATTATAGATGTGAATGATGATGAAGATCGTACTGAGAAAATGATAAGGACCTTCGAAGATGAACTTCGTGATTGCCCAAAATTATTTAAGAAGTTAAAATGTTGTGCAAAGATGCCATTGTATGCTGGTTGCAATAAATATACAATATTGTCAGCCATACTGAAGATGTATAATTTGAAAGCAGATAACGGGTGGAGTGATGACAGTTTTACAAAACTACTTGCCCTCTTGAATGACATGCTCCCAAAAGACAATGAGCTCCCGAGCTGAACATACGATGCCAAATGAATGCTACGCTCTATGGGTATGATCTCTGAAAGAATACACGCCTGCCTGAATGACTGTATACTGTTTCGCAAGGACCATAAATCACATAAGGAATGCCCAAAGTGTGGTTCTTCTCGATACAAGAAAGATGAAACCAGTCCTACTAAAGTTTTATGGTACTTTCCAATCATTCCAAGGTTTAGACGACTATATGGAAGTGAGGAGACTGCAGAACAATTAACATGGCATGCAGATACAAGAATTAAAGATGGGATACTATGTCACCCGGCAGACTCTCCTCAGTGGAATAGAATCGATCATGAGTATCCTGAATTTGGAAATGAGTCGAGAAACCTTCATCTTGCGTTATCTACAGATGGAGTGAATCCTTTTGGTTTTCAAAGAAACACTCACAATACATGGCCGGTTATGTTGATAAATTATAACTTACCACCGTGGTTATGCATGAAATAAAAATACGTCATGATATCAATTCTTATATCAGGACGAAAACAACTGGGTAATTATATTGATGTTTATTTAGCTCCATTGATCAATGATTTGAAATTATTGTGGGATTCAGGTGTTACATTGTATGATGCTTACAGAAAGGAAGATTTCACTTTGAGAGTCATGTTGTATGGGATGATAAATGACTTCACTGCTTATGGAAATTTTTCAGGATATAGCATTAAAGGAACTCAAGGCTGTCCTATCTACGAAGAAGGTACACAATCAATTAGGTTGAAAAATTAATCGAAAACTGTGTTTCTAGGACATCGTAGATTTCTACCGTGACGACATAAGTACCATTCTTGGAAGACATCATTCGATGGAAGTTCAGAAGAACATACAACACCGTCTCCACTAACAGTGATCAATTGTTTGAGAAAGTTAAAAATGTGGACACTACTTTTGGTAAACCGTCTTTGAAAAACCTTAAGAAAATTGGTTGGAAAAAGAGATCATTTTTTTTGAATTACAATACTGGAATTGTCTGTATGTAAGAAATTTTATTGATGTTATGCATGTAGAAAAAAAATGTATTTGACAGTGTTATCGGCACGTTGCTAAATACATCTAGAAAAACAAAAGATGGAATTAAGGCTAGGTTGGACATGGTTGAGATGGGAATACGAGAAGAGTTGGCACCAGTGAAGGGTGAAAAACGAACATTTCTTCCTCATGCTGCTTACACTCTTTCCAGGTAGGAGAGATATCAGTTTTTCAACTTCTTGAATGACGTAAAGGTTCCAGTGGGGTAATCGTCAAATATCTGTAACCTTGTGTCAATGAGAGACTTGATGTTAATAGGCCTGAAATCACATGGATGTCATGTTTTGATGAAAAATCACATTCCAATTGCTTTACGTTGCATTTTTTCCAAGAATTACTGCCATACATTAACCAAACTATGTTTCTTCTTCAAATCTATATGCTGCAAAGTTATAGACCCGACAAAATTTCCAGCTATGGAAAAAGAAATTGCCGTCATATTATGTGAATTAGAAATGTTCTTCCCGCCATCATTTTTTGATACGATGGTTCATATGATGGTCCACTTGGTGAGAGAGATTCGACTATGTGGTCATGTACATTACAAATGGATGTACCCCATTGAACGGTATATGAAGATTTTGAAAGGGTATGTCAAAAATTGAAGTCGGCTAGAGGGTTGTATTGCAGAGCGATATATTGTTGAGGAAGCCATTGAATTATGTACCGAATACTTGTCTAGTGTGGAAAGCATTGGCTTACCAAAATCTTGTCACACTGGGCGGCTTGAGGGTGAAAGAATTTCTAGAAGAAAGGTTGCCACAATCAATATTACAGATCAGGAGTAGGCCCACGTTTATGTTTTGCCTAACAGTTTCGACGTTGACCCATATGTTGAAATCCAAAAAAAATTCTTAGGCATTTGAATCCATCAAGGGATGAAAAATGGATATCTGATACACATAATTGACAATTTATAGGATGGTTTTGAGATCATATTTTTAAGAAGTCAGATGAAAATCCAAAGTCAATTTTGGAACGACTTCAATGGCTAGCCGGAGGACAAAGTGTGTATGCAATATCTTCCAATGCTAATATAGTTAATGGTTATACATTTTATAATAATTAACATGATGAAGACAGTACCATGCATAATAGTGGGGTTACACTTGTGGATGAAGCGATGCATGTTTCCGGTGATAAGGACAGAAATACAATTTATGCAAATATGTCATACATTGGCATCATCAAACAAATATGGGAGTTGGATTATACCGAATTTCATGTTCCGATATTTCAATGCAAGTGGGTTGATAACATGAGTGCTGTTAAAATAAATGATTTGGGATTCGTGAAATTTGATTTCAGTAAGGAAGGGATGAATGACGAACCATTTATAATGGCATCACAGGCAGTGCAAGAATTTTATGTTCCAGATCCCGCAAACTAAAACTGGTCAATTGTTCTGTTATCGACCAAAACAGCTGAAGGGTCAGATAAAAATTCAATGGAAGATGCCCCTTTCATTGGGACTTCGCAATAATTTCATAGTGGTCCCAATGTAGACAACGTTTTGTATGTCATAGGAGACCACAATGAAGGGATATGTATTGTTGATAGAGGGGTCAAATCCCTTCAGTCTTTTAAAAAAAGGGAGTTCAATAATAAGGTTATTGATTTTTATTGTAATATAGATTGTGTTACATTATGTTATTATATGTTCACTGCTTCTTTTATGTGATCTAAATTAAATTTTAAACCAGTTCTGCAGATAATGACTTCTTCACCTGCTGATGCACCCAATCCTGAGACACAACACGTCTCTCAACCTGTTGCAGTTGGTCCCACTGCTGAGAGACAACAGGTCTCTCAACCTATTGCAGCTGGTCCCACTGCTGAGAGACAACAGGTCTCTCAACCTATTACAGCTTGTCCCACTGTTGACGTACAACAGGTCTCTCAACCTGTTGCAGCTGCTGTCAGTGCCAATGCTAGCACTTCGATGAAACATAATGATGATGCAGAAACTGAGGAAATGGTAGTCAATGAAACCCCATCGACACAAAAAAAACAGGTGCGCCGTAGTTTGAGAGTTTTAGAAAAAATCCTTAAGGTAAAAGCAAAAGGCATCAAATATGAGGTGGGATGGAATAAGCTAGGCCAGCATGAAAACCCCAACAAAGCCATGTTTAGAAGCTACATTGGAATCGTCACTCGACAACGCGTGCCGATTGACGTAGAGTCGTGGCACCATGTTGTCGGTGGGTTGAAAACATTAATGTGGGATGAGATTACGGTAACATTACAATATCATCTATTTAATTTATTAAAATAAAATAAAATATTGAAATATTGACTAACCCTTCATCCTCTTTTGCAGAGTGTATTTATAGAAGATGTTTTTCACAAAGAATATGTTTTCAGACTGGTAGGAAGGATTCATAGAGGCTTTCGCACCATTTAAATGAAACATCATCTGAAATATGCCGAAGGGAAAATCAAGCCGCACCCGCCTCCTCTTTATGCACACTTGATATCCCAAGGAATGTGGGATGCATTTTGCAACCGTCATGCGGAACAGAATTTTCAGGTACATTGTGTTTTGTTACACGTTGTGTAACATTTCTTGTATTCATCATGTGGATTGATAGGTTTTTATTTATGAAACAGAAAATAAGTGCTGAAAATAATGAACGGACTGCAAAACCAGCGTACCCCTACCGTAAAGCAATGTTGGGGTACGCTTCAATTGAAAAACAATTGGTATGTATTTTAGAAGTACTGTAATAATTTTATGTGACATAAAACAACACTGTAACCATGTTTCTCTGTTTATATCTAGATTGATGAAGCAAAATCTCAAGTCACTTCCATTCCACGCCATGTGCTATGGAAGGAGGCTCGTGTTAATAAAGAGGGGAAACTGATAGATGAAAACACACAAAAAGTGTGGGAAACATGTGTAACTATGACATAATATAAACTTGTTTTGCTTTAAATCACTATTACATAACGATGCTTACTTATTTTTTATCATATTTTCAATTTGACATAGTCACAGGAATCAAGAACACCTACATCGGATGCAGACATACTTTCAACGGCCTTGAAACAGCCAGAACAGTATGGCGGCATCAGAGGTGTGGGATTTGGGGTGTCACCCCGGACATATTTTCAGAAAAAAAAACAAGAGGATTAACAAACTAAAGAATTGCATTTAATGAGAGATAAAGTAGCTACCCTAGAATAACTAATCCAAACATTGCGAGAGATGCTAAAGAGTTTGATGGAGGAGAGGCGAAAAGAAAAAACAACTCAAGAACAACCCCCGCGAGAAGATCCACACCTCACCAGCTTTGAGGCGAGCCATTCCCCTCAAATACCTGACTTAACCGAGGTAATCAATGTTATAATATTCGTTTTTGTGAGATGTGAATCACATAGACACTTATACCTTTCATGAAAAGATATTCTGCAGGGTGAAAATGACAGTGATTTATATCTGTCAACTCCCACCCATCACCTTGTAGTGAGGGAAATGGTGTTCAATATGCATAATGACATGCTACACTCCAGAACACTTCCTACCAGTCATGTAAAAGTGTCGATTAACGTATCTCATGAGCCGAGCGCCGAGCTACCCAATCCAAATGACGATGACGACATTCATACGGTGGGAAAAGCTATTGGAACATTCGTTGCGTGGCCGTGGAATCTTGTAAAAAACATGTCGAGCAGGAGGTATTCATTTCTAGTTCATTTTTCAAGCATAACCTTTAACATTAAAATAGAAAATGGCTTAACTGATTAATGTTATTACAGAAGGATAAAATGGAGAAGCTAAAATGAAAGAGAGGCTCCAATATTGGATCAACCAACCAATCAAAATGATCTACTAATAGCGCATTCACCACGCCCGTTCAATATCCACATTTAATATCATTGCAAGCTCATATGGATATGAAAATGGAAGACGGAAAGAGTCATACAATTTTTTGTGAAAAATATATGTACAAAGTGGAAACAATATATTTCGTTAGTGCATACGCTGTTTCTGAGATCATCACATTCGACTGGCTAGGCGCCTCAGTTATAAATGTATACATGAGGTATGTTTTCATGATTTGATTTTATAGAAGTTGATATACTTTGATAATTATGGATAAATACATGTCATATTTTTCACAGGCGTATATATGAAAAACAATTGAACGGATTTTCCCGTGAATACAAATTTGTACTTGTTAGTCCTTACACCATTTCTACACAACGAACAGAAATAGATTCTAATTTTCAGGCTGAATTGATGTCAAATCTGCTCAGAACGTTTCAAAGAAGAATTACGACTGACATGATCTTTTTAATACCAATGATGCAAGGGTAAAACTCTATATTTTAATCATATCAATTATATTTTCATTTCTATCAGTACTTATTTCTTTTTGTGCTTTTAGGGAACATTGGATGCTCATTGTAGTCAATTTTGATACTCGAAAGATTTATTTTCTAGATTCACTGCATGGATATCCAACTAACCGACCACATATGATGGCGATTATCAATTTTTAATACACTAGATCTAACATTTTAGAACTAAATATCTAGTTATATAATTTATATTATCTTTTAATGAGGATTTTGTTATGATAGGGCGGTGTATGAATATCGTCTAAAGGCTGGAATGAATCCAGAGCATAAGGACGACAATGCCCACAAGATCTACAAATGGAGAAGTATCTGGGTATATATAATTATATTTCACTATCCAAATACATATCAAAAAAAATTACTTATTTTTCTCGATGTTTCTGCAGTGTCTGAAACAAACAAATGACAAGGACTACGGTTATTATGTTTGTAAATTTATGAAAGAGATCATATTTCATGAACAAACTACCATCCCTGAAGAAGAATTGTTGAAAATAATTACTACTTTATATAAAATAATTATTTATCCTTTTTTATTTATATTTTTTTAGTACTACTATGACTGTCGCAAAAACACTTATTCAGAAGATGATATAAATGTCTTTAGAAACGAATGGGCATCGTGCCTGATGGAAGTATGTAAAAAAATAGGACAATAAAGGTGAATTTCTAATAATTATGTCATATTTATATGGTCATTGATACCTCCCTTTAAACGTATTAAGAATCTATGATCTCCCTTTCTTATGTTTCATATCCTTAGATTAGTTAATTCCTACTACTTAGTTTGAAAATGACATAAACTTTGTAAAACAACACCAATGACATACGCCAAACTGAGGAAACACGTTCAGATTGTTTTGATACTTTAGGAAAACGATCCAAAAATCATTTTTGACATGTACAAATCGACCACACCTTAATCGACCGCACAGTGTGACCGGTATGGCTAAAAGTATCTGATATCATATTCAAATTGAGATAAACTTTGGAAAACAACACCAATGACATACGGAAAACCGAGCAAACGCGTTCGTATTTTTTTGATACTTTAGGACAACGATCCACGAGTCATTTGCGACGTGTATGAAACGCCCGCACCTCAATCAAACGCACGGTGTGACCGGTATGGATAAAAGTGTCTGATATTAGTTTCAAATTGAGATAAAATTTGAAAAACAACCCCAATGACATACGGGAAACTGAGGAAACGCATTCGGATTGTTTTGATACTTTAGGACAATGATCCACGATTAATTTGTGACGTGTATGAATCGACCGCACCTCAATCCGACGCACGATGTGATCGGTATGGCTAAAAGTGTCTGATATTAGTTTCAAATTGAGATAAACTTTAGAAAACAACACCAATGACATACGCCAAACCGAGAAAACGCATTCGGATTGTTTTGATACATTAGGAAAATGATCAACGAATCATTTTTGATGTGTATGAATCGACCACACCTCAATCGAACACACGGTGTGACCGGTATGGCTAAAAGTGTCAGATATCAGTTTCAAATTGAGATAAACTTTGGAAAACAACACCAATGACATACGGAAAACTGAGAAAATGCATTCGGATTGTTTTGATATTTTAGGAAAACTATCCACGAGTCACTTGGGATGTGTAAAAATTGACCGCACCTCAATACAACGCACGGTGTGACTAGTATGGCTAAAATTGTCTGATATCAGTTTCAAATTGAGATAAACATTGGAAAACAACATCAATGACATATGGAAAACAGAGAAAACGCATTCGAGTTGTTTTGATACTCAAGGTCAATGATCCAGAAGGCATTTGTGACGTGTACGAATCTACCGTACCTCAATCCGATGCACGGTGTGACCGGTATGGCGAAAAGTGTCTGATATCAGTTTCAAATTGAGATAAACTTTGGAAAACAACACCAATGACATACGGAAAACTGAGAAAACGCGTTCGTATTGTTTTGATACTTTAGGAGAACGATCCACGAGTCATTTTTGACATGTACGAATCGACCGCACCACAATCCGACGCACAGTGTGACCGGTATGGCTAAAAGTGTTTGATATCAGTTTCAAATTGAGATAAACTTTGGAAAACAACATCAATGACATACGGAAAACAGAGCATACGTGTTCTTATTGTTTTGATACTTTAGTAAAACTTTCCACGAGACATTTGTGACGTGTAAGAATTGACCTCACCTCAATCCGACACACGGTGTGACCGGTATGGCTAAAAGTGTATGATATCAGTTTCAAATTGTGATAAACTTTGGAAAACAACACCAATGACATATGACAAACCGAGAAAATGCATTCGGATTGTTTTGATACTTTAGGAAAATGATCCATGAGTCATTTGTGATGTGTACAAATTGATCGCACCTCAATCTGACGCACGGTGTGACCGGTATGGATAAAAGTGTCTGATATCAATTTCAAATTGAGATAATCTTTGGAAAACAACACCAATGACATATGGAAAACCGATAAAACGCATTCGGATTGTTTTGATACTTTAGTAAAACGATCCACGAGTCATTTGTGACGTGTACGAATCAACCGTACCTCAAATCGATGCACAGTGTGACCGGTATGTCTAAAAGTGTCTGATATCAGTTTCAAATTGAGATAAAATTTGGGAAAAAACAACAATGACATACGGAAAACTGAGGAAATGCATTCAGATTGTTTTGATACTTTAGGAAAACGATCCATGAGTCATTTGTGACGTGTACGAATTGACCACACCTCAATCCGGCGCATGCTGTGACCGATATGGCTAAAAGTGTCTGATATCAGCTTCAAATTGAGATAAACATTGGAAAACAACACCAATGACATACGCCAAACCGAGGAAACATGTTCGGATTGTTTTGATACTTTAGGGAAACGATCCATGAATCATTTGTGACGTGTAAAAATTGATCGCACCTCAATCGACCACACGGTGTGACCAGAATGGATAAAAGTGTCTGATATCAGTTTCAAATTAGGATAAACTTTGGAAAACCACACCAATGACATACGAAAAACCGATCAAATGCATTTGGATTTTTTTGATACTTTAGGACAACGATCCACGAGTCATTTGTGACGTGTATAAATCGACCGCACCTCAATTCGACGCATGGTGTGACCGGTATGGCTAAAAGTGTCTGATATCAGTTTCAAATTGAGATAAACATTGGAAAACAACACCAATGACATACGGAAAACTGAGAAAACACGTTCGGATTGTTTTGATACTTTAGGAAAACGATCCACTAGTCATTTGTGACATGTAAAAATTGACTGCACCTCAATCTGATGCACGGTGTGACCGATATGGCTAAAAGTGTCTCATATCAGTTTCTAATTGAGATAAACTTTGGAAAATAGCACCAATGTCATACGCCAAATCGAGAAAACACATTCGGATTGTTTTGATACTTTAGGACAACGATCCATGAGTCATTTGTGACTTGTACGAATTGACTGCACCTCAATCCGACCGACGCACACTGTGACCGATAAAGCTTTTCATTAGATAAAGAATGAGTATTTATTAAATGAGATAAATCAATCAAAAACATATTGATTTTACATTATTCCCTTTCATTGTTATGAAAATGAAAACTTTTGAGTTTAAAATTTCATATTTTAGTTTCACATTTCCATATTAATGTATTATTTCATATTACTATTTTAATTTCATTCATTTTTGCATTACTAACATAATATTTGTTTTTTTATATAGGTGAATTTTTTTCCTTGAGTTCCGATGCTTTGTTCGGCAACAAACACTGTCGAGAGCAGATCACGGATATCAAAGGATGAAACATGAATGTTTATAACTACTGTTGAATAATTTTAAATGTAACCATTAAAAACAATGTTTGAAATGTATATAGCAATGCGTTCTTTTGTATTCATGATGTTAAGTAAATGTATATACCGTTGTAGGTCAAAATATTGGGTGTGGGTGCTATGGTGTGTAGGTGTGCATGTGCTACATTGTGCAGGTATTCTGGTTTGTAGGTGTGCAGGTACTTTTTTGTAGGTGCAGGCGATGGGGCCATTATCAATGCTTTTTTAGCACTGATAAAGGACACCTTTAACAGTGATAGAGGAGCGCTGATAAAGGAACCCTTTATCAGCGCTCCGTTAAGCGCTGATATAGGAGACCATTATTAGTGCTAAAATAAGCGCTGATAAAGGGGTCCTTTATCAGCTCTTCTCGGAGTGCTGATATAGGAGACCTTTATCAGCACTAAGAGAAGCACTGATAAATGCGGTCCTTTATCAGCGCTTTTTTAGCGTTGATAAAGGTCTCCTATATCTGCGCTTCTCGGAGCACTCATAAAGGGGACCCCCCTTATCTATTCCGGCATTAACAGCGATTTTATAGTGCTGTTAATGATGGTTTTTAGCGCTGATAAAGGGGCAGGTTGTATTAGTGTGCTCAAAACTGGAGGAATGAAAGGGATTGATGGATTGAGATTGAGGAGATGTTGTTAAAGTAAGAACAAGTTTTGAACGCTCAGGAAGAAAATCTTGATGCTCAGGAAGGAAAGCTTGAAGCTCAGGAAGAAAAGCTTGAAGCTCAAAGTACAAGAATAGTTGTGTTAGAGAAGCAAGCCGAGGAAGATCATAAGCACTTGAAGAAGATAAAAACTATTCTCAAGGGTCTCATGGCAAAGGAAAAAGATCCAAAATAAACAAATCTGATCTATTTTTGTATCTTAACTTCCTTGTTTATGAATTTTCAAACATAATGAAAATCTTTCTTGCTTGACTATTTTGTTGATGTTACTAATTTTTCAGTTACTTTTTTATCTTTTCCATTCCCTCGAATTATTTTTGAAAATAACAAAGGGGGAGAAGGAAAGAGAACCCTAACAATGGGGAAATGAAAAAAGAACCTTAACAAAGGGTGAGAAAGAAAAAGAACTCTAGAAGAATTTATCTAAGGGGGAGTGTTTCATTAAATAAGGAATTCTTATTCTTAATTAAATATCATTCCGGATATCTAGAATACGATCCTTAGAGTTTCAATGCCTAAGGGGGAGTTAGTCGTATTCATCAACATCCATAAGCAAAGGGAGATAAGCCTTAATGTTTTTTCTTTCTTCTTAGACATTCTTTTTCGTAAGGATGTTTGTGCTTTCCAAAAAGGCGGATATTGTTGAGTCAATAAGGTTTTCTTTATGAAATTTCCATTCATTCATGTTTTGAAATTCATAAACACATTATCTTTAAGGAAAATCGCTTTTATAAGGAAAATTTCTTTTATAAGGAAAATTTATTTTATGATGAAAATTGATTTTATAAGGAAAATTTCTTTTATAAGGATCATCGATTTTGTAAAGAAAATTATCCTTGTCATTTTTTTCATTATCTATATCCATATATTTCTTAAGTATAAGAATCAGATTCATTTCTATATTCTCGGAATCGTTTAAAACTTTGATATGAAACATTCTGTTTTAGGCTCCAAATTCTGGATGAGAACTGTAATGAAGTTCCACTCCAAATTCTGGATATGAACTCTAATAAAGTTCCACTCTGAATTCTGGATACAAACTCTCATGAATTTCGACCCCAAAATCTAATGACGGATTCAGATTACAAATTCTCATTACAAATTCTCATTCTGATTTCTCATTCTGAATTCTCATTCCGAATTCACCTATTAAATAGAATCTAATCATCTTTCTTTTACACACCCTGAATTTATTTAGACTCCGAATATTATTTTTTACTTAGACTCCAGACTGTCATTTTTCTTACACTGTTATAATTTGTCTACTCTTTGACATTTTTTTACACTCTAAACCTTCACTCCGAACTTTTTTGTTTGACATAAAATGATGTCGTGCATTCTGTTACACTTGGTTTGTTATAAAACGATGTCCTCTATTCTGTTTTAAACTAACCGTTGGTTAAGTTACACGTGTACAGGTCCCTCCGATTTTAAGAAAAATATGACTGTTGGAAAGGAGGCCGACCTTGCCTACAAATAGGAGCTCATTTGAAAGTGCTCAATATAAAACAAAGTTGGATCGATCTAGAGACCACATGCTGCTAAGGTGATTTCTAGAGAGAGAAATCTTTTCTTGCCATGTGCGTACTGAACCGCTCGTTCAGTATTTGCTTCGTGTGACTCTGAATGTTAATGATTACATTCGAGGACTTCCGGGGATAGGAAGATAGAGGTGCCAACTACCTTGAAGTTCGAGGTATTCCTTGATGAGGAAGACAGAGGTTCCAACTAACTTGAAGTTGATGGCTTGTAGGGATAGCAAGACAGAGATTCCGATATTCGTATCGAGGGCTTACCCTGGTGTGGGTAAGACATACATTCTTGAAAGTATAAATCAAGGGACCTTTATCCAAGGTTGTTGGATACCCTTCTCTTTGGGTTAAAAGACTTATAAATTGTTACTTGTATTTTTACTACTTGTTTTTTTCCGATGCATTTTGTATTATAAGGAAAGTATAAATTTCTTATACTTCATTACTTGTACTTTGATAAATTTAGATTCTATACCCTTTAAGGTATAATCTCATATTGTAATCTTTAGTTAAGTATCAATATCTGGATCCATATTTCCGGAACCTACTTTCGGAATATCTTTCTAGTTTTAAGCAAGTACATAGAACTTGAAGTTTATAACTTCATTCATTATTCCAATTTTTCAATTGGTGTTAGAGGTGTTGTGAATTTTCTCAGTTTAACTTTGTTAAACTTAGATCTTTCCTTTGTTTGAAGAAAATTTTAAAGTATACAATTCACCCCCCTCTAGTATATTGAGCATCTACATCATTATTTCGATCCTACAATATCATTCGTTATCAACACGTTTTATTTGTATAAAATATTACATAAAGTATTTTAAAATTTTATAATACTTTTCATATAAATAATGTTAATGACTATGTTATAATTTCATAATTTAAAAAATTATAGTACTGATAATATTTTTCATTATAACATTGGTGTTGTATAATACAAATAGATGTTCTATATAACATTCCCCTTGTTTGTTCCTTTTAAATGTAATGTTTCACTTAGTTCATTTCAATACATAACCAAAATTTAAATTTATTCAAAAAACGATAAATAAAAACTCGAGGTGTCACATGATGACATACCAAAAACTGAGACACATACTATATAATATACCATTTCATCTAATCACAATGAAATACTTGTCAATGACCCTATATATCTCTATAATACAAAAATTAATAGAGAATGATGATCATTGATCTTCATCCATTAGCAGCTTATTTATATATTGTACTAAAATGGTACATAATTAGTTGTTGAACAATATCATTACATCACAATCATGATTAAACATTCTAAAATATCTCACCTTCAACTAATGATCCAAATCCATATTATGTGCCTCTTTAATATCCACATGGATGGTCAGTTGAATATTCAATTAAGAAATACACTATTTATCCCATTTCATCATTATTTTAATTTATATCTTAATAAGTATATATATATAAGATCATGGCCAATCCTTGAAATGTACAAACTATCATGGTATTTCCATCATAGATCATTAATAGCCCTGATTTCATTCTTAATATTTATATTAATTAAATCAGCATAATCAATAATTAGATCAAACCATATTCTATATAACCTATTAAATTAAATATATGTGAATATAAACATAATTATATCATAATCTATATATTTTTCACAGTGTTGAGCATAATTTTAATTCCTTTACATCTTCAATAAAAAATATTACTTTTTTTTACTCCAAATTATGAATAAATTAATTTTTTAAATTCTTTTTCAATTTCACGAAGGCATAATATTTCACCGTATAGTTCTACATGAATTTTAATCACAATAGAGTTTTTTCTACATAAAAATAGAACACAAACCCTTCACCACTAAAGGGTAATGTGAGAAAAATTGTAATTACCAAACATACTTTCAACTCCTATAAATTTTCCTCAAAATCATCTACCTATATAAATTTCAATCCATTTTATGTGAACATGGTAATAGGAATATATATCCATTAAAAATTATTTAAAATTTATAAATAGTTTCCATCCAAAAAATAACACTACATATCTTAGTTATATTGGTTGGTCTATGACATTTTTCAATAACTTATTGTAAATGGTAAATATATACAGCCATTCTTTAGGTTATATGACCCTAGAATGAAAACTTTTATATCCAAGAATAAAAATTTTAAAATTTGGAATACAAATTATCATTCCGGAGTGTCTCCAACATAACATCCAAATGATTATCTAATTATCCCATTCTCATTTAATATATAACAATATCATGATAAATTCAATTCAATACTAATTATAGTAATATCTAAAGACTAGACATGTTTGATCCATGATGATTATGGGGAAATTTTTGTGCCTTCATGTTATTACTATAAATTTAAAAATCCCAATCCTTGTTTGTAAGGATATATTCAATATATTCTCTTTATTGACCCTCAATTAATGTCATACAGAATGTTAGTAAATCATGAAAAGTTGATTATCTCCATGATGTTCATTATGAATGTTATCTATATGGGGTAATGTATACTTATTCATGATATTTATCTTGTCATGTAATCAATTATCATTTTAAGATGTATTTAACCATCTTTCTTCCTAAGAAAAAGAATAGTTGTGTCCTATGCTGTCACACTTAGGAAAATGAATACTTTATGATTACTATTAGGGAGTATTTTTTTCAATTCATTTGACTTCATTGCGTCTATTTTATATGGGTACATTGAAATAGATGTATCACCATGTAATAGTTATATTAAAAAATCCTCATCATGATTTAAGGAATACTATTCTAGTCATTAAGAAATACATCATAATATTCCATACAAATAAAAATATAATTGATGTTGATTTTCTACCCGCACATTTAAGATAATTATCCCTCATTAATAGTTATTCAGACCCATATAATGGATGTTAAATCAATTAGATATTCATATTCATTATCTTCCCAAGAGAATATCGTAGGATGATTTAGAATATCAAACATGAAATCCCTATCTAAGAAAACTAATATGGGATATATATAGAGAGTATCAATACATTCCCAAAACACATAAAATTCAACAAGAGGGAGTATTCCATGATTTAAAACAATAAAACTATGACACAATTCTATCATAGACGAGTTAAATACCTGATATTTGATAAAGATAGCATTAATATTCATTACAATTAACCTATTGCCTAATTTCTTTTATTTTGTGATGCGATACCATTTAAAATAATTAGATATCAAAGAGTGCGTAGTGATGGAATCCAATATTATATTTTTAATTCTATAGTGGATGTTAGGTTTAAACATCACCCCATATTACTCTTAAATAACTTAATTTATAATACTAAAGGCCTTTCCTTTATCTTTATTCAAAGGGGCGTTGTGAGGCCCACCATCCTCATTTTCTCTTTTAGTAGGGAACTAATAATTCTTAATCATATTGTATCTAAAACATTTAACATTATTTGTTGAATTATTCTTCACATATGTTAAATTTATTAACCCTTTCATACTACTATTAATCTTTTTAGCTTAATGGAAACACTTTACATAATTGATTCTTTCCAAAATTCCTTTTCAATAACATTCCTTGTGGTTCCCTCTATTTTATCATAATTTAAGAAGTTGGAAATTATTTCTATCCTATTTTTTACTATTCTTGCTTCATTGAATTTTCATTTTTTTAATTATTGACACTAAAATAAAGAATAATATATAGAGTACCCATCCTTCATTTTTACCTTAAGATAAAATTGAACGATTTATTCATAATTAAAAAGGTTTTGTTTGTTTTAATAATTTTAAAGTCTTCTTTTAATTATCCTAAATAATTGAACAATTGTTCTCACTATGTTAGTTATAAAGACATAATTGTACCTTTTAAATAATATAAATATCATTATTTAGGAATAATGTACATGTAATCAATCTATTTTTCCCCAAAAATCCCTCTCTATCATAGTTTGAATAGTTATAGTAAAGTATTTATTCAATAATTCCATCGTAAAATCCTCACATTTTATTGATTTTATTTATTATAATTTTTCTCATGTTCTTAATAATAGTGCATCAATGATTGGATTACCTTTATAATTGATATACTTCTTAAAAATCATTCCATTTATTAGAAAATTGAATAACGAAATAAATATTGTCCATTGAATTCATCCATTACTCAGCAAATAGAAATTAAAAAGTCCAGACAATGAATGTCTATGTAGTCACATAAAGGCTCATTGGATTTTTTCACTACCCATATTGCATTTGGGGGATCAACATGGTTCACAATATTTCTCAACAATTGGGAAAGTTATGTTATCATAGTCATAAATTGTTCATATCACCTCTAAATCCAATTGGTTTATCATGAGTACTATCATTTAATTGGAAATCACATTCATTTTTCACATAATTACTCATGGAGCTATCCATTGGTGAAAATATAAGAACAAGATTCTTTGGTTTTCAAACATAAAAAATATGATTAATCAGTCATATAACAATAAAAATTATTATTATGATGTTCTAAATAAAGAAACCTTATTTCATATTTGGAAACTCTAATTTAATCTCATATCTCTATGACTTATCATTAGTTTTAACATGCGTTATCGTCTAATTTTCCATAACAGTTCATAATGATATTGTGAATTAACCAAAGCATATCACTCAGATTATCTAGCCAGGTGTGTAGTCTTAATCCCTTTAATCATTCACCAATGATGATTGAGTGAATGGAAAATCCACCACATTTATTAATTTTACCGATGAATAACATTAAAAAATTAATAAATCATTCAAGAAGAATATTCAAAAAATATTGAAATTATAAATACTCAATTATTGTAACGGTTTACCCCTATTAGAGACGATGTAAATAATAAATAAACGTCAAAATTCATCAATAATATATCCTATAATGATCATCATATTACAACCAATTTAGGCGTATCATAATTTTATACATCCATAAAACCCTAGGGATGTAAAATATAAGATGTTTTGATATCATATTCGTAATAAAGGTTAACATAAGATATAATAATAATTAGATCCTAAGATAATAATAAGGGTTTTTTAACATAATGAAGTTCATATTGTCATCATAAAATATTTAAAACAACATATTCATATATCATAAACTCAAAAATAATATCATATTTAGGAACATGATTGATAAGTGTGGGAAATAAGTACACAATATTCAAGAGTCAAAAAATAGGAATTTGTATTCATAAGAATAGAAAATTATAATCGTATCTAGAAAGATATTCAAAATCATCTTCCTTTATAATATTCTATTTATAACTATAATTGTTCATACTCATGCATTAAAATTGTTAAAATATTCATTCACTATCTTGTCTAGGCATAATCCTGTGATAATATCGAGAATCAGTAAAAATTGAACATAAAAATGTGAAGAAAATTATATTCAACAATTTCTACAACTATCATCACCATTTAATTTGAAATCAATATCTCATTACCCAATTCATATGAGGGATAAGAATGGCCCAACCATTGTAGAATAATTATACATTCATAAATAAACAAAATAGTCTATAAAAAATTCAACATTTTATCATATGTTAATATGTGGTAATGAAAATAGTTTTCATTAATATGTAATAATCTGGGTCAATAAAAATATTGAAAAATAATAAGAATCATATCATTAGATCATGAACCCTATAATGAACACGTTACATCAATGTATTTTTCCATAGATAAAAATAACTTTGAAAATATCATTTAAATTATTTTGTGGTAAATACTATATTAATTTCAAAATTTTAGATCCTAATATTTAAAAAAAAATTATATTGTGTAAAACATGAAACATTGATCCTAAATGGAAAATGAACTAAATTATTTAAATATAAATAGGGTGAAATATTTGTTAAATTAATAGTTATGAATGTGATAAACAAAATTTCCAAAAGTATATAACCAAAACATTGAGTATAATGAAAATATTCTCAAAATTTATTAATAAGAAATAAAAAAGTAAATATAAAGAATAAGTGATAAAGCAATTAGAAATGACCTCATCCACCTAAAAAAAGGTATAAATATCATAATACGACAAATCATTTCCATAATCAGTGTCACTAGAAGGATCCCATTCAGATTGAGATTAATCATGTATAAATATAATAAGATGTTCTATGTAGACCTTCCTATAAATTATTGAAGAGGATCTATTAGACACATTACTAGGAAGGATAGAATAATCCTCGCATAGTCTCTGCTTTGAGGGAACAGTGGTAATGCCCTCACCGTCAGTCATTTTTTTTTGTAACTCAAGACTGCTTCCATAAATAAATAATTCCCACCACTACCTGAATCATTATGAGGTGTACCATTACCCCGTTACTCCTTATAAAAGTTCCCCAATTTCATATATAATTCATACTATTGAATGATCTTCTAGATTTCCTAATGAGAATCAACACATTGTGGTGAATCAATCTGGTTGGAGAAATCAACCTTAGAATGATCATTGATCATCAACATTGAAGACCATGAAGGTGTTCCCTATATGAGATATAATATTTATCAAAAACAATCGAAGGGTTCTAGGGGCCACTGTGATATCTCTTTGGATACATATCAACCAACAAACACTTGCCTTTACGCTTAGACACCTGAGAGTCAGATTTCCCAGAAGTCATCACATTAGCCATAGTGGAAATTGGATCCATGAGTGCATCACCATAATAAACAATGGGGTTTTGAAAATCCTAATCATTAATCTTTTACACTTATGTAAAGTATAGGTTTTATATATGTATAATATAAAATCATTGGTTATCAATTTATTAGTAAATGAAATATGAATAATTTGAATATAAAAGAAATGTCTTTTTATAAACAATTCAAGCACACCATGAATTTTTTATCTTAATAAATATAATTATTCATTATTGTTGATTTATTATTAAAATTTTTATATATTATATATTTAATAATATTTTATATCATTCATATAATTTTTTTTTCATGGGATAAAAAAAATCCAATTTTTTACTTAAAAATTGTATTCTTCTAAAAATCATTATCTTATGTGTTTTTCAATTATATTAAAAAAATTTCTTTCAATTTTATAAAAATTATTTTCAAAAATAAAATTTTTGAATTAATTATGTAAAATTAATATTTTTTTGAAATTAGATAATTTTTTTAAAAGGCGTTATTTATACATGGATAGTGAAAAATACATCTATTTTTAAAAATTCATTCTTTTCAAAAAAATTGTATTTTAAAAGTACCATTATGTATTGAACTTAATATAAATGTAAGATAAAAAATATTGGTTTTTATTTAATATAATTAAAATATAAATCATTTTACACTATATTATGATATAAGTTTATTTTAAGGGTTAAAACACATTTTTCGAAAAAATGTTTTTAGGTGCGTATTATTTATCCATTTTAATTATTTTATTGAACCAATAATATTGAAATATTTTAATAAAATATCTATATTATATATCAAAATATTTTATTTTATATCCATAAAATTATGATCACTATAAAAAATGTTATTGTAATATAATTATAGGGTTGAAATAGGCATTTCCTAAGAAATTATTTTTCAATGTGATTTGAGGGATTGATTTTTAAATTAAATTCATTTAATTATTTGACTCTAATTTGGATGATTTTGTTAAATATTTATAAAAATAATAAATTTGATTATAAATTAAGATCAATATAATTTTTTCATAACAATTATTAGAGTAATTAAAATTAATTTACTTCGATTATGGTTAAAATGTGGTACTGCGTCTTACATGTGCTTGTTTAAAAATTAAATTGACACAAGCAAGATTTTTTAATTTTATATATTATTTTAAATATTAATAATAATTATTTTCTTGTTATTTAATATGTCTACTTTTTTTTAAATGAAAAATTTCTTTTGTAAAAAAACTAATTATAGTGGAGAAAATCAAAATGGTAAAAGTAAGAAAATAAAGAGATTAAAGAATAACATATTTGTAAGTTGGATATTATTTTTTGGAAGATTTTATTTACCATAACATATCTACACTACATTATTTATAAATTTTTAAGTACTTTAATGTGAGAGTGAATTAATTTATTGAATATTTTTTTGGTACTTAAAAATAATGCCACTAATCCTCAATTATAAAAGGGACCTATCTTATCACCCTTATTCAAGAAAATAAATACATTTGGCTTGATAAAACACAAGAAATAATATCTCCCAAAAAAAATTTGACACATTATGTTAACGTTCATCTTCGTAGAAGACCATCCATGTGTTCTTTAATAAGATATCTAAAGAGTGTTTTTCAAGGTGAATATTATAGACTGATTGTATTCCTTATTTTTTTCTTCTTATTTTTCCACCATCAATTATGTATTAATAAATAAAAAATAATAACACAATTATATCTCACTTACTAATATTAGTTTTATTAATATAAAAAAATTTATCTATATGAAACTCTATGAAAATGAATACAAAGCCATCGCACATCTGTACGGTAAGCTACTACCTCATGACCTGATGTAACTTGTTTTTAATCACTAACCCACAAGTCTAATAATAATGATAGATGTAATGAATATATATATTTATATATGATACTTATGTAATGATATCAATTCATTAAAATTAACATATCATCCACTTCCATTCCCTTTCACCCAATATGGGAATGATATCCTTCTACGTTCATACCTATGACCAACACTCTGTACGAAGTGATGTGATTAATTTTCCAAATACAAATATCATGAATTGTTTTAATAATTTACCAACTGAATATATAAAATATTTTAAAATTATAATATTATTCTATAAATTATTGATATATATCTTATCAAAAAGAACGAGAACATTGGAAACAAAACATGAGTAAGCGAAGTAGTTTTAACACGAAACAATGGTAATAATGATATATTATTAAAAAAGGATTAATATAAGTTATAATAATATTATATAATTTATATTATATTTTAATAGGATTCTATAATAAAAATATATTTTTAAATACAATATACATGCGTTAAAAGTATGTTCAACTGAATTAAAACATTAAGTAATAGATATTGTATCTATTTTCCTTCACTGGGGAAACGATTATTGTTGTGCATATATTTTATAATATGAGGTGTATATAAATAATATTTTACATATTATTTCGTGAATAATTAATATTAAATTTTATTTTATGTATCCATTTGGATTGTTTCATTGAGGGCATTTTACTAGAAATTTATCTTGTTCAAGTGTTTCATAATGCAATTTTTTTTCATAGGGTTACATTACATCTTCATTGTTATTAAAATTATAAAAATTTGTTTCTAATTAATCATTAACATTTTATATTTCATCTGTAGTTTTTTTCATTTCTATTTATATTTTATATATAATAAATTTATTAATAAATCACTACGTCATTGGTATGATCATTATAAGAGATCTCATATCAATATATACTATATTGATCCATAATTGGTTTTATGCATATATTTATTTATATAATGTGTATATTTTACCCCTTTTATGTGTTATATGTATATTAATGTTAATATATGATACTTTGGATGGTGTTTCTATCATGGGTGTTGTATTATAATATTAGCCAAAGTTGTAAGTGATTTATATTGTAATATCATATTAATCATGATGGTTCATGAATGAGTTTTCATTCAATGATGTTATTTGGTAATTTTATAACAATACTATTTAATTTTCATCTTATTTGATTATTCATGAATCTTTCTAGTAATAGTAACATTTTCCACTCTTTGGTAGTAAAAATGGTTGAGAAAAACTTTTTAAGGAAATCAGACTTTATTACTCCTTTTGGTCAAAAATCCTTTATCTTGATGATCCTTGTTTTCAAAAAACATTTTCAAAAATTATTATAAAATTCTCCCAAAAATAATATGGTCAGTTTTGAAAATAAAAAATTTATAAAAATAATAAAAGGAATATTTCTATTATTTTCCAAAAAATGTAATTTTTATTTATCTTGAAAAAATATAAAATCAAAATTAGTTTTATTATACTTAGAAAGTATATAATTTCAAATCATCATGACCAATAATTTATTTAATGATTCCTATACATGTTTACAAGGTTCATTTCGGTGAATTTTTTTCCTAAAATTCAACAAAATTTTAAAATGGATTTTGAATGGTAAAAGGATATTATCAAAGAGAAACTTTTAATGGTATTAATATTTTACATCATGTCACCAATTAAAATACCACATTATTTGAATTATACAATCCTGGGGATGTGATTTAATGATACAATCATTATAATTTTTCTGGATCGTTTATGATAATTTTTTTGAATGAATTATTGAAATTAAAAAATATCCTTATTTTGGTGGTTGTAAACATTATATTGAAATATTCACTTTATTGTGATTTTTTTTCATTTTTAAATAAACATCTAGTAATAATTAATATTTATTGTTTCAAGGATATGGTTATTTCTTAAATATTATACCATTTGTACATATGGTTTTTACATTGAATGTTTTTTTGATTAACTAGGGAAATATTGAAAAAAATTTATTCATTACATAATAAAGATATTTATTGATAAGGAATATTTTTAATGAACTTAATGAATAATTCAATGTTTAATAAATGATTTAAAAATGTTGTGATGGGAGAGACTCAAAATTATATAATCCCCTGATGAATTATCACGTCGTATGAGACAAATTTGTATTCTTTCATTATATGGGGGTTTACCAATATTTTATAACATTAATGGTGTAATGTCTTAGTCAATTATATAACCTATTTTCTTAGATCATGAAATACAATACTATTTGTATCCTTTATAGATAATTTGTTTTTTATTATCCACAATATTATTATATTATTATTATTATCATTGGATTAATTTTTTTCTCATGTTATTAATGAAATGGAATGCGTGTTTAGTTATTTAATATGATATATTGATTATGTCATACTAATCCTGATAATCATGTTCATAATTAAATGGAATCAGTGTTAGGTTATTTTCTATTCCAGATTTAGAGTAACTAATTTATTAATAATATCTTATATTATACAAAACACTTATTAAAAATCAATGATAATCCCTATTTATTTTCCTTTCCAATTGATATGAATTATGAATAATTCAATGAGTTCAATGATGTGTAATTTTAATGTTCACTTTGATGTAATTTTATTTTTTCATATATAATTAAAAAATCATGTATGTTTTAAGGTACTCAATTTTTCATTCTAATAATTTTAAATATCGCTAGGATTTTTTCCAGAGTTAGGCGCTGCGACTGTGTGAGCTAATAAGGCTTAGTGTGCCCAAAATTATTTTTCAGAATTATATTAAATATATTAATATATAAAGTGAACTTTTTTCTCTAGAAAAGTGTAATAAATACTAGATGGTGGAATTTAAAAAATATAATATGGTAATATAATTTTTAAATTGTGGGTTTTAGCCTATGAATGAGGTAACCTTTGTCATCATCGGGCGTTTGTGACATAGTTTTCATGGGTGTGAATCAATAAAATAAATAACTAAATTGATTTATTTTATTTGTAATTAATAGAGTGACATGGTATATTTTTATATATATATTTAGGTTTCAACCCTGAGGATAGGCACATAACCATGGGATTGATATGAGTCGTTATAAATAATTTTTTGGAGGATCATTGGAAGACGATGCCAGATTATGACATGTAGCATGATTCCTAGTGGAATTAATAGTTTTTTATTCTTGGATGAATACTGTTCAACAACCCTGAATTTCTGTGAAAATCCAGACTACATGATATGTAGTCCTAGAAAATCATTTCATGGATTCCATTTTTTGTAAAAATCGGGGTCGAATGTAGATTAATGTATAAAACACAGTTAAAATCATGAAATAGTTCTTGTTTTCATTTGTTGACAAGATCAATGTCTGCAAGTGGTATACAGCCAAAAGGACATGTTGAGTAACATTCCATGGTTGCCTAGTCACACTCCATATAACATAGAGTAGTTAGCACTACTTTTATAAGTAGTACATTCTTAGTTGGCCAAGTGTCTGAACAATTTGTATACTTGGGATTTACACATAAATTCATTGTACACCTATGGATCCATTAACTCAGTGATGACCATATACACAGACATTAGCTGGTGTACACAAGCACATGTTGAACATCATACCAAGTGATAGAGAGTCATCGATATGTTGTGTACATCAAGAGATGTGATATCTATTATTAAAAAGTGAATTTAATGTGATTGAGATACACATGAAATGATTGAAATAGTGAGACATTCCATGTACCCATAGGTTCATATCATCTACTATTTTAGCATAGGATGGATTCTTGTTTCTTCCAATATTTTCATCACTATGATCTTGTGTTAGATTCACTGGACCAATAATGGTTGAGTGTGTCCCTTTGTCCAATACCAATAGGGTTTTGTGTAGTATCCCATATACGTTATTTAGGGTGATGCCTATGTAGCTTCATGAAGATTTACGCATTGAGGGAGAGTTTCTTTATTCAAGAGTTATTTTTTTCAAACTACTTAGACTATTGATTCAGTGTCTTAGATAATGTATTCCAATGAGTGTTCCAAAATTATCCTCATTTCATTCATGTTTTCATATATATGGTTTTTTTGTATTTATATGACATGAAAATTATTAGGAATCAATCCCTTATCTAGGATTTTATTTTCTAATAGGTTCTGGTGTCCCCTAGTGATCCATTGTTATTGAGCCCCGATTTTTTATGATTTAATCCTTTAGATAAGGTGTAGATTGATCGAGTGTGTATCTCAGATAAACCCTCTTAGATTTCTATGTGATTCATCATAGATATACATGACGATTTTGGCCTCTAGGATGATTTTCATTAGAGGATGTATATCTCATCATGATGTTTACCCCAAGATGAGCATGTTATTGTTTTTTCACTTCATGAGGGAAGGCATGGTTCATGGAGTGTCATCTTCATGACTAATGTTACCATGAAACCTTCATAACTACTATAGGTTGGAATTATTGTTATAAAATTAGCTTGATATTTTATATTTATGTTGTATATATTTAGATGTTTTATGGTGTGTCTCACATTATAATGGACATGTCATGTGCTCTTCTAACTACACTTGATACACTTAGTTTTTCTTTTTTTTGGGTGTCCTACTATGTATTTTTAGAACCACCATTTCATAGGAGATTCCAATGATTTTCGTGTCATTTGAAGATAACATGAATTTTTTACATACTCTTCATAGGACCAAGAGATGGTGGTCCAGTTTGGGCTTGGCAGAGAAAGGTATATACTAGGGTTTTATTTGACACTAGTCCCCTCATTCTGGACATGTTGGAATGAATTTACCATTTTCGGTGGGATTTTATTTGGCACCATTTGTGTTCTTAGTGCCCTTTTTCATACACTAGTAGTTGTATTTTTTATGTATGAAATCTTATTAACCAATTATTTTTTATTTTATCATTGAATTTTCTAGGATACAGGTTTGTAAATATGGGTACATTAGTCTAAGACATCATAGAATACCCTACATAAAATAAATAAGGAAATAGGTGAGATAGATATCCAACTAGTGAAATATACATGGAATTAAATCCTGTAATGTGATTCAAGAGGCATTACAAAAAATCATAAATAGGTTGATCATGATTGAGGATATATGGTATAATAAAAATAAATCATAAAATCATGGATTCATAAACATGTGGAAAAATCATAATTCATAACATTGTAGTAATATGTATAAGAAAAACATCCATGAAATAAATAACATTGTCTAACCTCAATAACAACCATCTTATGAAAATGATAATTTCCATAAAAATATTTTCTTATGTAAAAAATTCATGCACCATACATAGTATCTCATGAGATAAAAACATTACCCAATTCATTAGAGGGATATAATGAACATATTCATCATATCATATTATAAATATGAATATGCATTTAACAAGAGTAAAAAATTTATACATAAATTATAAGAATGATATAACCCAAATAATGAAATGTGTCCCATAACATTACCTTAGGACATAAACATAGGAAATAACACATATATTGTGAAGAAAATAATGAAAAATAATAATTTTTATTTTATTTTGTATTTTTTAAAAACAAATCCTTGAAACATGTATATCAAAAAAATACAAAATAAAATATGGGTAAGAATAAAAACATACCTCATCGGTAATAATTTTAAAATTAAAAAAAAGGCTATTTAAGAAAATATTCTCCCCATGAAAAAAATAATTTTTCCACAAAATGTTTTCAAAAATTAATAATTTATTCACGAATATATAAATTATAAATATAAATTTCATGAGGATATACATAACATGGAATTATGCATAGGGATGTTTCATTATTGTGATCACATAAAACAATGAATTTCAGAGAGTACTTAAAAATGTTTTATTAGAAACAAATATAGGTAAATTAAAAATAATTATATATTTAAATAATACCAACCATAAAATTATATGTGTTATTAGATATTATAAGGGAATAAAAATTGAGAAAAATAAAGGTATTTTCTAACTTAAAGGTAATTACTTATGTTCAGGGGATCCCTTAACTGAGGTAATAAATCATTTTAATCTTTAAATTAACGTCCAATAAAATCAAATATGTTTATGAAAATCATTTCATATAAAAATATAATAAAATATGTTCTTTTAAAGTTATATTTACCATAATTTTGTTTAACTTATTTCATTGTTTCAACTTATGTTGGTTATATTATGTTTTTAAGTCAAATTCTCTAAAATAAAAATTTCTTGTCAACCAATGTAAAATTTATCTAAAATAGTTAATCATATCTTCAGTTTTATATTATTGTTTATTTATTGTTTCATTATCACTGTATTTATATAGGTTTATATGTTTTCCATGAATTGATTCAAATTATAAAAATCACATTGATATGTCCATTTTGGCGGCTAAATTCACTATAATCATTTATTATAAATATCACTTATGTAATTTATAATATTATAATTGTATAAAGATAATGATTTATTAAATTACCTTTTATAGATTAAAGACATTTTTTCATTCAACATTATTCTGTGTGGTGAAAAGAAAGGGAAATCCCCAAATGTTGGCAGTAGTCTGGAGGTACGCACGGATGACAATATTTTTTTAATATAATGTAAGTAAGGTAGAAAACTATGTATATTATAATTTAATATATATTAAAATTTGATAAATATAATATTTTATTATTTAATAATATTATTAAACCATCCATGAAATTTGGTGATGAAAGAAAGAACACACCATTCACAGAGATGTGACTTCACACGTAAGCATTCTGATTCCATCAGTTTTCAAAAGATTATAGAGTAAGGTGTAAAATGAATATTCTATTACAATTAAAACATAATAGAGAAACAAAAATATTTTAGTTTTCACAATCTCTTCGATATATTATTTTTGGGTGGAAAAGTAACATAAATTAATAATGTGTGGTGGAAAATATCACAACTCACTTTAGGATAACTTCATTTATCAGTGCCTTAAAGAACCCTATTGTGGACTTTAGAATGAAAAAATATTCTAATATATGAGGAGTGCATATAATAGGGACTAGGTAAGATCTCGGTTTTATCCAAAGGGACTTTATATTTTTGTAGGGGAATTTTTGGTGGTTCCATTTATGATTGATTAGATGGTTTTTTTGGAATAAATAACTCATCACTCCAAAGAGAGAGCATATTTCATAAGAAATTGAAATACAATTTTTATAATTATATATTTATTTATGGTTTATGTAACACATATAATTTAAAAAATTAACAAACATGGCATAAACATGTTTTTATGTCATTTACACTTATATTTTTTACTTTCACCATTTTTTATGTTTACTAAGGTATCTAATTTTGAGCTACATAATTTAATTTTATTATTAAAAATAAAATGAGTAATAATACATAATTATGAACCAAATAATATAAAATTTAATCCAATATATAAAATAAAATTCTTATGTCTAGGATAAAATAATTTTAAATTTCATGTATCTAACGTCTGAAACACAATATCAAGAAACAAGTTTATTCTTTCAGGGGTAAGATTTATTATTTCGGTAAATTTATTAATATTTTTTATTATAATGGAATTATATTGATAATTATTATTAAAAAATAATTTAATAACATTTAAATAATTCTAAATTTGTTTCGACCATTATACAATTTTATAATGTGACACACATGAAAGTCGATTTTCATTAAAACAATAATTAAATTTATTTAACTATTAATAATGGTTTTTATAATTAATAATAATATTAATAAATACATAATTAAACAATATATAATATAATTTTCATATTATAAAGTTTTTCAAAAACATTCATGTTATTCGTGTGTAGTAATATTATTAATTTAATAGTTACAAAAAAATTAGTATTTTCATTATTCAAGTAATGATTAATTAATTGATAAAAAAATTAAAGAAATTATCTTGAGAAAATATTGAAATTATTAATTATAAAATTATTATCATTTAAAAAAATGAAACACTAAAATTCATAAATTTATTATTTAACGAAAATTAGGCATATAAATGAAAATTGTTTTTTATTAAAAAAATGACCTGTAAAAACATTGAATGTTCCTAGTCCTATTTTCAATGAATTTTCAATATATTAATATATTTCACTTAATAAATGTGTAATAATTTTTATGATGATATTTATCATATATATCTAGACTCTTAATTGTTTGGTGTTGTGTGGGAAACTAGTCATTGAACACAATGCTTGTTTAATGTTTTAAGTTCGTAATAAATTGAAAAAATGATAACTTATTTCGTACATAATAAATTCCACCCTAAAAACATTGTCCATATATCAATAATGAAATAGGTGAGGTTAATTTTGACACATTTTCCCTTTAGGTTCGCAGTTTTCTTCTTCTAACATCTGGTTTCTACTTCAAAATGGTGCGTTTTCAGGTTTCACAGAACATTTTCTAAATGGTGTTCACCAAATTCTTCTCATAAGAGAAATAATCATATAAACATACCACCTGTAGATTCATTACACATTAGTTATCATGTATTTACTTCCTTAATAGTGATATATGAAATATTTCATTGACTTGAGACATGTTCGGTGGATGTTCTAATTGATAGGATATAATTCCCACACAATTGAGGATTTTAATGGGTCAAATATGCCTATGCTATTAATTTCTTTTCATTTAAAACATTATAATTCACTTTTATATAAATATATTAAGAAATTATTTATTGGGGATTTCAAAACCTAAGTATTTTTAAAAGATATTACCAACTATATTTTTATAATCTTTAAGATTCTTTATTGTGTTTTTGATTATTCTTGACTATTTAAACTGTTTCTTCAACAGTCTCATTTCATATTTTCTTTCATCTATAAAATTTATCCCAACACCCATGCATCTTAAATCTCTTCACATATATATCATGATATGGTAATATTTGAATAATCGATCTGAAAATATTAATGTATAAGAACTTGGCCAATGGAAGATGTTGGCCTTCGCCTATAGTGAATTCTATCGAGAAAGTTAAAAATATATAATCAGGTTAATATGTAGTTATTTCATATTTTTCATCTTCTTAAAGATGATTTGATTTACTAATTTGTAACCATATTTATTAATACTTCTAAATACTCATCCAAAATATTATGGTGAACATCAAAACTCGATAAGATGCAATTGATAGTCATTTTCAATAAATCCTTAAAACTTATTTAATGTGTATCAATACATGATAATATAGCGATAAGTATAAAATTATATAAATTATGTGAGTATTATTTTTTATATGGACCGCATATTATATATTAGCATTCACATTCAATTTATTTGGAAGAACATTAAATCATTTCATAGTGATGTATTCCCATTTCCATTTACGTATGATAAATTTTTATATAATACCATTATATTTTTTCTTCATAACCATCACTTGTTGACACACAAAGAACCTAGATGTATAATCTAAAATTTCCTTTCATATATTGTTCCACACATAATGTTCTTAGAGATATCTTTACATTTTCATGTTTCCTTTTGGGAAAGAGAAATCATTGATGCAAACATCATTCCACATCACATTATTTGTCTCCAACAATGATTCCATATATAATAATTTAAAAATTATCACCAATCCTTTATCATCTATACTGAACTCTAAATTTTTTTTCATTCCCACTACATCCATATTTATTTTTATCGCTAAATAATTTCTTTAGGGTTTAATAATTTTCTCCAAAATATATGGTTGATCAAGAATTTGAAAAATGCAGTATGATAACCCCTCCTTTGTGACTTCCATGTCTGACCATTTTGTGTAAAAGATGACTGTATACATCCAAATTCTCACTGATTATATGGTTTTTAGAATTCATTATACTTATATAATCTTAAACATTATTTTCCCTCCTATGATTTTAGGGTATTGACCATTCATAATAATTGATTAGGTCAAAACATCAACTTTGATAAATATTGATATCATTTTTTGTGAACATATATTACATTATTTTTGGATCCACATATAATTCATTCATCATCAAATACAAATAATTCCTGTAAATCATTAATGTGAATATAATAACATCAAAATCATAATCATGGGTTAGATAGTTTAATAAATTGTCAATCAACTATATTAACAAATATGGTATTACATTATCATTATGTATGAGTACAAAAACCAATCCATTCTATAAAGAATCACAATAAATAAAAAATTCCAATAATAAAATAGTATTGATTGTATAGGTATTGTGATAAGAAACATCATTTTCTCTGTGAATATTTTCCAGACATTCACCATTCCATATATAAGTCATTATATTACGAGTTATTAATGGTTAGAGGGATTCAAAATCATGATATATACGTCAATAATCACTGATAATACCAAGTTTTCTTATGAATAAAATGGATTTTATAATAGATGTTAGTCTACACCATTCCTTGATTGTCTTCATCATTAAAATATTATCATATATCCCTTCACGTGTGAAAAGATACCCAAATAATGATACTTTCTCCACCTATAACCCACATTTACTACACTTTTCTTACAGAATCTTTTTAGATTAGTCTTTAGTATAATATCAAAATTATCCTCAGGCTCTACCTTGGATTTTTAGAATATATTAGTATCATCTATAATTACTACAACAAATTAGTCAATGTAATATCTATTTATTAGATTAATTATGACCAAAATGATTTTTTGAAAGTTTTTATTTTAAATGGCATGATTATAAACTCATAATTCCCATAAATGGAACGAAACATAGTCCTGGGGGAAACCTCTTTTATCACTTTTAACTGGGGACACCACAACTGATTGTCAACATTAGGGAACTATTGTGTTTCACAATATTGATCGTACGAGTCATAAATCAATGTTAATGTATAAGTGTTCAGGATTTTAAAATTTTAATCTCATGATAATTAAAGTAGTGATGTATATATATTTCATTCTTAAGGAAAGGGATTACATGTGAAACCCATGGAAAAGAACTAAGTCATATCAAGCCCTATTCATTATTCACATGCATCTCCCCCTATAATCAATTCATCTTAGTGTGGTTCATTATATAATGATTTATATATATCACAAATGTATCGAAATATGTTCAATTGAGAACCTTACATTTTATTAATATATATGTTCATACAACTCTTCAGAAAATAAGTTAAATAAATGGAAAGCCATTAAGAGCCATATTCTCAATTTTTTCAATCATCTAAGATATATATGAATGCTTCTATTGAAATAATATCCAAACATATAATTATAATTTAAAAGAGGGATTATCTCTTTCTACCATACACATGTACATAATTCGATGATAATTTCGAGTATGTAATAGTGAATCCTTCTTCCACCATGTAATGTAGGATCTATATAAAAAAAGTATGACCATAACTAATATAACATTGAATTCTATTTTTGGTAGTATTATTTGTTTTTAAAGAGATTAATTCCACATATATTAACTATAGGGTACTTATGTACATTTTATAAAACAATCAATCTATTTTGAGTTTTCACTGATAACTAAACTATACATTTCTCAGTGGTGTTTGAATAATTCTAAAAAACATACATAACCTCCAATAGTGCACAAAACAATAATCAATTATAATATTTTATGTTTATTAATTGATAATGACCACAAATTTTGATATTTGATTCTATTTCTAGTAAATTATTAAATATATAATAAATATATGGATGAGAATAATTAAAATAATAATAATATGATAGGGAAACAATGAACAAAGAAAGAATAACACAAAAATTACATGTTTATTCTAACATATGAGTCTATAGGGTTCAATAGATGTTATTAATGGTCCATTACCAATTAATTTTATTATCCTATCATTTCATTAAAATACTATATAATGGGATATAGAGAGCATATAAATTTTCCAATTCATATCCCATGTATGTATCCACTCTCTTGTGTGGTGAAGAAACATTTTCATGGAACAAGATATTATAATGTTAATACCCAATCAACTATATTGTGGATTATTACCACTATGTACACATATACTAGATCATGTATCTACTTGTATAGTACAGAAAATTATTTCATTACTACGAAATCAATACACTCAAAACACTTCAAAAATTTTAGGATGTTATTGAATAATTAATTCGATTAATATAGATTTCAGAACATACATAAAATTATAATATCAAAATATAAGTAGACTATTATTTGAAACCATCTATGATAACCCAAGAATTAAAAATATTTTAAATTATATATTATTATATTCATTATCAACAATATATTCCATAGATCTAGAGGTGTAGTGTATTTGGAAGATTATATACATAAATACATCACATTAAATTTAATAAAAACGTAATTACATAAAACTACATAGTGTTCTCCAAAATGCCACAGATATTCTAAAACTACATAGGAAAACTTCTGAAAAATATGTAAGTAAAATTGTGATCAATATATTCTAATAATGGATTAAACCTATCAAAAAATCATTACATGATTTTCAATAGGTATAACATGATATCATAACTATAATGATCATAATCATAGAAACATGGAAAAAGGAAATGATATCATATGATTATAGAATAATGAACATGTGGAAACATCATAAATCATAATATAATAACCATATATTAATACTAACCACTAATAAAATATAAAATAAGAAAAAATCTATCCTAATCATCATATGCTCAAGATAACCACTATCACAACATATTGGGCTTAGGACAACCGCACTTGAACCATTCATGGTAACTCATGAGACACTAACATTAACTAGTGATTTAAATTGATATATTGGTACTACACATCAAATTATAAAATATAAAATCATATGTGTTTAATAATAGCGTAAAAAATAGAAAAATCATTAGAACAATATAACTATAAATAAAAAATTGGGATTCATAATATTTTCAGAAGTCATAACTGATGGAAATATCATTTTGATTCTCAAATGAGGATTGAATTAAATAATTTTAGAATATTATTATTGAAAAAAACATAGTATTTATACATGGAGTTTCTATTATTGACAAATTACTAATAAAAATTGATTGTAATGAATTAAAATGTTCTGCTTAATTGAATATTTTTGAAATGGGTGCCAAATATTTTAAAATGAAAAATTTCTTTTAAAAGAAATTGATAAAAAAGTATGGTTTTATAAGAAAATAATTTTTTTTATATAATGTATAATAAAAAAAATATATTGGGAGATATTTATAATGACATTAAGAAAAAGTAATGTTCCCTTAAATCATTTTCAGTTAAAAGAGTTGATTTCAAAGGAAATGTAAAATATTAAAATCCCTAAACAATAAATGTAAATTAAATTAGTTATAAATTTAAATATAATATATATTAATTTTTATAAAAATAGAAATAATATAATAGGAAAGTTTTAAAAATAAATAAAACAGGGAACCAAAACGTAACATGAGTTTCTTAGAAGATCCCTTATATCATGGCCTTAATCATTATTACCACAAACTTAACATATTTGATTATAAAATTATTTTTATTAAAAATATTACTGATAAATTTTTCCATTCATATTTACCTGTATAAGATCCATTTAACTTAATGTAGAACAAATTGTTTACATCATTTAGGTTTATATTAGTTACTCTAATTTGAATGATTAATTTTTAGAAACATTCATAGTATATTATCCAAATTCAATGTTATGTAAAATAGTTTTATAATAACCCTAAATTTAGATTATTATTTATATTATTATTCCAATAACACATAATTTATATATGTAAACACTCTTTCTATGAATGGACATAAATTAAAAAAAATTAAATTTATGTCCAATTTTTAGTAGTTAAATTTTCTATAACTATTTATTTTATATATTACTTAGAAAATGTATAATATTTAAATTACATAATGTTAATTTTTATAATATCCATTTTATAAATTACTTACATGTTTTTTCCATAAATGTTATTCATTATGGAAAATGAATATAATCATCATCACTTCATAGAGGTAGTATCCCAAAACACAGGAACACCCATCACATTTCATATAATATAATGATGGAAGAAATAAATAATTTCATTTCAGAATAATTTCCATTTAATTAGTATCATGTTATATTAGTAAGTAAAATTTCATTAACATTTAATTAATTATGGTGATGTAATATTGATCATGTAATTCATGGAGGTGGTAGTTCTCTCAAACGAATATCGATATCTTCATATTGAAAAGGATTTTTCTGTTATAATAAAATCATACTATAATAGTGATAAAAATATTTTTATGATTCTTTCATTGATAAAAGAGGTATGGAGTGGTAAAGTAAAAAAATCATTAATAAGGTGTGGATAAAATTTTATCTATTACTTTTAATGTTATGCTTTTTTCACCACCATAGGGAACTATGGAATTATATCATAAAATTAAAAATATTCTAAAATAATTGGAATGGATTTAGGAGAGGATATGGAAGTGTATTGTTCCAGAATAAATGGACTAGGAATTATGATTTGGTGGTGGAGTGTTGTATCCCTTTTTAATTACATGGAATGTCATATTGGTGAATTTAACTCTTTAATATAATGATAGAACATGTCTCATATAGAATTTGAATTGAAAGTGTAAAATAATAGAGTTTATATAGGTTTAAGGTAATCAAAAATCCAGGCACACATTTTCTCACATGTAATGAACATGTTTTTAAGTCACATACACATTGATTTTTGACATTTACAATTTTTTACCTAGGTAAATAATTTTTACCTAAGATGCTTTTTTGAATGAAAAAAATAAAATTTTAATTATTAAAAACATTGATCCTTTAAATTATAAATTTCAATTAAAATTTATATTTTTATGAAAAATAAATTTTAACATTAGCATGTTTAATGTGTAAAAACCAATTTTGGAAATAATTGTATTTTTATTCATATGATTTATGTTTATGATAAAATTATAAATGTTATTAAATATATTTAAATTATGTTTATTATAGTTAAATAATATTTAATTAGAAAAACAAATTTTTCAAAAACCTAATTCCACCTTATGAATATTTTACAAAATGACATAGATGAAAAATATTTTTTATTAAAACATTACAATAATTTTCAAAAAAGTAAAATGTAAATTTTAAATGTCAACAAATAATTTTAAAATAATTAATATTACATTAAAAAACGTTTTTTTAATAATAAATTGTTTTTTCAAAGACACTCTTATGACAAAATATTATGATAATTTAAAAAAAGTGATAGTATTAGAAAAATATGTATTTTTCACTATTAACCATAAAATTATTATTTTTTAAATAATTTAAAAAATAATTTAATCTATATTTGAGGGATAAACAAAAAAATGGATTCATTTTTAGAAAATACAACTATGAAAATTTAAAATTTAATTTTGAAAATACAATTCTATATAAAAAAAAGTATTTTATTTAAAATTGAATATTTAAACATTGAAGGTTCATAACCGTAACTTTTTCGGACTTTAAAAAGTATTATATATTTAATTTTCTAAATTTTTTATAATTTTCAAGATGAAGATAATCTAATATATTGTGTATTATTTTAGTTTGGTTGATCATGTTCAACAAGTGATATAACAAAATATATATTTAAAGAGACATTTTCATAGTAAAATCAGGTGATGTAGCACCATCATTTATTTTAAAAATAATTTATTATTGCTCCTATACTATAGAATATTTACTCTTGTACATGATGTATCATCTTCTTGAATAAAATAAAAAACTATTCCTTTTTTGTTATACCTTTACTTTTTATTTTCATATGTTTTTTGGAGTATCATTTTTCAATTTCTCCATAAGAAAAACTATCCAGAAATCATTGATATGTTATTATGAAAATATTCTTTTGTAATTTTCACCTACTAAATTACCATGTCTATAGTATCTTTTCTTGAAATACCCTATTTATTTATGGTTTTTATTTTATTTTAATATTTTTTGAAAATCATTCGAATTATTATATAATTGTATAAACAAAGAAAGAATTTTGTTTAAGTGTGTCAAGATGATTTTGGGTAAATTTAAGTAGTGTTTTTTGTTTCTATAGAGTTATAATATTTTATTCTGGTATTTTGAATAATTGTCCAATAAAAATATATACTATTCCTCATGTAAGATATTATAGTCAGAAACATTGAATATTTATTTATTAATAGAAGATTTGTGGCATGTGAATGATGATTGATCTAAACATATGGAATTTGAGCTACATGTAAGGGATTTCTTCTTGTCATATGATATTTTATGTACACCAAGGTGAATTAATCTATATATATATATATAATTTATTAACAAATAATATAACTATATAAATATACAACATTTTATATTGGTTCATGATATTTGGTGTCATGTAAGAGAATATTAACTACATGTACGTTAATTGACAAATTAGTATAATGATCTTCCCTTTCATATTTCCCGTTGTGAAAAATAATGGTCATTATATTTGGTGGGAAGCCCACCCATTGGTAGGAATAAAATAAGAAGTCTCTAACCACAATCCAACACTTAGTGTATCAGTATAACCCAACATTGTGGTTGCATGTGAGTGAATTTCCTCAGGTCATATTGACAACAGTGAGCAAAATGTTGTATCTATATTTTCTTATTTATTTATGTATTTTATCAAAAATTCAACCTCTTGAACATTTTAAGGTTGTTTATCCACTCATAAATATCTCCCAATATCACATAATGTGTAGTAATAATAAAAGAAAGCAAATCACATAGAATTTACAAATTTCGTATGAAATACGTGATCTTTTCCATTAAGGTTCTTCTGCTTGACATGTATTATTCTCTATAATATAATTTTAGAGATTATAATGGTTGATAATGAATCAAAATGTATCTCTCTGAAATCCTCAAGGGAGGTTCTGTATACTACATCACACAATGTTAGCAGAATCCACATTATCTAGCTCTAAATATATAATATCCCAACTACACTTATATAGACTTTGTTCTTAGAATATTCCATAAGAAATAAATTTTTAACAAAATAAATCTCTAGTATATTAAAAAAATTAATTAAAAATGGTAAAAAACATTTCATATAACTATTTAAATAATAATATTAATCATATAACTATCATTATTAACAAATAATGAAAATATTTAGACAAAAATAATAAATGGGATGTCATAGCCCAAGATTTTGGGATCTTCCATGGGTCGAAAAACCATGAAAAAAATACCCATAAGAGTGCCAAGGAATGTAAAAATCAAAATCATCCTTCCATGAAAAGTAATATACAAATTTGATGAATTTGGTTAAAATAAATTGGTTGTTACGATTATGTATTTATACATAGAATAACTATTTCATATAGTCATTGGAGTAACATTGAAATAAAAAGATAATAAAAGAAAATTAAAATAACCATAAAATAGTTATGTGTATATATATATATAATTTTTTGTTATTTATGTAGTTGTTAACAAACACTAAAAATAGCATATTTAATAATATCCATATATTAATGGGATTGGTAATCTCAATTTTAATTTAATTAAAATAAAAAATGTATATTGAAATTTATTAAATTAAATAATTTATTTTTAAAAATTATGTTTTAATTCAATAGAGTTTAATAAAAAGAAATTTAAAAAAATTTAAATTTATTATAAATCATTTTCCATTTTTTTAAATTATTGTTAAATTATTACAAATGATAGAAGAGAAAATATATTTTCAACAGGCACCTTACATAAAAATAGATGGTATGAGACATATATAATTGAGAAAACTAAATAAATTAATAACTATAATAAACGTTATTTTAAGAAATATATAATTACATGAATATTATTGTTTTTATAACAACTGTAATAACAATTAATGACAATAATTTTACCATTAAATGGACTATTATTGCGTTATGAATTGTTATACTTAGATATATATATATATATATATTTATCAAAAAATAATAGATACATATAAAAAATTATAATAAATAATAATTATAAGATAAGTTAGTCAGAATATAATAAAATAATTAAAGAAAACAATTTCTACAAAGGTATCCCTTTTTTGGGTTGGATTGAACTTGACACAGCCTCCCCTCCAT
Organism: Viscum album; assembly: GCA_963277665.1. Lineage (NCBI taxonomy): Eukaryota > Viridiplantae > Streptophyta > Magnoliopsida > Santalales > Viscaceae > Viscum > Viscum album. The sequence goes on from OY728125.1 coordinate 1,615,333,881, forward strand.
CTTCCACCTCTTCGAGACATCATCCCTCTTACCCATAGTCTTTATCTTCATAAGTAGGTTTTGTGGATTCTGAACAAGTCTAGAAAGGAATCTGATGATTCCAAAATTCCTCGTTTGACGTTTAACATTAACTATTCAATATTTACATCACTCAGTGATAGTACCATGCGGATAAAGCCTACCCATACCCAACTGACAGTTGATCAGTAACCCTCATCAATGACCACAATGGTTTCATATGTTATTATTCTTACAAAACGAGTCTTCTAAGAATCACAAGATTCATTGGTGTGTGATATTTCTGTGGTGTGGATGAACCAAGGTTAATTTGAAGATTTAAAAAGTTCCATCTCTAGGGTTTAGGGTTCCACATACACTACTAATACACAATTTATGATCTTATTTATGGTAATGAAATGAATCCATGTCATTAAATAATTTTATATTCACATGGATATAGTTTTTTGGGTGTCTTGTTACATATATAAAATTATGGTATTTGATGATGAAATTAGGGGAAAATAAGGGGAAACAACCTTAGTGAACCAACACATAGTGATTATCCTATCCTAGTTACCTTTTTGATCCGAGACTGAGGAACAACCAGTTACTACTTTGATTCATAAGGTTAATGTAACTGGTTTTGTAAACTACAGAGAAGCATGTCAATATACTACAATATTTTCAAGGTGTATCTAATTTATTAGTAACCCTTATTGTGTATTTATTTATTTATTTAAAAATAATGTATCTATTCTAAAGGTAAGGGGATTGTAATTTTATAAAATAGTTCTTGTATTTTTTTTCTTCCTGAATTTATCAGCTATATTTCATCCTTCTAACTATGAAATACTATATTTTGAATATTATATTGATTTTAATAAAGTATATTTTATTTTATACGTTCTGGTGTTTTATTCAACTCATTTATTTTGTTCCAACTAGTTTTATTACTTTTCGGTTTTACTCAATCATTGGAATGATTAATTTTATATATATAGTAATAAATCTCTGCATTTTTCATGGATAAATTCTTTCAGAATATTTCCTACAATGATTCTTTTTTCTATTTAAATTTTAAATAATTTTTACTATGTCATTATGATAGTAAGAGGACTTATTTTGAATCGAGGCTTAAAAAATATAAATTATACATGGTATTTCAATATTCAAACTTATATTAATCTTTAAGAATTCTATATATGAACATTATTTTGATTGATTTTTAGAAGGAATGTGAACCTTTTTATGTTATTATTTAATGTTTCATGTTAAGTATTAAATATTTAAATAGTTATAGTTCATGAGACTTTTTTATATTAAACTTATTTTTAATAATTAAAGAACTTATGGACTCCAACAAATACAAGCGACATTATTAGATATTCAAAAGTAATAAGTTTTAAATGTTTTTATATTTATATTTATAAACATATATACATATCATGTGTCGTTTAATGTTACATATTCCAATGAAACTCTCCTTAATAAAAATAACTTAATGGACACTTGAATTATAATTATGCCCTATGACTACAAGCATGGTTATTAAATTAATTATTTTAAAAATAAGTGGATGTATAAATATAATAAACACACACCTATATAAATAATTTCCTATGAAAGAGTTTTAATTACAACATGCATACATACATATATATATATACACACACACACACATGTATATTTATATACATTAATTCTTATTTTTATAATTGTAAATATATGAATGAATGAGTTTATTTAATTTTATGTAAAAGTGTTATAATTATTTTTAATCAATATATATAAGATTTATTATGCAATAATTTTTTATTCAAATGCTTATTTCTATTTAAATAAATGTATATAAATATATATTTTATGGAAAACTATTATATACATGTATATGGGAGTATAATTATGTATTTCAGTGAGAAACTACTTTTATCTTGATTAACATAAAATCATGTAGGTTATTTTATTAAATGGTTTTCAATGATCATGGTTTAAAATAAATTTCATGGTTTCTATAATGAAAAAATTGTTAATTTACAAATCCAAAAGTCGGACTGGGTTTATGAGAATGAAATTCTTGTGAAAGGTGTGCCCCGAGATCACCACGTTTCATTTGGTAGTGTGTTAATATCATGATATGTCATGTATGGTGCACATGAGGTTTATTCAAAGCATGTCAGAGTGTGCAAGATTGTTTTCCCAAGCACATCCTAGAGAATAGGATGATTATCCTATTCAAATTATGGTTTGTGGGATGTTTATCCCATGAACAGTATGGGCTTTGGGAGTGAACCTATTTCTTCATGGTATTATGTACAGAAAGTCTCCTAAGTGAACTTATAATTCATGTTATGATCTACATTCCCTTTGATAATTAATAATGAATGATCATAATATTTTCAAGTGGAATTAATAGCTCAATAAGAAAGATCTATGCAGATTTTCTGAATATCATATATATAGATGGAAATATTTCATTTTACTAAGATGTTTATTTTTGAAAATTTTATGGTTTCCCTTGCATTATTTTATTCATTAATATTTATTTTGAATTTCAAAACTATATTTGGCAGTATTTTTGTTTCAATACCCCCTTACCAAGATTATTTTCTCACCCTATGTTTTGAAAATTATTTTTTAATAGGACACATGTATGGGTAGAATAAAGTTAGTGGTCGAGGTCCAGCTAAGGTGTTGAGCACATTCAAATAATAGTTTTTTTTCATTTCATTTATGGTTGTGTAATCAGAATTTCTTCGATTTATCATGACTCTCTAGAGCTCTATACAATGGAGATATTAAGTTGGATTATAAATAAATGAATGAATTACAATGAAAATAAAATACATTTTTGAGTCATTACATTTGGTATCAGATATGATGTATAAATAACATTAATGGTTAGGAATCAGGGAAAACCATTGATCTGTAAGATACATTTCATAGATTTTCATAGGTCCTTTCATTATGGATTAGTAAATAATTAGACTTTGATTCATTGAATATCACATGTTGATCATGTCTAAGGGGTGACATAATACTTTCTATGTTTCATTGGGAAGAAAAAGGATTGTTTTGAGATGTAATGAGAAGAAACGCACACAACACTATTGACCCTTCTTGAGGACATAATTGAAAAAAAAATTGAATAGTCAAACTGACATAGTATCGAATCTTTTTCTAATGTTCAAACTTCATTTAAGACACTCCACAACATATAATACACCTCCTCCATATCGTGGAATCATAGTGGATCATTAATTACTTATGATCAAATCCTAAGAATCATAAACACATAAATGTTTCACAAAGAGAGGTACCACCATGGTATATTCAAATATTTCACCTAGTCTAGAGAGTATGATGCACTATCTGATTTCAGAATAGCTATTTGGGAGAGAGATATTTTAGTATCCTATATATATATATATTTAACATTGGTATCTAATATTTTTTGAATCCAAAGTAATATATTTCTAGAACCAGACTTTGGAAATTTCAAAATAGTGTCTATCATGATATTTTATAAATATTTGGTACATTACGATATTTTGAAACTATATGTTAAAAAAATTATTTTCAAACAGTGCATCATATTTTCCATCATTATGATTTGAATTGTATGGACTACATCTGGACTACAGAAGTAGATAAAAATCAAAATTCATTGATGTATTTTTTTACTAGGAGTAACCTTGCTCTCTATGATCAAAGTGACAATTAGAATTGTCGGAATGCTTAATGGTGGTAGGTAAGAAACCCAAGGTCCGTGATTGAATTTTTATGTTTTTCTTCTTTTTTTGTAATATGTAATCAAAATTTAATGATGAATTTTTTAATGTTGTTGAATGTATCTCTTGAGTAACTATTATATAAACCTACATTTTACAAGATGAAATAAATAAATATTTTACAAAAGAAACCACTTTTATATTGAATCAATATATTAAAAATTCTATAAAAAACATCCCTGAAGACTATGAAGACGGTAATAATAAACCAATAACTATCTTCATTAACAATTACGGTATACTTCAAAAATAAATTATAACTATGATTCCATAGACCATGATTTTTGGATCTTCTATAAGTATAAGACCAATGAATTGGATAAGGGTATGTGTGAAGAGGAATATAAAAATAGGAATCATCTTTGTAGACAAAGGAATCTACAAATTTGATGAGATTGGTTAAAATAAAATGGTTGTTAGGGTTATGTATTTATACATAGAATGGATCTTCAATATAGCTATTGGAGAAATAATAAATAATATTATAGTAAAATAAAAAAGAAATAATTGTTACACTTATATTTATAAATTGGTATTGTGTATTTAAGTATTGGTTAATTAAAATTAAACTGTATTATTATTAAGTACATAAACATATTAACATTATTTGTAATCTAAATAAACCTTCAATTAAAATATAATGATTTATGTTGATACTAATTAAAATAAATAATGTTTTTAAAAAAATTATTTTTTTACTATAATAGAGAATAATAAAACGAAATTTTAAAACATTACATTTTATTATAAATATTATTTTAGTTATTTTCTTAATTTACTGTTAATTTATTACTAATGATAGATTAGAGAATATATTTACATTAACGAACTAAAATAAAAACATGATAATATGTCACTTATATAATTTTTGAAACTAAATAATATAATTAATTTAATAAAAAATATTATAAAAAATTTATAATTTCATAAATATTATTGTTTTGATAAAAATCATGACAATAAGTAATGATAATATGTTTACCATTAAATCAGTAAGTATTAATTTACAAATTATTATACTCATATATGTGTGTGTTTATGAACCAATAATAGATCGATATATAAATACATTTATAATAGATAATAATTATAAGATAAATGAGTTATAATATAAAAAATGATTACCAAAAAAACGTGTAGAAAGGAATCCCATTTTTTCGGTGGGATCAAACCTGAAACAGCCGCCCCACCATCTTCTTCCACCTCACGAAATCATCCCTCTTCCCTAGGACCATAGTATATCTCAATTAGACTGGTGGACTGCAAATGTGTCTAGAATGGAATCCAACGCTTCAATGATGCCTCACCTGATGTTCAACATGGTATGTTTGGGAATATTGTCCCTCAGTGATGGTAGCATGTCTGTGAAGTTGACTCATACCATTCTTATGGTCGATCTAAAACCCTCATAAACAACCCACAATTGTTTCAGATGTCATTATTCTTAAGTAATGACTCTTCAGGGAATCACTAGACTAACTATTGTGTTAGATTTTAGAGGTGTGGACAAACCGACCATTTTTTGAGGTATTATATATTTTTATTTTTGGTGCTTAGGATTCCACGTGAAATAGTTTTCTACTATTTTATTATCTTAGTTAATGGGAATGAAAATATTTCTTGTCGTTAAGGAATATGATATTCCCACTAATCTGGTTTTTGGGATATCTAGTTACATGTATAAAAATATGGTCTGTGTTGATGAAATTAGGGGAAATAGAGGGGAACACTACCTTAGTGAACTATCCCATATCAATTATTCTAGATATATTTCATTTTAGATCTGAAAACGAGGAATACCTAACTGCTGCTTTGATTCACATGGTAAGGGAATTTATTTTTTAAATTACATATAACCAAGTCAATCAACTTCTAAATATTCATGGTGTTTTCAATCTATTAGTAACCATTATTCTGTAATTATTTCCATATTGAAAAATAATGGAATCATTTGTATGGTAAAGGGATATTATTTTTATATGACTCTTCATATGTTATTTCTAATTATTCCATAATTTATCAAATATATTAAACCATTATATCTATGAAATAGTTTGTTGTAAAGAAAATATGAATTGTAATAAAGTTTATTTAATTTAAAATGTTCAGCTGTTTTATCCCACTCAATAATTTGATGCCAATTTTTTTAATCGCTTTACAATATTACTTGATCGCTCAAATCATAATTTTTTTATTCTGTAATAAAACCAGGATTTTTTCATGCAAACATTCTTCGAGAATATTTTTTATGAGGTTTATTTTTTTCTTGTATATTTAAATAGGTTTTACTAAGTTATCATGATAGTAATAGTAATTTTGATAAAGCTAAGATTAAAAATATTAAACTATTCTTTGAATTTTTATATTCAGTGTTATTTTAATCTATCAGTAGCATATTTATAAATCATATTTTGATTGTTTTTTCATTTAAATAAGATCCTTTTTTATTTAATTCTTTAAATTATCATGTTATGTATAAATTATTTAAATTGTTTTTTTGTGAGGCTTATTTATCTTAAATTATTTTGAATAATTAAATAAAGTCTGGACTCATATGCATGTGGACGATGTTTTTATACATTCAAAAGTAATGTCTTTTAAATTTATGTATATTTTTATATATTTTTATAAAAATATATACATATGATGACACGTTTAAATCTATATCTTCCAATGGATCTACCTTTACTGAAATTATTTTAATGAGTACAAAATTATTATTAATCCTTAGGACTACAATAGAGGTTATAAAATTAATGTCTTTCAAAATAAGTGTATGTATAAAAATAATGACCATATATATAAACTTATATATATTAATCATTTCATATGAAAGAGTTTTAATTAGGACATATATATTTTTATACACACACACACATATGTATACGTATATATACTAATATTATTTGTTACAAATGAAAATATATGAATGAGTGAATTTATGTAATTTTATGTAAATGTGTAATAGTTATTTTTAACTGATATATTTGCATGTTTATGAAATCACGCTTTATTAAAACACTTATTTTTATGTAAATAGTTGTATATACAAGTATAATTAATGAAAAACGATTACATACATTTTCTTGAGAGTATACTTATGTATTTCATTGAAAAAATACTTTTTAGGATACACATATAACCACATAGTTTATTTTATGAAATGGTTTTCAAAGATCACGGTTTAATAGAAATTTCATAGTCCTCATTGTGAAGCCCCGACCCCAGTTACCCAAATTCAGTGCATTATTACATAACATTGGCATGATCACAAGGAAATCATGTCTCAAAAGACCGATCAGTTTAATATTATTGGAAACAAGATTCATACACATGTTCAACATTACAACATGAAAAGAAATACAACACAATTTTATTCCATTGGAAACATCCATGCCTCCTAAATAATGCATAAAAGTCACTCATAACTAACTTCTTTATATCTTGGGAAAATGAAACATAAGAAAGGGGTGAGCTCAAACACTCAGTAAGGGTATTAATTATAAAGGATGGTAAAATAAATATTAAGCATGGTGAATAATTGAAACCACATTCCTTTACCATTAATAAACATAAATTCTTTAATAGCAGGAATTTGAACTGATTAAATAATGCCATAATAAAACATAATCATGGGTATTCTACTTGTCCAATGACCACATGAACCATAAATATTATTTTCATAATGATGAAATGTATAATGCTAGACATTCTGAAACATTTTGTCAATGCCTCGGCCAAGACGTCTAAAACAAATTAAGGCGGAGACCAAAACAATATATCCAAATTGGTAAAGGGCCTCGACCAATTCCACGTCTAGTTGTCTCTTGAGACATACTGATGCATCGAGGAGCTATAGAAGGCTCCACCCATCACATACTTGTTGGGTCGGAGAGTGATGGCAAGAGGGGGGTGAATTGCCTTTTTTAAAAAGATTAACAATTTAAGAAAAAGTTAAAGCACAGCGGAAATAAAAGAGGCAAGACACAAAATTGATAATGGAGTTCGGCCTAAATCCCAAGCCTACGTCTCTTCTCCCAACTCAGCCGTTGAGAGATTTATACGACAGCTTGCTTTTTAATGGTTGTAGCAAGAAACCCACTAGACATTAAGGCAGCCTAGAAACCTATTACAGCTTGCTTTTTATTGGTTGTAGCAAGAAACCCACTAGCCTTCTTACAGGTTAAGGCTAGCTCACCTTTGACTCAAGTCTTTTACAGGGAAGACTTGACTAACCTCTTCACACCTTGAAGGTGGTGTGAAAACACAAACAAAGGGAGGATGAGAGAAAGAAGGGTTTGTATGCACAACCTAAAAATAATGCTCAAAATGATAAAACAATAAAAACCGTAAAGAGGAGAAGTCTTGGGTGCCAATGGATTGATTGGTGATGATGAAGAGCGCTCCCAAGCTTCTATGGTGGTGCTCCTTGGTTGTGGAAGTGAGTTGGAGCAGGTGGGGATCCTTGAAGGAATGCGCCGGAGGTTCTCCAAATGATCGAAAAATGTTCCTGTGGGCTACACACTTTTTCGGGGCTTCCTAGTCCTCTATTTATAGGAGAGGAACACCAAAATGGCCGTTGGGGGTCTTCGGAGCCGTTGGAGAGGCTTTCGGAGCCGTTGGGAGTCAAAAGTACATGTCTGGTCAAAGCCCAACGGCTAGTTTGACTGGGCACACCGGCTGGCCGGTGGTGTCTCACCAGCAGGTCGGTGGTCCACCGGCTGACCGGTCCTGAGCCACCGGCTGGCCGGTGCTCCAGACAGAGAGAAAGCTCTCTGCCCAGGTTCCACCGGCTGGCCGGTGGTCAGCCACCGGCGGGCTGGTGACAATACCGGCTGGCCGGGGAGCTCACACCGGCTGACCGGTGGATCTGGACAGAAACCATTGCTACTGCCAGAGACCACCGGCTGGCCGGTGGGAATCCACCGGTTGGCCGGTAGACTCAGAGAGTCTACTTTCAGTCCTTCTTGTCCCAACTCCTTGGCAACCTTTTTCCTATCAACAAAAATAGTTGAAAACAAGTTAGAACAAAATAAGAGTGATTGTGATCATTAAAATCCAAGAAAGAGGGGTACAACAATCTCCCCCTATTTTGATGATCACAGTCACCAAAACAAGCAATGTAAAAGACTGAAATGAAAGGCATGCTTTAAAGGATAAATTGAAAAGTAATGCAAAGCTTGAGAGAAATATTTCTCCCCCAATCAACCAAGAAAATCTCCCCCTTTGTGATTATCAAAATATCACGAGGCATAAAATTTGATTGAAGGAGAGGATTGAAAAACAAGATAGAGATTTTAAACCAATTGAAATTTTTGAAATTTGAATTGAATGTTTTAAATTGAATGTTTTGAAAGAATGATTTGAAAGAAAAACACAAAAAGGCTTAAACGATCCTAACTCCCCCTAAATAAAAACAACAAATCACCGGGGAGAGGATTTTAGAACCGAGACAAATTTTGGTCCGGAGAGACTCGCTAAAAGGGATTTTTCAATCCAAACATGTCTTGTGGCGGGTCTTCTCCTATGAAATTCATCGTTAAAGGAAATGGTTTTGAGCCTTCCATACCGGGAATTTTTGCAGTCGCACTCGTAAATTAAGTGCCCGATCTTTTTTCAATAGTTGCAAAATTTATATTGGGAGCTCCCCCTTACAAAAATAGTAGGAGCATGGGAAGAGGAAGCTTGCTTGGAATAGTCAAGCCCCTGGGTGGTTCTAGATATGCATTGGAAACCAAGGAGCTTCGAAAGGTTATGTTCACCTTCGGTGAACTTAGCTAGGGATTTCCTTAAATCCTTGATTTTTGATTCCATAGAATCAACATCGGGAAGGCTTTGGATCTTGAGGGACAAGTCTTCCTTCTCTTTGAGAAGTTGATCATTTTCGGAAGAAAGAATTTTGAATTTCTTTTTTAAAGCAATAAATATGGAAGAAAGTTCATGAAAACCTTCTTCCAATTGATCTCTCGCATGTTGGAGATCCTCATAAGATAAATGATTGAATGAATTGTAAGAACAAGAGGAATAGGCGTCATAAGAGGTTACCTCATGAAATGCCGTTAGACATTTTTTACCGTTGTCTTTTGAGGAGGAGGAGGATGAGGAGCTATCACTCCAAGTGGCCATGAATGCCTTTTTCTTTTCCTTTTTCTTGGCCCTTGTCTTGTGGAGTGGGAATCGGGACATATAATGGCCTTTCTTGCCGCACCCATAGCATATTACCTCGGGCTCGGATTTTTCGTCGAGTTCTTCCTTTCGATCCTTGCGAGATTTCTTCCTTTTGTTCTTCTTCATGAATTTGTTCATCTTGCGGGCAAGGTTCTCGATTTCTGAATCGCCGCTTGAAGAGGAAGAATATGAGGAGGAGGAGCTTTCTTCTTTTTGAACTTTGAAGGCGATGTTCTCTGGAGTTTTGATGAGATTTCCTTCATTTTCAGCTTGCCTCCTCATGGTGATCTTGTAGGTCATGAGGGATCCGATGAGCTCTTCGATTGGCATTTCTTTTAAGTTCTTCGCTTCTTTAATTTTCGTCACCTTTGGTGCCCATGAGCTTGGTAGGACCCAAAGAATCTTCTTGACCATCATTTCTGCAGAAACATCATCTCCAAGAGACTTTCTCCCATTACAAACATCAGTAAAGTGAGTAAACATATCAGTGATATTTTTAGATGGATGCATGGTAAAAGGCTCAAAATCTTGACGGTACATATCCAAACGAGTATCCTTAACTTTGTTGTTCCCCTCATGGGTATCCTCCAAAAGTTTCCAGATTTCATGAGATGAAGTGCATGTGGAAACTCGATTGAATTCATTACGATCAAGGCCGCAATGATGAGCGTTAATGGCTTTGCCATCATGCTCGAAATTTTTAATATTGGCTTGAGTCCATTTGGATTCATCGGGAGAAGAGAGAGAGTAACCATGAATGAAAATTCTATAAATAGGATAACCTATACTTCTAAGAAAAGTAGACATGCGGGTTTTCCAATAGGTATAGTCGGTTCCATCAAAAAAAGGAGCGCGACCCAATGAATAACCTTTGGGGGAGAAAGATGATGAAGCCATCACAATGGATCTTGAATTTGAAACCGGTTAAGGTATTACCAAAACACATCCTCTGATACCAATTGTTGGGTCGGAGAGTGATGGCACGAGGGGGGGTGAATTGCCTTTTTAAAAAAGTTTAACAATTTATGAAAATGTTAATGCACAACAGAAATAAAAGAGGCAAGACACAAAATTGATAACGAAGTTCGGCCTAAATCCCAAGCCTACGTCTCCGCTCCCAACTCAACCGTTGAGAGATTTATACGACAACTTGCTTTTAAATGGTTGTAGCAAGAAACCCACTAGAATTTAAGGCAGCCTAGAAACCTATTACAGCTTGCTTTTTATTGGTTGTAGCAACAAACCCACTAGCCTTCTTACAGGTGAAGGCTAGCTCAGCAATGACTCAAGTCTTTTACAAGGAAGACTTGACTAACCTCTTCACACCTTGAAGGTGGTGTGAAAACCCAAACAAAGGGAGGATGAGAGAAAGAAGGGTTTGTATGCACAAACTCAAAATAATGATAAAAATGATAAAACAATAAAAACTGTAAAGAGGAGAAGTCTTGGGTGCCAATGGATTGATTGGTGATGATGAAGAGCGCTCCCAAGCTTCTATGGTGGTGCTCCTTGTTTGTGGAAGTGAGTTGGAGCAGGTGGGGATCCTTGAAGGAATGCGCCAGAGGTTCGCCAAATGATCGAAAAATGTTCCCGTGGGCTACACACTTTTACGGGGCTTCCTAGTCCTCTATTTATAGGAGAGGAACACCCAAATGGCCGTTGGGGGTCTTCGGAGCCGTTGGAGAGGCCTTCGGAGCCGTTGGGAGTCAAAAGTACAAGTCTGGTCAAAGCCCAACAGCTAGTTTGACTGGGCACACTGGCTGGCCGGTGGTGTCTCACCAGCTGGCCGGTGGTCCACCGGCTGACCGGTCCTGAGCCACCGGCTGGCCGGTGCTCCAGACAGAGAGCAAGCTCTCTGCCCCGGTTCCACCGGCGGGCCGGTGGTAAGCCACCGGCTGGCTGGTGACAATACCGGCTGGCCGGGGAGCTCACACCGGCAGACCGGTGGATCTGGACAGAAACCATTTCTACTGCCAGAGACCACCGGCTGGCCGGTGGGAATCCACCAGTTGGCCGATAGACTCAGAGAGTCTACTTTCAGTCCTTCTTGGCCCAACTCCTTGGCAACCTTTTTACTATCAACAAAAACACTTGAAAACAAGTTAGAACAAAATAAGAGTGATTGTGATCATTGAAATCCAAGAAAGAGGGGTACAACAATACTAAGTCCAATACATTCCCCATATGAAAAGTTTGAAATATAACATAAAAATTCGTATTAAAACTAGAATATGAAATTTAAATACCTTATCCATAAACCATGAGTGGTATAAAAATATAACATCCATAGTAAAACATATCACAAAACCTTCAATAGAATATTGAATTTTTGTATCATAATAAATCAACTTCAAATAAACTTAATATCCATAAAAGGATGTTGACATATATGAAATCAAAACTCTTTTTATAGAAATACCTCTTTCTATTTTGAAATTATTTAAGAGGAATATAATTACAAAGGAAAAATTTATTTTTTAAAAAAATTTATATGCCCATAAGGGATGAATTGATGATGTTATAACCACTGAAAATAACCGCACATGCCGTATAAGTTTTAAAAAAACATTCTTACCTTAAATTTATTGAAATGGTCAGAAGTACATTGTTTGGAAAAAGATGAAAAGATTCCTTTAAAAACACATAAGGGTATAAATGACTTTAACCCATTTTCTAGTAAATGGTAAAAATGTTTTGAAATGCATTTTAAAGAAACATGGATGTGGATGACAAATAATTCCCAGTAGATTATTACATATAAACAACCTCAGATAATGAAGAGATTGTGAGATAAACCCCTACCTTGTACTTTTCCTTGGTCGAGGGTAAGTTAACCTCTTGTATAATAGTTAAATCATTGTTATTAATTTATACATAAATCATATGAATAAATATTATATCTTATAGGATATTTTAATATAGCTTTGTTAATAATTTGTTTTGTATTATTCTCGTTTCGGGTGTTGACTGATTCATTTTCCTTTATAGGCTTTGTCACATAAGTCGTGTTTATTATGGACAGGTTGTATCTTATTCATATCCAGAATTATATAAAGTACTTAAAAATTACTTTTTATCATAAAATGATAATTATTCTTGAATGGATATGATGGGGAAATGAATTTCATCACATTCGTGGAGATGGTAATCCGTACGTACGCACGAACTCTACATCTATTTCATTTTTCATTTTAAAAGTAATCATAACAAAATGATAAATAGTTATATTATTATTAAAGTATAATATAATATCTTATATATGTTACTTAATATCATTAAAACCATCCATTATACGTTCCATGTATGGTATGAACGAATCATATCACTTTGAGGGGGTGGTAGTCCGCACTTCCTCAAATGAAATTATCGTATATATATACAACATAAAACAAATAATAGTATGATATAATATGGAATTACAGAAGTTTATATATAAATTAAATATCATAAATATCATATATATTTATAGTTCCATCATAATGGCGACCAAGAGAGGAGGTAGGAGATAATTTAACAATCATCATTTCGTGAGGTTTTTGGTTTCCATCCACAGAAACATTATGTTCTTCACCCATTAGATGGTGGTCTTTGTAAGATTAGTTCAAATATTTTTTATAATAAGATCATAGTATATTTATTATACTGTTTTTGTTAAAAATTAAAAGAATAAGAAGAGTTTATGGGTTGGAGAAGTAAAATAAAAAGAAAATATGGTAAGAGAAATTGTTACCTTTATTTTGGGTAACTCCATTTTGGTTTGAACCAAAAAGGACTCTTGGGGTTCTTTTTACCTAAGGGAGTCTTTCAAAAGTAGTAGATGTATTTAGGGATCTTAATTGGGTAGAGGATGGACGATCCAAAAGGCTTTCTAGGTTTGAGTAATTGGTTTGAAGTGGTGTCATTTTATAAGGGAGAGGAGGTCCTCTTTAGGAAGGATTGAAAATATTATTTTATTATATAATGATATTCGGTTTCTAAAGGTCCAAAACTCATTAATGTTCAAGATAAGGAGACTCATGATCAAAATGAAATGATCCAATAATAATTGGATAGGTTTTGGGTATTATTTTAGTCTATATAATCTTATTTATTTAAATCATTTATTAATGAGGTAAGCACTTTATCATTATTGTGTCATAAATAATTTAGTTTATTAGATTTATAAAAATTATAAAAAAATACCATGATGTAGGAAATTTATTTATATTTCTTATTAATATTTTTAATCGATAAGATAACATGTATAACCCTATGTAAAAATTGTTTTGCTAAAAGATATATACTTATGTCATTTTTGAATTTACTTTAACATAATTAATATAAAGTGTCATTATCAATTACATGTGGCACTATGGGGTCCCAAAATCGACCCAATGATGACCATGGTCAGACATGTATCAAAAAATATTGTTAGGACATGTTTTAGGGTGATTTAGTGTTATTATAATATTATATTTTACCCATATTTACCAGATTTACCCTTTAACCATGGTATATAAAATATTTATCGAAGTAATTATTCAAAATGTCTGAAAATAAAATCTACCTATTTACACAATTTGGACCTCCTGATTAAAAATATGTAATCAATTTTTCTAAATTTAAACACATATGTGGAAGAAATTAATTTAAAATTAATTCCAGCTATCAAAACAAAAAGTGTGTTTTTAAGAAATAATAACTATCAAAAGATTGACACTTGTTTATGTCCGGTTTAAATGTGAAATTATGTCAAATGTCCAAAATATTATTAAATGGTTAAAATATATTCTAAATATAATTTTAAACCACTCAAATTCTTAATTTATCACTATTAATTATTTTGATTAAAAAATTTGTGTTAATTAAAATTTCGTAATTTTCACCATTCCTCAAAATATGAATGTTTTCAGAAAAATACCTAAATTTCACCCTAAGATAATTTTGATATTCTGAATCCAAAAATTAAGTCCATTTTGAAAATAAAATTTATAAAATTTCAAAAAGTGTGTATTACTATTCATAACGGCTAGTTTGATTGGTCATGGTGTGTTAGAATCTCGAAGTTGCATACAATGCAAGCTATTTAATTATTCAAAAGGAAATGTACCATGGAATAAAGGGGTGTTACATTCTCCCCTCCTTCAAATAATTTCATCCTATAAATTTCTAGAATATTATTGTATAAAAAAACTTAGGTGGTTCTTCATCATAAGTTCCTCGGGATCCCCCGTTGCCTCTTCCATCTTATTATTTATCCATAAAACATATACCAGACGAGTCTTTCGTTTTCTCAGAACTTGTTCTCTGGTATGAAGAATCTTGATGAGTTATTTTCAATAATAAAGATCAGGTTCTATTTCTAATTCCTTATAGGTGAGCACATTAATTGGGTCAGGCATGTATTTTCTCAACAGTGATATGTGGAATACATTGTGAACTTTGAAAAGACTTGGCGGCATTGCCAAATGGTAAGCTACAATCCCAATTCGTTCTAGAATTTCAAAAGGTCCGATGAACCTGGGACTTAATTTACCTTTCTTAACAAAATGTATAACTCTCTTTCATGAAGACACCTTCAAGAAAACATGATCTCCTACCTGAAATTCCAAATCCTTCCTTCGGTTATCGTCATAGCCCTTCTAAATACATTGAACTGAATTGATGTGGTTTTTTATTACCTTCCCCTTTTCCATCGATTCCTCAACTAGTTCTAGGAATACAAGTTTTCTTTCACCAATGTCATCCCAGCTAGTTGGTGTGCGACATCTCATTTTGTGTAACGCTTTATACGATCTCATCTGAATACTTGAATTGATGCTATAGTTAGAAGATAATTATACTAGAGGTAAATATTGATCCCACATACTCGGAAAGTCAAGTGAGAAAGATCTCAACATGTCTTCTAAGGTTTGAATAGTTCGTTTTAATTGACCATTAGTTTGAGGGTGGTAGGCAGTTCTCAAACGAAGTTCAGTATCCATGGATTTCTGAAGACTCTTCTAGAATATTGAAGTAAAATGGGGATCACAATAAGAAAAAATTTATAGGGGTACTCCATGAAGTCTCACAACTTCATTAATATATAGTCTTTCTATACGTTCAAGTGGTAAATATTCTGTTATAGCATGAAAATTTGACGACTTGGTAATATGATCAACACTGACCCATATTGAATCGTTTCTTATTGGAGACATTGGTAGTTCCATGACAAAGATGATTGTGATATTATCCCATTTCCACATAGGTATGGGAAGAGGTTTAATGACTCCTCCAGGCTGTTTCCTTCTAGCTTTCACTTGTTGAAAAACCATACATCTTGACAAAAAATAAGAAATCTACTACTTCATGTTATCCCACCAAAAATGTTCCATCAAATCACTATACATCATAGTGCTACCAGGTTGTATAGAGAAATTAGAACTATGAGCATCATCCAAAAATTCCCTTTTTAGATGAGGTATATCAGGAAAAATAGTCTCTTGCAAAATTTCAAAATTCTATATTCATACACAAAGTCACTCAATATCCCATCATTCACAGCTTTAAACTTCATTTGAAACTCTTAATCACCATTATGAGAACTCTTTATCATTTCTAGTAACGATGGTTTGGAAACCATTTGAAAAAGTATTGATGTTTCACCCACCATGGTGATTCCAATATCCATATTTACTATATCCATGTATATGGAATCCCTTTCAACTTTCATCTAGTTCAAAACTCCATGATCCTTTCTACTCAAAGCATTTACCACCATATTTTCCTTCCCCGGGTGGTAGTATATCGGGCAATCATAATCCTTGAGTAGTTCAATCCATCACCTTTGCTTCATGTTGAGTTCTTTCTATGAGAAAATATACTTCAAACTCTTTTGATCAGTATAAATCTCACATTTCACACCATAGAGAGAGTGTATCCAAAATATTAAAGCAAAGATAACTACTGCTAACTCAAGATCATGAGTAGGATAGTATTTCTCATGAATTTTTAGTGGTCTTCATGCATAGGCCATAACCCTATCATTATGCATAAGGACACAACCAAGTAATTTCTTTGATGCATCACTATAAATAACGAACCCATAATTCCCCGATGGTAGAGTCAATATCAGAGCATTGACTAATAATATCTTCAGTTATTCAAAATATTATTCATAGCCTTTTTTCAAACAAATTTAAACCTTTATCTTGTGAGCTTCATTAATGGGTTAGCCAATCGGGAAAAATTCTGGACGAAATGTCGATAATAACCTGCTAAACCAATAAAACGGTGTATGTCATTTATACTCATTGGTGCTGGACATTCATGGATTGTATTGGTCTTAGAATAATCAACAAAAATTTCATCCTTAGAGACAATAAGGCCATAAAAATAAATCTCCTGAATCTATAATTTACACATGGTAAACATCCCATATAATTCATGTCTTATAAGAGTCTTCAAGATAAAGCACAAGTGATTTTAATGATCTTCGTAGCTTTTGGAGTATACAAAGATATCATCAATAAATACCCCTACAAAATCATCTAGATATTCCTTGAAAACTTTTTTCATTAGATCCATGAATATGGAGGGTGCATTAGTGAATCCAAAAGGCATTACTGTAAACTCGTAATGCCCGTACCTGGTTCGAAATACTGTCTTCGGAATGTATTCCTTCTTCACACACAACTGATGGTATCGAGATCGAAGGTCAATATTTGAAAAATATTGAGCTCCATGTAGTTGGTATAATAAATCATCAATATGAGGTAGGGGATACTTTTTCTTTATTGTTATATTATTAATTTCCCTGTAGTCAATGCACAATCTAATAGATCCATCTTTCTTTTCAGCAAAAATAACAGGGGCTACCCATGGAGAAACACTAGGGTGAATAAATACCTTATTAATAAATTATTCTAGTTGTTTCTTTAGTTCCACTAATTCAACTGTGGCCATTCTATAAGGGGTATTTGATATAGGCCTTTAAACAGGAATTAAATCGAAGGAAAACTGGATTTCTCGTTCTGGAGGATTTCTAGGTAAATCTTCTGGAGAAACACCAACATATTCTTTTACAATAGGTACATCATCTATTTGAAAATTCCATTCCATACCCATAGTTATTTCATTCTCTTACTCCCCATTAATTTAATTTAGTTGAGCTACAGGGGTGGATCTAGATAATAATTAGGTGGTGACGATTCTGCTCTAAAGATAAGGTGTTCCTTATCATCATCATAAAAAATCATAACCTCCTTCTTCTTACAACAAATCTTTGCATCATGGTCTGAAAGACAATCCATCCCGAGGATTACATCATATTCAATCATAGGTATGATGATGATATCAGTATATAAAGAACATCTATATGTTCTAATGGGAATGGATTAAAAAAACATTGTTGCAATGATACTTCCATTTGGAGTTTTAACTAACAACTCCCTTGTTAAATCAAATTGGAAATATCTAATTTTCTTAACTGGGATGATACGAATCAATTAGATGATCCATAATCAAATAAATAATTTTATAAACATGAGGAAACCATTAAATTATCTACAACAATGCCTTTCGGTGCTTCTACCTCAGCAGTAGTGATAGAATAGGCTTGGCCTTGATCCCTTGTCCTTTTTTGAGGTAAGTTCCCCGGACACTTAGAACATTCATTTTCATAATGTCTCATCTCCCTACAGTTGTAGCATTGGACATTGGTAATGTATTTCTTTACCCTACAATCAACAGTAAGATGGCCTTTCTTTCCACATTTGTAGTATACTCCTTTTCTTTTTAGACACACACCAGGGTGGTTCCTGCCACAATTAGCACATGGTGGAAATTCAATTCTTCCACTCTTCCATGTTTCCTTATTTTCATTTCCTAGAGTGTTCAGAAGATATCTTATTCTTTTACTTTTCTTTAAAGTCTTTGGACATAGTGAATTCCTTTTCTGTCTTGATAGAACAAGATACAATATCTTCGTATGATGAGAAGGATTGAAATACTAAATCTCTGTGGAGAAATGGTTTTAACTCATCAAAGAAACGTTCAATATTACTTCTTTGGAAATGTATTTAATCTGATTCATGCCTTGTTAACCTTGTAAAGTTAGCCTCATACTTTGCAACATTCTTATCCTTTTTTTACTCAGACTGAAAAATTGCCTTTCCATATCCGCCCGACGGTCACGAGAAAAGTGTTTCTATAGGAAACGCTCTTTTAACTCTCTCTATTCAATATTTGATACTTCATCACCATCCTTTGTGTTTTGAATCAATGGCCACCACTGATCAACATCTTCAGTGAGGCGATAAAATACCATGAAAACTTTTTCCCATTCAATACTCCCCAAAGCATGAAATATTTTCTCTAGGGAACTTATCCATACCTCAGCTACTAATGGATTTTTATTCCCATTGAATGTTGGTGGGTTTTTCCTCATGAATAGATATAACATTGATCCTTCACACAGTGGATCAGGGTTCTCCATACAGGCAAGGTTATTATTCATAACCTGAGTGAGTTGTCCCAGTATTGTGATAAAATGATCAGAACCAGTTGTATCACCAGCTCCACTATAATTATCATGAGCTGGAGGGAAATCCCTACATGGAGTGCATGCATTGATATAGTTTCCACTCCTTCCACTTGAAGCAATTTCTAAAAAATGGCATAAACTAGATCAGTTTATGAATCAAAATACATAATTCCAAACTATTAAAACACATAACAAAAATTGAACAGTTTATGGATATAATCCATAGTCATGAAAATGTTTTCTTTGAAATAGTATATAATCACAAACCCTGCATAATGATTTTTAATGAAAATGATAATTATCCAAAACATATCCCCCGAGAGTTTTGTAACCATGAGTGCAGCAAGACCCTTTGACGTTCACCAGTTCCCGTTCGAGTCTAGCTCAAAGTGGTGTTTTTGTGTTTTACCATCTGTGCCAAAGCCGCCTCTACCTGCTCATATCCAGACATGGATGTATTCCTCAGAAATCTCACAAAATCTCTATAATACCAATATTCTATGAAGATCTTATATACTAATCCTCAATGTCCAACTTAGTTCTATGTGCTCTAATCAGAGTTTATCTAATTCTAGTTTCCAAGGTTTGTACTAAACATCCTCTGATACCAACTATAATGCCCCGACCCCAGTTACCCATAGTCAGTGTATTATTAAATAAAATTGGCATGATCACAAGGAAATCAAGTCTCGAAAGACCGATCAGTTTAGTATTATTGGAAACAAGATTCATACATAAGTTAAACATTACAACGTGAAAAGAAATAAAACATGAATTTATTCCATTGGAATCATCCAAGCCTCCTAAATAATTCCTAAAAGTCACTCATAATTGACTTCTTCATATCCTAGTAAAATGAAACATAAGAAAAGGGTGAGTTCAAACGCTCAGTAAGGGTATGAATTACAGCGGAAGATAACATAAATATTGAGCATGTTGAATAGTTGAAACCACATTCCTTTACAAATAATAAACAAGAATTCTTTTATGGAAGGAATTTGAACTCAGTATATAATGAAATAATAAAATATAATCATGTGTATTCTACTAGTCAAATGACCACATGAACCATCAATATTATTCTCAAATTGAGGAAATATATAATGTTGGACATTCTGAAACATTTTTTCAAGGACTCGGCCAGGATGTCTAAAAATGATTAAGGCCTCATCCAAAACCATATATCAAAATTGGGAAAGGGCCTTGACCAATTAAACATCTAGTTGTCTCATGAGACCTACCCATGCATTGAGGATCTATAACAGGCTCCACCCGTCACTTACTAAGTCAAATAAATTCCACATATTAAAAGGTTGAAATATAACACAAACATTCATATTTAAACTAGAATACGAAATTTCAATACCTTACCCATAAACCATGAATGTTATAAAAATATAAAATCCACAGTGAAACATATCACAAAACCTTCAATAGAATATAATAGTTTTGTATCCGAATAAATCAACTTCAAATAAACGTAAGATCCATAAAAGGATGTCGACATAGATGAAATAAAAACCCTTTTTAGAGAAATACCTCTTTCTGTTTTGAAATCATTTAAGAGAAATATAATTATAAAGGAAAGATTTATTTTTATAACATACTTATAATATCATAAGGAAAGATTTGAAGATGTTATATTGACGTAAAATAATCGCTCCCACTGTATATGTTAAAAAACATTCTTTCAATAAATTTGTCTAAAAGGTGAAAAGTACCTTGTATGGAAAATGAAGAAAAGATTACTTTCAAAAAACATAAGGCTATAAATCACATTAACCCATTGTATAGTAAATATTAAAAAATGTTTTCAAATAAATTTTTAAGAAACATGTATGAGGATGATAAAGAGGTCTCATCAGATAATTACGTATGAACAACCTCGGATAATGAAGAGATTGTGAAAGAAAACCTTACCTTGTACTTTTCCTTGGTCGAGGTAGGTTAAACTCATGTATAATAGTTAAATCATTGTTATTATTTTATAATAGAATCATATACATAAATATGATATCATATAGGATTTATTAATATTTCCTTGATAATGATATTTTAGTATTATCGTCGTTTCAGGTGTTAACTGATTCGTTTTACTTTATATTCTTCGTTACGTAAGCCATGATTGTTATGTATAGGTTGTATCTTATTGATATCCAGAATGATATAATGTCCTTAAAAATTACTTTTAATCATAATATGAGAATTAGTATTTAATGGATATGATGTGGAAATGAATTTCATCGCGTTCGGGGAGACGGTAATTCGTGCGTACGCACGATCAATACTTCATTTCATTTTTCATTTTAAAAGGAATCAAAATGAAATGATAAATAGGTATATTATTATTCCAGTATAATATAATATCTTATATATGTTACTTATGTACATTAATACCATCCTATATATGTTCCTTGTATGGTATGAACGACTAATATCACTTTGAGGGGGTGGTAGTTCGCACTTCCTCAAATGAAATTATCGTATATATTTACAAAATCAAATGAATAATGGTCTACTATAAAATGGAATTAAAAAAGCATATATATAATATAAATATCATAAATATCATATTTATTTATATTTCCATCATAATGGCCACCATGAGATGTGGTAGAAGATAATTGAACAATCATCATTTCGTGAGGTGTTTGGTTACCATCTACGAAAACATTATGTTCTTAACCAATTAGATGGAGGTTTTTGTAAGTGTAGTTAAAATAATTTTCATGAAAATATCCTTTTATATTTTGAATACTGGTTTTGTTACAAAATAAAATAAAAATAAGAGTTTAGGGGTTGGAGGAGTAAAATAAAAAAAGAAGCTAAGAGAAATCGTTACATTTAATTTGGGTAACTCCCTTTTATTTGAACCAAAAAGTACTCTTGAAGTGATTTCTTCCTAAGGTAAGTCTTCTAGGAGGAGGATAGATATGTAGGGAGATTAATTGGAAAGAGTTTGGACGATCCAAAAGGCTTGATAGGTGTGAGAAATTGGTTAGAAGTGGTGTCCTTTTATAAGGGGGAGGAGGGGCTCTTTAGGAAATATTGAAAATATTATTTTATTATATAATGATATTCGGTTTCTGAAGGTCCAAAACTCATAAAAGTTGAAGATAAGGTGACTGTTGATTGAAATGAAATCATCTAATAAGAATTGTATAGCTTTTGGGTATAATTTTAGTCTTTATAATCCTATTTATTTAAATCATTTATTAATGAGGTAAACACTACATCATTATTGTGTCATAAATAATATAGTTTATTAGATGTCTAAGAATTCTAAAAAAAATACCATGATGTGTGAAATCTTTTGGTCTTTCTAATGAATATTTATAGTCGATAAGATAACATATATAACTCTATGTAATAATTGTTTTACTAAAAGATATATGTTTTTGTCATTTTTCTATTTACATTAACTTAATGAATATAAACTGTCATTATCACTTACATGTGGCTCTATGGGGTCCCAAAATCGACCAAAAGATATCCATGGTCGGACATGTATCAACCAATAGTGTTAGGACATGTTTTAGTGTAATATATTGTTATTATAATATTATTGTTTACCCTTATTTACCGGATTTAACCTTTAACCATGGTAAAAAAAATAATTACCGATGTAATTATTCAAAGTGACTAAAAATAAAAGTTACCTATTTACACAATTTATAACTTTTTATTGTAAATATAGAATCCATTTTTTTAAATTCAAAACACATAAGTGGTATAAACTAATTTAAAATTATTTCCCACTATCAAAACAAAAAGCATATTTTTAAGAAATAATAACTATCAAAAGATTGACACTTGTTTATGTCCGGTTTAAATGTGAAATTATGTCCAATGACCAAAATTGTATTAAATTGTAAAAATATATTCTAAATATAATTTAAAACCACAAAAATTCATAATTTATCACTATTAATTATTTTGATTTAAAAATTTGTTTTTAATTAAAATTTAGTAATTTTCACTATTCATCAAAATATGAAAGTTTTCAGAAAAATACCAAAATTTCACCCTAGGATAATTTCGATATTCCGAATCAAAAAATGAAGTCCATTTTGAAAGATAAAATTTATAAAATTTCAAAAAGTGGGTATTTCTATTCATAACAACTAGTTTTATTGGTCATAGTGTGTTAGAATCTCAACGTTGCGTACAATGCAAGCTATTCCTTGATTCAAAAGGAAGCGTACCGTGAAAGCTTGGGGTGTTAAAATAATAATGAAAAAATGTCAACTTTTAATTTAAAATTTCACACATGGATGTATGAGAATGAAATGTTTATGATGGGTGTTCCTTGACAGCACTCCAATGCATTGGGTAATGTGTTAATCTCATGAGATGTCATTTATGGTGCGTAAGAGGTTTATCTAAAGCGCATCACAATGCATGGGGGGTTTATCCCAAACACAACACAGTCTGCAGGAAGTTTATCTTAAGAATATTATGGTCTATGGGTATTTTATCCAAAGAACACTATGCGATTAGGGATTGAACCTATTACATCATGGAACTATATCCACGATGTCTTGGGAATGAATCGAGAATTCATGCTATGATCTATGGTTTCAATTAGAATTAATTATGATTGCATTTAATATTTTCAGTATAAATTACCATTTATATATGAAATATCTAACTAGATTTTTGAAATGTTGTATATGTAGTTGGAATATTTTGTTTGACTAAATTTTTTTTGAAGAGTATACAAGTTTTCTTAACATTATATTCTGTTTTACAATTTATTTTGAATAGAAAAACTATATTTTTTTCCTTTTTCAAAAGAAAACCCTCACGAAGCATTTTATGCTCACCATATCTATTCAAAATTATTTTTTCACCAGGCTTGTAGACATGTATAAGCGAGTTAGTGTTCGGGGTCCAACTAAGGTGTTCAACCCATGTAAAGAATAGTTTGTAATTTTTCTCTTCTGGGTTCTGTAATGAGAAAATATATGTTATATACGAACTCTATAAAACTCAATACCTTTATGATCTTTGGTAGTGTTATATATAAACAAATGAATAATAATAAAACCGAAAATATTTTTGGGCGCTTAGAAAACATCACTCGAAATGGAAGGTTCAGAATCAGCCAAGAAGATTCTTCTTTAGATCCTACTGATTACTTCCACCATTTTTCAAGTTTGATTCACATACGGATGATATGATTATCATCCTCTATAATCTCATTGAATTACTCTCCATTGTGTACCTGTTAATTTACCTTTGAAACAAGTTTTCCTTGTCCAATCGATTCTGATCACCAGTATTTGATAGGTTGTCCCATTTCAATGAATTCATGAAAAATATTTCCTTCTTCTAAATTCTGAGTCTGACTTGAGATTTGTGAAATTAGATTACACAAATTTTTCATTTTTATTAGGAAATAATAATGTTTCCACAGAATCAATACTTTTTCATGTACTCATCATTAATTTTTCAAAGGATTCTCAATATGTTTTCCAATAATAAGTGAATGAAAACATGAACATTCCACTATTCCATGCCCAATCCTTAGCAAAATTATCAGTTTAAAAATATCATTGAGTTTATTTCAAGATTAATACATTTTATAGTATAAACAAATCCCTCTATATTATTCTTATCACATTATTATTGCATACATTGTTGATTGTTTCCTTGGTTTAGCATTAATTCTTGTGTTTTATTCATGTCTTTTGTTCAAGGACTAGTGTGCACACTATTTCCTTTCACACAATCAAATAATTTTGTATACATCCTTATGTATGTTCATGATCATGAATATATGACTTGAAAACTTATGTTATTCATGTGAGATAACTAGAATTGGTAAAATATTCATGTGATAAATATCACCTTCATGGGATATAGTGTATGTATACACTATCTTGCAGATTTTTCATGTTTTCTCACCAAACATGGATATTAACATGTTGTGTGTTATCTGGATTTCTTTGTGTAAAAAAATTATTTTACTAATATTAGTTGATAGTGTAAAATGCATATATGAGGCTTATTTATTTTTCATTCTCATTTTTGTAAAACTATTATAATGATAGATTCTTTTTTTATGAAACTAAATCTATTCTTAGTGCTGTTTTTTCTCTTGAAATTTGATATCTCTCCCAAAGTATTAGAAATAACCTTCATAGCTTTGAGATATCTTACTTTATTGGAGAGGATGACTAATATTCAATACCTCCTTCAAGAATTCATTCCACATCATAATACCAAATAATCTTTCATGACGAGGTAAATTTATCACACCTGAGTCTTTTAAGGATATCTTAAATATACACTGAGATTAGTGTCCCATTCACATTACACTTTTCTGTTCGCTCACATGAATGCTATTTGGATAGGATGGACTTCATCATTTGATATTTATATTATATTTAAGGTGATTTTTCATTTATATATCCACCAACAACTGTGTTTGTAGTTTGACTGATTATATTTCTTTGAATTTCCAAATTATTATAAAATGTAGCTAAATGAAGGATGATTCAAAGACTCATCATGATTGAAATATATTTAAAGTTGAATAATTTCTTGATCAATGGTGGTTTGGTCAATGATTCGGCGTACTGAAGATAATATTTCAAGGGATGAAGAGTTAAAAAATACCCATGAGCGATCAAATTATCGAGAAAGTTTTTATTGGGTGATGGATATTGTATGAATCATTTTGATGATGTAATTACAGTACCCATGCATCATCAACCCACATCAATTATTCTCTTTAGCATCAGTGTACTTTATCATCTTTGCAGTGATGCTACAAATATGAGATGATAGCATGGGATCAGCACCTGCATCATGCTGCACTAACTCCCCTCACGGCTTTAGCCCCGCGGTACTCGCATAGACTTATATATGGGACCAATTTCACATATAGGTGTGTTCTATAATGAATTATATGTGGTATTTGATGGAATCATTCATGACCCAGCTTCTCTTTTGCCTTCAGACTGACCCTAGATAGGCTCCCATTTCCTTGGTAGACCCCTCTGGTATTCTATGGGGCTATGGTTAATCCTGGATTGTGTTATCCCACCAGATGAAACTTTTATTAACAAAATACAATTTATATTAGTTAGAAAACATAAAATGTAGTAAAATGAATTGAAAATAAATTCTCAACCCATATTTACTTTTCCTCGTATTCTTCATGAATAATATATATTATACTTTTCCATGGACATAATCAGTTCATCTTCATTTCCTCATGATATTAGACGAAATCCATGGTCATTAAATATTATACACTTATTGTATCACTGTGAGAACCTATTAAAATGTTACATTTACAATAAATATCCCATATAAAATCATCATATTAATTCAAGGAGAATTTTAGATGCATGACAACCAATTCCATTAGCTGAATCCATAATAATCTCATTATATCAAAACATCCATACCATCTTTCCAAACACATAATGACATATCATTGAAAAAAATGTAACCCTTTGCCCAATGATCTCTCTCATTGTATTTTTTTCTATACCACATTATTTTAGTTTATAAAATTCAATATATGTGCTCTAAAATTTCTCCCCCTTATTAGAAATCAAACTTCAAGGAATAGTGGAACATTTTCTCAAAAAAAATATTCTCCTTAATTTGATGATTATTTCTTGATTACCTCTGAGAGAGGGATGAAATCACATTGTTCTCTTAGAAATAATACTTATGTAAAAAAAAATATGTATTTCTGGGAAAATCACATGTAAAAATAACATGAAATATGTGATCATGTTTATCAATGTTGTCCATAAATAACCATGCATGTGAAATTATGATCATAATGTCTCAACTATCATCCATGGTGTTGTAATTAATCATATTTTCAATGAAATGAAAAATGACGGACACACTTCAGAAAAAAAAATTAAGAAGTTAAACTAAAAAGGAAAATCTCCCAATTTGTCTAATTCTCTTATTAAAAAAGATCATCCCATTAATTAAAATGTTACGATATATTATAAATGATGTATGTGAATGTGACTGTAATACCACAACCTTACGGTCTATTGTATATTTAAAATTTCCAGATTCATTCCCAATGTTTTTCCCCCTAAATGGATGCACATATTTCTTTATATTCTACATTAGTGATATCCCCAAACAATTCCTTCAATTATCTGATTGTTATATAAAAACACATTAATTACAAAGGAAATAAAGGGGCCTCTTTTTTTCATAGGCATTATTCAGACTGAGGGTTTCCACTCAATCCCTGATTCATCTTCTTCATATACCCAAATTCTTCACATGATAGTCCATAGTTTAGTTGTTTAATCATTTTCTCTTTCCCATTAAGAGGAATATATCCTCATGTTATTTTCAATACATTCATTGAATTATGTCCCTTTTAAATATATCATCCATAAAAATCATTCACACCTCCATACCTATTTTTTCTTGGAATATTGGATGATTTTTTTGTCACATGATTATTTCTCGAATATTTTTTTCTTATTTGTTCACCATGACACTCTTTTCATTATTGTAAGTTTCTTTAATGTGAATCTTATAAAAAAAGAGTTCCTAGGGGTTTGCAATTTTCATGACATATTTCGTTCTCCCTTTGAAATAAGATAGGTTCTCTCCTTGATGTTTTTTGTAATATTTGATTTGGTAGTCTTGTTTTCTATTAAGAACTCATGGATGAGTTTTTACCATTGTATTCTAAATATTTTTCTTCAATGGTGATGGTATTTGTTATATTTATATTTTATCACTATAAATATAGGTCTTACATTATCTTCATGAATTTACATGTTATCCCATCATTCCAATACCTTATTCCCAAACATCCCGCATCACAATAAATAACCTAATATCATTCTTCATTTCATATTTATGGTAGTATATTTAGATTTCACATGTTAGGAACCTTTATAATTCTAGGATAAAATACCACTCAATGAGATAATTCATTTGGAATAGTTCTTCATGATACCTTTCACATCACCTCTTGAGGTGTTCTATTAAATATCACTGTTAATTATCTCTGCATTCTAATAGTTCGGTTTATAAATTTTAATAATGTATGAAAGATCAGTTGGATAAAAAATAAGTTTTATATAATATGTTAAATTCTTCGTGAATAATTTTTAAATTTTGTTGGATAATGATATCATTCCCTTCATAGAGTCTTGATATATGGAGAAAACTTGTGTAAGAACAAATCTATTCTAATAAAAATGGAAATTTTTTTCTTGTGGTGATAACTAAATTTTCTATTTAACAAAAAACTCAAAAAACCTCATATTGAGAGATGTTTTCTCATACACACCTAATCTCATATGGTCTTCTCAATACTCCTTCAATTTCAGAATCTCTTCTTCATGAATTCTACATAGCATTTGAAAAAAAAATTCATGTTCCTTAAATTGAATATCATTGAGAGCCATATCTATTCTGTGAAATATTCTATGTGCATGAAAAGTGTCTTTAATAATAATGGCATAATAAATTTATCATATTCATAAATTTATTTTAGTATTTTGTATAGATTATTGATTTCACTCTTTCAAATTATCTGCAATATGAGGTGTCTCTCAACTTTCAATGAGATTAATCTGAACCTTACTTGTTTGTTTATATTAGTCTTTTTCAATGTATTTTTAATGATATCAATAAATTTTAGATCACTCATTTCCTAAAATATTCACTTCATACACACTGTAATAAATCATTAGAATTTACATATTCTCTGATAACACTTGAAGTTCCCCATGTCGGTTTGACCATTGTGAGGTGATGGGGGAATAAGTTGTTTCTTTTTATGATTTACTTTATTTTACACTTCATCCTCCTAAAATGATTTTTCATCCTGATCTAAAAAATAATATCTCTCAACATGAAATTATTTTTAGTAGTAATAATAGAAATAGTATCACACATTATTTATAAGGTTCTCTTGTATGGCCTAATCCTTTCCATGTTGATTATAACCCTAACATGGATTCCCCACTATAATGATATTTATGTAATTAAAATGGATGATATTGAATAATATTTTATCTCTCATAATTCTTCAGAAGAGGTTCATTATAGTTCATAACACAATGTTACCAAATTCACACCAGCCCACTCTAGAATTAGTAATAAGGACTTTTCTCCTAAATCACAGAAGCGAATTGTGTGCTGGCTCCAACTGAATACTTCCATCATTCATCAAGGTTGATCAACATCAGGATGATATATTCATGTTAATATACAATCTCACCGAATCACACATTCTTATATAATTATTATTTTAAATTTTTAATCTAATGGTGATTCTTAATTGATTCTAATCAAAGGTATTAATTCAGTTTCCTCAGTGCAAAAAATACATGTAAAATTTCCCCATCATTTGAGATGCTAGCCTCACAAGATATGTGTGAAACAATATCACAAAAATATAACAATTCTATTATGAGGGAATAATTATTTCATAATATCAATACTTTTTCAACTACACTTCATGCATACTTCAAGGTTATCACAATATGTTGTGCAATAACATGGTCATGAGAACAAGAACTATCCACTGTTCACATATCATGGCCTTCTTCCATTCTCCATTATATAGTTTATTCTATTAATTTTATGGATGCATAAATATGTGAGTATATGTAGATCCCACTTTAATATTATTCTTACATTCATTAGGAATAAAAATTATATTGTTTCTTAAGTTTAGAATCAATTAATTTGTGTCATGCATCTCTATTTCACAATGATGGTTGTGCATGACTTTCCATTTTACTAAAATACACTAATATTGTATATCTCCATCCATGTGTGTATGAGAATTCATTTATGAATGTATATCTCTGATTATTCCTGAACAATAACCAAAATTGGTGTAACATTGATGTGTTTATTCTTTTCTTGGAATAACACATTTTTTGTACACACTATGTTGAAAATTTCACAAAATCAATTGAAAACTCTTATGTTGTAATGGGTTGTGATTTAACCTGATTGATTTGGGAAACTAGTTTCTTATAAAGGATACATTGAGAGTGCTAAACACTTTTAAAAGGACCAATAATTAATCCTTATCTTTCTTGTAAAACTATTGTAATGTCTACATCCCTCTTCATGAATGAGAATTTTTTCAATGTGATCTATTTTTCTCTGAAAACAATAAGAGGTCTCTCAAATTATTAGCAATACCATTCTCAACCATGAGAGATCTTAATTTTTATGTGAGTATGAATACCATTCACTAACTCAAATCTAAATTTCATGTCTTGTTAAGATCCCAAATAAACTTCAAACATGAGGCATTTTTTTCACACCCGAGTCATTTGGGGGTATCTCAAATATATACTATAGATAGTGGTTACATAAAGTTACTCTGTGAAATCCTCACCAACATGAGAGGAGGATGTAATTCCCTTTATTTTCTAACTATTTAATCATCTCCATGATGATCATTCATTAGGGTGTGCTCATAAAACTATTTTTTTAGTTCATCCAATTTATCTTTCTTCAAATTATCACATTCATGACAAGTGTATCTACATGAATGATGATTTGAGGACTTATCATGTTGAAAATATATCAAAATATTGTTGGTAACTCAATCAATGGTGGTTTGGATGTGCCTAACTTATAATGGTGTTCAACAGTCAAGGGATAAAAAAGAATACACTGTTCATGAGACTTCAAATGGTTTATATAAGCTTAATTTTATAGAAAATATTATATGAATCATTTTAATGATGCGAGAAAGTTACAATCTCATTATTCTCCCACATCACCTATTGGATTTGGCATTGTGGAGGTTTATCAGTTAAGCATTGGAACTATATTTTTGAGAAAGCATTAAGGGATAAAGACCTACATTAAACTGCATGCACTCACCTCACATTCTTTACTCCACCAATACTCACAAGGGTTGACACATGTGCCCAACACACCTAGGTGTCACTCTGTTTTTCCTTATATAGTGTAATTATTTATATAAAATATGGTTTGGATTCTCTACCATATTCACAATTTCCCTTCACGGGCTCCCAATGGTACAATAGACCCCTCAGAGTCCCTATGTGGGCCTTTGTTGAGCATGGATTGAGTAGGCCCATAGGTTGGACATTTTTAAAAATAATGGCCCTTTATGTTACATAGAAAAATTCTTCAGAAACCACTTCAATTAAAAACCATTTCTTAAGACCTATTATTTTATTCTCATACTAATTGTGAAAAATAAATATTGAATTTTGTTTAGGGACTTTATAGTTTCATCTTCACATCGTCCATATATAGTGGGAAGCATTTCATGGACTTCAAATCTTTTACACTTGTTTTATCATGTTGAGATCTTCCTAGAACATGAAATTAATTATAAATATCACATCTAAAATTATCATATTAATCCATATTTTTTTTATGAATTTTATCTAGGGAAGTTAAATTAATCCATTATAATTAAAAACATATAACCACTTCATCATCATATTACCATACACATATGGAAAAATCATTGTCAAAAAATTCTACATGGGACCAAACAGTATTTTTACATATATATGCATGTGTGTTTGTCATTATATTTATAAAAAATTCATTACAGGATACTGTTAATGGATTCTTTCCAAATATGGTGAAATTATAGGATTAAAACTTGTTTGGAAATGTTTTTTCTTTCATTTTTCTACAATATCTACTATAATTATTACCATGTTCATAGTTCAAATTCAATTACTATAATGATAGTTCCGACATTCCTATATGAAATAATTGGATTATTTCCACGGTTCATTGGTCTATTGTCCTGTTTTTTTCTAATGATAATGGAATGATTTTCATGTAGTGAGTAAATAATTTAAAATAGATGATTACATAACCATTCATCTTGGGTATGAACATCATAAACAACCATATAGTTTTTTTAATTCCCTGTTAGTTACATAAAAATGATTTTCTTGTGGTGAAGAACAAGATCAATATGAAATCAACTAAATGATAATGATTTTTCATAAATATGTATCTTTAAATGAAAAAATATATAAATATTAAATTAGTTATTTTATTGTTATAATGATAAGACATTGAAAAATTTGAATAATCACTTGAAAATAGTTTAATAGTGATTTCCGCTATATTCTCAATGCTTTTAATACTCCACTAATGTTCTCATATGTGTTATGTTGTGAATCATTTATACATCTATAATGAAAGAAGGTGATGAGATTGATTTGAGTCATAGGAAAAAAGTAGATGGGTATTCCATAAAATTCCAAAAATTATTTCACTATGATTACTTATTCAATTTTGTTTAATGATACATAGGTTTATTGATTACTTTTCATGATGAAATTGTGTAAGTAAAATTGTATTGAATAGAGTAGACAAATAAAGGTGATATAGTCCTAGGGACTATAATATGCTCTCTTAATACATTTAGATTATATGATTTTTTGAGCATAATTGGATGGAATCAATTTTTATAGAATTAATTTAACATTGGGAGATCAAAAATTAAGAAAATTATGAGATATAATAGAAATAAAATAAAATCAATGTGTTGCAAAGAATATAGAGTTTCAGATAATTGATATAAAATGATAACATGATGCCCAATGTTAAAAAGTAAACCTCAACCAAATTTTCACCTCTTCTATTCAAAAAAATTAATCATATATTGATAATAATGGTGTTTTAAAAGACATATATCTCTATTGATTGAGAACGGTATTTCTTGACATTATAGAGGATCTTGGTTGAATATCACATCATGAATTGATAATGACAATAGATCCACAACTACATAATACTATTGTTGT
Source organism: Viscum album (assembly GCA_963277665.1). Taxonomy (NCBI): domain Eukaryota; kingdom Viridiplantae; phylum Streptophyta; class Magnoliopsida; order Santalales; family Viscaceae; genus Viscum; species Viscum album. The sequence continues at coordinate 1,615,367,129 of OY728125.1, forward strand.
ATTTTCAAATATTTATGGGAATCCAATAATAATCATTGCGTAAATAATAAATATATATGTTTGTGGAATGATAGAAAATTAATTCTGATTTATTTGACATAAAATTCCTTAAAAAAAGTGATTAGTCATCAATAAGAAAAATAAATCATGGATAAGATGGAATGTAGCTTGGTAATAAATGTGTATATCATAGAGGCCAAATTAAAATTTTAGTTATACATGAATGAAGACTATATGATAACTATGGAATAGATATATTATGATTATTTCATTAGTATCAATGAAATATTGTGTGTTAGTTGAGTATTTAGATAAAATCATTAAGATTATACCTATTTAAAAACCCAAATGAAATTCATTTTAAACATGCTTTACCCTAAGATCATAACACCCTATGATACATAATAACACTCATGTAAAAAATTGAATGAGATACTCCTAACCTATGAGATGATAAAAATAAAATCCTTCGAGAAGAATATATAAGGTAAAATACATTAACATGACATGAGAATGTTACAAATAAAATAACTTTTTCGCATTGAAGATTCATATGAACTTGAATATGAAGAGGAAAATTGATAATTCAATAAAATAATTCATCTTATTTTTAGTGGTGTATGAATTTAAAGTGAATAATTAATGGAAATATTTTACTAATATGCTAAAAATGTAATAGAATTCATAATTTTTTCATTACGATTTCAATAATGATTCAAAAATTATTAAATCTAAAGAGGGTGAAAATAATTATGAAAATAATTAGAATAAAAGATAAAATAAATATTCAAAATCTAAATATATAAAAAACTATTTTATAGAACAATGATAGGAAATTTGAATGGTAAATAAGATGATGATGATCAGTTATCTAAATGTGAATATGAAATTTAATATGGTAAGAAATATTCATACTTATAATATTATTTAAATGGAGTACTTGAGACATTATGTAGTGAATTAGATGATTCAAAACCAACAATATTGGAAACAATTTTGAAGGATGAACATGAATCATTTCATTTTAAGAATTACATGCTTGATAAATTACATAAAATTCATATAAATGAGAAATTTATGCCTACTAAAATGATGTGGGATTTTGAAAATAAATAAGTATCCCTCATTGATTAAATAAAAATGTAATCGTTAAAAGATACTGAAACATGATATTATGATAAAAGTTCTTTAAGAAATATTTGATTTCAAATACTACCAATTATCTAATACATTTTCTATGTTTCATGAGGATAATAATATACCTATAAGGTTGTAAGAGGTATTCAAATATTCTATTAATGTCAATTTTTAATACTCCTAATGAGTTTACATATAAATAGAAATTATTATGTTAATACTGTAACTAATTAATCTACATATAATTTTATATTTACTAATAATGAATTGTTAAATCAAATTCATGGTCATTTAATGAATAATAATAAAATTGGAAAAAATTATTGAATATTATAAAAATAAAGGATGAACTCTTAATGTTATGCACCTCCCAAATAGAAGAAATTATTTCCCCAACAATGATGTAGGAAAACAACTGAAATCATTTCTGGATGAGTTTTTATGATCCTATAAGATTCAAATTCCAAGGCATGTACATGTGTAATATATTTTCTCACAATCCCTATACATAATGGAAAAATATTTCATGAACAAGAAAGAGAGATGATATCAAGTAAATTCACTCAAAAGAGAGTTATGATACTTCTCATAGAATACAGTTTTTTAAGATAAATACTTTTAGTTATCTAAAATAGATAAAAGTTTAGTGTATTGGTCAAATTTTTGGTAGGTGTGAGAAGTTGGTCTCTAATGTATATAGTTATATGATTATACATCCATATATTGATTCCATGTGATGAGAAAATAATGTGTATTCACATATTTTAGGAATAAAAAGTATATCTAGAATTACTTTTATTGAATCCAAGGAAATGAACAAATACATGGGTTCGTAATATTAGTTGTTCATCCCACATGACAAATTATCAGAAGATAATTTTTTTTTTGAAATTTGAATGATAATAAATAACATTTGGTAATTATTTCACATGGAAAATAAAGGTTATTTAATATATAGAAATTAAATACCAAAATTGTAAAATTAATATTGTTTTGCTTTTGGATGGATTGAAGCACAATCTATTAAGATACACTCATCTTTATGTTTAATTGAATGAATTTGTTTAAAAAATGGAACATGTATCATTAAAATCATAAAGAATGGAATATTTTTTACAAAATGAAAAAATAAATAATTGAAATTTAATTTTAAATTATGATATAACCAATTTATGTTATTTGTTTGAGAATGGGGATGGTATGATTTAGAATATGAGGCTGGTTCATAATAGCAAGGGAATCCTAATTAAAATTCCTAAATATAATGTTTTGGAAGATCACCATAATAAAATAATAGAATTAATTGTTTCATGGAACTTGTAAAACAATTACTTAGATATCTCACATGAGGGTTAATATTATTTGTACTATATATTATTTACACTTTTTTCTATAGCCCCATAAGGAAATCTATTATAATGGTTTATATATATATCATCACAATAATTAATAATTATACTCTAACATCCAATTTTATAATTATCATGTAAAAGAAATCCCAATTTACATGTTTAAAAATTTTAATATAATTATTGAGAAAGAATTTGGATCTATATTAATAAATTATGAAACCACAATGGAAAGGAATATTCCAGAAATAAATTTTATTTATATCTTTCCACACATGGAATAATACATTAATTTTTCAAAACATATATTCCCCAAAATAATGGGGTTTTATATAAGAATCCTACATTAATTCATGACCAAGAAATAACAATTATTTCAAGAATGAAAATATAAAAATATTTTTAGTTATAATCGTTATGTGTTTCTGTAAACATTCTGGGTAGATTCCCTTTGATAGATGTGACACATTCAACTTTTTATTATATTTTGTAAAATAAAAATAAAATTTTCAGGTGAATTAATGTCTTTAGTTGTTTGTTCTTTATAAAAATCAAATCTAGTGGTTGGGAATTATTGAAGATAAATATAATAATGGTGTATTTATAGGATAAATATCTAGTAGAATTTGGAAAAATGACAGAACAATAAGAAAAGTAAGATACTTGAATTTTCATATGTTAAAATCAGTGGAAAGTAGAATAAATATGAGTTTTTTTATGTGATTGAATTTGAATTAAAAAATTTGAAATAAGAAATGTTTTGAAACATGTAGATTACGAATAGAAGAAATTGAGAAGAATATTACTAATGTTGATTAGGATTAGACTTATGAATGTGATTATAATATTAAATAGATCTTATGAAATAAGTTTTTTTTTCAAAAATATTATTATAGAAACTATAATAGTAATACCGGAGGTACCGTATAAAACTAAAATAAGACTACAAATTTGAAACCAAAGATATATTATATCAATGGTAAAACAAATAACTGTAGCTAAATACATTCAATAATATGAATGATTCAGTCCATAAATAATGAAAAAATAAAAATAAAATGATATCCACTTGGGAGTTATTTCCATTACCTAAAGATGAAAATACTATAAAAACATTGTTATACATATACAATATGAATGAAAAAGGTGTGGAGAAAATGACAAAGACTAAGATGTTATAAAAATGATGCACAAAAATGGATGGAATTGATATTGAAGAAACTATTAATTTAATAGAAATATTTTATACAATTAAGATACTTTTTGGAATTGGTTGTTTGTAAACACTATTACATAATTATATGGAATTAAAATTAGCCATTCTGATTCATGGTATTGATGAAAATGTTTTCCCTAATTATCGAGTCATTTTTATATAGGAAGTTGATGGATGAATGGTTAATATATTAAAAAGGAAATTTTACGAGATAATACAGGATCATAGATCATCATATTCAAAACATGATGTCTACCACAGGAAAACATATTTAAAAAATGGAAAAGTTGATATTAATTTATAGGTCAATAAAAAATCCATAGATACACTAACATCCACAGTTTATGAGATTTTTTTTGTTGTTGTGATAAGATGTTATTTTGAGTGGAATTTATTCAAAAATGAATAATCATTGTGATATATCAATATTTTGTAAAATTAAAAACTTCGTACGATTATATAATGACCAAAAATCAAATAAAATATTTTTGTTGGGAAAAATTTAATATATAGTTGTTAATAAAAATTTTCGTGGATGAGAAATGAGAATATTAAACTACAATTCCTATTATGAGGAAATGTTTATGAATTGGAATGGTATAAAATTTGATCAATTTTTTTAGACGATTCATTTGAAGCTTATTATATTTATCACCTTTAATACCTAACATTTACTTTGTAGTGAATCATTCTGCAATATTTGAGACATACTCAATGAAGTCACACGTGATTGTAGTAAATAGGGTTCTATGATGTGTGAATGGAAATGTGAACTGTGGAATATTATTTAATGATTAATTATAGTTGTTAACATTAATTTATTTAGTGTTGTAAATCTTATAGAAGATTTTATAGACCAAATATCCAATTCATTAGATATATTATTCATTTGTGACGGTTTTTTGAGTTGGTATATTAGGAATAAGTCTTTTGATAAATAAAACAGATTATATGTTTAGTTTGTTACTATTAATCATGAAGGGACATGGGTTTTCTAGATGTTCATTCATTATCAGATTTGAAGGTTGATACAAGGAGAACATTAAATTTAGTATGTGACATTAATAGCGAAAAAACTTTTTTAATGAACACTTTACATCCTTCTAAATCCAAAAACATATTCATCATGTTTCATTTCATTAAGGAAATATTATATATAGATATATCAAGATGGAATATATTTTATCCCAAAATAAAATTATAAATAATTTTGAAAAAAATACAATGAAAATAGGGAGGTATAATTAATAGATTACAAAACTCCAGCTTCCATCAACTCCTCTCACATGAAAGATTTTGGAAAACTTTTCCTCATGGATTGAGATTGTTATGATATATAGGGAAAAAAATTATCCAATTAGAACAAAATCCTTTAATATATGGTTATTATAAATTGATTCATGAATTCAATGTTTTTCATAATATTCAATGCATATATTTTTTTATGGAGAATGATGGATGTTAGACATGATTGTATTTATTAATGGAGAGTTTATTTAAGTTATATGAACACAATTTCTTTTTTTGAGGAACATAATTCTCTAAAAAAAAGTACATCATGTGTTGATGTGGTGAAATAGACTTATAATATAAGAATGGAAATTATTTGATTATTATAAAGAGATGTAATTCATTCAAAATTAGACGAGATCTTATTTTAAAGAGTTATGTAATGTTTCCAATAAATCAAAAAGTTTGAGATTAATGAACCCTTTTATTTTTTTTGGTTTACATTTTTTGAAAATATTTCGTGATAATAATTCGAAATTTATGATTTACTATTTTAAACATTGAATATAGTTTTTGATTTTTTGAGATGATATGCGGCCAATTTAAATTGTTCTGTGATAATTTATTATGTTCTAGAATTCATGTGATAGATGTAGAATATCTGGCTATCTAAATTATATGATGAGTCTCATTTAAGATATTTTAATTACCACATATGATTATTAATCTTATCATAGAATATTTGTTCCACATATATAAATAGTGAACTAAATATAGGATAATTTATTTTGGTGTAGTGGATTCAAAATAATTGTAATACATTTCATCTACACATAAGAGAATAAATCTACAAATAGTATAATTGAACATCTATATTATATTTCTATGTGTATGTGAATTGATCTACACAAAATAAATTTTGTGACCTCAAAAAGTAAATTAATCTATGTATAGGATAACTAATCTACATGTATGGAGTTTTTTTAAATTATGTTTTCCTCTATGAAAATTCATGTTTATATAATTTTGATATTCTGAATAATTTGGTCAATCACAAAAACATCATTTGAGATTTAGTCAACATAAAAGGCTAAAATGGTTCATGATTTATTCTTTTTTAAATCATATTTAATTGTGTATAGTGTTAAACATTATCAACAATGAAATAATATGAATGAGTAAGAATATTCCTAGAGTTGTTTCAATGTGTGAACAATATATAGTTATTAAATATTGGTTTTCTATGTGATTATTCTAATATACTATTAAATCCAAAATTCAATTGGGACTCATTAAATAGTGATTTATGAATTTGTTTCAATATTAATAATTTTCTAACAACTATTATTTTAATTGTTATGTATTTATGTTCTTCTCTATGCGATAAGCATGAAGAAAATGAGTTACAGTGGAATTAGTGATATAAAGACTTTGGGTACTATAGGAAATTAAAAAAATGAATTGTTTATCTATTATCCTTTAATGTTGATTAAATGTAAATAAGGTAATAAATTTTTTAAAAAACAATTTCTAATGAGATGATTAGTTGAAGTGAAATTCTATATGAATCCAGTAGTTAAATTAAGGTCAAATGATTCATGAGATCAAATAACATGAAACATAGCCTAAACAAATGTGGAAACAATAGAGGATTATGATGTTTGATTTAGTTTTATAATTATTTACGAATAAAGTTATAAATTTGTTTCATTAATAAATTTAATTATAATATTTTTGAAAATTATGAATATGAATTACTGTTGAATAAAGGGAATATATAGTGAGAGTTACAAAATAATTGACCAGCACAATGCTGAGAGAAAATGAGAGGACAATGCTCAAATTTTAGATCACATAATATACAAATATTTATGTCATGGAATTCAAAAAAATAAAATCAGAGATCAAGAATTGTGAAAAATATCAACACATAATCTCATTAAGTGTGTAATCTCTTTTTGAACATTCTAGAGGCTCGTTGGGGAAGATTACATAAATTTTTACCAAATTATCTATACCTTAAAATAGAAATTTATTGATATAATTTTATAATTTATTCTTAGTAGTTTTAGGAATGAAAATCATATGTGACAGTATATATTAATAGTTTGATTCTATGATAATATATTGTATTCATGTAAATTTGTGAGTTATATTTTGGAAGACTAACTGGTCATGAAAGGGATTAGGTTTCCAATGAAGTGGTGGAACAATATAAAGAACTCTTGTTCATTTCTCTATCATTTTAGGCATACTGAAGTAAGGAAATGAATTTATATTTTATTGAATCAAAATTTAATTGGTTATATAGGTTGACTTAAATTCAATGTAATTTTTAAAATGGGGCTACATAGATTTACCCCCCTCCTACCTCTCAGTGGATTATTTTGATCCAATGAACATTAAAACTCTCTATTTTTTTTTTAACCTTTGATGTTTTCTATTTTGTAATAATTATAAGTTGTATTGAAAAATCTTATAGAACTTATTTGACCAACAAAATTTCATTTTTCAAGAAAAAATTATGATTTCAAATCTATTTAATATAGAAACATTCATTATTTTTTTGTTCCATTTAGCCGTGAGCCCCATGATGTACGATATTATTTTCATAAAAAAGATTCAATATTGTAATAATGTCTATAATTATTTAACCAATCTAATTACATCATGAGTCGAAAACCACAATCAACCATTTACTTCTCATGGTATCACTCTTATCATATATTAAATAAGTCAATTTTTATGCATTTTCTTCTAATGGATCGGCATCATTTAGAGTATATGTTTATATTTACTTGGAAACATCCACCTTATAGGTAGTTTTAGACGCATCACCATATTACTAGTAAAATATTGTAATTATTTAGAAATAAATCTTTCACTTAGTATAAACACAGATTTATCATTGTATTTTTTTAATATTGATGCATCATTTTCATTTGTGGATATTAGTTAATTTTCATTGAATTATATCCTTATATAATTTCTATTAGGTATTTTTCTTATTTACAAAAGAAACATTTATAATTATATATATTGAAGAAACTCTCTTTTTATCCAATTATGTATAATAAATTTAAATATTTTTTTAGATGTTTTAGATTTATCTAAATGACTATACATGTCATGTTTCTTTTAATATCCTCTAAATGATTAATTTTCCTTCATAATACATTTTGATATTATCATCATGAATATATTCCTTTGTTTATTTTCATGAAGCTAGTTATCATGGTGATTAATTTTTATTGCCCTCAATTAATAATTTACAAATTGTGACATCATTGGAAGCAATTTGTATTTATTATAATGTATGTATCATTACATCAATTTTTTTTTTGAAAAATACTACATTTCATAAATTATAATGATCCAATCATTGCCAAATTTTTTTTAATATATATTACAAGTATATGTTAATAACATGTAGGGCTCCAATCTTCTTGAGGTATCTTACATTGGTAAGAACATAATAGTTTTTTTCCATCTGTAAACCTTTATAATAAAATTAATGCTTGGTTATCTTCTCCTAAATGATTCTGAATAATCCATTAATAAAATAGGATATATTTTTAAAAACTATATAGGTTCTTTACAAAGTTGAAACATAAATAATCAAAAACATTATCATATAATTCTAAGGACATGTCATACATTCCACTAATTATTTCTTAATATAATTACGAAATATCACATGAAACATCAATTATCATATCATCATGTAATTAATTTGTACCTTATAAGGTATAATGGTTTTACATCTTGATATTATATCATTATACTACCATATATTCATATTCCATGAAAGTTATATCGTAATCAAATTTTCAGCACGGAAATTCAATATGCCCTACCACATTTCACATGAGTATTATCTTCTATATATTTACAAAGTTAAGGGGAAATATTAACAAATGTACAAAAACTAATTCCACATTTATTACAATAAAGTAGTTTATATTATAATTTATTTAAAGATTAATTCCTCACTCTCTTTTAAAATATCTTTTTTTCACTAGATTATTTGATGATATACTTTTTATTTACTTTAACTGGGATATCAACCATCTCTTCAAATAATTAATTCATATAACCAATGAAAATTGAAACAAAAAATTTACAAATAATTTAAATTTAAAAATTATTCATAATATATTATATGTTTGATTATAGCTTTAAAAAAAATCCAAGATCCATGACGATATGGCTAATACTAGAGGGGATGTATCTATGTTGGGTCTCTAATTTCCACATAAAATATTATAAATTATGTTATACATATTCACCTATTTTTTGAATGGATTTTAACGTCTCTATATTTCACTTTAATTCATTGAAATTTAACTAGAAATATTTTCAAATCATGGAGGTTAATATCACAGTATTACAGGGCTCAGTAAACATAGAATTTATATTTTAAAAATAAGGAATATATTAAAATTTTATGGGAATAGTTTTCACAAAAAACATTAATAACTCCCAAATGGATTCTTAGATCATAAATCTAAAAACATTGATGATTATATAATGTGATTTATACCCTATGTGTTATATAATATATATTTTCCATAATGTGTCTATTAAACTGTTTCACTGGTGAAATAAATAAATAAATATTTAATTAATATGTGATGACTCACAGACCTATAGAGCCTCTATAAATACCCCATTATAAAAAAATGTTATTTTCAAAACTATGATATTTTGAGAGGTTATAGTGGAGGTGGGATTGCAAAATGAAAAGGTATAGAGATCACAACCAGTGATCATTTCACCAATTTGGGTTGTGTATCTTTCCAATGACATCAATATTCAATAGTTATTCTTTAGCAGTTGATCCATCCTAAGGATATATGTTTGATTTTTTTGTATTTATCCATGTTTTTTTATCTAATTTAGAGTGATGGTCTATTACATTAACAATAATAGATTTAAAATTTGATTGTTTCTATTGAGGTTATTATTATGATGTTGTGTTTTTTATTCCTCTTGATTCATTGATTATACTATTATGGATAAAGGATGAAATTAAAAATGGTTGGGTTTAATTCCTCTATGAACATTTTTGGTATTTTTCTCAATTGTTTTCATTCATTATTCATCAATATTAAATATTTTTAGAGGTTTTACCAATACCAAATAGACTATTGTTACAAAAATGATCTTTGGAACAACAGATTATCACCACAATTAATGGATGGCGATTAGAGGAATAGTTTCGGTATGTGATGACAAAAACAGAGTTATAACACAAATTTGGACTTCTAAATATATGGGATTCAACATATGAATACATAGGATTATGGAGGAGTATTTTAAAGTGAATCGGATGCCACAATCTGGTTACCAATGAATGAATCACCTATTTACCCTAGATCCCTGACTCATGGAAGATTCGGTTGAAGAATCTGCAGGGGGAATGAAATGAAGGTGAATGGAGAACAAACCTAGGTTTCAGAATGTATCATGTCACATGTAATTAAATCATGATATACGCACAATGTGGGACTCCTGGTTGGGGTACTAAGATTCCAATGAAAATTTAATATCACATGCCTTGGGAGATATGTCACATTCCATGTCACCCTTCCCTATAACCTATGTATATATCTTGAAGGATACACCTGAATGAACATGTCAATGAACATGATCCATATTTTAATATGTGGGAAAGGTTTAGTACTCATACATGTCCAAGTATATAGTCTTGGCTAGAAGTACCTAGGCTAGACAATGTGTACACATGAAAAGCCTATACAACATGGGCATGATATGGAGAACCCAATAATATTAGGGTCTTGAAATACATGACATATACTATAAAAACACATCATCTACATTCTTCAAGGTGTCTTGGGAAACTTTTATTCTTCAACATTGTCCATTTTTCTTAGGGTGTGTCCCCTCAATCCATTCCTATGAGGGTATAGTTAGGTATTGAAAACGAGACATTGGATTGTGATCCATTATATGGGATTGGCTTGACATAGAGTTATTTTAATTCCTCTATTTGAATTGGGTGTATTATTGTATCTTTTTACTCCCCATTAATGGTTCCATGAATTTTCATGAACAATATACATGGGTGTCGAACCCTGGCATAGTGGGTTATTTCATATAGAGTTGTTGGAATCCCCCATTTCCTTTAGTTCTGTCTCCTAAAATTCTATAATTTTTTTAACATCCACCATGTACTTAATTAGGGTGATATATGATGAGTGTTAAATCTTTAATGAAAACTATAATTAATAACATACTCTCATTGTGAGTTCTCCTTTATGATTGCTAATATGAACACTTGAGCATAACCATAGAATGGGAATCTGGTTGTGACAATGCATGGATATTCAATTTCTACCATGTGTATTTCTAGATGTTTATTTATGTATATCTCATATTTTTAATTGAAATTTCTAGAGGATGAGATAGCATATGTATTTATTATTTATTCTTAGATACATTTTGGAGTCCAACTAGATATTTTTGTACTCACCTATATATGGTATCTACCAAAAAATATATAATATTTTTTAGATGAATAAAGATCCAATTGGGTTATTTGGGGACTAGTTGAATATAGATCTTAGATTGGGAAATAAAGAAGGTGGTCCATACAAATATTCACATTTTTTAGTATCCCCCTTCATGTATGTAGGATGGATGCTATTGATGTTTTTTAGTCTTTTATTTTTTCGAATTTATCAGTTTTAGTAATTTTATCATATTATAAATTTAGGATAAGTATTTTTCTTGTGATGGTATCATTTTTATTATTTGAAATTTTATCCTTGTAAGGGATTGAAAATATTTGTGTGCATATTGGTTCATTAATCTAATGCCACTCTTAGGTGAGATATTCTTACTCATAACTATTAACAAACTCACGGACTATTATGCAGGACATGGGGTTGTTATGGTTGGATTTTCATCAACTAGGTTGGTCAGGGTGGGTCAGGTAATGAAAAGGTGGTATTTGTTGAAATTTCATCTTAGGGCCTGAGTTTGGTGTTTTTTAGAGCTGTGAGTTTGCTGTGGGATTTATGGAAATTATGATAATTATTTTTGAGTTTTTATTTTCATGATAAGGACCAGTGTTCATGTAGTAGACAATGTATCCATTCACCATCACTCTGGTAACAAAATATTTGACACAATTAATGTATAAACATTTTGTCGGGAAAACAATGTCACATGCATAATATAAGAATGGGTATTGGTTTATAAATTTCATGAATCAAATCCCCTTAAATAATCATTGATTTTGGTAAAACATTTCTATTTTAGGATTCCGTCATGCTAGTTTTTATATTAAATATTGTAGTATGATTTTAAGGATTTACCCCTTAGAGATATGGCTTTTATAAGGGGATATGTTTAGGAGGTGGTACCTCTGTGTGTTTTCTATCTATACCTCCACACCTCAAGTAGTGTACATAATCAAATGTACTAGTGGATGTGGTGTGTAGGTAAAGAAAACATCATGAATTTTAAAATTATAAAACCATTCTATTCTAAGGGGATTCATACCCATTGAAGGTTGAGGATTTTCTCAACATTGTTTCATGAATCACTCACATTCTTAGTACAATTAAATATCACCTGGAGTTCCTTATATTTAGTCACATTCAATACACTGTACGGCTTTGGTGGATTATAGTGGAATTTTATTATGATAATATGACTCTGTCATAGATATATATTGAGTGGATTTTCATATGGAAATTTTCTATAGATACATTATAGGTTTTCTGCTTATAATAACTTATATAGATTCATAATAGAATCCTGAAAATGGATGATTTATTGTTGAGGTTCTTCAACCTATCATGATACTCGATGGATAAATTTTATGATTTTTTCTATATATAATCATTATTCTATTGAATCTGACACTGAGAAATCTAGTCATGAGTGATACCACTATACATATATATCTATATTGGGGTATTGAGTGTGATCTAGTAGTGGAGAGCCTTTTGGATGAGAATACATTGGTTGTGAGTTAAAATGGGGGGAACATAGTAGATAATATTTCATTTAAGGTATCTAACACTAGTCACATGGATCTACATGGGATACACATTTCTAGAAGTGATATCAAGATAGAGGGTATGTAGTGATGGTATCTCATGATTATTCTAGTAATCATAGAGAGAGGTTGTTCTCCTCTTGTGTTGGAAAGAGACATCATTAATAAAATTTTCAAACCTAATGTACAACTAATAGGGAGATAGAGGACATGATACCATGGTAAAGTTAGTAGAGGTAGTGGGGACATCTTTAGTTTGAAATACATTATTCAGGAGATTGTAAAAAAGCATGAATTGGTAGGTGGTTTGACTAATCTCTACCACAAAACCATGGAGATCCATTCCCGGAACATGGATCTATAAGATAGTAGTGAGGAAAAGCTACAGGATGTGGAGGGAAATGATCTATAGGCTACTATGATGATTAGATGAATAATTTATGTGTTTTCTACATTATTTTTAGATTTGATAAACTCAAGAAAAAACCACTATTTTATGTATACATCCCCATATAATGACATGTGGATTTTAATTGATCCCTTAGATTGACCCTTATACTTGAAACTCATACTATAGATGACAATGTTATCACAGATTTAGGTAGATAGTTTGATCAATCACATCGATGATATATTTTCTTCTAGTATCTTATTATAGTAGGGATGAGGTCGTACTATGAAATCTTGGATGTGATCTTTCAAACTCAATATATGTATATACAAAAAATTCTAGGCATAAGATATGGTGTATCCATGGAGACATATCTATTTTCTACATTTTAAGTGATAAGAAAACACAAATAGGGAAGAAAATGATCATATATATGAAGGTTAAAATTATTACTCCCAATTAGGATAGTATGATTCATGGAGTATTGAATGTTATAGGAAACTATTTTCATGTAGTGTTAGAGGAGTATGATGGTGTATACCATCAAGAATTTCTAGGAATATATCTCTTATGATAGTTATACATATTTATTAACTTCCACCTAGGGATAACCCCAATATATAAGATATTTTATTAGAAGGATCCCATAGAGCATCACGTGATAAAGGTGTAGTTGGGTGACTTGAAGAAAAAGAACATCATGAGACCCAGAGTTTCCCCTGGGTAACACATGAATTGTTCACCAATTAAGACGGTATTATCTTGATGTTTTTTGTGGATTATCAGCAACTAATCCATGTTTCGGTGATTTATATGTTTTAATACATAAAATCGCTGCTATATTAAATCAATTAGATTTGGTGTGATGGTTCTCAAAGATTTATCTCTAGTCCAGCTATAGCCAGTTGTGACTATGGGATGAGGATCAGAAAAATATTAAATTCTGATGTCTCTAGAGTGTTTATGAGAACTTGAAGACTAATTTGGGAATGATAAACACCAATGAAGTGTTCATAGTACAAAATAAATCATTCTTTAATCATTTCTTTGAACATTTTATGATTGTATTTATTGATGACTTCATAATTTTCTTAGTGACTATGTTAGAGAACATGAGGAACATGAGGATGGTTTAGGACATAAACTAAGAAAATCACTTCTATGGGAATCTATTGATTTGTCAGTTCTAGATTTTAGTTGTGATCTTTAGGGGACATGCCCTCTTAGGAAATAAAGTATTATTGTTCTCAATTAAAGATAAAGAAATTTATTTTCGTGATCCACCCATTAGAGTGATAGATTAACCAAGCTCCTATGGGTTTTCAGAATACTATTGAATATTCATTATTATTTTATCTTGGATACCATCACCCTTGACTTATTTCACATTGAAGGGGAGTCATTTCATCGGGATGGAGTGTTGCTAGTTGGATTTTTAGTGCCTGATATAGAGGTTGAGGACCCGCCTCATCATGATATTTTTAGATGAGGGGGTATTGTACATAGTTTTCTCCTATACATTACGGAAAAGGCTTGGTTGTGTGATGAAGTTGAGTGGGGATGTGATTTTATTTGGGTCTTGATAGTTATGAATAGAAGATAAGAACTACAAGGCCCCCAATAATGAGTTTGATGTAGTAGTTTTCCCCTTAATGATCTGGGACACTACCTAATGGGTGAGTTATTTATCATCTACTAAGTCCATATTAATCTTAATTATATGATACCTCATGAGGGTAATAATAAGAAATAGAAGGGATGGCTACATTTTCTTTTGGATCATGTCTTCTAGATAGTCTATAATCTATGGGAAGAGAATTGGTGGTATTTGAACACATTTAGAGATTTAGTTCTCAATTCATAATTTAGGTGATGGAGGAGTTAGCCCCATTTCTATTATCCCTCAAAGACAATGATGATGTAGCATACCTCTAGTTTATGGTTGATACCACACCTATTCTATAACATCGTATTGAATCCTAGGAAGAAGTTTCCAATTATGAGAGTATGTGTAATAATATATCACATAGGCATGCCCCTGGTGGATTTTTTTATATTAGAAAGAATGTAATATTTATTATATGATAGGTTATGGTACCATAAATATTCTAGGAGGAGGTGATGAGGAATTTTCATTCATCGACTTTTCCCATACATTCATGTGTGGGAAAGATCTACCATGACCTTTGATGTCTGTCTTGGTGGCCATGCATAAATAACCCAATAAAAGATTTTGTCTGTCAATTACCCTCAAGTTAGTAATTGAATTATGAGTATACATTTTTAGCAATATTAGCTCAACCTCTTATGAAGTCAAAGTGTATGTGTAGTGGTATGTCTATGAACATTATGATTGAATTTCGATTGATTTATAGATGATAAAATCCCATCAGGATGATTGTGGTCTAACTCACTATGTTTTCCCACTTACTATCTACTATAAGAGTTTAGTAATTATAATAGGATTGATTTATATATAAGAGATAGTTTATCTCTATAGAGTTCCCTTGATGATCATTTCAGATAGTGATTGTCACTTCACGTTATCATTTTGGAGAGGGATATATGAGGCCATTGGGATTTAGTTATATTTTAGAATAGTGATTCACCCCAAAACTAATGACCAAATGTATATCATCATTTAGTATCTAGATGATATAATGTGAAGGTATCATGTTAAAATTTAGTCCTAGTTGGGAGTATCACCTATCCTTAGTGATTTTTACATTCAATAGTATCTATTATTCCACCTTCATTAAGGTAAAATTTGACGATCATTATGGGAGACCCTCCAGATCACCACAATGGTAATCTAAACTAGGAATAGTATCACTTATACTCTCGAAGTCAGTGTGACCTTCAACAGAGAGTGTGTATATCATCCAAAAGTATTTGAATACATCAAAAATCTATTATAAGTCTTATAAAGATGAATAAAAAAGGCCTTTAGAGTTTTATGATGGATACAATGTGTTCTTAATAGACTCACCTTGATGTTGATTATGTATATTCAGTTGAGATGAAATGTTTCCACAAATATTTATGTGAACATTTTAGATACTGTTTTGAGTTAGTGAGGTGGTTCTTCTATTTTCTCCACCACTATAGTTTGACTGGTTAAATGACTTTTTCTACATTATTTAGCTAAATAGATGAGTTATTGACATACCCCGTGTTATTTATTGTTGAAATACATTCTTAAATAATTGGGATACTATTGTGATGTACCCAGAAGATATCGAGGATCAGTATGGGAAGATCATCCGTAGGAAACTAATTCCATTGGAGCGTATCTGGTAGTAGTGTGGGAGTCTTTTGGAGAATACTTTCGAGAGGGCGACACATATGATAGCTCAATAACCACATCTTTTTAGTATCACATTTTTTTTTTAAACAATCCTTGAGGTGGGGTTATTTTAATGTCCTTATTTGTTGAATTTAATTATTTGAAATATATCTAGTAATATTTTGAAGCCATGAACCAAGTCAATGTATTCTTTTATGTTCTATTAGTATGAGAATTTATATCTTAAATATATTATATATATTAATATAAATCTTGAATTTCTTCATAAATAATTGGAGTATATCCAAAATGGATTTTGGGATAAAGAAAATGAGACTGTTATTGAGTTTGGAACATTGGTTTTACTTTTTGCACCACATAATCTTTGTCCGCAGTGAGAATTTTTCAAAAAAAATCCATGCATATATATAATAAATAAATTTATTTATAAATTTATTTTTTATGTGTCAACATAGAAACCATGAAACAATCTATAAATACCTGAACATAACACAATCATTATGTTATCCATGTAACCATCTGATTTTGAGAGGATATTTTTAAAGGGGGACTTGATAAATTACAATGAATTAATACCCTGATAGAAGATAATTTCTCCAATATTGGTTCTATATGTCCTTAGATAAATCGGAATTCAACTGGTCTTCTTCTTCAATTGATCCATCCAGAGGAAGGGTGTCTGATTTATGCGGATTTATCTATTTTTTTCCAATTTCTAACATGGGTAAGTTCTAATAACAAGAATTCATTTACCAATCAATAGTTGATATTATTTTTGTTGTTTTGATAATGTTTTGTTGATTCCACTTTTTTCATATATTTTATGATGATTTATCAAGTCCCAAATGAAATGATTCCATGGTTTTTTCCTCATGGTATTGTTTTCATGATTTCCCTCTCCATTATTCAATCATTTACTATCAAATGTTTATTTTTATAAATATTTTTAAAATTATAGGTGGATGCTCATTATTAAAATGATATTGTGGTGTAACAAAAAGTCAGCTTGAGTTCTGGATAGAGATTGGTATCACTTTTGTGGTGTGAAACTATAATAGTGTATTTATAGTTTGGATTGGGAGATATCGACATAAAAGTGATTGTATCTCGATACATATGACAACATGTGATGATTACTATGGGAATCAGATGTTGTAATCCATTCACTAGGGATTGAAGGCCTCTAATGATCCTATATCGATGAAACACAGTGGATTTCATGGATGAATAAATGTTGACTATAATGATAGCGTTCTTGAAAAAGAAATGTGGGTTTCTAAATTTTTTCATTACACAATTTTCAATCCATAGATACACACTATATGGGACCCATGGCTATAGTTCATGGGATTCCATGATACTAAAATATCACATGCCCTATAGCACAATTAACAAGTCATGTGACCCTTCCATGGAGGCTTGATTTATATCTTGATGGATACACGGGAACAGATATGTCAGGGAATATAGGTATTGTTCGAATACAAGGGAACATCCTAGTACTCAGACATTGAAAAATATATAAGAATGGAGAGCAGTAAACAGGCATGGCCAGGTGAACATGAGCATGACGTGGGGTAAAAAAACACTTGGGCACACGATAAAACTTGGGCAAGGAAGTACATAGCATGTACTATAAGTACACACCCGTTACATTAGCAAGGGTTTCTTGATACCCTTTTCCTCTTCCAAATCTATTGGTTTCCAGAGTTCATGTTGTCTCAATCCACCATATGAAGGTATAGTTTGGAATTATATGTTGGACAAATGATTTTTTCCTCCTTAATGGATTAGTATTATATAGAGTTGTTATAACTCTACCATAAGGCTGTGGTGGAATCCTATATAATATTCTAACCTATGTCGTTTTCAAGGAATTAGTTTAAACAACAAACACTGGCATTGATCCAATACCTTGTGGGTTATTCATGAATAGTTTTTCGGTATACCCCATAGACCTTGATGTGATCTCTTATATTTGTATAAATCATTTTTGACTTACAGTGTGTAATTATATATGGAATGAACTAAAGAGTGGGACATCTCAGATGAGTTCCAGTAGTGATATCAGACTCATAGAGTGAGTTCTACCTTGTGAGTGTTACTATGAACCCTCAGTCAGATCCTTCGACTAGAAATTTTGATGTGACAATACCTTGAGACTCTCTGTCAAACATGAGTATGTTTGGATGTATATTTTTTGTATAGATCATATTCTATGTTGACAAGACCCGATGATGAAATAACTGATATCATTATTCATTGTGATTAGTGATTTTGTAGTTTCTTACTGTGTATTTTTTACTCACACATGCATTAGATCTATCAAAACATATCATTTATTATATTGGTGACTAAATTTTTGACAAGTCTCTTTTTTTACAAGATTATGTGGATCTTAGATTGGGATAGAAATGTTATGGTCCATATCATTAGTAACATTTGATAATAATACCCTCTTTCTGTGTTGGTTTTACTCTATTTCAGTTTGGGTTGGATTGTATGTGTCCTCATTATTGACATTCATAAAAAAAATTCCGTACTATAATTGTTATATATATATGTTATTAATACATTCATTTTAGTTTTATTATGGATCCTTTTACCCTTTTTATGGGCATGTATGTGTCTGTTTCTATGCATGCCCGTATGTATGTACCTTAGGCTAAGGCCTTCCATGTGTGTAAAATGCCTTATCAGGGTCGGTCACCATATTTTAGAAGAGGGCATGCGATAATCATACATGACTTATCACTATCCAGGGGGACCCCATAGGTTTAGGTCAAGACATGGATTTCAAAATCAATAGTCATATTCCCATTTTTTGGATTTATTAATAATCATTAATGAAATGAGAAATAAGATTCAAGATTTGTTAATGAGGTCCACCTCTAATTTGTATGACTAAATCCATCATGTATGATTGATTTTATCTAAGTCACATATAGATCATATTTTATTATTTTGTTGATCACTAGAAAGGGTATGATTGTGGACCTGTATAGAAGCAAAAATAGAATTTAAATTTTTAAAAAACCAATATTGAAATACTCTTTATAGATATATAGAATGGACATTATTTATTCATTAATGTTGAACACAAATAAAAAATCATTCATTATTGGAACTGATATGATCTAATACACTCTCTTAATATTCACCAATTATAGGGGTTTCCAAATTCTCCTTGAAATATAAAATATATAAATATTTTAGTCTAGGTATGTCACTTGTTCATTATAAATATGATATATAAATTCACGGAATAACTCTCTCTCAAATATCCATCTTATTCAACGCATATAATCAACATTTTTATGTATTATTCGAATATTACTTTCTCCAAATTCATTTATTTGTCAAATAATAGCACCATTTCCTTAAATTTTATTCATATATATATCAAAATATAAATTTATTGTCTCTATGAATATTTGGAAAAAAAATATAAATATATCAAATCGCATGATGAATATGACTCATTACTACTATAAAATAAAAAATATATCACTAAATTTCAAATATTTTATTTCTCCATAGAAACAAAATTTAATAAACCATTATTACTACATGGACTCGGGCATAATAACTAATGTTTTCTTGGATTCATCATTTATGTTGAAAAGAAATACCATGATAATCTATTTCTAATACTCTATTTAGAGTGGTTTTCTTTTATGTTGTGGTATATTCATCCTCATACATCATCACTATATAAATTTTAATCATAGAATAGATAGAAACATCCTGATATATCATCACAAATAAACAAAACTACAATAATTTTAATATCACTTATCTTGTACCAATATCTTATCAAACTCACACTCCTCATTTATCATATATGAATTCTTCATGAGACGCATAGTTGAAACATACTTTTATACTTATTTTCAATATTTATTGGTTTGAAATTATGAAAATACCATGATCCCTTATTTTAATTAAACTATTAGAACATATGGGGATATATAATTTGATCCCTTAACAGTTTTTGAGATAAAAAAGTTCATTTATACCATTTATTTGTAGATGATGCTAAAGAAGACCTTATTCTCATAACACATTCCCACGATTTATTTTTTTAAAGTTAACCCTCATTTAATATTCTTCAAATTGATGTATTCTTTTGGATTTTTCTCATTATTTATGCAAGCTACTTTGGATCTGTTCACTGATATATCATTTATTTTCCTTATGTCTTAGAAAGTTCTATATCTTATAACTTTAAATAGTTTCGTCTACTTATTTATAAAAACACCGACTCATACTAGAACTATATTCATAGTCTATTTCCATAGGCTGAAACCTGTTGAGACTAGCCACTACCTCACGGTGGAAGAGTTGGATCTTGGGGAATGATTGAGGTTGTCAATTTTTTTTCAATTCCGTTTTTTGAAATTCCACACAATGAACCATTTTATAAGAATAAAAAAACATAAAACACTTCCCCCCCTTTTATAAATTCAATAATTTAAAATTTCTCTAATATTTTGAAATAAATAAACCATAAAAATCTTTATATCCATTTCATTTACTCATGTAATTTTTATCTAAAAAAATATCTGAATATAAGATCATCTAAATTACTGATCCAAATAATTTTTTAAAAAAACTTTGTGAAAATTTTATATAATGCACCTAAAATTTATCTCAAATTGTTTTAACTCAAATTAAATACCTTTTAATATATTTTAAAAAATACCAAATTAGTGGTCCATTTTATAATCCAAAAGAAGCACCAATTTTTTAACATGATTAAGATAATTACAGAAAACACTTATAGGGATTGTGACATTCATGCATTGATACATATAGAATGGGAAATCAAACATCTCATCAAATATCTTGGACCATAAACTTCCTTCTAAAAAAATCCTTCTTCAGACATATTTATATCATATAGCTTGCCTTTATACAATTCTTCTTTATTGATAACAAATACAACATTAAAATTAGTGGGATAAATAATCTCCCCATTATATTTTTTTATCAATACTACCTTAATATTGACATTTCAATATGTGAATCCATTTCATTGTTATCTCTCAATTTACTCTACTACCCCTCATTGGTAACAAGTGAAAGTAATATTATAAGGTATTGTTTCCATTCATTCTTAAGTAATGATTTAGACATCATATTACTCTAAATGATTGTTTTCCATGCTATGAGTAGAAAACCACAAGGAATCAATTTGACAATAATCATTAAAATAAAACAAGAATATAATACCAACTAATGTTAATCCTTTGTATGTTGTCATTAATTACTAGTGAAATATTATTCAATCGAATACATGTTATTAATATATATTGTTTATGATAGTCTGATGTTCTCCTTCTAAATAAATCCATATAATCACTTTGAAATAGATATTATGAAATTCTATCATAAATGGTTAGATTTTTAAATTCCAATATCATCTATATAAACTTTACAAACCTTTAATCAATCAATTTATAAAATAAAATATATTAATCCCTGAAAATATCAGATTTAATTATTCTAATACAATTTATAGGAGAATATTTAGATATACCTTCCAATAACTATTTTAAATCAATTTATATATTTTTAAATTTTCGTATAATTGTATGTATCATACATTATAAGGATATATATCCACTTATATCACCCTCCTAGATAAATTCAAGTTATATTCTTCACTAGGTAGAATCATTTCATCAATTTGACATAAATATATTAAATTTTTTTATCAGACCAATATGATTATTATTTATATTTTTTTCTACTTATTTACATTATTCATGTATCCTTTAGTTATTCCAATAATATTGTGCTTCTTCTTTAATCCATTACATATAAAGTACACATATATAACATAAAATATTAGAGATAATGTTTGAACTGTAATTATCTAGAGTTAGAGGAACATTATTTAGTGTTTTTTCTTAACCATGATACCCTTTTCTCTCTTCAGATTTAATAAATTTATTTATACGAGTTCTACAAAAATTCTATTTTGTAAATCGTCTTTGATTCCTATGTAAATTCATTATTTTATATTCCATTTATGAGAATTTCCTCATTACATCCTCTATTCTAAGGACACATTTTCACTAAGGTATTGATCCTTTAATTATATGTTAGGTTATTTATTTTAGATCACTATTGATGCATAATGAGTTAGAAAAGGTTATGATGGTATCTGAGGATTTTATGTAGACCAGTACCCATGTTTTGGGGAAAACCGGTTAGGTCTCTTTGTTAGAAAATACTATACTGGTAGGCCGCATAGTCAAATATAATAGTGTGAATGATCTGAATTTTTAGGTAGAGAAATATGACATGTTTTTTCATAGTTTTCCTTACCATTAATTCAAATCACCCTAGTTCCCCTATTTGCGCATGGTTTGTCAAACCGTGTAGAAAAACAGTGCACAGAATAAATTTTAGATAATTTTATCTTCTTTCCATTAATGATCTAATTAAGCTCTTTCTTTTCTCCCTAATCTAATTTCATATAGGTTTACCTCTTTTCCTATATTTTTAGATCATATTTATGTTTTACGGTATGGATAAAAATATCTCTTTCATTTGGGGTCTGATCAATCTTTTATACATGACATTGGATGCACAACTGTAAGTACAGGTGTCTGTTTGAGTCATTATTTGACTATGTTTTTCTTAGACTTGTTATCAAGGTGTGAGTGTTATTCTTTTTTCTGAGATCTACTCTAATCCAAGCCAAATCTGAGGATAATTCTAAATAAGTATATTCATACAAGCATATGTTGGGTGGTATATAACTCATCATTCATGTTTGTTGATTTTTGAATTGTTATGCGGGGCCTTGCGATATCATTAGGTGTCATTTACTAAATATATATTCAATTTTCATAATCATTGGAAGCATATTATTATTCTACATAAAAATATGTGACTTGTTGTCAGTATTATTTTCAATAACTCTATCTATCCCATGTAGTATGTTTTCCAGTAATTATCATCTTAGATTTTTGACACATTTGAGTTTTTATTCCTGTGTGTTGGGGATTAACCTTTCTAGGGGTAAGATTATCTCTATTAAGTGGCTTGATTTAAATTTAGAAATTAAAAAAAGGGAAGTTCCATGTTTTTTAAAAATTTGACCAACCTATGGTAGGTGCCACATTTTGACAATTTAATTTGAAATATAAATTTTATAGTATACTTAGTATATGACTTGGAAGTTATAAATGTAATGGAATAATAGGTTTCATGTCTATAACACCTCTTACCATGTTAATGGAAGGTATCATAGTGAAAATTAATTCATTAAATTACCATAACTGAATTATATATATGGTTTCATGCTATAAGTCCATGACACTATAAATAATGGAAAGGCTTAACTAATAGACTTTTGATTAATTAAAACATGATTAAATGGTTGTATACTAAATTATCCTTGTAACACTAATAAAAGGTAATGGATTGTATTATATGAAATAATATATTACATAATTATCAAATAGGATTGTCCACAATAAAGTTCACCTTGGATTCCATAAGGAATCCCTTAAGCACTCAGGAACACAATTCGGATTCAAGTATACGACTTTATTAGGTTAACCACCACAAAGAACCCGATCATTATTTGACATTGGATTTCTGATCTGACATTATAGAAAACATCATGTATTATTATTAGATTACTTTGATAAAATCATCAGATCTACCAATTAGAAGTTGGTTCCATGGTATATCCCACCAGGCCTAGTCATTTCTTATCCCTGTATTACATAGGATAAACTACATGGACTCAATATAAATCTTATTGTGGAATCCCTTGGACTATACTCCTTGGATTACACTATAACCATTATCTTGGATATGTTACTTGCTGATTTTGTGACCCTTGAGGTCTATGTTTCATTGGATACTACAATGAAATGTCATTATTAAATATCATTATCGGTTTCCTAGGTACATCTCAGAACCTTAACTGTGGCTATTATGTGACTTATTTTGAAAATGGTAATAATAAATTAATGAATGGGTTACATGTTTAAACTCCAACTTATGGATGAAGCATGTACATTAGAATTTATTTACATTATACTTATTCTCATTATATATACTATCTTGCACACTGTTACATTTGCATTACACAGGTCGGATGTTATAGACATTATTAGTGGTGGCCCACTGATGTTTATCTCAAAACCTCTTCGGGCACCATTTGGTACCTAGGAATGATTACATTACAATAGGTGTTGAAAAAGGAAGAATACAACTTTGAATACTTGATTTCATGATATTTAGGATTGATCGTGATAGTATATGATTGATTTAGTTCTCAGGGTTCTTAGGATAGTCTTTTTATTTCATTTATACATTTGTGGAGTTTGTTATGTCTACTTCCTTGTATCCATCTTTTGCAGTTTTCTAGTGACATGAAATATCATCATCAGTCATTCCACTTATTAAATTTAGTTTTATACTTATTCATTTATTAATTTTGTATTATACCTATTTTTACTTATATTTATACCACTACTTACATATGATTCTATATATCCATTATTCTACACTCTAGTAATAAGTAACTAGTCTCCCCCTATACACATCATATGCCCTCACTGCTAGTCAGAAGACTCTAACATTTGGGGAGATGCACATTAGTTCGTGTTCCCACTGGGTTCGAGGCACCTATTATGTGTAATATGAGTCTGGGATGTCACAATGTTGTGTCCAATCATTTCATATCATTCTTTACAATATAAAGACGATAATTTGAAGATTATTAATGCACGTGTTTTGTTATAAGTCATGTTTGGGCATCCCAACCCCATGATCATGTTAACAGCTATGTTGTCAAACTTATAATTGTGGTTCTATTTTTTCAAATTACAGTTGACATTATTTCACTTTTGGTTGATGCACATGTTGTGTAGTGTGTATTAATATTACTTTGATTGAGAATTTTATTTCATACTTGGACCGATGATATAAGGGAAAATATCATTGATACATACATCGTTATAGGATCCTAGAATTGACATGTTAGGCCTATTTCCATGAAATATATGTTCATTTCACTAATTTCATTTCATGAAATGTTAGATATTGTTGAGTTGTGTTGTTATAGTTTTTAAATTCTTAAATAACTCTTGTTTTCCATTGAGTTATTTCCAATCAGTATTGTTGTGGTGTTATGGGCCCTCATGGTTTGGGATGAGTAATTTACTATGTTGATCTATTATGATATAAATAAATGGGTGTCACATTCATTAATAAGGTGTATGTGAATTGATTATATGGGAATTTATATCTATTATAATTTTAAACATGAATAATAATATGAAATAGTCACACGCCCTTATTCCACCATGTCATGTCTATGAAAATTATGGGAGTGAACCTAGTAATAAAATGTAAACTGAAAAGAAACATATACTTTAGCAAATACATGTACATGGTCATATAATAGGTTATTTGGGGTAGTATAACATTGATATTGTGTTTATCCTTGTTAACATTTTCTTAGTGAATCTATCTATTCGATTTGTTTGATTTAGGTTCTTCATAATCTTTTATCATTGTATCTATCAGGGAAAGTCTCAGAATTTATATACAGTGTTAAAATTGTGTAATAAACCTATATATAACATTGGGGATATAGTTAGAGGTAACACTCTAATGTAAAAAATGTCCCCATGAAGTTGTACCTTATGGCACCTCATTGTTCTCCAGATAAAGGGATTCAACGACATTCTCGTGATGGGTAGATTGGATCAGTATCATTATTTTATTGACTTATATCACCATAGAGAATCTTTTCATCACCAATATGAATTAGTTATCTACATTAGGGTGTGTGCGATCTCTAGGATTGTAGATCTTGACCAAAGCACCATGGGCTAGGTGGAGTGACCTCCCAGATCACCAAACTCTTCATGGAGTATTAGAATTTCACTCATGCCAATTTACCTCCAGTAGTAGATCATTTTAAGGAAGAATTTCCCAATGATTTATTTTTAATACATCCTTAAATAGAGTTAGAGTTTTCTATTGTGAGTGTTCAAAGAATGTATCTGGTGTCCATTCCTTTATATAGGATGCTACATACAGATCCCATGAATCTCAATAAAAAGTTATAGGATTTAGAGGCCAATTGATTTATTTGGCCTCGTACATCCTCTTGGGGTTCAACTATGATATTTTCCATGAGGGGGTATGGAAACTTATGTCCATGTGTGTATTATATATGGTTGAACAATATTATAGTCAAAAATGGTATCCAATTCCTCAAATATAAGATATCATCCACCAGCTCTGAGAAGCAAGAATATTTTCTATGATCGACATCATATTGGGTTCTAATCAGGTATGAGTTAGACAATCAGACATACCTCAACCGTCTTTTAATAATAGGTTTGGTCTGTATGAGTACCTTGTTATGTCGTTCAGTCTAAAAAACATGCCTCCAATTTTCATGGATCAAATGAATAGGGTTTTCCATCCCTATCTCGAATATTTTATTGTGGTCCATGTGGATGATATCTTGTTATACTCTTACATTCATAACAACCATGCCAATAATCACAAGATAATTTTGAGTACACTAAGTGAGTGTCCAAATAATTCCTAACTTTCTACGTTCCACATCTATATAGACAAATACCACTTCTATTGTCATATCATATCATAATCTAGAGTATCTTCGTACCAATAAAAAGAATTTTTTGTAGTTTCCAGGGAGCATGAAAAGAACATTTTTTATATAAAGAGTTTCTTGGTGATGGATGGATATTACAAGAATTTCATAGAGGATATATCACCCCAATTATTCTCCTCTCACTGGTCTTAAAAAATTGTGAATGTTCCTATGGTGAGATGCTGGTGGTGAAGACATTTATGAGCTGAAAGGGCGACATTTATCAACACCTATTCAAACTCTACCAAATATGGACATACACTACACCATCTTATTTTACTCATCAGGAATTGGAAATGGGGAATAATATTTTATGTGCATAGAGTAATTATGTGCAGATCTTGGTAGCTAAGGAATCATGAATGAAACTTCATGATACATGAACTTGAGCTTGTAGTAGTTGTAGATACCTTAATTTTCTAGATACAATATATATTGGGCGGGCACTTTGTGTTATACAATGAACAGAATAACATCAACTATATCTGAACAAAATGGTTCATGAACTTCATATAGTGTATATGGGTCAAATATCTATAATCCTTTGATTTTTATCTTTCCTACACACCATAAAATGGTTATGTAGTTTAAAATGTGATGAGTCGGTTAAATCAAACGAATATCATATGGGAAGCTATTGACGAATAGAATTTAATAACCCTTTTGTGAGTTACATATGGATTTTCATGATATTCATGATAATTATTACATCCCATCATTAATAGTTACCACATCCATCCTCTAAGAGGTGATAAGTTCCTAATTTTCAAAACCAGCTGGCTTGTTTCTCTGTGACAGTATATTAGGATATAACCCACCTTAAGATTGTTCTATGAAAAGTGAAGGAATCCCCTTTATTCATGGAAATGTATGGGTTCCCATACTTATTATATAGGAGTTGATATATGGAACCCAAATTTCATCGTGGGTAGTCATCCTGGAATCTCTAATTTGTACAAAGATATAGGAAGACAATATTAGTGCCCTCGGATGAAATGTAAAATTCTAGGAATTATCACAAGGTGTTCCACCTATTAGTAGGTGAAGGTGGAGCACCCATGAATAGAAGTATTTTTATGCCTCTTATAGTACTGTAATATAAATGGAATGATGTTTCCATGGAAAATGAAGTTTGTTTCCCTATGTCGCCTAGAGGTAGCAATGATGTATAGGTTTCCATTAACAGACTAATGAATGTGGATCAATTAATACTTATTCATGGGACATTCTCAGTTGAAAAGCTAGGAAGATATAATGATTGTGGCATAATATGATTACACAAGGTTCCATGAATTATCATTTCTGATATGGATTCTCATTTCACGTCATGTTTTTTGAAGGGATTGTAGAAAGCTATGAGAAGATAGGTAGTTGTACGAATATCTTTTTTCCTTCATCTTGATGGACAACCAAGTATGAAAAACATTAGTTCTATGGGATATTCTTCGAGATCGTGTACTTTATTTTTGTGGTTCTTGGGATAATAAAATCCCTCTCATTGAGTTTTCATATAATAATAGCATCCAAGAGACAATTCAAATTGATCCTATTGAGGAAGTGAATGGTAGGTTATGTCATTCTCCCCTATGCAGTCATGAAGAAGGTGAGGCATCCCTACTAGGTCCTTTTCAAATTCAATAGACTTCATAACATATTCAGCTAATCAAAAATCATTTGAGTACTACTCCTTCTTCACATAAATCTTATATCAATCACTATATAAGACCTTTACAGTTTTTATTTGGTGGTTATGTTTTCTTTTAGATATCACCATGGTTAGGTCATAGATGATTATGGAGGCAAGGTAAGTAGTTTACTCTTTATATAAAACCATTATTTATTCAACAGAGAGTCCATCCCACAGCCTATTAGTTGATTCAAATTCAATGATATTGGTCCATGAACAATCTCTTCCATGATTCATAGCTTAGCCAATATCATTTTTCCCTTCTTGTACATTTTATCCCATTTTAATTGAGTTAGATATTGACACTACCTTTAAGGATTGTCCAGTATGAATCTTTGACCGGAGCACTAAGTCCCTAGAAGACATTAAAATACCAAAAGTATGGGTGTTATGGAAGCACAAACTTATTCCAGATGATACTTTGGAATGGGAGGCTACCATACAAGTGTATTGGTCGGAGTTATTCTAAGATTGTATATCTCCACCATTGAAAGATTAACTCAGGGACAATTTATTTTAAGGTGGGAAGATTGTATGAAATCGGGGTTTCACTCCAATATGGATCCATTAAATTTAATTCTAATTATTTTTTACCTCATATGGATACCTTATTAATTATCAAATTTTATGAGGGTTTTAGGGGAGTTTTCGAATCTTATAAACTATCTTCTGAGAAAAAATAGTCATGTCTGAGGGTTAGAGAATATTGTTCGGGTATGTTGTATGTTTATATCTAACAATGTAGATGGATTGAATTTTTTAAGAGAGACATATCAAATGGTTAGAATGTAGTATCCCTAACTATTCATCCTAACCATGCTGGTTCAACTCTTCATCGGGTACCCGTGCATGGTTTTCACATGATTTTTAAAACTGCGTTGACAAATGGTTCACATGATAAATTTAGTGTAAATTCCCTTTTTTCCTTTAACAATATAATAAATCTATTTCTTCCTCCCTAATATGATTTTTGATGTTATTAGTCACTTTTTCTCACTTATTTGAACATTATAATTTTCTAAGGTAGGGATAAAGAGATATCCTTAATCTAGGTTCTAATTGAGTTTTTTTCCATCACATTAGATGCACTGCGGTATGTACTAGAGTAAGTTTGAGTCGTTCATTGCGTCTCTTTATCTCGACCTAGTTATTGAGGTGTGAGTTATTTTCTATTTTTCTTATATATAATCTGATCCAAGTCAAATTATTGGATAATAATAGAAGAGGAGAGTCTTAAGATCCTAAGGTGGGTGACCTATAACTCATCCCTTATGTTCGTTGATTTTTGAATTGTCATGTGGGGACCACATATTGCATAGGGTGTTGTTTACTAAATTTATATGAAATGCTTGTAATAATTAAAACCATAAGATTATTATAATTACAAATAAGTGATTATTGTTTACCTTTTAATCCCAAAAATCTATCTATCCCATGTATGATGTTTTTCCATAGTTGTTTTTTTATTATTTTTATACATTTGAGAGATCGTTCGGGTTTTCCTATGATTGATCTTTCAAAGGGTACTATTTTATATATTAAATTGTTGACTTAAATTTTTAAATTTCATAATATAATGTTCCATGTATATTTACCACTTTACCCTCCTAAGGTATGTTTCTCAATTTTATAATTAAATTAGAAATGGAAATTGGCATGTACACTAAGTATGTGACATGGCCTTTTAATATTTAATTGAATAATAGGTTTCATATTTGTAGCACCACATACCATGATAATGGTAGGTAGTGGAGTAAATATTAATATATTATAATTCATTAAATGTATTATATAAATGGTTTCATACCACTTGGCCTTGTCACACTAATGAAATCTAAGTCTTGAACCCAACAGAAATTTTGATTAATTAAGAGTTGGTTATATAGTTGCACGCTCAATTATCTTTGTCACACAAATAAATGGTAATGGATTCAACCTTATGAAATATTTTATGACAAAAATATCAAATAAGAGTTTACAAACTCGAGATCTCCTTGGATTCCATAGGGAATACACTGATCACCGAGGAACCCCATTCCAAATCAATGATAGAGGTTACCTAGGTTGACACCCACCGAGAACTAGATCCTTGTATATCTTTGGATACTCGATATGATATTGTCGGTTCCCTTATATATTATTATAATATGCCTAGGATACACTCTTTGGATATATATTTTACATGAAGGTTCCCTGGTTAAAGCTCATCGGTCTAAGACATTATATATTCCTATTTTACATTGGATGAACTCCATGGACTCATTAGGCATCATTTTATGGAATACCTTAGACTATAATCCTTGGATTATAGTCTAACCCTTATCTAATCTACAATAATTACTGAGATGGTGATCCTTTAGGTATACTTTTCCTTGTTTACTACCTTGGAACTTCATGAATAAATATCATTACATGTTTCCTTGTTTAATACCGGAACCTTAACTATAGTTGTAATGTGAATTTCTTCAGAAATCGTAATAATAAATTAATGATCTAGTTACATATTCACACACCATCTAAGGTATGAGGAATGTATTTCATTATTTAGTTACATTACACTTCCTTGCTTTATATATTCATGGTTATACACTTTTACATTTCCATTACATGGGCCAGATGTTTTAAACATCATTGGTGGTGTCCCACTAAGATTTAAATCACACCTTATTCAGGCACAATTTAGATCCCATGGAATATTACATGTATACAGTTGTTTAAAAATGGAATCATATGGCTTTGAACACGTGATCAGTTATTGTTTAGGATTGATCTTGATAGCAGATGACCATGCTGGAGGTGGAAATGATTGGGATAGTATTTTGATTTATTTTAAACTTTTGTGGAACTCGTTATGCATGTTGTTATGTATACATGATTTCCTATTTTTTAGTGACATGATATATCATCATCAATTATACTAGTTATTTTATTTATTTTTATCATTATTCATTTATTAAAATTGTATGTATACTTTTTGTAATTATATTTCTTATGAAAATTTCCTCTATTTATATTTATCTATTTCACTACACTCTAGTGAGTATAATAGAGTCTCCCTATAAAAACACCTTATACCCTCAAATCTAGATGGAAGCCTTTAGATTTTGGGGGGATGTTTTTGAATCCACATTATCTACTATGCTCAGGCACCTATTTAGTAAAATCAAGGTCTAGGATGTCACATCTATCAAGGAAAAAAATGTCTTTAAATGAGAATCACATTCTTAAGTATCACATCGTGAAATTTTTTTATTATTAATCAATCATATGAGTTGTGTCCATTCATTTTTCATCTCCTAGAAAGTACATATAAATTCAATTGGTATTTATTTGGGCACAAAGACTCAAGTAATTAAAATTCATAATTTCTTATTAAGCATTTGAATTTTTCTATATTATAATCGTTTTCTTATCTAAGAATTCTATCTTTATTAAAATCAATTGGATAAATTATGAAAAATTCCTTACTTATGTTCTTATCATTATTAATTTTTCAATATATCTTCTAATGGATCTCTTCACCGATTAATTAATTTTATTTTTCCAATAGATTATTCATTATTTTAATCAATATCTATTATTAAACATATCATACTCATGGGTTGTTTAAAACTATCCACAATCTCTCTACATATTCTAAAAATTATGTAGCTCTTAAATTTTGCGTTGTTTGTTATTTTTTATTAATATTTTTTTTGAGAATTTTTATACCATTCAACTAATTGTTAACCTCTAATATTATTCACTTACTACATCGGAATATATTCTTAAAAAATTTCTTTTTTATCCTTTCTCAGGGATGGCACACCTTCAATATCCAGATTTTTTGGCCTTCTTTATTTATTTCATAATAGAGTGTTAAGTATGGTTGAACATGAATTTACCTTGTATGTGAACATATAGATTATATTATTACTATAATTTTTAATTATTTCAAATATATTTTAGAAAAATGTACTTCTACTCATTTTCAGCATCGTTTTAGCCATAGTACCCCATCATGTAGTCTCCATATTTATTCAATTAACTTACTTGTATTATCATGAATAAACAATCTTTCATCAAAACCCGTTACACCATAATTGTAACATATAAAATTTAATATTATTCTTATGATTATTTTCTACCTCTATTTAAATTATTTTGGATTTTAATATTTTTGATCCATTATTTTGGCTTCATTTCATGAAAAAACTGTTCTATATATACTCTTTTACAACATATATATACTGGGGGGTTCCCCAGCATTTTCCAAAATCATATTTAGTATATATTTTGAATTGAGTCATTAACATAGGATAAAATTACACTTCATATTATAAACATTTTTTGATGGGCATGTTACATTATCATCTGTGGGTGTTATACATTGGTCATTGGATGCTCACAGAGTATCTATTCCACTAGATAGAAAAATTCATGAATATAAAAAATCCATGGAATTGTATCCATAATAAACACTCATCACATACTATTATAGAATAATTAGTTTAAACTTTTTTCCTGATTTACTATTTTGATCTCAAGCTCCAAAAAATTCAGGATAAGATTTTTTTCTCAACAAATAATGATTTCATTTCCCTTCATGACCTATTTCAATATAATCATCATTCACATATTCCATTTTCATTAATTCTAATAATTTGTTGCTAGGATCATTAATTTTTATATTTATAGATCTTAAATAAATAATTATTAACATCAATGATAGGTATTTTTTTATTCTAATTAATAGTTCATTTCAGTGAGAACTTTTTTAGCTTCCATACCATTGTTAATTGTATTTATCATCTCATCATAAAATTTGTATGACCATTCATATACATATAAAATTAATAATATAATCTGGTTGGATTTTCCTCTGCAAGTTACTACATTTTTTTATATCTTTCTCATTCATTTATAATCATATTCATATTGGTTTATATATTTCATCATACTTTTCATAGAGACACAAATAAAAATTATATAATCTATATTATGTTTTTGTATGGTCTACATAAAATAATCATATGAATCATCATATTAGTCATGAAATGTTTATATAGAGATGTTATCATCCCTAAAAACAATTTTAATTTCAAAAGGATAATATTCATTAGAAAAATCTCCCCTCATTCATTATTTAAGACATTGTACCTTATGTTAGAATATTTCTTTTATATTTATAATCAAAATAATGTTTAACATTGAAAGTTGATAGAAGTGGGGGTGTCTAAGGGATTAACCCTCTCATGATGAGCTTACAGTTAGCCGAGAGGGGGCCAATAAGAAAATGAAAGATGATCATCTTAGTATGATCATCTGTACTCTCCAAACCATCAGTCGCTTGGTTTCTTACCCTCTATATGTAATCCACCAGGATACATTATTCTAGATGCATCATGTATTTCCTAATATAATACTCCTAAAAAACATGGGGAACTAACCTTTCCACTTTAAAGTCCTATAATAACATTGGAAATTGTTTCCACATCCATGATGCTAAATATCTGTAATCTTCATAATATGTCTCTATAGAACATTTCCCTCACTTCATCTCCAATTGAGTTACCAATTACGTAGAAGGATCTTACCCCATAAAATACTATGACTCTTATACCATGTACAATCTATAAACCTATCATTGTTAATTTTTACAAAGGAACCGTCAACATTTAGTTTAATTCCACTCACAAGTGACTCAGCAAACCCAGGACCCCTCAGTGCTTATTTAATATCCCCTTTATACATAACCACAATTAGAATATTCCCCATTAAGGGTGATGATAAGTAACCTTGAGGTCTTAGAAACACGAGATTAGTAACCTGGTATTTCTATCGAACCTAGATAAGGAAGGAAGAATACAATATTCCCTCCCTCACCTTTATCTTGCTTCCCTTATTTCCCAACACAAATAATTAATATCATGTTATGGGAATTGTACTCCTCATTTTTCTAATCAATACCACGAAACATGTCTTCCAATAAATACATGTACGGATCAAATCTTCCTGAAAGTCTTATGTTATTTCCCATAGCACACCATATCATCATTTCCCTCTCACTTATGAAAAAATATACCTGGTTGTTACTTGGTATTGTTCATAGTAGCACTAATAGTGGGGAATATGTGTAATTCTCTTATTCATAATATTCTCATATTATTGTAGGCAAAAATTCCACATATTCCAAACCATGAAGTTCAATTTTAGTGGAAATTCATTGAATGAGAGACTCCACAATAATTTTTCATTCCTACTTATAACAAGGATATCCTCCCAATAGTATATTACATTAAAGAAACAATATTTCGACTAAGAATAATATAGCATTCTATTTCATAAATCATAATAATATTATCAAATGTTTTCCATAGCCTACTATCTTATATCACATTAATAAAAACATGAAATTAAGATTCCTCTTTGAAAGTAATATCTGGGACAACGAAAACAATAAATAATAGAGGATACCTGATCCAATATTCTATTCAAAAAATTGATCTACCCACACCCTACCACCCCTTAGACCTTATCATATGTAACCTCCAAAATATCAATAATTCCCATTCTAGTATCGATGATTTCTTTGCACTTAAATCCCCACTAACCAATTATAAACCATACAAGTTTCTCATGAACCTCACCCACAAATACATCCCTCATAATTTCCCATTCAATTTTTTCATGAACAAAGTGCATGGATTATTGAAACATCTAGTATGTTGATCCCTCCTTAATAAATAACCATTTAATTTTCATCAATGATTCCAGATATTGTATTCTAGTATCTTTTTCATCCCAAATGAAACTGGTGAAGATTTTATCCTGCCAATCTATGTTCCCTATCAGTTTGTTTCTAACTAACCACACCTAAAAATCCATAGTAGATAATAATATATCAATCATTATTATGTAACCACAAAATAATAATAAGTAATTCTTTAAGTTCCAGATTTGACCCATAACTTTATTCATAAATCCTTCAAGTAATATCTTCTTGATTCGGCCATTTGAAATGGGGGAACATAAATATACCATTATATGTAGTCTACATCACATACCCAAACTAGTTTAAATTTAAAAAATACAATGAACTGTGCATTTATTAGGCATATAAATTATTATTTTCCCTAGATTGATCTTACTTCAATATAGTTTTCCATACACCTTCATCATTTTATTCAACCCACAAATTTACCTCTTTCTATCTTTTATGTAGAAACATATGTCCATATAAAACATCTAATAAGAGATTATATTATTTCTTAGACATGTTCTTATAAGGGTTGATGCACCGTTCCTCCAATATTTATTTCATGTTACATTATAAAACCTTCTGATCCATGATAAAAAATGACTATGAGATGGTGGGTCTCTATATATACAACCCCGCAGTGTCATGAAAAATCTATCACTCTACCCCATGAATGAAATGGAGTGCCATAAATATGCATCAAATCTAAAATAAAAGTGAAAAACTAATTAATGATATCCCATTTATCTCATTACTTTTATAATATAGATCCACAACATACTATCATATTCCATGATGATTCCCACTTTAATATAAATATTTGATCCCAATGTCTTATTATTAATTTCATTCACCATATCTAGAGTGATCCCTATAACAGTATGAATACTCTTATCTAGAAATAAATCATGCTTATCCTTAGAAATAATTCTCAGAATAATAATAATAAGTCTCATGTTCACATGAATATAAAAGACATTGTAAGTATAATTTCATAGAAAGAGTAGAAGATTTTTGTTAAAGGAATTTGGAAGTTTAGCCATTGGATTCATAATTACTATGGAAGAGAAAATCATCCTCAAATAACCTCACATTTAAAAAATCCCTCACATACTCTCAATCACGTTTCCTAATAATATCCCAAGCCTCTATATAAAAATATCTGGGAAACCAATCTAGTCCTTGAGTGTGATCCAATATTATTAAAAACACCGTTTAACCAATCTAATTTTCATCTAAAAATTCCTCCCTCTATTCATTATCATTATCTTCCATCAATCATGGAATGATTTCATAATAAAATACCCTCCTTCTATTCCCATAGGTCTTTAATCAATCAATCTCTCTATTACCTCTAGAAGAATCTATATTTCTTCTAAACCAATATTTTTGTATACCCTAATGTCACTATAGTAAGACATATCTTGGAGCTTCATATAGATTATTCTCTCCACATTATATTCCTTGATACATGCCTGAAAGTAGGTTGTGTTTTATTCTCCCTCCTTAAGCAATGCTGCTATAGATTTCTCTATATAGGTTATTTCATCTTCCATGATAGATCTACAATTATAATTATTATATAATGGGTAAAGAATTGTTTCTCCCTATTTATATTATAGGGATATATTTTCATAGTAATCCTCTTTAATAAGAAAACATATTTTTATATGTAACACAAATGAAAAATCCATGATTATATTCAAAGAGTGTAGAGACCACTTACATTGAACAATCCTTAGCCACTATATTTTTATTTATCTTCTATATGTTCATTGATGTCTTGGTAGTCATATTATATATGATATATTTTCTAGAAAACCCACATTTTTCTTCAAGTTTACACATCATATTACCTTCTCTATGAGAAACTCAAAAAATCCAAATACAAGAAATTTAAAAAAAATCCATTCTCTCGTAATATCCCTTCTCT
Source organism: Viscum album (assembly GCA_963277665.1). Taxonomy (NCBI): domain Eukaryota; kingdom Viridiplantae; phylum Streptophyta; class Magnoliopsida; order Santalales; family Viscaceae; genus Viscum; species Viscum album. The sequence continues at coordinate 1,615,404,816 of OY728125.1, forward strand.
CGTAATTATTTTGTCTCTAACACACACTCCTTGAATCTATTTTATTCATGTATCATGAAACATATAGTTAAATAATGACTATATTCCACATTTAAATATTCTTTAGTGTAATAAGATATCCATTTCTAAAGATCCTCCATTAATTAAATTTGTATATTTTATCATAGTTGTATTCATTTATCTCTCAAAAGTAGGGTACAAAAATTGGTGTGATCAAACAATTATAATGGAGAAAATGATCATGAATAAAATATTCCAATAACTCACACCCTTATTTTATTTTCTTAAGAGTCATTACATGTAAGTTTTATCACATCGATGTTTTCCGTAAGAGAGTACTTAGTAATTGCATGGATTTATCAACAGTTTTCATTAAACTCATGTGCATCTAACCTTCTGTATGGACATAGCTTTATCGTGCCACCATATTTGGTATCTATTTTCTCTCTCATTCCAAAACTGAACCACACTATCACTTAATTCCACTTCTATATCCTTTTGTAGGTAGTATTTGAGCCTAAACTCTACCTCAAAATGGAAGACACAACTCACGTAGCTAGATGTTAAAGAATATATTTTATATTTATTCCTTTTATAAAATTCCTACCAACCAAACAACTATTTAATTAAAAGACTCTAAAAATTATTAAAATACTGTTAAAAATCATTCAATTGTTCAAATAATACAATTTTTATGGAGAAGAATAAGAATTTTTTAGGTTATATGGATGTGTTTTCTTATAATTTTACTACATTTTTAATACTTCATCATCTCTTAAGAGCATAATATAAAAATAGGTTAATAATTCTTCAGACCCATCATGATCTAGTCACCATGAACCTTAATTCTACTCACAATATTGGGTAATTATGGGATTATTTGAAAGATGATACAATATTAGGACCACCCTCAATTATCCAACAATAATCATTAATTATCTACCTTTAAATTAACAATCGTATCTAATTTTTTTTATTTGAGAAGTATCCCTTTAATATCCCCACATTATTACCTCTCTCTCTTTCATAATGGAATAGTCAAACATTTAATATTTCTAAAATTTTCTTAGTTTCTTTCATTTTTTCTATAAATTAATCATGTTATATTATATAATAAAACAATCACCATTAAATCCTTATCAAATTCTCCATTCATTATAATCCAATAAATCCTTTATTTTAAAAAATATTCATGTTTTAATTTATTATATTGATCCTTAATTTATTAAACATAAACCCTATAATTATATTTTAATTATTGAAATACAAACTTTTACTCTTTATAACTCTAATAAAAATTCATTAATTAGACTACCATTAAAACCTAATGATAACCTCATAAAATGTAAAATTATAATTTATAAATCAATGTAAAAAATTAATTCAACACCATCAAATTTTCTAATACCATCCGTTTAATTCATCATATTACACTAGGACTAAAAGTTCAATAAATTTGATTCTCAGAAATCAATACCCAAAAATTTTCAATTTAATCCGAAAATTCTTCTCATGTCGAGGGAAATAGTTTTTTTATTAATAAATTCCACCAATTATACTTTAATAAAATACAGTAATAATATTATTGATAAGTTCATTTCTTTTGGTAATAACATTAATTATGGTCTCAGTATTGTCTCTATGTTAATATTTTAAACATCAAAATGACATCTATTATAATTATCCCCACTATAGTAATTTTTCCCTTAATAATCATTTGTATACCATTAATTTAAAATTATCTTCCCATAAATATTATATGTCTAATAATCTCACCCAAACATCCTATTAAAGATACCTATATTTCCATAACACTTCAACTAAGATTTAAATTTTATCTCTAATTAGAGTTATTACATGTCTATAATTTATAATGGTTTTCCAAAATGATTTTATTTGTTTCAAAATTAATATATTCCAATATAAGTACATAATAGAGTCCCAATTAATATTTCACAAATTTATTAACTTGAAAAAACATTATTTCTAGGGATATACATTATTCAATTTAGTAATAATCAATACATATCACTGACTCATACAATGATACTCAAAAACAACAGATACCATGGTATCAAATATCATTACCTTTCAAGTCTATGATGTCCCATATTTTTTGAAACACATATAATGAAATAATAATTGACTTAAAACTCCAATAGTAATTATATATGTACCATATACGATTTATATAATATTTGACTCATTATCTATCTCATTATGATTATATAATAAATGATGTTGTCTTATAAACTCAACATGATTCCAAGATAGATAAATATCCCATCATGATAAAATATATATTTCATTGACATATAATTCCATATATATCTGTTAAATAATTCATTAAAATTTATTTTTGATAAGTATTATATTATTATTATTATACTAAATAAATATTGACCACTTATGGATTCCAAAAATTGAACACACATGCTGAAAAATTATCCTTTAATGGCTATATATTCACCTTGAATTTTCTATTTATCGGAGGATGATAAAATTTACTAATCTTCAACTAAGAATTCATCACTGTTTGAAATCCAATACAAAATCATATTGTAAAATAATGGTTCCTATTTAGTACAATGGATAAATTAACTCCTTATAATGTAACTATTTATTATATATATTACATTACTAAGACTTTTGTAGAAATGACTCGTGAAAAGGAAGAAATGAAAGAACATGTAAATTTCTCTACAAACATCTAGATAGTGCAACGATTTTATAATGACATAGGTAAATTAATAATAAAATACCAGTATTAAAAAATATCTTTAATATTACATTTTTAAAATTTTTTATTTAATTATTGATGTTAAAATTAATATTTTAATGTTAGTAAGTATCGTCCAATGATAAATATACATTAATTGTGAATTTAAAAATGAGTAATTAATATATGATGTTTTGAAAAAAAAATTGGAACATAGAAAAGTTACATTTTAGTTTTTTACAGTATGCATAATATTTTACAAACACCACATAAATTGTATTACAATGCGGAAAAAAATTTAAAGGGTTCTATATTGTTTTTTAAACGTTATGTTTAATAATTTTTAAGGTTTTATTCTATTTATTTACATATTCATTTGATAAGATCATATATAATAGTTTTTATATTGTATTTATAAATTATGTCAAAATATTTCATTGATTTATCATTACTTTTTTAATTTTATATACATGATAACTATTCATTGATTTATGAATATGACTTTATCTTCTGATTTCGTTAAAAATAAAAAATATCTACATTATATTCTTATGTTGGATTTTAAAGTTCCATACATGATATTGTATTTTATGCCTCATGAGATCTTCTCTGAAGAGAAAATAAAATTGAGTGAAATCGAAATAAGGATGTAAATTAAATAAAATATTTATGATATTTACTTATAGGTTACATTTATTTATTTAAATTGATACGTTTATTGATATCATTTAATTCCATAGAATAAATCGTCATAAAAATATTTTTAAAAATGTAATATTTTGGAATCTATTTTCTCACAGCCAATGATAAATGAATCCTTCAACATTTATTTATTTTTAAATTATGAATATCATATAATTCTACATCAATTATTGAAAAAATTATGTGGAAAGAGTCTTTATATGTCATTTTTATTTAAAAACATGTTGATAGTATTAAATTTTTTCGTTAATTACTTTATGTTTGGTTTTATTAAATAACATAAAAAATATATTTAATATATCACTTATAAAAACATCACATAATAAAACCTCATTAAAACCCCAACACCTGATATAAAATACCAAATTTTGTACAATCATGTGTTACACTGTTTTATCATTTTTAATTCATCACGTGTAAAAATATTCTAAAGTACCTTTGATTCTAATAGCCATTCATCCCCCACTAATAAGATAAAAAATTATGATATAAACCCTAGAATGTAGTTCTTCATTACCACTCACCCAAACAATCATTAGATTTCCTGATATATCATTGTTATACAATAATAAATTTCAAAAATAGAATAATGAAATAATTTGATAACCTATTATATCATACAAAATAGAATTATTTTTTTAATGAAATTAAGCATCAAATCCATTTTTCTAACCGCATTTTAGTGGCACCCCTACTCTATATCACATTACTTTTACTTATACATTTGGTAATAATTTTTTCCCTTCAATAACATGATCCACGATTTTTGATGTGATGTATCTATAATATAATAGAATATGGTATCCAATGTCTTGATTTTCTAAATATTTATAAACAATTAAACTCATTATGGCCCATTATACTTATAATTCCTTTAAATAACTTAGTTTTCCAACCTAATTCATTTGAAAGGATGTTACCCCATCCCAGTGTATTTGAAAAGTCCAAATAAAAATACTGAAGACACTCAATATAGAAACCCTGACTTTTCTTACCATACCAATACATAATTATAATGATTAAAAACATAATAGTATTACACCAGGAGTATCTATAGTTTTAGTGACTTTGGAAAACTAGAACCTATTATATCTTTTACAATATTAGGAATAAAAATTTATTTTATTCATTGTTCTCTAGCTTCTTATTGTCTCTTTACCTCTCCATAGTACATGTAGTAACCTAAGTATATACACCAAAATTGGGGAGATTTAAAATCACAAGAATAGGATATATATTAACAATATAAAAATGGGTGATCAAAATCATAAAATAGAAAAATGATCATGAACATGAGAGGAATCCTTAAAAAACATGAAATGTGGAAATGCATAAAAATAAAACATCATATATTAGTGGTAATCTACACCTAATAGTTTTGAACAAATATAGAATCAATTTAACACAACATTTAACTTTAACTCATCAGGTTCATCACTTTACCCAATGCATTTTGGTTCATTATAAATTAGGGCACACTCTTCACATTTAAACATTCATATCGCGCAATGTAATTCCTAGAAGACCCATCACATCATAACATTTTCAACAAAATACTTGCCAACCAGAAAATATATCTATCAAATTAATGGAATGGAAATAGTTTCAACCCATAATAATTCATTCATAAACATTGGGTTCCAAAAATAGATAGGGAATAAAATTATTGATACAGGAACCACTATCCTTGAGTGAGAAGATAAAGGTGTGTTCTTGAAATAAGGGTATTTTTAAAAGACAATGTGATTGACATAAAATCTAGTAGAGAACATGTATATCCCATAATATGAAATATAATGATGTAAAAATTATTTTAATGAGTATGCATACAATAAATGTTTTGGGAGAGGGAGAACCTGAATTAAAAAGCTGGGTTCCAGAATTTCCACTTACCTTGTATTTGAATTCTCTATTCACATTAAAGTCCTATATAACCACATTAAATTAAATTATTAACAGTTAAAGAACATTGTATACAATAATATTTTTATTATGGTTTAATTTAGTTATTTTATGGTCATTTTGATGACCTATAGGGTTTAAAACCATTGTTCGGGAATGTATGTTTTTATGGTTTTCTTGACCTGTTCACTTGTATTCATAAATGGAAGTTTGTGTAGAACATGTGTAAACATATGAAAATAATATAACATTTTTTTAATGATATTAAAAGAGTTTAAATAATCCAATAATTAAATATTTTAAATACCAATGTGGATGAATCATTACATTAAATTTAATGATGATTGTTTGGGTTAATTCGTGCAATTTATCGACCATAATGAACATGTTTTGTTTAATAATTTAGTAATATATACATAATATAGTTCCAAAAAATGAAAATGGATATAATAAATATAATATATTCTAGTCCAACCATAAAAATGGTTTCATGACCATATACAAAGGAGGTAATGGAAAAAGTAAAACAAGTCGTTCTTGAAGATGATAAATTAACACCTCAAGAGAAACATTTTATTTTGTAAAACAAAAACAAGAATAGAAGGTGTTGGATGAAATATTCTCCCATTATTATCATATCATTACATAATTTGTGAGATACTATAGTTAACATACCATTATTATTAGGATAGGTGGTGAGACACTAAGAAAAGAACATTTATTTGAAAGGAAATTAAACAAAAAGAGAGAGAGGTAAATTACCTCTTGAATCCTCCTCTTGATGTCCAACTTAAAGAACCTAGGATTTTTATTTTGATGAGACTAGAATCTATTAGATGTGGGAAAGGCGATAAGGAAGACACTTTCAGTTATTTTATACAGGGTTTTAAGGTTGTGATATGTGAGGAAATGCGGGTGTGAAGGGTGGTATTTATAGTGGATGGGATAGGGGTTTTTTGTATATTTTAATTTTTAGTTTATTATTGTTCACCAAGTAAAGAAATACTGATGAATCATTGAACAAAAATATTATATAGGGATTTTGAGTTAGAGATTTTTGTGCTTAAATCACTTGTGATGTTAGGAACTGTGGTATTAAATCATAATTTATTTATACGGTAAATTAATTTATTTTACTATTCACTAAAAATTCATGTATTTCTGAAAAATCCTAAAAATTCACCCTAAAATTTTTCAATGAATATAATAAAAAAGTGAAGTCCATTTTTCAATAATAATTTTCTAAATATGATTTATTTAATTTTTAATTAAAATAAAAAATTACATGAAAAATATAGTTTTTAAAACATTTGATTACTTGTTCGAAAACAAAGGTACATCATGACTTCTATTAAATCCCACATATATAATATCATAGGCAGATTACTATTAATAATATTTCAATAATATTTAGAAGTGTGACATTAATATTCATAATGGTATGTTACTTTTAACCAAAAAATTGTGTTTATTCTATTATACTCCAAACATCTTACTAATCGCAACCGTGTACATAAGATTTTCAAAATTCAAAACATAAAAGTGGAAATATTATGTTTAGTGATCATATTGTATTTAGTATCAAGATATTTCTTTGTTCTTCCTAATGTGATTATACTATAATTCATTATTACAAGAAGGAATTTCCATTGATAAAACATTGGGTCGTTACATTCATCCCCCCTTATGAAATTTATACCTCGCAATTTCATTTTAGAAAAATAGTTGGTGGGTACTTCTCCTCCATCATTCCTTCAGGTTCCTAGGTAGCTTTTTAAAACTTATGGTTCCTCTAAAAAATATTGACAAGGTGGTTTGTATTGTTGCATATAACCTTTTATCTCCGATCAAGAATATTTACTAGCTCCTTCAAATAAGAGAGATCATCTTCCAGCTGTACCATCTATGAGTTCAGAATATTTGAGGGGTCTAGTATATTCTTCTTCTAGAGTGATACGTAAAACACATCATAAACATGACCCATATTCGATGGAAGTGAAAGATGATAAGCCACAACTCCTTTGTTTTCATGCATCTAAAAGGGACAATGTACCTAGGACTTAGCATCCCTTTCGTTCCCAACCACATGAATCTCTTCCTTAGTGATATTAAAATGAAGAATTTATCTCCAACATCAAACTCTAATTCCCTTCGAAGGTTGTTAGCATAGCTCTTGTACAAAATCTGAGCAGCTTTGATGTGTTTCTAGATGACTTGAACCTTCTCTTTCATCTCTTACACAAGATCAGGTCCAAGTAGATTTTTTCTACAATATCATCCCAACAGGTTAGAGTTATACATCGCTTTCCATATAAATCTTCCTATGGATCCATCTAAATACTCGAGTGTAAGCTATGGTTTTATGAGAACTCAAATGATTGGATATGATGATCACATCCACCTTTGAATTATAATGTATAAAATCTTATCATGTCTTCAAGACTCTTAATAGATCACTCTGATTGGCTATTAGTTTGGTAATGGTGGGCTATACTGAAATTCAATTCAGTACTCAAGTCATGTTGAATACTTATCCATAATTTAGATGTGAACCTTAGATCATGATCCTATACAATCGAGAGTTGAACACCATGCAGTCTCCCCACTTTTTTTCGTATATCCATGCAAGTTTTTCAATAGTGATATCTTCTCAAATAGTGATAAAATGGGCAGTCTTGGTGGGTAGGTCAACCATAACCCATTTAACAATATTTCCCTTCAACATGTTTGGGAGACATGTGACAAAATCCATAGTGACATTCTCCCATTTCAACATGGGTATTGGCAATATATACATCAACACATTGGAATTTCATTTCTCTAGTTTTACTTGACGGCATACAAAGCACCTTGAGAAATATTCCATAGTATCCCTTTTCATGATATCCCACCAGATGTGTTCATAGAGATCTCGTTACATTTTGTTGCTTCCAGGATGGATTGAAAATGATGACCTTGGTGCATTGACAAATAGATCTTTCTTTATTGCGGATGATGAAGGCACACAAAGACGTGTCCCAAACTTAATAACTTCATTGTTTTTGATATAGAACTCATGCATCTTCCCTTCCATTACGGCATTCACTATCTTCTGTAACTCCAGATCATCTCTATGTTCCTCCATAATCATCTCTTGGATTGATGGTTGTGAAAACATTTGGGCATGGTAAGATGTATCCCCTACAATTATTATTTCCATATATATCTTTTCATATCTAATAATATAGGGTATTTATCAATCTGTATCATGGATAGGGTAAAAATCTCATTTCATCACAGATCATCAAATACATTTTTCACCTTTCCAGGATGATAGTGAATAAAGAAATTGTAATATTTCATTATCTCTAACCATATTTCTTGATTCATGTTGAACTCATTTTGTGTGAATATATAATATAGGCTCTAGTGGTCAGTTTATATGTCAAAATTCTCACCATAATGGTAATGAAACCCGATTTTCAAGGTAAAAACATAGATTCCATCTCTGGATCATGCGTTGGGTAGTAATGATCATGGATATTCAAGTTTTTTATGGATTATTTTATCACATTATAATTTTTAATTAGTACAAAACTGAAGCATTTATTTGAAGAATCACTGTATATCACAAAATTTTCTCCACTTTTCATTACTGTGAGTAAAGGTTAATTGATCCACCTTCTCTTTACCTCCTTCATAAATCCCCCACATTAATCCGTTAATACCTACTTCATCCATTTCCTTGTTAACATAGTTTGCTGGTTTGAAAATCATGATAAATTTATCAAAAGATAATCAAAGAAAACTATGGAATTCTATGACACTAGTGGGCATAGGCTATTCTTTACTCACCTATTTTTTTTTTTGAAGGGTCCAAAAATATTCACTCACTTGTGACACATGTACCAAGAACATGACTTGCGTTATCTAATATTCAGACTTGTTGTACACGGAGTACAACTACATCATTCTCAATGTATCCAAAACAAGTCTTAGATTTTCTTCTCATTCTACCTTTCTCTTAGAATATATGAGAATATCATTGATTAACACTACCAATTATTTATCAAGGAAATGTCTAAATACTCAATTCATCATATCCATGAAGATTTCAGTTGCATTAGTATGTCTGAAGGTTATCAACAGAAACTCATAGTGCCCGTACCTTATATAGAATGTTGTCTTCTAAATATCTTCCTCATTCACCTTCAACTGCTGATAAACAGAATGAAGATCCACCTTTGAGAAGTATTGAAATCCTCTTAATTGATCGAACAATTAATCTATACATGGAAGATTATAATTTTTCTTTGTGGTGATCTTGTCGAGTTACTGATAATCGACACACAACCTAATTATTCTATCCTTCTTCTCTGCAAAGTGCACCAGAACACCCCATTGGGTTCCACTAGGGGGTATGAAAAATTGGTCCAAATTCTCTTATAGCTACTTCTTTAACTTCTCCAGTTCGATAAGATATATTCTATAGGGACACTTCAAGATAGAAGTAGATTCGGTTATGAGTTCTATTGATAAATCTACCAGACAATCCATGGTAAGTCTATATAACTCCTCTGGATATACATCACCATATTCCCTCATGATGGGAATTTTCTTAAAGGTTGGAACATTCCATTGACTCAAACATTTTGGCAAAGTATGATTCTTCATGGGGAATCAACACTCAGAGAGTTAAAGGATTTTTCAACAGAGATTCACAATCTTCCTTGCATTTGTAGAGGAACATGGGATGGTCTAAAATAGGAAAATATATTTCCTTTTCCCGATAGTTGATACGGGCTCAATATAACAAGAGTCAATCCATTACCCTTATAGATTCGAATTCCATCAAGGGATGTATTATGAGTTTTTCAGGTAGAATCTTCCCACGTATGCCAACAAAACAATAGTCAAACACTTAGGTTTCAATTATTTCTCCACTATGTGTTTTTACAGATATCTCTACATCAATGTTTCATGGATTTGATTCTATTGTTCTGGAAATAATTAATAATATAAGGTAATATATATGAATTGAATCAATTAAGGCTTTTTATATTCCTTAGTGAATAGGAATTCTACCTTGTACGACTTCATTGTCTTGCTCAATTTATGTAGTAGTGATGGAATAAGACATCCCTTTTTTCCTTTTCCTTTTGTTGTTGATGACCCTTATTACCCACGAGGAATTGAGGTATAGTTCACTGTCTTGCATAGTTCATTTTCTACATATAGTTATAGTATTGAACCATGGGGTTTTCTCTCCTTTAATCCACCACATTCTCATTCCTTCTCATGTATTTTCAACATTCTTGAGCTATGTGTGTTTCTTTCTCAAATATGAAGCATTTACATATCCCTTTGAGGAAGTTCACATGATGCAACATCCCATATTTTTGGCATGTGGGTTGTTGAGTTATCTTCACTCCTTAATCATTAGATCCTCTATCTTGAAATTCCATCTTTCATTTCTTATCACCATAGTCAGGGGACCATCCTCCAAAATCCATCTTCACATTGATAGCACACAAAAAAACATCTTCATAACACCCAATGCAACGAATTACAAGAGCCTTTTGAAGGTGTGGTTTCAATCCACTAAATAACCTATCAATTTTTTTTATCATTATTGATTACAAAACCTAAAGTATAACTTGAAAGCCTTGAAAAACTCACATCGTAGGTTGTGAAAGATTATCCCTCTTTTTTATTAATCTAAATGAATTCTCTCTCCATTCTTATGAAAATAGTTCTTGGGAAATATTTTCAAGAAACATTATCTTAAAGTCTTCTCATTCCATCAATTAAATTTCGTCACATGGATTTGTGTTCTTCCTCAAATCTCACAATTGATCGGCCACTCTATATAGATGATAAATGGCCAGTTTCCACGTATCTATCTCAAAACAGTGAAGCAGGGAAAAGATATTCTACATGGAGTTGACCCATGGTTTCGCAACTAAGGGATCAGAAGATCCACTAAACAACAGTGGTAATTACTACATAATACAATTGATAACCAGTTTCTTCCTCTTAGATGAAGGAGGACTTCCCCCAATATTCTAGTTATTTTTCATAACCTCGGATAGTTGGGTAATCATCTCAATGATGTTTTGAATTCCACCTATGAAATCATTGGGTATTTCATTCTAGAAATCATTGCATTGGCCCTTACACAAGTTTTGGGTCATATTTCTCCTAGTTCCGACCATTATATAAAATAGAAAAGGTTAGAAAAAAACATAAGACACCAAGACAAGAATTAATAAATTATTGATTTGTAAAATCATGTCTAAATTCATAACTTATGGGATCTCTATGTAAAGCATTATGTGTTTATATTATTACTTAGTGTCATACTAGAGGTTTTCTCTAGGGATTCTAATCCTAATTCCCAAATTAACTAAACCTTACCTCTGATACAAACTATAGTGACCATGCCTTTTCATAAATTGTTATTAAATCATTATAAATATAAACAACAAAATAGTTTTACACCATGAGGATATGTATATTTATTGTGTTTGGCAAATTAGGACCAAACCTAACATTTATAACATCAAGCATAATCATTTATTTAAATCCCTCTACTCCAGCTTCTTATTGGCTCTTGACCTCTCCTTAGTACATATAGTCACCTAAATATATACATATATATAGGGGTGAGCTAAAATACCAATAAAAGGATATATATTAACAATATAACAATGGGTGAGCATTATCATAACAGAGGAAAAGGATCATGAACATGAGATGAGTCATTAATAAAAATCATGGAATGTTGAAATTTATAAAAATGAAACATCATGTCTTAAAGGTCATCTACCACAAATTGTTTTGAAAAATATATAATAATATTTAAAAATAATTTCACTTTAACTCAGGAGGTTCATCACTTTACCCAATGAATTGGATCACTGTGAAATCCCAGGCACACTCGTGACATTTAAACATTCACATTGTGATCTATAATTCTTGGCAGACCCATCACATCGTAAAATTTTCATTAAAATAAATGCAACCCAAAAAATATATTAATAATAACCATGTTATGGAATGGGTGTAAAATCATAATAACTCATTCATTATCTTTGGGTTCCTAAAAGAGAAAGTTAATAACATACTTGATACAAGAACAATCTTCCATGAGTGAGATGTGATAGGTGTGTTCTTGAAAGAAGGGTTCTTTGGAGTATATGTATATACAAGAATAGAAATGATAATGATGGAAAAATAATTTTTATAGAGTAACCATACAAAAAATCTAGTGAAAGAGGGAGAACCCCAAGCAAGAATGTTGGGTTCGATAATTTTTTCTTACATTGTATCTGAATGATTTATTCTAATTAATGTGTTGTATAACCACATTATATTAATTAATTTAATAATAAATAACCTTGTGCACATGAATATCTTTAGTTATTATTTCATTAGGTCATTTTATAGGCCTTTGGATGAATTATAGGGGTTAAATCCATTGTTTGAGAATGATTATTTTTATGGTTTTCTTGAACGGTTCACTTGTATTCATAAATGGAAGGTCATGTAGAAAATGGGTAAAAATCCAGAACATATATTACATGTTAGTAATGATATTACAAGAGTTTAGATGCTCTTATAGTTATTTTTTATATACCATTTGTATGAATCATTTGTTAAAATTTAATTATTATAGTTTGGGTTAAATCATGTGATTTTTCAAACATAACGAAGTTGTTTTTGAACCATTTAGTAATTTGAATAGAATTTAGTTTGAGAAAATGAAATAGGATATAATAAATATCATATAATATACTTTATACAAACAAATTGTTTCTTGACCAGATCTGAAGGTGATAACTATAAAAAGAAAACTTTTCGTTCGTGAAGGTGATAAATTCACACCTTACGAACAACATTTTCTTTTTAAAAATAAAAAGAAAAAGAGAAGGGGTTGGATGTTATATTATCCAATTAGTATTATAAAATTACATTATATCTGAAATTATAGAGTTAAAATACCGTATGGATGAGGATATTTGTGGAGAGATTAATAAAATAACAAGAATTTGAATAGAAATTAAAGGAAAAGATAATGGGGGAAATTACCTCTGGAATCCTCATCTTGATATCCTCCATAAGGAACAGAGGATTTTTGTTTTAATTAGACCAAAAGATATTGGACGTGGAATAGGGGCTAGGGATGATTCTTGGGAAATGTTTAGACAAGTGTTGAAGCTCAAGAGGTGTATGTAAATGATGGTGTGATAGGTTGTATTTATAGTGTAGGGGAGAGGGGTTTTTTTAATATTTTAATCATTAGTTTATCAATTTCCACCATGATAAGTATTAGTGAGGATTCCATAATGAATAATAGTAATGTGGGCATGTGAGTTTGAGATTTGGGTTCTCACATCACTTGTGATGTTAGGGAATGTGGGTTTACATTATAATGTATTTATATAGTAAATTAATGTATTTTATTATTCCCCAAACATTCATGAATTTTAGAAAAATCCCAAAAATTCTACCTAACCATTTTTCATCATATAGGATCAAAACATGATGGCCATTTTTCAAAAAAAAAATTAAATATTTTTAATTTAATTTTTAATTAAAATAAATTTTTACTTGTAAAATACATATTTAAAAACATTTTTTGACTTATTCCCATACATAGGTACATCATGCTTTCAATTAAAACCCACAAACATACTATCATAAGTGAGTTTACTATTCAAAAATATATATTACTATTTATAAGGGTAACATTACAATTCATAAGTGTATGTTACAATTCACAAAAAATTATGTTTGTTATATTAGACTTCAAACATATTATTGATCAAAATCATGTATGTTAGATTTCCAAAATTCAAAACATAGAAGTGGAAAAATAATGTTTAGTGGTAACATTGTATTTACTATCCATATATTTCATTTTACATTTTAATGTGATTATATTATAAATAATAATTATAATAACGAATTTCCATTGATAAAAAATTATGTCTTTACACTTACCCTATCTACATTTTTTCAAGAATAAATCTCAATTACTGGAAATTTACTTTAGATTCAATTAATCAATATACATTATGAACCATTCATAAAATTGTAAATCACTCAAATCATTATAAAATTTACAACAACTACTAATTCTATGATTCATCTGTAGTTATTCTTATGTCACCATAATTACCTTAATTCTATGCTCCAACAAAATTTTCACTTTTATGAGTATGTATCACAATAAAAATCATGATACATAAAAATTATGAAAATATCGTTTTCCTAATTAAATTTTGAATAATAATAATGTAGAAGCAAGCCATTCCATCATGTTATCAAAAAAATATTTAGTGGTTTTTAAATCAGAATTTCCAATAAATTTCATTCAATATAATCATTGGTGATATTAATTTTTAGAAATAATTAATGAAGAACATGTGATATGATGATTATTTGAGAAATACCATTATCCAAAAAAAAACATTATTAAGATATTCCCAATACACATCTTATTCTACCTTTTCTATATCAATATAATATTCTGAATATAAAATTATATTTTCTAAAATTATCACTTATTCTATGATAAAATGAAATTGGACATCTTTACATCTAACTAGTACTCCCACAACACTCCAAATGTACTCATCAAATTCCATTCATAATTTTCCAATGAGTTTTTTTCTAGAAAAATATTATTTTAAAACATAATTATAGAAAAGTTAAGGTAATTTTGAAAGAAAAATTAATAATATATAAAAATATATAGACTGTTATTGACCTAAAACCTCACCACAAGGAACACATAATTATTATAACCACTTATGAAATCCATTCTTGGAATGTATTAACTATTCACCCTCATCAAGTGATACACCAACCAAAAGTAGATCAATGAATACCATTTTCTGAAATAAAATTATAAAAATTGTTTTCAATGAATTTTTTATGATACTTGTTCCACACCATCACTATATTAAACCTTATATATTCAATACACAGGTGTAATGTATCATAAAACATAATGAAAAAATGATCTAGTTCTTCATAATGCTATATAATTATTTAAATTAATCCTTTCACATCAAAATATTTTAATTTTTTCATCTTCTATAATAATACCATCGGTACCACATTATTCTAATGTAAAAATATTAGACATATTCTTGGAAATAAGATAATAAATAACATAATATCTCTTTCATGTGATTGTCTAGAAAAAACTATATAAAATATATACTAAAATAATTCTCATTGTGTTCATTTGATCATTTCATCTATATTATCAAATCCATTAATAAACCTAGCTAGTTATCATGTTAAATATCAATGTTTATTTTCAAAATTTCATTATTGTATAAAATGAATGTATAATATTTTCTAAAAATAGTTCTCATACCCATAAAAAGTGTAAAAGGATCCTATGACTCTATTAATAAATGTAGTTATTGAACCATATAATCTAATTCATTAATATTATAAGACCATGTGTTCAAAAATATTAGAATAAAAATTTTTATAATATTATTGTATTATTAATCACAATGAAACGATAAGGAAATATAAATCTTATCCTTATCCAAATAAAATCTTATATTATATAGTGAACCTTATTTGTAACAAACTAATCTTAACATTATGTTATAAAATTAATCACATAAAAATTTATGGCCTCACATTATAATATTATTTAAAAAAATCATACCTATTTAATCCATGACAATAAACCATTTTTTTCAAATTTTTATTCATATTTTCTCTTTAATAATATACTTTCAGTTATTATATTCAAACTAAACTAAGATACATTATTCAATCATATAAAAAATATTCCTCACGTGATTTTATATTTATTATACCACCTTATATGAATGTTTATTAAAAAATTAATAATGTCATATATTATCATAGTGTTATAATGATTTGGCATGAACATGTACTGATTGAAAATCACCTTTTCAATGTCCCCATGTATGTCTCAAAAATATTTTTTGGAAATATTTCAAAATGTGGAACGACCGCAGTGCCTTTTTTGTACACATCATTGATACTTTTATGAAAACTACAATTATCACCTCCAAAATTAAAATTGAGTACAAACAAATTAATACAACAGTAACTTTATTTTTATTCAAACACAATTAAGTAAAAATATTTAAAATCAATATTATTCAATTTAATTCGAACCATTTTATAAAAAATATTATAAATCCTTAACATCTATGTGTACTCAATGTATTATGAGGAAATGTAGACTACAGACACCAAAAGTGTTACTCCACTTTAATAAAAATATTATATATAGATTTATGTGACTCCAATAATATTTCTATTATTCTTTTCAATTTATGTAAACATAGAAAAAGAACAATGAAATTTTATAAAAATTAAATTGACATATTAATTTCATAAAATCCACTTTAAAAAATTTTAAAATCAACATCAAGTAGTGGAATTTTTTTATTTCCAATGCATATTAATGTTATCCTTTCACATGGACACCATTATACAACAAAAACCTACCTATTCTCACCCATAATGATTCTATAAACATATACACCACTATATCCTATAAGAAATCATCAGATAACTTGTCATACCCAAACTCCCAAGAAACTCCTGTTTCGCCATAAAGAGTATAGTTTTTCTTTTTTATTGATAAATCATAGGTTTTGAACATTATTATATTCAAATTTTTCATATATATGAGAACATAATTTAAAAATCACTCTGTAATATAAGTTTTAACCCAAAATTGGGATTCTACTCCAGAATTCTATGTCAGATTATTACACCAGCCTAAACATATTCCACATAGCCATAATTTGGAAACTAGTACTAATGTATATCATACGATTGTTAGGGAATCATTGTAACATATAGATATTAAATAAATATTTTTATATTAAGATGATATTTAAATTATAAAAATAATTCATCTTTCCAAAATATCATTTTATTATACCATGTATCCAAACACAATGGAAAAATCGATTAAAATATAATACACAAAAAAAATAGAAGGAAACAAGCACCTTATTCATCAATAATGTGGACATGAAATCCACTATCAGTAATCTTTAGCCACCCCTACCCTACACATTCTTCATCCCTCAAAAAAACCAACCCTTACATTCTTCTTCTACTTTCACACGAACAACCTCTTATTCATCCCAATCTCCCATTTTCTAAATTTATAGGATCTTTTCAGTCACCTTCCTGATGTACTTCCTAATAATATATTGTGTACACATATTCAAATTCTCAGTGTGTTAGATCTAGGTATATGGTATGTTACCTAATGATCTGCTCTTATCTTCCCTTTTTTATTCTTTGATTTCAATGACCCTTATAAGATAAACATTGGAATTTTAAATTTGGTATTTAGAGATTGTTCATTCCTTATGGTATATCTCATAGAAGACAAAAAACATACCACAAAATCCCAATTGTTATACTATATTTCATGTCTATATAAAAAAATATGAATAATATTCTTTATAGTTATTTAATTGTTTTGTTAAACAGAAAGAAAAAATAATACATGTTTTGAATTTTTTACAATTATAACAATTCAATTTTTTTATTTTATTTTTCTAATATACTAATGATTTATTATAATTTTAAATAAAGTAATTACCTTCATTAATGGATGAATCATATTACATATTTCAGGTTTTTTCCAACCCTTTTAGATTGGTATTTTTAACATAGTAGCTACATATATAGTCCCATGTACACTGTATTCTTGTTTATATGCATATATATAACATATTTATTAATTATTTAGATATGGAAAATAAAATGATGCTTATTATAGTTAATCATTGGATTAATCAAGGATGATGATATAATCATAGTAAATCATTGTAATGTTTCGATAAATTCTTTTTCCCTTTCACTTTTTAGTAATGTCTTATCCTATTATAAATGTTTCATTCAATAAGTAATGTTTATTTTGGATATAGTATATAAGTTCCAATATTTTTTGAATATGTTGTTATTATTTCAATCTATATACTAATATTATGGAAATCCTAGTTGGGATACTTTTTCCAATTTTCAATAGCTAGGAATTTTTTATTTTTGGATATTGATTATCCAAATTTTTAAAAAGAACCAATATATTCTTTAATTTTTTTAATTACAAGAAAAAATTAAAAAGCTATTATATAATGACCCAATTTTACCATGTATGACGTAGAAATATTTTATGGAATGTTTTCGGAGTTAGCCATTGAGTCCTAATGTGAATTTAGGGCCCATAGTGCCTCAAAATTTATATAATAAAGATAATTTATTATATCACATATCTGTAGTTTATTTGGAAATAATGGAATAAATCCAAAGAAGATTGTTGGAATGGAAAAATAGTATGAACATAAAATATTTAAAGCATGTTTTTTATTATTTTTTAAATAATGGTGTCATTATCGATCCCTTTGATAGAGTAAAATCATGGTAAAATTAAATGAATAAATGAATTAAATTATTATTATTATCCAAACCCTATATAGAACCTCTATATAAACTATATCAAAGTTATTTACCCTAGGTTATCCACAACATTTATGTGGGAAATAGGAGAAGTATTTTTTGTGGTGTTTATGATGGGTAATGCTCATGTGATTATAGATTGACCGTCAAATTACCTTGAGGATCGTCTCTATTGATAGAGTTTTAGAATCTCACCAACGATGACGATGTTGAAAATTTGTGTTTATGAATCAATTAATACATGATTATGAGAATTTTTCTTCTGGTTTTATACTTCGTATTAGTCATTTTCAAAATTAATTCAGGGAATGATATTTTTTTGACATCAAACATCTAATTTCTCATCCCGGATCTCAGAATTTGATATTAATTTATCCTCTATTTTAATTACTTGATAATACCAAACCATGGGATTGTTATAATGATAGAAAATCCAACCTGACCAGAAAATGTGACATTATTTTTAGTATATTCCATTCATAATATCTTCATAACATTCCTCTTCAATAATTGGTTGGTTGAGGATTTTTCAAAACTCAAAAGGAATGATCGTTGTGCATTCATGATTTGGAACAATGGATCAAAGTATCCTTTTCATAATTTAATAATGGATACATTACAGAGGTGTAGTGAAGAAATTATGAATCTAAAAATTCATCATGGAAAGGTGTATTTTTAATCCAAATTGAAAAGATATCTCAGAATGATCAGTAATGGGTTATTTTGAGTAGTTGGGGGGGGGGGGGGTAGAATCTATCAACCATAAAAAGTAAGGGGTCAATGATGGAAAGTATAGTTACTTTTACTAAGATTTGAGTGGTGTGGTAGATTAGATATTGATTAGAACTTTTTTCTAGTTATGAATGGATAGAGCCCAGCTTTTGTCCATCTTTGATGGTTGGTCAACCCTACTCTAGGCATTATGGTGAAATTTCCAATGATCTCAAAGGTGGTGGTGTCATGTGGATGATGATGCATGAAAATTATTCAATTTATAATATTTTTTCAACTACATTATATATAGTCTAGAAAGATACCTATTATGTTGTCTCATGGATTACATATCAAGTGATTTTGGACAAATAAATATCACACAACATGATGATGGACTGACATGTTGTGTGGACTTACATGGAAAACCAAGAAATATTATAATGGAAAATGCCTAGAATATGAATTGGTTTGATAGACCATGTACCATGGGAGACATTCCATGTATATTTTCATGGAATTAATATTCTTGTAGCTTGGGTATATTTTAAATTCAATCAATAATGATATTTAGTACATGTGAAAGGGCTGGAGTACATTGGTATACCCTTAAGAAGGCGAGGCACGTCATGTACCCCTGTTATATTCCATGTAGTTACGAATAGAGTTCGAGGAAAATTCTAGGTGAGGGAATATTTAATTGTCTTGGTGAGTTCGCAAACTATGTGACCCTCTCTAAATGTCTTGTACATTTCTATGATATTTCCAAAAAACATATCACCTTTCATGGAACTCAAATTTGGGCCCTCAAGTAACCTATCCTAAGTAGTATGCCTCATAGAACATGAAGGTGGAATGAATTTTAGTAGTAGGTATATAAAATGAAGTGATTAAATAAATATTATTCCCTTAGAAATGATTATATTTTTGGGGATCATGTTTGATCATTATTGTGTTACACAATATTGGAAATGACCATGTCTTCTATGTGAGTGGGTCACCATTACACTCTAAACTAATGTGTTTCTAATCCCATGATAATACATTTGGTTTTGGTCACCTTTATATGGATTGGAGCCCCCATATTTAATCACTAGTCGGTGTTGGTCCTCTACTAGAATGTGTTCCCCCCTAAGCAGTGGATTGCAATGGCGAGGTGTGACTTGAACTCATTATTTCTAGTGATATTACTCATTATTCATTGATAGAGTTGGTGCTTCCAAGGATGTGGGGTGTAGTAGGAAGGCATGAAATCTCCACCATATTATTGAGACATTACATGAGATACTTTAAAATACATTACCCCCCTGGATGTGGTGGTCAGTTGTGAGTTTTTTGTCATGTAGTGATGAAAAACAGGCCCACAAGATTCGCGGGTATAGAGAATATGTGGTTGGGGCAGGCCTAAAAATTTTGAACACTTAGAAGAGAGGCCAATGCGGATTGATCCCGCATGGGTATGGGCTTAGGTGGGCTTAACCCGCATGGGTTTGGGCCTACCCGCGAGCCTAATTGTTTTTCAATATATGTTTCTTTAATATTTTAGTTCTTTTTATAAAAATTTATGATTAAACTATGAAATATGATTTATCACCATAATATTCATACTAATTAACCATTAATTCACATGTAAATTTTAAATATGTTTATATTTATTTTTTTAATATGATAATATAATATTTATCTTCTAATTATTCATTATATTCACTTGATGTGTCATCCATCCTCTTTAAAAATGGAACTCATCTCTCTTTCACATGGTTTCAATTTTAAAAAAGTTATTATAATCAGAATAATTTTTTGCTTGATTTAATTTTTGTATTATTTAATATTTTTATTAGGAAAATTTGACTGGATCTCTTGGGAACCGTAATAACCTCAATTGAAATCAGTTGTTGTTTATAATTTCATCATTCATTCCAACCATTTGCATCACCACACAACAAAAATTTTCATTCACCTCCTCTCACTGATCACTCACGTAATTTTCATCACAATAGTTTTCCACCACATCGCCTTTGCCACATACCCTGATTAAATAATAAGAAAATTCTTCATCACATCTTATAAAACACTAGGTATTGTAAATGCATACTACTCTGAACACAAACATTAAAAATGGGAAAAATTAAAATACTTAAATGATTATAAATAGAATATATTTTTTAAAATCTGGGAAACCCATGGGAAGCTCGCGGGCTTATGTGGGGTAGGGTGGGATAGAATTTTTTTGTTCGCATTATATGCAGGATTTTGCAGACAAATCCACATGGTCTTAAACCCATGTGGGCATGTCCCGCCCCGTCCCAGCCTGCCCGTTTCGCATTATAAGGGTCATATAGATGATTTAATGTACTATTATGTATGATCTTGAGATGTAGAGATTGTTTATTAGAGCTACTTGGTGATTAATTATTCTTAACTGGGATGTATGGATAAAGATACCCTTTATCACTCTATTTGGGATACTTTTTATGAATATCCATGTTATTATGGGTGTTTGAATATTTTTATTGGCATTCCTTAGTATCGTTGACTTTAAAACTCTCTGTTAATTCGTTGGGTATTGTTATTTTAGGGTTTCCTAATTGGAATGTTTATACCACCACATTATGATATCTACCATCAAATTTCATCACTTTTGTAGGCAATGGAATTGACATCAAAGTCCATGGGGGACCAAGATCAGGTGGAGCTTATTTGGATATTAGTTATTCCAGATAAACTACAGACTTGTCAAATAGTAGTATATTGGTAGCTACCAAATTATTATCATTAAGCGGTGTTATTTTCAATTTTTGTGGGATTTTATTTCTCCCTTTAAACTATTTTGTTCTATTTTTTATACAACATAATGCGATAGTTTTTATGTGTGTATTTATAATATTATTTATTTATATTTTAGAAGTATATTTTTTTATAGAGATTCAATAATGTGTATATCCATTTTAGGATAAGGTATTCCATATTTGTTAAATTCCTACACGGAAAAAGTCTAAATCCTCTAGCCTATTGGATTTGATCCATGGTTTTATTCATAGCATACAACTAGTAGGGTGGGCCCTAATGGGTCGATTCATAATATACTAGATTTGATTGTATTGAGTATATATTTTCATCCCTAGAACCTGATGTTGGTGTGGTGGTCGATGTATCCATTCAAAAAAAAACTCTAATAACCTACTTGTTAAATTAAAACATGTAGGCACAAGTTACATGGAAAAATTGGTACATGCATCATAAAAGAATTTTAGGGGAATTTCACATCCTTCTTATATCATTTTCCCAGATATTCTATTTCATCAAGGTATGTCTTCATAATTTTCAATATTCCTATATAATGAATTCTTTCTAGGATATCAACACAATGTTGTGGTTATGACAATTTTAAAAATATGAACTTTGTTCAGGGACCTACTCAAGAGATATATCCTATACATTGACATAGAGTAGTACTAACTCATATTGATCAGTGCTTGGTCCAACATCCAATGGTCCCTAAAGATGATAATCTGTAGTTTGAGTAGTTGATGGATTGAGTCAGACCTCACGATTGTATGAAAAATATTAGAATAATGGGTGAGTTGTAGAAACAGATATCACTCATGATTTAGAATAATTTATTCCTTAGAGTTGTGGATGTTTGTTTCTACATAGAATTTTAATTTCTATAGATTGTGTGGACCATAGACTGATCGAATTGTTTCACTAACCAGTAGTATTCCTTGTGGTGGAACATTTGGTTTTGGTTCTACGAGTAAATGATGTTGTATTATGAAGTGTACATTGTGGGTTTTTAAAATAGAAGTCACCCATGATTAGTGGTGAGATAGAAACCCCCTGGCGTGGAATAGCATTTCTATGATCTTATGGTGAAAACTTCTTATTATGGTATGACCCCTCTTTGTGGTGATCCTGGTGATGATACTTCTTCAAAGATCATGCACATTGTCAGTCTGGCCCTTCTATGGTGATGATCATTGTGTATTTTGGACATTATGGTATGTGGTAAACTTCCCCAACCAAGATAAATTATTGTAAGGATATCCAAAATCACACAGATGAGTCAATGCCACCCAAAATAGAGAATGTGGAAGTGTGGTGGATGAGTTTAGTTGAATTGTTTTATGTTATTATCATATGATAAGGTGTTAGAGTGAGATCTAGTTGTACTGAATTGGTATTAAAAGGAATTATATTTCTTTATTAAATATGATAATTTTACCTAAAAGATTCGAATTTGGTTTGATGTATGGAATGTCACATTACTTCCCTAGTTTCTGTCTTAGAACACAGTAATATATCACATTTACTAGAACATAAACTACGTTTTATGACTAGAAATATGAATGGAACCATTAAAACAATATCCTCTTGTTGAAGAGTCCTCAATAGAGGATAAATGATCACACCATTCAATCAATAGTATAACCACACCCCGGGAGTAGAGAGAGTATAATGTGCAATATTTTAGTAGTGGTATGGTTACCCTATAATTTTTACCTTTGTATGGACTAGATATCTACTATATGTGAATATTTTACTATTTCCAGTGATGGCTATAGTGTATCAATGTTATGGATTTGTTTTATATTTTTTTGGAAGGAATCCAAGGATGATCAAGAGGAGATCATGTTCAGATAGATATACCCAGTTTCTTATCATATGGGTAGAATTTTTAATAGAGCAGCAAATTCTATGACATTTTAGTTTACTATAGTGTTGGAGAGGTAAGATGTTTCATACATGAGGATTTACCAACATTAACATTGTATATATGGTTTATTTTTCAACATATACATGTGACCATGGAATAACCCATATCTATGATAGAATATCAGATGACCCCATGTAGATATGAGACCAAATGTTGCAATCAAATTTATATGTAGAGAATAGGATTTGTTAGAATCATTGGGTTCTCATGGGTATCCCTCTCTTTTCTTCAAAGTAAGAATATAAGAGTTTTAGGTAATGCATAGACTGATGTCATATAAACATTGTGATTTTCATGGAGGAGAATCCAACCCCAAGATTCAATGACATATATGACCATCAGTTAGGGGGAAAGTGGTTCTCATTACTTGACCACATAATAGGTTATCCTGAGCTACTTATTTGAGATGATTTTTTCTCAATGGTGGATTCATAATGATTCTATAGTAGCGTTTATTTTTTGGTGATACCTTTAGGAATGTTAAATGAGCCAATACTATTTGTGAGACTTATGCACCTCGTCATTTAACCCTACATTCATCTGTTTCTGGTAGCCTTCTTCAATAACACCCCTATGTATTTGGTTTTAATGGTGGAAAAAATGTGACTATTGAGGATAATCTATACATTATTTTAGTGTACCATATTAATGAAAATACATCAAAGTATCAATTCAGGATCTATAAGGTCCATTTCTTGAGATACGTATTCTTAGACATGGGAGTGATAGTGGAATGGTAATTGATGTTGTCGTTTCACCTTCAGAGACACCAGATTATGTGTTGGTGGTTTAAGGTGCTAACAACAATGTTTTTTCTGCTACTTTGTAGTGATGTAATAGAGTAGTTTGTCCATGAGGGTGAGGATAGAGAGGAACATCCTTAGTTGATGGTTATTATGACACTGGATATTTAGTTATCTAGTGACATATAACATGAGAATATCAATGTTAGTTTTTTTGTGACCAAATATATACTTGACATATTACAAATTGATTTTCTAAAGGTTGGGTAGTTTCATCCATTTGGGATGAAAAGTTTTTCCAAATAAAAATTTTGAGTAAATCTGACCATTCAGAGACATTAGAAGATGATTTAACATTCTATTTTCAATTTGGGAATTAACTAGGAGTATAATCCACCATTGTTTGATTTTGGATGAAAACATTCACCACTCCACCATTGGTATAGCAAAATTTATGTCCTCTTATGTGATACCTTATACATCCCCACATTACTATTCAAAGTCTGTGGAAAACAGTTCTTGTGGGAAAAAATATGGAGCTAGCCATTTGCTATAAATATTTCAGTTCATATTGATGTATATGTGGACTGCTAACTTCCATGTGGAGTCATTTGTGGACTAAAAATGATATAATTAAGAGTTTTATGGGGAGATCATGTGTTATTATGGTTCATTCCTTATTGAATTCTTGAATTTTTGTATTCTAATGCATGATATCTCTATGGTTTATATTCACTTTATAAGTTATAGATGTGGGTTAGTGGGGTGGTGTTCCAATTGACCATATGACCTCTGTTAGACTAGAAATTTAGTGTTATTCAAATATAGTAGATAATGGGTCATTCACACAAATAGTTACACTATATTGTCCTAGCTGATCTTAATGTTAGGGGAAGGGTTACAGTTTCATGGAGCTCAGTGGTGTTTGAAAACTGACTGGAGATGTAAAAACCTTGTCCACATTAATTCAAAGTTGATGGTTACTTTATTACATTGGATTGAGATTCAAGGAATCAAATCCCAAATGACTAAATTATTTTGTAGTGATGGTAAACTAAATAAATACATTATTACATATTACATTTGAATGCACAAATTAAACCATATTTTTTTCAAGAATATCATTATTAACTTAAGAATATGTTTTCATATCATTCAAAATACACTTATATTATTCATGGTAAAGGAAAATAAAAAAGAGTGAGCAAACATTATAAAAAGTGATTAACTATAGAAGAATCTATCATGGATCAATAATCATAATCAACATGGAATGAAAAATGATTAAACACACATGTAACATAAATAACATGATTATCATGAGTATATATGTTATAAATATTATACAAGGGTAAATAATTGAACTCAAATTCTATATAAATAATTTGACTACCGTGATTGTATATGGAAAAATCATAATAGAATGGTAAAATAATAAATAAATTTCCATTAATAAATAAATATAGAATGAAATGCATCCAAATATATTATCATTGTGATAATCACTTTGATAATAAAAACTCAATTATTAATGATGGAAATTCATTATTATTGGATTTCATGATTGTAAATATCATGATACTTCTACTGGTAATATGTTTCACTAGAATGTTGGTATCTAATGGAAATGTATAAACCAGAAATCATTTAACTAAATTTGTGTAACTGTTTCAACTCATGAGTGTAACAATGCTTCAAGGGGATACCAGTAACTGGTCCCCACTCGTAACGTTATTTCCTATCAGTTCCTAATATATTTAATATGAAATTTAATTCAGGAAAAATTTGCTTAACCAATAAATATATGTATTTGATAAAGAATTTGAACTATTAATATTAAAGAAAAGTTTTATTGTAAACCCCCATATGTTTAAATGAAATAATTTTTATAATATAGGAACATTAATGACAAAAAATATTTGAATTTAATTGAAATTTAATGACCAATGATAATGGGAATGTAAATCTTTCAAGGAAATTTTAATTAGTAAAAAAAAGACTCATGGATGTGAATGTTAAAAAATTTCATGGTCAAAATGGTCATAAAAAATATATAAATATTTAGGATGCTGAAAATACAACATGTCACTCGTTATGGATAAACATAAAAATGGTATTCTCATTTATAAATAAAAAACCATAAATATCATTAAAATTTTTTTGAGGTTAACATCCTTCCCACACCAGAAATATATTTTACATGCCTAAAATATCCATAATATAAAAAAATAAATTTTATTACAAATAACCAATTAAAAAACCTAAGGATTCTCTAATGAAATATGATTTTATGATGGAAGAAATTTTAATACATGTATTTTTAGTCAATAATCCATTACTTTCACACTATTGTTAAAATAGTACAAAGAACCTCCTTTTAAAATTTACAAGAATATTCTTTTAAAAACCAGACATTTCATACATAGGTAAAAATATAATTTTAGAAAAAAATCTATAATTTTTAAACATTTTCAAAAAACATGCTTTTGTAATTAAAAAATATTTTCCACTAAAGATTGAAATAAAGAATGATTTTATTAAAATAATTCCTAATATTTTTTGTAACAAATAATATCAAAATTGTACTATTACAAGAAAGATTCATGAGTAACTATAGGAGAATAAATTTAAATGGTTTTATCTGCTAATGAAAAAATTATATGCATAAAAGGTAATTCAGGTATAAACAATGATGATTTAAATGAGATTATTAAATAAAAACATATATGTCATGACCCATCCTCAGGGACCATGTTGTGACTACCCCAAGCCCTCATTCCATAGGCCAGGGGCCACCGACTATCACCATAGGCGTAATTTCTCATAAAAAGGGAAGGCATTTCCTTTATAAAAGTAAACAAACACAACAGAGTATGCACTAGAAGAAAGATCTAAGTAATACTGAATACAAAAGTTAGTGATGAAAGTAAAGGGGCCCAAAATACAAGCCCAATAGTAAAGTACAGTTCAACTAAAAAGCTAGTACAACTGTAGTAAAGTAAAACAGCGACCACTGAGTCATCCTTTGGGAACCCCACCTAAAGGGTGGGTACATACGGTCTGCTTAGTTCTCAACGCTCGTCCATCTCCTCCGGGTATCATCTCATCGTGAGGTCCACCTCTGGGTACCGTCTCGTCGTGAGGTCCAAATCCGGGTACGGTCCAGTCCTCGTACACTCAGCCTCAGTCAGTGTTTTCCGTCATCTGCATCCAACGCAATGAGGTGCGGGCATAGCCCATGCGGGGGTATGTGTAACGATACTCAATAGAGACCCCAAGACACTCATGTTCTCACAAAATCCAACAAGGATAAACCAGAAAATTTTTATTTCAATGGATAACCATTACATTGGTATATTCCCAGATAGATACCTAAGTTACCAAGTAACCCATCTCATTCATGAGGAAAACACAAAGGTCACTAACTCACCTCAAACCAAGATTTTTATTCACGAAGTCGAAACCACGGCTGCTGGAGAACTCCTCCTATGTCGATTATAGTGGGCCTTCTACTACAACCAAGCGCTTCCCACTAACAATGGACTGTTGAAGTACTCCACTTGTCAAGTATTGTTGGCATGCTGCTACAACCAAGCAGTTCCCACCATGGGTCTGCCGCTACAACCAAGCGCTACCCCTCATAGCCTACAGAGGTACTCCTTCATTCAAGTACCACGGGTATGCCGCTAAAACCATGTGCTAATCCACTATGGTTCTGCTGCTACAACAAACTACTCCCCACTGGAGCATCCAAATCACTTCGAGTCGATCGATCAGCAGTCGTCAAGTCTCATCCATATAATACGTATCTGCAATCTGCTCGCTCGTCACCATTAGGGTCTGCTCCATATGCCACAAGACGATACTCCAAATGTCACAATGTCTCACATAGATGTATAACAAATAACCACCAGGTCATAGGGTTCACAACGCAATAGAAGGCGCATCAATCAGAGGCCCGGTCTGAGAGTTATTGACATTTTAGTTCATGGGGCCCAATTGGTTTTTAGGATCAAACAAACCTGACCGTACAACAAAAATGTCCGAACATATTGTGTATTATGGGTAAAATTCCATCTCATAAAAATAAAACCAACGTAGTCGACAGAACGTCAATCATACATTTGGTCCATAAGTTATAAGTGTTTCCGCTCGGAAGGCCCGACTGGTTTCAGTTTCGAACCAACCCGACCGCTTTACAAAGTCATCCAAAACTCACCAAGAGGTCCACAATATGACTGCCTCGTCTTGAGAATCCTAGTATCGTAGATGGAACGTCGATCAGACGCGCAGTCTTGAAGTTAATCTCATTTTAGTGAAAGAGGCCCGGCCCGTCAAGCCCAGTGGGATGGTGGGTCAGGTCGTCCCAGTTTCGGCGAGTCCAACCCAGCTTGTGTCGGACTGGCACGGAGAAGTGCGCGGCACGGCCCCTCGAGGACCGGTGGGGTAGGAGGCTTGGCTTGGGTGGCTGAGTGATGCGGGGGGGTGGGGGCGTTTTCGATCCAGTGGCGCCGGTCGGCATCGTCCTCTTATCCAGCCAGTCTTCCTACCATGAACGGCCCGCACTGGCGGGTCGTAGTCCTTTTGTGCATCACCTGCGGGTGTCGCGGCCTCCATCAAACATACCGGTGGGTGGCCGGCCGGATCGCCACCGAAGCGGCCCACAGAATGCGGGCTGCGGTCCTCCGCAGTGCGGCGCCCCTTGTGGTGTCGCGGTCTCTTCGATCCGGCCTGCCTTACCCGGCAAGTTCTTCATTGGCCGAGCAGCATGCGATTTCGGGTCGCAATCTTTCCCTCTATGCGTGGCACCTAGTGTCGTGGTCCTCTTCAAATGACACCCCCTCTTCTTTCACCATCTCTATCAAAATAAAACGAGAATCAACATAGGGTCATCAGGCCGTGTTCGTTCGGCCTGCACCTTCCACATTAGGCGGTATCACAAGGATGAAGATAAATCCTGGTTTCATCGTGGGACAAATAACAATTTTATTCAATTTATAATTGAATCAAACACCCTACCTCATATTTGATGTCGCACGTCGACAATCCATGGAAGACGAGCATTGAGGTAGTCAGGCGTCGTGAAAGATGGTGTCGTCCCGTCAACGTTGGAGGAAGATTCATTGACGTGGGTGACTCTTCTCACGAGCGATTTCATCTCTCTTGATGTGGAGGAAGAATAAGGTAAGAGATGTCGTGGATCATTCTTCGCCAACAGAAGATGATGTTCTTCGTGGAAGAACGAAGCTTCTCTAATTCTCTAAAGGTTCCCCACCAAAATATTTGCTAAACAAATATTCTAATAGACTTATCGAATTTAAAATAAATTCACCTCAAATAAAATTATTTCAAATGAATTGTTTACATCTCAAATTAATTAATGAATTCTTTAAATAATTGAGTTGACATACTTAATGAGAGGGAGGTGGAGAGTTTAAAAATTAAAAAAGAGAGGATTTGTCAATTAAATGCAGGGGAGTTAATTGGGGTTTAAGGGGAGTTGAAAGGTTAGGGGCTTGTGTGGGCCCCCACCTCACATTATCCTCTCATGGGAGGTTATGTGGGTGTGGGCCCCACATCTAACATCCACTTGTAGATAATAACCACCACTGATAAATTAAATTTTTTACAACAATTTTATTTACTTTTTTTATAAATACCCAAAAATAAACTTTTCCACATGAGTAAACTCAACTGCGGTAAAGGTCCCCTTAAGCAAATACCAGATCCACGATTTCATCAGTGCCCTCAGATTTCAATTCCATGTACCGGTTCAAAATATAGAAAACCCACGCATATGTTTACTAAACATACTAGAAAAAAACATCAAAAATTGATTACAGGCACACTTGGCCTCAGAATCAGGCGCTGTCAAGAAACTGCGGACTCGTCAAATTCAGAAGTATTTAAGAAAAATTCTCCTTGAAATTTCTAGGTCTTTACATTACCCCCAATTCAAGGATTTTTTTCTCGTAAAGCTACAACATACAATATTGAAACATATGAGGGTATTGAGCACGCATCTGAGCCTCCAGCTCCGATGTGCTCTCCTGGTGTTTCCCGTGCTGTCAGCAAATGAGAACCATAGGAATCCACCATCCACATAGGACTCTCTCCTATCGATCCTCAATATCCTCTTGGACCTCCATGAATGTTTCCCAGTCATCGATGTCCAGGTCCTTGTGGTTGATGTTGTGGGATTGAGTGTGCATTCATCTCTTTAGTTGAGATACGTGAAAGACGTCGTGCACCCGGTGCAACTGAGTTGGAAGGGATCGGCGGTAAGCCAGCTCGCCTACTCTGCTGAGGACCTGGAAGGGTCCGATGAATCATGGAGATAACTTGACTCCCCATCCAAATCTCCATAGACCTTGTCGAGGTGTGCCATATAGGAAAATTTAGCCTCTATCCTCGAACTCCAGTGGTATTTATCTCTTATCAGCAAATAACTTCTGTCTACTCTGTGCAGTCTTCATCCGCTCCAAAGATGATCTGCACCTTCTCCGTCATAGCCTACACTATCTCGGACTTGCTGAGGTAGTAAAAGAGTTACTATGAGAGACTTCAGAAAGGCTGCTCCATCCCTATCCACAAAGGTTATCTGCAACACAGCCAGCTGCTCTGTCACCTCTCCTAACAGCTGAATTCCTGATCCCCTACTAAGATCATCTGCTAAAACATCCCCCTTCCCAGGAGTATAGAATATCTCAATGTCATTGTCCTGGAGGAACTCAAGACAACGTCACCATCTCTGGTCTAGTTCCTTCTATGAGAAGACACACATTAGACTTTTGTGATTAGAGAAAGCTGGTAACCATTCATTGAATGAACTATGGGTGTGACTTGAAATTTTTAATGAATTCGTCTACACCCTTCTTCACTTACATCCTACAAGAGCTGTTGTGATTTCTCCTTTTCCAAAAAGAGAGATCTAGTCTCATCCCTTGGATGAACCACGTTTTTTCCCTAATATAGTCAATCCTGACATGAACGGTACTCTTTAATGCCATGTATAACGTTGTAAGACCTCGACACTACTAAGAAAAGATCCAACTGTTACTCTCACCTCCAAGGGTCTATTCACACTATTAGCAGTAGTGTGTGGTTACTAGGACTCCTCTAGTAGGAATCTAGAATGTGAGGGTCAAGTTAATGGTTTTATCTATAACCTCTCAGTATCAACCACACAAAAGGGAAGAAAACAAATGTCGCAAGGACAAGTGTATTTTATTACTACAGCTCAAAGTACAAGGACACATAACAACCTAAAAAACAACATCAACAAAGCTAAAAGCTTCATAAACAAATGCCAACTTGTCTAGATCTAATCCAGCTCATGTCCACTTGCTTCTCGACCAGCTCCTCTACCACGTCTACTTGCTCTTGGCGAACCTCCATG
Source organism: Viscum album (assembly GCA_963277665.1). NCBI lineage: Eukaryota > Viridiplantae > Streptophyta > Magnoliopsida > Santalales > Viscaceae > Viscum > Viscum album. The sequence continues at coordinate 1,615,437,179 of OY728125.1, forward strand.
GTCGAACCTCTGCCTCTACCTAGAAGGTCCTTCTATTGCATGCTAGTAATTAGAATGATAGGTCAGGCAGTCTCGAGCCAAGTGATCCTGCCCTCCACATGCATAACACTGCCTGATACTCATATAACTGGCTCTGTTTCATGTGCCTCGCATAACCGAACCCATACCCTGAGGCCGCCCACCCGTTTTCCTAGTCCGCTTGGACTTCTGTGTCATCTGTCTACTGCCGGAAACAGAAGACTTCGCTTGTGTCAAAAATCCCTGCTGAAAGAGAAGTAGCTCCTAAGCCTGCATAGATCATAGAGTTTATGGTAAAAACTCTGCCCTAAAAAGACCCTCGAAGTCTCACCAGGTGAGGGTCACCTCATTGTAAAACTGGAGCATCAGGCTCCACCAACTCTCAGTTGATCTTTGAAAGAGACTAATATCAATGTTCACCATCAAGTCAGTGGGTGTCCCAACAATGTCGAAACCTCATGCTACAACCTCCAGCTAGCATTCGATTGTCTAAAAATCTGTCTCGCCTCGAATCCTCAGAGGCCTCTATCACAAGAACCCGTGCAACACGCTAAAGCGGCGTGCACCCTCTCCTGTTGGGGTTGGTGGCAATGGTAGCCCAGAGATTACTAGTACCGCTGGTGCCTCTGCTGTGATGGGGCCCTACACCATGGCCTCTCCACTCGGTGGGCTACCGTCACGATCTTCACTTGGAACCAGTGTTGACTGACTAGTTGAAGACATTCTGAAAAAAAAACACGTGCTCCACGATCAAAGATTATACCTGGTGAGCTGACCTAGTTCATGCTGACCTAGTTTGAGCTGACTTAAAGGAAAACATTTGATACACAAACGCAATCACTGTTTTCATGCACTAAGTCAGAAATCAGTATTCGGGGTCCTGGTGTACGGATACGTCCGCCGCCGCACCAACACTGGACTCCCTGAACTGAAAACCACACTCAGTACTCTTAACACTATTGCTTCATAGAAAGAATGATCAGAGTCCTATGTTCTACGGTAGAACCAAATCCTATGATACCAATTTTTCACGACCAGTCCTCGGGGCCCGTTCTGTGACTACCTAAAGACCGCCTTCCATAAGTCAGGGGCTGGCGACTAGCACCAAAGGCGTAATTACCGATAAAAAGGGAAGGCATTGACTTTATAAATGTAAAAAAAACACAACAGAGTATGCAGTATAAGAATGAACTAAGTAATAATGAATAAAAAAGTAAGTTCTGAAAGTAAAGGGGCCGGAAATACAAGCCTAACATAAAGTACAGTACAACTAAAAATCTAGTACAAATGAAGTATGGTAAAACAACCACCATTGAGTCGTCCTCCGGGAACCCCACCTGAAGGGTGGGTATAGATGGTCTCCTCAGTGCTCCACAACCGTATGTCTCATCCGAGTACCATCTCGTCGTGAGTTCCACCTTCGGGTACCGTCTCATCGTGAGGTCCACCTTCGGGTACCGTCCAGTCCTCGTACACGCTACCTCGATCAGTGTTTTCCATCATCTGCATCCAACACAATGAGGTGCAGGCTTAGCACGTGTAGGGGTGAGTATAAAGATATTTAGTAGGGACCTCGAGACCCTCAAGGTCTCACAAAATCGAAAAAGGATAAACCAAAAATGTATTATTTCAACAGATAACCATTACTTAGGTAAATTCCAATATATATTCCTATGTTATCATGTATCCCATCTCAATCATGAGTAAAACACAAAGGTCAATGACACATCTCAAACCAGGATTTTTATTCACGATGTCGAAACCACGGTTGTGGGATAACTCCTGCTCTGTCGAGTACAGTGGGAATGCCGCAACAACCAAGACCTTACCGCTATCCTTGGACTTCTAAAGTACTCCACCTGTCGAGTACTGTGGGCATGCTGCTACAACCAAGAGCTTCCCACCATGTGTCTTCCGCTACAACCAAGTGCTCCCCCTCATAGCCTACATAGGTACTCCTTCTGTCGAGTATTGTGAGTCTTCCACTACAACAAAGAGATCCTCCCCTGTGGGTATGCTGATACAACCATGCGCTCCCCATTAGACCATCTGAATCACTCTGAGTTGGTTGATCAACAGTCGTCATGTCTCAGATAGCTAATAGATTTCTGCAATCTGCTCGCTCGTCACTAGGAGGGTCCACTCCACGTGCCGCAATCCAATACTCCATGTGTCATGAAGTCTCACGTAGATGTATCAAGAAGAACCTCCACGTCATAGGGGTCATAATGCAACAGATGGCACGTCATTCGGACGCCCGGTCTGAGAGTTATTGAAATTTCCGTTCCAGGGGCCCTGTTGGTTTTTAGGCTCAAACCAACCAGACCGTACTCTGAAAACGTCCTAACCTCATGTGGAGTATGCCAAAAGAACTGTCTCATCAATAGGAAACCAACATAGTTGACGGAACGTCCATCAGACCTCTGATCCATAAGTTATATGTGTTTCTGCTCTGAGGGCCCGGTTGGTTTCGGTTTCGAACCAACCCAGCCGTTTTTCCGAAGTCTTGAAAAACTCACCAAGATTATCGCAAAAGGACCACCTTGTCATGAGAATCCCAGTGTCATAGATGACACTTTCATCAGACGCACGGTCTTGAAGTTTTTCCGTTTAAGTGAAATGGGCCCGGCCCGTCAATCCCAGTGGGCTGGCGGGTCGGGTCATCCCAGTTTCAGCGGGTCCGACACGAGAGGTGTCAGGCCGTCCTAGTGAAGCGTGTGGCCCGACCTGGTGATGCATGCAGCCCAGCCCAACCTGAGGGGTCGCGGCCCAGCCCGGCTGGCGGAGCGTCTCGGCCAGGGTGGCTGACCGATGAGGGGGGGGGGGGTGCTCTTTCTTGATCCGGTGGTGCTGGTCGATGCCACCCTCCTATCATACCGGCCGAAGCCAGAAAGTCATCCTGCCATGAGCGGCCCGAACGGGCGGGAAAAAGTCCTTCCGCGCGGCACCTTCGGTTGCAGTTCGCGGTCTTTCTCTCTTCATCGGCTAAGCGGCCTGCGGTTGCAAGTTGTAGTCTTTCCCTCTTCGCGCGGAACCCGGTGTCGTGGTCCTCTTCAGTCGCAACCACCTCTTCTGTCGCCTTCTCCATCAAAATAAAATGAGAACCAACTGAGGGTCGTCGGTCTGTGTTCGTTCGCCCCTCACCCTCTGCGTTAGGCGGTATCAGATGGCTGAAGATAAAACATGGTTTCATGGAGGGATGAATAACAATTTTATTCAATTTAAAATTGAAGCACACCCCTTACCTCGTATTTGACATTGCAGGTCGACAATCCACAGAAGACGAGCATCGTGGTAGTCGGGCGTCGTGGAAGATGGTGTCGTCCTATCAACGATGGAGGAAGATTCATTGACATAGTTAACGCTTCTCGCCAGTGATGACTTCTCTCTTGACGCAGAGGAATAAGAAGGTTGGAGAAGTCATGGAGTGTTCTTCACCGAGAGAGGATGATGTTCTTCGTGGAATAATGAATCTTCTCAAATTATCCAAAGGTTCCCCACCAAAATATTTTCTAAACAAACATTCTAATTGACTTCTATAATTTAATATAAATTCCATGCAAGTCAAATTAATTCAAATAAATTGTTTACACCTCAAATTAATTAATGAAGTCGTTAAATAATTTATTTGGCATACTTAATGAGAGGGAGGTGGAGTGTTTAAAAATTAAAAAATAAAGGAGTTTTCATTTAAATGAAGGAGTGTTAATGGGGGTATAAGGGGATATGAAAGGTTAGGGGCTTGTGTGGGACCCACATCACATTATCCTCTCATGGGAGGTTATGTGAGGGTGGGCACCACCTATAAATTCCCCATGTAGGAAATAACCATCACTGATAAATAAAATTGTGTACGACAATTTTATTTACCTTTTTTATAAATCCCCAAAAATTAACAAATCCACCTGAGAAAATGCAACTACAGTAAAGATCCCCTTAAGAGAATATCATCGATGTGAGTTCATCGGTGCCCTCAGATTTCAATTCTGATCACCGGTTCAAAAGATAGAAAAACATGCACGTACGTTTACTGAACGTACCTGAACAAAACTTCATAAATTGATTCTGGGCACAACGGGCCTTAGAATCAGGCGCCGTCAGAAACCGCGGACTTGTAAGATTCCAAAGTATTTATGAAAAACATTTCCTTGAAATTTCTGGGTCTTTACATTACAAATATCATAATGTTGAAGAGATAATTAATATATTACAAAATTTTGTGCCTAAAATTTAAATACCAAAAAAAACATTAGATTTAAAACATAATATGATGAAAAAATATTACACATGGTATTATAATATCAAATACAATGTGTTTATATTATAGGCCGACGAAAATTAATTTATTTGTGACATTATTTAATACATTGTAACATGAATTAAAATCCTACTGAATGAAATAATTAAAAATAAAACTCAAAATAACATGAAATGTGAATAATTTAATATATAAACTTTAAAATGGAATTATATAAAACATATAATAGATAGGAACATAAAAACACAATATATATACATGAATGAAAATGGATTTTAAGTCCCATTACTCACATTTACTTAAAGTTTAACACCGCATAAATTCATATATAGTTTTTTAAATATGATATTAAATTATAACAGAACCATATTAATATTTATAATATCATATATTATGGTATTATAAAATCTAACCACATGTTGGTTTATAATATTTCATTATTTTAATTGGTTCGGTTGTTACTATCCTTGTTTTATCATGCATGATTTATCATTAGTGTTCATGTTTATTGAAATATTATATATTTAAGTTATATAAACAATTATATTAATTATACAATATAATTTTTTGATTAGATACATTTTGTAATCAATATTGAAATTTGATCATTCATAATGGATCACAACACTTCATGGGGACAATATGCCTTATATACGTAGGAGTTACCTAATCATTTCTTTAATGGGTGAAAGGGTAAGAATTTGTACGATAAGTAAATTTTATAGAATCTATTTAATTTCATATATATATTTATATTCTCCATATTCATCATTATGACCATACATTTAAAGTGTAATTGAAAAAAAAATAACATCATTTTGTGAGGTGTTAGTCCTCCATACACATGAGTGGCGTTATTGTATATCAAATGGAATGTAAAAAATATCGGTATAAGTGATATAATAATTTAATAAGTATAATAATATAATAAATATAATAAATTATTTTTACATATATCATTATATCTATCTGTGAAAAGATGTTATTAAAAATAAATTCTATCAGTTCATGATGTGGTAGTCCACTGTAGACACAATTGAGGGTTTTGTTTCCGATTTGATGGAAGAAGTGGATGTAGGTAATAATACTAACATAATAAAATATTATACTATTTAATATACTGATGTTATTATATAATCTTGTTTTAATAATATTTTAATGAGGTGGATGATAAAACAAAATAAAAATGATCATTTGAGAACGTTGCCTCTTCTTTGAACAACTTCCTTATATTTGAACAAATACCCCTCATGTGATCAATTTATGATCCAAAAAATGGATATGAAATGTTCTTAAGGGATTAAGGAAGTGATTTTGGTAGGTCATGGATGAAGAGAAATGTATTTTTATGTGTTCATAGGGGGATATGTGTGGCCTTTTATACGTGGGTAGAGAGGATAGGCATATGAGATTTGAAAATGATCAATTACACATGGTATTGTATCGTTAGAATAGCCTAAAAATGAATAATTATAAAAACCAATTAGGTGAAATGGTCTATATATGTCCATAAATGGTATTTTTACTTTTAATTTCATTTTTACCCCTATCTTCTTTGTTTAACCCCCAAAAAACATGTTTTACATTAACCAAAATAATTTATTTATATTACATTTACAATTAAAAAACGTAAAAAAAAATTGTTAAAATTATTAGATAATATATATTATTATGATTAAAAACATTAAATCCATTTTTCTGCATTTATTTCATAGAACGTTATACAACCAATTTAATATTATATTCGCAGAGACAACAGAAAATAGGGTTTCCAAAGAAAACATTCCCAGAAGTATTGAAGGTTTTTATTTGAAAATTCAATAATAAATTGATTATAATGATATAAAGTAGTTATATTTTAATACATTTAGACTAATTTTAATTTAAATTGATTAAAATAATAAATTGACCTTTTAAATTACATAATAGATAAGTAATTTTTCAATAAATATCATTATTTTTCACTAATCGTCAAAAAGTGAAACATTTGAAAAAAATCCTAAAAAAATGAACCTAATTTATTTGGATATTATCTTTGAATTTTTATTATTAATTAGATTTTATAAATGTGGCAATAATTAATTCTATATTTTGTGTGTAAAGAGTGACTAAATCATATTTTTAGAAAAAATACAGGTTTTTAGATATTAATAATTTTTTATTTAAATGATTCTTATCTTATTTATAATTAACATATATCAGTAATTTTATTAATTTATTTAATACTATTATTACTCACCAATTTAATTTTTATGTTATAAAGGTATATTATAATACTGTTGATTCAAACTCGGGGTTCTATGTTTCAAAGGCTATTTTCAAAAAAACACATTGTGAACTAGGAAATAGAACTTCCACATAATTATAGAGAAAAGAAAATTTGATGTTACAATTGAATAACAAGTAAAACTCTTTCCAATTTGAAGAGAAAATGTGGGTGATTAATATATGGACAAGGAAGAAAAGCATACATAATTATGGAGAGTGATAGAGATAATTTATTACAAGATAGTGAATGATTAATGGATTGTTAACGTACTCAAAACCATAAATCTATGATGGTTGAAAAAGAAATTTAATTGATAATATATAAAGGTAATTGGAAAATAATTTTCATTCAATATTAATAATGTTTAGGAATTATTTTTGTCTCTATTATTATAATTATCTATACTTACATGATATCTTTCTATTTAGTAAGAACAATTTCAAGCTTTTTTTATTCTTTGATCAATTTCCAATTCATATAATACTTCATAAAATTAATATACCAATGTATATTTTTTAATTCATGAAGCACTAATTTTTAATTTTAATGGATCTCAAGATCAAAAAAAGAGATACATGTCATTCCAGTAGTTATTAAATGTTTTCCAAATCCAATATTGTTAGCACAAGTTATCAAATATAATATATGAATCTCTAAACCTCAACAGAAACACTACTGGTTCTACATTAATATATATATATATATATAATAATTAATAGTAAAATGATGATATATTAACCATAAAACCACATAGTCCAGTGGTAGGAGTATCACCATTTCCTCCCTCTAGTAATGGGATCATGCCTCACGGCCTTACTGGATGTGATGAGTTGTCACCTAGCATGCATGTGATTTTTTTCTAAAACTATATAAATATAATTAGTAACAAATTTCCAATGTGTTATAACCCATAATTACATCAACATCATGATAATATTAATCTTAATATTTACCAATACCTAAATACTTATTTCCACATTATTTAAAAGCATTATTCATAAAATAACATTTTCACATACTAAAAGAATGGATTGTATTCCAGTATATGTTTTCAAAAAGTATATTTTATCTTGTTTTAATCCCATAACATAAACATAAAAAGTGTTGATTAAGAAAATAAAATTACAATAAACCTTCAATTCATAAACCCATGATATAACCTTCATTCCATTCATAATGATGATATATAATGATCTAAAATTTTACACAATACTTTGATCATTCATGTTCTTTATAACCAAAAAATAATTGGTAAAAATCATTCTATAATTTAAATATTTAATCTCAATACATAAATACTTCAATCATTTTATTTCAGCATATTCCTTTCCTTATTCAAGCGGTTTACCTATTGAACAAGGAATTTATTGGGTTAGTACCTAAGATCACCACATTTGATACAATGGACTATATATGGATTCATATGAAGATATTTATTTATTCCCATCATACTCTTCATTTTTAATTATATATTAATTGCTTTATGCCATTATTTTTCATAAGTAAAAAAATTTCACAATATGTCGAGACACCCATATTGGTGTCACCATTCACATTTCTTATGTGATGTAAATCAGGACTTTTTTCTTCAATATCTTTGAAAACTCCATCATTCTATTCTTAAGGGAAACTAAGAATTTGTCAAGTATAGTCTGTTAGTAAATTTTTTGGTATTAGTGATAATGAATAATAGAAGTATCTTTCACTTCATCCATCACCCCTTTTGGTGGCTCATAGACTCCATAAGTGTCTTTAATGTTCAATGTTAACATCGTTATTTAAAGTTATATCCATTGACATAAACAAAAAATTATAGTTTGAGAAAAAATAATCATAATATAAAAACATAAAATCATTTATAGGTTTCCTAAATCTTGAAACCTCTATTTCAATCTATGCGGCCTTAGTTTTAACATATTTAATTCATTTTCATCATATTTTAAAATCCATCATAATAATTTTTATAGAAAATGTGAATTATCAAAATCATATCAATTAAGTGTTTCAAAGTAGGTGTATTCTATTGTCTGTTTTTATAATCCATAAAACACTTGATTCAAGTCTACCTTGGTCTTTTCAATGTTATTCCCTCTAGTTATATATTTTCATGGAAAACATTCACTTGTCATATCTGAAATGGAATTCATTTAAAGGAAAACCAAATAATATTTTCTTTACCAAAACATTATTTCATTCTTCTATATATACCCCTAATATATATCATACATTTATATTCCATAATCTATATTTTCCTTAATATAGGTCCTAGAGTGTCTACTACAATTCATATGATTTTTACTCTCACAACCACGACCATAGTAACTTAGAGCGCGTACCTTTATTATTACAATAGAGAATGATACCAAGAATTTCATCCCAATGTGATGAATATTTTAGTAGTCTAGTAAACTAGATAAATACACAATTTTTATATTATAATTGAATAAAAAAAATTACAACTCAATTTTTATTGAAAATTTTACTATTACTTCAAGAAAAAATTATCATCTCATCCATAGTACATGTAACTCCACAATATTTTTTTTTATTAAATTTAATTTCATGGATAGTGTAGGTTACACACAACACCATGACTAAACGAACAATAATATCCAATTAAATATCAATATTTTAAAACAAATGTTATAAGTGAGCTGTTAAATTGGTGGTAATGAATTTTATTAATATAATTATAAAATTTATATATTTTATATTTAATAAAATGTTTTTAAATTCATCCAAATTATTTCATACACATAAGATATGAAAGAATTCAATTTTATGCATTCAAATGCTAAATTTGATAACGGTATTTTGTGATTATGTTGGTGGTTATTTCATAAAATATCATGATTCTATTAATATTCAGGTTATTTTGTGATTAATTTGGTGGTTATTAAATTTTGGTCATATGAATCGACTGAATTACAACATAATAAGGGGTTTTCAGCTCACATTTTATTCCCTTGAAATTCATGCTATATTTTCCACTATTTCCTTTTTTGTGGCATATGTACTTCCCATGATTGTATTTCTTTTAGAATACAATTTAATTTATGTGTATTTAAATCCTCATTGTATAATATTTCTTTCATAGGGTTTATGTTACATATGTTACCAAATCGCTAATGGAACCTTTCACCCTATTATTTTTAAAAGACATCTTTTCTGTCTTTTAATTTACATCTTCCTATGTTGAGATATGTTATTATATATCATTAATGGTATAAAGTTTATTTCCATGTGACGAGATACCCTTTTTATATCTCATAATCACATTTTTTGAGTTATTATGTGACACCATTAGGCTGTCTAATTTCTGTAAGGGAACTTTGTTACCCAATTTCAATTATTTGGGTTAAACTTCTACGTATTCAGTATGTCATTCTCTTAATATGTGTGAATAAACTACGATTTTTTACACATAATATCCACTTATATTATGTGTATTATTATTTTTCACACATAATAATGTCATTGATTTACCCTTAATCTAAATATACCGTCTATATAATGGATTTAGTCTCAATTTACATTCCATTGAGACATCATTGTTGTTATGAACCAATTCACTCGTATATGGGGTATATACTGTCCTTTGGCATATTATCTCATGAATACCTTTGTTCTCATGATACTATAATGATCTGATTAAATTTTATTCCTCAATTATTTATCTTTAAGCGTCTCTAATTTTGTTAAAAACTCTTTATCTAAAATATCGTTTTAAATGATTTAAATATTTAATCTTCTAAATCATTATCATTAATATCCATGTTTTAAAATTTGTTTTTTGGATTTATTTATATGGAAATTAATTCCTTCAAATTATAATTCATTATAATCTTCAATGTGGAATGGGACACTTTGATTCAAAAATCTCATTATTAAAAGTTCTAAATGGTTTTGAAAATGATTTGATAAATAATTATTTATTTCAATATCTTGATTTGATATATGGTTATTGGGCACATTGATTCGACTTCTTTTATTCTTGTTTTATGTGTTGTGAATATGTTATTGTTATTGGGCATTATTTATGTATACAGGTGCTTCTGTGATAATCCTAGGGCGAGTGAGCCTGTGATAGCTCTCCATTGCATTGGGTAACATGACGGTGGTAAACGTTAATGTTTCTCCTAACAGATTTAGGGAATATACTGTGATAGGTATTCCAAATATGACCCCTATATAGTTGTGATATCTACAATGTAATTATATTATGAATTCCATAAGTAACCTTTAGTGTTTTATGATTTGTGTGTGTTAATCATAAATCATATGTTTTCGTAAGGTATGTTATGATTGAAAATTATGGTTTCATTGATTTTATGTAATGATGGGATAATGTTTTCCTTCCTTATTTTATAACCCTTACTGAGCTTTTTATTCTCATACCATGTTTATGTAATGTTTTCCACAGGACTAAATGATGAATAGGTTCAAGGATGGGATCAACGAAAATTCATGCTATCTAAAACATGGAACTAGAAATGTTTTATTTTTAGAGTTTTTATTATACGAAAAAAATGTATACAGAGTAGTAATGTGTACATGTAATTTTCAAGTTGATATGTAATAGTTATGTCCTAATTCTATAAAACTGTAAACCTAAAGATAATCTCAATTTGAATTGGTCATTTAATTCAATATTATGAAATATTTTAAGGCCGGGTCCTTATAGTTTGTATCAGAGTTCGGTTTAGACAACTTTAGGGATTAAGAGTTTCTGTTAGACACATTGTTAGTCCCTATGTCTATTATTTAAGTTAAATCCTTGTTTTATAACATTTTAGGTCAATGAAAGTCAATTATAAATTGTAAGATGAGGATCTAAAAAAACTCTTCTATCTCTTCCTGATGACAGGTTTGCAATAATTATTTCAAAGTCATGTTCGGATGATTTTGAAACTTTTTCTAGCAAAAATCTCACTTGCAAGCAGTTGTTTGAGATATCAAACACCTCCACTATACCTCATTATCATCGTGGATCATGGGTTGTATTTAGACAAATACTATTTTCACAATATTCTTATATTTTCATGAAAGGTAAATATTATCAAGGAATTTTTAAATATTTTTCCTTATCACAATATTTTGAAGCATATTATGATTTTGAAAATGGTGCTGAAGAAGGAGGACCTTGAGAAACATATTTATAATTTCTTTTACAATATATTATCTCAGAACATACCTATGGTATTTTAAAAGGACCATTAATTGAATGTTTCATCTCAAATTTTGTCCGACTGTGTTATAGAAATCAGGTTTTATCAGATGTTTTGAAATTATATGTCATACATGATTATTTTACAGAACAGTTTTTCTGTGAACACCCATATGACCCATGTTGTAAAAGGTGTATTTGGATGGAGGAAGAAAATTATTTTCAAGGATCTATAAATCATTTTGGCAATGAATGGACATTCTACCAACGTGAACAAGATGATGATGAAACCAAGAGGACGACATGATCAAGGTATATTGTTCATTATTTTGGGGATTGTTTTATTTTATCATATGGTGGTGAAATAAAAAATTGACTATATATATAGAACATAAATAATTAATATGTTGAGATCATAATAAGTTGGGATGAAAATTAAAGGTATAAGAAAACAATTGAGGATAAAACAAGTTAGGGATATTTTTGAGTTTTATAAAAAGGACAAACCATTGGATGGGTGACAACCCGTCGCATCCAGTAAAGGCAACATGAATCGAACCCACAACTAAAGGGATATAAGGGAGAATCCCCTACCACTGGCCTAATTTAAGTCCCTGGTTAGTATGACTTGTTATTTTAGTAAAATTATTTTATGGAGGAAGAATGATTTTATTTTGGTACCTTTTTTTTACCACAAGAATATACATAGTATAAGAAAATTATTTGGTGATTATGTGATAAAGGTTGTTGTGGAAAACATTCATTCTTTTGAAGAAACACTATATTCTAAACAAATATAGAATACTATGATATTTCAAATGTATAATAATGGTTGAAATCTTAGTTAGTAAGAATCTTTGTTTTTATTGTGGACATATAAAAATTTGGATTATTTATAAAAATGATTAACCTATCATGTAGAATAGGTGATTCGGTTAATTACTTTTCAATGTGAAACTTTATCAGTAACTGATATTATTTGGAGATAAATAATAAGAGTTATACTTAATGACTATTTAATTCAATCATTATGAGATTTGGGATTCAATCTTAGTTTGGATTACATTTGATGAATTTTATGGATAGTTGTTTGTTGAAGAATTTTTTTTAAATTTGGGTATTGTCTGATAAAGTTTGGAGATTAAGAGTAGTTTTTGTTTTTATAAAGGATAATACTTCTTAGGGATTATATGACTTCATACTAACCATTTTGGTTTTAGTTAATGTCTAATGACAAGGGAAATATATAGTTCTTCTTGTGTAGATTATGTGATTTTTTAGATGAATATACTTGTTCTTTTGATGTGACTAAGTCTATATGAATGCTCATTTGTTTGGAGAAAAAATTTGATTTAGTAGAAAATTATTAAAGGATAAAACTCTAAATAACCGTATATATGTTTCTTTATGTTCTTATTATATATAGCAGAATAATTCATCACAATTATGAAAAGGAATGTAAAAAATATTATTAGTTTACGTTTCCTACAAGGTAATCAAAGACCGTTTAACACATCAGAAGTTTGTGATTTTCCGGTGGTTAACATTCTCCTAATCATGTTTTCTATCACTCTATATCAGAAATTGATTGTTTCTTATTTCTTCAATATTTGTTCTTTCCTACATGGAATCTTAGTACGGGTTATCTCGGGTGACCTTTGTACTTTTCTTTCTTTCTACTAAAGTGATAGTTTTACTGACTCTTTTCCAATGTGGGACTTTTAATGAAGTTTCCATGAACAGTTTTAAAATGGCAAGGATATAATAACCAAAAGAGGGGGTGCATGTAGCTTCCCAGAAAAATAAATACCACAAAATTTTTCATATATATTAATATTTGTGAAATAAATATTAATTATACTTTAAATGGGACACTATGATCGACGGAATACCGGATACGCAACAATGGGTTTCTTTGAAATCTAACATTGCAGACTAATAATATAATATTATTATTTTAAATTGTAGTTAACACCTAGCCTTTGTAATGGATGGAAGGAAAAGAACTAATTTCAAAATTATTATATATGTTTGTAAAATGTTTTTACATTTATCCAATTAAAGTTAGAAGCTTAAAATTTGAATAAATCAAATTTTAAACACAATTTCCATTAAAAGGTTGATTTACCTATTTTTGATGGTGAACCCTCCTTAAATATAATTTTGGTCACTTATATATGTAATATTTGACAAAATAAACATTTTCTCTAGAATCAGAACTTTCAGATTTACTTTGGGTAAAATTTTGGTATTTTTCTAATAAAATTCATTTTTTTAATGAATAGTAAAAAATAATGTATTTTAATTCAAATCTAATCTTTAATATAATTTATTTTAATGATTAGATTATATTTTTAATTGGTTTTAAAGCTTAATTAGATTAAATTATTACAATTTTATCTAATGGTGGTCATTAGAATTATTTTTTACTTTGAAATTGAAAATAAATAAGTGTCAATATTTTGATAGATATTGTTTCTTAAAAACACACTATTTGTTTTTACACCAAAAATTAATTTTAAATTAAATAATGAAAATTATATGTTTTTAATTTTTTAAAATAGACATCATTGTTGAATTTAGAATACCAAATATAGATTAGGCTTTATTTTTGGTATTTTTCTGAAAAACTTTAATTTTGGATGAATAGTGAAACCACTTAGTAGTAGCTAAAAAATGGAATTTTTCATTTAAATAAAATTTTACTGCTTCTGTGAATTGAATTTCAAAAATATGAGATACATTATTTTTTTTAATAATTAAAAATTTGTTCAATAAGATGAAAATAATTTGTGGTGAATAGCAATGTTTTACATTTATTTACCACGGTTAAAGGAAAATCGGGTAATTCAAGGTAAAAATTATATTATAATAATCAAAAATACCTTAACACTTGTCCTAACCTTATTGGTTGAGTTATTTACGACCATGATCATCTTTGGGTCGATTTTGGGATCCCATTTAGCCACTTGGTAGTGATAATGACATTTTAGATTAATTAACTTAAAGTAAAGGAAAAAATGACATAAACAGATATCTTTTAGAAAATTAATTTTTATAATGGTTTATATAAACTATAATTGAGAATATAAATATTCATTGGAAATATAAAATAATTATCTATATCATATTATTTTTTTATAATTTTTAGACATTAAATAAATTATATTATTTATGACACAATAATTATGTAGTATTTACCTCATTAATAAATGATTTAAATAAATAAGATTATAAATATTAAAACAATAAACAAAACTAGTCCATTTATTATTTTATGATCTTATTTCTACCATTAGCCATATTATCTTCAACTTTAATTAGTTTGGACCTTTAGAAACCTAATATCATTTTATAATAAAATAATATTTTCACATTTTCCTAAAGAGCCCCTCCCCCTTATAAAAAGCCCTAAATTCGTTCCACTTCCAAAAACCTCTCAAGACTCTTGGCTCACCCAAACCATGACCAAATAGTCTTTAAAGATCACTCTTCTTATTTTAGAAGCATTACCATATGCAGAAGACACTTCAATATGTCCTTTTGGTTCAAACCAAAGAAAGATACCCAAATTAAAGGCAATTGTTTCTCTTAACTTATTTTCATTTATTTTACATCTCCAACACCTAAAATATTTTTATTCCATTATATTAAAGCAACACCATTATCCTAAATATACTAGGATGTTGTTATGAAATTTATCAAAACTAAACTTACACACAGATCCATCTAATAGATGAATAACATTATGTTTCTGTGGATGGAAAACTAACGCCTCACGAGATGATGATTGTTCTATTATATCCTACCGCCTATCATGGTGGCCATTAATAAGGAACTGTATTTATATATGATATATATTATCTTTATGTTTTATTTATGATTCTGTATTTTTCATTTAAAGCATACCTTTATGGTTTCCATTATGGGTAAATGCGATAATTTCATTTGAGAAAGTGCGGACTATCGCCCCCTCAAATTGATATGACTCATTCCTACCATATGTGGGACATATAAAGGATGGAGTTATTGAAATTTTATATGATATTATACTGGATTTATAATATAACTATTTATCATTACATTTTCATTCAATTAAAATACGACATAGAAATGAAAGTAGCGTTCATTCGTATGTACAACTTACCGTCTCCATGAATGATGCATTTCATTTATTACCTCAAAATGTTATGTAATATTATAAATACATGTATATACTGGATATATGTTATATATATGATATATATGATATCTAAATAATGAATATAATTATGGATATAATGAACTTTTGACAATGTGAACAACATGTAATTATAAGAAGTCCATTTTTGACTTAGGTACCAAATATCGACAAAAAGAACGTTATTAACATAAATGATTGAATAATGTTTATAACATGGTAATAAGTGATATAAAAGGAATAATGAACTTGAAAAAATTTCTTAAGAAAGTATAAATTTACTTGAGTTTATTATTCATGATGAACAAGGAACAAATGTGTCATGTCGGACACGAGATAAGTAATTTCATATCTCACTTTCAATTCCGTGAGATTTCCATTATTCGCCACTTATTTATTTCATGTGTGGTTTTGTGTAATTCCATTTGAGATATACAATGATTATTCTATTTATATTTATGGTATTCTGTGATACATGTTTTGGTTATTATCTTTTTGTCATATGACTCGATTGAATTACAACGTGGTAAGGAGTTTTCATCTCACTTTTTATTCCCATAAGATTCATGCTATATTTGCCACTATTTAATTTTGTGTGGAATATATACTTCCCATGAATTTATTTCTTCTAGAATAAACTTTAATTTATTGTAATTTACATCTTCATTGTACGATCCTTCTTTAATGGGGTGTATGTTTCATACGTTACCAAATCTGTATAGGAACCTTTCACCCTATTATTTTTTAAAAGACTTCTTTTTTGTCTTTTAATTTACATCTTGCTATGTTGAGATATGTTCTTATATATCCTTATTGATACAAATTTTATGTCCATATGATGAGATACCCTTTTCTCTCACATCAAGTCATTTTCTAAATTTTAATGTGACGCCGTTAGGCTATCAAATTTCTATAAGGGAACTTCTTTACCAAATTTCAATTCATTGGGTTAAACTTATACATATTCATTATGTCAAGATATGAATATGTGTGAATATCCTCTGATTGTTTTACACTTAATATCCACATATATTTGGTGTATTATTATTTTTCACACATAATTATGTCATTCATTTATCCTTAATCTAAAGATATATCTTTATTAGGGATTTCTTCTCAATTTACATTCCATTGATACTTCATTGTCGTTGTTTCGCGCGGAATCCGGGGATGACCTCCTGGACGGGAGATTCAAACGTTCCGATCGGTTTCTAACGGGTTTGTTCGTAGAACCGGAAACATCCAATGATTCCACATCCGTTTGGACCTACTTTCCAAAGGCAGGCGCTCATTAGCTTGTGGGCTAATGAGGCTTAGGAATTTGCATTGGTCGAGAGGATGGGAGGTCGGACTCATCACACCTTTTTGAGGGGAATTATTGTCTACTCCGGGACTCTCTTTATAGATTTAAGTTAAGTTCGTGAATCCTTATTACATTACCAAGTATAAAATGAGCTTTCCTTTAGTTTTAACAATCAATGATTAAATATGCAAGAAATTTAGAGAATCTTTTATATGTATTAGAGGTTCTTCATCAATATAGAATCATCTATATTTGTTTAGAGATTCTTGGTCAATGGTATCCTTCAAAACATTTATATAAAAGTCTCTTGGTCATTTTGATGACCAGGCCGGTTTTAAAGCCACTCAGTGGGGCACTTGAAGTTTATCGTCATTCAGAAGGACAGAGATTATTTCAATGTTGGGATCGAACCCATAAATGGGCTACCTACGTATCCTTTGTTTTGAAAAAGGAATCAGAACCCACGTAGTTCGAGGAATGGGATATGATGTTTTATGATTGATGGCTCAAAGATGAATGTCATAATTACTTTTACACTCTAAGCTCACGTGAGTCATGCTCGGTGTGAGAAACAAGAGGTATTGGTAAAATTTAGACAATTGTGCCATAAAAGATGCAATCATAAGAATTTGTTTTGGGGCTTATGTATAGATGACTGCCCAGATAGACGAAGGTTTAGGATTTACTTTTTTAGGGAGAAAATCCAAGAACAGGGTCCACAAAGTTATATGTGCTTCATGGAGATTTGAATACTCTAATCTTGGGGCTTACTCCTAAGGAGGATGCCCAAATTAGGAGGGGACTTATGATTGGATTTTATTCCTGAAAAGGAAACCCAAATCAAAGGTAATTTATGACTGGTTAAGATAAATTTTAAGAGACTTGGGGCTTAATCCTAAGAAAGATGCCCAAGATTTATGACTAGGACTTATTCCTGAGAAGGAAGCCTAGGTTAGGGGACTTGGGGCTTACTCCTGAAAAGGAAACCCAAGGTTATGACTGAGTCTTATTCCAGAAAAGGAGACCCAGGTTAGGGATTAAGGTTTGGGGCTTACTCCTGAGGAGGATGCCCAAGATTAAAGGACTTGATTGGGGCTTATTCTTAAGAAAGATGCCCAGATCAAAGGTTTTATAACTGGGGATTATTCCTGAAAAGGAGACCCAGGTTAGGATTCTCTCATTTTAAAGGATGAGGTTGAATGAATGAACTCTCAATCTTTAGTGACATAAAGATGTTTAAATCACTAGGTTTTGAGAGATATTTCACATAATTCCTTTCAGATAAGGATTTCAAACCAAGAAATCATGCCATAAATGGCTTTGAAGAGTATCTTGAAGACTGAATCTTGAATAGGAAGGGTGAAATGGCTTTAAGAGGGGTAAAAATGGGCAAGGTGGGCACCCAAAAAGATAGGGGCGCGCAAGTATTAAAAGTCGCGCAAGTCCTGCGGCGGCGCGCAAGTATTGGTCGCGCAAGTATACTTGCGCGACATGAGGGATACTTGCGCGATTTTCAACCAGAGTTGAAATACTTGAGCGACTCTTTATTAAACCCTTTATCATCCTCTTGAGGTTCTTCCAGAAGAGGGACGCGCAAGTTATATTGAAGGAATTAAGTCGGCGCGCAAGTGTTTGATAAGTTTCAACACTTAGGCCTTCCTTCTTCCCTTTAGATCTTCCATTCTAGGTAAGAAATTACCTTAGAAGTGTTCTGGAAGCTTTGAGAAGAGACTTGGGCGTCGGGAGCTTCAATCCGAGTTTCTGGAAAAAGATCCTCTCGAATGGGGGGCCCACAGGGTCTATTTATAGGCAAAAGAAGACCCTGGGCGGTTACCGGGCGGTTACCGAGCGGTTATCACTTAGGTCGCGCAAGTCACTTGCACGACCATAAGGCGTCGCGCAAGTACTTGCACGACCACTAGGCGGCGCGCAAGTGTACTTGCGCGACCATGAGGGAACTTGCGCGGCCTATGGGAAATGTTCTCCTTGTTCATCCCTTTGTCGATTTTTGATGTTTCTTCAAAGGATGAATCACATTGAGCTCAGATATTCCCCTTTTCTGATCTTTAGATTCTGTGACGAAAGGAGCGTCAACAAAAGTCCCCCCTCAGAGTTGGATCCGGAAAGAAATGAGGATTTGACTCTGAGGAAATTGAATCCATCCAAAGGAAAAGGGGGCGCGCAAGTCTTCAGGGCAGAGAAGGCAGCGCGCAAGTGTGCTGGAAGTTGACTTTTATTCAGAATTCCTTTGCCTTTTGTGGGCAGTTTAAAGTCATGCACGCCGGACATAAAGGGGATAATGTTTAAGGTCGAAATAGCTTTGACCGAAAATGGATTAAAATGGATTCAATTCCTTGACAATTTATCTGAAAACATATTTACCATACTCAAGTATGAGGGAAAAAAATGTAAACTATGGCTTAAGAATATTTTAATCTGAGGAATGATATGAAAAAAGAGCTAAAAGGCATTAGAAGAAGTAATTTCCAAGAATGAAGTTACTATTATTTAACAAAACCCGTTAGGGGGTTGAAATATGCAGGGCCACCTATGGGCATTGGCTGCATAGTCAAATAAAATAGCATCTTTTGGCTGACAAGTCTGTTATGTGGACTGTTTATGCAAGGCAACCTATGGGCACGTGCTGCATAGTCAGGCAAAAGAACTCCCAGAAATTTACTTTCCTAGTGCTAAAAGCCAGTGAAAGTTTATGGAGATTCAAATTTTCTAAAGCATAGAGTTTGTTGTATGGAAAGAGGTACTTGAATATGGAGAAGATATTTCCAAACAAAAATATCGAAGAACTGGATGAATATCACTCCTACGAAGGTATGACCCAAACGTAGGGAAGAAAAATAAACCATAGACTTGAATACTTTCAGATCATGAAAAAGGATATGGGACAAATACGTTAAGGATGGCTATTTTTGCGGATCCCTACATACTGTCGTTTAAGACAAATAAGGACAAAAGAGGCATTCTTCCCAAGAATGAAGTTACTATTATTTAACAAACCCGTTAGGGGGTTGAAAACATGCAGGGCCACCTATGGGCATTGGCTGCATGGTCAAATAAATAGCATCTCTTGGCTGACAAGTCTTTTATGTGGACTGTTTATGCAAGGCCACCTATGGGCACGTGCTGCATAGTCAGGCAAAAGAATTCTCAGAAGTTTGACATTTTTGTGACTAGAAGTCATGAAAAGGGTTATGAAGATCTGAAAATATTTAAGGTTAGGATTATAACACATAATGATGGGTATTGTCCAATGTATATAGAGATACATAGGTCAATGATAACCATAATCATGTTGTGGCTGGGTCCTGAATTGAAACTTGGACTTCACTATGTATCTCATAAGAATGAGAATCAAGCCATACGTAGTTCTTGAAATGCAGTTTAACGTCGTGCAGGACGAAAGTATGAGTGATCTTAGTTTAGGGTCATAGAATTCGGACCATAATAATGAATACACAGAGTGTGTTTTCATGAAAACTTTTCAGCCAAGGGACTGAAAGTGAAATTTGGGGTTAGGCCCAAAAGACTTGGGACTGGATTCGAGGGACACTCGAATGTTCCTACGTATCCCATAAGGATGGGAATCAAGTCCACGTAGTTCTAGAACTACCCTTTGTACAAATTTGGTTCGTACATGTGAAGGGTGAAAAGGGGACTTTAGTGCAATGATGGTTTTAACCTAAAATAAAAAGTTTAGGCATTACCATGTATGTACGTAGTCTTTTGAAAATGAAAACCATGATTGAAAAAGAATCAATGTTAATAATGGTTCTTTCTCAAATGAGGAAATCAAAGAATATTGTAGTTTATTGTCGTACCGGACAAAAGTGTTGTATAGTTTAACGTCATATAACAAGGACGAAAGTGAATCAATGTAAAGATATTGATTCCAGGGGTGGTTTCACAAATCATCATCATATGAGATGGTGGTGAACCAATGTGAAGAGATTGTTCTTTGGGCTTGAACCCTGAGAGGTTGCCTACATACCCAGCCTGGAGGGCAAGGATCAAAGTCCGTGTAGTTCAATTAAAGAATGAATTAATGATCAAGTTGTTCTTGTGGACAATGATCTAAAAAAAATGTTGTTGGGACTTACACATGGTTAGTGGCCCAAAGGGAGTGTTATGGTTGATGTTCTCTCTAAGCTCACGTGAGTCATACTCGGTGTGAGAAACAAGAGGTAATAACAACCTTAACGATGCACAGTTTAATGTCATGTAAGACATATCAAGGACTTTCTGTACAGTTTAGCGTCATGTAGTTAGGACGATGGGGACAATACAGTTTAACGTCATATTGGACGAAAGGGGAATTGTGCAGTTTTAATGTCATGCTGGACTTTTGATGATTATATAGTTTAACGTCTTTCCGGACGTGAGGGACTTTTATACAGTTTAGCGTCATGTAGTTAGGACGTCACAGTTTAACGTCTTGCTTGACATATTTGCAAATAGTTTATGGTCATATACATGGACCATGGATGATGCAGTTTAAAGTCATACGGGACCATTGCTGTATAGTTTAACGTCATATAGCAAGGACGAACTGGTGCTGTACAGTTTAAAGTCATGTAGCTAGGACTAAGGTGAACCAATATGAGGATATCAGTTCTGGGGATTTTTTACAGTTTAATGTCATGCTGGACGATGAAAGTGCCACATAGTTTAATGTCATGTTGCTAGGACACAATATAGTTTAATGTCATCTCGGACAAAATATAGGAACTTCTATACAGTTTATTGTCATGTAGGACAAAATCAGGGACTATGCAGTTTAAAGTCTTGCAGTTAGGACTATTGGTGCTGCACAGTTTAGTGTCATGTTGCAGGGACATAAGTGCGAATAGTTTAAGGTCATATGCATGGACCGCACAGTTTATCGTCATGCTGGACGTATTATAGTTTAATGTCATCTCGGACAGAAGTGTGACACAGTTTAATGTCATGTTGGACGAAGTTGTAGTTTAAGGTCATACTGGACCATTGCTGTATAGTTTAACGTCATATAGCAAGGACAAACTGGGGCTGTACAGTTTAAAGTCATGTAGCTAGGACTAAGGTGAACCAATATGAGGATATCAGTTCTGGGGACTTTTTACAGTTTAACGTCATGTTGGACGATGAAAGTGCCACACAGTTTAATGTCATGTTGCTAGGACACAATATAGTTTAATGTTATCTCGGACAAAATATAGTTTAATGTCATCTCGGACATTGAAGGTGACACAGTTTAACGTCAAGTTGGACGAAGTTGCTGTTTAAGGTCATACTGGACCATTGCTGTATGAACCAAATGTAAGAGTCTTGGTTCTGGGAACAATATTTTGTGTTTATACAAAATACTTCTTCAGAAATCTGGCATTAGTTGGAGTCGTGATGTGTTCTCCATCCATTGAAATCAGAGAATACGCTCCATTGGAGTAGACCTTATGTATTGAATAAGGTCCTTCCCATTTTGGTTCAAGCTTGGGAGGCTTCTTTCCTGGTATCATTGGTGTTCTGAGAACCAATACCAATTCTCCCTGAATGAATGAACGAAGACGAACTTTTTTGTTAAAAGCTCGTGCTATTCGATTCTGATAGATTTCCAAGTGGTGCAAAGTGCACAATCTTTTCTCATCTAACTGTTCCAATTCATTCAACCGCTTTTGGGATTGCTCATCTGTTGATAACTGATCACAAATGGCTATTCTGAGTGAGGGCAATTGAACTTCAATTGGCAAGACTGCTTCTGTTCCATATACCAATGAATATGGAGTAGACCGCGTTGCATTGCGAGTGGTAGTCCAATAAGCCCATAAAGCATGATAGAGTTTATCAGGCCATGACCTCTTATCTTTATCCACCATCTTTTGCAGTATATTTGAAAGAGTCTTGTTGAAGGCCTCTATCTGGCCATTAGCCGCTGCATGATATCGAGATGAATGGTTGGACTTAATGTTGTATTCTTGATACAATCTCTTTACCTCTGAAGAACAGAAGTTGGTGCCGTTGTCTGTCAATATGGTATGAGGGACACCAAATCTAGTAATGATGTTAGACTTGATGAAGCTAACAATTCATTTAGAACTGACTTCTTTGAGAGGTACTGCCTCTGCCCATTTCGAAAAGAAATCAGTAGCAGTAAGAATGTACTTAAACTGCTTGGCCGTAGCTGAAGGGTAAGGTCCCACCACATCCATTCCCCATGTGGAAAATGGCCATGAGTATTTAGCTGTTTGAAGCAACTCTGGAGGTTGATGAATGAAGTTGGAATATACTTGGCATGAATGACACTTCTTTGTGAAATTAACACAATCTTGTATCATTGAAGGCCAGAAGTATCCAAGCCTTCGAATTTGATCAGACAATCTATGTCCAGACTGGTGGGCACCACAGACTCCTGCATGCACTTCTTTTATGACAGCCATTGTCTCTTCACCATCAATACATCTGAAGAGAACTCCATCAAAACCACGTTTGTAGAGAATTTTCTCGAGGTGGTTTGGACCATCATAAAGAGTAAAATTGACCACACGTCGCCGAATTTGTTCTCTCTCGGCTCTATCAGGTGGAAGTGTTCCATTTTGAAGGTATTCCCTGATAGGTGACATCCATCCTGTAGTATGACCATATGGTTCATGAATGGGACTAATTTCATTAATTTCCTCTGTTCTGACTTGAACATAAGGTGAAATTGCACGACGGTGGGAAATACAGATGGTTGTCTCGTCCCGATTTGGATCTGCTAAAGCTATGGCTATATTAGCCAGTGCATCAGCTTGAGCATTTTGTGATCTTGGGACATAAGAAAATGTCGGTTCTGTAGGGAATTCCGACATTAACTCTCTGACGTAATCATACAAAGGGATTAATTCTTCTTTTCTAATGGCATAATCCCCATTGATTTGTTTGATTACCAGGTCTGAATCACCTTTCACCTTTTAGTGATTCACTTGTGCTTGAAGTGCTAACTCCAAGCCTGCAATGAGAGCTTGGTATTCAGCTTCATTATTGGTACCACCTTCCCACAACAAAAAGGAATAAGGTAACACTGCCTTATCTGGAGAAATGAGCACAATTCCTAAACCAACTTTGTTGAATTTAGGATTTTCCATTTTCTTCCCTGTTGGACTTCTAGAAGCACCATCAAAATACATTTCCCATGTTTGAGGACTCTCTTGAATAGAAAAAACTTCCTCATCAGGGAGTTCGATATCTGAATACGTGTCTTCCACTGAAGGGTGTTCAGCCAGGAAATCAGCCAGAGCTTGGCCCTTAATTGCCTTTTGAGACACATACTGGATGTCGAACTGCTGTAAAATAACCGCCCACCTTGCCAGACGTCCTGTAAGAATTGGACGACTAAGGATGAATTTGAGTGGATTATTACGAGATACCAATTGGACCTCGTGATGTTGCAGGTAGTGTCTCAGTTTCTGAACTGCAAAGATTAATGCTAGGCAGCATTTTTCAATACTCGAATACCTGGTTTCTGCTTCAAGCATAGTTCTACTGAGATAGTAGAGACTATTTTCATTCCCAGCATCATTCATTTGAGCAAGAAAGGCACCCAATGATCGCTCTAAAGCTGTCACATAGAGGATAAGAGGCATACCCTCAACAGGTGGCATGAGTACTGGTGGACTTAAGAGGTATTTCTTGAGAACATCAAATGCTTCTTGACATTCTTTAGTCCACTGGTAAGTGACTCATTTCTTCAATAATTTGGTAAAGGGTAAACTTTTGCCGGCCAAATTGGCGATGAAACGCCGAATATAGGCTAAGTGTCCTTGAAGTCCTCTTAATTCTTTCATATTCTGAGGAGGTGACATACCAAGGATTGATTTGGTCTTCTCAGGATCGACTTCAATACCACGATGGCGTACAACAAAGCCGAGGAATTTTCCTGAGGTTACCCCAAAAGCACATTTTAAGGGGTTCATCTTCAAATTATGTTGTCGAAGCTTGTGGAATATGACTTCCAAATCAGCCAAGTGATCAATACGTTGTTTGGATTTAACCACCAGATCATCTACATAGCATTCAACAAATTTCCCTAGAAAAGGTTTGAAGATACGATGCATGGCGCGTTGATATGTTGCACCTGCATTCTTTAAACCAAAGGGCATCACCCGGTAACAAAACACACCTTGAGGAGCTCTGAAGGCTGTATATTCCTCATCTTCTGGGGCCATTCGGATCTGATTATATCCAGAATACCCATCCATGAAAGAAAGTACTTCATAGCCAGCTGTCGCATCAATTAAGAGTTCTGTAATCGGAACTGGAAAATCATCTTTGGGACAATACCGATTAAGATCACTGAAATCGATGCAAACCCTAATTTGTACGTTCTTCTTCTTTACAGGGACAATATTAGCCAACCACTTGGGATATTGAACTTCTCTGACGAAGTTAGCTTTGATAAGCTTATCCACTTCAGCCTCGATTTTGGAAGCATAGGTTGGGTGTGTTCTTCTCGCGGCTTGCTTGAATCCTCGATGTTCTTTTGGCAAACCCAAATGATGGGTGGCAACATCAGGATCAAGGCCAGGCATCTCTGTATAATTCCAAGAAAAAATATCTTTATTTTGCTTTAAAAAAGAAATATACATCTCTTGTTCTTCAAGGTTCAGGGCCGCACTAATTAATGTGGGGCGTGGATCTTTCTCTGTACCCAGATTTACTTCTCTGAGTTCATCCACAGTGGTAGAGATACCCTCTTCAAATGCTGGAGGAGCATCTCTAAGATCTTCCTCTTCCTCTTCATCATGTGTTATTTCTTCCGTTTCTACTTGCAAAGTAGATGAAAAAACGAAATTCTCATGATCATAAGAGATGTCAAAATTTTCACATTTTGAAGAAGAAGCTTCCATTTCCGACCCTATTGATGAAAAAGGGTCTTCTTTGGGAAATAAAGAGGAGATGATGGATTGAGAATCGACATCAACATTCACCTCTGGTGTTGCTATAACTTCTTCTGGCCTGATTAGCGATGTATAGACTTGTTGGATTTCAGCAGACGAAATGAAAACATCACCACTTATGCTTTCATCACTGCTTGGTAAGTTACCAATTTCTCCCATGTTGTCTGGCTCGATTGACGTAATTGACATTATGGATATTTCCATAAGAGTATTTTGATTTGGGCCTATTTTGTCAATTTTACTGATAGGTAACACATAATCTGTACTCACATGTGAAAATGGATTTATTGGAATTTTTTCCAAACCATATGGAGCATTAACTTTGGTAATTTCCTTCATTGTAGATTTTTCTCTTCCCTTCTTGTGATAAAATTCCGCCTCAATGTATTGAGAATCACATGTTTTGAACAGGGCCTTATCACCATACAATGTTCCAACTTGACCATCGAAACAGTATTTGAGACATTGATGGTATGATGACGGAATAGCTGCATGCTGATGTAACCAGGGTCTTCCAAGCAAGATATTGAAAGCTGAGTCTTGATCAACAATCATGAAATCTGAATTGGAAACAAGATCTCCAAACTGAGTTCTGAGCGTAACTTCTCCCAGTGGTTCTTGTTCATTTTTATCATATCCTTGCAACATCATGGTAGAAGGAGATAAATCAGATTCTGTGAGGCCCAATCGACGAAGTGTGCGAATGGGCATGAGGTTGACTCCTGAACCATTGTCAATAAAAGCTCTTCGAACATCTATACCATTGACTTTTCCAGATAGGTAAAAAGGTTTTATGTGCCCATGCACAACATCATCTTCATCTTTATCAGTAAAAGATATCACTGCATGGCATTCTGCAGGATTATTCTCTATGTGATAAATTTCAGCTGCATCAATTTCAGCTTCAAACTCCTGAGGACCTGACAAAGCTTCGATGAGTGCTTCCCGAAGATCTTTTGATAGATTCAAAGCATCCAAAATTGATAATTTGGCTGGTACTTGGGCCAAGTGTTTCAATATATCATACTTTTGATCTAGAGGCCTGCGTTTCCCAATAGGAATATGCGGTTTAGCAGGTACCTTGGAAGAAGATGCTTTGGAAGCTGATGCATCTTGTATTGAAGTTGGCAACATCTTTGGTTTTGGAAAATTAGACTGATTAGATCCATTTACTTGCTGAGATAAAGAAGATGGAACCTTTAATCGGTCTTCCAAAATAACTGTGCCGAAGCTGAGTTGACCATTGGCAGAAGAACTTGCTTGTTCATTTTGAGCTCGCTGAAGGGCTCTACCACGAGTTTCTGCTGCATATATAGTGCTAGCAGGGGTAGAATTAGAGTAGTGGCTTCGGAAAGATCCACGTCTTCCCCTATATCCTGAACCTCTAGAACTTCCTCGGGTTCCTTTATTTGATACAGGGAATTCTGGTTCATCACGACTGGAATATGAATCTGTTAATTGAATCATATTAACAGAACCAAAGATCAATTCTTCGTCTGATAAAGACTCTGCCTGGTTGGCCTGTTTAGGCTGTGCCGTTTGGTGGGACGGTGCCCGTGGCTTTGAAGTAGATGGCATGAAATCTGCCAGAGTCAAAGACAATTTAGGCTTTGATACATACTCATCTTCTCCTGATTCCTCTTTCTTCTTTGAATTGCGCTGCCCTTTTGAGGATTTGTCCTTTGATGGAGGCTTTACTGCAGCTTTTGTAGGAGACACAATTGGCTTTTTCAATTGTGTTCGCAAAATGGAATGGGTCCGATTGATTGTCTTTCTGACCATCCAATCATCATATTTTTTCGCAGTTTTGCTTTTGACTTCCTGCCACTCGCCTCCTTCTTCTGGATGTGTAGCGGTAATACACGCTACATGAGCTGAAGAACCCTTCAATTTGACTTGTCCCAAGTCGACCATCTTTTGCAGGAGGTCTTTAAAGACAAAACATTCCTGGATGGGATGTCCCAACATTTGATGAAAGGGACAATAATTGGGACGGTCTTCATCTCCTTCCTTGTTTGGTCTCTTCGGCACTGGTAATTGAACCAAATTATTTTCCAGAGCTGAAATGATGTAACCAGGAACTTTCTCACTTCGGAAAGAGTATGTTTTACTCTTCATATCCTCAAATTGTTTTCGTCATTGATATTTTTGATCATTTGGACGAAACAGCCTTTGTTGTTGGCGTTCAGGAGGTGGAGCCCTTCGAGAAGATGAAGGTTTTGAAGTAGAAATAGGTACAGGTGCCTATTTAAGCATAACTATAGCAGTTTCTGCTTTACCCATTCTTCTTCTTGGAGCTGATGGAATTACACGAGATTTAACCTTAGCCTGCATAAGGGAATCTTCAATCTGTTGAGCGATTGAAGTAAGGTCTCGAAACCCTCCTGTGTATTTCACAGGGATCAATGGCGTGCGTAATTCGTCACGCAAATTTTCCACACAGATTGGCAACAATTCCTCCTGAGGGAGTGATAAACTCAAGGAATACGTTAATCCCTTCCAACGAGC
This sequence comes from Viscum album, assembly GCA_963277665.1. Taxonomy (NCBI): domain Eukaryota; kingdom Viridiplantae; phylum Streptophyta; class Magnoliopsida; order Santalales; family Viscaceae; genus Viscum; species Viscum album. Next base: position 1,615,465,809 of record OY728125.1, read on the forward strand.
AATGAAATCAGAGACTCTTTCATTCTCCCTTTGCTTGCAGTTTGTAAGATCGAAAACTGTCGTTTTTGGCAAAGTTGAGCTAAACTGAAGAAGGAATTTTTGACGAAGATCCTCCCATCCGATGACTGACCGGGATTGCAAACTTGTATACCAGACAAAAGTTGGTCCTTGCAAGGTTCGCACGAAGCATCTGAGTTTCACTGCTTCTTGTTGTTCTGGAGTTCCCATCATAGGATCACAACAAGACACGTAATGCGTCAAATGTTGTTCAGGGTCGCCTGATCCATTGAAAGTAGGGAAAATAGGGTTTCCAAAACTGGATGGAGGAGAAATTGAATCTACCCATTCAGGGTAAACTTTCTTTTCATGTTGAACTTGCGCCCGTTTCCCTTCCATAGTTTCTAACCGAGCTGTTAATGACTCAATAGTAGTTATTAACATTTGAGAAACGTCATGTTGAACTTGGTTTTGGGTAGGTGCAATGAATGGAGCTTGGACAGACGTGGTGGTTGGTGCTGCAACTGATGGTAGTGCTGCCAACCGTTGTTGCGTTTGACCCGTAGGATTAGACCTCTGTGGGTGTACTGACAAAGGAGGATATTCTTGATCCATCTCAGTAGTTACAACAAATTCCTTTGGCTGTCGGACTTCAGCATTCTTAAGAAGAAGACTACTCTGAAGTAGTTCTGCATTCAACCTTCTTAATTCTTTCATTTCTTCCTCCTGTTGTGCAAGCCTTTGCTCTAATGAGAGCGATTGACCTCCTTCAGAGGAAGGGTGAGAAGTAACCTGATTCTTTCCTTTCCCCTTATTGGATCCTTTTCGGAGAGGGGGAAGTGGGTTACTTGAAGGAATACCCAGATTTTGGGTAAGCCTTTGATTACGTGTGCGCACACCTTCTTCATTTAGGTCTGTGTGCGCAACTTCTTGAGCAGGAACCTCTTCGTCTCATCCCTCTGATTGAGCCTCATCTGGTGAATCAGCAGCAACGGTAGTGATGACATTAATGGATGCATATTTCATGGAATCCTTTCTGTCAGAATTTCTGTGATATTGTCTCCTTTTATGTCCATGATAAGACATGGTATTCCGTTGACTTGATCCCTCAGGAATTTCTTGGAGAACCGTCACTTGGAGAGAATCTCCTGACATCTTGGCTCTTCGTTCCTCTTGAGGCTTATTCCCTAATCGAGAGAATACTGACTTTCTCTGAGGGAGGGATTGAAGATTTGAAAAAGTCCCCAGTCCGGTGGACTGGGGGTGTTCCTGTTGCTTCCGCTCAACTCCTCGAATCCCATTTGTTGATTCTGAGGGTTGGGTTAGAGAAGTCCCCAGTCTGGCAAGCTGGGGTGTCTCTTGACATGCTATGTCTGAGATCTTTTTCAAATCTCTCTTGATCTTGCGAATCTTAGTTCGGAAATTAGCTGGATGCATTAACCTGTATCCACTTTTATCACCTGGTTCAACAGACCGTTGGATGATTTCCGAAACTTCTGTCATTTGATGACGTGTTTGCTCCAGACGAGAGGCTTGTGCAATATTCTCGCCTGCTTGATGTAGGAGCAATTCAACAACCTATTCTCTATATACTTGACTTTGAGAAGAACTAGTTGAAGCTTGATCTCGAGCAAGATTTTGATTATGAACAAAGCCCATTGACTGTGGCCGGCCATGGGCAATAACATTGCATGAGACCATTTTCGGCGGGCTTTGCTGACCGGAAAGCACTGTGAAATGTAGTGCTCCGTGAATACCCCATCCTCTGATATGAACATTAGATGGAGCATTGGAAATTAACTGACGCAATCTTCTTAGTTCCCCAAGGCATGAACGTTGAAGGGTTCTCTGTTGCTTTTCAGTCTTCGGATACCGAGAGACTGATAGAGATGCCAAATCAATCTGGCGTTGTAACCCTTCTATTATCTTAAGATGATTTTCATATTCATCGTAAGATAATACCTTCTTCTTTAATTGACAAAGAGTTTTCCATATGTTGAGACGAATATCATGGATTCCATCATCCGTCAACATCTTTGGAATGTCATACTGTGAATCAGCCAAAGGCCAAAACATGACTGGTACTTCACCTTTTGCCAGTTTTTTCCTCATGTTCAGCATTTCCTCTTTATCATTAAATGAAGATTCTTCTACCTGTTTGGACCAGAGTTGGTGTTTCCTTGTTGCTTCATCGGATTCAACAAGATTGGTAGAGGAATCACTATTCATGCTGGAAGATGAATGACCCAGGGAAGGTTCGGAGAATAACCTGAACCCCAAGCTATCTTCTGATGGAGAAAGAGTTTCACCTGCCGATAGTAAAACTTCAGACATGACTGGTTTTACGTTTGCAAGTGCCTCGAGATAGGAGGGCTTTCTCGTCACTACATTGCCTTCTGAAGAATTTTCGAGACAATGTGAATCACTACTGCGGAGAGGACTTTCGCAGCGAAGTTCATCACCATGAGGAGGACCATCATGATGGGTTACAGCAAAAGATGAAATCTCTTGCTCCTTGGCCTTCTGACCACATAGAGGGTTCCTGTGGCTCTCATCTGAAGAAGAAACTTCAAGATTGACCGAATTTTCATGAAGCAAGTCTTCATGAGGAAGTGTCTGTTGAAGACCTTCGGGATTAATGTTCCTGATATTGGGAACTGAGGGAGTAGAATCTTGAATTCCGACAGATAAATGTCTGAGGGCTTCAAGAACTCCAGCATCGAGCAAGGCCTTGTTGCAGATTGGCCTTTGATCTCCTGACTGTGCTGGGCGGATCTTATTTTTAGATGCCTTCTTACTCGCTTTAGAAACCACTTGATGACGAAAGTGATTGCTCTGAGCAGGTGTATGTGCCTGATCAGGAAAGATGGTTAGGTTAGGCTGACAATCATCGCTCAAATCAGGTGTATGTGCCTGACTTGGTTGTCCATATGATATGGGGGAGTAGGCCCCACAACCCTCTTGGACTGGAACAGATGTGTGTGTCTGTTCCGGAGTGAATTGTTGATGTGTCACTCCACTTCTAGGGATAGATTTATGTGTCTGTCCCTGAGATGATGCTGAAGCTGTTATGATATCCTGGCAAGCATCCAGAATATGAGCAGGAATTTGCTTCTGCTCTTTCACCATTGACAAAATATGTTTGGTGACTTCAGCCGCCGGAACAGGGATATACGTCCATTCCGGGCTTGGAGTAGGTGTATGTGCCTGCTCCTGTCCTCCTTTTCCTGTCAGTGAATCCTGACAGTACTCAAGTGTGGAGGTAGAGAGTTTAGTCTGCCTCCTGTTTGTCGTCGGGACTTTCCGACTGACTTCTCCGTGCGCTACCAAGCGAGACTGTTGGTAGGCTTGATTAGTATTAGCAGGTGTATGTGCCTGCTGATTACACTTCGCCAAACGCGGTTGACGAGATCCATCATATGTAGTCAGACGAGCCTGCTGACTAACTGCTGATGTATAAGCATGTGTATGTTCCTGCCTATGGTACTCCGCCGGAATTGCCTGGCGGGATCGGCTTGATGCTGCCAGACGAGTCTGCTGGACAGCGGGATTAAAACGAACAGGTGTGTATGCCTGCTCGTTATTTGCCACCAAGTTAGGTTGGTGGACTTCTCCGGAGATGGCAGGGATGACAACCTGCCTATTGTTAACCGGGTTCCGTCTCTGGCGGTTCATCTTGCCTGCTCGGGTTCGAGGAACCTGAGCTGAATGCCTGGAGTCGGTACCCTCATCATGTTGAGGGCGCACTACCGCACGAGTCTGGCGGCGATTATTGATGGGAGCCCTTGAGAAGGACTCCTGTCTTTTAGAATTAAGGTCCTGCGGGACCTGCTCATTCACTTCCTCAGAGTAAGGGAGTGAATGGAAATTGTGTTCCGGGGATAACGACCCGAAACGGTTGGAGACGGTAGTCAGCACCGCCTGCTTCTTGATTGCTGGTCGCCGTTGTCCGGACGACCAGGTAGAATTGTTAACTTGGAGGGCTTGACGAGCGGCCTCCAGAGTTGGGATAGTACCGTTACGACGGTACTCCTTAACCAGTGCATTAGAAACACAGCGTTGAAGATGCTGAGTTGGTGATGTCATCCTCAGAGCGGATGACGTTCCAGCAGGAGTAGCAACATTGGTTTTCACAGCAGCAGACCTCACAGTAGAGGTGTTCCCAGCAGCAGTATTCACAGGGGTGAACTTAAGGAAATCCATTTTTGTAGAAGATCTTGAAAAAAGAGTGCCTGTTCCATGTAACAGACATAATCAAGATGACTCCGGCTACTGCATCTTTTGGATGATCATATGTCAATGATTGCCTTGTTGGACCAAAGGGCCTAACAGATAAGAAGAACATCACTTTAACTTGGTTAAGGATTCACGTCGGGTTCACCATTTTTGTTTCGCGCGGAATCCGGGGATGACCTCCTGGACGGGAGATTCAAACGTTCCGATCGGTTTCTAACGGGTTTGTTCGTAGAACCGGAAACATCCAATGATTCCACATCCGTTTGGACCTACTTTCCAAAGGCAGGCGCTCATTAGCTTGTGGGCTAATGAGGATTAGGAATTTGCATTGGTCGAGAGGATGGGAGGTCGGACTCATCACACCTTTTTGAGGGGAATTATTGTCTACTCCGGGACTCTCTTTATAGATTTAAGTTAAGTTCGTGAATCCTTATTACATTACCAAGTATAAAATGAGCTTTCCTTTAGTTTTAACAATCAATGATTAAATATGCAAGAAATTTAGAGAATATTTTATATGTATTCGAGGTTCTTCATCAATATAGAATCATCTATATTTTTTTAGAGATTCTTGGTCAATGGTATCCTTCAAAACATTTATATAAAAGTCTCTTGGTCATTTTGATGACCAGGCTGGTTTTAAAGCCACTCAGTGGGGCACTTGAAGTTTATCGTCATTCAGAAGGACAGAGATTATTTCAATGTTGGGATCGAACCCATAAATGGGCTACCTACGTATCCTTTGTTTTGAAAAAGGAATCAGAACCCACGTAGTTCGAGGAATGGGATATGATGTTTTATGATTGATGGCTCAAAGATGAATGTCATAATTACTTTTACACTCTAAGCTCACGTGAGTCATGATCGGTGTGAGAAACAAGAGGTATTGGTAAAATTTAGACAATTGTGCCATAAAAGATGAAATCATAAGAATTTGTTTTGGGGATTATGTATAGATGACTGCCCAGATAGACGAAGGTTTAGGATTTACTTTTTTAGGGAGAAAATCCAAGAACAGGGTCCACAAAGTTATATGTGCTTCATGGAGATTTGAATACTCTAATCTTGGGGATTACTCCTAAGGAGGATGCCCAAATTAGGAGGGGACTTATGATTGGATTTTATTCCTGAAAAGGAAACCCAAATCAAAGGTAATTTATGACTGGTTAAGAGAAATTTTAAGAGACTTGGGGCTTACTCCTAAGAAAGATGCCCAAGATTTATGACTAGGACTTATTCCTGAGAAGGAAGCCTAGGTTAGGGGACTTGGGGCTTACTCCTGAAAAGGAAACCCAAGGTTATGACTGAGTCTTATTCCAGAAAAGGAGACCCAGGTTAGGGATTAAGGTTTGGGGCTTACTCCTGAGGAGGATGCCCAAGATTAAAGGACTTGATTGGGGCTTATTCTTAAGAAAGATGCCCAGATCAAAGGTTTTATAACTGGGGATTATTCCTGAAAAGGAGACCCAGGTTAGGATTCTCTCATTTTAAAGGATGAGGTTGAATGAATGAACTCTCAATCTTTGGTGACATAAAGATGTTTAAATCACTAGGTTTTGAGAGATATTTCACAGAATTCCTTTCAGATAAGGATGTCAAACCAAGAAATCATGCCATAAATGGCTTTGAAGAGTATCTTGAAGACTGAATCTTGAATAGGAAGGGTGAAATGGCTTTAAGAGGGGTAAAAATGGGCAAGGTGGGCACCCAAAAAGATAGGGGCGCGCAAGTATTAAAAGTCGCGCAAGTCCTGCGGCGGCGCGCAAGTATTGGTCGCGCAAGTATACTTGCGCGACATGAGGGATACTTGCGCGATTTTCAACCAGAGTTGAAATACATGAGCGACTCTTTATTAAACCCTTTATCATCCTCTTGAGGTTCTTCCAGAAGAGGGACGCGCAAGTTATATTGAAGGAATTAAGTCGGCGCGCAAGTGTTTGATATGTTTCAACACTTAGGCCTTCCTTCTTCCCTTTAGATCTTCCATTCTAGGTAAGAAATTACCTTAGAAGTGTTCTGGAAGCTTTGAGAAGAGACTTGGGCGTCGGGAGCTTCAATCCGAGTTTCTGGAAAAAGATCCTCTCGAATGGGGGGCCCATAGGGTCTATTTATAGGCAAAAGAAGACCCTGGGCGGTTACCGAGCGGTTATCACTTAGGTCGCGCAAGTCACTTGCACGACCATAAGGCGTCGCGCAAGTACTTGCACGACCACTAGGCGGCGCGCAAGTGTACTTGCGCGACCATGAGGGAACTTGCGCGGCCTATGGGCAATGTTCTCCTTGTTCATCCCTTTGTCGATTTTTGATGTTTCTTCAAAGGATGAATCACATTGAGCTCAGATATTCCCCTTTTCCGATCTTTAGATTCTGTGACGAAAGGAGCGTCAACAGTCGTTATGCACAAATTAAATCTTATATGGTGTATATACTGTCCTTAGAAATATTATATAATGAATCCCATTATTCCCATTATATTATAAAGGTTTGATTACATATTATTCCTCAATTATTTTTATTCAAGCGTCTCTCATTTTGTTAAAAACTCTTTATCTAAAATATTTTTTAAAATGTAATAAATATTTATTCTTCTAAATATTTATCATTATTGTCCATGTTTTAAAAATGGTTTTATGATTTATTTATATAGACATTAATTCTTTCAAATGATAATTCATTGAAATATTCAAAATGGTATGGGACACATTGATACAAAAATCTTTTTATTAAATATTTTAAATGGTTTTGAAAATGATTTTATAAAGCATTGTTTATTTCAATATAATGATCTCATATTATGTGATTGGATTGTGTAAATTTTATCTTTCATTTATGATTATGTGATGAGTTTTGAATATGTTATGGTTATTGGGCATTGTTTATGTATACAGGTGGTTCTGTGATAAACCTAGGCCGGGTGAGCCCGAGATAGATCTCCAATGCATTGGGTAACATGATGGAGGTAAATGTTAATGTTTCTCCTAAGAGATTTAGGGAATATACTATAATGGGTATTCCAAATGTGACCTCTATGTAGCTATGATAGCTACAAAGTATGTATTTTACGAATACTATAAGTTACCTTTATGATTCATGATATGTGTGTGTTATTAATAAATCTTATGTTTTCGTAAGGTATGTTATGATTGAAAAGTATGGTTTCATTGATTTGTATTTAATGATGGGATAATGTATTCCATCATTTTTTTATAACCCTTACTGATATTTTTTTTCTCATCCCATGTTTTTGAAATATTTTCCATACGAATAAAAGATGAATAAGGACAAATATTGGATCAAGGAAAAGTCATGATGTAAGAAACATGGAACTAGAAATGTTTCTTTTTAAGAGTTTGTATTTTATGAACAAAATGTATACTGAGAAGTAGTTTGAACATGTAATTTTCAAGTTGATATGTAATATTTATGTCCTAATTCTCTTAAACACTAAACCTAAAATTATCCTCAATGTGAATTATTCATTTAATTCAACATTATGTAATATTTTAAGGTCGACTTGTTATATTTTCGATCGATCTTGAGGGAGATTCGGGGCCTCCCATGGATGAAAACCCTAACTAGGGAATAATAGGGGAGAATTTTTGTTTATTTATGGAAGTGAAATACAGTTAAAAACTACTTTTAACATATGGAAATTATGTATGGTTTGGTACACAATTTCGTAAGTCATGCGGTCAAATTGTACGCCCTATTTTGTCGACCCAAAACAGGCTAATTTTCACCCAAATACAAGTGGCACTTAGAAGAATCCTAGTGGGGAAAGATAGGAAAATAATAGAAGAGAAATAATACATAAAATATTCATAACTCTCACTCCCACCTCCTGAGAAAACGACCCAGAACCTGACTCAAACAAAGATAAAGTAAAAAATAAAAATCCAGATGTGAAAAATCTCCCCATCATAATGCTTTTCTTCCCCAGAAAAGACTCATAAAATCAAGAAGAAAAAAACCCAATACAGTTTCCAAATTCAAAAGGGGATTCCCAATAAAAGTATAACAAGGGCACCACTAGTAGGAAAAAAGGTAAATGCGCAAACTCGAGAGACAAAAACGTAATCCACCTCAAAGGGTCACCCACCCCCAAAATCCAAAACACCTCAATTTGACAATAAAAAGGAAAATATACTCTCACAAACCAAAATTTACACAACTTCTTTGAAATGGGAAAACATTAATAATCCATATCAAATGAAAAGACACCCTAACCACTACGATAAAAAATATAAATCAATTTACCTAAAATATACAACAAATTCAGACAAGGTCACCATCTCCTTACTTAAAAAAACCATGATCTTGCTCCAATACCAAAATTTACAAAAAGATGGAGTTGGGGGGTTAGATAGTTTCAAATGAGACTACCTAATACCAAGCCTACACCAAGGACAAAAATGATCCATTGATATGGGGACACCCGAATGGACTCCACACCATTGGAAATAAACTGACACCAAAAACTGAACCCAACCACCATCATGGGGAGATCCAAATGGGCTCCCCACCACAGGGAACATATTAATTTCCCAAGAAAGAGCTGGGACACAAATAGGGGGAGGCTTTAATGGAGTCCCCACCGTAATGGGTAGTAGAACCGTAGAAATATTCCAAAAGAACATACATGAGTCCCATGGTGGGTCTCCCCACCTTTAAAACCGACTATAATAAGAGTTTCACCCACAAGGGTTCAAGAACTAGGGTTTTAGGCAACCGAATCAACCAACCTCCTTATAACCAATGAGGAAATTTTTTTGTGCGTTTGTTACAACCCCAAGGAACATGGCCTTCATGTATCTTTCGACCATAGTAGACCCCTTTAAAAAAAACTTCAATAACAAAAACTCAAACTATCTCCAAATCCCACACAAGAGACACAAGTTAATCGAAGATCAATTAAATCCAAGCAGGTATTCTGACTACATGTTTGATTTCCTCTAGGTCTTATGGTTGTAGCTCAGATAATTGATTAATCTATTACCTCATAGTTAGGTATTCAAAAACCAAAAATAAAAACATCTCCTTCTAGTACCACATGAAATAACATCAGAACTCAGAAAAAACCATGAGAACATAACACACTAAGAAACCACAGTAGTAAAACATGACTCTTTCATCAAAACAAGGGAATTGATGATGTATATGCATTTCATTTATCACCTAGAACAAGAAAAATCAAATTAGAGTATAAAAGGAGTGATACTTCATTTAGAATAAATAATATCAAGAATTCACATAAGAATGTAGACTTTAATTTATTTATAAATCCTGAAAATGTTCCACAAAATCTCCTTTCCCTTAAAATAAAATCCCATGTAGAAATACACCACTGAGGAAACCCTTAAAAATAGACAGAGTCATTAACTATAGTGGGACCTTGAACAAAATCCCAAGAATCATGTGATTACCTAAAGAAAACAAAACATCCTTAAACGACTAGTTTTTATACACTAGTGGCCAAACATGAATTCTTGTCTTTTGAGAAACTGGTGAAAGACTACAGGGCCCTTAAAGACTGCATTCAAAACTGTCAACTCTGTATTTATTAATCTTTTCTCAATGGAATTCCCATTAATCACTTCTCGATATATCCTACGACACAATGGTTTCAAAATTCTCCTTGAATAACATAGACAACTTTAGAGACTATGGTATATTTCAACCATCAACAACCACTCTTTGTCTAATAGGTGATACACGTAACCAAAAAATAATAGGGGTAAACTCAATCTCTAACGCTCAAAAATAATTTCCTTATATCAATCAACTGGTGATTCTTTTAATGGAAAATCGTATTTTTCCTCACATTAATTGTGTATTAACTCATTATGGGGGTGTACCCTAGAAAATAAGAAAACAAAAGTACCCAACCAAGATGTTCCTTTGGTCAAAATGTACCAAAAAATAGAACCAAACACATTAAGGTAACCAATACAAGGGCTTCTAAAAACATTTCTTATAAGAGACCACTGACCAACACCTCAACCCAACTTATTGACGAAACAAAAAACCCAAAACACCATTCAAACAATAGGGGTTCTTGAACTCAAACATCCCACAAAAAAAATACACACAGGTACATAATAAACCCCCCCAAACACTGGTTTTCAAAATATCAAATTTTCCATAAAAATATATCCATAGAAAGTAAACAAGGTTGATGGTTAGATAATTCTCCATTGGTACCCCATGCCCCTTACACATTAGAGTTTCCATGCCAGACTAGGAACCTTCCTCATATCCATATTTTCAACCATATAGACATTTTATTAATCAACCTTCTTCCAATGTGAACCCATGTATGGGGTCACTCACATAAATAACAAATGTTAAAACAAGGAAAAATTTTCTTATCGAAAAAAACATTCCCCCAACACTTACATTTTTTAAACACCACAAGTCAAAGATACAAAAACAATTAAAATCATACAAACTAATTCCTAAAAATGGAAACCATTCATATAAAAACTCACAATAAAGTTATATATATTAATTTTAAAACAAATTGTCCAATTTCAAAACATATATGGTTTTCTGAAAAACTCTATTTCATCAACCAACAATAAATTAAAACTCAACTCTTGTTTTTTAAAACAAGGTTCCAGTAATTCCTTAATCATTTCAAATGATTACTATTACCCAAATCAAAATAAATTTCAAAACTACATGCATAATCTATAAATCAATTTGTCCCATTCAGATCACATTCAATATTTTTCAAAATTGTATTTGAAATCTATTATTAAAACCTACTTTAACATAATTTATACTTTGAAAAGAGTTGTAGACTCACCATTTATCATTTCAAAACAAAATACACAAGACAATATAATAAGAATTTAGTTTCAATGGTTTTCATGGAAATATGGTTGGTGGACATATGATAGATAGTTTACCATTATGGAGAGTCTTCTTAGACAATCTCTTTTTCTCCAAATGGATTATCAGGTCCTGCAAGATCATTGAGACCATTAACCCAAGGCCCTTTTCATTTTCCCATTCAACGAAAAACCATTATAACAAAAGAACTCTAATAAAATAGAACATCCCCTCGAAACTTGAATCCCATAATGAGGTGTGCTGGCCAGACACACTACTCATAATCGGAATGTATCATCCCATTAATCATAGCTCTATTATACCTAGACTCTTTCCCAAGAGAACATGACCCAAAACAACCAAAACTACTATGATACCATTTCTTCATGAACTAGTTATCCTGAATGGTGCATGATCTGGTATATGGAAATTATCAAAGAGAGTTATCGATCCCCATTGGATGGAAATATTTCTTAGGTAAAATGATCAATGGTTGGGAACGATATACCCAAATTTATAATCACGAAAAACCAAAAAATGATAAATTAATTGAATCTTAACATTAAATGAAAACAACTCTTAAAATATTTTTGGAATTTAATTACAAGGATAATACGAATCCAAACGACTACCACAATAGAACAAAGAAAAAAATAACAGCCCAAGAACCACCTTATGGAAAGGGGCTTCAAAATCAATCTTTCTTCGCAACCCTACACCAAGAAGTGCCACTAGTAACCCGAAAAACCATCTCAAAAGCCTTTACCCAAACCTATGACAATCATTAAAAATTATACATACACTGAATGGTTTATTTAGAGTGTGAGGCTAATCCTATAATTATTCCACCAAACATGGATCCATGTTATAATCCTTATAAGAAATAATTATTGCATGTTTTCATAAATAGGAAATTATTGTAAAAATTATAAAGGGGGGAAACATTAAATAAATATAGTTTTCAAGGGAGAAACATTAATGAATGAACAATTTTAAATATAAGACACATGCGGATAAAATTACCATCCAAACACACCATATACCAATTGTATGTACAATATAATCAATGATCACAAGTCACGAGAAATACACCTAAGAAGAAGCTATATATGGGGCCCAAGGTCCATCATATCTTGGTTTAGAAGTAACCATAACGAATAACATTCTCATGAACAAGCCACTAGGTGGGGAAACCCCAACGGACTAGTGGTCCACAACCATCATAATAGTTTTGTTAGTGTTATCATTGACAATATTGGTTTGTGAAATAAGGATGATGACACTACCAAATCATAAATATTCTAGTCCTAGTCACCCACTTAGATACACATGTTTTCTATTTATGCTCAATCATGTTTTACATGTTATAAAATGCCCTTTGCACATTCAAATTTTATTTAAAAATCATACACAAACCAAACATCCTGCAAACATGTTTCATACCCTCAATGTTGTTCTTTAATCCCAATAATGATTTTATAAAACAAATTCAAAAGTGTTTCAAGGATTTTCATGAAAAACTCACACAAAAATCATATTTTAAGAGAAACTATCCAACAATATCATAATAAATAAAAATTATCACCCCTAAAACCATTTAATAAATCAATATCATGAGTCATAAAATAACATTAAATGATAAAACAGGGAATACACATGAATGAAACACAATTCCATGTAATAATGAATCATTAAAAGTAATAAACTTATCAGTTCTACCAAAAAATATTTTAACAATTTTACAAGAAATTTACAAAGTGGTACACAACCAAAAAACCCTTTCAATTGAAAAAGTTCCATTTAAAAACACACACTAACAAAAACAAGTTTCCAACATGATTTTCACCTCATATTGTACTCAACAAAACATTTTTATAACTTATTAAACAACACCAAGAATCACAACATGGCCTTACACAAAAAAAATTGTAATATTCCCCTTTTTGAAATAAGCACATTCTAACACCACACATAAAATTATTTTGTATCGCTTTTATCATTTAAAAACCCAATTTCCAAAGTTATATAGAACCACTATGTAATACCAAATGGGTTACATAAAAAATGAACCCAATTTTGTATAAACATACCATATAAATTAAATAGATTTAACTCCCTTTAAAAAACAAATTTCCGACAAAATATATTATTAAATAAACATAATAAAGTAATTATTAACGAATAATAACTCATCAAATAATGTTTATAGATGGAACTGCCTACCTTTTGTTTCAGAAACCTGAATATTTTTTGTGAAAATTAAACTACACCACAACTACATCATAATAATGTGAAAACAAACCCTATTAAAGAAGATTAAACCAAGAAACCCAAGATAAAACCCTAGGTATGAAACTCTAGCCAATGGAAATATATAACCTTACTAAAGGAGGTAAGAAGGATTAGAGATAAGGATGAAACCAAATAAATACTAACTTACATGAAGGATCATGACGTTTACCCCATCAAGACCCTTTTCAAAATGTATTCCAAGGGAGTTATGGGATCTTAGAGGCCGACCATGGATGAAAACCACAAATGGGGAGGAATTGGAGGGAATATATTTTATTTATGGAATAAAAAATGGGAAAAAAATATTTTTTGACACATAGAAACTATGCATGGATTGGCTACATGGTTTATTAAACATTGAATCCAAATCATGCTCCATGTGTTTTCCATGAAAAACAGTCCAATATTATTGATAATAATAGGGGTATTTGTAGAACCCTATTGGGAATGATAGGAAAATAATAAAAGAGAAATAATACCCAAAAATTTCAAACCTACCACACCCAACACCCAAGAAAATGACTAAGAAACTGAACTGAACTAAAAAGATGTAAAACAAAAGAGCCTGGGTGTGAAAATTCTTCCAAACAGAAGACTTTCCACACCTAGAAATCCAAAAAATGTAGATGAAAAAAATAATAATATTTTCATGCTCAAAATGGGATCCCAATGAACAGAAAAAAAGAAAACTATTAGTATGAAAAGAGGTATATGAGCTAACTCAAGAGATCAAGACAGACTCCCCTGCTAATGGTGACCCACCACCAAAAGCCAAAACAATTATAGATGACCAGACAGAGGAAAAGAAACTCTAACCAACCAAAACATACCCCAAGTTCTAGAAATTGGTTAACATAAAAAACCACATCCTAATAAAAAACACCCTAACTACTTCTAAATAATGTTCTATTAATTTAATTGAAATAGACAATGAATTCAAATGAGGTCACCAATACCATAATTCAACAAATCCATTGGGCACACTCCAATCCCAACATTTACCCAATGTTTAATTTGGTGGTTAGATAACAGCAAATGAGACTACCTATAACCAAGTGAACACCATGGAAAATATTAAGTTACTAATATAGAGAGACTCAAATGGAATACCCACTATTATAATTAAAATAACACCTGAGACTGAAGTGGAACACCATCATTGAGAGGTCGAGCTGAACTCCCCACCATGAGGGACAACTTAATTACCCCACATAGATTTGGGATACTAATAGGAGGCCTAAATAGATTCCCCTCCATAGAGTGTAGGAGAACCATAGACATGTTCCAAAAGAACATAGATGAGTCCCATGGTGGGTCTCCCCAATATAAGAACCAACTATTCTGAGAGTTTCACCCATAAGGGGTCTATCATATGGGATTGAGAAAATAGAATCACCTAGCCTCCTTACAATAAACGAGGAACATTTACTATGACATAGATTACAACTCTGAGGAACAAGGGCTTCATGTCTCTTTTCACCACATTTTACCCCATGAAGTGAAACTTCCACCTAAATAACTCAATCTCTCTACATATACCATAGTAAAAAAAACTTAATCCTATAACCTTTACATCTATTGGGGTTTCCTAACTATATGGAAACTTAACTCTAGGACCTATGGATAGAACTAAGATAATTGAATAACCTCCGACCTCATAGTAAAGAATTCAAAAAACCCTAATCAAAATAAATCCTTCTTGTGCCACAAGAAACCACACCACCTCTTAGAAAAACCAACTGGGACATAACACGCTTAGCAAACCACATTACCCTAACATGGCTCATTCTCCAAAATCAGGTCCACAAAGATGCATACAAAATTTCCCCTATCACACCAAATAAGAAATAACATAGAAAATAATACAAGGAAGATACCTACATTATGGATATATAAATTCATAAATTATTAAAAGAAAACACTTTTTTGTTTAAGAAGAAGCCTTGAATAGTTTACGCAACATCGCCTTTCCATTGATAGAAAACCCAACTCAAAATGAAACCACTCAACATGACCCTTTAATCCAATAGATACATTACGAGGAGTGAGACCTTAAACAATGTCTCTTCCAGCATGAGATTATCACAAGCAACCATAATATCCTCAAATGAACATATTTTTCAAACTTATGGCCTCACAAGAATTATTTTAATATGAGAAACTGATGAAAAACGAAATGTCCCATAATGATTGAAGAAAGAATAATTGATTATGGACTACTTTACCTTTCATCATTAGAATTATCCTTTGTCACTTTTACATAGATCCTACTGACACAAATATGTCAATCTTCACCTTTAACAACTCAAAAAAACCTAGAATACTATTATTTATTTCATCCATCCACAAAAACTCTCATGCTACAAAAGGATACACTAAACTGAAAAAAGAAGAGTGGTTGGATCAATCTTCAATTCTCAAGAAGAAAGTCCTTATGTTAGTCAATTGGATGATCATCCAATAAAGAATCACAATGGGTCACAAATAAATTATGAATTAAATCTTTATGGGGGTGTACCCTAGCCAACCAGAAAACCCAAGGACCCAACCAAGAGAGTCATTTGGTAAAATCGTACCACAAACCAGAACAGAACACATGAGTGGAACCACCAAAAATGCTTCATGCAATATCTATCATAAGACACAACTGACCAACATGTCAACCCAACTTACTGAAGAAATAAAAATTGAAAACATCCTTCACTCAAGAGGGGTTTTCAAACTGAAAACATCCAAAAATAATAATTCCCCAAAGAGCCTAAAACTCACAAACCAAAAACTGGTTTTCAAATCATCAAATTTTCCTTCTAAATTATTTCATTGAATGTAAATGGGTTGATGGTTTGAGAATAATATATTTGTAAACCACGAGACTCACACATGCATGTTTCTATGCTTTAACGAGAACCTTCCTCATAACTATATCTGAACTCATCTAGTCATGCCATTAACCATCCAACGTCCCACGTAAACTCATGCATGAGATCTCTCATGGAAATACCAAATCTTAAAAAATAATATTTTCCAATTATCAAAACCTAGGCATTCAACCGATACATCCTTATTCTCAAAACCTCTAAATACAAATTCCAAACCCACTTCATATCTTTAAACCATTTAATAAAATCACGAACCATTTAAATAAAATCTCACCTACAAGTCATAGACATAAATTTCAAAACATCTTGGCCCATTTCAAAATACTTCATGTCTTATGAAAAACTATATTTTATCTACACCAATTTAATTAAAACATAAATCTTCTTATTTAAAACAAGGTCATTAATTCATAAAACATTTAAAATGATCACATGTTACCAAATAAAAATCCATTTCCAAACTCCACAAATAACCTCTAAAAAATCTTGTCCCATTCAAAACACTATCCAATAGTTTATAAAATTTAGTTTGAAAAAAACTATAAAACCCAAATTTAATATAATAAATACATTAAAAATAGTTTTAAACACACGATTTAACATTTTAAAACAAAATACACAACAAAATGCGAGATGAATTTTGTGTTGAAGGGTGGTATGGACATATGGTTGGTGGCCATACGCCATTCAGTTTAACGTGATGTAGATTGTTATAGAACAATATCCCTTAATCCAAATGTCATTCCAGCCCATGTGATCTAATTGAGACCATTAACAAAAATTCCTTTTTTCCACCAATCACATATAAACCATGAGAAAAAAAGAACTTAGATAAAATTCAAATTCCCATGGATAATTTAATCCCATCTAGTTGTGTAATGGCCATGAAAACGACTTCTAATCAGAATGTCCATTAAGGAAAATCATAGAACTAGTATATCCAGACCCATTCCCAAATGAACATGACCCTAATAGATAGAACATTCTTTATTACCAATTTTCTATGAACTAGATAATGTCATCATCAGAACCAAAAACCGACCTAGTTTGTGGGAAAGCCTGAATTGTGTTCCTAATAAGCATGGGATGGAACAAGTGGTAGAGTAGTAAGAATAAAGGCTCAGAATGATTTACCTGATTTTATAATCACAAAACAACCAACAATAAAAAATGGGATGAATCTGAAATCTTAAAACAAACATTTAAACAATTTTCATAATTGAAATAAAAGGATTATAAAAAAGCCCAACGACTACCACAATAGAATAAATATATATCTAACAACATAATAACCACATAATGGAAAGGCGGAATCACCCTCATGGAATCTCCATGACACTACACCATGAAAGTCTGCTAGTAACCCGTCCCACCAGCTCTAAAATATTTACAAAAACCTATGAAAATAATTACAAATATAATTACACCCAAGGTTTTATGTAAGGTGTGAGACTAACCCATGTAGAATTCCACAAAATAGGGTTCCATGTAATAATCATTATAATAAAAAATTCATCTAAGTTTTCATAAACAAGAAATGATAATAATAATTGTAAATGGGTGAAACTTAAAATAAAATTAGTTCTAAGGGGGGAAAATTAATGAATGAAAAAATTGAAAATAGAACACACGTGATTCTGAAATTACTATCCAAATTTACCATATTCTGATGGCATGTACAATATAATCAATGAGTAATAGACATGTAAAATACCCCTAGGCACTAGCTTGCTTTTGGGACCTAGGTACATCATATCTCGATGTAAATGTAATCATAACCAATAAATTTCTCTTTTATGAGCCACCAGTTAAGGAAACCCCAATAGCCTAGTAGTCCCCAATTATCATCATATTTTAGTTAGTGTTTTCATCATCAATATTTATAAGTGGAAAGCAGATAAAGACTCTATCGGATCACTAGTGTACTAGTCCTTTTCATCCCACCTATATACTTTAGCTTCCCCTTTGTTCTCAATAAAGGTTCACAATTTATAAAATACTATTTTCACATTCAAATTTCAATTAAACATCAATAACAAACCAAATATCCCCAAAAACATGTTTCAGAACCTCAATAATATTCATTAAACCCAATAATGATTTCATAAAACAACTTTAGGATGTATTAGATGGATTTACACACAAAATTCACTGCAAAAACACTTTTAAGACCAAACACCCAATAAAACCATACCAACCCATGTTTGGAAGCCATAACACCATTTAATAAATAAATTTTATGAATCGTATACCAAATATAAATGATTCTACATGGAATATAGATTGAGTACAACCAATTCAGTGTAAAAATTCATCTTTAAAATTAAACATATTATTAATTCTACAAAAAAATGGTTTTAATAACTTTGTTAAACGTTTCCAAAGTGGTACACCTAAAAAATAGACATTTCACTTGATAAAAAACAATTTTAAAACATACACCAACCCAAATAGTTTTCAATCAATATTTTCACCTTGTATACTTCTCAATAATACATTATTATAACATATAGAACAACCCCAAGAAACAAAACATGACCTTATCCAAAATAATTCCAATTATCCCCATTTATTAAACAAACACATCCTAGAACCACACAAAAACATAATTTCATGCCCATTCATCATTTAAAAATACAATTAAAAAGTAATAGAGAACCACTATGTAATACCAAATGGGTTGAAATCAAATAACACCCATTTTACATAAATAAGCCATATAAAAATCAAACCCATGCTAATATCATTCAAAAAAAATCTTCCAACCCAATATATAAATCAATAATTATGTTAAAAATTTATGGCCGAAAATAAATTAACTCATGAAATAATGGAAAGATATAGAACCACCTATATTTTGTGTCAAAAAAACCCCATAAATTGGTGTGTAACATCAACCACACCACAAGCACACCATAAGAATGTGAAAAAAACCCTCATCAAATATATTAAACCGAGATACCCAATATTAAATCCTATGTATGAAACCAAAAATGAAATACCAATAGAACCTCAGAAAAGTGGGAAGAAACCCTACATATATTAAAGAATATAATTAAAGAATCACATACTTGAAGGATCTTGATGTGCCACACATCAAAACCCCTTCAAAAATCTGTTCCATGGGATCTCATGGGTGCTTGGGGGCCTCCCATGGATAAAAACCATGAATGAGGAAGAAGAGGGGAGAATTTGGTTTATATCAATATGTGGAAAATATTCAAAAACTATTTTTTAATACCATGACCCTATACACTGTTTTGATTCATAGTTTACAATAACGTGTAGCCTAATTTGGGTACCTGATCTATCCACCCAAAATATGCTAATTTTCATATAAATTCAAGAGGTATATATGGGATTCCCTGGGGAATGATATGCCAATAATTTAAGTGAAATAATTCACCATAATTTAAACCTCTCAGACCCAACTCCTAAAAAATGACTAAGAACCCTACATGAACTAGAACAAAGTAAAACATAGACACTCATGTGTGAGAACTCCCCCTAAGAAGATATACGATATTATTCTCATCATGGAAGGTCTAATTCAACGTTATCTATAAACATATCCAATTCATATCATCTGATGTATTTTTAGTATGACACATTATAATAGAAAATTCATTATGTGATAGATAACTATACCTAATTATTTTTTTTTAAAAAAAGTCACCATATTCTCCTCTAATATGAATCACTAACAATTATCAGTATGAAGAAAGAAAAAAAATATACATGGGAATAATGTGCATCTCCTTTTATCCTTAGTTATTCATATAAGGTTGAGAGTTACTTATTAACCCTAATACATATTTCCTAGTACATATATCATTTTTATAACTATTTATGATTTCACCCTTAGTATTCTATGTGTTAATCATAGTTGACATAGACTTCTTAATTTACTCAGTATTTGTGTTTGATTATCCTCAATATATATACCAATAAGGAATATGCATCTCACTGTGATATATTAATCTTTTTGAATTCGGGTTCCTATTTTTAAAGGATAATCTTATAATCCTTTGAGACATTACTTGATTTTATACACGTACCACAAAAAATTTCATATCCTCTTTGTCTATCACCCTTCGAATGACACTCATAAAATTAAAAATAATCATTTATGTTTATCATTAAAAGTTTCATTAATTTATAATTCAAAAAAAAGTTATATGAATTTTTAATTTGGGAAAACAAATAGTGAATAATATTTTTATAAAATAATCAGATTTAATGGGTTTTACACATCATTTATTAGGACCTTTTATGTTTCATAATTTGGGGAAATATTCTTGAGATGTAAATTATTCTACATGGATGTATTAAAAAAACATGATCATTATCTTTCAATCATAGATTAAAACTATATTTTTTTAGATATCCTCTGTTGATAATGATTTTCATTGTATGTTTCTAGTGATCCATGTTGTAAAATCAATTAAAAGAGTATAATAATATTCTCAAACATTATTTAAAGTATTTATTATCATTATTCATACATTAACTATTACCATATATGTAATTTTTATAGATCCCATGTTCTACTCATATATTTATCATTATTCATATTTGTGGAATTATTTCTACAACAAAATATTATTTTTTATTGGCAGGCTTAACCAATCACTCATAATCGTATTGAACACTCATATTGTAATTTCAATGAAATCTATAAAGACATCCAAATCTATTTTGGTAAATTGGTTTCATATTTTATATTTCTTTGAAATAATCATATTTATATTCATATAAAATCTTCTCCCCATTAATAGAAATCTTTTATAATTTTAATAGATTGACTTATTATAAAAGGATTCAACATGAACAATGAAAAAACCCCAAATAATAAAAGAAACATCAGATAAATCATTTTATCCTAATTTTTTGATAACTAGATTTATTGTAAAATATATTATATTTAAGATGGAATCCAGTTCTTGTAATTTTTCTCTAAACCATTCTTGCAGTTGTGGTGAACTTTTTAACATGTTTTCTCACCTATATAAGTTTATAATTTATTTATCAACATATACTGGTTTATTAAAAAATCATCAATAAAAATATAAATTTATCTAATATAGGTTACCTATTTCTTTTACAATAAAATGATGTGATCTTTAGATGATCTTATCCCTTATATACACTAATTTTAGTATTCTTAAAAAATCCTCTTGTCACAAATTATTAGGGAATCCTTTATTTTCATTTCATATAAGAAATTTTACTCATGTTTCATATCTAGATTATTTATTTTGACTTATTGTTCAAGAAACAACATGTTGATTATATTTTTCATATCGTAAATAAATATTAATATTATATCTCATTCTTTATTAATTATCGCAATATGGGTTTTATGAATTTTACATATCTACTATAAGTAATTTCCAATATATTTTACATTGTTATCATTAATTTTAAATAAAATAATATTTTACATTAAATAATATATACATCAACATATTAATCAATTTATCATCATGTATAATTTTTAATATTTATTTCTCACAAACTTCACTCAATATATCATCATCAATTAAGGAGAGCCATTACATAAACATATTTATGTTTTTATCATTGGGTTCATTATGTTTAGTGAGAGTTTCCCACTTTTAATACTTTTTTGATAATTATGTCTCAATATCTTCTTCTTCCATCACTATATAGTTTTTGATAACTTATTTCCTTAATAAAACCAATTATGTTTGTGAAAAAATTTAATATGCATTTTTTTAAATATTTCATGACGTTATCATAGAGGTATTCAACTTTTTCAAACGATACATTCTCTTCATGATCATTAGACCTTAAACATGATTTTTATAGTGGAAAATTATTCAAAAAAAATTAAATAGATGAACTACCTCTTTGGTTACCTTAAATTAGTTGTGTACCCACATTATTCATTGAACACTTTCATGAATTCATCATTTATTTCTCTTATATATTTTTTAATTTTTTGCATATACCCTCCTTGTATTTACCAACTATGGTAGGAGTTTTATTTTCCATCTGATCTAATTTTGAATAGTCTTCAAATATAAATGATATATATGTGTGATAAAAACAACTTGGAATGAATATTTATTTCAACTGAAGAAGAGTATGTTTCCATTATTTCCAGTTGAATTTCCTTGTAGACAATTTTTCACCCCGATATTAGGCGAATAATTCTGACCCTTTTTATGAAATTATATTCCACATTTTTTCATCCACCTTCTGTATTCAATACCCTATCTCTATTATAATGTTTTTATATGATTATGAAATACCAGAAAACACCACCACATGTATATAAGTAAATATATAAAATATATTAGAAAATACTATTTTACATGGTTTGAGCCAAATATAGAAATATACTCCCATTTCTTAGTAAAATTCAAGACATACATTATCAAATATTATTTATTGTTATTATAAGAGTGTGAGATTGTGACTTTCTATACTCAGTACTTACATGAGTTGGTATGTATTATCCATAACTCAAGGGAATGTATCAACCTTTATCCAATTTTATAGCCTCATATTATCCATATCGTTATTTCTTGACACTCTCTAGGCTATTATGGATATAATTATATTATATACCTCCTATATTATATTAAAAGTGATAATTCATCAACAGTAATCTAAATTAATCTAAATATCCTTCTATTACATATGAATATCAAAGGTATCCTTATTCTCAGATTAAATGCTTCTTTTTTTATTTCATGAATAATTGGTTTTCCTCTCCCAAAATATCATTGTTTTCTCTCTCATAAATACAAAGTGATCTTTTAAGAAATGTAGTATATTTTCCTTTCTCAATTTCTTATTCTATATTCTTCATTTTTTCAATCTGAATACACCTAATTATATTGTTTATAATTCAATATATAAAACTACTTTAATAGTGGGAACATGATTTTATCATTTTTGATTGTCAATAATTATTCCTACACTACATTATTATTCAAACCGGTTAAATATATATTATTATATTCATTTAAGAGAATCAAGGTAATATTTTTTAAAAAAATTCCATGATATATGTATGAATTCAATTTTATGTCCTATGAATGTTTATAAGAACAGAAATATTTGATGTAATATATCCTTCATTTCATGAGTGAACTCCTACAATTAACATGATTTCATGGTAGTGATGTGATATTTTATTTAATTTAATGACTCTAATCTACAATTCCAATCTCACATATCACTACATTGTGACTCTATTGGATCAAAATGTTTTTGTACTATGAAAAATACAAGAGGGGTGAATATATGCTTAAAAATAGTTTTTTAACATTAAAAAAATTTAGTTTGAAATTGGTTAAACAAAATGAATTCACAATACCTATTATGTATTGAAAATAGTAACCAGAGAAGCCCTTCGGTTCAATTATAATGATAATACAATATGGTTGATCTAATATTATTATAATGTCAGAGGTCACTAAAAAAATAATTATACCTTAAAGCATAAATAATCATAATCAGAGTAGTTGATCTAATTGTAATCATAGAAATCATATTCACAAATTAATACAAAATTACATTAATCAATGTGATTATGATAAAGAAAATACAAATATAAAAATGAAATATAAAAATATTCTCTTTCTATTATAATTACAGAACAAATGAAAAACAAGTACATGTATATTATATTATTTTAACCCAAAAAGATGGGTATCCAATAAAATTGGATAAAGGCCCATTGATTTATACTTTCAGGAAAGTCAAACTTACCCACACCATTGTAAGCCCTAGATACGAATAATTTCCTCTCTCTATCTTCATATCATTGGAATCCCTCAATCATAAAATGATCGGCATAACATTGTCTTGCTATAATAACAAGTCTTATAACAATAAGGTTATCAGATACTCTATCTTCCTAGACTGTGAATCCCTTGATCATAATAATAAAAATTATAATTACACATATAAGAACATACTCTAAGATTACAAGGACAATGAACACATAGTTAACTTGTGTAAACTTCATAGCTCTCTCACATAGTAGAAAAATCACTAAAGCTCCTTCATAGTGTCATATTCCATATATACATACATTTAAAAAGGATCAAATGACCTGGTAATTATAGTAATTCCTCCCAACATTCATCTTGATCTCCAAATATCTAATTTTATCTATGGTTTTCAAGAGGACCAATACACCTGGCACTTTAATTGTCATATAATAACTTAACGTAAGACATCAGTTTGATTTAGAAAAAATCATTACATTTGGAACATGTTTTTAGATACAAAAAATAAATTGAAATGAGTCTAATAGTAATTTTTATGAGTGTTGGTAAAATTTATATTGATATCATATTGAATATAATTATAAAAATATTTTTAGCACGAAATACCATTCTGATTAATTGTAAATTTATTTTCATATGATATATAAAATATAAATCATATCAAGTTAAATAAAATAATAATGGATGTTTTCCTTACTATAATTTTCATTATTATGATATTTATCATATCCATACTCATTAGAAATAATTTAATGATAAAATATATTTTCATTTTCATAAGTAAAAACATAATTTAATAAAGTAAAAAATATAACATGCATTCATTAAGAAAATTGAATAAAATATATTGGACATCAAAGAGATATAAATTAAATATTTAAGAATGTGTGTGATTTTATAAACAAAAGGAATGTAAATTAAAAAGGGACCCTTGACACAACTATCTTCCTATTTATGGAAAGCCCAAACAATAAGACTTAAATAGATAATATATATATATAACATAATTCTAATATCTGAGGAACATTCATATTCATATATAAACAGTTATAATTGTCTCACTTTTAGATTATAACCCTTAGGAATACAATAGTGAATATGACTAAATTCCCCTTCGGATATTATTCCCCCTAAGGATCATATTTCATTCATTGGTAAATGATTCTCCCATAAAAATATATATATCGCATACATTAGGATTATCCCATTTTGTATAAATTTATCCCCTATATATAGAATTATTCGCCTTTATCATTTTCAATAAGGAATAGAAATATACATTTAGGTATCTAATAAGGGTTAGAAAAATAATATATATAAATTAATAAATAACTTTATTAAATTAAATAAATGAATAGACATCCATTCAAAATAATTTGAATACATTCAATCTAGTTTTATATAGATGAATAAGTTATTTCATTGAAATTTTAAGAATAATACAATAATATTTCAAAAATCATTTCTTTTCCATGATATTTGGAAATATTGTTTTCATATTTTTGAATTATTTTTTATCCACCATTAGATTTTCAAGAAATTATTGTTGGGTCTGAAGATTTTCTCACTAGTCTAAAAATAACTGATATTGAGAACTATTATATTATTCCTATGAATGAGTATTTTCATCCATAACAAAATATTTTCTCCATAGGATTTTATTTTTAGTTCTTGGGTATAATTTATTCCATCCTGAAGTTTTATCGTTTCTTTTTTAACCTTACCTTTATTTTCTTTCACTACAATTATGTCATTTAGAATAAAAAATAATTTTTCAAATAAACTATTTCATCCTTTTAATTATTTATCAATAAAATCACGTATTGAATGTAATCTATCTTTACTTTTATATCCCATATTTCACCTGACTGGGAGTATTCTGAGGTTTTTATATTTTTTAAATACCGTACTCTTCCTTCAGTATCACTTGATACTTATTAGAGGCACCTAATACTTTATTTTCATGTCTTTTTATTACTTCAATTATTTCTTCGTGATTATTGATATTTTCATAGTCATTAACTCACCACTTTACAAATTTTTTTATTCCTTCTTGTGTTCATGGGAACACTCATCAACATCATTAAAATCAACTTCAGGCCAAATTTTTTCGTAAATTTTATTTTTTATTCAATTCAATAATTTCAGTTGGTTTTCAGAAACCAAATTAATTTTTCCCTTCATCAAGGGAATATATGATATAGAATCTTAATTATTTTAAAATCCAGAATAGTTTATTGAAATAATTTGATTGATATTGTATTATCTAATTCAGTATATTCCAAAAAATTAGGGATTTCTCTATAAAGGTTTTAAATTGACACATATGCTAAATTCTGATTGGGAATCTCATCTGTTAAGGACTCTTCATATTTTTTAGGAATATGAATGGTTTTATCATCTTTGGATCTCTAAGATTCCTATTTTATGACTCCACTCATGGGGATGATAAATTCATGATGTAAATTTTGAATATCTCATAGGTAATTTATTAGAGTGTTCTTTTTATATTTTAAAATATTTATTTTTATTTTAATCTTCCTCATTTTCCACTTCATATTATTCTTATTCATATATTTTTTCCCACTTCATCTTTACCTCTAAATTACTATATTTCTTCCTCTACACTAATATACTCATATATATGTCTCATCTCGTTGTCTCTTATTTCATCTGATAATTTTTTTGAGAAGAATTCATTAGAACCAATTAATTTCTGAAAATTCCCTTTTCATTTCCCTTGTCTTGGATAGAAGGAGTAATCATACCTACTTCTGGTTCCCTGATTAATATTCCTTCCAATAAATTTTCAATATCTTTCATATAAATATTTCAATATGAAAAACAACTAACTATCCATTTTTCAACAATCTTTTATCCTCTACTTCTTTAAAATATTTTTCAGTGCTATTTATTTCATCCAAAACCACATAAGGGTCAAGACCAAACATAGGGACTCTATAATTTCCTTCAACATTATTTATTCTCAATTAAGATAAAAACTTCATCAAATTATTTCCATTATTTCTTTCTCTTCATTAGTGAAATGTACATGTATTTTTTTTGATTTCTAAAACATTTGGTTTTGTATCTTTTAAAACTTTTTAACTACCTTAATTTTTTTTGATGTTTTGGTTTCAACATCTTTAAAAACAGTTTTTCATTATAAATAAAAAATAAATTTATAACCTTTGATTGTATCATCACTAATATGAGTAATTTTCATTTTCATTGATACTGGCATGATTTCTTCCTTGAAAAACATAACTCTTGGTTTGAAACTAAATTAATATCCCTAGAAACATTACCAATTGTGATTTTAGGTCGCATGACATTATGTGGTTGATGGTTGGAATGATATAACCCACAATAGTTTACATCATAGTGTTATCCAAATAATCGAGTATGAAAATGTCATAGAATTTTATGGATTCACTATAAAATTTTCATGGAATAAAAAACCCTAGAATCAAAAGGGATTAAAGACAATTATCCGAAGATATATGAATAACTTTTATTTTAGCCTGATGAATATCATAAAGTGAATCCTCATCTTTGTTCTTATTAAAAGTCCCCTTTTCTTTTGAAAACATATGATAAAAGAAAAAAGAATCACCCTCTGACGGTACTCCAAAAAAATAAGGGTCTTGTTTCACAGACAAGATAAACTATATTTTAAACATTGAATTTTTTTGTTAATCCCCTATTACCTTTAGCATAACTATGAAAACCAATTAATTCATCAACATAAATTTGATCTTGATCAGTCTCAGAAATTATAAAAAAAATTATTCCCACACATGAAATCTTATAATCCTTTTTAACATGGAATTAAAATTGTCATAAAAATAATTATTTACTAACCTTTCTCTAAATATGATAATAATTGAGAAATATTAAGGAACCATTTTTTGGAGAATATTCTATTCATTCAGACATGAGAATGAAATTTTTTTCTAATAAAGTAAACTTATGGACTGAGCTATTTGATGGGAGGAGAAGCATCAGTGAAAAAAGATGAAAAAAATGACATGGGATAGGGTGAGGGGTCCCCTATATATAGGCAAATATCATCGACCATTAAATTTATTTTGCTCATATTAAGTCAAAAAGGTCAGATGGATTGAAAAATTGGAATGTTGATGTTTTTTTAAAAACAAACATATCATATTCAATGAAAACCTAATAAATATTTTAAAATAAATCCAAAAATTAAAATATAATTGGAATGGTGGAAATTTAAAGAAATTACAACTTCTATTCATGATAGATATATTTGTTTCAGTACGTAGTTCTCTGAGGGAAAAAATATAGGAAAATGAATTGAGTATGAAAAATATGTGTACAAAACTTTGAGTAAAAAATTATGAGTATGAAAATTTGAATACGAACATTTTTCTGTACAAAATATTTGAGTATGAAAATTTTTAAAGGAATATAAAACAAACAAACTTATTTACTCCCCTTTTGTAAATTAGTAACTTAATATTAGGATATGGTTAAAAAAATCACTAGATATGAATTATTACATAATGTTGATCATTCCAACATTATATATAATATATTAAAATCTATCATAAGGTAATGGTTTTGTAAATAACATAATAAGTAATTCATAAATTTAGATAAATGGTAAAATTATAAATTGTTTTTGTGTTTGGTCCATAAGAAAGTGATGACTAATGTCCATGAGTTTTTCACAAGAGTTGTGTGAAGTGTTGTTACTAAGGGAAATGTCACTACGGTTATCAAAAAGTATTTTAGTTTTTCTAAAAATTATTCCTTATTCAGTGATTGTGCAAAGATACAAAATTTTTCATGTAATTTATTTTAAATTATTTTGAAATATTATGAGTTCATAAAAATTGATGGCACGTGATTCTGGGGCCTGGGGAGCCCAGAAAAAAAATTGAACTATTTTTCGGGTATGTTCATTAAACGTGCGAGCTGCATTTTGTAACATTTTAACTGTTTCACGGAATTGAAATCTGAAGACACTGTTGAACTCGCACCACCGATATTCACTTAAGGAGACTTTCACCTTGACCACAGAATGTTGAGGGTGGAAATTATTTTTTGGACTTTTCGTGGGAGAAAATAAAATAAACATTCTTTATTTTATTTTTAAAATTGAAACCTCCCATTTGAATTTAGATTTGGGGACCACCCATGCATGAAGCCTCCCATTTGAATTTAGTGGTGGGGACCACCCATCCATTGAACTCCCTCTATAAAATATGTTAAACCTTGGAATTATCCCAATTTAATGCGCCAACTTTAATGGAACAACATTAATTTTCCAACTTTAATGTGCCAACTTGAATTGAATTATCTCAATTAAAGTTGGATCCTCACTTCATTTTTGGGAATCATTGGAAAAGGAAATAATGGGGGACCATTTGGAGAAATATTCTCTAATAAAGAACAACCGTTTATATCAATAATGTTGATGCAGGAGCATGGTACGGAAGGGAGTTGTGGGAGCGATGAATGCTGGCACCCATTCATAGACTTTATCTCCTTCCTCACGACACCTACAATGAACAATAAGGTGGGGGATTCAATTTGAAATATGATTGAAATTATTTGATAATTATTTATATTCTAGATTCACAATGATTATGGAAAAACTAACATGGACATCTTCCCGCACATATACCTGGCCCCTTAAACTTTTGTTCTTCACACGTTCTTTGCGTGTTCTTGAACACTAAACAATTAATGACATTGGAAAAAAAAATTTGTTGAGCGCGGAATATGGATGCAAAGCGCTTGACCTGAGGATCATGAATATGTAGTCATCATAATTTTTGGTCTTCGAATGAAGACGCAATGGCTAGCGGAAGAATGTGTTGGACGACACTCGGCCACCCGCAAGGAAAGAGGGAGGCGCATGTCTGCGCCACTGATTGAGTGGGAGGCCATGGTATTTCGGCCGTGGCGGAGTAGGGTGGTGGCCAGCATCCGTCCAACCAAGTGGCGTAGAGGCGGTGCGCATCTGTGCTACCAGAGCAGGAGGTCACAACTACTTTGTCGTGGCAGAGGCCGGAGGGCGGCCTACACCTAGTCGACCATAGTGGAGAAGCGGCGCACTACTGTGCAACTAGGGGGTGGACCAGTCTGAGTACCTACCATCCATAGTTGATGATCGGGACCTGGTTGGGTCCCATGGGTGACATGGCAGTGCCTAAAGGTGCTTCCCTATGCTATTCCGAATGGAAGGGTGGCAGCTCCCGCTTTAGCGCCAGCTCTGGAGGATCGCACCTAGCGCGGGCCGGGTCACACCTAGTAGGCCGAGCATCCCCTTCATTGGATAATTCCGTCTATGGAATAGTAGGTCAGGCCCATTGAATCCCAGGACAGCCGGGCCGGACCCGGGCTGGGTCGGGTTGGCCAATGCCGGGTCTGACAGGATATAGGCCCCTCTAGACCCAAATACACCTTTGTGGCCATATCATGATAACACAGTGTCTGTTTGAGGAACCTTCCACATCAACAGAATCCTGGAATCAATATGGTCCTTTTGGTATACTCCACCTAAGATTTAGATAATTTTTGAGTATGTTCGGGTTCGATCAATCCCCGAATCGAAACGAGCCCTCAGAGCGGAAAGTCTAATAACATACAGACCAGGCATCCGATTGACCCGTTGTCTATTGAATTTTATCCCTTACGACATGATGTACCTTTGGGATACTTCTACATGGGACTTCATGATTGTTGAGGTATGATCGATATCTTGACGGACACATTCTATGAAACTTGAGCGCACCGGGTGCGAGGAATGCAGTGGCTGGTAGTGAGGCATATGTTGGAGACGGAAAATACAGACGTTAGTTGCCAATCGACTCTGGGAGTATTTCACCCATGTAGGGGTGAGTATATGTATGGTCATATACCAAAGAAGGGTGGACTATTGTTTCCTTGATTTTTGTTTTATCCCTAATGGAATTGAGATACCTTGGGGGTCTTGGGGTCCCTATTGAGTAAGGTTATACTCACCCCTACATGGGCTACACCCGCATCATGGTGTGTCTTGTGTAGATGACGAACAACGCTGACAGAGGATGAGACAACTTGGACTAGAGACTTCTAAGAGGTGAACCTTAGATGAGGTGTACCATAGAGACATCCATTTGAGATCTGTACCTACCCTTCAAGTACATTCCCTGGTGGGTGTTCACAGGATCTGATTTCAGTTTTACTTGTACTTCCTAGTTTTATTTCTACATTCATGATGGGCTTGTATTCCAGCCCCTTTACATACTATACTCACTATGTTTCCTATTTATATTACTTTTTCCTTTTATCCTGTTGTGTGATTGGATTTTTTGAGTTCTCAAGTTTAAAGGAAATTCCTTTACAGATTTTGGGATTTTCCTTTCTTGTGCTAGTCTCCAGCCCCTATACTAAGGAAGGAGCGCTTTGGGTAGTCACGACACGGGCCCTGGGGGACGGGTCATGACAAATTGGTATTACAATAGTTATTTTCTATATATGAACTTGGACTTTGATATTTTAATCACTAATAGTGTTATGTTTTATGAGTGTGGTTATCAGTATGGGGAATCCAATGTTGGTGCAGTGACTGACAAATCCAAACACCCGGACCTTGACTTCTGATTTCTAACATAGTGCATAAAAATATTAATTGCTTATGTGTTTTTGAATAGTTTTCATTATGATCAATTTGAGTCATCTCACCAGGTATAACACAATGATCTGGTGCACCTGTTCATTTCCAGGATGCCTCAACACAGACAACCAGGCATGGTTCTGGATAGAGTATGTGATTACAGCCCACCGAGAAATGAGGCTTTGGTACAGGGACCACTTATAGAAATTTTACCATCAGGTGGAGTACCAGCAGCACCACTACACATTGGGAAGTTGATTCCACCAGCCCTAGAAGCAGAGGGTGCACACTGCTTGAATGCATTGCACGAGTTCTAATGCCAGAGGCCACTAAGGTTCCGGGGTGAGATGAATCTACCAGAGGATAAGGACTAGCAGGAGGCCATGATTAGAGTTTTCTACTATTTGGGAAACCATCTGATCTCATGGTGATCCTTGCTTCCAGTGTTTTTCAGGCTGTAGTGGGCAGATGGTGTATCATGAAGATTTAGGTTCACGATGTGGTGAATCTCATCTGTGAGTACATAGAGGACCTTTTTAGGGTAGAGTTCATCTCAGCGACCATTCGATCAGTGCTTATACAAGAATTTATCCACTTATAGAAGGGTAGTGTGATCATGGATCAGTATTCATAGAGGTCAATCAACCTCTCGCGCTACACCGCTGACATGGTGCATGACCCTTTCTTCAGGGCCCAGACCATCAAAGAAGGGGATCAGTTGAGAGATTGGAGCTTTGATGATTTCTCTTAGCATCCAGACACAGGCGGGGGTGTTAGGGAGAGCACTCTTAGTGGATATCTTTCTTGATGAGTAGTTACCGGCAGCGAGACATACAACCGAATGACACATATCAGAGTCGTCAACAGCTGGCAGCAGACTGATGGCATAGAGGTCTAAGAGAACTAAACCTATATATGGACGACTGCAGGATACAAGGTCAGTGGTTTGGGGCTCTCGAGACATATCGGAACATGCGAGGAGTAATCCATTTTACTCATGTAGTGGGATGGGACACATGGCTCGCGACTACCTGACCCGCCATACAGACGACCAGTAGATGGTCGAAGGACCTCCTAGGGAGAGGCAATGATTCGATTGAGGAGGTCCATAGAAAAGAGGCGGATATGGTAGAGGATAATTCTGTGTAGTAGGTGGTGGGTGATGATTTGTGGTTCGAAAACCACCACCCCAAGGTGGTCCACCACTACCACAGAGAGCTGATGGACAAGGACAAGCTCAACATCAGGTAGGTGAGGCCTACGACCATGACACTCCAGAGATGATTTGACGTACAATCTATGTCTACTCCACCTTATCTGAAGTACTTATAGACACAGGTTCCATTCATTCTTTTATTTCCATATCCCTCATTCGGAGCTCAGAGATCCAGGTGGAGTGGTTTTCTCTATCAATACCTGTAGAGACTCCTACGAGAGTAGATTCAACGATTATAAATTGGTGACCACAATATCAGCTTACTCTAGGAGGCGAGAGCTTAAGCTGGGATCTCTTTGTAGCGGTGTCTAGGCCTTACAACGTCATATTGTGTATGGAATGGGTATCTACTGTACATGCTCATATCGACAGTTATAGGCACAAAGTTCGGTGTGTCCGCACGGACAGGACAAGGATTTCCTTTATTGGTGATAAAGGAACCTTTGAAGTGTATGATGGACTTACCCAGAATAGGGTGCAGTCGATCACATATTAGATGGCCAACATTAACCTCAGAGTGGTTGATGTTGAGAGTCCTAGATATCCTATAGTGGTGGAGCAGTACATTGATTTTTTCCCTAATGATGTTACGGGTCTATCTTTTTTTAGAGATGTGGACGTCTACGTCAACATGTACGTGGAGACGGCACCGATATCTACCCCAGTATATAGGATAGATCCCATGGATCTTCGAGAGATGTGGGTATAGTTGGAGGACTTTTAGGGAAAGGGGATCATTAGGCCAAGTGTTCCTCCTTGGGCAGCCCTAATTTTAGTCACCATGAAGGCATATGGAAGTTGGAGACTATGTAGAATATCGGGGCCTGAAATAGGTGTCTGTGAAGAAAAAGTACACATTTTCAAGGATTTATGATCTCTTTGACCAGATGGAAGGAGAATGGTGGTTATTTAAGATAGACATCTATGTAGGTTATCACCAGCACATGGTATGAGACGCGGATGTGCAAAAGATGGCTTTCAGATGTCAGTATGACCATTATGAGATCTTGGTTATGCCCTTCAGCATGACCAATTCCCCAGCTGTGTTCATGGGACTCGTGAATAGGATCTCCCAACTATACCGTGATCAATTTGTGGTAGTATTCATCGATGACATCTTGATATACTCAGTGATGGAGGAGGAGCATGCCTATCATCTGCAGATAGTTCTGGACACACTTCGAGAGCACCAGCTTTAATGTATGCTCTTGAAGTGGTAGTTATGGATCTGATAGGTTCACTTCTTGTGAAACATCATATTATAGGCTTGATTTATAGTGGATCCAGTGAATATTGAAGGTATAATTTCTTGGGAGACACCCAAGGGTGTGATGTAAGTGCAGAGTTTATTGGGCTTGGCCAGTTACTACCGGAGGTTTGTGCCAGACTTTTCCATAGTTGTGACACCCTTATCAGCATTGACTAAGAAGGGGAAACCATTCGTGTAGTCAGAGAGATTCTAGTGGAGTTTCTAATAGGTGAGGAAGAGACTAAAGAGTTCCCCGATACTGATTCTACCGGAGGAGGTCATTGGATACGTAGTTAACAGTGACACTTCAGGGACCAATATTGGATGTGTCTTGATACTATAGAAAGAGGTAATCACATGTGGTTCTCGATAGTTGAATCAACATGAGAAAAACTATGCTACCCATGACCTGGAGTTAGCAGGAGGGATCTTCTCCCTGAATATGTGGGAACATTACTTGAAGGATGAGATTTTTATAGTATAGTTTGATCACAAGAGTCCCAGGTATATCATCTCTCAGAAGGACTTGAACTTGAGAAAGTGACGTTGGCCTGAGATCCTACATGATTATGGCTTTGAGATAGTCTATACTCCTGGGAACAGAAACATAGTAGCAGGCGCACTCAGAAGGATATTTGGTATACAGTTTCATAGTGAGGTGATGGAGCAACTAGCATCATTGAAGATATACTACAAGGATCGAGATGGAGCAGCTTATCTTTAGTCTATGACAGTCACTCCACCACTCCTTCAGTGAGTCCGAAAGATATAGCATGGGGAAACCAATATCGAGGCTTGATGTTCTCATATATCCACAGGAAAATCACATGATGTATTTTCTAAAATTTGGTATTTTTTCATCCATTTTGGTGGTTGTACTATGGTACCATTGGTTCTTATATAGGAAATGTTGAGAGAGTTCCATACACCCCCTCTAGAGGTACATCTAGGTCTGGAAAATATGTACCAGGACCTTCGTCTTCAGTACTGGTGGATGGGAATGAAGAATGTAGTAGCATAGTTTGCCTCTCCGTTCCTCACTTATCAGTAAGGGAAGGCAGATCATCAGGTTCCATCAGGATTAGTTCTGCCACTAGAGGTGCCAGAGTTGAAGTGGGATGGAATCTCCATGTAATTTGTTACTGGACTTCCACGAAAATCCAAGTGACATGATTCCATCATGGTGATTGTAGACCGCCTCACCAAGTGGGCCAAGTTATTAACTATTAGAGAGAAAGGAATAGTAGAGGTCTTGGGACACCTCTATGTAAAGGATATTATGTGTCTTCATAGAGTGACAACTATGATTGTTTTTTATTGTGATTCATGTTTCACATCCTCCCAATGCAAGGGGTTGCAGGAGGCATTTGTGACATAGTTAAGGTTGAGCACCACCTTCCATCCCCAGACGGATGGTCAGATAGTTCAGACCATTCAGAACCTTGTAGACATGTTGTGTGCTTGAATCCAAGATTTCAGCTACAGCTGGGAGGATCTATTTCCATTGTTTGTGTTTTCGTACAACAACAACTATCATTGCACTGTCAGAATGGCACCATTTGAGGCGTTTTACGATCGACCATGAAGATCAACTCCATGATAGAATGTTCTAGGGGTGTCAGCACTCATGGGACCAGAGATGCTATGACCTACCAGAGAGAAGCTGCAGACCATCCAAGGGTGGATGAAGACTACACAGAGTAGGCAAAAGTACTATGCTGACAGGATATGGACACTCTTAATATTGATGATGGTGACCAAGTAATTCTACGGGTCTCACCTCTAGAATGTTTCCAATGATTTGGCAGGGGCGACAAGTTATCTATGAGATTCATCGAACCCTTTTAGGTCTTCAACAGAGTTGGTGAGGTGGCTTACTGCTTAACTGTTTCACCTCACTTGCACCGGGTGCACAACGTTTTCCATGTATTCCATCTGAGGAGATACATATATTATGCTCCACACATCATTGACAGGGGTGAGCTGGACATTGATGATGGGATGAAATTTTTGGAGGTTCGAGTGGAGATTGAGTATCGACAATAGCATGTCCTTAATAGTCAGTCGATACATTTGGTGCATGTTAGTTGGCACAATGGTAACCTCTATTAGAGAACATGGGAGCGGGAGGCTCATATTCGTGCTTAGTACCCCACTTGATTTCTTAGTTTCTGTTATGGATTTTGGGGATGTAATGCCCTGAGGTGGGGAGAATGTAAAGGCTCAAAATTTTCAATGTAATTTTATTTAATTATATAGTAATATAATGAGTCTATGAAATTTTAAGGTTCATGATGCTGAGGATCTGTGTGCCTAGAATGATTTCCTGAACTTTTTTTTGTTACATTTAGTAAACATGTGAGCGGCATTTGGTAACTTTTTAACCGGTGCTCGGAATTGAAATCTAAGGACATTGTTGAACTCAAAGCACCGATATTCTCTTAAAGAGTCCTTCACCTCAACCGTTGTAGGTCCTGGGTGGAAATTAGTTTTCAGACTTTTCATGGGAGAAAACAAAAAAAATCTTTATTTTATATTTCAAATTGAAACCTCTCAATTTAATTTAAAGGTGGGGAAAAACTGGTCTTGAAACCTCCCATTTAAATTTAGTGGTGGGGACCAACCGACCCTTGAACACCCTCTTCGATATGTGTTATCCCTTGGTATTCTCCCAATATATTTCACAAACTTAATCCGCCAACATTAATGCGGAAAAACTAATGTGCCTAATTTAATGGAATTTACTCAATTAATGTTGGTTCCTCACTTCATGTTAGGAATCGTTGGAAAAAGAGAGCATGTGAGGACATTTGGAGAAATATTCTCGAATTAATAACAACCCCTTGGATCTAGATCGTTGAGGTTGGAGCATGTTTCAGAAGCAAGTTGCGAGAGTGATGAATGTCATCTCCCCTTCATTGACTTCCTCTCATTCTTCACAACAACCCCAATGAACGTCAATGTAGGATATTTAATTTTTAATATGATTGAATTTATTTGATAATTCATCATATTCTGGATTCACAATCATGATGTTCAAAAAAACACGACCATCATCCCACACATATACCTTTCCCATTAATCATTTTTTCTTTACACGTTAATCATGTGTTATTCAATTAAAAATAATTAATGATGATGGAAACACAGTTTTTGGTTAAGCATGACATTTGGAAGCAGATCCATCGACCCGAGGATTGCGAACATGCGACCATCATAATTTTTGATCTTAGAACGAAGACATGATGGTTCGTTGAA
Source organism: Viscum album (assembly GCA_963277665.1). Taxonomy (NCBI): domain Eukaryota; kingdom Viridiplantae; phylum Streptophyta; class Magnoliopsida; order Santalales; family Viscaceae; genus Viscum; species Viscum album. The sequence goes on from OY728125.1 coordinate 1,615,503,175, forward strand.
GAAGGAAGAAGCCGACACATGGCCAGATACAAGGAAGGATGGGGGAACACGTTCGTGCTTCCGGTTGAGCAGGATGTCACGACCGGTCATCAGTGGCAGAGTAGGGTGGAGACCGACATCTGGACGGCCGCGCGGTAGAGCGGTGGCATGCGTCTACACTTCCAGAGCAGAAGGCCACGACAGAGGCTGGAGGGCGGCCGATAGTCGGCCGACTAAAGTGTAGTAGCGGTGCATGACCGTGTCACTGGGAAGGGGACCGACTGGCCATTGAGGATTGTCGGGACCAGCTTGGGCCATGCAGGTGACATTGTAGCACCTAAAGGTCTTTCCCTTTTCCATTCCAAACGGAAGGGGGGAAGATCCCCCTTCAGTGCCCACTCGGCAAGCCGCGGCACCCCTTCATGGGCCAAGTAGACCGGGACTGGTTGAGGTTGACCCGAACTGGGTCTGGTCAATCTGGGTCTACCCAACCGGGTCACACCGGACTCGGGCCCCTCTAGACCCCAATATGCCTTTGTGGCCATACCATGAGAAATGAGCTTATGTTTGACAAATTGTCTTCTGTACCAGAATCATGCGATCCAGACACTCCTTTTGAAATAATTCACTTTATTTTTGGATAACTTTAGTGTATAGATGGGTTGGATCAAACACCGAATTCAACCAGGCCCTCGGAGTGGAAACTATAATGACATGCAGACCAGGCATCTGATTGACGTGTCATCTGTTGCATTGGGTCCCTTATGACATGACAAACCATCAACATAATTTTCTATAGGACTTCGTAGTGGTAGAGCTATGACTGATATCTTGATGGAAATATTCTACAGAACTCGAGCGTACTGGGTGCGATGAATCCAGTGGATGGCAGTGAGGTGGAGGTTGGAGATATATAATACATAGGATAGTTACCTATCGACTCTGGGCACGTTGGATCTCATGTGTCTCATTGTGGGGGTTAGTACCTATCGATCTTGTGTGGATTATCCCTCAATGATTCGGTGTGGGTCAGCGCATACCGATCTGGTGTGGGTCAGATCTTATGTCGGTCGGTGCTCAGCGATCCTGTGTGTGTCAGCGCATATTGATCCTGTGTGGGTCAGATCTATTGTGGGTCAGCACTCAGGGATCCTGTGTGGTTTGGTGAATAAAAACCATGTTTCAGTCGGATCATCTGTGGGTCATTGTGGAGGGTTATTGCCTATCAATTGTGTTTGGGTCAAACTCTGTATAATCAGTAGCATTTCCTCTTGATAGAATTAGATGATCTAGCTTCACTACTAATCATTTGTACATCTATACTTCCCTTATAAATGTGTGAGCTGAGTATTATATCTTCATGGTGTAGCTATGTGGTACTATATCTTCATGGTGTTACCTGTGTGGTACTTCATCCTTCGTGGTGTTACATTTGTGGTTTTACTTCCTCCTTTATGAGATTACTATATCATGTTAACTTAGGTATATGTTTGAGCATATACCTAAGTAGGGTTGACAATAGTTTCCATGCTTGGTGGTTTATCCCTTGTGGAATTTAGAGAACTCAGGGGTCTCGGGGTCCCTCTTGAGTATTATTATACTCACCCCTACATGGGCTACGCCCACAAATTTTTGTGTCTTTTGAAGATGATGGATAGAGGTGACTAGGGGCGACGGTACCGGGACTGGAGACTGCTCATAGGTAGACTTTATACAAGTCAGACTATTGAGACGATCATTTGAGAGTTGTACCTACCTTTCAGGTAGGATCCTTGGCAGGTTTTCAGAGGATCTGATTTCAGTTTTAATTGTACATTCCAGTTTTTCTTGTACATTCTAGTTGGACATGTATTCCCTCTCCTTTACTTACTATACTCACTCTATTTACTATTTAGGTTTCAATCCACTTGTTTCCTACTATGTTCTTGGATTGTGTGAGTTCGCTGGTTTAAATGAAATGCCTTCCCAGATTAATGCTTGTTCCTTTCCGATGCTATTCCCCAGCCCATTGGCCTAAAGAGGGCATGTTTGGGGTATTCACGACATGGGCCCCAGGGGACGGGTCGCGACAGATTGTGTGTTCCATCCACAACCCCTGAGCACAAAAACATACTCCTAACACATATTTAGCTTCAGTAGTGGAATTCTATACCTAGTTATTTTTTATAAAAACCATGAAATGAATGAATCTCTTAAAAATGATATTTTCTGGAAGTACATTTCTATCCATTCTATAACCACAAAAGTCAATATCCCAAAATATTTAAAATTAAAAATCATTTCAAGGAGAATATAATAGTCCTCAATCCATGGTTCCCATCTAATAAAAAAAATTAATTGGAATAATTTTAAATTTTATTACATTTTATTTGATTGATGTCTGGCACAAAATAAAATATAAAACATTAATTTTATATGACTAGTTGTTTAGTATATCTGACTTCCTATCACGCTTCCAAAAATTATTTGATTAACTACTTGCCCAGTTTCATCAAACTCAAATGTATTTGAGGTAAAGATTGGGGTACTAGTATATTTATTGTATTCATATCCATCCTTTAAATTATGATCTTTGACAAAATTATGTTGAATATATTAGTAACTTTTGGATTTTGAAAATTTTTAAAACCAGGATAAAAAAATTAAAACCACCATAATACTCATTTCATACTCATATTTCCTAAGATTCAAAAATGAATCTATTAATTTTTGATTAGTTGGAAAGAATCACTACTTGAAATTGGATCTTTCCCAACACTTATATACACCCTTTCCCAACGGTTCTCCCAAACCGTTGGGAAAGCGGGGTCTTTCCCAATGGTTTGGGAGAACCGTTGGGAATGGGGCCTTAAAACACCCCTTTCCCAATGGTTTGGGAGAACCGTTGGGAAAGGGGCCTCAAAACACCCCTTTCCCAACGGTTTGGGAGAACCGTTGGGAAAGGGGCCTCAAAACACCCATTTCCCAACGGTTTGGGAGAACCGTTTGGAAAGACCCCCCCCCCCTTCCCAAAGGTTTGGGAGAACCGTTGGGAAAACTCAGCCCAAAATCCAGCATTCGCCCCTGGAAATTATCACCTATCCCAACGGTTTAGAAAACCGTTGGGATAGATTCTATGATTTCATCCAGGTCTACTACCCGAGAACATTATATAAATAAAAAATTTAAATAATTATGATAATACATATATATATTTATGAAGTTATGTTTATAAAAGTTATGTTAGGTTAGTGGTTAAGGCGTTTAATTATAAACGGGGGGTTGCGGGATCAAATCCCACCACATGTATTTTTTGAAATACATATACCAACAGTTTTATAACCATTGAAATAGATTTTCATATTACATATACCAACGGTTTTGAAAACCGTTGGGATAGGTCTATACCAACAGTTTTGGGAAAACCGTTGGTATAGACCTATCCCAACGGCTTACTTCGCAACGGTTCTCCAAACCGTTGGTATAGGCTATACCAACGGTTTGGAGGCCTATACCAACGGTTACAAACCGTTGGTATAGGTTAGTATTCTACTAGTGAATATAATTTCATCAATATAAATTTGGATATTCATAATGTTTTTGTTAACATTCTTTATAAAATGTCTTGAATTTATAGTTCCCTTAATAATTTTTTTAACAAAAATCATATCAGTAAATCATACAATACTTTTAGGGATTATTTAAGGCCATATAAATTTTTGGTATGTTTCTAAACATATTCGGGATGTTTTTTATCTTTAAAACTATGTGTTTGTTTAATAAATATTTCATACACAACATATCGATTTGGTAAATCAATCTTTACATCCATTTTAATAAGAATGAAATTAACTAATCATGTAAAGGAAAATTGAATATGAATAGATTCATTTATATATAATTGATTATAGGATTATTCATAAATTATTATCTTTTTTTGATTATAACTATTAGAAAAATTCTTTCAAGTACTATAATGATTATTCCATTTTCATCACATTTGTTTCTGAAAACCGATTTTAATCCAATGACTGAAGATTAATTAGGTTTTTTGACCAAGGTCTTGGAATTCTTCCTTTAAAATTCATTTAGTCTTTAATAGCAAAAATCCAATACTCATCTCTTAACCAATGATATTGTGACTATGATGGTTCGTAAGAAACAAATGATGTGGGTTTTGTAAAATATGTTCATCTACATAAGGTAGAATGTATTTAAGAGTGAATACATCCGAAAAAATTTCTTGAGTATATTCCTTATTATAAGAGTATTCTATCCCATATTGAAAATCACTTTGGAAAACACATACATGGATGTTACATTGGGGTGTTTAAGAACAAAATGGTTGATTTCAACAAATTGTACATGCAATATATCCTCAATTAATAAGAATTTCTATTATGAACTCTATATTCCTTAGAATTAGTGGAGTAGCCTAGCAATATACCATCATTGGATTTCTGTGTGAATTTGTTTAAATTATCTATTGTAAATAAGAAGAATATATTTCATCCAAATACTCTGATTTGTGAATCTTTTGGACTTTTTCCTATCCATAACTCATATGGTGTTTTATTAATACTAGGATTAATTAAAACTCGATTTATAGTTTAGCAAGTAGTAGTAACAGCTTCAGAACAATATTGTCAAGAAATTGTTTAATCACTCAACATTGTTCTTGTTATTTCAGGTTGAATACTACATATTCTTTCAACAACACCATTTTGATGAGGTCTTCTGGGAAATGAAATGTTATGAGTAATGAATTTCTTACTACCAAATGTTTCAAAATCATAATTTAGAAATTATCCAACATCATCACTATGAATAGTTGTCACGTGAAGGTTTGTATTAGTTTTATCCATATCTACAAAAAATTTGAAAATACAAAAGGAATCATATTTCATTCATCAAAAAAGCTCTTGAATATCTATTGTAATCACCATCTAAAACACATACATTGTATTTTCCACAAATACATTCTATTTGTGTGAGACCAAATAAATCCATGTGCACAAACTATAGAAAATTAGTAGTTGATACTTCAATATTAGATTCAAAAAAAGAATTATGTTGATTTTTATATTTTCAAGGGTTATAGACAATTGAATAGTAATATATATATTTAGGCAGAAACTTTTCAAGTCTTTTTTTAGTTATTTGGAAAAATATTTTAAGGTTACTTTTTGTTAACCTTCTATACCATAACCATGTATGATCATACATTACATTGAGACAATGTATGTCTTGTATCATATGGTCTTCTATGTTTTTTGTGTGAAAATTGTCATGAAAATGGGTAGAAATAATTAATTCATTCTGTGAATTGTCTACTAAACATTTATAGATTTTAAAATTCACATACTAAAATTCATCACATAATTAACTTGTTCTTATAAGGTTGTATTTAATACCATTAACAGATAAAACATTTGAAATTAGTGCTTTTCCATGATGGAAAATGTTACTTATTCAGACAACCGTTCTTTGAGAATTGTCTCCAAAAGTAAAACATCCAACATTCATTTTGACAATTATTTCAAAAAATTATTTTATACTTGTCATGTTCTAGGAACAACCACTATCCATGTACCATGTATTATTTTTATTTGTACTTCCATTTTTTCCTAAAAACAAAACAATTAGACATTCAGAACCCAAACCTTCTTGGGTCCAGAAATGTTTGAAAACACTAATATAGGAATCAACATTTGTTTATGAAAAATTATTCTTTGTGAAATCCTGAGGACTGAATTTTTCTTAATGAATAATTTTTTTCTAGCGACCACCACTTTGACATTTAGAAAAAAAAAATATAGACTTTAATGATGAAACAAATTGTTACTAACAATAGGTTTTTATGTGTATACCCCATTCTAGTACTATTTCCATGAGGATGATGTTCTTTAAAACATTTATCAAACCCTTCCTTAGCATATGTAATGTTTGATAAATCAGACATTAAAAAAGATATTTCTGATTTTGGTTTTACAAATAAACCCTTACCCTCTTGAATAATAGTTTTTTAATCTTTTTAGGATTAATTTTTATTAAAAATATTTTTCTTAATTCTTTTGTACGTTTATCATTCTTAGAATTTTATTTTTCATGTTTTTTAGAAAAAACAATTTCAAAATATTTCTTTAAATGTTATTTTGTATGGTCTGATAATTATTTTTTCAAAACATTTTATATAGTATATTATTTCACACGTTTCATTGCGACTTTAAATTTTTCATTTCCAAGAAATTTAACAAATCGAGATACTTCATCCTATAATGGTAATGTATTATTCTCTGTTGAGGAAGATTATTCATTATAGGATTTAGAATTTATATCACCGAGATACATCATCATATAATGGTAAAGTATTATCCTCTGTTGAGGAATATTATTCATTATAGGATTTAGAATTAATATCATCGGGATTATTTTAATTCAAAACTATATTTTTTATATAATTAGAAGTGTGTACCTTATCAATAATATATTGATTTTAAAAGTTATTCGGGTATAGAGACCGATATTCCTATGTTGGGATTAATTAATTCTTGAAGAATCATCAGAAGAATCACTTCCACTATCACACTATTATTTATTTGATTTAAATAAATTCAATACTTTTAAAATGTAATTAATTTTGTTATTTCTCTAATAATTTCATTCTTTTTTGTATTTCCCTTTGAGATTTAGACAATCTAATCTTATATGTTTAGATTTATTAGTTTCATAACATGAAACTTTTAAATAATTATTTTGTTTATTGTTTATCATGTAATGATACAAAAAAATTCTTTTCTCCAATTATATTATTCCTCATTTGGGAAAAATTAACTAAGTCATACTCAGAATATTCTGAATCACATGAATTGGATTGTAATATATAATTTTTCTTTATTTTCATAACATACTTTTTTGGAGATTGAGAATTTATTAGATTTTAAGTAGAAGTAAAACCAACCCCATTATACTTTTTCTTTGTATTATCTACATCTATTTTCATCCAACCCTCATACTGTAAATTTTTTGCAAATAAATCATAATGTTTAGTATTCATAGTCTTCTATGATTTATCAACTAATGTTCTCCCTGATTACCATTTATTAGGAAAGATACCAATAATATTTTCCACAATAATTTCATCCTCTTATCCTTTTTATCCCATAGATTTTAAAATATTAATAACTTTCAATGTCCTTTCTATTACATTAAAAATAGGTTCACTATTGTGAAATTCAAATGATTGATAATTAGATCATGTCATTACTTTTCTAGTGTCAAAAATATTAAATTGTCTAAAATTAGTTATCTATAACTTCTTCCAAATACTATTGGAAACATAACAATAAGAAATATTACATTACATATTTCTTTTTATATAAGAAAATAAGTTATTCCTTACCTGGTAATTAAATTGATACGCTTACTTCTCCAGATATGAAAATGTAGTTACTTCATGATCATGAATTTTGTAACCACCGGTTACAATTAAAAAATATTCAACTCAAATATTTATAAAGAATAAATATATTTTATCCTACCTATATTCATAATCATCTTCATCAAAAATAGGTGGTCAATTTGGATTGTGTTTATCTATTTATCCAACATTTATTCCTACCATATTTTAAAAAAATCATTTCCACAATACAAATTAGTGTAGAAAATATTTTTAAACAGAAAAAATTAAACAAAAATTAACAAATCACAAAATTATAAAGAGAATAAAAAATTGTTCATGTATATAAGTAGTGGAAACCTACTCTGATTTCAAGTGTTGGATTGAAATTCATATGTACATAAAGAAATAAAAGAAGGTAAATTATAAGTTTAATAAATTTTTAAAAAAATTAAAATAATATACTTTAAAATAGTTTAAACAAATCGAACTAATAATACGTATTAGATATTTCAAACATAAGTCAGAAAAGACCATAGGAATGATTATAAAGGTATTATAATCCAGTGGATTCATATATTATTATAATGTTATAGATCCCCATAAAAGGATTATAACTCAGTGCCTATAGAATCATAATTAGATTATGTGAAGTAAACATAATAAAATAAAAACAATCTTTGATTATTAAAAATGTATCATAATCAATTCAATTAAAATTAATATATTGATGAATCCAATTTCTATTACATGATAAACAAGTAAATGAATATTAAATTCTATTAACTTAAAGAGATGGGTACCCAATAACCTATGATAAAGGTCCCTATATTTATAGCTTCATGAAACCAATCTTACCATGACCAGGGTGTTACATTAACTTGGAAATTGGGATCACCCACTCTTTATATCCTTGTAAATCCTTGATCAGCCAAAGATTTTCACAACTCATTATTTTTATCCCTACAAGCCCTCAATCAAGATATTGATTGCATAATCTTCCCTCTTGGCCTGAAAATACCTTTATTATAATCACAACCATTGAAGTCACATAAAAGACAATCTCTACAATTATATGAACCAGGATCATGTAGTTCACCTACGTAAACATCAGTGCTCTCACAAATAGTAAAAAATTCAATAGAGCGCTTGTACAGTGTTATCAATTGTGTATCTCAGCATATCAAAATGATCAAATGGCCTGGAAGTTATATGTATTCCTCACAATGGTCCTCCTGATCTATAATGGTTAGATTTTCATCAATATTTTCATGAGGACATATACACTAGGCACATCAATAGTCATGGGATAAATTAATGTATGACATCCTTTTTAATTTATATGATTTTCATTCATTATGATCATGTTTTGTAGATATGATAATAAATTGAAAAGAGTTTGGTAATTATTGTTATTAGTGTCCATATGATTTATATTGATATCATTTTTATCTAATTTGGAACATCTTGTTAGTAAAAAATACTAGATTTATTGATTATTAATAACTTTTCACATGATTTGTATGATATAAATTTTATCCTAGCTCGGTATGATAATCATGGAAAGTTTTCTTAACTATAATTTATATGAGTGTTATATTTATCGTATCCATACCCATTACAAATGTTATAATGATAAAAAATAAATTTATTTTCATAAATACAATAACATACTTAAAGTAATGTAAAAAAGTAATATGTTTTAAATACAAATAATGTTTAAAATAATTTTGATGCTAAAGAATAAGAGATTAAACATTAAAAAATGTATTTCTGATTTTAATAACAAAAAAATAAAAAATTATCAAAGAGAATTTTGACTCAAATGGAACCCTATTCATAGTTTGGAATAGAATTTATTTTTCTCTAGTTAATTATTTTTCATTTAATAACAGTCCTCACCATAGAGTGAATAAAATATTCTAAAAAATAAATATGATTTATAATAGACCTTGGAACCATTTTAGTGTTCTAATATTTGATAATTTCACTTATATATGTGATTTTATATCTCTTCCATATTAAAATAATGTCATTACATTTTCCATATTCTCATAAACACTACAGTATGGATGTGACATATACTTCATTGATCTCTTAATGGTTTACATAATGTTTTTCCATTTTTTTATTTCTTATAAAATCACAAAAATATATATTATGTATTTACTAGGACATATTATATGTCATAGTGTGTTATTTTCCTTTTCTAAAATATTTTATAAGCCTCATAAATTATATTATATATTCTCCAATCCATATTAAATATATTATTGTAATACTTTCTATTTATATTTCTTCACCACATCAAACATTATATTTTTTTGGAATGAAAAACATTTAGGTATGGTATTTTTCATTTATAATATTTTCAATATTCTGTGGAAAATAAACTATACATTAACTACAATTCATCACATATTAAAAAATATCATTCATACATTATTAAATATTTTATATATTATTTTATTAATTAATAAGGATAATAAATGAAATTTAACTATTTTAATTTTTTATAACATTTCCTTCATAAAATCCTTCTAACATAAACACTTTTTTGTAGGTAATCTCCAATAACTCTAAAACCTCTAAAAAAACTAATATCATATTTAAAATTATCATTATGTTAATAAATCTTTCTAAAATAATTTTCAAATACATAAATAATATACGTAATCATAATAATTTTCATATAACTCTGACATCAATAATAGTACCATCTTAGAAAATATCTATTATCACTCCATTATCTTAGAAATATTCATTATTTATGCCAAAAACTATTACACTTATCATTCCTAGGATGGTTTCTCACTCTTCCTACTGGCCATTGTTCTTTTATAATAATAGCTCTTCAAGATTTTTAGTTCCCTATTTTTCCACATTATCATGAAAATGGTGATTAAATTTCTTTAATAATGAATTGATATATTCCCTTGAATATCATCAAAATAATCTCTTCATTATTATAATGTTAATATTTCTTATAAATAAGTAAAACATCAATCTCTATTGGAAACTATATTATGGATATTTCTAATCATATCTAATCAAAAAAATATTAGATATAAGTGATCCATATGAATTCTAATATTCATGTCATACATGAAAACATCATCATTCAATGGGAACTCCATTTATCATCAAAGGAATATTTACATACATATTGGAAAAAACGAGATCATAAAAAATCCATTGGGGTAATTACATTAAAAAATAGTTCCCCATTAATCCAAAATCCATAAAACTAGTTTACAATAAATTTAAAACCATGTAATAATAAAACCATCATCTTCAAAAAATCAATCCTCGTGATTTCAAACAAAAATAATAATGATATCTATTAAAATTTTTAATTTATATCAATAATCCATACAAACCATCATTTTATCAAAATAATTTAACAAAAATTATTTGGTAAATATCATATAATTATATTAATCATATATAATTGAATCATAATAATCCATCGAATGGATAAAATCAACAAACTGTACATGATTTCATTTGAATTATACACAATCCTTGAATATGAGGACCATAATGTGTCAAAACACCAGGAAATATTATATATATCAAGAATAAATGATAAACCATAATGAAGATAAATAATAATTTAATATATTTTTAAATGGAAGTTTCATATTTTTTAGAACCGTGTGATGAATTAGAACCACCATTGTGTTGGTCTTTTTTTCAGATAAAATGGTCTCCAATGAGAGGCACCACTCATATACCAGTTGGGATTGGCCAGTGTAACTTAATTACAAAATAAAATTGAATAAAAATATCATTGGATGAAATCTAGAGTGTATATAAAACATTATTCCATTTGGAATGACCCCATACCAACAATATAACTATCATACTAAAACATTTTCAGAGAGAAATATTAGAATATGTGAATAAAGTTATTAGGATAGATTATCATACAATTTTATGATGTTCATGAAAATTAAACACATCAGAGATTAAAAATGAACACTTTATTAACATTTTATCTACCATTTCATCATCCTATAACTATGTAGAAATTTTGAAAAAATAAGTATAGATAAATATAAAGATATGCCAAGGAGTAAAACATGTCATGATAAACCACTATTTATAAAACATAATTCAATATTCCTTACCATAAATTAAAAATATATAACTATTTCTCAAGAAATTCTAAAATCACCCATTATTATTCATCCAATATAGCCTTTCTCCATCAAAAATAATGTCAATTTCAATAATTTAATATTTCAACAATATTTATAACTAATTTAATTATGTTAACATATTAATAATGTGTCATTATCTAGTAATATCAATAACTGTTAAATCCTTATTGAACTCACACATATTTAAATTCATCAAAATGTTTTATACAAGAAAATATCTATGGTCTCCATTAAATTAAATATCACTCATTTAATGCACATGACCACCATTTAATATCAATGAAAATCATAAAAATTTAAAACCCCATCTTAAATATCTATTTGATATAAATAGAATCATCCTTCAAAAATTTACAAATATCTCCCATATTTTTATATATATTACAACAAAACAAATATGGTTGTAAATATAATTCCACAAAACTAATACCCCACTATAAAAAATGTGTATCTTATAGAATTACTCATGTCGTGATAAGTAATTTAAAATTGAATGCATTCCACAAAATACATCATAATTAAATATCTCATTAATATTTAGGATAATTTTTTATAGGTAAATATAATTAATTAACAAACATGAATTTATCTTGAGATTAATTAATTAAAATTAAAATTGTATATGGTGCATTAGATTATGAAATATTTGTAGTTTATTTATTTTTCACCACCTTCATTGTTTTTTAGAATATCCCATATAAATTATATGTTTATTTATTATACATTTTTTATGTTTCTACATAATTTAATGGGGATGAATAAAAAATAATCCAAACACCAATATTAAAAAAATGATTTTCATAAAAAAAATCATCATACAATTATATCATTAATGATATGTTAATAAACAATTTTTAATGGTAAAAGTTGATATATAAGAAAATTTTAATTAAATTATATATAAATGTTTAAGTAAAAACAATTTAATACAAATTACATGTAAACATGATGAAATATCAAAATAGATATAGAATGGGGACCCTCAAAACCATTTCCTTTCAATTAGGTTGATAATCTCTATATTCTCCCTTTCCCCCTATTTTATCTATTTATTTTCCTTCCCTTATATTTCATTATTTAATTTTCTCATATTTATATTCTCAAGATATATATATATCATTTTATACAAGGGTTTAACTCATAGAAACCTAAAATATTTAAAATAAATGCATAATTTAAACTTCTTACTATTTTTATCCCTCTCTTCAAAGCATATACTCTTTTAATTTTTTAATGTTACATTTCAATATCCAATACACTTTTTCATCTTCCTCTTTTGGTTACCTAAAATTTAATTCATTTTCATGTGATTTATAAAGTAATTTTGAAGTATATTCTATTCTCATAGGATTATTTTTTACATGATGCATGTTTCATTTTAATGTAGTGCACCTATTTTTTAACACATTTTCAATAGATGGGTTAACTAAGAATAGTACAATATCTTAATTATGTGGTTAAATAATTTTATATTAAGATATTATTATTTCCATACCTGATGTAGTTATGTTTATCTATAACATTATGGATGTAATATAAGTTCTTTATCATTGTTTATTATGTTATAATTTATAGGATGTGAGCCCTGTCTCGTGATTATTTGTTATTCTGAATGTCTCATATTTAGATTCTATATCATATCATTCTTATGATAATGTTTTAATTATTATGATTCTAAATTGACTACATTTCTCTCCCTTTTACACATATTTATTTCTTTATACTTTTCATTACTATTATTGTCTCTATGGACTTTCACTCACCAAATCCTTAGTTCATATCCTTTGTTATCACACTCATTAAGAAGGCTATAAAAAACACATAAGCATACTATGATAATAGGATTAGATAAATTCTAACATCTTATGTATATTAATTTTGTACGAACAAAATTGATCAAGACTCTAAAACAATAAATTTTTATGGAATTTAATGATATTTTAATTTTTCTTATAAACTGATGTAATAAATTTATATGAATATTATGGATCATAGAAGACAGAATCATATAATGGTGTAGTTAATTTGGTAATTAGTTTAGTTAATGTAAACCTAGGATGAAATTATATATATTATATGCTTAAACCATCACATTGATTTTCCTAAATGAAAAGGTTATTTATTCATGATTTACTTATTTAATTATTATTTTCAAAAAATATTATTTTAGAAAATGGAGGGAGCACTAAAAAGTAAATAATCTAAATTTTGATATATAAAATGAAATAATTTCCTAAAATACTTGAAAATTATAATGGGAAACATGATTTAGAAATACACAGTGGTACTTAAGCCCTAGTACAATTGAGTGATCAGTGACTTAAACCATGTAGAACATCTAACTTCACCCAATAAAGATAATTTTCCCAGAGAATATTTGTTTTTAAAATAACCAACATTATTTAGAGAATATTTTGATTCAATGACTCCAAAAGAATTTGATGACACCATAAAATAGTATTTTTAATAAATTATTTTTCTAAATAAGATAAAATTATTCAACTCATATATCATATTCAAATATAACCCAAACAATGGTGGGTATTAATAAAAAATAATGTCTGAAAAGTATTAATTTCAGTAAATAAATATGTAATACATTAATAAAAAAATTAAAAATAATTTTCTTTACACCCTTCATACATAATACCTTGGATGTTTAGGAATTCATTTAGTTTTATTCGAAACTATTATATCAAAATACAGATATTATTTATTATCATAAAACACATATTTGAAAAACTATACCAATTAAATAATTTTAGATAAAAAATATATATATTACTAGAAATCCAACATGGTAAAAGTGTTTTGAATATAATTTCATGGGTAAAGAGATAAGAAATAAAATTAGAGCTTTATTTTGGGGAATCAAATCATAAAATAAAATGAGTAAAAATGATCCAACTAGAAACATTTCAAAGAAGTGGTAAAATGATCTTGGGGATCAACTATAACGGATATGGGTAATTCTTCATCTATGAAAATAGAGGGCATATAAAATTGGATTTTCAAATGGAATTGATGATTCGACTCAATATAATGTTGGAAAATATGGATACACCCAATGTTCTATATGTGGATCAATTTTTTATCAATATAGAGTGTGGGTAGAATGAAAAATAGTGAATAAAATTGATGTTATTTGAGGAAAATTAATGTTAAATAAACCCAATATAAAAAACCACATTAATTTATAGTATATATACATTGAAATTTAATTAATACGAAATCTTGTGTTTCATGTAACATTGATCTTAAAAAAACCACGACATTCTATTAGCTTTTTTTAAATGAAAGTATATTCTAGTCATTCAATTAGTGGTAATGGATATTATTAACTAAATTATGAAATTAATATAATATATATTTAATAAATTGTTTTTATATTCATCCAAATTATTTTATAGGCATAATATAAGAATTAATCTCATTAAAGATATTAAAATTATATATTTTCTAAATGGTGTTTTACCACCTTTTGTTGGTGAATTTATTTTAAATACGAGTTTTTACACATTTATGAAAATAATATTTTTTTTAGAAATAGGTATATCAAAATATATATTGGATAATTGTTTTGATTTTGTGGATAAGTTTCATGTTTTTATGAATAGTGCTGAAATATTTCATTTTAATTCAAAATAAATTTTTGATTTAGATAATTTGTACTGTTAAATTATATTTTTAACTAGGTTAAATATATATTTTGATCTATTTATTATCAGTTAACTTAATTAGAATACTTTGAATCAATTTGAAATTGAATTTAAATATAAAAACTATTCAATCTTTTCAACATTTTCACTTTAAAAACTCATTTTCCTATTCATTCAATGAGATTAATTTTTAACTAATTTTATTCAATTTTTTATTTCAAATTTGGATAAATGGATTCAATAATTCAAATTAGAGGTTAAAAACTATATAATTTGAACAAAATATAAATGGTAAACATTGGTAGTTTTTCTTACTATGGTTAAGGGTAAATTTTGTAATTAATGGGAACCATAATGTTAATAAATTAATCTAAAACTTGTATTAATTTTATTGGATGATTTAATTTAGAAAAAAATTCCATGGTATGATTTTTTGATCTCTTCTATTTACTTTAATGACTTTAATCCATTTATAGTATTTTATTAAAAAAATCAATTTTGTCCAACATTTGTTTTTAACAATTTAAGTATTTACATATGGGATACTATATGTGATATATTAGACTATAATTATTAATTGGAAATATAAAATATTCATATTCATCGTGATATGATATTTTTAATTTTTATAGAATAAATATTATAATTAAAAACTTGGAAAGTGATGCTGCAACAATTGTTTAATTATTTGGCTTATCAAATAAATGTTATAAAAATATCCAAATAAATATAATTTTATATAATGGATGTATTCCTGGATTTTTATATATGTCATATACATATTAAGAATGTGTTAAATGTTTTGTTTCTAATTTATATTGTGAATTTTTAATTTTAAAAAATTCATGAATTGAAATGTTCCAAAATTGATAATAATGATATTTAAAAATAAATAATATTTTACTAAAAAATGTTATATTCATAGAAATTTAAAATTAATCAAAAGTATTGGTATAATATTTATATTTCATTAAATACTCCTTTTGAGTTCTTTTCACATTATATAGTGACAATATTAAACCTTAATGAGGAAAAAACCAAGTAGTCATAGTGAGAGTTGAAGGGTTTAACTAAGGGTTAAAGCTAAAAGATAAGTGTAACAGTGTAACATAAACATTTCTAAAAATTATTGCAAGAAATAATATCTCCCCGTCATAATATTATATTTTAAATAACATTATATTGATCTATTTTTTAATGAAAATTAATTTGTATAAATTTAATATTTTGATTGGTTCTAAAAGTTCCTTTCACCTGAATTATTAAACGGATACTCATCCACACTCCCTCACACTAATTTCAACCATATATATCAACCATTACATTAATATTAAACCAAATTAGATTCCTTTAATTAATCCTTTAAGTCATTCTTTATGAATAAATCAAACCAAATAATCCATTTTGTGAAAATCAGAAGGAGATACCCAAAAAAGAGGTAGCATTCATCAATGAATGCTTTTTTTATTTCTTCCTTATACACAATCAATTTTTGTCATGTTTATATAATAAAAATAATATCATAAATATTCTTATATATTGTTATTTTATGTGGTATAACAAAACTGACACTCACATCTTTCAAATGGGATATGCAATCATCGGTCATATGTACGGAAGACTGTCGCCTTACGAACAAATGTTAATATTTCTTCTATTTTCACCTTTTAGGATTGTAAATAATGATTGAATATCAATTTTATATGAAATATATGACATGTAGGATTTAAGTTTTTTTATTTTGTTATTATATAACACATACCTTCATGATTTTAATTTTTTATAAATATGATAACTTCATTTGGGGACGATTAGACTACCGAATACTCAAACTGATGTGGTTCATTGATAATTTACATGGGTTGTATTAATGATGGGTTTATTAAAAACATATTATATATATCACATGATAATTACACTAGAATTATATTAAATATTTATTTCCTTTAACATGATAAGAAAGTAGAAATTACGTTCATACGTACATATGACCGACTGTCTCCATGAATGGTGTATTTCATTTTTTACTTCACTATTTTATAAACAATAATAATTAATTATATATGAATATATATGATATTTTATACAATGATATAATTCTGGATATGATTAAACAATAATATAGGTAAGATTACTAAAAACATAAAAAAATCAAAACCCATGCGAAAAAAAATCGGTTAATACCTAAAATGTAACTTTATCATGAAATTATAAATAAACATGTAATATAAGGTCATAACTAAATCATATATACTATTATGAAAATTAATATGTTTCTGTGATATATTTATAATAATCCTATATTTATTATACATGTGGTTTTAATAGGTACGATGAGAGTAAAGACAAAAGGTACGGGTTTGTTTCACAATCTCATCATTATTCGGGATTGTTTTTATTTAAGTATCTACTAGGGAATATTTCTCATCCATGTTCTTTTTTAAAAAAATTTTTTTGAAAATTGGTTTTCAAATTCATCACTATTTTTTAAGGTTATTTTTATCCCCTTTTTACTTTTTACAAAATTCATTGAATGGAATCATCTAATTTTTTTACAAAATAAGTTACATTATTACTTTTCTTATAAAATTAAAAAGAATGTTTTTACCTTATAGGGAATGAACAGAATTTAGAACTATCTTGAATCCTTATTGTTTTTATATATAGTTTATAATATTTTTAAGGTTCTTTTCCGAGAAAATATCCTCTTTTATGAATGTGATACCCATTAAAAAAATGATAAAATAAATTGTAAGTGATTGTCATCTCAATTTTGAAATTTAAGTGCCACTTTCACCACTTATTTATTTTCTATGGAATATCTACTAACAAATTATATAATATATCATGAATCCTTTTATATTCATGGTATTCAAATGTATGAAATTTTTATGGGACACTTTGATTTTAAAATATGTCTTAAAATAAATTATTTGATATATGAGGAATGCATTGGAAATGCACTATGTGGGTTGAGACCATTTAATGAAAGACCCTCAATGCATCAGTAGTCTCACGAGATGAAATAGTTGAAAAAATAAAAGTATTTTATAGGTTATTGGGAATAAATCTTGATGGTAATGGTATCATGTTCCTAATAAACATGACATCCAATAATTAATCATTTCCTTTTTAGTCAATCCGGTACATTTTTTTAATGCATGAGAGTTTTTATTTGACCTATCTATGGATGATTTTCATTCTCTGTTTATTGATTAAATGCAATTTGATTTATTCATTTTCAATTCTATATTTTTTCTACCTTATCAAGGTATTTAGGTGACATGTATTCTAGATTATTTACCCTTCTATGAATATTTTCCTCATTGATTCATAAGTTCTTCTATTGTACTTACCCATATTGAGAATTTATGCTCAACCTTTTATTTATATTATTTCTCATAGGTTATGAAGATGAAATGTTTTGTTGATTTCATGGACACACATTTTATTTCTTTATCATGTTTTTTAATTATCAATATAATAATGTTTCCATTTTTGTAATCTGGTTATCCCAAAAAATTAAATTGATCAGTTATTTGAGATGTGATTTACATGTATCATTGCCAATAAAATAATGTAATGTACCATATCAGGGATTAAAATGGTTGGTTATATACAGTTTTGATTTGATGATGTTTAGCAGCACCATTGGGAACAAGATTTAGGAAAACATAGATTAGGTAAAATAACCCAATGGTAGACTTTCAAGCTAAGTATGAAATAACATCCTGATGTTTCAATTTGATAAAAATTAAGCAGTTATCTTAGAAATGAATCAATATTTTGATAATAAAAGTTGATGTGGTTCTGGAATATATGTACTTAAAGGTGAAAACATTGAAAAGGTTCATCAGGAATGATGTGATCGTAAGATGGTATATGATAGTGGGCCCAGTTTCCCTCCTAGTTTGACACTACTGGAAAATGTGCATCTGATAATTCACATTTTATATATAAAACATTATAAAGGATGTGATTATATTGTGAAACTAAATAAATTTTTTTAGAAAAATGTTGTTTTGGATGGAAAATAATTACTTGTGATAATCTGAAAATTATTATGAACATTTTTCACTATGATTATTGATACTCACACTATGCTTTCATATTTTAGTCAATGGTTAGATCTAAAAGGATTCATGATAACTTTGAATAAGATGGAAAATATTGTGGTGATGGGAAACTAATTTGTATTTTTATTTCAGTAAAAGATATTATATTCTTGCCTACTCAAGTTTCCATAAATACGATTAAAAACATATACCTTAACAAACTCTCAAACACACAACCGTAAATTAGTATGATGTATTTTATGTGATTTAGTGGTAGAGACCATGTAGAAAAATAGGCTTGATTTCTTTCATACAAGAAATTTAGATAAAATTAACTAAGAAAGTGACTTAATTGAATTGAGAAATGGGTTCCATATGGAATAGAAAGATATAAAAAGAATAATTTATAAGTAAAAAATGTAGATTAATTTGAAATTAATTACAAATCAACCTAATAATATATTTGTATATCATTTCATTAAATGTGGGGAACTTGGGAACAACCTGAGTCAATTACCAATTCTATAAGGTAGAATCTAGATGATAGAATGATCTATGTAGAATTAATGGAATGATGTATTTATGTATTGTGGTTGTATTTAAAACCTCAATTAAAAGAATATTTAGTTATTATACTTATAAAAAAGATTTATATCATTTTAATTTTAGATGTATCATTAATATGGTTTTTGAAAAATTAAAAACTATAGTCTGAGTGACAACCTATCATGTCCAAAAAAGGCCACAATATTTTATCCCATAACCTATGGGTGGAAAATATGAAGCACTTACCAATAGCCTACATGAAGACCTGGTAAGCATGAAATTTTATATTTACTAAATCTAATGGATAAAGTTTATATTTATTTAAGGGAATTTTTTTATCAAATATATAACCAAGGTAATAGAAAATGATATGGAGATTATGTGATTAATGATATTTTAGAACATGTTCTATATTTTGGAAATCTTAAAAGAATAAGGAATATATAATATTTTGTGGGAAAAAACTTGGTTTTGTTTTAGAGTAAAATATTTTTTTATTAGGTAATTAAGGTGATGTATATTATTAATTTAAATATTTATAATTTCTTGGAGATTATGTGATTTGAAAATTAAATTTTTGGTATGCGAAATTATGAGTGATTTTTTTTATTTGGAAGACTATTTAATCAAACCCTTTATATTTTTTGGGTCTTAGCCATAGCCAATATTATTTTTTAGGAAGTATTATTATTTTATGAATGATATATACTTAAAATATAATATTACAATTTAATTTAATGATTATTGTTGTTTTTCTCATATATTGCATTATTTTTTTGGGGTAATTAACTTAACTTATCATCACAATTTTTTTAGTTAATGTATAAAGATCCTAGGAAGATATAGTTATATATTTTTGGATATTGTAATCCATATAAATTTATTTGAATTCTTCGTGAACAAAATATTCATCTTAAATACCATTTTTTGGAGAATAGGGTGAGTTGTGGTGGTAATTTGTTAAAGGATGAAACTTCAACTGTCAGGTATATATTTTACCTTGTGTTCATTGTCTAAGAAGTAAATTAATTAAATAGCCATAGAAAAATGATTTTGAATGCAAATTGTTATCTATTAACTTTTCTCCAAAAAATATTAAATACTTATTGACAGATCAAAGATTTATTGTTTTGTGATTGTTAACATTCTCATGAATATATTCTACATCACTATCCATCATAACATGATTGTTAGTTTTCTCTTCCCTGTGAATGTATTCTTAAAAAATCATAATGTTTGTCATCCCAGATGACCTTCGTACATCCCTTTAGTTTTGTAAATGTGAACATTTGATCAAAACTTGTTCATATGTTGGATATCACTAAAGGTATTCTAAATATTAAAAACATAGTACCGATGCTTAAATTTAAAAATTGAAATGATGACATTTATTGAAGGGGATGAGAATGAACATGATCATATTTCATGTTATGTATCATTTTAAATTTAATCTCTTCGATGGATTACATTGTATGAAATAGTTGGATTCAATGTAATGTCCCATAATTTCCATGTATTCTTTTAAATCATATGGATTTATTTTGAGAATAAATCCTCTTAAAGAATGTGATTACATGGCCTGGTAAGCCCAAAATGGAATTTTGATCTTTTTTAAGGTACGTTCAGTAAACATGCAAGTAGATTTTTATAACTTATAAACCAGATCTAGGATCCAAAATAAGATGCAACCATTGAACTGAAAATGAGGGGATTATTCTATAAAGAACATAATAACAATTGGAATGGGCCGAATGGAAAAGTTTATTTTTAGAATAATCCAGAATAATAATGAAATATCTTAAAATTTTATTTTATTTATTTTCTCATAGACGACCGACGACGTGGAGACACTTTGTTGAAGCGATGAGGAAGTGACGAGATGCATTAATTTATCTCATTAGTGAACTATTAACATACAGTGTAATGATTATATAGTGATGTATAATAGAAACTATGTTAAAAGGTTTCTTTTTTATAGTTTGACGCATTGGTGGAACCCAGAATAAACTACGAGGATACTCTGACAAACCTCTGATGGATTTCCTCCCCAAAGAAGAACGATGAATTCCAGTAGACATCATCGACTTCAACATTACTTGATGAACTATGAACACCATATAACTCTTGGACCCTCAAAGACAGACCGCCATGGAAATAAATGTTAACAAAGTATGGGTTACATTTGAATTAATTTTCCCATTATTTTTTTAAATGACGAATGTAGATTAACCCCTGAAAAAATTAATCCATGAATCGTGTGTTCTTGTGGAAGGATGTCATTCATAGGTTTTCTATTAGAGATTAAATGTATTTTTTATAGAATGGTAATCCTAAAACCTTACCCTGTTTTAAATTGACAATGCAGAGGATCTATACCCAAGCGAACAAGGCACAAGTCACTCTTCACATGCGTTATTTGTGGTCATAGCTCACTAAATCCTATCTGATAAGATCACTAGATCCCTCGCTGATTTAGCCCCTTCCAAGGGTAAATCATTCCCCTTAAAGATATCATGTGCTGCCTTATCATATCTTGCTAAATACTGTCTGATAAGATCACTAGATCCTTCATCCATACTGATCAGTTCAGCACCCTCATGACTTACTGAAATCCCTTTGGTGGAAGCTTGTACTACTCTATCATGAATTGCTGAGTCCTGATCACTAGAGGTATTCCCAGTGACCAGTTCAGCGATCTGCTCTTTCCTTCCATCATGTTGAGTATTCTCACCAGCCACCTTATCATGTCCATCCTCATTATTTCCACCCATATCAGTTGACATCTCATTAGGTTTATAGGGGTCCTTTGAAGGGGTACCCAGACCAACAATGACGGCTTCAACAACAGTTACACAATCATCATTGGATTTCAAAAAATCTACCTGAACATCCAACTTATCACTCCCTACCTGATCCTTTTTCACAAGTATATCAGGATTAGAGGGACCCTGATCATTTTTCCTCATTCGACAGTGCCCAACGTCATGGCCTCTAATGTTGCAGAAGTAACAGAACCTATTCTTATTAAATTCAGATAGTATATGGCCAAAAATATGATAATTAGAGAAAAATTTCTTTTCCCTTCATATCCTACCTCAAGAGTGATGCTATCATCCTTAGTGGTGAAGACAACCTCTTCCACGAGAGTAGTTGACATGTCCACTACCACCAAGATTCTACCATAGTGTCCAAAACTGGGACTTTCTATCTGCCTGTCAAGCCTAATAGGGTTCCCTATAGAAGAGGTAATATCCCACAAGATTTATGGGTTCCTATAAAGACAACCTAGTTTGTGAATGTGTATCCATACTTTGGAAAATGTGTTTTTGATAGAACTGGGATCAAAATTTTGATCCCACTCATGAATCCGAAGGATAACAGGGTGTAGAGGGACATAGCCCAAGCTCCATGCATGTCATTTGTATTTATCATAGGAAAAAATGACATGATAGAACCCCTTTCCCCTAGATGTCATCTTCCAGTCACTAAATCCCTATATCTATGCAATCCTATTGATAAGATCATGGAACATCCATGGCCTTACCCGTTTCAAATAACACCTTGAGAAATAATTGAGAACTTACACAATTTGACCCCCTCCTCAACCAAAACATGATTAGCTGAGATGTGCACAATCTGCCCCTTTCATATAATCCTTCCTAAGTTACTCTAATCTCACTCCATTAAAGAGAAACTGCTAGATAGCTTGGCCATATCAGTGATGCTCTTCCCCTAACTAGGGGCATCCTTGCGATCCAATTTCTCAAATTACTGTTGTGAACAGAGACTGAAAAATTCATGATTCCTATATGATATTCATCATTCATTTCAACATCATCCTTCCCCATAAGATTTCCATCAGAATCTCTCTTCTTAGGGTAAGGGTTTTCGCCAATCGGACCTTCATGAGTCGCCATCCCAGGGAAGGTATTTCTCAATACAAATTTCATTAATTTATTATTTCCCCACGAGATAAGGAATATAGAATTTTCCTTGACCAATAATATTAATTTTATCATGTGATACTAAACCAATTTGTCTTAAATCAGCAGAACATCATCAATGAATCAATAAATCCATTATTTATAAATTATTGTAAATTATTGGATTTTTACTATTCATAAAAAATTCAGGTATTTCAGAACAATCTCAAAAATTCACCCTAACCATTTTCTGATGTTTAGAATCGAAAAACGAAGTGAATTATTCAAAAATAGTTTTCTAAATAGGATTATTTAAATATTTAATTAAAATCATAATTTATTACCAAAAACAGTTTTAAAACATTCATTTACTCATTCTAAAATATAGGTATATCATACATTCAGCTTGAATAAGTTTCATATATTATCATAGGTAAGGTTACAATTCATTAGGTTATATCACTAATCATAAGGGTAGGTTACTGTTCATAAGGGTAGGTTACTATTCACCAAAAATTAGGTTTTTCTTATCGGACTCCAAATAACATACTAATTTCAACCATGTATGTCAGATTTTTAAAATTACAAACAAATAGGTGATAAACTTATGTTTAAGGGTCACTTATAACTTATTAGTTCATTATTTTGTGTTTTTATTTGATTTTATGACATATTTATAAGATTTAAATTTTCATTTATAAAACAATGGGTGGTTACATTCTTCCCCCCCTATGAAATTTTACCCTCAAAATTCTATTTTACAATCTAAGACAAAAATATGTGTCAGTTCCTTTCCTTCGTTTCTTCCTCCAGTTCCCATGTTTCCTCTTCATACTTATGGTTTATCTATAGTAGCTTGACCATATGAGTATTCTTATTGTGTATAACTTTGTCTCTATGATCCAAGATCTTCACTGGATACAACTCTTAATAGAGATCATCCTCTAACTATACCACTTCTATAGAGAGTACAAGTGAATGGTCCGGTATGTACTTCTTTAAGAGGTATACAAGATAGAAAACATGTACATTCGACATGGTTGGTGCAAGTGCCAGTCGAAATCGATCAAGGACCTCTAACGGGCATATGTACCTGGTACATAACTTCCATTTCATTACAAACCTCATGACTTTATTCCATGAAAATATGCATAGAAATACCACGTATCTAATTTTGAACGCATGGTCTCATCGACGGTTATCTGCATAACTATTCGGTCGACTCTGGGATGCCTTGATATGCTTTAGAATGGTTTTCGACCTCTCCACCATTCCATCGACCATTTTTTATCCTAGTCGCTTATGCTCAATGACTTCATACCAATACACTGGTGTTCTGAACCATTTCCCATAAAGGGAATCATATGGTTCCCTTATAATGCTCGAGTGGAAACTGTTGTTGTAAGAGAATTCAGCCAGTAAAGGATGTTGGTCACATACCCTTAAATTCCATAGTACATGCTCTTAACATGTTTTCTAGTATCTAAAAAGTTTGATCAGATTGGCCACCATTTTGAGGATGATAGGCCGTACTAAAGTTCAGTTCAGTTCTTAAAGTGTGTTGGAGACTTTTTGAGAACTTTGAGGGGAATCTAGGATCACGATCAGATACAATAAATAGTGTTACTTCATGCAGCCTTACCACATCTTTGATGAAAATCCATGCAAGATGTTCCAATGAGAAGTCCTCTCGAACCATGATAAAGTGAGATGTCTTTTTAAGACAATCCACAATGACCCATATAGCATTGTTTCCTCTGGGTATCCATAGAAGTCTATTGAAAAAGTCCATGGTAATGTTCTCCCACTACCATACAGGTAAGGGTAGTGGTTTCATCATCCCCATCAACTTTTACCTCTCATCCATCACTTGATGACATACCAGGCACTTTCATGTATATTTAGAAATCTCCTTTATCATATTGTCCGACCAAATGTTTTCCTGGAGATCTCGATACGTCTTTGTGCTCCCAGGGAGGATATCGAAGGTCGAGCTCTGTGCATCATTAAATATCTCCTTCTTTATATCTGCATTGGTTGGTACACGTAATCATGACCCAGATCATAAAATTCCTTCATCATTAATTTTGAAATTCTAGGATTTCCCATTTTTGATAGCATCCACCTTTTTCTGAATTTCCACATATTTTCTTTGAGCATAATTTATTTTCTCCAAGTAGGATGGTTGAGAAATAATTTGTGAAAGGATTAATGAGGTTTTTCCACTTAATGATTCCCATGTCTATCCTTTTACAATATAATAAGACCAGATCCTTTTCAATTGTCATCAATGATAAAGATGGAGGATTTTTTATACATATAGAATCTGCTACCAAGTTTTCCTTACCAGGATGGTAGTGAATTGATCAGTCACAATCCTTGATGAGATCTATCCATCTTCATTAGCGCATATTAAGCTCTTTCTATGTGAATATATATTTTAGTTCTTTTTGGTTAGTATATATCTCCCATTTCTCCCCATATAGATAATGCCTCTATATTTTCAATAAAAAGATCACAGCTGCCAACTTGAGATCATGTGTGGGATACTTTTTTCTCATGGATTTTCAGCTTCATTGAGGTGTAGGATTCCAATTTATCATTTCTAATTATCAATAAACCTATGCTCTTCTTGAAAGCATCCCAATACACCATAATGAGTTCTCTATATGCATGGAGTGTGAGTACTACCGTATCGATAAGCCTCTTATTCGAATCCCTGAAACAACCATCACATTCTTATATCTAAACAAAACTTACCCTTTTCCATTCCATCTTGGTCAATGGGTTTGACAATCAAGAACACTTCTTCACAAATCATTGATAATATCTAGCTACACCAAAAAATCTATAGATCTCCGTTATAGAAGTTTTCCAGGGCCACTCTTCAATTTCCTTCGTCTTGTATGGATCCACAGATATCCCATTGCTGGTGATACCATGCCCAAAAATGAAACTTCCTCCAGATAGAACTCACATTTACTAGAATTTTCATAAAATTCTCTCTTCTCAATGTGTTAAATGGAGTTTTGAAATTCTCTTCATGTTCCTTCTTTCTCTTGCACGTATCAGAATTTCATCATTGAAGACTACCACAAATTTGATGAAGAAATCTCTAATGACTCTATTCATTAAATCCATGAAAATTTTTGGAGCATTAGTGAGTCTGAAGGGCATCACTATGAACACATAGTGTCCATACCTCATTCAAAAGTTAGTCTTGGGAATATCTTCCTTCCGTACCTTTAGTTGGTGATATCCCAACTAAAGGTCCACCTTAGAGAAATAACTATCCCCATGAAGCTCATCGAACTATTCATCTATTCGTGGAAGGGGATACTTGTTCTTTATCATGATTTTACTGAGCTCAGGATAAGCAATTCAAAGGCACATTGATCCATCTTCCCTCTTCAGGAAGAGGACGAGTGCACCCCACAGATAAGAACAAGGGCGTATAAAACCCTTCACCATATACTCCTTTAACTGCTTCTTCACCTCTTCCAGCTCTACGCTGGCCATTCTGAAAGGTGTTTCTGAGATAGGTAGATATCCAGGGATAAGTTCAATTGATAAATCAACCTCTCGGTAAATAGGAATTCTAGACAACTCTTCAAGGAATACATCAGTGTAATCCCTCGCGATGGACATGTATTTAAGAATGATTCTCTCCTTTTTATCAATTATTTGATCTAGATATGATTTCTCATAAGGAAACAAATCCACACATGAGATAAACATTCTAAAGGAGATTCATCTTCCACTTTATACTTGTAATGAATCAGAGGATTCTTCAGGAAGTGAAAATTGATCTCTCTTTCCCGACAGTTGATGTTGGATTTGTATAAAGATAGCTAATTCATGCCTATGATTGCGTCAAACACTACTAAAGGAAGTATGACAAGATTTATTAGAAGGATCAGTCCAAAAACGTTTACCAAGGAAGAGTAATAAACCACGGATGAAATAATTTCCCCATTCTATGTTCTCATAGATAACATTTCCTCCAAGTTTTGAGTTGGTGTTTGAATAGTTTCACTAAACATTCATGATATGAAAGAATGTGTAGAACCAGAATCAAATAGTAAGTTCTCTATTCTTGAATGAATAACTTGTGTACCTGTCACCACATCGTTGTCCAGATCCACCCCAACAGTAGTGCTATAATACGCCCTTCCATGTTTCCTTAGAAGCGGTTGTTGATTGCCTCTGACAACCATCAGATTTGGGAAATTGTTCATATAAGGCCTATGCTCCATCCAGTTGTAACACTGCACTGCAGGCTGAGTGTTGACTTCAACCTTCTTTTCTTCTTCAATATTAGTGGTATTTTTCATATCTATTTAGCAGTTCCTTCTCATATGACCAAACTTTCCACAAATGAAGCAATTATGGGTTCCCTTCAAACATTTACCAAGATGATTCTTCCAACAAAATTATCAAGGGGAAAATTCCAACTTCTCTCTATCTTGGGATTTTTTGATGAACCACCCACGTTTTTATCTATTTCCTGCTTCTTGTTATTGGTCCCATGAGACCATTGAGAGTCTCCAATATCCATCTCAACCTTGAGGGCACAATAAGCAATACCCTAATAACTTTTTAAGTCTCAAATCTCCAATGTGCTTCATATACTTGACTTTAGTCTATTGAAGAGGCGATACTTCTTGCCTTAGGAATTCTGGACAATGCCATAAGCGTATCGTGTAGGTCTTGTAATGTTTTCTTTATATGCCCCGACAGACACTTCTTCTTTCTACTTGAATCCGAGGAACCCTATTTCAATCTTGATATAGACGATTCGAGGAAAATATTTGTTGGAAAACATCATATTGAATTCCTCCCAATCCATAGAGACAATTATATCATGGGGCATTGTATTCATGATCAGTGTCCACCATTGATCAGAATCTCCATTAATACGATAGACTGCCAGTACAACCTTCTTTTCTTCCGAGCACTGGAGGACGGAGAATATGTTATGAATAAAGTTAATACATTATTCTACAAGGAGTGGATCTGAAGATCCACTAAACCTTAGAGACCTTTGTTGAATGAAAGATTCTATGACCACATTCTGTTTCTATGGAGGAGGAGGGCGCTCCACATGATTCATGTTATTATTCACAACTCGAGCCAACTGAGCATGTACTGTTATGATGTTTTGAGCACCTGCTCCTGTCATATCTGGCATATCATTAAGGAAATCTTCACATTTCTTATCACATTGGTTGTCGGAGCATGTTCTTCTACTTCCCTCTATTAACTAAGTAAATATTGTAAAATTAGATGTCTTGAATACTTAGCTATTTAGCATAAAAATAAAACATTGAACATAAAATAATAAACTTATAAAGAAGAAGTATATCCAAAATTGTGATTCCTTAGGTTTATATCCAGATTATCCTAAATATATTTCATAAATTCTATTCTTATGTTCTTTTTTCCGTTAATAATGTTGTGAACTAAGAACGTGAATCTACCGAAAGATATCCCCCAAGAGTGTTGTAACCAAGAGAACAAAAAGGCCAATTGTCGTGAAATAGTTCATGTTCGAGTCTTTCTCAAAGCGTTGTTTTAGAGTTTTACCCCTAGATACACATGTGCCAGAGCTGACTCAAACTGCTCGTATCTAGACAGAGATGTATTTTCCTGATATACTCTTTACTCATTACTCTCCAAAATTTAGGACAAATTTTTTATACTTACTCTCATCTTTAAGGTTCTCACTAAGGCGCTCTATTTGTAATATCCTAAAATAAATAGACCATCCTCTGATAACAAATATATCGAACCAAGCCTTTTTCATATATCATTACATGATTTTGAGAATAATTAAACATCAGAGTACAAGCCAATGATCGTTAAGTCTAGTGTCTTGGAAGACTAATTATATATAACATAAAACATGGGGCTAGAAAACAGTGTCTTTTTTTAATATCCATAAAGAGCTCCAAAATTCAAATGATCACTTACATCTATATAGGGAAACCTAGGGAACACGTGAACAAAGTGATGAGTTAAAAATCCCAACAAGGGAATGAACATAAGGATACATCTTAAGAACATGAGTTAGGATGCTAGACATAATGATAACAAAGGAGGGAACATATGAAATCATATCATATAAGCATGGGATTATATAAATATGGAATCTTATAAATGTGGTATAATTATAAAACATTTATTTAGTATGGTTCAAGTCTAACTGACAATCCCTTTTCTCATTTTATTATGGGTCAAGGCAAACCGCCAATCCCGTTTCACATCGCATCTAATGAGACTTAACATTACCCAATGCATTGGAATGCTATCTGGGGGAAGCCATCTCAAATGTTTCATGAATATTATTGAAATATAAATATTATTTCCACATAAATATTAATACATAATCAATCTTTCATAAACATAAGGAAACCCATGGAAAGAATTGGGTACCATAGTCATGACAAAAAGCATAACCAATGAGTGTATGATGAAAGTGTCCATGGAAGAAAGGGATTAGAACATACATGAACGTTCACAAGGTAATATTGTAATATAAAAGGGTAGGTGGTGAGAAATATATGTGACAACAAATAATATATGTATATGAGATATATTAGCATTAAAACATTTTTTTGCAGTTTAATATAAAATACAGTAAAGCTTTTAAAATAGTGAAGAGGAAATTATATTATATAAAACCAGAATAAAACAAAGAATGTTTTCATAATAAAAATACTGATTTTATAAAGGAAATATTTTCTTAAAATAGAGGATATATTTCACTTGAAATTGGGTAATAATTCTAGAAGTTCCATTAAAATGAGTGTGCGTATTGGGAAGTATCGAGGAGGGATTCACTTAAAATCATGTATATCCCTGAAAGAGATTGGGAGATGGATCTTGGAACATGATTTTACATCATATAAACAGAGTTTATATGTTTTAAATAAAAATAAAAGACAACTACATTTTTGTAAAAATAATGATAGAGCAACACGATAAAATAATAGATGTTCATGTAGAATCCATTAATGTTTATCATCATGGTATCGGGTGTAACTAAGAGGGATTGATGAGAGAGATAAGGGGTTTATAATCACTTAAAAAACATTAGGGAAGTGTGGGGGATGTGATAAAACACACCCAATAACTTTATATTACAAAAAAAAGATAGTATAGACAATAATCATGATTAATACTTAAATGTAGTGGATCCCTTACGTTAAATATGTTGGTGTTCTCGACATGTTATTAAATACCTAAATAAAAAATTAGGATAATTAATTAATAAGACAAAAACCTATTCTATTTGTTATTGATTTATTATAACCCTTTTTATTTCATTCCAGTCCTTCTTTATTAGTTATAATGTTCAATCTCATTAGTTGGGCTTATTTGTTTACTTGGTTTGAAAAGATCAATTCACTAAAATTCAAGTTCAGATAAAAAAGAAAGATGGAAGTGGTTATACAGAAATTAATTTATATGATATTAGTGCACATAAAAGAGATTTGGTGGTTTTAAATTTTATTTAATTTGTTATATTGAAGTCGAACTATTATATAAAACCGTAGTGACAACTATTTTTGATAATTGGCAGATTTGATTACAATGAACATGTTTTTTTATAACTTAATAACATTTGTAAAAAAATATTACAGAATAAAAATAGAATATATTAAATACATATTATATGATTCAACCATAAAAAAATAGTTTTATGACAATATTTAATGATGATAATAGAAATTGATAAACTTTTGTCCTTGAATGTGCTAAATTAGCACATCTCAAATGGTGAATTCATTTCTTTCAAATAAAAGGTGAGGAATGGAGATGAGATAATGAATTATCCCATTAGCATAATATAATTCCAGTACTTGTATGCTACTGGAGTTATCATATCATTTGGGAAATGTTATGTGATGAAAGAAACAAAAAATAAAAGAAGTTAAAAGAAATGAATAAATATTAAAGTGGAATTTACCTCTTGAGACTTCCTCTTTTGAGAACCCCTAAAGGGGAGAGGGTTCGATATTTTTAAAAGGATAATAGAATTTGGACTTGTGGGATGATCTTGGGGAGTTATTTGGGTAGAATATTGTCATGTAAAAAGGTTTGAGAGGAGTGAAAATAAGAGGGAGTGAGGGGGGTTATAGTAGAGAAGGGAAGGTATTTCTCAATATAAAATTCTTTAATTTATTATTTCCCCACAAGACAAGGAATAGTGAGTCATCCCGGTCCAAGAAAAGTAATGTTATCATGCGATCCCAAACAAATTATTCTTACATCAGCAAAACATCATCAATGACTCAATAAATCCATTATTTTGAATTTATTGTAAATCATATTTTTACTATTCATAAAATATTCAAGTCATTTCGAAAAATCTCCAATATTCTCCCAAAACATATTTTGACATGTAGAATCTAAAAATGAAGTCCATTTTTCAAAAATATTATTTTAAATATGATTATTTTAATATTTAATTAAAATCATAATTTATTTTCACAAGTAGTTTTAAAACATACATTTACTCATTTTAAAATATAGTTATATCATAATTTCAACTTAAATAATATTTATATATTATCAAAGGTAATATAACTATTCATTAGGGTATATCACTATTCCTAAGGGTTGGTTAAAATTCATAAGGGTATGTTTTTATTCACCAAAAATTGTGTTTCTCTTATCGGACTCTATATAACTTACTGATTTCAACCATGTATGTGAGATTTTCGAAATTCCAAACACAAAAGTGACAAACTTATGTTTAAAGGTCACTTAGCACTTAGTAGTTCATTATGTTGTGTTTTCATTTGATTTTATGTAATATTTATAAGATAATAATTTTAATTTATAAAAAATTGGGTCATTATAAGGATGTCATGGTCGCTCGACCACGGTGGAGCAGAGGTCATGGCCCGTCGGTCGTGGTAGGCACTAGATGCTAGGCCAGGCGGGCACCACGTGGGAGTAGCGGCCCTATCATGGAAGGACACATCTGGATAGGTAGGAGATATGGTAGATGTTGCCACATCTCGGGGACACACCATTGGTCCACCCATGGTTGACCGGGATCCAGATGGTCGTCTGGGACGGACCCATACTGCTAAACCGAACCCACAACCTATGGGCTGGGCCTGATGAAAATAAGTCATAAAGAGAACTAGCAGGAAGGACCCCTAACCAGACAGGGTCAGATCCAGCGAGGCCCATTGGGACTAGCCCACTGTCCATGCTGCACAAGATCTACCCTAACCCAAAACTGGTCATGTTGGACCAGTTGAATTAAACTGGGGTATGTGGGACCCCCAGGTCAGGTTGGCCGGGTCGGTTATACAGGTTCGGACTGGGCCCAGACACTACTATCCCATTGTTACTAAAATGTTAATAACAGGAAAATTAATCATCTGATCAGTGATCCATTTGTAGCGTTGGGACCCTATAGATGAGGAGGATTCTTTGGAATGGTATAAGAAAACTTCCATGGAAGTTTACTTTCAACGTGTGGCATGGGAAGCATTTATCATGGGATCAATCGTGAAAAGGAACTGTAGTCGTGTTGACCTTAGTGGTGTAGTTGATGAGTAGCCATGTGCTGCTCAATGGCCCAACAGACTAGCATCCATGTTGACCTCAGTGGCCCTACAGAATTCAGTAACTCATTTGGGATGATCCCCTAAATAGTATGAAATGTTTTCACATTAACTATTCAACTTTTCATACTCTACAATATAACTGGTGTGATCTGTCATTTTTGGTATTTCTACATAGTGGACTGGGGTCCCCTACTTAGTAATTTGATACTCAACCCTACACTGGCCTCACCTACACATGTTTTGTATTGTGCAGATGATGGACGTTTCGACGTAGGACATTGTGACCTAGGAGCAGGCAGTGACTAGTAGGGTCCAGCAGACATGACATACTACATCGACTTCTAGTAGTAACACTACTCTTACCATCAAGTGGGGTTTACCCAATTCCCTTTTTACATTTATTTTTTTAGTTTTTTGGGTTAGTATTCTTGACCACTTGTTTCCAGTTGAACTTGTACTCAGCACTTGTTTCAGTATACTTTATTTCCCTTTACTGTTTGTGGGACGTGGTTGGGAGTGTGTGTGTGTGGGTGTGTAAATTTAATCATGAAAATGCCTTCCACTTTTAGGTTGATTCCTTCAGTGATAGTCACTAATCCTTGTCCTTTGGGAGGTGTTCTCGAGGTATGTCACGACATGGTCCTTAGGGGAAGGTTCATGACATTAAATGAACCATGGTAGACTATTACTATTATAATTTGAAATGAAATTATCACCTGGACAATAAATTAGATAGAATAAATAGTATTAATCCCATTATGATATTTATATATTATATAATTAATAAAAAATTTACATTCATGAAAACTATTATATAGGAATCAGATAAATATTAATCCAAATTTATGTATTTAGAGGAAATAATTTTCTAATGGATGTTTTACAACCTATTGATAAAAATATTTTTTTAAATATAATTTTTGAGACATTTAAATTTATTTTTTGAAATTGAAATATAAAATTTTACTTTGGTTATATTTTTTGGTCTTTTGGATATGTTTCGTTATTTAATGAATAGTGATAATATATTGCATTTTATTTGTAAACAAGTTTTTCATCCAAATAATTCATATTGTAAAATTTTATTTTTATTTAGTTTTCAAGTATAGTTAGATCAAATTTTTATTTTTTTATATAATATATATTATTGGAATCAATTTCACAATGAATTTAGATATTAAAACATTACAATCTTTTGACCATTTACACTTTAAACACATATTTTATCATCCCAT
This sequence comes from Viscum album, assembly GCA_963277665.1. Taxonomy (NCBI): domain Eukaryota; kingdom Viridiplantae; phylum Streptophyta; class Magnoliopsida; order Santalales; family Viscaceae; genus Viscum; species Viscum album. Next base: position 1,615,537,706 of record OY728125.1, read on the forward strand.
TAAAGGGATTGGTTTTAAATTTATATTATCCAATTATGTGTTTTGAATTTTGTAAACTATATTATTTATTTATAATCATATGGTGAAAATTAGTAATTAGGTCCATTTTATTTTGAGAAATATATGAATTGTAAAATTCTGTAATTTTTATTACCATAGTTTAAAGTAAATCTTATAGTAAAGGGTACAGTGAACATTATAAAAATTACCCCCAAAATTGTATTAATTTGATTGTATTAGTGACTGTTTACCAAAATCATCCTCGGGGTGATTTTTTTAGCTATTATAGACACTTGTATGACCATAATCCCTTTATAGTATTTTATTCAAAGAGAAATAATGTTTGACATACTTTTGTTTTTAATAAGAAAATTTTGATTAATATATGGTAATATAGGGGATTTTTTTTACTATAAATAGTCATTGTAAATATAATTTTATTATCTTCATCATTATAATTTATTCTTAGTTTTTATGGAATTAAAATTACATTATAGTCTTGCATCTTGATGATGCCGAACTTGATTAATTAATAGGCATATCAAATAAATGTTATTAAGAATATTTAAATAAATATAATTTGTTATAATTAATGTCATTCTTGAATTTTATCTATGTAATGATATATTAGGGATGTATTAAGGGTTTTTGTTCTTTGTTATATTATGAATTTATATTTTGTAAAAAATCAAGAAATGGATAGTGTAAATTTTGACATTTATGATATTTTAAAATAAATAATATTTTATAAAATGATAAAATAATCCTAAAAATATATATTTTAGAAAATAAAACTAGGTAAGGATTAAAATGTAATAAATTACTCATTTTTTATTCATTTTAAATCTTATAATAACTATATTAATGCCTAATGAATTAAAAATCAAGTTATTATGGTAAGAGTTAAAAGGGATTAAATAAGGATTAATACCAAATGATAAGGGTAAGAATGTGACCTAAAAACAACTAAAAATTAATGGTTGATATTATTTCAAAACATATTATTCTTATCTTATAAATAACTCCCTTTGGATATATTTGGAGTTAATAATTAATTTATATAAATTAATTATTTTGAGTATTTCCAAATGTTCCCCATACCTCAATTATAAAAGTGAACCTCCTCCCTCACATTATTACACTACATTGAGCAATGTATATTTTCTAAAACGTACCTATTACACCTAAAAACCCCCCTAAAATTCATCTCATAATCCTTACATTTGACATAAATTTAACTAAATAATCATTTTGTGCAAATCAAAATAAGATATCAAAATTAGATGTAATGTTCATCCATGAGTGTTTTTGTTTTATTTCTTCCTTATACCCATTTAACTGTATCTTTAATGATTATATAAAACAATAAATGTCTTAAATATGCATATATTTCTTTAAATTAAGGTTTTTACCTACACACTCACACAATTCCATCAACTGGAATATGCAATCATCATTTGTGTGTACTGCGAGCAACTGTCTCATGAACCAATTTCATTTGATATTCTATTGCCACATTTTGTAGTTTAAAATAATTGTTGATAATTTATTTTTATATAGAATATATTATATATATGATTTATTTATTATTACATATTTATTATATAACTAATACCTTCAATCATTACATTGTGCATCAAAACGATAACATTGTGGGCGTGTGGACTAATGCCTCCTCAAAATGATGTTTTTCATTAACACTTTTCAGGTAATGTATTAAATATTGATTTAGTAAATATTTTTTATATATATGTCATAATAAATCTTCTTTAATTTAATTAATTTATTTATTTCTTTCAATAGGATAGGAAAATGGAAACAGCGTTCATGCATACATATGGTCCACCATCTCGTGGAATGGTGTATTTCATTTTATACTTATAAAATTTATAGGTTATTGTAAATAAATTTCTAATCCATAAATATGATATTTATTTCAATTTTATCAGTCTGGATATTGCTAAATAATTATATAATTAAGTGGATCAAATATATAACAAATAAAAACATATGTAAAATAACAAGCATTTATTACTGGAAACAAAACTTTAACATGAAATTATTAATAAACAGGTAATATAAATTTATAATATAGTAATATATTTTATTATAAAAATTAATAGGGTTTAATTAATTATTAATAAAAAATAAATTTTTTATATTGTAGGTTTAAACGAGTATGAGTATTGTCAATAAATAATGTAAGGGGTTATTTCAGAATCTCATCATTATTTGGGATAGTTTTTTATTTAGTATCCATTGGGGAATATTTCTAGTTTAGGTTGGTGAATTCTTAAAAAGTTTTCAAAAATGTTCTCAATATTTCCTAATTATTGTTTATAATACTTTTTACCCATTTTCTATTTTTAAAAAAATATTTAAAATGGAATCTTGTTTTCTTTTTTCGAAACATAGTACTTTTGGACATTCCGAACAAAATTTAATGGAATGTTTCAAAAATATACGATATGAATTGAATCTTCCACCATCATGATTCCATAATGGTCTGAATTCTCTACTAAAAATATATAAGGTTCTTTTCAAAAAAAATATAAATTCACATCCATTTAAATAAATAATTAAAATGTGGTCGAGTATTTTTCATCTAACTTTTTTACATTTAAAAGTCATATTCACCACTTAGTTACAATATTCATTGTATCTAAATAAAATTTAGATATATTAAATAAGGAATAATATTATATTTATTGTATTAAAAAATTTCAATGTGTTATGGGACTCTTTGATTTAAATCATTATTTTTAAATTGATTGTTGGATATATGAGGAATGCTTTAGACACACACTATATGGGTAGGGGACTAGTTAATGCAAGCTCGTCAATGCATTGGTAGACTTTAGAGATGAATAATATTGAAAAATAAATATATTTTAAACAATATTTATAATAAATCTTGATGGTAAAGGTATCATGGGATTGGGAAACATGATTTTTGGTAGTTAATAATTTCATTTATTTAGAATTTAGTTATTATTATTAGACATGAGATAAGTGATTTTTAATTTATATGGATACATTTCATTCCCATTTTGTTGATTAAATGGAATTGGTTTCAGTTATATACCATTCCATATTAGTAATTAATTATGGTGATATTTATATGTCAAGTGTTCTTATTCATTTACCCTTCCATGATCATTATACTCATTGATTCATTACTAATTATACTATACATAGAATTAAAAAAAAATTACCCACCCTTATATTTATTATATTTTCCCCATGTTTTGAGATGAATTATTTATATGAGTTCAAGGATGAAATTTTATTTTAATTTTAATGTTTTTTTAAATTTACAAATATAAAAATGATGCAATATATGCAATCAACTCTTCCAATACAACTAAAAGGTTCATTCCATTTGGATGCAATTTAGTTAAATATATAAAAATCTAATAATGTGATGCACCAGTGATTATACAATAAAAAAATATATGTTAATTAAATTTTAATAGTATTAAATGTTCATTTTTGATCTTATGGGCCTGAGTTAGTGGATTTTGATTTTGAATGTCCATTCTCATCATTTGTGCACTTCATGCCTAATGTACACCAATTTAGGCCCATTGAGTCATCTGATTAAAAGGAATGTAATTATACATATTTAAATTTGATATTATGTGAAATGGATCTTCACTTCAATTTAAACATTTTTCATTTAGGGATCAATGGATGATTAATAAACGATGATGGGGCTATTTGGAGATGAATGTATACAATTCTAGAGAAGGCAGATTGGACACCAGCCCACTTATGAGACTGTGGGGCCCCACATAAAGGCCCAATGAATCCAAAATTTTCTGGGATGATAGAAAAAATGTTGAGGAACAAATCACTATTCAGGATATAATGCTAATTCTGCCTCTATGGGGTTTATTAAGGCGTCCCACGTTAGAGATAAAAGTTTGGGCCAGATTTTGCGGCCCATAAAAACATCTCACTAATTTGATCATATCTAGGATTCCGTAACTCCAACTGGGCCCATATTTTAAAGGAGGTTAGAAGAAATCAGAGGAAACATTTTCATTCTCTATGTCCCACTCTGATTCTGCCATATAGAAGGTCCTACAAGTGATTTTGTTCGTTGAAGGAAAGCTGGCTGCACCTGGGGTCAAGGGTGGAAAAATCAACTCTCCCATACTTTCCACCCACCTATGGCCTACCAAAATTAATTGAGAAGACATGGACTATTGGCCGATCGACCCAAGGGCTCAAAAATTACTATTTAAGGCAGTGGTGTTGGAGTATTTTTGGGAATCTTGGGTGCTTTGTTCAATTGTAATGTTATCCTGCAATTTTGTTTTGTCAAATTTGCCTTTCACATGTAAGTTGTTCAATTCACTTTAGTTTCTTAATAAATGTTCTACTTCTACTCTTATTCTGTTGTTCTTCATATCACATTTATATAATTAGATCATGGTGTGAATTTATTCACACCAAACCTTGTGAAATTATTCACACAACGGTGGAGTGATAATTTTATTTTTGTTGTTTTCTTTACTTCTCTATTTCCTCCCTCATGAATCTACTTTCCCCTTCCATTGAAACCATGAGATCAATGGAGGGCTAACCCACTTATGGTTTTATCCAAGGGAGTATAAATGGGCTGGATTGGATGTTATTTATCACCTCATTAATGTATAATCACTTCTTTAATTGAGATTTTTGTTTTAATATTTTTAAACTCCATCATCCTTGTTGAATTTAAGGCCACACACTTCAAGTGCTAATACGAACCTTTACCTGTAAGTGCTCAAAACATTGATCCTTAAAGTATATAGGTGATTATTATTAAAGGGTTTTGGAATTAAAACAGTAAGTGATGATGTTGTTTTATCTCCTTAAATGAACCCCTCTCAAATATAAGAAATTGAAATCATTAAAAAGGAAATATTTCTAATCCACCCCGAGCAATAACCAAGGATCAACTCATTATTTTAAGTTGAATTCACTTAAGTCTCTTAGAGTTCCTTTAAACCCATCTAAAATCAACCCATTTTGGCCTCTTTATATCCAAAAACAGTCCATAGAATATACGTGTATATAGGTAAATTCTTCGGTCTTTAAGGATTCGACAACCAAAGCTAAACTATAAGGACCGTCTTACCTTCTTCTCTTGGGTAAATTTGAGCGCGAGTCAAATTTTGGAACTGTTTCTGGGGACCTAAGTAAGTTATCTTAGACATTATCATCCTTTTTTCATCCCTCTTCTATTTTCTCACCCCCTCACTCCTATGGAAATTAATTTTGAACAAGTCCAAACATGGGAAACCTATCCCTACTTTGATCACCCAACCCCATGTGTGATGTACAATGACAATCCTAATTTCTACATGTGGGGTCATCAACGACATAATCAAACAAATTTTTTTAACCCTATGATCCACAAAACATCTTAATATATAATTATTTTAAATCCCCACAATGCCAATATGAACACCCTCTTGTGCAATTCCAACAACTTAATTATACACCTAAAATAGACCATTTGTATCAACCCCTTATCCATAATAATCCACATCCATTACTTGAAAACCTATGTCAACAAATGGAGATAATGAATTTTGAGGTTTCATCATTGAGGTTAGAACTAAAAAGCATTAAAACTTGTGAGGAACCCATCCCTACACAAACTATCCCTTCGATAACCTTACGTGAAGTGTATAGTTTCCCACAAACCTATCATGAATTTACTGGAGAGAAAACCTTTGGATTTGGGGAAGATAAAGAAGATCCAGGAATTGTTGAAGGGTATTTAAATCATGAGGAAATTGAATTTTTGGATTCAAAAGAGGATAATTTGACATCATGGATTGAGTCTCCTAAGTATACCTACATTGATCAATTTTCAAAAACACCAACCATTGAACAATTGAAAGAAATCACAGACGTTGAGTCCAAATCCATTCCTAAAACTAATATGTCCAATTTGGTGGATAAATATTACATTCCAAAAGAACAAATTCTGTTGAGAAATTTTGAAAATGAAATTGATTTTAATTCAATGTGCCAACTGATGTCTGAATTTCCTATCCAAACCGAGCTCAAAATTAGTATTCTTCCTTCCTTGCTCTAGTATCACTTCATAGTGTATAACCATGACCTTTATGATGGAATTAATTCTTCTCTTGAAACTAATAATGTGGGAATGATCAATTATGTCTTAAGAAAGACTAGAGAAGAAACTAGATCCACCATTTCAGAAATTCAATGGATTTACCCACTCAGTTTAGAACACAGGGTTGTGAATGAAACAAATTATAAACATAGAATCAATCCAAACCAAGTATAATTGGTGAAACTTGTCTTCCATAAAATATTGAAAGTTGGTATTGGGTTTGTTGTGGGGTTAAAGTCAAGCTAACGACCTTAAACAAAGTGTTGCATGGGAGGCAACCCATGGTTTTAATGTTTTCAATCATTTAGGAATAATTTTTTTTATTAATCATTTTGATATTTGAAAAAAAAATAGTGTTGATCTGTACTTCTATTATGAGTATGGATGGGTACTAAAGGGGAGCACCATCTTCATCTCTGTCACGTGGTGTGATCCATGAGTACTACCTTACCCAGAAATTAAAAAGAATACAATGTATCATCAGTTGATTTAAAAAAAAGGAAAACTATAAAAATGATGAGACTTGGTATTAAATAAATTGTTGTGTTGTTTGTTTTATTTTGGTTTGTTCTTTTTTTTATGGTTTAGGGAATATTTTTTTGTGATATATATTCAATCAAGGAGGTTCCTACATATCCCATGAGACCAAAGAGTGATTTTGGAGCACCACAATCTTCATTATGAAGCCACCAGGTGAACTTGTTCCATGCCCTTTCCAACTCATTCCCCCCACCCACCCACTTCTCCTCTATTTTCTTTTTACGAATATAGGGATAGTTTCATTCTAATTTGGGGGTGTGGAAACAAAATTATTGTTATAAAAACAATGATAAAAAAAGTAAAGTAAAATTACTTTATCATTCATATAATAACATCTTTTCTCACATTAAAACTACATAAAAAATAAATTGTATTTCCTTGACTCTTAATTTAATTCATGATTAAGTTTATAATCATTGATTTTGGAAGTTTGCTTGTCCAATGAAAATTTTCATCAGTTTTATTTTCATCAATTATATCAAAATTCCACAATGCACACCCTCTAGACTGTGGGGTACTAATTTGAATTTTTGGGGTCCAATAATAAATAGCAAAGGCTGGTTTGATTTTTTTGAATAATATGATTATTCAAAAAAAAATTAAAAAAAATTGCGTGTTGAGCAATGGATTGATAAAATGTTAGGCTTTAGGCACTTGGGGATCGCGACTCTAGAGTATTATAGCCTTGATTTATTTAATCTATCTCTATTTATGGTAATATGACTTTGTTTTTGATAAAGTTCACTCGAGACGATGCCCGAGTATGTGGGCTTCACTTGGTGCCCTATGGCCGTTGAGTCTGGGAGTCATCGGCAAAGTCTTGCTACATGGGTTAATTTGATTAACTTTAATCTCAATTACAATATAAATATTGAAAAAAAATCCAAAAAAAGAATGAAGAATTATCATATTAAGATTAAATGTGAGTCCACCTAGCACTTCCATGATTTCCCCATTGAATGAAAATGAATCCCCATACTTATTGTGATTCACAACACATCATTACAGCTAATTGAGTTGGATGAAGTATGATGATTGATTTGATCAAAGGAATGGGCTTGGGATGGGGATATGATTTTAAATTCATCTTGTTTAAAATTATCTGTATACGTTATAAAAATATATTTGTGTGTATTTTACATTGTGACCATTGTTTGTTATAATGTGTTTGAAGAAAGTAATTCAAATAAAATCATTGAATTATGTTCTCAGGACTAGAAAATCACAAGTTGGGGGTGTTATTTTCCAATAAAAACATATATTTTAATTATATTTTAATCGTATTAAATGTTCATTTTTTATCTTATGGGCATGAGTTAGTGGATTTTGATTTTGAACGTCCATTCTCATCATTTGTGCACTTCATGCCTAATGTACACCAATTTAGGCCCAATGAGTCATCTGATTATAAAGAATGTAATTATCCATATTTTAATTTGATATTTTTTGAAACGTATCTTCACATAAATTTAAACATTTTTCATTCATGGATCAATGGATGATTCATAAACGATGATGGGGATATTTAGAGATGAATGGAAGCAATTCTAGAGAAGGTAGATTGGCCACCAGCCCACTTATGAGACTGTAGGGCCCAACATACAGGCCCAATGAATCCTAGATTTTTTGGGCTGATATAAGAAATGTTGGGGAAAAATCACTCTTCTGGAGATATTTCTAATTCAGCCTCTATGGGTTTCATTAAGGTGTCCCACGTTAGAGATAAAAGTCTGGGCCAGATTCTGCGGCCCATAAAAACATCCCACTAATTTGATCATATCTCGGCATCTACAACTCCAAATGGGCCCATATTTTACAGGAGGTTATAAGACATCAGAGGATCCATTTTTTTTCTCTATGGCCCGCTCTGATTCGGCCATCTAGAATGTATTACAAGAGCTTCTGTTCATTGAAGGAAAGTTGGCTGCACCTCGGGTCAAGGGTGGAAAAATCAACTCTCCCTTACTTTCCACCCACCTATGGCCTACCAAAATTAATTAAGAAGACATGGACTATTGGAGGCTCGACCCAAGGGCTCAAAAATTCCGATTTATGGAAGTGGTGTTGGAGGATTTTGGGGAGTCTTGGATGCTTTGTTCAATTGTAATGTTATACTGCAATTTTGTTGTCTCAAATTTGTCTTTCACATGTAATTTGTTCAATTCACTTTAGTTTCTTAATAACTGTTCTTCTTCTAGTATTATTCTGTTTTTATTCATATCACATTGATACCGTTGGATCAAGGTGTGAATTTATTCATACCAAACCTTGTGAAATTATTCACACAACAGTGGGGTGATCATTTTATTTTTGTTGCTTTCTTTACTTCTCCATTTCCTCCCTCATGAGTCTACATTCCACTTCCATTGAAATCATGGGATCAATGGAGGGATAACCAACTTATGGGTTGACCCAAGGGAGTATCAAGGGTCTGGATTGGATGTTATTTATCAACTCATTAATTTATAATCACTTCTTTAATTGAGAATTTTATTTTTTGATTTTTAAACTCCATCAACCTTGTTGAATTTATGGCCACACACTTCATGTGCTAATACGAACCTTTAACTTGAATTGCTCAAAACATTGATCCTTAAAGTGTATAGGTGATTAGTATTAAAGGGTGTAGGCATTAAACAAGTAAGTGATGATGTTGTTTTATCTCCTTAAATGAACCCATCTCAAATATATGAAACTGAAATCATTAAAAAGGAAATACGTCCAATCCACCCCGAGTGATAACCTAGGGTCAACTCATTATTTTAAATTGAATTCACTTATGTCTCTTAGAGTTAATTTAAACCCATCTAAAATCAACCCAAGTTGGACACTTCATAGCCAAATATAATCCATATAATGTACATGTCTATAGTTTACTTCTTAGGTATCTGAGGATTCGACAACCCAAGCTAAGCTACAAGGACCGTCTTACCTTCTTCTCCAGGGTGAATTTGAGTGAGAATCAACCTCCTTCAGTATTATTGGGTTAGTGAATTAAAAAAATCATTATGATCATAGAAGATCTTATACTTTCACCACCATGGAGGTTGAACTACAAAAATGGAATACTAATAGTTATATAAAATGAGACATTTTAAATATAATTGGGACACTATGAATTCTGAGTAAGGAAAATTTATCTGACAAGAAATCATAAAATAATCATATACATGATTAGTAGCTCCTTTAGAAACTATCATAATTTTTTCTGATTACTATTAAATATATTATCATATAATCTGATAGAGATGATGAATAATAAGAATATTTGTGACTTATATAGAAAAATTAATGGATGGATAATTAATATTTTAAGTTTTTTTCATGAGATTTCCAGATAAATATATACAAATACATGGGTTGTCTGATAATATTAGATGGAATTTTGGTGGATCCCTCAGTGATGATGGTGACTAAATAATTTCTATATAAAATTAATTTCATTTGTATCAATAGTTTTTTGGGAATTTTTTGGGGTTGATAGATTCTATTTGAGAAATGACTCATGATTTTGTATCTTAATAATAATTCTGAAAAGTAATGAATTAATGATAGTTTTTATAAATCAATATAAATTTCAAATAAATTAATTATATAATATATTAGTATTTTCACCATTAATAATACTAATCTCAAATAAAGAAAATTATTTTACATACAATGACGTTTCAAGGAATGTTATATGAAGAGTTTTGATTAAAAATGTTAAATTCATACCTTATATCCCAAAAAAATTGAAATAAAATTACCAAACAAAATAATTCAGATTTAGTTTTGGGTTCTTTCAATTGATCATTTATTTATGTTAATAGATATTGTTTATATATGATAATCATGTGTGTTAAATTAATATATTAACATAAAATAAACTAATATTACCTTAAAATATAATGTCAGAGTTAATTAGGGATTACAAATACTCATTACAAGATTATCCTATGATGCAAAAATTGATAGTTGATGTATATTGAAGAAAAAAATTGGATACCCTATTCATGATGAGGAATGATAAAGTCTCAATCATCATTGATATACCAAATATATATTTACAAATCTAATAGGAAATATATATAACATTTATCAACTGATTGGCGAACCATAAATCATATAAAAAATTAGTATGTATCAAATTAATTATTTGGAGTATCTAAATAAGATTATTGTAACCCATGAATGAATCATTCCATAATTATTCATTAAAAAATATGAATCCTTTTATTATAGATCGAGACATGATGTGTCATCAATGTTAGGGATAAATAAGGAGATGTTACATTATGAAAATAGATCATCATTGTCTATCCTCATAGGATGCACCATGATGTATAATATATTTGAGATAATATTTTGTGGGATAAAATAAATAAATAAATTACATCGGAGACCTAAATGTTCATGGAATAAAAGAATTTTATTAATGATTGTTTGAAAACCATGAGATAATGAAATAGTTTTCCATATGAACATTGAAATTGGATAACACAACCATTTATTTTACCATTTAATATTAAAATACATCTAATGGAAACAAAGTCATATGGAACATAGTGGATTATCTTTCTAAAACATCTCACATCATCACCATTAATTAAGATATATTTCCTTACCAAATTTTGATTTTATATATCATGGATGTTGTGAGGATATGTGGGGAAGCAATTTAAATAAAATATAAAATATAACCATTGTTTTCCCATAATATTAAGATTATTTTTATGATATTACTTGTACATAGTGATAAACATTGTTAAAACATTCCACATACAAATAGATGGCCAACGAAAAATGAAAATTATTAATCTATATGATAAATTGAGAGATTGATTGATGGATTTTAGTCGAATTTATTATGACTTTTATTTATTGGTAAAATTATAATTCAACCAAAATTTTATCTTGACTGTTCATATGTCCCCATTATCATAGTAGGAGATATAGATGTTTGTAACCCTACTATTTTGGTGAAGCCGAATTTCGTAGCCTGCCTTCAATCAGCTACAGATCTAATATATGTTGATTCATTGTAGGGATCTCTTGTGAGGATGGATGGAGAAACTGTGATAAATCTGAATTTCTCAGCCTGCTATCATTCAACATTATATCCCAGATCTGAGGATGCATCATAGAGATCTTTTGTGTTCTTTATTGGTGACATGATGTGTGGTGACTCATATATTACATAAGGTTTAAAGGTTGTAGTAGTTGTGAAGAATTTATTGGATGTGTCACTATGGGATGGAATTGTTTCGGCCCATAGTGTTGTTTATTTGAGAATATCATTCATATGATGATGAAATGAAGAAACCAATTTTAGGGTCGAATATTGATGGAACTCATTCATTGGCTCTTCTTAAGGACTCATTTCGTAGTAGATTTCTTCATAAGGGTTCATCATATCACATTGAATCCAACCCTGCAACACCTATTGAGAGAATTTAAATTGGGATACATTCTTTAAATTCGTGCATTATTCTTTCTAAAGGTTCGCAACCTTGGATACTTGATAATTTGATTTGTGGAACCATGATATTCATGGTTGTTTTCTTCATAGAAGTGTGTTTCTATTGGTCGAGGGTTTTGTATTCATTTCCTATTTCCATTAGATCACATGATGTTTTGTGAATGGAGCATTATGACCCAATTATCGTAGCCAGTATAACATCATTTACATGAATTTTCATTGAGAATTAATGTATTGCATGAATGAAATGCCTTTTCTGAGGTCTGGTTTCGTCTTTAGGGACTCAATTAGGTCCTTTTACATCTATATATTTTTTTGTAAATCTGAGGGGTAATTAGGAATCCTATTCAACATGACAAAGAGAAGGAAAATATCTATTTTTGTAATTTTTAATTGATTTTTGTGGGGTTTAATCTTAGCTACACTATTATCGATAAGGTAAACCATTGTAATCCTTCTAACAACATCCAAAATGATTTTGAGTGTGATAAAATCTATTTTCTCTACCGATTTCTTGGTTATTGGAAACTCTTTGCAGTTATGTTATATGAATGCTTTATGTGAGGAATGTGGGATGAGAGGACATGCCACAAATATTTATCAAATAAAGTTGAAGATTATTGATTCAGATCTATCAAAGCCTACTATTCATGATGGTTATTCACATAAAGAGACAGTTTGAACTTTGGTTGATGTGTTTCTTGCTGGTATATCTAATTCTCAAGTTTCAGGAAAAAGACTACATGTTGATGTGTCAATGGAGATATCTCATAGTTGTCCCTCTAATACTCAGTTTGATTTGGTTAAAGATGTTCCATCATTTGAAGATACCCTTTCTTGGTCCCTGGGATTAATAACCTTTTATCCCTCTTAGTTTGACATCTCCAATAATAATTATGCACCAAGAATGTCAACATTCATCATGAAATACAATTGCTCATAAATAATCTAAATTACCTCTGAAATGGGCCAACAGTTATATGATTGATTAGGGGATTGTTGGTACCCAAATTAAGGCCTCAAATAATGGTTGGAATTCCTCTTACAAGTATAAAATATTATGTGGCAAGACAAAGATGACTGATTGTGAGGTTTTCAACTCTGTTCCCCCAAATTGGATATCATTCAAGGATTATTCCAATCTTCCAAGGATTGTATATACTAGATCATATTCTATGGTTCCAGAAACGGTAGATTAATATATCCTTACAATTTTTAACAAGGATAAGTCTCAATCCGAGTGGGAGAATTGTGCTAAATCTAATGATGGAAATTATATATACTAATAAGATCTCTAGATCTGATTTTGGTGGGTGTGTGAAATTCTACTTATGTGGCCCCATCTTTCACTTTTTTGTAAATTTTCATTCTTATTAATAAATGGGTATATGATTTCCATCTGGATGGTCTTGTTTGGTATAACTTATAAATTTTGAGGTATTGGGGTATATATGGAACAATATAAATTTCAGTTATTTTTTATGATATGTTGAATTTTATCCTATGTAAAACATTGATACATTATATTTGTTACAAGAAAACTAGAAGAACCCATATGAGTTAAATATATAAATTCGAAATTAGGATTTGAGGAAAAAATAAAATATTTTATATACATGGGTGATGGGAAACACTCAATCCTGAAGTCCGAAATCATATCAATCCATTAAGTTCTCAAAATTGTATTTATTTAGTGTGTTTAATTCGAAATACCATTGGGATATTTTTAATATACCATTATATGTTATTTGGATTAAATTCATTCTTAAAACCTTACACAATCAATGGGATTTTGATGCTAGAATATGGTTTTATTCAAAATTGGTAAGTATAATTAATTCCACAAAAGGACTTCTCATATGTCATTCATTTCTAAGGGGAGTTCATGTCTATATTCAACACCTAATGATAATGTGAAAAAATAGTTTCAATTATCAACAATTTATTTGTTGATGATTTTGATCCATGAACATCATAGTTTGAGTCTTGGGTACACCTTTTCTCTAGTTACCAATTCTATCATCTCATTGGATTAAAACCAAAGAGTATATGTGATATTGAATTGTTGTAAATATCAAATGAATATATAATTTATGCATTTTTAAGGATTAGAATCCCGAACTCCATTTCATTATTGAAATTGTTGTTTCCTAATTTTTTTGTAACTCAGTTAATTTTTTTTATTTATTGAATTTTTAATTTCAATTGGTATTATTTCTTACCATGTTCTATTTGGATTTATATATTTTGTAAAATGTATATGTTTGTGAGGGTTAAAATTTAGTTTTTAGGATTTTTCTTCAATTCACTTCCCCACTTAAATTTGTAATATCTTAACTTAACAAGAAAAACATTTTATATGAATGCTAGTCTTTATCCATACTCTATCTTTTTAGCATACTCTTACCCTTTATTTTTGATTTAATATATATATTTTTACTATAAGTAAAAGTAAGATAGTATATTTATAAAATGGATAAGTATTATGAAACATGATTATATTGATATTGGTGGACCACCTCTCTTCAATGGTGTAGACAAAAAGTATTGGTTTCAATCATTACCTAATGATGAAAAATATAAAAAAATTTAGGAAAATAGTTATATGTGTTTACTCAAGATGTGATGATATAGTATCAAAAAAACAATAAGTTTTGGAGAACCACTCTATTCATGATAATTAGGAATATCTTTATCCATATATAATCATATGAAAATATGAAATGTATTATAATTTATTAAAAGATAACTCAATTTGGAACAAATCAGGGGCTTGGGAAAATAATAACTTTTTTGTTCCTTGATTATTTTGTGTTTGGTTTTTAATTCGGAGAATCTACATCCAAAATGAGTTCATGGTCAAGGCTATATGTAATTTAATTTAATCTCATGTAATTAGTGAAATCATGTATAAAAAAGTATAACAAATATTATAGATATTGTCCTCAAGTAATCTAAATTCAAATAGACTAATATGGATGAAACTCTGTATTTCCTAAATCATAATCAAGATGATCTTATTTGATGCCTTATAGATTTTGAAAAAAATATATAATAGGAATGTTTATAATGATATAATTTGGTATAGATTTTAACTTACTAATGTAGTAATAACTACAATATATTTTAAGAAAAGGTGTATTTCCATGAAAAATAATATTATAAACAATATTTCAAATATTTTTGTTATGTAATGTAGTGATGGTGTGATTGATAAAATATTGATAAGTTTGAATATAATCACAAATATTAATGACTTAAATAATAAAATTTAGAAGTATATAATAGAAAATTATGAAAATAAGGAATCTATGTAAGTATTATGTCCGGAATATATGAATTTAGGTCACACTAAACAATATTTCTTTAAGATAAAAACATGTGTATAGATTCTTGATGAAAAAATAAAAAGATATAGAATAAACTTTAAAATGATATAGATAACATGGGAATGAGTGAATGTTATTCTATACGAAAAAACATCAAATAAAATATAAAAAATACAAAATAAAATTATTTTTCTTTTAAAAAGTATCATAAGAAATATATGAGATTCATGGGAAAGGTAATGAAGAATTTTATTACTATTTTGTATGTAGATTATTCATACCATTTTCATTTTAATAATTAATGTGATATTATATTATTTAAAATGATTTATAAATATGTGACGAACCATTAGAATGAAAAAACATTTTCTATAGTCATTCCAATTCAAAATATTATTAATATAAATATAGTTTATTTAAAACTCTTTCAAATTCAGATACTAAATGTGTATATATTGAAACATATGATCATTAAAAATAGTTCTGAGACTAAATATTAATGTTATGATTCATAAAAATATTTTATCTATTTTTTTTGTGACAGGGAGAAATTTGAGTAAATTTTAGTACAGTTAAAACCTACGCATACATCTCATAGAAATGGATTTACATTCTATATCAAAATATTCCATTATGAATAGTATAACCTTATAGACAATGTTTCCAAGGGAATGTAACCATAAGAATGGATGTTACATGAAAAAATGCATTATCTTATTAAACATATAGGGATTATATTTCTAAGGAAATAGATTTTTTTATCATTGATGATGTGGATATATGTGGGTTTTTAATTTTTGCTTCTAACATTTTTTGGACAATGAAATTTTGGGTACAAAACATTGAGACTTCTAATTTTTAATAAAATTGGGTGAGTTCCATTATTTGAAATACTATGTACATAAATTTTGATTATTCTCAGCACTTTACATGAGAGAAGTTTCAATTTTGGAACATCTAAAAACTCATGGTTGTAAAAGTTAATATTAGATTCAATCCCCAAGGATGATATTTTAATATTGGCGATGTTACTTTTCTCGATGATATTTTTATTTGTAATTTTGTTAATATTTTTGGATATTAGCACAACCTCATCAAAATAAATAAATTATGTGGTCATTATTACTCTAATAACCTTGTGAATGAAAATTATAGCATCAAAATTTGGTAAGGATAACACATTTAATCTATCAATAGGCTTGGAAATGTTTTCACTATTGACCATTATGAAGTTTAATTTCATAAATTTCCTTTTCTCATAATCATTAAGGTAAATTAGTGGCATTTTTATAGGATTGTAAAAGAATTAAATACATGGACCTTAGATATGACCTCAATGAGAGGACTATTGAAGGATCTTCTAGAATATTAGTTCAATCCCACCAGAATCAATGATCATTTCCAACATAATAAGAAATGATTTTTAGGATTTAAACATACAAATGCATTCCAAATTCATGATCATTTATAGTTAGTTTATATGGACATTTTTAGACCTATGAAAACTATTTTTATCATAATAAAACATTTATTGTATGAATGTTGTGATTATTAAACCAGATATAATTAGGTTAATTCTTTTTCACATAAATAGAAATCATTGTCATTCAGAATGTTTTTTTTTATTTTTTTTCAAATTTTAAAAATTATTACTAATGATACAATTTGGATTGATAATATTGTAGAGTCTGTAAATTCTTTTTTTGAAACATTTTATAGTGAATGATTTTTTACACATTATTTTTCACCAATAATATCTCTGTAAAAAATAGGCATTTTGAATGGGGAAAATGAAAAGTCCAATATATTTCTAGAAATTAATTTTTTGAATATTGTTTACTACTAAATTTTATGTTAATGAAATAAGTCCTTATCTTTTACCAATTAATTAGGTTTTCATTCACCATGTTTCATATAAAAACATTACAAATAAAGGAATGGTCGGATTAAAAATATTAGGTACTTCGTAGATTTCAGATGTAAAGTATTCATCAGGAAAAAAATATTCTATATAAATTTGAAATAAATATTAAGGGAGGTATTTTTGTTGGTTAAATCATAACTAATATTATGTGTCATGTTTTTAATAGGAAGATGAATAAAATTATTGTAATGGTAGACATCATGTTTCATGTAACTATTTCTTATAAAATGTCTAAATGTTTGAAATCTGAAAATAATTAAATAATTCTTTCCGAGAATGATGTTCTGTTAGTTCTGGAAGTTGAATCACATCCATCAGAAATTGACATTCATCATGCTAGCCTAATGTATGTTAATTAAATAGTAGTCTAGGAATATATTTTCATTTTACCAATAAATTATATAATCATGATGAATCATATAACTAAAAGTATTATTGGATATGTAGCAGAACATGTGTATTTTTTATATTAATCATAAAGAAGAGAGGAAAACTGGAAAAACAAGAGAGGCACAGTTAAGGGGGCCTGAAAAAATGAAAACCAAGGGAATCTTCCCGAATAAAAGTCGCACACTCATGGGGTAATGAGCCCATGGAGAAATAAATAATAGAAGGATCACAAAGGTTTCCTTGGGATTCCCGGCAATCAGCAAGAGCGTTACCCTCACCTCATGAGTGGATCAAGTGAGCTCGATCGATTAAGTTCAATAATATTCTGATAATATAAACAATGGACCAAGGGGTATTATTCCTTCCCTGTAAGGAGTTGCAAATAACTAACGAGTCAGTTTTGATTTCACTGAGGATAATATTCTTTCCATGAAAAAGTTGAAGCCCATTAATAATTGTCGTCGCTTCAGCAATAAGCGAGTCACCATGACCATAGTAACTACTATAAGGAACTATTTTAATCTAACATAATTACATCAATGATTTTCTTAATAATTTGGGTTTTTATAATTAGTCTAACATATTTTATCTTGTTGATACCTCCATTCAATATTAAATTGAGGAATTTTATAATTAATCAATCATGAATTGTTTATATGGTTGACTAATATATAGATTATTTTATTTTTACAGATATTGGAAAACTTTAGAGAGTTATTTATATTTAAATTTAAATTTTTATGACATAGATTGGATGATAATTTCCTTAACTTCCTAATTTCATGGAGAATAATTATTTTATAATTATTTTGTGAAGCAACTTTTGGTTGAACATTCCAATTATGAGGCATAATATGTGTTATTTTGAGCATGTTGTTCTTAGTTATTGTGGAAGAAATGAACACACTCCAATTTTTGATTGAGTTTCACTCAGAATGAGATTATTTTTAAAATATAATTTATATTTACTTGTCTATGAACACATAACATCACTCATATGATAAAAACACAGATGTAAGGAAATTCATCCTCTTGTACCATAAATAAAAAAGAGATATTGTTCTTGAATTTAATATATTTGAACACAAACTTGTTAATGTATTTAATAATATATTATCTTAGAAAATATTCTTGTAAACTGAACAAAATATGGGAATAATTGCTATTAAAATATCACTTTTTATTTATGGTTTTACATTATCATAAAATTTAAAAACTCTTTGATAAATGGATAGGACATAATTTGTTTATATGTAGTTTTTGAAAAATTTTATGCGAGAACTCTATGATATTTGAAAACGTGAGTAGAACTTATAATATGTAACATGATCATATTTACAAACTTTAAAAAATGTAAATTATCTAATTCATATAATTTAATAGTAATAATCATAGGGACAAAAAAATTATTTCGTAGTTTTTACACTTATGATAAGAATATATTTTCAAGCATTGACAATGATTTATGACACCCCCATTCACCTATTGGTTTACTCTTACATAAACATGATATTTTCCATTTTACATTTATATATCATTAATTTTACTTTTATTTATACTAAAATTTTCGATTATATATACTTAATATTATATTTATATATTCCATTCATGTTTGTTTTTTTCATAATGGGTTATTTAATAATCCACATGTGAGAGAAATTTTGTCAATTTTTATTATTTCTTCTTCTAGTAGCTGAAATAGAAGTTATGTGGAATAAAAATAGATAATTGAAGATTATATGTTTCATAGAAACTGAGATTCAAGAGTTTGAGTGTATATTGTAGATATGGCTTAAATTACCAAAATATTAGAATTCAGAAGATAAAGAAAACAATTCTTTTATAAATATAAAATTTATAATTCTTTTAAAAAATGTAGAAACAACATATTAATTGTTTAATGTTAGGGGATTTTTACTCTTATGTATTCAATAAAAGTTTCAATAGTTAATATGTTTCCCCATTTCCATTTGTTTTTTTAATATTTATATCTGACCTTAGTTAATATAATTACCATTAGTTCTAATAACTATTTTAATTCATTATGAAACTTATATGATTTCTCTACATTTTGTAAATAAATAGTTTGGTTGGAATTTGTTGTTTTTTGTGATTTTATATATGATTATATGTGTTATATATTTATTCAATTTAGTGGGTTATTTTAATAAATAACTTTTTGTAATATTTTTAATGTGGGAAAAACATTTTTTCTTAGATGTTACATACACTGTGATATCTGAAAGAAGTTACAAAGAGTATTATTTTTAAATTATATTAAAAATTTCCTCATTCATTGATCCATGATATTTTCAAAAAAATAGAGTTTTTGGATTCAAATAACTCTTTCATCTCATTTTTTTAAATAATAAAACCATACATTTTAATTTTGTTTAAACATAATCATTTTCTACGTTCCATTTATATGAAAATTCTGTCCTCAAAATTATTATTACCCATGTGATATATTGATTTATTTAATTTATGAAACCTTATAATTATATAGTAAATATTATCAAAAAAATCGATATACTTTCTTAATAGATAAAACTTAACCCAATGATCTAAAATTTTATTGTCAAGATTATATCTATAAATTGGGACAGAGTCATTGAGTAAAAAAATAAAAAAATATAATATATAATTATAAATTGTACCATTTTTAATCCTTAATTTTTAAATAGTATAACTTATTTAATGTTATAAAACGTTATATTTTTAGTTTTTTTACATAGAGTTATCATTGTTTGTTTTTTTCAATACAAACATCTATGTCTGCTATAGTGTATTTCATTCTAATCCTTAATAATTATACAAATTATAGTAATATTGTTAGTTTAGATCTTAAATGAATTATATTTAAAATTGAATAGAAATAATTATTTCATTTCATTGAAATTTTTAAAATCATGGGTCTAGAGATTCCATCTACTGAAATTGTGTCGTAGAACATTTTGAAGAAGAATATTAGCGTCCAACATTTTATAGAAGATGTTCCTAGAGTATAACTTGTGTATATTATGGATATAATTATTGATCCTCCTTCTAAATTATATTAAATATAAATATTTCATGTGAATTAAAACTTTTTTAAAAAAATTCTTATAATGATTCATTCAATGTGGATTTAGGACTATTACCCTAAATTCTGTTGTATTAGTGTCTTTGTTTTTTATATTATTTTTAATTTTATTATTATATATTTTTCAGGTTTTCTATTATAAAATATTTTTAATCTCAATTCCATTTACATTTTTTTATTAAAATATATTTGATATTTTATCTTTCTCTTAGATTACTTGCATGAGAGGGTGAAAATCTAGTGTTGGATTTCAACTTTATTCCAGCTCTCCTGGATCTGCCATTAATTTATAAATCTATGGTAACCAATAGAGATATGATGATTAGAATGAATTTAAATCTCAATCCATGTTACATTGGATACCTCATTCTTATATATTATATGAGAGCTATTATATATTAACTATTACTTCCCCCATATCTGAAGAATCTGTATAAAAAGTTCCATTTTTAAGAGTTATGGAAGAACAAACCCAATACCTCCACTATATTTAATATAGAGGTCATATAACTAGGGAATGTACTCTATTAAATGGATAAATTAATAAAGATCTAGGATTAATTATAAAAAACAATACACATCAAGATAATTTCACACCCTTCCATAATTATTTGAGTTTGAATAACTAATAAGGGTAGATGAGGAACCCTAGAATGAAATGTACCCCCATCAATTCTAAATTAAGAATAATGATTTATATTTTTATAATGAAGCTTCTAAATTTGGAATAATGTAACAATATATGCTTTTGAATTTTGAAAATTAACATTCTTAATATTTATTTCTGTCATATATCGATATAATATATTGAATCAAATCCATGAACCACATAATAAAAATGTACTCTATATTATTTCAACGGTATAGAATATTACATATTATGGTTAAATAAATTTTATAAAACTAAAAAAATCATGTGATAAAAAATAATATATGAAATTTAAAAATCTCAAGGATTGTGGTCTCCATGAAATATCACAACGATGAGTGACAGTATAAAAAATATTAAATATTTATATAACTTTGCTAAATATATTGATAACATTAAAAAACTAATTTAATGACTAATAAAGGAAATATAGGTATTTATTTGAAGTATAATGGTAATATAACAATTGAAAATTTATCATATATATTAAAAAGTAACATTCCCAATACAAAAGTATCTTGAAAACTATAATAGTAAATTGACTTGTAATTAAAGTAAAATATAGAAAAAATCAGAAAATATAAATATTATAATTATTTATAATTTTTATTATAATTATAAAAATGAAATATAATGTATGTGTATATTTTTAATAAGTTTTTTTCAACATATTTTTAAAAAACTATGTTAATATTCTAATATTAAAATTACCCTTAAAAAATTATCTAAAAAAATTAATTTCATTTTTTGGAATCGTGATCCAATTTTATCTAAGGGTGATAATTTAATTTTAAAAAATAAGAATATTTTGGATACTAGTAAAAATATAAGTTTTCATTTACAATAGGCTTTATTACATAACATTGATATAATTATGAACTAAAAAATTTTATAAACTACTAAATTACCAAAAAAAATTTTAATTAGATAAATCACATATTTTAAAATAATAAATTCAATTTCAAAAAAAAATATTATATTAAAAATTATAAAGATATATTCTATTCACTAAAAATATATTTTTTATTCCTTTATACTATAATTTTATAGGATTTACTATAAAACAAAGTTTTTTAATTCAAGGGGTTGAAAATTAATTAGAACATGTATATATAGAAAAATAAAATTCAAAATCTAAAATGGTACCATTATTTACAGTCTTAGTGTTGAAATAAAATTCTATTACAGGACACCCATCCCATACAAGTATAAACAATCACATTCACCCCCATTCTAAAACACTTCCAAAATTTTTCTCATCTCTCATTTATGATATAATCACCACATATTTATCCTTATATTATCCATAAATAAATTTTGTCTCTCCCACTTCAGAATATAAATGAATTTTGCTCTTTGTGAAGGAGAAAACTTCAAGGAAGAGATAAAATTACATCCCATTTTATTAATTTATTTTCTTCTAATCTTCTATTTTCAATACATTTTTTAGGAAACATACCACCCAAACTAATTAACTATTATATTTATATGATTTTATACTCATAAAAAATATTATTATTAATATATGTATATAGACACTATATCTCCCTCTTTTGACACATCCTATAAATGGTCGGGTTTTTTCACATATATCGGCTTAATAAATTAATTAATTATAATCAATATTATAACTATATTTTTTATAATATTTATAATATATTGACATATATTTTAATTTAAATTAACCACTTTATGCTTAATTAATCTAATAAGTAAAATATATGAAAAATAAGGATATATAAAAAATATTGTGAATAACACAAAAAAATGTCATCACAACATCTTTGGATTCATGAAAAACTACTAAATCAATTATAATTATTATAATTTCTGAAAAAATATAAATTTCATAGGAATATATGTTAACGTTTTAATAAATTTAATTTTAATATAACTGATGTGTAAACTAGACCTATGGTAAGGGAACCCTCAAATTCAACCTGTTTCTTCTTTTCTATACTCTCTCTTTATCTTTCTTTTTCTACACAAATCATCTAAATTATCATTATATACCCTCTAATGTTTTTTATTTTACATTACACTACCATATTAATTAGATATTTATCTTTTTATCTCATTTGGATTAATATATAACCACCTACATTAATTTTTAAACTGACATTATTTTTGAATAATCATTAATTCTAATTAAGATATTTTTTCTTCAATTATTATATTATAGTTTTTATATTTTTTATTATAGCATTTGAACATAAAAAATAATGAATTCTATTTAAATTTTTGTTCCACCATGTATATGTATCTATATATACCCTTCAAAACTATTTTGAGACTCCTTCTATAAATGATTAAAATTGTGAGAAATATTTTCTTAATCTTCTTGTTAATCAGTGATGGATACTTCTTAAATGGTTTCCCTACCAGAGGGAGGTTGGGACACTATAATACTACATATTAAACTCATATTAGGGAGTTTATCCAATTTAGTGATCCTAACACTTTATATTCTTTTCCTAGAATTTCACTATGCAGTTCTACCCCTTCACCTAATAATGATATTATATAGTTATTTATCTCCCTACAAGTGTCTATAAAGACCCAAAATCTCATAATATTTTTACCAAGAGGACCAATTTAGTAGGATTCACCATAATTTTATTCCTTTTGAAGACGCAATAATGAATATGGGTGATTAATGTATAACACGATCATATGTTTTTTAGATTTACAGCATATTATGATATGTTTTGTGGTAGAAGAAAATAACACGTTGTCCTAATCCAAAGTACTATGTGACATAAAAGATATTAAATTTACCTTTATAGATTGTCTAATGTTTTTTATCTTGAACGGAAACCCTTCATCCAGTTCTACTAAGATATTCTTCAAAATTTTCCCACTATTATATCAAAATGCATCGCTTCTCAAAATTCAAGGTATTCTTGTATGGAATTTTTTTATCCAGTAGGAACAAAGTCCTATATAAACATATAACACCCTTAATTCTATCTTATTTGGATAGTTTTATTCTCCTTGTGTATTATATTTTTTTTGAGATTTAAGGATAATCCCATTATTATTGAATCATATATTATGATCATTTTTGTAATATTTTCTCAACCAGTAATCATCTAGGCCACACCTTCCATGTTTTTTTATTGTATACTACATGGATTATAAAATAATATAAATTTTAACCCTATAAGGTTATAAATGTAAATCACAATAGAATAATGGATAGTTTGTATTCCAGTGTAATACAAAATTTTTAACATTTTATCTAAAAGGGAGTCCCCACATTTTCAATAATTCCTCATAATCAAGTGTAAGAGTGTCAATATTGAAATGTGAGAAAAGGAAAACTATTATAAATATGCCCCTAACCCAATTTATTAGTGATTTAGTGACAATGTGAACATGTGTCTATGTAGTGAAACCTAGCTTAACACCTATTTCAAATCCATGTACAAGAATTGAGTTGATTTTAATTATATATTATTCCCATATTGGGTTGAATGATTACAAATGGGATGTTCAATCACCTATATAAATATTTTTAATGATCATAATGAAATTAATATTTATCTCATAATTCACAAAATAATTCTTGTAAATCCAATTGATAATAAACTCAAATTTCCATCTTTACTAGTCAATATAGAATCTACATAATAATATGTTAAGATATTCATGGTTACCCACAATATGGAATTTATCAAAGGTAAAGAATGTCTTGTGAGTAATTCATAAAGAAAAAATATTTCTAAGACATCACTGAGAATATGATTTGTTTTGAGAAAAAAATCTCAAACCACTCTAAAAAATACAATGTTGAATAGGAATATATATATTTAATGAAGAAAAATAAAATAACATAAGATGTATGCATATTTCCAACCTATTGCATGTGGGGATTCATACAGTTGATGTTGATATCATATTAAATAATGTCTTAATTTCTGAAATCTGCACAAAAATGAAATCATAATAAAAAGTGGAATTTCATGAATAATTGAAATATTATTCAAAAAATAGAAAAAAAAGTGGAAAGAAAAAATTGATGTAATAGATCAGTCATTTACTACAATGTTCATATATAGTGGGTGAAATGATTATAATTCTTTACTAAAAACTATTATGACAACATCAATCTGAAAATTCATCATATTTATGATTTTTGTTATTAAATTCATTGTAATTGAATAAGATAATAATTAAGTGTACTCAAAATTGAATGATGATTGTATGTTTTTTCTTCCAAAAACTATCCTACCTACTAAGAGAACAAAGTTTCCATATAAAATAAAAATAGAGAGAAAACTTCCCATGATCTTTCACTAGATTTCATTCATCTCTGGAAGGTGATTGTATAAAAGATGTTTCTAATATGTTCCCCACTGGGTGAAATTAAAAATATGTTTATATAAAAGAATTAAAATAGAAATAAAAAACAGTTGACTTGGATTGAAATAAAATATTATAATTTATTTAATTACTTTAATGATGTGGAGATCAATTAGATTGAGTCAATTTACTCTAGGGATGATAAGGATTTTTAGGATCTCATCTATGATGATATGTTGTGAGATAACTTTTCTATTGATAGATGTCATAAAATAGATCATATATCTATTTTCTAATGGTTATTGTGAATGGGTTGACTACTTTCATTATAGTGTAATTTCATTGTTATTGTTTCCTGATTGTATAGTTTTTCACTAAACCCCTATATATGAAAAATTCATTTTTTCATAGTCCAAAAAATATAATAAGATGACTAAAATCATTATCACATCATATGTTTCTTTTAGTCTTTTTGAATATTTTATTTCTTTATGGAACAAAGGATTTTGGATATATTATGATGTGATGAGAGAGATTGGAATTATAAATAACTTCAATAAATTTTGTTGAGTATTATTTGTCCTGATATAATTACGCATAGACATGATATAGATAAAATTTTCTATAACAATACACATGTAAATGATTCTATTTAATTTTTATATTATGTTATGATATAATTAATTTAATAATTGACTTTTTGTGTTTTGTTATTATAAATTTTCAAAATTCCATACCTGATTAAAGTAATTCTTATGATTGTTATTCTATACTTTTGATGTGATGATGAATGTTATGCTCCAATTTGTAATCTTATTGAATTTTGTATCCATTTTAATTCATATTATTTCACCCATTATAATAATTCTAGAACCCCCATTCAGGATTTATTACATAGTTGATTGTATGTATTTAAAAGAATTTTAAATCATATAGGATTACTATGTCAAAGGGTATAAATATATTTTGATGTTTTATGAGTTTAAATATTGTATAATCCTAATTTATAAAGGAAAAAAAACATATTTAATATGAAATATAAACTATTAGTAATGATTTATATAAAAATTATATAATAATTTTGTTTCTATGGTATTGGTTTTTTGGTCAACTAAGTAATAAAATCCAAAAGTGATGGGGTTGATCATACCAATGCGTATATGTATACCTTCATAGGTAATCTATTCTTGTATATTTTCATGTGAACATATATGTCATATTCCTCACCCTATTCATCAATGACTAAAGAGTTATCCTCCAAACAAATTCATCGATCTCTCATCCAGCTGTGGTTAATCCACAACTTCCATATACACTACATCAATCATTTATTTTACTCAAAGATATTATTGACATCCAATTTATTATAAATAATCCTTTAAATAATGAATTACCAATAAAATTTCTTCTAGACCCATCATAAGCTCCAATATCTGTCATTTTCAATCAACATTTGTCATCGAATATAGTATGACATCGATTAATTATAATTTTTCATTTAATTTTAATTATATACTATTTGGATAAGTAAAGGATTCATAGGGTACCACACTGAAAAAGCTTTCACAATATGGCCTATTATTTACTACATCATAATTACAAATTAAATATCGATGATATTGTTCGGAATAAAAAATTCTTGAAACTATATAACAATTAAATACTTGTTAGGTTTGTCCTTAAACATTCCATTACTATAGAGTTTTCGATTTTCATGAAGAAAACTATATATTATGCATCTTGAATATCTAAAGTATAGCATTAAATAACCTAAACTGTAAATGTATATCATTTATAAGTTATGAAAAACAATTCAAAATTATATATTAGTAATATAAATAGGTTCCCCTATTATCTTTCTAGAAACATAGAACCCAATGTATATTAAAAAATTTCAATTCTTTTATTTTGTATTCAATGATATCATTATGATGATCAATAAATTTATTATATAATATTCGACCCATATACTCATTAGTGGTTGGGGAGGTATCCTAAATTTCACTTAACTCATCTCATACATTAGAAAGATTGAATAAAAAGCATATATATAGTCCCCTATTATAGTAGTCTTCCAATGTTACAAGAAAGATTTTCATCATTGGTCTTTTCACACATATAACATGTGATGTCCTTGTTATACCCACTCAAAATGTCTACTCTACTAACAATGATAACAAATAAATTTCCATACTCACAGTAATCCATTGCTAGATTCTTTCATGTGGTTGTCTATGTAGTTTCAATGGAACTAGTTATAAAGTGGTCAAAACCTATGAATGAATTATTAAACAACAAAACGTTCATTTTATAATATACATTAAGAATTCATAACACCTAGTTGATAATTCACCGCATTTAGCATGAATCAAAATATGATCAACGGAAACCTAGAAATTTTCACTTTCATTATTTAGGGACATCCCCAGACCATAGATCATGGATATTTTTTTTCCAAAAATCAATTTTTCATCATATTAACAAATAAAAATTTATTTTCGATCATTATTTCACAAACTCCCATTAAATTGGTTTTTTTGAAGATATAGAAAAACTTATAGGAAATTATTTAATGGGACTGTCATCTAGGACTACAATCAATTATTAATCAAGGATATTTCTTTAGTATCACCGTCTATGAAGAATTTATTGTTGCTAATTTGGAAAAATAACATTATAATTAGGTGATATTAATAGTACATCAAATATATACATTCAATACATATATCAATCCCATCAATGGATTGTTATCTTTACATCAAAAAATAATCCAGATTTTGTTGACCCCCTTTTCACATTAACAAATGATGACTTGGTTTTCATAACAATTAGGATGATGAATAACATATTATTAAGTTATATTATAATACAATAAAGTGATATAAAAATGATATATATATATATATATTTGTTTGTATAGATTATCGTTCATTTTAAATCCCCCCAAAGAAGGTACCTCAGGAGGGTGGGAACACCCAAGGTAAAAGAAAATAATTATCATTATATCCTCAAACAGGTAAACTATTTCCATATATTATATGTTTTGTTGAAGAGGGTAAAGATTTTTACATATTATAATTTCATATTACAATTAAAAATATCTGATTTTTATTCAAAAATAACCAGATATCCACCTAATGAAAGACGTAAAAACATTTTGAATCTCAAATTGGGGATACTCCAAGGGTTCATTCTCTTCAATGATGATCTTTATAATAATTTCCCACCTCAATTTTATTATATAATTTAGTATAATGTTACTTCATTAACTATAAGAAATAAGTTGATTTACCTAAGTATCCAAATTTAAATAATTTCTCTCTACTAAAAAATTATATGTTGGATAATCAATAATTTCCCCCCCTATATTGAAAATCAATATATTGTTCAAGAGATCCACCCTATAAAAATCAAAATAGTGGGAATAACATCACAAGGTAACATAATCACTTTATTTAAAATTACTCGAAGAATTAGAATCCTATTACAGAAAATTAATTCTATAAATTAGTCTAAATCTAAATATGATGGACTTAAATCCTTTACCACTAATCTTTGACAACCCCAATTAATTTACATTACTAATAAAAGAAACCCATAATGAGTTTTATCTATTCTTCATCTCTCTGTGGCCCATTGTAATGGAAAATTGAGAAACTAGAAGCATATAAACTCATACACTTCAAAATATCCATATAGGGCCATGTATTTATATGTTATAATAACATAAAAATATGTGTTATCACTATTGGGAAAGATATATATAGATGGTTACTTTAACTTTTTTGAATTTAATTGGAATAAATAATAATTTGATACCTCTCTAAAAATAAAACATAATGAAATTTTTTTTTTTGAGAATTTCATTACAAAATAGAAAGGATTCACATATTCCCTAGAGGTATAAATACTCATAAAGAAATTACTATAAATATGTATAAATAATCTTTAAAATAAGTAACATAAAATTTTTAAACTAGAGAAGCACTCAATAGAATATTGGGTGTTTCCAAAAATGGGAAAATGTATATATGATATAATATGGTATAAGATATCGACCATAAATATTAAATATTCTAGTGTTTTTTATATATAATTATCATTCGAGGTTATTTTCAATTATTCATTTTAAAAAATCATGATGAAATCATATAGCCTGAACCCATATATTATAAGTCGAACGTTTTACTCAGTATCCATTTCATTCAGCAAAAAATTCTGAAAAAAATTGTATATTTACATTATATAACATCTTACATTTAATATTATCATTATCCATGCCTATATTCATCCTTTAACCCTGTGAAAATCATTTTAATACTTCGTATGAGAACAATAATTAGAAAAAACATATAAAAGATAAAATTAATTATTCAAGTGAAAACATGTAAATTCAATTTAATGTTATTTAATTGAATGAAAAAAAATCATATGAATAACACACATAAATTTTTCTCAATTAAAATAATTAAAAATAATAGAACTCAATTAAAACATCTTTAGGTGACTTAGAAAATCATATTCATAAAATCATTCCAAAATATTTCCAATTGGAATAACCATATGGCTTACTTAAAATATAGTTATTACACAATTAATTGAATATCTATAATGGGGATAAACCTTTTCATAAGTTATATAAGGATCTTTCATGAGCAGTAATTAGGATCAACCCTTCTAATAAGCTATATTGGGCTCACCAATGAAGTATAATGGGGATACATCATCATATAAAATGTACAAGGTTTAATTATGTTTTATAATTCTCATGTACCATTTCATGAATAAGAAAAATTTATCTTAAAACAATTTTAATAAAACTTTTAATGACATATTAATGACACTATCATATAAAAATACCATCTTATTTTAAAAACGTATTTGGAATACCAAAAAATAATATTATTTGAAATCCCATTTTCAATTACCATATAACAAAAAGTATAAAAAAATTATCATTTAAGTAAAAATGAAATATTACAAAGGAATCTAAAAATAGAATAATGAACAAGGAGACATAAAATTCATTCTCATCATTCACGTTATGAATATAACATTCTTTTTCATATGATTTTTTAAACATTCCATATAAAACACATAAAAATATCCCTTTTGAAAACATTTAAATTAGACACAAAATTTTTATTATAATACATATATATATAAATATGAATTAATATCCTGAATAATGGTATTGGGAAAAATATTGTGAAATTATATCATTAAAAATTCAATGTGTCACATAACACATTGAATATTTAAATCATAAGACCCACTAAGGAATAATAATTTAAAATTTTAAATGAAATGAGAATAAATAATGTGGGTGTATAAATTAATGATATCATATGTTTATGGGGTCGTATATAATCCTCAAAAAATAAGGTGGGTTTATAACATCACGATTTCCCTCAATTAATAGGAAATTAAGAAAATGATTCATGCCTTGAGTCATACTCACCCCATACAATCAATATCTTCCTGAATAATAAACATAGGATAATTATTTATATTACTGGGTAAATTTTTAAAGTTTATTTTTCCTTTTATATCACATATTATAATGTTATAACAATTAAATAGTTATTTATGTTCATGTCGGATGTTGTGACAAAATTTGGTACTGGAGTATAAAATGAATTGTGCTGATGTCCATTGTAAAAGTGAAATTCACACATTATGTATATAATAATAATTAAATAAAAAACCCTTTTATAAATAAATTATACTTTTAAATTGATCAACTATATATTGATTTGAAAAATGAACTATGTTTCAATCATGGAGATGGTACGTTGTACGTACACATGAGTAACATTTCCATTTTTCAATGATCATTATTGTGATAAGTTAACTATTGTTTTTATAACTAAACAATGACCATTATATTTTCTGTATGATATTAATATTTTTTATAATTATATATATAATACATTTTATGTGGTGATGAATATCAAATCACATCACTTCATGGAGTTGATAGTCCATATATATGAATGAACGATATTATAATTTTTATGTACATTGAAAGGAAAGAATGTAAATGATATAATATTTTTTAATAATAGTAAATATTTCATTATTATCATATAAAATAATAAATTCCATTGTAATAACTAGTCTTGATAGACGATGATGGAAAATAAATTATATCGATTCTCAAGGTAGTAGTCCACCTTACAAACGAACGATTAATTCATTTACAGTTTGATGATAGTAGAAATGTATTTATGTTAGGATATTTAATTAATAAAATATAATAATATTTATGATACTAGATTTATTATTACATCAAGGAGGAGTATAATTATATGGAATTTGGAGAAGAATAAGAGAAAAAATCAATTAATTAAAAATGATACATTTTCTTTAGAAAATCACTATTTATGAACACCTTAACCAATCTGAAGTGCGTATTAAATCTAAACAAAAGAAAATATAATTTTTTATGTATTATTTTAATAGATTTGGGTAGAGACTAAGAAAACCAAATATTTTTTCAATAGTTATTATTAGAGAACGGGTTCACCTTAATTAGAGAGGGGAGGGTCACTCATGGAAATCATTAAAAAATTAAATTAACATAAACTATTTTTTTAATCAAAATAAATAAAAAATATTAATTTAAAAAATATGATGAATTTGGGTGTAAATAATTTCATCAAAAAAATTGATATGCCTTCACTATTGTTAATCTTTTTATTTTATCATTAACCCTAATTGAACATTTTTTTAATTATTACCTTCATATCATATAATTAACATATTCAGGGTCGATAAAATTATAATAAAAATTCCAAAAGACCAATAAATGAGTCAATGATTAAATTTTATGAAATATTCCAATCATGTTGCCTAATTTTATATTTTTATATATTTTATACCATTTAATAAAATATTATTTTTTTTAAATATGAATAATATAATTTTTAATAATATTAATCACTTGAATTTTTATAATTATTGAAAAACATGATATCATTGAAACAAATATTTTTACTCCTAATTAACATGTCAAATTATTCTAAAAAAATTATTTGTCATTAAGTATATAAAATTATATTTCTTAAATTTCTTTAGTGTCATTTATTTAATTCATTCATTTATTTGACAATTGCAGCATTATAATTATATCAACATTTAAGTTAATTATTTTATCACTAAATATTATAAATAAATTATCATTACATATATAAGAATGTTATATTTATAAATAATAGTTTTAGTTGACCTATTTCTTAAATAACACCATGTTAACAGTATTTCTCGGGTTTAAAACAATTGTACTCAAAAATTTACATCCATTAAAAATAATATTATAGAGATTATATTCTAATCTAAAAGGATATAAATTTTCAAATAATTAATCATTGAATTCTTATATACAAAAAATATCCATCCAATAAAATTGGGAATTTTTTTGGTAATTATATAATATTTATAGAATTATTTTTACCCATAATTATCAATTTACACTCTTCATTTGTAAGAAAATTTACAAAAGTTAATATTTATATTTTTTACAAAAGTAAATGAGGGAAAATTTATAAATATTTAACTTTTGATACCAAAAATTAAATCCATTTTTATAAAATAAAAACTTATAATATTCCTAAATTAATTAAAAATTAATCCAATTGACAAAACGAGAAATTGGGTTTTTAAAATAAAAATGTCCCAAAAGATTGAGATGTTTTTATATCCAAATTAAACATTAAATATATAAAAGCTACCTCAATTGGATTATATAATAAATTATTAATCTAACTATACAATAAAAAAAATAGATATATAATATAAAATAATAAATAAATCAGACAAAAAAGATGATTTCCTTTAAAACACATCACTTTTTACCAATTCATTTAAAAATTATTCTTATAAGAAAAACTACAAAAATTAAACCAATGTAAATTTTGATACTCCACTTAAAAATAATAAGTTCTTTCTATCAAATATAATTTTTAAAATCTGGAAACAAAATTTAAAATATGTTCACCCTCAAAAGGATGCACAATTGCCTTTTAAAAATATATTACTATTGTTATTAAAATATAATTTGTTCTAATATCATGTCTAGAAAACATAAAGGATGAATGTTAAAAATTATATTAAATATATAATATTTATATAGCATTAATATATTCAAAAAATAGTTTTTTATTATTTATTGGTCTAAAACACACTTGTCTGTATTAAAATAGTTTCTCAAAAAAATGATTCCTATTATTTTAAAATTGGTTTTATTCTTATTTATAATTATTTTTTCACCATATAATTAATCATATATAAATTTATATAATATATTTTTATAATTTAGTTAATCAGTTTCATTTCCTCTATTACGATGGTTATGCAATAACTTCAATATTAAATAATGATATTTTATTGTTTGTTTAAACTTGATGTGGTGTATTATGCATACAATTGAACATACCATTTCATTTAAAAAAATCATGAGGTTACATATAGTTCACCAAGATAAAATAAAATTAAGTAGCTCATACATAAACAGAAAATTCCGATATGTTAAATATGTCCATCATTAGTTTAAAACTTGTAATAATGACCATTTAGAAAAATTGGATAAGTTTCAAGGAGAGCCATTATATAAGTACAAATAGTGGAAATACCCACAACTTATTCAAAATATTAATGATTGGAATAACATTCCCTTATGAAAATTGTTTTAGAAAATATGAATAATGTGTACCTATAAAATTTTAAATAGGTTTGGGGATATTTCATTTGAACCTTTGAAAATAAGATTATAGAAATTCCATAGACAATAATTCCAAAGAAGGTTATCTTTGGGGATTGAAATAAATATTTCTCCTACCAATAAATATCTTATAATACAGTACCAGTTTTTTATGTCTTTATTTACTTTATTTTTAAGTTGATATATAAATATTGGTCAAAACATGAAAACCTAAGGGTATAAGGATCAATATATCACTAAATATTTCACAATAATAGTTTTAGTTGTATGTGGTTTTTAATATAAATGAAATAAAAATTTGAAGGTAAGATTCAAAATATTATAGTTCCTCATGCACATGAAATAATTTAGGCATGAATGAAGCTACGAGTCATAACACACAACTACAAGTAAATGGGTAAATTAGTTTTCAAAATTAATAATATCTATTCAATTATTATATTTTAAAATACATATTCGGTCATAACATAAATTAATAGGGTTATTGACCCATTTAAGCTTTAGGTTTTCATCTCTATAATTTAATTATAATTGCATATATCTTGTTAGAAAAAAAACATTTTGATAAGATAATCATGTCCTCAAAAAAAAAATATTTTTGGACACCTCACCACCATCCTAATAGGACCCAAAATATCAAATTCAATTTTTATGTAACAAATAATGAGATTTTATAATTGAGGTTCTATCAACCCATTTATGATTAGGACTAAATTACCTGACCGAAATTAAAATTATGATAATTTTTTCGAAAAGTTCCCATATACAGCAATTCCATGAGATAAAATATATAAAACCAATTACAATTGTTTGAATAGAGGTTTTTTTTATATTCAATCACATGAAATGGAACTATGGACGGAGGTATACAATCTAGAAACAGGAGAACCATATCAATACTATTGTTGGAATGACCATCTTCCACACTATTGTCTTCTCAATAGTAGTTTGTGATAACAAAATTGGTGTTCATAATAATTTACAGACACTCAATCTATATTATAGAAATTCTATAAGATAGATGAATCATTCAAGTTCTAATGAAATGGATATTGTTATTATAATCATATTAAATCCATACTTTTTTTCTTTTCTTGGATTGAGAAAATTGTAATACATCAATAAAACCATGAATTTCCATGTCAAAATTAGAAACATGACCACCTGAGATATAAAGATTTCCGAAGACCATTCCCACAATATAATAAAATAAATCTCCCAAACCCTAATGGATCTGGTACCCTTTAGATTCCCCCATCATTATTGGCATTTATCCTACTATTCATAGGTGGTTTCCAAAAAATCTCATGATTTCTTGTTGAGGGATGATAATTTCCAATAATAACTAATTACCATGGAACCATAAACTCATGGAAACTATTTTCATAATGAAAATTTTCAATTATTTTTACCTATTTAATTTATAAAAAATATCTATAATTAAGGAATTAGAAATAAATGAGGCACTACTATGAATAACACCATTCCTATCAAACTAGATCACATAAATCATCTCAACAAACGCATATTGTAAGTGAATATTTTTTTGGGGAGACAAAGTGGATTCAATAATGTGTGTGGATATAATATAATGGGAGTCGAATATTGGCCTCAAACGTCTGAAACAATCATAAATGTACTTCCAAAATGATGAATCCATGGAAAAACTAAAAATAAATTATTGGTGTCCTCTCTTTGTTGATTACATAGGGAACAACATGAGAACAATGATAATCTTATAATATATATATAAATTTATATTTTGGAAATCAGTTATAGTAATTCTATTGATTAATGTCAAACACAATTTACTTTTAAATCCTCTATTATAGTTATTTATCCCTTCAATGTATATATTTGAGCATTCAACAATGTGAGTGTAGAATATAATACTATTGAGAAAATCATTCATTATTGTTTCCCAAATAATAATTTCTGATCCCAACAAAATTAGAGCCACAAATAATATTTTTTATCTCCTCATGTAAATTTTCTTGAGCCTAAAAAGGTTTATTAATAGTGTTGCATAGTCCTGGTGAGGAGTCTAGAGGGATGAAATACATAAAAAGTGGAGAACCAATCTGGTTATCAAATTAGAATTTAAGATATGAGTTATTTCTTGAAATATAGTGTTAATAATTCACGATGTTCTAGTAAGAATATTCAATTTCAGACCAAATATATGATTCCATGTTTGAAAAATTATATTGGTTCATCCTCTCTATGAATATATCTCTGAGAAAATCAAAAGAAGTGGAAATTTTTTTTAACTATGTCCAAATTAAATCATGCATGTCTGGTCTCACTAAAAAAATTATATTTCTAATTCAATTACACTATTAGAAATAATCTAGAATAATCTTTTCATGGGAACCATAACTACTTAACATTCATGAATACTAATACATAGAACAGTTTTTTTAATGAAAAAAGTCATAGTCTTGGTTTTCCAGTAGGCCATTAATAAACTATGACAAAGTATACCTACTTTGTAAAAATTGTGAACATCACAAGGAAGACTATTTCATCCACTTAGATAGTGTATCCAATACATGTATATAGTTTAAATTTAATATTATCCCTTAAATGTATTTTTGGGGATACATCTACTTATGGCTGCACCATCTATATTTTATTTTTACATAATGTAATTTATGTTCCGAAAACTATTTGTGATTCAAAATGTATTTTCCCCTTATGACTCATGTGAACCCAGAGACATTGATGTTGGGTATTTAAAGAGGTAGGGAATATACATTTAAACATTAGTGAAACATTATTATATGTACAACATTTATTAAAAAATATCCCTTGTATATCTTGAGAAAAATAAAATAATTTTTTTATCTGCTGTCAGTAAAACAAAAGAAACTGACCTTATGACAACCCATGTTTTTTATACACTTTAATAAATGATTTATTACATAAAGATAATAATATTTAAATTATAAAAGATATATATTCTTTGTGACATTGGGAATTAAGATACATATCAAGATAATACTAAATAGGGATTTGACAACATTATTTAAATCTCAAAAATAATATCTTAAATTATATTGACATTATAATAATATTTAAAGAATAAATTTGTGAACTAAAAATTCCAAAAAGGGGATAATAAAAATAATAAAATAAATAAATGAATAGAAATCTATTAAAGATTTATAAAATTAAGAAATATATATGTGAGAATCACAATAATAAACCTAATATCATGATATATGATGATAGAATCAAGGAATCATGGGATGTTGCAACAATATAGAACGTGACATAATAAGAATAAGTCAATCCTTACATAAAAGACATCATAAAATATTGTTCTTGTGATAATGACATGTGAAACATTCATCATATTTCAAGTGGTAAAAAACTTCTCCATGGAAATGGATAGATATATAATTATGGGAAACCCTATCATATTCGTATTATGTAAATTAATTTTTGTGACACATAGATCATAAAATCTAAATAATTATTTCAATATATTAAAACACATGTTACTAAAGTATGGCCTACATACATTGAATAACCCAATAAATTATGTATGATTAAAACTTTGTGAACACCCTTGAGTGGAAGTGGAGATTTGTATTCACAAGACAGAAATCTTCATGGAAAATCCAGGGACAATTTTGATAGTATAACAAGACTAAATAATGTTTCATGAAAATAATTAATGAGTGTGAATATTGTTATCTCATTAAATTGGAATAATTATCTATATAATTTCATGTGTAAAAATAGCATGAATAATTGCGAATCTAAAAAAATAATTCAATGAAAATACTAGATTAGAATGCAAGAGGAGAGAATCCCTTACGTGAGAGGATGATGCTAAATGATTAGGAGGATCTTCTTATGAGCATGGGAGACCATGGGAGATATTCCAAGAGATATTGAGAGAGTAAATTCTTTATCAATATGTTTTTAGTAAATATGGTAAGGAGGTTGAGTGAAAATAAAAAAAACAAAGGGGAATTCCTTATTAATTTTTTATTATAAATTTTAGACACCAAGAAATAATATAATAAAAACTACAAACCATTCCATGGTATTTTTAAATTTTTTCTACCAAATAGGTGTAGCATCCAATTCTTTTTACTTTGTGTTCTAATATACACAAAATAATACCATACGTGATCAGGACATGATTTTTTTCAT
This sequence comes from Viscum album, assembly GCA_963277665.1. NCBI lineage: Eukaryota > Viridiplantae > Streptophyta > Magnoliopsida > Santalales > Viscaceae > Viscum > Viscum album. The sequence continues at coordinate 1,615,576,414 of OY728125.1, forward strand.
GAAAAATAGTTTTTAAAACCAGAAAATATAGTTTCCGTTTTGGAATATAAAATATAGTTTTGTAAAATTAGTCAAATATATTTGAGATAAAAAATTTTTAAATATAAAACTTATTTTTTAATATATTGATTTTATCATATTTATTACATCAATTTTTCATTATTATTATTTCATAATAAAAAGTGTTTATTTATACTATATTTAATTTTTACATAAAAATTAGACTATCAGAGAAAACTATGAAAATTCACAAATAGATAATTTTCAAGTAATGATTTAAAAAATTTATCTATTTTATTAAAATAGTTTTTTAAATATGATAATTTAAATTATTTTTAAAAAATTTTATTTACATGAAAATACTAGTATTTATGGCACTAATAACATTCTGACTCCTATTAGAAATAACAATGGACATCATTATCATTTATATTTTAAATATTTCTATTTTAGTAGTAGTATTTCATGAATATAATATTTATTCAAAAATTAATTAATTTATAGAAAATTTTGCCTTAATTAAAACTATATATTTTAAAAATAATTCAATTTTTTTTCTTCATTTCAAAATATAGTTTTTATCAAACTAGTTATATAATATTTTTTATAAATTAACAAATAAAATAGATACATTTAATCATTATTTTATTAAAAACCATACAACTACTATATAGACACATAACCCCTTATTAGACTAGTGTATTCCCTATGAGTAAGTTGTGTGATGGTAGTACATTTATAGGGAGTTTTGATGAAGAAGGTTTGGGTAGGGAAATATTTTATCATGAAATTCACTCGTAAATGATTTCACTCAGGTTTTAGTTATTGAATATCAACTATGGGTTTTTAAATTTAACATTCCATTGATGCCTTCTATCATGGAAGATCTGATAAATTGGCATCTCATTGTTTGATCCAATAGGTTTTGTTCGTCATTTCTTATTTCTATTTAAAATATACCTTATCATAAATCTTAATAAATAAATTCATAATTGTAACTGTATAATGACTATATTACTAACAATTATGATGCCTACTAGTCGTTTAATACTAATTGGAAATTTTTGATATATTTTATAATTGTTGAAAATGACAAATGATATATACTATATTTGAGTTTTATAAATATACTAATTAACTTCTAATTAATTCATTTAAGAAGTATGTACAAATTATAAAACTATGAGTCATTATATACTTACCCTCTTTAAAAATTTCACCCTAAAACATTTATTTCATACCCTAAAACTGAGGAGGTTACTTCTTATTTCCCGACCTCTTATATTTCTCATATTGCCTCTCCAAACAATTGGTTCTTTTACAATAATTTAACTAGATTAGTTGACATTGTTAAAAAAAATTAATCTATGGTCTAATATCTGCCATGTATTCTCCACATTTGAATGATGATTTTACAAAGGTACGACCTTATAATTTAATACATGCGAGGAGACCTTTATTTATATACTCAATAGGGATGCACAGAATACATCATGTACATAAAATGTGTTTGGTTGGATTTCTATTTGATATTTCATATATCTAATGCGATCAAGGATCTGAAGGGGGTACATTTTTCTTGAAATAATATTTCCCACCTTTCGAAATATCATGACTTTCATCCATATAAATATATTAAAGAACACCATATATCCATCCACAATCACTAGCTATAATATATTTTTATAATATTATAATTTATATCAACTTTGAGAATATTTCATATAACACTAAATAGTATAAACCATATTAATCATTTCATTGATAAGATTTTGTACCATTATTATACACTACCCAAATACATCCCAATATGCTAGTGTCCAAAACCTATTCCTATAAAAATCCTCATAAGGTGACATTTGAATGCTATAATTACAAAAATTTATATGTGATAACTACAGTAGGGGAAGGTTTTGATCTCAAAATCTTTAATAATACATTGAATAATATCTGGGTATATCCTCTATTTTTTATTAGTTCCCTTAGACTGACCATTCTTCTAAGGCTGATAAGTAGTATTGAAACATAGTTCTGTATAAAAATATTATTGAATGATTTTGTAGGCCAATGAAGAAAACCTATAATCATGATCAGTTACAATATAGAATGATATTCCATGGATCCTTAGTACATATCATATGTGTATATTAAAGATTTGGTCAATGTGGAAATATTCATAGACTATAATTTAATTCGCTAATTTTGTGTCATAATTGAATACCACCCAAATAGAATTAATATCTTTTTATATCATAGGGAGTCCAATAATGAAATCAATGATAATTTATTTCCATTTAAATTTTGGTGTGAGAAATTTTTTTAACTTTCCCTTAGACTTCTATCATTCCTTCTTAAATTGTTAGTAGTTCAAGAATAAAGATATAATTTATATAATATCTCTCTTAATTTTATCCTACCAAAAGTTTGTCTTCTAATATTTATATATATTAGGGCTTCATAAATAAATATAAAAGAATGATTTATGAGCATCATCCATAAATTCCCCCCGTTATTTCTAGTTTTCATTGGATGCATATATGAGTTATAAACCATATAACCTTATCATTAGTAATGTTTATCTCTTTAATATTTTCTACCATTATTTATAGATCCATATCATATTTTTGGGCCTCCTTGATAGTATATGTAATGGTTGGTTTTGTGGTTATTTGATAAATATTTGATGAATTTCCTTTTTTATTCTTATTTCCATCATTTGAATGTCCAAGAATATTGTATCCCTTTCATTCAATATCATCAGTAGTGTTTGTAGACCATTTCAACTGATAGCTTGTTCTATAATATTTTTCATCCCAAAATGGTTATATATTTAGTAGTCATAATCTTTGATCATTTATTTCTTCATTCTTATGTTGATTTCCTTTGGTTTAAATATTCACCCGATGATTTTATTATAAGTAAATATTCCAAACATCTTCCCCTAAAGAATACATCACTAAATCAGCACTGTAAAGACCACTACATCCAATTACATATAATTATTTGGGTATTCCTCATCATGGATCATTAATTATTGTGATGAATAGGATATCAAATTATTATTTTTCATGAGTACGCAACCTACGACATTTTAAATGAATTGTTGTAAATAAAAATTCCTCCCCCATTAATGTGTAATGCGAGTATATGTGATGTGATTAACCTCTTCATGAACACAATAATCATATCCCCATAATCAATAGTATAGATAATCATTACATCCTTCTGAGTTATATTGGTTAGTGGGTTTGAAAATATTATGAATTTTATCACAAATCGACTTGCATACCAATATAATCAAATGAAACTACGAATCTCTATAATAGATATTGTTCTGAGAAATCCTTTTATTAACTTTATCCTTGAATAATTCAGATATATCACATTACTAGTGATAACTTCATCAAGGATTTATATGTTCCCCATGTAAAACATTCATTCAATATACTTCTCATATATATTTCACTTTAGTACGGTCTTCAATACATTATTGAAATTTCCACATATTCGTCATTTCTTTTGAAGTGTATAATAATATCATCTTTAAAGACTATCATAAATTTTCAATTTTAATCCCAAAAAACTTTATACATTGTTGAAAATTAGATTTTTATAGTAATTATAATTCCTTTTTGAACCTCCATGAACTCATAGTTCTCGTACGTTGTCCGTAAAAAAGCCTTAGGTATATCCCCTTTCTTCCAATTTACATGATAATAACCCGACTAAAGATCTTCAGTATAAAATTATTGGGATCTATGTAGTCGATCAAATGAGTCTTAATCCCATGGTAAAGTAGGGGTTTTCTTTATTATGATCATATTTAGTTCATTATATTCAATACAGATGGATGAGGACCCATACCTTTTTTGGTGGAAAAGATCATTTTACCCTCTAGTGTTATACTTGGGTGTAAAACATCATTATCCTAATTCAATTTTAGTTTATTCTAAAATTTTCAAGATAATATTTACATTATATATAGACACCTATGTATTATCAATGATCTATGTCTGAGTTCGATTGTGAACTCAGTCTCTCAACATGGAGGATGTCTACATAGTTCTTTTGGAAACATATTTGTATATTCTATTATATTGTGCATGTCATTAAAGAGTATCATATCTATAATATCAATATATTGATCTATATACACTTGATGATTTTAAATTATTATCCACCATTGAGGTGATTATAATAAAGGATATATGTCCTCCCATTTAAATTTTATTGAATAAGAGGATTATTTTTGAAACGTAGGGTGTTTTCCATCCTCAATGAATTTAGGTTATCTTTATTCAAGGAAAGTCAATCCATAAATAAAATTCAATAATATTTTTATAAATATAATATCACAAGTTCATTTTTAAATTTCAATATATAATAATAATATGGGGGATGTAATATTCTTGTGATGCAAATATTAGCCCTTTTTTCCACTTACATCTCAACCTCTTTGTTTTCTAGTCGTGATTGAATAGTTTTATATAACATACATGATATGAAACAATATATATAAATATTGAAGATAAGAATTCCCTTCACAATTTGGATTTTTTATAATCTATTAAATCATCAAAAACAATATTAGGTGTGGTAATTTGAAAACTATTAAACACATAAAAGGAGAATTATGAACACAGAATTGATACCTTATAAATGGAATGTATTCTTCAAACATTAAATTTCTATGTTTCAATCAATGTTATCCATAAACAATTTCCTAAAATTAAATTTCATTGAAATTTTTTTCCATTATTAATTGTTTGAAACATTCACATAATTAAATAAAGAATAACACTCGTGATTTTTAAGCTAGGAGTTTAGACTTAGGACTCTTTATTAAGCACCATGTATAGGGTTAGTTAATAACCAATGATCCCTTTTTAGTTATTAACCTAAGGTATATCTATTACATGACTAAATCCACATTCTATTATCCAAATAGATTTTTTTCCTTCGGATACAAATAAATCTATAATTTACAAAAAAACATTGAGCTATTTTAATGTTTTTATCCTCATCCCCATGGATTTCACATATAATTTTTAATCCTAATTTTCAATTATTATTATTCCATTCATTGAATCATACCATCAAAACACATATTATTTTATTCAGATTATTTATTTAAATATTATATGATTATAAAAAATATAATCCCATGATATACTGAGTTTAGGTTTTATAATTTAATTAAGTACGTAACATAATAACCTCAAATAAGAAGAAGTAGAACAATTTAATTTTCATGTCATATTTTTATAATTTCAGGTCTGTTATTAGGTGCCATTATTAAGGGTGATGTTTTGAATATTCCGTGAACATTTAATAGGAATCGTATTTTGAAACTAGATTATTGAATTGATTTTTCACATCAGTAATCTAACGACCCATGAGAAACCCGAAGTGAATTTTTTTTTCACATTAGTTTTTTGTTAACCAATATAAAAATCCATTGATATTGGATTTTAACATGGGTTATAAAATAAATGTCATAATAATAATTTTTTAAAAATATTTATTTGCAAACAACCTCTTCACAATCAACCAATAAACAAAATAACAAAATACATGTAATAGCATCTGTAAAACAACCATAAATAAAAATTAAAAATTACAAAATTAAAAATTACATCATATAGAAACAAAAGTAAAATACAAACATATATGTAAAATGATATCCACATTCAACGTGTATGTTACTGAGCACATATAAACAATTTTGAATTGGGATTTGAGACAACTAAAAATTAAATGGAAATAATTTGATATATATTATGAATATAATAAATTAATAATAATAAATAGTTTATAAATAAATCTATTCTAATAGAACATATTAACTATCATTCATGAAATTATTTGATAAATATATCTTAAAACAAATATATGCATTATTTAATGACTTCTTTTTTATAAAAATGTTGTGTATATTATTTTTTGAATTCAAAATTACATTAGAAACTAATATATCCTAAATTTACTAATCATAAATGAAATTTCAACTTTTCTGTTAAGAGTTTGATCTTGGTTCTCTTTTTCTTTGTGGTATCTCAAATAAAATTCCATCCTATTCTTAAAAATAATACGAATGAAATAAATTTCAAATTCATTATAATATAAAAATTTATTACTACATTCAAACATACTTGTCGAATACATCCTTAATTTTTTTTTCAATTTTTCATAGATAGAGCATAACTAGTAAAGTAATTTCTTCTTTGGACATGAAACACCTAACATCTGGTATCCGTTTATAAAAAATAAAATTTAATGTTATTTCTTATTATATAAAATTATATAAATCACTTTATTAATTATATGTTTCATATTCATCAAAATATAAAACATCAAAAATTGAATAATTTCATCTTTCTGAAATATTTCAGAAATAAAAATTGTTCCAATAAACATTAGTCTTTGTGCTCACTAAAGGTGAAATGAATTATTGGTCCATAAATAAATATATGTGTATCTTATCATGTTCCTTAAACATTATATAATGATACTTTATATAAAACAAACATAGTAATAAATTTTTCATAATTGAAATACATGAAACGATTTATGCTTAGAAATACATGGAAAAAACATGAATTGGGTCGATGCCTAACTGATATCAAGTTACAAACTCCATGAGATCATTTTTCAAATGATCCAAAATCCATTTAACAACAAAAAACACAACCTTCTATTGGAATATCATAATCACCTAGCAACAAATTTGAATATCTTGACCATATTTTGAGAGTACTGGAATCTATGTTTGATGTCATATAATTTTTCATTTGTTGTTGTCTATATAGTATTTCATAACCATTAAATTATTATAAAAAAATTGATCAATATATAAGAATTAAAATATTAATAAAAATTTAATATAATTAATAATATAAAATATAAAATATACACGTGCCTCTATGGTAATGTGTCATATATGTTCTGATGGAAAAACTAAAAATTGGCCAATACTTTGTACATCTTTACTCACCTCAAATGTATGTAATGAATATCCATCTAATATATCTATAATATCTAAATTGTGAACCAAGGATTCTTTTTCTAAAATTACAATTTATGAATGCTATCTCCTATAAAAAATATCATCCAATACTCAATATTATTTTACATTTAATCATCAGCATATAACTCAAAATAATGGAAATGTTATGTAGGAGGGGGTGTATGAGTAATTTATAGAGTGAAGAAGAATGACAGAGGTGGAGGAGTTGGAGCTATTGGCAGAGGTTGAGGAGAAATTTGAAACTGTCATCACAAGTATAAAGACATAGACTATACCAAAGAGATGATCATGTCCACCATAGTCAAATTAATATGTTAAACATGAGTGTCAAAATATTTTATTTCTTATAAACACCCACAATTAGAGAAGTTGAAGAAAGTGGAAATTATTTTTCACCAATATATCCATCAAGTATCCTTATACAAAACTAAAGAGTTCAGGATTTCCCAATGTTGTATATAAATTATTCTGTCAACCCTCTCCAAAAATGACCCCCTGTTTTTCTATTCTTTAATATAACCATGTATGAATTATTTAAAAAATTATGTCATGAAGAAATATATATAAATAATTTAATTTAATTAAATAAATCTATTAAAGTAAACATCTTACATTCTTATAATTTAAAACCATCAAATATTCAATAAGATATTGTTCTTTTTTTAGATCTAAGACCTCTTCTATTTTTCATGTCCACCCCGAAGGATTTAGGGGAAACCTTTGTAGATATTGAAGACCTAGATCAAATTTGCTAAAAAATAGTCATCATTTTTACATCCAAAAACGTATACCTATCATGATAAAACATACGAGGGTATACAATTCTATTTTGGATCTCCTAATAATATCTCCTTTATATCTATAAATTAAAAAAAAATCATTAAGAAGATCATTAATAAAAATTAACTTCCAAAAGGGAACATTGTACAAACAAAAAATTCTTCATGTCTTATAATTTGAAAAAATTACATCCATGTTTCTTCATATATAACTTGATATATGTCACATGGATTATGATGTTACCTATGGATAAAAATGAAATCTGATATGAGGGTTGATTTTAAATCACTCCATCTCCTATTAACTAATGATAAAAATTTCTGCATGAATTCTTTGGTATTATTTATATCATATGTCATCAAATTAGAAGTGTGAAACATATATTACTAAAAAAATAATGATATATAATATAAAAAGATCAATCCTACCAAAATGATCTCATACAATTGATATATTGTTAATATTTCAACACTTCCCCAATGAATTAAAAAATCCCATTTTTTAGCTGGAAATGATATAAAAAATCATGAATTGTTTTGAATTGGATCTTCTTGTAAAATAAATATCATAAAATTATACTATAAACCTTTGGTCTTGTCAATGGGGAACCTATAATTATGGTAAAAGTGTGTTACCACATTTACCAACTCTTTATCTCTTCTTTGGTCCCGTGGTAGTATATGTCTCCTGTAATGAGTGATGTGGTTCATCAGGAGGATTATTTTTACATTCCTCATCCTAGGAATTATTACAATCATATTTATATGTATGTGGAGGTATATTTTATTGATCTATCATTATACTAAAAATTAAATAAATAAACAATTACTAAAATGATTTACAAATTCAAATATTAAAATAATAATTAAAATAAAAAATGATAAGTTATCAAACAATAATTTAAATGTTTTTAAACATAACACATTTTTATTCATATTTTATGTTGTAAACTAAAATACAAACAATATTAATGTGATATGAAATGTCACGTAAAATCAACAAATATATTGTGAATAAAAAAACTGATCCCACTTAATAGATAACTATTTTCTCAAAAAATATTATTTTTTCAATATTCACTTATAAACTATTTTGATTTTTATTTAACATATTATATTTAAAATCATTGTATTTAGAAAAAAGTAAATTATTAAATAAGTTATGTATGTGTAAAAATGGTAAAAATAACAAGAATAAAAAAATATAAACTACTAATTTAACTTCTTAGGAACAGTACGAATTTTAATAAGTAAAATTAAATTAAATTATCAAGCATAATATGAAATTTATAAAAATGTAAATGAGAAATAAAAATATTTTATGACCTATAATATTAGGAATTTACTAAAGTATTTTTTTTTCTTGATTCATTCGTCTTGATCATTTGGTATGGTGAAAACCATGAATAAAGTGCACTCATAAATGTTTTCTATTAATCATTCCATGGATATAGGGATATCACATAAATAAATATATTCCTCAAGTTTATCCTCACCAATATATTGTTATTGTCCTTGTTAAATAATGGAAAAATATATATCATATAGATTATGAACGTAAAAAATCTGTATTTTATGTGTTTCTATTATAAAAGGATCAGTTATATATTCTAATATTTTTAGATTACAAATTTTCCTTAAAAAATCATCAGGTTTGACAAAGATCTTTCAGATAAACCATTTTCAATTAGAAATTAGACCATGAAAATTTATCTATTATAACTCATGTATTTCTTGAAAGACTCCAAAATATGAATTTGATGCAGAAATTGGGTTTTTTCTATAGAACTACAAATATTTATTTCTTTAAAAAAAACCAATACACTATTATTCTAAATTGCACTCATGTTGGCCTAATCTTTTGTATGAAATTTATGGCCCTTAATGTCATTCCAAAACCATGTTATCAAAGTTAAACATGAATCACTCACAAACCATCTCTATGTTTTTATGCATCGTGTCTGCCAATAAATTTCTATTTAAACAATGAGAATTTTTTTTTGTTTTACTCATTCAAAATCCAAAAATATTTTCATATTTGGATAAAATTCATTCATAACATTAATATGAAAACTTATATATGGTTGATAATTATCTATGTTATTCTAGATGTATACATGTACCTTATTTATTTTTTCTTCGGTGAAATGTTTTACTTTCATGTCAGAAATCTAATTTCTCTCATAATTAACTCATTTTTCTTGATATAGATAGAATCTAATGTGATTTACTATAGACAATTAGCTTGTACAAATCTATGAACCCTCATAAAAATATACATTTAAATAATATAGGATTTTTTTAGATATAAATTTTTAACATACCCCTTCAGTATCTTCAAATACCTTTCAAAAGGGTTCAAGAAAAATAGATATAAAATTTTAAAAAGTAATATTTCTGACACAAAATGAAACATTAAATGAACTATGAAATAAAAAATAGACAGAAGAAAATACATATCCAATAAATTATTTTTATAAATTTATTCATTTTACAAATTTTTCAAAGCATTCAGATACATCACCTTATTAAAAATTTAATTTAAAAATTGGCACACCTTCATTATAGTCATTCTGACATAGATGGGAAATATTCAATGCAATGAAACTGTTGGGATTTGTTATATAATAACATGAAAATAATGATATTTCATACCTATCAACCTCAAAATTCATTAAAGAAAAAAAATTCAATCAAAGAATAACACATTGACACTTTGAATTCACTAATTTTTAGAAAAAGGATTATTTTACCCCTCATGGATATCGTATGACATTCAGGATGAAATAATGATCCCCTTTTTCAAGAGTGGGAGACACCTAAAAACATATTACCATTGAGAGTAAGTTTAATCTTTCATTCATTCCATATTTTTCATTTCTTCTAATATATACGTATATTTTAATAATTCTATCCAAATATTATTCTATACATCCATGAAATTAGTGTTGTGTTTTACCTCATGATATCTCCCATATGATATCTCAAAAAATATTGATTGTTTCATCAAAATATTTCTATCATTAATATATTTATGTGTCTTTTTGAATTTCACATCATGGTTTTACACCCTCTCATAATATTGATCCATTGATAATGGTTTTGGAGAAATATCAACTTCATATGAACCATTTAATGCTTTTTTTATCTTATAAAAGAGAAATTCAAAGACTAAAACTATTTATGACCCATGTATAGTTATTTCTTCCATTATTCAATTTATAATATGAAGTGTGTTGTTCCAAAATTGGAAACACATTATCTACATTAAAACAATATGTAGAAAAATTTTCAGATGCATGAAATTCATTTAGAGTAAACATATTAATTGCATGGAGTTGAAAATATTACATTTTATAAGAATAATATACCTTAATACCATCCTCTATTAAATGTTTCAAATAATCAATTAATGTTTAAAATAAAACATCAATATCATTTTAGGGATATTTTGTTCTTGAGATCATTAATCTCAACATGAAATATTTTTTCTTCATAAAAAATAAATGAGATGAGTTTTAAATTTCCAATAAACTTGAAATGAACTATGTTTGGTACTAAGTATTCATTATGGATTCATTCCACCCACGTACAGTCCAGGTTTTATATTTCTAAATTCATTAATTAATATTGGAAACTAACGATTAAATTTATTCCACTATTGAAAATCAGTTTGATTCCATAATTTTTCATCACATATCCACTCATCTACATGAAATATTAACCATTTTCCATCCTGTGAATTTTCAAATAATAATTTTAAATGAGGAATTATATGAACATACAAAAATTTCTTAGCATGGATCTCTATAACTAATAAATTATCATGTATTTTTTCTTTCAACTAATATTGTGAAGTCCAATATTTATGACATTATGATAGAAATTCATATTAATTAATATATATAACACAATAATTCCGGAAAGAGTTAATGTTTTTATCCTAATCCCATTGGAAAGAGTATTTTCATCACTTTATAATGTCAAATATAAAGATCATTTTCATTATAAATTTTATCATTCAAAATATTTAGATAATCAAAAAAAAAGTTTCACTCCAACAATTTTTTTCCTTTAAGTTAATCAATATTAACACTGACTATAAAACCATAAAGTCTATATGAGCCAAATACAATGGTTTTTCAGCATCACCATATAAATTATCAATTTTTGGTTCTTTCTCATTTTTCTCTTCATCAATATCATAAATCATCTCATCATTTTTATTAGAGTTATCATCATTCAAATCATCATCATAAATATATTTGAAATTATTCCTAGTTTAACCATGCCAAATACAAGGTCTATAGATCGAATTAAGACAACGAAAAATTAAGTGATCTTTGATATATCTTATTTTTTATTGTCTTGATATTTCAAAAATTTATTCATGGGAAAAAATAGGTTATTGTGTGGAACATTTATTATGAAAAATTACTAAAAAATAAAAACCTTCCTCATATTTTTCACCTATATTCATTACTATAATCTATCATTGACTCATTAATATATATTAAAAATATAGAAAAAAATATCTTCTCAAAAGATTATAGTGTTTTTAAAAGTTAGAATAAAATTTTCAAGCCAAATGAGTTTTTAATTTATAACAAATATTAAATAAGTTGATAGTAAGAGGACATTTAAATTAAAAACATGTGTTTATTTGAAATGTATAATTATAAATTCTAGAAAATAGTCGAGGGTAAGTTTAAATATAATTGATACATCATAATATGAAATTCATCTTGTTAATTTTTAAAAATAAATATAGATTGACTATTCTATCATTTTTCATTTTCTTATGAATTAAATTTGATAAAACACTAAATTGAATATTATTGAACCAAATAAAACCCAAGTACATGATGAATAACAAGAAGAGATACTCCATAAATCTCAGAGTATTTTGAAGTGATCAAAGTTAAATAAATGAAAACAAACAATTGTCCATGCTGGCCCTCAATGATTCAACAGTGTTCTTCATATATTGAAGGAGAACACATTGACCACTAGTATAGGGGACCTATATTGTGTCCCCATCATGTAATGACACTACACCAATCAAGTTAGAATGATCAATATATTCACCGTAGAAAGATCAAAAGATCAATAAATCCATTACACGTGTGCTTAAATTAATTATAAAATTAACATTAATATATTTTATCTTGGTTATAGGTTTTTATTTTTCAATATTATTGAGAAAAATTATTCATCATCCATAACATTAACATATTGTAAATTTCAGATTATTTTTCAAATCTAACAAAGTATGAGTTCTTTATAGGCCCAAGAAATAATTTTTTATCATATGGAACAATAAAATATAATGATCTAACACATTTCATACTTTTTCAAGATCAAAAGTTAATAATTATATTTTTTTACCACATCAATTTTTTTTTAAAAAATTAATTACTTTTTAGAAGAATGTTTATATAAAATGTCAAGGGATGGAACAGAATCTAGAAATAAACAATATGCATTATAATAAAATATTTACCAAAAATATAACTTGTTTCAAGCTTGGGAAAAGATATATATAATAAAAAATCATAAAAAGTTTCCAAATATATAAATAAAAAAGGGTAATGTGATATTTTAGTAATTGTAATCGATGAAAAAGATAGATAGGGTGTCCAAGACACTGAATGACTGAAATATATGTTTGTTAGGATTAAATGAGTGTTAAGAGATGAAAATATTGAGTACGCCAAAAAAAATGAGGATGTGTGAAGATTGAAAACTAAGATTAGAGGCCACTGTATGAGAGAAATGAAGTTAAGGATTCCACACATGAGTGATCAATGTTTTCTTTCACAAGATTGAATAACACCAAAATGATTCAAAATTGAAATTCATAATATTTAATTGATATATCACATTGGTTTTTATATAACCAATGTAATAAGGAAATATTTCTTTTCATTATCAAGTATGTTATATATTAAATTATGTGAATAATCAGTTATAAAACATTGTTTATTTTATAACTAATGTGATATAGAAATGATATTTTTTTCATATCAGTTACAATATTTAATCAATGTTAAACAAATTTATATTCTGTTTCATCTATATAATAACAGATGTGATAAAATGGGGAACATTTTTATTTTTAATAGTTATCATAAAACTGTTGTAATAAAGAAATATAAATCACTTTCTCATGACGATTATAAATAATTGATGTGAATAAAAAAGATGATTTGAAAAATACTTTTTGTTCTAGTGAAAGATAAAATAACACTATTTAAAACCACATGAAATGACCTTAAATTCCATTATTCTTCTAATACATCTAAAGATAACCTTGGTAAATGAATAATAATGGGGTGATATATAAGTAAAAATATGTAATAATAATGATAATGGAATAATGTAATTTAAAATATTTGACCTAAGAAGCACAACATGATGAAATAAAAATCCCAAGTCACGTATATCCACAAATACATCAAAACATAGTGTCATTTAGGTAACCATTCAAACACCAAACAAGGTATCTCATTAGATAATAACATTATTCAGTTCTTTTTATAGATATATAAATTTATGAACACCATTCATAGTCTTATTATGTACATTCATTTGTGTGCCACATAGATCAAATAACATAAGAATGTTTTTCAAAATATTTAATCTCCTAATTAAGGATTGTGGGTTAAATACATTGATGTCCTAAATTAATGAAAGAAATTTATATCTATTACAATACCCTTAAGTGGACATGGTTTTGGGTATTCATAGCGTAAGACATTTTCATGGAAAACTATGTGATAATTTTGGAATTATAAAGGGTGTATATAAAAGTTCACGAATTGAATTATTGAGATTGAAAGGTGTTATGTCATTAATTTTTCATCATATGGATATAAAATGGGATTATAAAAACAATATAAATAGTTGGGAGTCACAATAATTAATACGAAAAAAGTTCATGAATAAGTACAATAATGAGATAATCCCCTAATTGAGAGGTTTCCACTAAAATCTATAGAGAACCATATCTAAAGCTTGGTCACACCTTTTAAGGGATTATTTTAGTGAGGTGTATAATAAATTATTTATTAATGGTAATTTAGTGAATATGAGAGGGTATTGTGGTTGGTATTTCTAAAAATGTAAAGGGTAATTCTTTTCTAATTTCTAAATACATATTTTGTGATCTATGTAATAAAATAATAAAAACCTCAAACATTCTGATATGTTTTAACCATGGATTATAGAAAATATGATATTTCTATAATCATTATTATTTTATGAACTTATATACTTATAAAAATACAATTCATGATTTATAAGTGGTTTAATTTATTAATGAATTATTTTTAAACCTATAAAACATAATATTGGTTTTATAAGATTCATTATTAGTTTGTAAGAATAATCAATAATCTTTCAAAAGCACATTTTTTTAAATGGAAAAAAACTTTATAGTTTTTTATTCCTTTAATTATATTTATTATATCACTTTTGGAATATAATAATATAATTATATAAAACATATATTTATAAAATTTTAAATTTTTACCCCAAAATTTGGTTTTCATATAAAATTTTGAGAAACTAAACATTGGACAATTTTAACATGTGTATATAGAAAATAGAATTTATATTTATGAGATAATTATCTAAATAAGATAATTACACTTTTAAATAATGACCTTATTAACTAGAAAAGGTGTTTGACGGTATTTCCTCTAGGGTTTGGGTCGATGAACATGTTTCTAGTGGTAATCTATATGATTTTTAACATCTATGATAAATCATTTCACCCGTGTTTCATTTAGTAAGTTTTTGTTAGGTCCTCTAAAAATCTAGAGCATAGTTATTCCATATCCCTGGAAATATCTAATAAATGGGATTTATAGGGTGAAATCGATCTATATGAGGCTATTACTTATTCCTACTATATCAATTAATCTCAATCATTACCCTTAATAAATATACAAATCTTCATGGTCATAAAAGAATGGATATACTAAGAATGGTTATGATGATTAATGATATTTTAATCAAAATAGAAATTTATGGAGATGGTTTATAATAGACCTAACAAACAAATGAAATATAATGCATTTGTTTTCTATAAATACATTAATTAAAAATTAATTTTCATCTATCAAAATGAAATGACATTTATTTATTTTTGGTTAATTAAAGTCTATAATCTCAAATATAACATCACTCATCCATTAAATAGGGATGATATGTTAAACAAATTGTACACCTATAATGGGAATCCATAATTTTTTTAACAATATTGAACTCTAAAATAATGGAATCGTTTATCATTATAACCAATGTCCAATGACCTAGAAATTGAGTGTGTTTGTAAAAATGTAGTATTTAAAAGAACATATTCAATTTAACCATGAAATTTGATTTAGGTAAAAAATATCAATGGAGTAAGAATCCATTTTTATAGACACCCATAACCATAAATATTTTAAAATAAAATATTAAAACAATTAAATAATATAAAATGACCATGCTGTAGTAATAAACATAATAGACCTATACCATCAAATTTTGTTAATATGTGTAATAATTCATTTATAAAATACATTCATAATCATGAGTATCTTGGTGATTCTCCCAACACCTTTGAAAACTGTATCTCTTACACTATCAATGGTATAATTCTATTTGGTTATAGAACTCATAAAGACCCACGAGCCATAGAAATAACTACATATTTTCCACCCAATGAGAAGAATATTATATTGCATTCCTTAAAAAACATTAGGAGGAATTTTATGGAATTTAATAGAGATAGAAGGACTAGATTATAATGATTCATTCCGTCACATAAGCCTATATACCAACCATCATAGATAAAATTTATCAATGTGAATGATTAACCACTCTCACACCACTATAGTACAATTTAAAGTGAATAGGTTGATAAAAACCAATATTTAATCTATATGGTAAAATAACATAAGTGGTGGCTAAAATATTTTGAGTTTTGAAGTAAAATAAATAACATAGAGTATGTATACTCTTCTAGGACTGATTTTTCATTTATAAAATGAAATAAAAAATTTGATCCTGTGAATATTAATGAATGCAACCATTTGATTTCAAAAATAAAGTCATTATCATTGGAGAATATACATAAAAGTTAATCCAAATATACTATCAATACAGGGAATCCATAGATTTTATTGTTCCCTATAGGGTATGAAACTACTATGTGAATCCCTTGTTGGTCCAAGAATTCAATGGTAAGAGATGATATGATATTGAATCGTCTAATAAAAAAATCAAGGTAATAAAAGGAATAATAAGTAATATTGTGTATAATGATAATAAATTATTCAATAATTATTTTAAAAATACAAGTATATTTATAGAAGTCATAATCAAAATGACCCAATTTCTATTTTTTATTATCATTACCCAAAATTATACCACCCACTATAAAGAACATAACATATAAAAGAGAGGGAAACAATTAACAAAATGTTTTAAACCTACAGGCAAGTATTATCATTATTGGAACATATAGAGCCCAGACTTGTGCAAGAGAAGATGCAACATTGTCAATTACATGTCTACACCTAACAGAAATGATTATAGTTAAGTCATATACTCTCCCCTTTTCATGGTTCAGGAAGAACAAAGACATTCATGTTGTATTCCTAACCTATAATCCATTTAAGGTAAAATAACATTCAATAATTCCTCATATAGAAAGCGGAATACCCTATGATGTTATTTTTTGTCGGTTAAGCAAAACCTGGGTAAAATATCATGATTTCAAGGTGATTTAATTTTCTAATGTATTTTCAATTTCCATTTGGTGGATTTGAAAAATCTTATAATGAGCTTATGATACAATTTTTTATAGCCGATACTCTTTAAAAGGATGTTTATGGGAGGTAATTAAACCCGGAGAGGTATCTTAAAATTACTGATGATTATTCGGAGTGTTTGGCTTCGAAATATCAATTTCAGCGGAGATTGCCTTTGGTGCTTGTTGGTTCACTGCTATTACTAACCATGTGGCTCAACTATGTGGCGTAATTTGTCAATTAACATAGTTTTTGCATCCATATGTGCCCCAAAAACAATTTTCATCTTGGTAATGTTGTAGAATTGTACACACATGGGTGGTTCATGGTTTATCAAACCATGCACTATAACTGTCCATGGTACAAGTGTACTGGGGTAGTAGCACCACACGATTAGCACATTGTTGATAAACTATGTGATATAACCATGTGATAAGATGGTGTTTATGATATTTGAACCACATGGATAAAAGATAGTTTTCCTAATTGTGTTTCGTAACAATGTGACTCTTTAATTTTTAAATTACCATTCTACCCCTCCCGCCTAAATTGGGTTTTTACCCCATTTCTACCCTCACATATTCCAGTATCCCACCATGTGCACCATCTTATTCCTTTCCTCCCATGTTGTGGTTCTCCCTAATTCTCGATCTGAACAAAATTCCATCATAGTTTATGGATACCAAGCAGTAAGTCTAAAAATCATATGGAATCCTTTCATTGCAAACATTTCCCTATTAAATGTCATCATTATGTGAGCTAATATGTCATATTATTTTGTAGTTATTTATAATATTTGTATTATATCATTTTCAATAGAATTTCTTTTGGATAATAGGAAATTGAATCTTCTTAATATTGAGTTAAGTGTTCTATTAATTTTCCCTAAATGTTTTCATGTTTCTATTATGCTTTTTGTGCCACATATCCGGACTTATGTCAGTTTCTTCAAACAAAATGCTTAACCTAATGTTTAATTGTAAAAACATTCACATATAAATGTTATTCCCTAGTTATATTGTGTTTTAGGTTGATGAACTCAACCCAAACCTTACTGGGGGGATTCCTATAAAAATATCTGTATTGTGTGACCAAAATTACACTATGGTGTGTTTTTCTTGGTGTTGGATAGTAAAATTTTATAAAATTAATTTCTGTGATGGATGTGGAATGGGCATACCCATGAAAATTGTGATCACATGTAATTAAAATAAATAAAATATGAACGATAAGTCATTGTAGCTTTACCCCTGTAGATGATGTAGTGGTAATTAGATTACCCTTGGCCACTCTTTTATTAATCTCTCGTCATATGACATCATGATAAATATAATTGATTAAATGGAATGTATAACACACCGTATCCTCTCATAATTATTCATTAGTGATAATATTTCAATTATATTACTGGAATTAATATATAGAAAGGGTGACACCCCTTTTCATTGATTGTGATCTGACATTGATGTGGTTACATCATGCTAACAATCTCTAATTAACATGACCATCATTATTGTAAATTGGAATAAATATAAATGGATTTCCTTATGGGTTATATGATATTAATGGACACGATGATCATTATATATATTATCTGAAATTAGTGGACATGATGTTCTTTATTGCTTATTTGGAAAAAATTGGCATGAATTTAATTTTGGGTGATGATTATTAATGGATAGTATGTTCTTTATTATTTAACATGAATAAATGTACCAGAAATTAATTATTTTTTTAACAAGAATTAATTTAATTGATGTTCAATATGGTGTATTTGAATGATTGATTAATCTATAGCTGTTAATTCATTGATGTCATGGGACTTATTGATCATTTATACTTTCATTAATATCCCAATGAGCCTTTTCCTGGTGCATTAGGTACTAAACCCACATTTTATAATGATGATCCTTTATATAAATTCCAAATTAATTTAAAGTAGTTCATATTTTCAAGGTATACCATGAGTAACCAGATCTATCAAGATTATTTCTTTTTCATTTTTGTTTTTTTGTTGTTACCTATAAACTACTAAATTATATATATTCATGGGAACTGTTATTTATAGACACCATTGGTGGTGGCTTGGTGAATTCTACTCACACCCTATTCAGGATGCCAGTTGGGTAAACAGACAAATATTATGGAATTTTTTTTGTATGATTATATATTTTATTGTTGTATCTTTTATGTGAGGAAATTCCCTGGGAGTAGCAGTTGAGCACATACTTTTTATTCATTCCTGATTTGGTGTATTTTATTTATGTATAATTATTTAATCTATCCTAATAGGATGTATTACCTATTAGATATTGATTCATTTATAATTAATCTTACAATTTTCATGAGTTGTTAATTTATTATCATTTCTAGTTTATCCATTATTGATTTTTGATTGTCAATTATTTGTTTGCTTCCATTGTTCATCTATTTAATTTAATACCATTATGATACACATTAATCTATAATAGATTGTCTCCCTACTATATAATCATTAAACACTCTCAACTGTTCTAAAACCTATGGAATAAATGGAGGCGTGCTTGAGGCATTGTCCCGGACTGCGCCAGTTACTATTTATAGATTTTACCGGTTCGAGATGTGAAAAAAAATCATTAGGGGATATGTTTTTCTTTTATTACTATTTTCATAGTAGATAGTATAAGAGGAGTGTGTCGGAACATGTAAAATAGCATGTGTTTATTAATGGATAGGCCAAAAAATAGGGAAGAATCATGTTATATGGGATATTACTATTGTTCAGGACTATCTCTTGTTATTGTTGATTATTATTTCACCTTGAGGTAATTGTGTATTTTATTTGGATACTATTATAGAATATTTATCTCTCAACTATGTATAGAAACATAAGTATTGTCTTCATGTATCATTTCATGAACATTAGATTCCCATGTCTTTAGAATACTTATTTTTACACCATGTTTTCATGATTATCGGTCATTCTTAAGAACAAAATGTGTATGTACTTATTTTTCATCCTTATTTGTATTCCATGTTTGTTCGAATACTTTCCATTCATATTTATACCATGATTGTCTGAGTATTTTTAATGGTTATCTATATATCATACTGCAATGATTATTTCCATATATATATATATTCTTTAATAATGTGATATATTACATGTAATACTTATGATAAAAGTATTCTAAATATTGTCTCAAAATAAACCTAAATGGATTTTTCCTACATATAATGATGGTAGGATTATATTTAATTTAACTAATATTTATTTATTAAATGAGATGATTTTGAAATTTAATCATTAAAATGAAAATTAATTGATTAAATTTGAATAAATTCAGGTCATTGAATGTGGATTTTCATTAGATTATGTCTCAATTGTTACTTATAAATACTTGTACCATTTATAACATATGAATAATATACCATATAATTGAATCCCATAATGCTATAATTGATGCAAAATTATCAAAAGGTGTGGAAAAAGTAATTTAATTTTTCAATGTAGTAAAGTGGTTAACTGAGGTCATCCAACTTGAGCAGTGTCACAGTCGATTCAATCAGTAATTTCTAATTCAAGTAATCAAATTCTTTTGGATAATTTTTAATAATTATTAAAAATGTTGGTTCTGAGTATTTTGGAAAATGAGAAATTTAAATAACACAATATCTATTTGAAATCTAAATGAAAATGTAGATAGAAGGAAAATATTAAATAAAGGTCTTGGTATAGTGCTTGATAATTCAGGTTCTCTTGTTATTTATTTATTTATTAAAATACATTTTATCATTAATTTAATGAAACCTCGTTAATGAATTTATTTCATTTTATTTTTTTAGTATGTGAATTTAGAATTACTTCAGTGCATCAAACCATGCCTCCTCCATATGTCAAACAACATAACACCTCAACTGATAATTTAATTCCTAAAGTACCTGGTTTTAGGGTATGTCAATTCGTACCTTCACGAAATCCCAATTCCACATTATGAATGTCTTTCTGAGGATGTGGGAGGAAAAATAACTAATCAATGAAAATGAGTATAATTATATTGAAATTCTTGGTGGAATAATTCCACACTAATGAAACACTCTAAAAAACAACAACTATGTTAAAAAAACATGAATTTAAGACCAATTACATAGAACACCATGAAACCTCCCCCAAGGCCAAGCCTCGGGTTAGGCACATTCCACTAAAAATTGAAAAAAATTAAAAATGTTAATATGTAAGAGATATATAATGACATTATGGTGGGAAGAGAAATGTTGTTGTAAGAAGAAGAGGGAAAGTTTAATAAAAATAATAAATGTGTTATATGGGATAAGAAGAGAAAAATAAAATAAATTTCATATAAAGTCTTAAAGAATGGTCTTCATAAAAAAAATCCCTCTCCAATCGACGTCATGTTCAATCCACCTCTGTCCTCTTATTTAGAGGAATTTAAGAGCATTTACGACATCATAAATGACCATTAGTATGATCTAGAACATAATAGGTCATCCAAAGTTGAAAATTTGTTTCCAGAATCAGTCTTTTAAAAGACTGAAGGTATAAACCTCTTACATTGATTGAATTAGTGAAATATTTATTGTAAATGATGTTCCAGGATATCATGTTCATTCTTCTTCAAAATATTATCTCCCTCTTTCATGTGCATCATATGTTATATCCCAATTACACTGAGATTTTATTCTACCCAAATGCATCCAGAATCATCCTTCATTGTTAATAATTCAGTGGCCCCATTAATGATTGAATATGTCCTTGAATAATTGGGGACAGTTAGAAAGAATCTTATTCAAAATAATTTTTTAATAACCTTAATTAGAGTAGTATAGAATGATTCATGCCTCATTTTCAGAGTAGGGGTCCACTCTATCGCCTCAAAAATTTATCCAATTTGATTGATATTTTTGGGCCTTGAGCTGTTCGAATCTTCACTTGGATTAATAGAAAAATTTGGAGAAAATAAATATAGGAATCCTAAAAAAATAATCACTCTAATATGGATTATATATTCAAATTTACTCTCAAATCACAAAAAGGAGCTAAATATTATAAATTTATTTAATTAAGTAATTTTCACATTTTAACCCAAAAAAAGACCACAAATACAATATTGATGCAAATAAGCACAAAATTTATAAATTTAACGGATTTAATTAATTTCAATAAATATAAAAATATGGAAAATTTTATCTTTCTCATTTCTGCAACACTTAAATCATTATTTTCCTCAAGGATAATATCTCAAAATGGAATTAAAAGGGCCCCAATGTTAAAAATATTCAAATTACAAGGAAATTAAACCAAACAATTATCAATGTAAAATCAAATTTTAAAAAATAAATACTAAATATGAATATATTTTCTCAATTTTAAAACAAAAAATAAAATCGTGTAATTTATTTTTCCCATTTAACAATTGATGGAATATCTTTATTCATTCAGTTATGTTCATCAATTCATTTTTATTTAACATTCCAAATAATGATCTTCCTTGCAAGAGATTATTTTCACTCATCACTCATGATAAAATTAAAGTATATTTATTCTCGTTTCGTGATCACAATCCATTAAAACATTCTTCTCCTAAATCATAAAATCTCAACATAGAATTTAGAGGGCACCAATGATACCAATATTTAAATTTTAAAGTTATAAAATCAAACAATTATCAATGTTAAATAAAATTTCAAAATAGCAGATACAATATAAATTCAATTTCACACATTTCAATGAGACAAACAACTCTATTATTTTACATTCTCCCTTTTTGGAATGGTTTAACTTATCTGACCATTCATTTATGTTCTCAAATCATTAATATTAAACAAAACAAATCTTGATCTACTTCTCTTTTGAGTATTTTATCAAATAAATAATTATAAAATTCATATAGTGTTATTGTCATATCTTGCGAACATGATCCTTATACATAGGGTTGTAATGAAACAAATTTCTAGAAACGTAAATAAAAAAGTCACATGAAATCAGGAGGGATTTTATTGAAGTATCAAATCACTCAAAGTCTTAAGGTTGGTATTAAATGATGTTCAAAAATTAAGGGTCATGGACAAGGTTTATTTTTTAAAAAAATAAATGATATAAATATTAAATGTGTAATGAAACAATATCATTAAATTTATAAACACCAATTTCCCCAAAACGCAAGGTAAGGGTAATGATTAAATAAAAAATAATGAATGATATGTGCACCCTCAAGAAATTTTTTTATCAAATTTTATATTTTTTTCTTCTTCAAAGAACCTTTAAATTTTTTACATTTTTTTAAATTTATGATTAGAATAAACCTCACATACACCCCTATCCATGTATTATAAAACTAAAAGGTCAAATAATTGTGATTCATTGTTTTCCAACATCACAACCCATTTTTCTATTTTTTCATTATTTTTCTAATTTTAATGTTTTTTAATTCAAGAGGGGATAAAAATGAAATATCATTAATGAATCATAAAACATTATTAATTCCCAAAATAAGAACCTCCATAATTTCTTAGTTCAATTTTAAGTCTTTTGTTCTGTAATGATTCTATTTACATAAGAATTTGAAATAAAAAATATCATGAAAATACTAATAGGAGGGTAGGAATTGATAAAAATGGATTGAAACAAGGATTATCCCTGACAAGTTCCTTCCTCGTTTCTATGTTTTAAATATATATTGATGTAAATGTGGTCCTTTGAGGATAAGTGGTTTATACAAATATTTTTAATCATTTTAAATGTGTTTTTAGGCAGTAATAACCTTAAAAAGTGTATGTGCATGTTCTGGTCAGTGACCTATCCCATGATCACTCAAGAGATATTCTCAATAATAATATATGACATATCTAGTGGGTAAATTATCTTATGAATGGGAATAATAAATTAGGAAATCAATGAATTCATGATTCATAGTAAAAAATCTATTCACATAAATTTCAATAATTCAAAGTATGATAAATGATTGGAAAATTTAAATTACATGAATCAATAAATTTTCTTATATCAGGAGTAATAATTTTAATATATGTGCATCATTTTAACAATCCCATTATCTATTTTACTCGTTCAATTTCATTTATATTTAAATCCAAAACATAGAATCAAGGTATTCTTAAGAGACTCATGTATCCTAGATAAGTTAATTAATGAATAAATCAAGCATAGTAAATCAATTACTAGTTCAATGATAAAAATTATTTTCATAACCAAATTGTGGGAGTTTAACAGATAAATAGTAAAATCAAACTCCCTTTTACACTAAATATTTGGTTCCCATCCTCCATTGTTTTGGGAGTTCCTTATACCATAATGTTACTACAAAGTATAATTAGTCAAATAATAATAAGGATCATTCCATTTAAGATAATAATGATAAGATGGAGTGGGCTATATTCTTTCCTAATCCAAATAATGAAATTGAAATTTATGTTCATACGGAAAAAATAAAATGATACGTCTTGGTATGATCCCCCAAGTGAGCCATGATTTTTTACAACCTCTAGAGGGTAGTTCCATATATTATCCAAAGACAGATGGTGGTTGAGGATTCATGGATTTGAACCACCACATGCTGTTCTTCCCAAATATAACTTAATTATTCTTATTGAGGATAATTCAATGGATACATTATATGTGATCCAACCTCTTACCAATTTGGTACATAATGAATGTAGGGGGTAGGATAAAGTGTGGTACCTCCTTCTTCATTTCTACTAGTGCAATGTCTTCTTCATTATCAATTGTTTTCTCTAAATGTACAGCATGAAAATAATTATCAATGGATGATTTAAAATTTAAATTTTTTATTTTAATATTAAATAATCATCCCTTTTAATTTAGGCATCTTTGGAATCATTATCTTCAGGAAAATCAACTTGGATCCCTTCTTTTACAACTTCTAGTAAATGATCAGTATCATCATGGAGCTCCAGGTCTTTGTGAACAGGCGCATCTTCCTTTTCATTATCTTACACCACGTAAAAATGTGATTCATCCAAATCTATAAAATCAAAATAGTAGGGAGTGATACTCAATTTAATTTCAATGAAATTAGAATATAATGTGTTAATGAATGAGTCAACTCCCAAAATTGGTTTAACTTGAATCTATTCTTAAATTGAAAGTTCTACTTAGATTCAATCTTCATTGGGAGGAAGTAGGTAGTTAGGGTCCTCTATCCTTTATTCAAATTCCTCCACATGGGATGAATTTTCTTCTACCAAGGTTAAATATATATCCAATGGTGGTTTCTCTTCTACTTTTTTAGAATTAAGAGATCATGTTCATTATATATTTCAAACCATTTTCTCAAAAATTTACCCAAATTCACATGATATGCCTCTTGTAAATCAGCATAAATTTGTCTTCCATCTATCTAATATAGGAATGGTTCAGCGAGGAGGAATGAATCTTCAGGTACCGTCACCGTTACCTCCTATAAGCCCCATCATTAAACCTTACTTAATCTTGAGTTAATACAAGATTACACATTGAGGATCTTTTTAGGTTTAGAGTTTTAGAGAATTAGATCATAAAACATTCATTACAGTCCACATTTAAACAATGTGGTTACATAAAGATAGTATTCATTTTTTCCCATCAACAGAAACATGTTTAAAATAAAACATGGATTCTTTATTGACACTTCCCTGACACTATCATCATATGAAGTACCTTTCCCTTGACCTGTGAAAAACATTTCAAAAAACTTGGGATGAGCATTAAAAGCTCAGTAAGGGATATAAAAAAATATGTAAAGGAAACAGGAGTTCATATATTCATAAGAATGAAATCATACTTTAACCATAAAACATAGGAACTTTAACATACCTCATAAAATCATGAATAAATCGTAGAAATCATAAGACATAAAGGTAACTTGAGGCATTCATAACATTCTTATGTAGGGAGTAACCCTCTTGGTTACGTTTGGAATACCCATAACAGTATATTCCCAAAATCTATTCAGAGAAACATTAAAGTTTCACTCTTTTGAGTTACCCAATGAATTGGAGAGCCATATCGGGCTCAGTCACCCTTAGTTTATCACGGAACCACTCGTCTTCATAATAATTCCCAAGAACCACAACATAATCGTATCACATAAAACATGCATAAAGGAAACATAACATTTCCACCTTTCAATCATAAGATATAAATACAACACATTGATATAAAAACATTATGAAAACCATTTTCAATACCAAAATAATAGAAAAGTAAAACATGGTATTTATTTTTCTTTTAAAAAAAGGTATGGATTGCAGTGGAAGCCGAAACTCAAATAATGGTCACGACGGCAGAGAAGTCGTTGTTGCCGTATATGTACGACAAAAAAATTCCATTTTGTCGTTTAGTAAATGCTTCGTATAAAAATATTCCTTTTGAATAAACATAAAAGTCAAAGGGGTTTATACACTGTATAAAAGAAGGCTGTGTATAAAACAAAATATGCCTCAATGAAAGGAGATTGAGGCGAAGTCCCATACAAAGACAGTATCCTTGGATCAAGGACAAATCAATTACATAATTATGTGTGACAAACAAATACACCAAATATAAGAGGATATTATGTTTAAAATAATCAAAGGTCATTCACACATATTCAAAGGATGACATATTCAATAGCTACTAGTTGAACCCAAAGAAATCGAAATTGGGTTAAGAAGTTCCCTTGACATCCTAACAGAATCACATCAAAAAGAGTTGATGAGAGATAAAAAGGGTATCTCATCACTTGGATATAATATCTACATCAATAAGGATATATAAGAACATATCCCAACATAATATATGTGAATTAAAATACATAACAAAATAAGTCTTTAAAAAAGAGGAGGGTGAAAGGTTCCCTTACCGACATGGGTATCATTCGAAACATGCACCCCGTGAAACAAGGATAATACAACATTGATGTAAATACTCATAAACGAAATTATATTACACAATGAGTAAAATAATGGGCAGTACATACACCAATCAATGGAAATTGTGGCAAATGTAGCATAAATCTCACGGGAATAAAAAAACTCGACAGCCTAATGGCGCCACTTAAAACATCCAAAATGGATTGATGAGATCAAATAGGGTCTCTCATCATATTACAATAAAATGTACAGAAATAGGAATATAAAATAACATCCCCCATCAAAACAAATAGGAGCTTAAAATAAGTCACATAAAGGAGAGTACGTAAAAAGAATGAGATATGTTAGATCTCTTACGAAAATTTGGCAGCCTAACAGCGCCACTCAAAACTTCCAAAATGGATTGATGAGAGAGAATAGGGTCTCTCATCATATGAAAATAAAAATTACATTAAGATTAATATAAAAGAACATTCCAATAACATGAAATACGAGCTTTAAAAGGATTGACATAAAAGAGTGTACTTAAAAAGAAAGAGAGGAGTAAGATCCCTTACCTCAAGTCCGACTTGTCTTGTTCGTTTCTTTATATTCCTGAATAATAAACTTTGGTCAATTTATAATTTCCTAAGTACATCCTTTAGAGATTATAATTCATTTAATATTACATATTATAATGTTATAACATTTGTTTGATAATGTTAGTTCATATCAGACGTGTTTGCTGATGTTTGGTACATGAGTCAAAAATGAACTTGTTTGAAAAATGATTGCCCATGTAGTTATAAGTAAATAATTTCCAGGATAGTATTAATGATTAAAATATCATATATATCCAGTACATTTCCATTTAATACCATTCCATATCATTTGGAGATAAAAAACGAAAAGCACCGTTCATGGAGACGGTAGGCCGTACGTACGCATGAACGCTACTTTCATTTTTTCTTTGTCATATTGACGGAATTAAAAAATAAATGATATATATATATATATATATTATAATTACAGTATAATATATATGTGATATAGGTCACATATATTCATTAATTTCATTCTTTATACGTTCCATGTATTGCATGTACGAGTCACATCACTTGAGGGGGCAGTAGTCCGCACTTCCTCATATGAAATTTTCGCATTTACACAACATGAAAAGAATAAAGGTATGTTTTAAATATAAAATAAAGAAGCATATAGTAAACATAAATACCATATATATATCATATATAAAATACAGTGACATCATAATGGCCATCTTTAAAGGTGTTAAAAGAATATTGAACAATCATCGTTTCGTGAGGCAGAAAATCGCCAACCACAGAAACAGTATGTTCTTTAACCATTAGACGAAGGTTTGTGAAAGTGTAGCTTGAATAATTTTTATAACAACATCCTAGTATATTTAAGATACTGGGGTTATTACAAAATAAATGAATAAAAATAGTTTAGGGGGTTGGAGAAGCAAAATAAAACAAAAGGACACAAGTGAAGACATTACCTTAAAATTGAGTAACTCCCTTTGGTTTGTGCTCAACGGCTTCCTTGGTAAGACTTATGCCCAAAGTTAGGCTTCAAGGAGTTATATACGGATGTGTAGAGACAAAATGGGTAGGGGTGGCCGAGACAAAGGCTTTGGAAGTGTGGGTAAGGAGGTAGAGGTGGGGGCCTTTTATAAGGGGAGTGGAGGGGCACCCTTGGAATGTAAAGAAATGTTCCTTTATTTTAAAATGAGTTTCGGATTTAAAAGTTCCCACATTGATATTATTCGAAGATAAGGTGATAAGGGTTCTAAATCCACCCATCCAATAGGTTTTGGACATGTGTAGGTCTTAGAAGTTACATTATCTTTTCATTTTATTTAAATCGTGGAATAATGAGGTCATCGTTGCATCATAATGATGTCATAAATAATTTAATTTATTTAATGTCTAAAAATTATAAAAATAATACAATGATGTATGAAATATGTTTATATTTATATTTATTATTTATAGTCAAAAATATGACTTTTATAACCTCATGTAAAATTTTTTTTAGTAAAACATCTCATGTTTGTGTCATTTTTACTTTAACATTAAATAAAAAGATATTTATGTCATTTTCCAAACAAAGTGGCTCCATGGGGTCCCCAAGTTGACCCATGGATTGTCTTGGTCTGACATGACACATCCAATTAGGGTAGGACATGTTTCTATTTCATTTCATTTTATTAAAACATTATTCTTACCTTAAATTACACTAATTACCTCTAATCGCGATTAAAAACATAATAAGTTACTATTCACCAAAAAATTATTTTAATCCCATTCAACCACATTTTACATCTTAATGACAACCATGTATGTCAGAATTTTGAAATTCAAAACACAATGATGGAAAATTTTCATTTAAATAGAAAATCAGTTTTTATAAGAACCACTTAGTGGTTTCACTATTCATCAAAAATTGACGTTTTTCAGAAAAATAGCAAAACTTCACCCTAAGCTATATTTGATATTCCGAATTCAAAAATGATTTATATTTTACAAAATTCAAAACATATTAGTTGTATTAAATAATTTGATAATTAATTCCCGCTGTCAGAGCAAATAGCGTGTTTTTATGAAACAATTAGTATCAAAAGATTGACACTAGTTTAAGTCTAATTTCAAAGTGAAATTAATTCCAAAGACCACTATTGTATTAAATGGTAAAAATATATTCTAATTTCTCTTTAAAATCAATTCAAAAGATAATATAATCATATAAATAAATTAGATTAAAAATAGGTTTTGAATTAAATACAACATTTTTCACTATTCATTAAAAATTGAACTTTTTTAGAAAAATTCCAAGAATTTACACAAAGTAAATTTTGATGTCCCGAATCTAAAGTAGAATTTTATTTTGTCAAATATAACACATAAAATTGTCAAAAAAGTGTATTTAAAAGAGGTTCTCCATCAAAAGGCGGTTAATCGTCCTTTTAAAGAATATTAGAATGTTTACGCTTAAAATTGGATTCATTCGCATTTTTAATTCTCTAACATTTATTATAAAAAGTAAAAATATTTGACAAACATATATAATCATTGTGTAGTTAGTTATATTCATTCCTTCCATTACAAAGGCTAGGAGTTAACTAATATTAAAAATATTATAATTTTATTATTAGAGTGTAATGTAAGATTCCCATGAAACGTGTTGTTGCGTATTGGGTACGCCATCGAGCATAGCATCCCCTTTAAAGTAATATTAATATTTTATTCACAAATATGGATAAATATAAATATTTCATATTCTTTATTTACCTGGGGTTTTACATCCTTCCCCCCTTTTGGGAATTGCGCCCTCACAATTTTAAAATTGAGCTTGAAAACATCCTTGAAAGTCCCACATTGGAACAAGAGTCAGTAAAACAATCACTTTAAAATAAAGGAAGATAAGTACATATGTCACCCGAGTTAACCCATACTAGGATTCCGTGTAGGAAAACATGGATATGGAGGAGAAAACATAGGGTCATGTTCTAATGGAGAGAGATAGAAAACATGTTTAGAAGAAAGTTTACCACAAGAAAATCACAAACTTGTGCTGGGTTAAATGGTATTCGATTCCCCAGTAGGAAAAGTTAATAGACAAAATTTTTGTTTTAAGTTACTTTTTATTGAGGAATTTATTCATAAGGAAATATAATCACTTATCATGTTGACTTTCAAATTTTATTAGATTCCATACACAAACTCATATTTTCTCCAAAAGACAAATATTTAGGAAGACTTGTTCACATTAAGAGTACTATAATAAACTTCTAGAGAATCACCTAATCCACAAAAGTGAACTATATACATCCCATGTATTTAGACTTTAACCAAAACCAAAACCAAAAAGGTTAGTACAAGATCAGATAATCCAGAAAAGGATAACCCTTTATAAAAAGAAAATCTATTCTTAATCTCCAACGTTTTGTCTAACAAAACCCAAAGTTCAACGAGGACCATTCGATAAACAATTTGTCCATAAAATTCTTCAAAGTAAACCAAACTAGGATTCAAACCCAAATATTTGAAGGATTTAGTCACATAGTCTTCCAAGAAAAATTGTAACATTTATCTCCAAACAACATCAGTTTATCTTAATGTCTCGTATAGAAAAGTAATTAACCTAATTACATATCTTCCATGATAGGTTAATAAATTTCCATAGATAACCCAAAATCAACTTACTATTAATTCATAAAATCATCTAACTAAAAAGAATCAGTCAAGCTAACCAGGGACATCACGTAGTCCAGTGGTAGGCGATAAATACCAGTCACACTTTGGTTGTGGGTTCGATTCCTGCAGCTTTGTCCGACGCGACAGGTTGTCACACGGTCTGCGTGTTGTCCTTTTTATAAAACTCCAAAACTAACCCTAATTTGTTTTAACCTCAATAGTTTCCTTATACCTCTCATTTTAATCCAAATTCGTTACGATCTCATCATCTTAATAATTGAAGTCTTATTTCACCACCATAAGTTAAAATAAAATGATTCCCAAAAAGAATAACAGCATACCTTGATCATGGTGTCCACTCAGTTTCATCGTCATATTTCTCACATGGGTAGAAGTACCATGCATTACAAAAATGATTTAGAGATCCTTCAAAACCATTTTCTTCCTCCATCCAAATACACCTTGTACAACAAGGGTCATATGGGTGTTCACAGAAAAATAGTTTCGGAAGATAATCATGTATGACATATAATTCCAAAACATCTGATAAAACATGATTTCTATAAAATAGTCGGACATAATTGGAGTTGAAACTTTAAATTATTGGTCCTTTTAAAATACCATAATTATGTGTTGAGAGACTATATTTTAAAAGAAAATATAAATAGGTTGCGCAAGGGTCTCCTTCCGCAACACCATTTTTAAAATCATAATATGCGTCAAACTCTTGTGATAAGGTAAAATATTTGAAAATACCTTGATAATATTTACCTTTCTTGAAAATATGAGAATATTGAAAAAATAGTATTTTTCTAAAAACAACAAATGATCCACGATGATAACGAGGTATAGTGGAGGTGATTGATATCTCAAACAACTTCTTTCAAGTGATTTGTATGCTAGAAAAAGTTTCACAATCATCCGAACATGACATTGAAATAATTATTGAAAGCATGTCATCAGGAAGAGATAGGAATGTCGTTTGATATACTTCTCCCTCCATTCGTAACCGACTTTACTTGACCAGAAAAAAGATATAAAACAAGGATTTAACTGAAATTATAGATATAGGGACTAATCATGTGTCTAACAAAAACTCCTAATCCCTAAAGTTGTCTAAACTGACCTCTGATACCAACTATAAGGCCCTAGCCTTAAAACTTACTTAATCTTGAGTTAATACAAGATTAAACATTGAGGATCTTTTCAGGTTTAGAGTTTTAGATAATTAGATCATAAAACATGCATTACATTCCACATTTAAACAAAGTGGTTACATAAATATAGTATTCATTTTTTCCCATCAACATAAAAATATTTAAAATAAAACATGGAATATTTCTTGATTCTTCCTTGACACTATCATCATATGAAGTACCTTTCCCTTGACCTGTGAAATACACTTCAAAAAACATGGGATGAGCATAAAAAGCTCACTAAGGGATATAAAAAAATATGGAAAGGAAATATGAGTTTATATGTACATAAGAATGAAATCATAAATTACCCATAAAACATAGGCACTTTAACATACCTCATCAAATCATACATAAATCATAGAAATCATAAGACATAAAGGTAACTTGAGGCATTCATAACATTCTTACGTAGGGAGTAACCCTCTTGGTTACATTTGGAATACCCATCACAGTATATTCCCTAAATCTCTTCGGAGAAACCATAACGTTTCACTTCTTCACGTTACCCAATGCATTGGAGAGATATATCGGGATCACTCGCCCTTAGTTTATCACGGAACCACCCGTATTCATAATAATTCCCAAGAACTTCAAAATAATCATATCACATAAAACAAGCATAAAGGAAACATAACATTTCCACCTTTCAATCACAAGATATCAATACAACACATTGATATGAAAAAATTATGAAAACCATTTTCAATACCAAAATAAAAGAAAAGTAAAACATGGTATTTATTATTCATTTAAAAAAAAGGTGTGGCTTGTAGAGGAAGTCGAAACTCAAATAATGGTCACGGCAGCAGAGAAGTCGTTGTCGCTACATACGTACGACAAAAATGTTCCCTTTTTTCGTTTATTAAACGCTTCGTATAAAAAGATTCCTTTTCAATAAACATAAAATTAAAAGGGTTTTATACACTGTATAAAAGAAGGTTGTGTATAAAACAAGATATTCCTCAATGAAAGGTGATTGAGATGAAGTCCCATACAAAGACGGTATCCTTGGATTAAGGACAAATCAATTACATAATTATGTGTGACAAACAAATACACCCAATATAAGTGGATATTAAGCGTAAAATAATCCAAGTTCATTCACACATATTCAAGTATGACATATTCAATAGCTACAAGTTGAAGCCAAAGAAATCGAAATTGGGTTAAGAAGTTCCCTTGACAGCCTAAAAGCGTCACATCAAAAAGAGTTGATGAGAGATAAAAAGGGTATCTCATCACTTGGACATAAAATTTACATCAATAAGTATATAGAAGAACATATCCTAACATAATATATGTGAATTAAAATACATAACAAAATAAGTCTTTAAAAAATAGGAGGGTGAAAGGTTCCCTTACCGACATGGGTATCTTTCGAAACATGCACCCCGTGAAAGAAGGACAATAAAAAATTGATTTAAATACTCATGAATGAAATTATATTACACAATGATTAAAATAATGGGAAGTACATACACCACTCAAAGGAAATTGTGGTAAATGTAGCATAAATCTCACGGGAATAAAAGTGAGATGAAAAATCCCTTACGAAAACTCGGCAGCCTAATGGCGCCACTTAAAACTTCCAAAATGGATTGATGAGATCAAATAGGGTCTCTCATCATATTACAATAAAATGTACAGAAATAGGAATATAAAATAACATCACCCATCATAACAAAGTGGAGCTTAAAATAAGTGACATAAAGGAGAGTACTTAAAAAGAAAGAGATAGGTTAGATCTCTTACGAAAATTCGGCAGCCTAACGGCGCCACTCAAAACATCCAAAATGGATTGATGAGAGGGAATAGGGTCTCCCATTATATGAACATAAAAATTACAGTAAGAGTAATATAAAATAACATCCCAATAACAAGAAATATGAGCTTTAAAAGTAATGACATAAAAGAGTGTACTTAAAAAGAAAGAGATGAGTAAGATCCCTTACCTCAAGTCCGACTTGTCTTGTTCGTTTCTTAATATTCCTGAATAATAAACATTGGTCAATTTATAATTTCCTAAGGACCTCGTTTATAGATTATCATTCAGTTCATATCACATATTATAATTTTATAATAATTGTTTAATAATGTTAGTTCATATCAGACGTTTTTGTCGATGTTTGGTACATGAGTCAAAAATGAGTTTGTTTGAAAAATGATTTCCCATGTAGTTATAAGTAAATAATATACAGAATAGTATTAATGATTAAAATATCATATATATCTAGTACATATTCATTTTATACCATTCCATATCATCTGGAGATAAAAAATGAAAAGCACCGTTCATGGAGATGGTAGGCCGTACGTACGCATGAACGCTACTTTAATTTTTTATTGTCATATTAACAGAATTAAAAAATAAATGATATATATATATATATATTATAATTACAGTATAATATATATGTGATATAGGTCACATATGTTCATTAATTTCATTTTTTATACATTCCATGTATTGCATGTACGAGTCACATCACTTGAGGGGGCGGTAGTCCGCACTTCCTCATATGAAATTATCGCATTTACACAACATGAAAAGAATAAAGGTATGATTTAAATATAAAATACAGAAGCATATAGTAAACATAAATACCATATATATCATATATAAATTACATTTACATCATAATGGACACCTTTAAAGGTGTTAAAATAATATTGAACAATCATCGTTTCGTGAGGCAGAAAATCGCCAACCACAGAAACAATATGTTCTTTAACCATTAGACGAAGGTGTGTATAAGTGTAGCTCGAATACTTATTATAACAACATCTTAGTGTATTGAAGATACTGGAGTTGTTACAAAATATATTAATAAAAAGATTTTAGGGGATTGGAGAAGCAAAATAAAACAAAAGGACACAAGTGAAGACATTACCTTAAAATCGGGTAACTCCCTTTGGTTTGAGCTCAAAGGCTTCCTTTAGAAGATTTCTGCCCATAGTGAGGCTTCAAATAGTTATATAGGGATTTTTAGAGACAAAATGGTCAGGGGTTGGCCGAGCCAAAGGCTTTACAAGTGTGGGTAAGGAGATAGAGGTGGGGGCCTTTTATAAGAGGAGAGGAGGGGCACCCTTGGAAAGTAAAGAAATATTCCTTTATTTTAAAATGAGTTTCGGATTTAAAATGTCCCACATTGATATAATTCAAGAATAAGGTGATAAGGGTTAAAAATCCATCCATCCAATAGGTTTTTGAGATGTTTAGGTCTTATAAGATACATTATCATTCCATTTTATTTAAATCGTTGAATAATGAGGTCATCATTGTATCATCATGATGTCATAAATAATTTAATTTATTTAATGTCTAAAAATTATTAAAAAAATACTATGATGTACGAATGTTTTTTAGATTTCCCATGATTATTTATAGTAAAAAATCGGACTTGTATAACCCCATGTAAAAAATGTTTTAGTAAAACATTTCATGTTTGTGTCATTTTTACTTTAACATTAAATAAAAAGATATTTATGTCATTTTCCAACCAAAGTGGCTCCATGGGGTCCCCAAGTTGACCCATGGATTTTCTTGGTCGGCCATGACACATACAATGAGTGTAGGGCATGTTTCTAGGAAATTTTATTTTATTAAAACATTATTCTTTCCTTAAACTACACTAATTAACTCTAATCGCGATTAAAAAGTTAATAAGTTACTATTCACCACAAAATAATTTTAATCCCATTGAACCACATTTTACTTCCTAATGACAACCATGTATGTCGGATTTTTGAAATTCGAAACACAATTATGGAAAAATTTCATTTAAACGGAAAATCAGTTTTTATAAGTACCACTTAGTGGTTTCACTATTCATAAAAATTTGAAGTTTTTCAGAAAAATACCAAAAATTCACCGTAATCTATATTTGATATTCCAAATTCAAAAATGATGTCTATATTAAAAAATTCAAAACATATTATTTGAATTAATTAATTTAATAATTAATTCCCGTTGTCCGAGCAAATAGCGTGTTTTTATGAAACAATAAGTATCAAAATATTGACACTAGTTTAAGTCCAATATCAAAGTGAAATTAATTCCAATGACCACTATTGTATTAAATGGTAAATATATATTCTAATTTCACTTTAAAACCAATTCAAAAGATAATATAATCACATAAATAAATTATATTAAAAATAGGTTTTGAATTAAAATACAACATTTTTCAGTATTCATTAAAAATTGAACTTTTTTGGAAAAATACCAATAATTTACACAAAGTAAATTTTGATGTCCTGATTCTAATGAAGAATTTTATTTTGTCAAATATAACACATAAAATTGTCAAAAAGTGGATTTAAAAGAGGTTCGCCATCAAAAGGCAGTTAATCCACCTTTTAAAGAATATTAGAATGTTTACGCTTAAAATTAGATTCATTCGCATTTTTAATTCTCTAACATTTATTATAAAAAGTAAAAATATTTTACAAACATTTATAATAATTTTGTAGTTAGTTCTATTCATTCCGTCCATTACAACGGCTAGGCATTAACTACTATTTAAAATAATATTATTTTATTATTAGAGTGCAATCTAAGATTCCCAAGAAACTCGTTGTTGCGTATTGGGTACGCCATCGAGCATAGCATCCCCTTTAAAGTAATATTAATATTTTATTCACAAATATGGATAAATATAAAAATTTCATTTTCTTTATTTACCAGGGGTGTTACATCCTTCCCCCCTTTTGGGAATTACGTCCTCACAATTTTAAAATTGAGCTTGGAAACATCCTTGAATGTCCCACATCGGAATAAGAGTCGGTAAAATAATCGCTTTAAAATAAAGGAAGATAAGTACAGAGGTCACCCGAGTTAACCCATACTAGGATTCCATGTAGGAAAACATTGACATGGAGGAGAAAACATAGGGTCATGTTCTGATGGAGAGTGATAGAAAACATGTTTAGGAGAAAGTTAACCACAAGAAAATCACAAACTTGTGATGGGTTAAACGGTATTCGATTCCCCGGTTGGAAAAGTTAATAGACAACATTTTTGTTTTATGTTACTTTTTATTGAGGAATTTATTCATAAGGAAACATAATCACTTATCATGTTGACTTTCAACTTTTATTAGATTCCTTACACAAACTCATATTTTCTCCAAAAGACGAGTATTAAGGAAGACTTGTTCACATTAAGAGTACTATAGTCAACTTCTAGAGAATCACCTAATACACAAAAGAGAACTATATACATCCCATGTCTTTAGACTTTAACCAAAACCAAAACCAAAAAGGTTAGTACAAGATCGGATAATCCAAAAAATGATAACACTTTATAAAATGAAAATCTATTCTTAATCTCCAATATTTTGTCTAACAAAACCCAAAGATCAACAAGGACCATTCGATAAACAATTTTTCCATAAAATTCTTCAATGTAAACCAAACATGGATTGAAACACAAATATTTGAATGATTTAGTAACACAGTCTTCCAAGTTAAATCGTAATACTTATCACCAAACAACATAAGTTGCTCTTAATGTCTCGTATTGAAAAGTAATTAACCTCATCATATATCCTCCATGATAGGTTAATAAATTTCCATAGATAACCCAAAATCAACTTACTATTAATTCACAAAATCATCTAACTAAAAAGAATCAGTCAAACTAACTAGGGACTTCACGTAGTCCAGTGGTAGGCGATAAATACCAGTCGCACTTTGGTTGTGGGTTCGATTCCCACAGCTTTGTCTGATGCGACGAGTTGTCACACGGTCTGCGTTTTGTCCTTTTTATAAAACTCTAAAAATAAACCTAATATGATTTAACCTCAATAGTTTCCTTATACCTCTCATTTTCATCCAAATTCTTTACGATCTCAACATCTTAATTCTTGAAGTCTTATTTTACCACCATAAGATAAAATAAAATGATTCCCAAAAATAATAACATCATACCGTGATCATGGTGTCCACTCGGTTTCATCGTCATCTTTCTCACATAGGTAGAAGTCCCATGCATTACAACAATGATTTAGAGATCCTTCAAAATCATTTTCTTCCTCCATCCATATACAGCTTGTACAACATGGCTCATATGGGAGTTCACAGAAAAACAGTTTTGGAAAATAATCATGTATGACATATAATTCCAAAACATCTGATAAAACATGATTTCTATGAAATAGTCAGAGAGAATTTGAGTTGAAACTTTCTATTATTGGTCCTTTTAAAATACCATAATTATGTGCTGAGAGACTATATTTTAAAAGAAAATATAAATAGGTTGCGCAAGGGTCTCCTTCCTCAGCACCATTTTGAAAATCATAATATGCTTTAAACTCTTGTGATAAGGTAAAATATTTGAAAATACCATGATAATATTTAACTTTCTTGAAAATATTAGAATATTGTGAAAATAGTATTTGTCTAAAAACAACCCATGATCCATGATGATAACGAGGTATAGAGGAGGTGTTTGATGTCTCAAACAACTACTTGCAAGTGAGTTGTATGCTAGAAAAAGTTTCACAATCATCCAAACAAGACATTGCAATAATTATTGCTAGCATGTCATCAGGAAGAGATAGGAATTTTATTTTAGATCCTTCTCCTTCCATTCTTAACCGACTTTACTTGACCTGAAAAAAGTTATAAAACAAGTATTTAACTGAAATAATAGATATAGGGACTAATCAAGTGTCTAACAAAAACTCCTAATCCCTAAAGTTGTCTAAACCTACCTTTGATACCAACTATAAGGCCCCATCCTAAAACCTTACTTAATCTTGAGTTAATAAAAGATTACAGATTAAGGATCTTTTTAGGTTTAGAGTTTTAGAGAATTAGATCATAAAACTTGCATTACATTCCACATTTATACAAAGTGGTTACATAAAGATAGTATTCATTTTTTCCCATCAACAGAAACATATTTAAAATAAAACATGGATTCTTTCTTGACACTTCCTTGACACTATCATCATATGAAGTACCTTTCCCTTGACCTATGAAAAACATTTCAAAAAACTTGGGATGAGCATAAAAATCTCAATAAGAGATATAAAAAAATATGGAAAGGAAACATGAGTTCATATATACATAAGAATGAAATAATACTTTACCCATAAAACATAGGCACTTTACCATACATCATCAAATCATGAATAAATCATAGAAATCATAAGACATAAAGGTAACTTGAGGCATTCATAACATTCTTACGTAGAGAGTAACCCTCTTGGTTACGTTTGGAATACCCATCAGAGTATATTCCCTAAATATCTTCGGAGAAACATTAACGTTTCACTCCTTCGCATTACCCAATGCATTGGAGAGCTATATCGGGCTAACCTTCCCTTAGATTATCATGGAACCACCCGTATTCATAATAATTCCCAAGAACATAAACATAATCGTATCACATAAAACATGCATAAAGGAAACATAACAATTCCACCTTTCAATCACAAGATATCAATACAACACATTGATATAAAAACATTATGAAAACCATTTTCAATACCAAAATAAAATAAAAGTAAAACATGGTATTTATTTTACTTTTAAAAAATGTATGGCTTGTAGAGGAAGCCGAAACTCAAATAATGGTCACGGCGGCAGAGAAGTCGTTGTCGCCGCATACATACGAACAAAAAATCCCTTTTTGTCGTTTATTAAATGCTTCATATAAAAAGATTCCTTTTGAATAAACGTAAAAGTCAAAGGGTTTTATACACCGTATAAAAGAAGGTTGTGTATAAAAAAAATATGCCTCAATTAAAGTAGATTGAGACGAAGTCCCATATAAAGACGGTATCCTTGGATTAAGGACAAAT
The DNA here is from genome assembly GCA_963277665.1 of Viscum album. Taxonomy (NCBI): domain Eukaryota; kingdom Viridiplantae; phylum Streptophyta; class Magnoliopsida; order Santalales; family Viscaceae; genus Viscum; species Viscum album. The sequence continues at coordinate 1,615,617,099 of OY728125.1, forward strand.
CAATTACATAATTATTTGTGAAAAACAAATATACCCAATATAAGTGGATATTAAGTGTAAAATAATAAAAGTTCATTCACACATATTCGAAGGATGACATATTCAATAGCTACAAGTTGAACCCAAAGAAATCGAAATTCGGTTAAGAAGTCCCCTTGACAGCCTAACAACGTCACATAAGAAAGAGTTGATGAGAGATAAAAAGGGTATCTAATTACTTGGACATATAATTTACATCAATAAGGATATTTAAGAACATATCCCAACATAATATATGTAAATTTAAATATATAACAAAATAAGTCTTTAAAAAAGAGGAGGGTGAAAGGTTCCCTTACCGACATGGGTATCTTTCGAAACATGCACCCCGTGAAAGAAGGACAATACAACATTGATGTAAATACTCATAAATGAAATTATATTACACAATGAGTAAAATAATTGGCAGTACATACACCACTCAGAGGAAATTTCGGCAAATGTAACATAAATCTCACGGGAATAAAAGTGAGATGAAAAATCCCTTACGAAAACTCGGCAGCCTAATGGCGCCACTTAAAACTTCCAAAACGGATTGATGACATCAAATAGGGTCTCTCATCATATTACAATAAAATGTAAAGAAATAGGAATATAAAATAACATCCCACATCATAACAAAGAGGAGCTTAAAAGAAGTGACATAAAGGAGAGTACTTAAAAAGAAAGAGATAGGATAGATCTCTTACGAAAATTCGGCAGCCTAACGACGCCACTCAAAACTTCCAAAATGGATTGATGAGGGAGAATAGGGTCTATCATCATATAAACATTGAAATTACAGTAAGATTAATATAAAAGAAAATCCCAATAACAATAAATATGATCTTTAAAAGGAATGACATAAAAGAGTGTACATAAAAAGAAAGAGAGAAGTAAGATCCTTTACCTCAAGTCCGACTTGTCTTGTTCGTTTCTTTATATTCCTGAATAATAAAATTTTGTCAATTTATAATTTCCTAAGTACCTCATTTAGATATTATCATTCACTTCATATCACATATTATAATGTTATAATAATTGTTTAATAATGTTAGTTCATATTAGACATTTTTGTCGATGTTTGGTACATGAGTCAAAAATGAACTTATTTGAAAAATGATTGCCCATGTAGTTATAAGTAAAGAATTTCCAGAAGAGTATTAATGATTAAAATATCATATATATCCCGTAACTTTTCATTTTATACCATTCCATATTATTTGGAGATAAAAAATTAAAAGCACCGTTCATGGAGACGGTAGGCCGTACGTACGCATGAACGCTACTTTCATTTTTTCTTTATCATATTAACGGAATTAAAAAAATAAATGATATATATATATATATATATATTATGATTAAAGTATAATATATATGTGATATAGGTCACATATTTTCATTAATTTCATTCTTTATACGTTGGCATGTACGAGTCACATCACTTGAGGGGGCAGTAGTCCGCACTTCCTCATATGAAATTATCGCATTTACACAACCTAAAAAGAATAAAGGAATGTTTTAAATATAAAATAAAGAATAATATAGTAAACATAAATACCATATATATCATATATAAAATACAGTGACATCATAATGGCCACCTATAAAGGTGTTAAAAGAATATTGAACAATCATCATTTTGTGAGGCAGAAAATCACCAACCACAGAAACAGTATGTTCTTTAACCATTAGACGAAGGTGTGTGTAATTGTAGCTCTAATACTTATTATAACAACATAATAGTATATTTAAGATACTTGATTTCTTAAAAAAATGAATAAAAAGAGTTTTGGGGGTTGGATAAGCAAAATAAAACAAAAGGACACAAGTGAAGACATTACCTTAAAATCGGGTAACTCCCATTGGTTTGAGCTCAAAGGCTTCCTTGGGAACAATTATGCCCAATGTGAGGCTTCAAGGAGATAGAGATGGATTTGGAGAGACAAAATGGGCATGGGTTGGCTGATCCAATGGCTTAGGAAGTGTGGGTAAGGAGGTAGAGCTGGGGGCCTTTTATAATAGGAGAGGAGGGGCACCCTTGGAAAGTAAACAAATGTTCCTTTATTTTAAAATGAGTATTGGATTTAAAAGGTACCACATTGATATAATTCTAGTATATGGTGATAAGGGATCTAAATCCACCCATAAAATAGGTTTTGGACATGTGTAGGTCTTAGAAGTTACATTATCATTCCATTTTATTTAAATCGTTGAATAATGAGGTCATCGCTGCATCATCATGATATCATAATTAATTTAATTTATTTAAAGTATAAAAATTATAAAAAAATTACTATGATGTAGGAAATATTTTTAGATTTCCATTAATTATTTATAGTAAAAAATCTGACTTGTATAACCCCAGGTAAAAAGTTTTTTAGTAAAACATCTCATGTTTGTGTCATTTTTACTTTAACATTAAATAAAACGATATTTAGGTCATTTTCCAACCAAAGTGGCTCCATGGGGTCCCCAAGTTGACCCATGGATTTTATTGGTCGTCCATGACACATCCAATGAGGGTAGGACATGTTTCTAGGTCATTTCATTTTATTAAAACATTATTCTTACCTTAAACTACACTAATTACCTCTAATCGCGATTAAAAACTTAATAAGTTACTATTCACCAAAAAAATTATTTTAATCCCATTGAACCACATTTTACTTCTCAATGACAACCATGTATGTCATATTTTCGAAATTAAAAACACAAAGATGGAAGAATTTCATTTAAACGGAAAATCAGCTTTTATAAGTACCACTTAGTGGTTTCACTATTCATATAAAATTGAAGTTTTTCAGAAAAATACCAAAACATCACCCTAAGGTATATTTGATATTCCGAATTCAAAAATGATGTCTATTTTACAAAATTCAAAAAATATTAGTTGCATTAATTAATTTAATAATTAATTCCAGCTGTCAGAGCGAATAACGTGTTTTTATGAAACAATAAGTATCAAAAGATTGACACTAGTTTAAGTCCAATTTCAAAGTGAAATTAATTCCAACAACCACTATTGTATTAAATGGTAAAAATATATTCTAAATTAACATTAAAACCAATTCAAAAGATAATCTAATCATATAAATAAAGTATATTAAAAAGAGGTTTTGAATTAATATACACCATTTTTCACTATTCATTAAAAATTGAACTTTTTTGGAAAAATACCAAAAATTTACAGAAAGTAAATTTTGATGTCCTAATTCTAAAGAAGAATTTTATTTTGTCAAATATAACACATAAAATTGTCAAAAATGGGATTTAAAAGAGGTTCACCATCAAAAGGCGGTTAATCGGCCTTTTAAAGAATATTAGAATGTTTACGCTTAAAATTGGATTCATTCGCATTTTTAATTCTCTAAAATTTATTATAAAAAGAAAAAATATTTAAAAAACATATATAATAATTTTGTAGTTAGTTCTATTCATTCCCATAATTACAACGGCTAGGCGTTAACTACTATTTAAAATAATATTATTTTATTATTAGAGTGCAATGTAAGATTCCCAAGAAACTTGTTGTTGCGTATTGGGTACGCCATCAAGCATAGAATCCCCTTTAAAGTAATATTAATATTTTATTCACAAATATGTATAAATATAAAAATTTCATATTCTTTATTTACCTGGGGTGTTACATCTCCACAGATTTTTGAATTTCTAAGATGAGTTGTGAAATTTCCTCCACCAATGTAACATGTTCTTTATTAGGCTCAGGGATAGGAATTTCAGTTAATGAATGGACATATTAAAATTCCTTATCTTGTTTTCTTATCAATTGTTCTATTATTTCATTATTTTCTTGCAGTTGATCTCTATTTTAATATTCTTTTTGTTGTTCTTGTTATTGTTATTTATTCACATCTGATTAATCATTACATTCATAAAAATAAAAATTACAATACATAATGAAAAGTGGGGATTTTTAATTTATTAATAGTGAAATCAATGAATCATATTTACAAATATTTAAATTTAGAAACATTACTTGAAATTAAAATTTCTCTCTCAAAAAATAGAGATAGTTTTGATGCACACATATAACAGTGCATGGAAAAAATCAATTTCATTTCCTAAAGAATCAAAGAGGCTAGTCATGGTTATCTCTCTTGAGGAGAATCACAGTTTGTTGAAACGCTAATTTATAATTCACCTAATCTAATTACATGGTGGAAAACCACAACACCCATTAAATACTCTCACATCCACCAAAAATATATTAAAAAACATTTTTAATGGAACCCCAATAAAAATTAACATCACGAAACTTACCATTGGGACATGCCTCATGTTTTTCATATACCAATGAAAAGTGAAAATATAATACAAAATAAAGATTTACGTGTGAGGTAATGATATTTGGGTTTGAATTGAACAAATTATGGATGAATAAAAGGAAATAATTTAACAAAAATCATCGATGTGTTACACAGGAAAATAAAATTAAATAAAAAAAGTCGTAAATCATGAGCATCATCCAGATCTTCTCTCGTGAATTTATATCTTCTCCAACACACCTTTATCCTATTATTTATATGAATTTAAAAGGCATTGGTTATAACAACCCATACTTTAAAAACATTTATGTTACTCTAAAATTGATGTATATTTATACCATATATAATAAAGCCACAACACGACCATATATTTATAGTATCTTTAGAATCTGGGAAACATAAACATGTAGTTCATAATACATCTACATTATCAACCGCTAATATCGTCATAACTATATGCTTTATTACAAAAAAATCATGGACTACATGGACATTTCTTTCTTTTGAGGAATAATTAATACCTTACACAAATAAACTCCCAATGATCATATTTTTTTAGTCTTTTTAGAAACTCATAACACCTTTTTATATCTTGGTGAATGATCTTCAACATATACTATAAAGATCTTCCCCTATATATTTCCTACAAAAAACCTTTCTTAATATCCTGGGGAAAAGAAAACATGAAAAGGGTGAACTCAAATGCTCAGTAAGGGTAAAAATTGAGAACATAAAACAAACCATAAACATATGATTGTACAAACCTGAACAAAATGTTTAAAAATAAAAATCATGTGTCACGAAATTAATCAGGGTAGTACAAAATGTCTATATCATAAAAAACATTAACCATGTTATAATATAATTTTCATAAAAATAGAATTTTGGGAAAAAATAAGAACATAATATGATTTCAATAGTATCCAAGGCATTACTTCAAGACCATCATAGTGGCCAAAGGCCATTAATAAAGTAGGATTACTTGTAGTTCCATCCACGTATTACTGAACAAGATTTAAATGTCATTACAACCCTGTATTACTGAACCAGATTTACTTTTGGTTCTCGTCATGTCTATCTCATGGGATATAAATCATCACTAAATTCATTGGAATGTGATATAGGATCGACCCATATCATAATAAAATCATTCTTATTTGTTCTATCAAAATATAAATCTTTCAATATAGCATAACCGAAGAAATAAAATGGGCTTCTTAAACATCATTCCATCATAACTTCATCCATATAAAAGATCATTCCATTATTATATAATACAATTATAATAATAAGAGAGATAGAAACATAACATTATTTAAATATAATCATCGTAAATGGAAAATAATTTTGATAAAACACTTGAACATAACTCTAGAGTAAAATATCATTTTTTCTTTAAAAATGTAATTTTTTTTGGAAATTCCATACAATTGTAAAATAAAATAATTTAGTTGAAAATAAACATGAAATATTGTAGATGATGCATAATGGAAAGAAGGTGTCATGAAACAATAAAAATCCATTCAAGTCATATAAGCAAAAAAAAAATTTTGTTCTTTGCCAAAAATTATAGATAGTACCTCGTATGGAAAAGGAATGAAATATTCCTTTCATACAATGTACTAAAAGTCAAAATGGGTAAAAATGACTTTAATCATATATATATGAATAATAAACATATTATGAAATAATTTTTAGAAAACATGGACATATATGATAACTATTCTTCCAATAAATAATTACATATAAATAATGTATGATAAAATTGAGATCGAAAAATTATCCATTACCAATTTTTAACAAGTCGAATCGTATGTATCATACAAATAAGAAAATTATATGAATTTGTAAATATAATAACCTTAATAATAAGAATAATAAATTCCATCATGGGTAACATAAACAACACAAAAAATAATTTTTTGGTGTATAAGGTATATATCCCCTAAATATAAAATTGATGCAAAATAATCCCGTACCTTAGGTCCAATATTATTTGTTTGTATCCAACCCTCCTCTTCTTCGACGTCCCTCCTCTAAATCTCCTAGTAGAACCGTAGAGTTGTTCATTAAAGATTTCCAAGACCTCTATAATGTTTCTAGGTATGTTGGGAATGGAAATTGGAACGTTATGGTTGATCTTGGAGGTTCAATATGATACGGAGAGTTGATGGAGGAAGTTCACATTAATAATTGAGGTGACTGGACGTTTTGGAAACCTTTAAAACAATAATTTAGGACAATTTTAAAATCCATCTAAATAAATAAAAAATGAGATATAACCAATGATAAGTTATAATATTATTCATATCAAAATATCGAAACACATTTAGAAAAGTTTTGATGTCATTTTAAACCTTATCATTTTAATTGAAAATTTGTTATTCTATTTAATTTTAATTAAGATAAAGGAGGTTTCTATATTAAATGGGTGAAATATTTAATTATTATAATTAAATTATATAATATTTTAATATTTTAAAACATTTTAGACTATATCATAATTATTCTATATTTTTAAGATATTTTTATGATTTTTAAATAATTTTATAAAACATTATTTTAACAAAATATCTATTGTGTCAATTTTGAAACTATTCATTTTATGGATTTTTAGAAATATCAAGATAACTTGTTTTCCTTGAAAACAATAATTTATTATATCCTTAATGGGTCACAGTAATCAATAGAATTCAGTCGATACGTTAATTAGAAAAAATTAGTTTTTTTTTTGTTATATTAAATTAAATCTATTTGATATCTCTGTTTTTAAAATATTCACTACATACATATTTTGCACTTATTTAATATACTTATTTGTAGAATATAAATTTGAAATAAAATACTATAATGATCATAAATTTACTATATTTCATAACAATATATGTAGGTGAATTTATCTTCCATAAAATCCAATATTAAAAATGTTATACTTTTTAAAGTATGAATATAGAAACATTAAAATCACTTGAAATAAAATAAAATAAATTTAATAATCTATTCTATAAAGATACAAATGGTCACTTTTTTATAAAATGGATTCTTATGGCTGATATATACTATACCAATATTTTTTGTTCATGTTTTTATGCATTTAATGGTAAATAGTATTTTAATAAAAAATGATTTTTGGATTTATCTTTAATTAATTAATTTTAACATCATCAAAGTATAAGACTTTAAGGTAATTATTAATTTCCTAAAAAATTAAATTAAATTACCATGATATATGTATTTATTTAATATTTGTATGTTCTATTTAGGTTCAAAGATAAGCCTTGGTTATACTTATATTAAAATTATTATACTTATACGCAATGTGAGCTTGACATTTTGTCACTTTTATTGGTATTATTAATATCTATGTCATTTTCATTTACAAGTCGCCCATAAATTAATATGTTTCTAAACTAAAATTTCGGGGGTATAATTTAATTCATCCAAAGGGTGTTTTTTGGTTTTTGGATCATTATATTCTTCGATTTATATTATTTGTTACATTAATTTACCAGGTTTACCTTTAACCATGTTAAATAAAAAGTACCATAGTTTCTATTCATAATATAAAAAATTAGTAACCTATTACAACAATATATACCCGTAGATTCTAAATATTGAATCCATTACTAATAATTCAAAACACAAAATATGAAGAAATTAATTCTCAGTGTCAAAACCCCAAAGTGGGTTTTTAAGAAAACAAATTATCAAAAGATTGACATGTGTTTATGTCCAATTTAAGAGTGAAAATACAAAAAAATAAGAAACATGGGATTAAATGATAAAAACATATTAAATTCATAATTTAAAACTATGAAATAATACGATTTAACCATATAAATTATTTCGATGGAAAAAGTTTTTTTCTATTATAGTTTATATTATTTTAACATTTCATCAAAAAACATGATAATTATTAGAAAAATATAAAAAATTCAACCAAATTAAAATTTTATGTCTCAATTCTAAAAAATATGTTTTTTTAGTTAAATAGAATATATAATTGTATCAAAAACTAAATTTTAATTGGGTGCACCATCAAAAGGATAAAAAACAGATTTTTTTAATAAATACTTATTTTATCCAAAAATAAAATTTGTTCTTAAATCATGTCTAGAAAATACATAACATGAATTTTAATGTTATATAAAATTCAAAAACGTTTTTAATTCTATTCATAACTTCTAGTTTATTTCCTATTAAATAATAATATTTTAACAGTATATCATTGTTTTGTGAAACACGGTATTGGGTACAATGAAAGCTAGCGAGGAAGGTCTCTATTATGTGAAATGAAAGACAAGTTAATTTTGCATTTAGTTAAATAATTCTTTTGTGTTGCATGTAACATTATCCAAACATAGTTATTTTAAACATTGAATAGAATATATACTCATTGAAATGAATTATATAAAAAGAAAGTGAAATTATGTGTAACAAAAGTCCAGTATAGTGTTGCATATATTGTAATCCAATATAGTGTTACGTATAGTGAAAGATAATCTTAGTGTAGCGTACAACAGAAGATATCATTCAAATTAAAAAGTATCTATCTCATAAAATCTCAGGGTCTTACATTCTACCACGTTATTTTAAATTTTCACCACAAAATTTGTCGGTGTTATAATTGGTTTGCTACTTGAACTTTTCATTCCTAGAAACGTGCATCGTAATATGGATTACTAAAACGTTATTTTACAAAGGAATGTTATAAACATAATGCTTACCAAATTTAACATGTCACTGCATTTCCACAACAGAGAACATGGTGGGATGTGAAAACATGGATATGTAAGAGAAATCTAATCATCCTGTTATGAGGGATAGTGATAGAGAATAAGGACAGAAGAATATTAACAACCAGAAATCCATAAATCTGTGATGATTTAAGGGAACATCTGATTTATCGGATAAGAAGGTACTGTGATAACATTTTTGGTTTTCAATATCCTTTACTGAATTATGAAGAATTTTTCTTGATAATAAATACATTCTTGATTGTGGTATAATTTCACCATTGTTCATGCCTTGAATAGTTTCCTCTCCATTTCTAATTTAAGTAAATGATGTTCAATTTTTCATTCATGAAGCATTAGCAGATTATAAGATATAATGATAGGCTATTCTAGTATTAAAAGTAATAAAATTTGAATATGTACACCTATATTGAGATTAATCATATATGGTTCAAAAATGGACTTATACAACATTGATTATACCACTTATAAAAAATTTAACTAGTTTATAATAAATAGAGGCTTGTTGTAGGACAGTGGTATGTTATAAAGGCCTGTGACACTTCGGTTGTGGGTTCAATTCCTGTAACGTTGTCTGCCGCAATAGTTATCACTCATCCTACAGGTTTTTCTTTTTTAAAACTATTCTATTATAACATTCGAGAAATAATATTAAAAAATGTTTTAGCATTAAACAATTCTATTTGATGTCCTACACAATACATTCAAACTTTTAGTCTTATCTAAAATTCCTCTGTCCAAACTCACATTACAAAATAAAATAAATTACAATAAAGGCCATATAACAAGAATGTGAATACCTTCATTTATCCCCCATAAATCATAACATATATCATGTTAATCACATTACAAATATATGAATGACATCATCATGCATTCTCTTCAGTAGTACTAATAACCAAAATTACAATATATCTTTATTAAAGACATGCATGTTTCCTTATTCAATTTTTTTTGATATATTCCTTATGTCCCAAAATTTTGTATACTTCATCCATGATAGCATAATCCACTTGTAAATAACACCATAATTAGTTACCAAGAATCTATCCTCATCCAATTTACTTATTCAAATCCATCACATTTTAATCCAAACACCATTATCTGAAAATAATTGACATACTAATGGTTATCTTTCCATTAATCATGTGTTCACCAAATATAACACCTTACCCTTAAATAACTTTTTTGAGTCTACTCAACACATCCTTTCTAATTCTTAATTAATTACTTATACTAAAAATAGTTATATATTTCAAAATTCATATGTCATAATCTTTGAAATATGAAACAATTACACATCAATCATTAAACATTATTCATAATCCATTACTCATGATCCATTATCTCCATATTTCGTAAAATATTAACCAGGTATTAAAGTTCATCAAACTCAAGATTCTTGGGTTTAATGTAAAAAATACTTGAAGAATATCCCATACCATTCACATGTCATATACGATCTCTTTTTCTTCAATAGTATGGTCAATACATGTACCATATTCATGATTTTATTAATGATATTTCAATAAGAAATTGATCTTAATTATTCCCATAATTTCCACATCAAAAACAATGTTCTATGTTGTTATGGTTATTGAATAAGAACAGATATCCACATCTTGGAAATACATATCTGAGATTAAAAACACATAATTAAGTTAAATTACTTATTAGATTTCAATATTGGATATCTTAAGTTTAATTGTAGGTTATTTATGGTTTCCACAACAAATATATTATTGTTACATATACTTGAATTATCCTTAGGACATCCCTATACATATCTTATAAATATCTCAGGGGATTTAACTAATGTTTTCAAATCCTAGTTTCCAAAGCATTACTAAACCTTCATTCTAATACAATCTCTAACTACCCATGCTTGAAGTACATGGACATTTAATTTATTTTGTGGAATACTTATTACATTTCAAAAATAGAGAACCAAATTCCATATTAGGTTAGTTTATTTAGAAACCCATAACACATTCTTCAAGATTAATGAAATATCATTAACATTTAACATAAATATCTTCCCCATTATTTTTACTACCGAAAACCTTTCTTTATATCCTGGGAAAAATAAATCATAAAAAGGGTGAGCTCAAATGTTTATTATGTGTAAACATTGGGAACATAAAACAAACCATAAACATATGAATGTAAAAACAAAAACATAGTATTTAAACATCAAAATCATGAGTAATGAAATAAATGCTGGCTTTACGTAAGGCATAGATCATAAAGGAACATTAACCATGATATAATAGCATAGGAATAATACATAAAATTTTGGAAAATATAAAAGTACATAATAAGATTTCCGTGGAATCCAAGGAATTTTTTGGAAAGACTCTCGTATTGTAAAATTTTCATTACTGATCCGGGTTTACTTGTCATTCATTCCATGTATTACTAATCCAAATTATCTTGTCATCCCAACCTTGTATTATTGAACCAGATTTATTTTCTGTTCGAGTCATTCCTATCTCATGCGATATAAATCATTACCCAATGAATTAGAGGGAGATATAGGTACCACCCATCTCATAATTTAATCATGATTTCATGTTCCTCAAAAACAAAATTCATTCATTATAGCATAACCCAAGAAATAAAATTGGTTTCTTAAACATCAATCCATAGTATCATAATCCATCTAAATTATCATTCCATCATTAACACAATAAAATAATAATAATAATATGGATAGAAACATATCATTTTTCCATGAGTGCCATATTAGATGGAAAATACGTTTTAAAAAACACATGAACTTAATTATTAAGGAAAATATCCTTTCTTCTTTAAAAACATTTTTTTTCTTAAAAAGCAGTAAACATTTTTTTATAAAATAATACAGTTAAAAATAAACATGAAAGAGTTTAGATAAAGCTTCATCGAAATAAATAATGATTAAACTGTAGGAATCCATTCATTCCTTAAGTGTTAAAAAACATTCTTCTTTTAATCTTTCCAAAAAATTCAAAATGTACCTTGTTTTGGAAAATTAATGAAATATACATTCCATACTATGTAATAAAAGTTAAAATGTGTAAAAATGACATTAAACATTCATATAATAATAATAATAATTTTATAAAAACTTTTTTAGAAAACATGGACATAGATGATAAAAATACCCCTAGTAAATTCTTACATATAAAGAATTTGTAATAAAAATGAGATTGAAAATTTATCCATTACCAATTTAAAATGAGTCAAATAATTTGTCTCATTAAATATAGAAAATTATATGATTTTTTAAATATAATAACCTATAATAATAAAAACATTCATGGGTATCATAAACACCACAAAAAATAATTAGATGGTGTCTAATTAATATGTCCCCTATAAATAAAAGTGAGGGAATATAATCCTTTATCTTAGTTCCAATATGATTTGTATATATTCGAGCATCCACTTCATCGATGTGAATACTATAAATCTCCTCATAGAACACTTGAGTTGGTCAAGGAAGAAGAGAAGGACATATGTAATGTTTTTAGGGAAGTTGAGAAGGGAAATTGGTAGGTTATGGTTGAGCCTTATGGCTCTATAGGATGTAAAGTGTTAAGGGAGGAAGTTCCCTTTTATAATTTAGGTGATTGGAACTTTAAGAAACCTGAAAAAAATTAATTTATAATAATTTTAAAATCAAACCAAATACCTAAAAAATGTTATATATTCAATAATATGATATTATAATATAGAAATATCATTAACCATTAAAATTTAGATGTGTTTTGATGTAAATTTAAATATTATCATTTTAATTGAAAATTAGTTATTCTATTTATTTTTAATTAATATAACAAATGTTTCAACATTAAAAGGGTGAAATATTTAATTATTTTATTTAAATTATAATATAAATTAATAGTTTAGAACATTTTAGACCATATAATAATTATTATATATTTTTTAAACCATTTTATGATTTTAAATAATTTTATAAATCATTATTTTAACATAATATCAATTGTGTCAATTTTGAAATTATTCATTTCACAAATTTTTAGAAATATAAAAATATAGTGTTATCCTCAGAAAAAATAATTTATTATATCATTAATGGATCTAATATATCTATAAAATTTATTGTACAAAATCATTAGAACAAATTTTTTTATATTAATATTCATAGAAGCATTTATTTGATATCTTCATTATTACAATAATCACTACATAAATTTATGTGATTATATAATATACACATGTTCAGAATAAATTTTAGAAATATAATACTATAATGAACATATATTTTCTATATATCTTGAGAATATATGTAGTGAGGTTTATTTTCTTGAAAATCCATCATTAAAAATGTTATACTTTTTAAAGTATAAATGTGGCAGCTTTAACATCACTTGAAAAAAAATAAAATAAAATTCATAATTTCTTCTATAAAGAACCAAATGCTCACATGATCTACACAAGGATTTTTATTTTTGAGATATACTCTACCAATTTGATTTGTTCATATGTTTTGGCCTTTTTATTGTTATTATTGTTTTAATAAAATTATTTAATGGTTTTCTAATCAATTTATCAATTTTGACATCATCAAAGTATAAGACATTAAAGTATTTCTTAGTTTTCTAAAAATTAAAATTAAATTAAAATAAAGTAGTTAATTATTTTATATTTTTTTGGACTATTTATTTTCGAATATATCCCCTGGTTATCCCTATATAAAAATTATTATAGTTATAATGAATGTAAACTTGACATTTTGACACTTTCATTGGATTTATTAGAATCTATGTCATTTTCATTATCAAGTGGCCCGTAAATGACTATGTTTACAAACTAATATGTCAATGATATAATTTTATTCATCCAAAAATATATTTTTTGGTTTTATGATCATTTTTTTATCCATATAACATTACTTTTTAAATTAATTTACCCGATTCACCATTAATTGTGTCAAATACAAATTACTGTATATGTTATTCATAATATCCAAAAAAATAAAAGTAACCTATTAACATATTTTATACTAAAAAATTCTAAATATGGAATCCCAATTTTATTATTCAAAACAAATAACTGTTACAAATTAATTTAAAATTAATTTCCTCAGTCAAAACCCAAAAGCAGGTTTTTAAGATGAAAAAACTTATCAAACGATTGACACGTGTTTATGTCCAATTTCAAAGTGAAATTACATCCAATGACCAAAATTTTATTAAATGATAAAAATATATTCCATTTATAAATTAAAACAAAAAAATAATATGATTAACCGTATTAATTATTTTAATGGAAAAATGATGTTTTCAATTAGAATTTAGCATATTTTTGCTATTCATCAAAACAAGATAATTTTCAGAAAAATATCAAAAATTCATCCAAAGTAAATTATGATTTCATGATTCTAAAAAATAAGTTTATTTTGTTAAATATAACATATTAAGGTGTAAAAAAGTAATTATTAATTGGTGATCCATCAAAAGCTGGCAAAACTATAATTTTTTTGAAAAATACTTATATTATATGAAAAATAGAATTTGTTATCTTATAATGTACAGAAAATAAATAAGGTGAATTTTAATGTTATATAAAATTAAAAATGTCCTTAATAATATATATAACCCCTATTTTATATCCCATTAAATTATAATATTCAAATATTATATCATTGGATAGTGAAACTCGGTATTGAATAAAATGCATGTTATCGAGGAAGGTCTCTCTTATTAGTAATTTATATCAGGTTAGAGTTGAGTTTAGTGAATGATTTATTTGGGTAGCATATAAAAAGATAAAATCAAAGTTATTTAATAGATTGATCAAAATCTATACTCATTTAAGTGAATTCTATCAAAATAATGTGAAATTGTGGGTAACACAAGCCATGCATAGTGTTGTGTATGATATAATATAATATTTTATTGTGTATAGAACAAACTAATTATATTTTAGAGTACAATGCATGATATAAATGATATTAAAAAAATCTATCTCATAAAATCCTAAGGTGTTACACTCTTTAAATATCTTACTTAATACCATTCTTTATTCCCTAGGGAAAAGAAACATATGAACATGTGATATCAAATAATTTATGAGGGTAAATAAGGGAAATATCAGTCATATCATAATAATATCACATAAGAACATAACATTTAGAAATATTATCATGCATGTGAAGGATCATAAAATAATGTCGTGGGATAAAAGTTCATAATAACTAAAGGGACATCGTCCCAAAATATGAAACATAATACATGAAGTTCTAGGGAATAAACGTAATCTTATAAAATAATTTCATATTAGTTAACACACATTTCCAAGACCATCATAGTGGACAAAGTCCATTAATGAACCAAGTTAACATTCCATTATTTCCCTATATTACTGAACTTGATTTACATTCCATTTCAATCATGTCTATTTCATGATATATAAATCATTTCCCAATGCATTTAAAGAATATATAGGTCCCACCAATCTAATAATTAAATCCTTCTTATGTGTTCCACAAAAACATAAATCATTCATCATTTCATATTAATCCCCATAATTTTTCATGGAAATTCAAAATATACCTCGAATCAAATAATGAAAAAAGACTACATTCACACCATTAAATAAAATTTCACCCATGGGTAAAATTATCTTCATAAAATTGTATAAGACTATAGATAATTTTATATAATTATGAATCATGGACGTGGAAATTAAATATACACTCTCAGATACTTACTTATAAACAATCTCAGATAATGATGAGATTTCAAAATTATCTCTTACCTTAGGTGTGATATCCATCATATATATCTGAACCTCATGTTTAATGATTTAAATAATGTTATTTATTTAGTCCAAAATCTTAATAATTTTTATGGTATCTTGTATGATTTTATTATCATATGTTTGTTAGTAACATTTCATTCATATGTATGTTTTCCATATAAGTTCATGTTTCACATCATATGTTATAGTTATATCATTTAAATACTGATATTATTATAATATATGGAATATTTATTCATTGTACTCATTTATATAATCTTGGAATTAGGAATATCTTGTAGAATAAATCACATCGCATCGTGGAGATGCTAGGTTTTAGGTAAACACGAGCAACGATGTCATTCACTTAATGGTAAAATGGTATGGAATTGGATGGTACAAAAATAATAAATAATATTTATCATGTCATATTTATTATTTACTTCCATTATATTCATCATTATACCCATCCAAATAACTTTTTTTGAATTACTAACTACCTCACGACATAGAGACTGGAAGCTGTACATATGCACACATAGTGATATTGTTATTTGTACGATAGATAAAAGGATATATACAGTTGTACCATAATTATAAAAACATTTCATCATGTATAAAATACTATATTGTAATATTTTTCTTGGAAAAAACATAAAAATATGATGTAAAAGAACATAATAATTTCGAAAGAGGTTGGAAAACAATTACCTCATTTTCAAGTATCTCCTTTTAATTTTCACAAAATGTATCTATAGGATAGTTTTATACCCAAATTGTGGCCACTATGATGAATTTAGAGAAGTTGGTAGTGGAAATGATTAGGTTTTATTGAGAAAAAATGTTTTTAGAGGTGTCATTAAAATAGAAGGACAAGTCACCTTTTATAGAAGAGGTTAGGGGTACTTCAGGATAGTCATGAATTATTAATTTATTTTAAATTAATTTTCTTTTTATAATTGTCCAAAACTCATTTATTTCCAATATATTTTTATTTTGGGTTGAAATAAAACCCTCTAATAAATTTTTGACAAGTATTTAATATTTTTTTAATCCTTATTATTTTTTATTAACACTTATTTTAAACTTTTTATCTTAATGAAAAATCATGTTATTTGCACTCATTATTTTAATTTAATTATCATAAAATTTCAAATTATGAAATAAAGTGTAATATATTATATAATAGAAAAATATTTTAACCATTTGGTGAAATAATATGTAAAGACCCGAAATTTCCTTGTAAATTTGTTTTAAATAAATGGGAATTATACGAGTCTGCAAAAATTGACGACCCATGATTTTGAGGCCCAGAGTGCCTGGAATGAATTTCTGAACATTATTTCATGTATGTTCAGTAAATATGCGCGTGGGTTTTTCAAACATTTAAACAGGTGCATGAAATTGAAATCGGAGGGCACCGTTGAACTCCCAGCGCTGAATTTTGCTTAAGGAGACTTTCACCTCGACGACAGTGGGTCGAGAGTGAAAGATAGTTTTCGGTTTTTCCATGGAAATAATAAAATAAAATAAGCTCATATTTTATTTTATTTTTTTGTATCCACCCACCATGTGGATGTTCAGGGGTGGGGTCCACCAGAACTAAACCTCCTCTTCTTGATTTATTGTGGTGGTGACCACCCGAGATCTCAAACACCCCATTTTATTTGGAGGAGAGGAAAACCTCTCAACCCCCCTCATAAATATGGGGGGAGCCTCTTAAACACTTCCACAATTTTTAATTGTGCCAACACACCTTATTAATTGTTCCAACTTAGTTAATTGAATTTTTCCCTTATAATTGAAGTAACAACATCGTTGGAATTCATGAAGTCTCCTAATAAATTAATCTTCATAAATTCCATGATTGTTACCTACCTCCCACTCTATTATATATTAGGGAGCATGGGAGGAAAATTTGGGATGGCTTCACCAAGCGACGTTGTGCTGGTAAAGTTACGTGACGCCAAACACATGAAGGATTACGCTATCCAACGAAGAAGGCTTCCTCTATGAAGAACGCCGGTGGGAAAAGTTTACGACTTATTCCTCAGAAACACCTTGATGTGGCAACCGAAATGGGATGTATCTGATTAACATACTACCTTATTGCCCCAACTTCATCATGAAAATGAGGTATGGGTTTAATGCTATTTGTTTACCACTTTACAGGTAATCCCTTATTCTCTTGTGCAGGATTGCGAATGATTAAATTTCGGAAGATCAAGGTTGGAATACTTTACTTCATTCTTGTAAACTGCATGCTACCACTCCAAATGCCGAGGGTGTGGGCCAAACCAACATGGCCCAACCCCTACACTGTTATTCATTGTGGTGTTCTTTGGAATGAAGGAAGACGACGAAGGAGACATAGGCAATGGCATCGCCACCAGCGGCCACCACAACCTGAGCCGCCCCAGCAGTGCTCTAGACTTCTTGGACTGAACTGGCCTCGCGCCACCCAGCGGTCGAACCAGCCATGCCACTGCCAGCCTCCCATGCCCCTCGCAGTGCCATAGTCGAACATGCCTCTTGCACCCCTCGAGGCGCCCTAGCTAAACAAGCCACCTGGACCCGGCCGTGCCACCCAATCGCCGAACTGGCCCCGGCAGCGCCACCACAACCCTCGGGTCGAGCCGCCCTCGTGGAGCCCACCGGGCCAAGCTTCCCACGCGGTGACCACAGGGCTGACCAGCGGCCGATCCACGCCCCCGCGGCCTATCTGCACCCTCACGGCTCTCCGCAGCCCATCACATCCCACTGGGTGGGGCCCAATGGGCCAGGCCAAACCCAACAGGTGGGCCCACCCAATGGGCTAGGTCGGTCCGACCGTGTCTGACCGTACCTGGGCCCACTACGACCCATTTACGCTCCTTCGTACAAATCATTAGCACTGAACGTCTGTTTGATGAACCGTCAGTGGAGTTGGAAATATAGGAGTGTGGTGGTCCTTTTGAGTATACCTCACTAGTGTTTAGGGTATAGTTGAGATACTGTCTGGTTGGATCGTGAATGAAACCAACCGGACCCCTGGGACTAAAAGGATAATAACTCACAGACTCGAGGTTCGATTGACGTGCCGTCTATTGCGTTGACACCATTATGACATGGCAGAACTTTGAGATACCATTTCATGGGACATTGTGATAGTTAGAGTATCGACCAGTTTCTCATGGAGCAGATCCCTCTAGAGACGATGGAGCATAGTGAGGATACCTAGTAGCTTGCTAATACCTAATTAATGTTGACCATTTTGACTCAGAGTGACTCTACTATCCCAGTGGGGAGCACCTTGGTGTCACGACAGACACATGGTGGGGAGCCCCTCGGTATGATGCAGCAGACCCATGGTACTCAATAGGAGGGGTACATTAGAAGGCTATGAGGGGGATTGTACTTGGTGACATGGTGGACCCATGGTGGGGAGCACCTCTATGTGACGTGAAAGACCCACGGTACATGACAGGAGGAGTACCTCTGCATTCCAAGGATAGTGGGATGTGCGCTTGGTGTTGCGGAAGACCCATTGTACTTTATTGAAGAGAAGTTCTCCAGGATCCAAGGTTTCGATAATGTGAATAATATCCTGGATGAGCTAAGTCGGTTTTTAGTGTTTTTCTCATGATTAAGATGGACAATTGATATCTTAGGTATACGAATGCACATATACCTATGTAATAGTTATCTGTTTATTTCATACTTTGTGGTTTATCATCCTTGATTTTGTGAGACCTTCAGGGTATCAGGGTCCCTATTATGTATCATTATACTCACCCATGAATGGGATATCCTCTCACTTCATTGTGTTGGATGCAAACAACAGACAATGCTGACAGAGGATGAGAGTACCAAGACTGGACAGTACGTGGGGGTGGACCATATGGCATCTTGGTACCCGGAAGAGACGGATAAATGTGGAGTACTGAGGAGGCGATATGTACATACCCTTCCAGCAGGAACCTCAGAGGATGATTCAGTATTAGTCCTTTCTCATTCTTCAATTTTATTTCATTTCATTTGTACTTGTACCTTTTACTGTTGGGCTTGTATTCTGGCCTCTTTTACTTTCAGCACTCTTTTTTCATACAGTTTACTTGGTGTTTCTTCTAACTGTGTGCTTGATTATGTGTGGGTTTATGGGTTATAAAAGAAATTCCTTCCCAGTTTTTTAGGGGATTAAGCCTTTGTTGCTAGTATCCAGACCATGGTCTATAGAAGGAGGGCTTTGGGTTGTCACGGCACGGGCCTTGGGGGATGGGTCGTGACAAATTGGTATAAGAGGATTTGGTTCTAAAGCAGAACTTAAGACTCTGTTCTTTTATGTGAACCAATAGTGTTAAGTGTATGGAGTGTGGTTTTTAGTTCAGAGAGTCTAGTGTTAGTGCGGCGGCTGACGTATCCATACACCAGGACCCGGACTACTGATTTCTGACTCAGTACATGAAAACACCGATTAAATGTGTGTTTTCAAATGTTTTCTTTATGTCGGCTAACTAGGTCAGCTCAATAGGTTTTACTTTTGACTGTGTCACAACTGATCCATTTCAGGATACACCCACGCAGACAACCGGTTAGATTTCCGAGAGTTGTACTCACTGATAGCCCACCGAGCGACGAGGCTTCGGTGGAGGGCCCTCTTCCAGTAGAGGCACCAGCAGAGGCACCAGCGGTACCATTACCCATTGGGACACTGATGCCACCAGTCCCATCAGTAGAGAGTGCACACCACTTGAGCGCATTTCAAGAGTTCCAGTGCCAGAGGCCACCCAGGATCAGGGGAGAGTTGGACCCGCAGGCAGATAAGGATTGGCGAGAGGCCATGGTGAGAGTTTTCTAACTAGTAGGGTCACTTACAGACACCATGGTGATCATTACTACCATCCTTCTACATTTAGTAGTGGGAATATGGTGAAACATGATGCTCCAGGTCAATAATGAGGTGACACTTCTCTGGGCAGATATTGAGAGCCTGTTTTGGGCAGAGTCTGTTCTTGCGACTCTTTATGCAGTGCACATACAGGAGCTCCTTCATCTACAGTAGGGAAACCTGACTATAGCTCAGTACTCATAGAGGATCAGTGACCTCTCATGCTACTCCGCGGATATGGTGTGAGACCCATTATTTAGGACACAGACCTTTGAGAAAGGACTCAGGAGGGAGATCAGGGCTCCAGTGATCCCACTTAGCATCCCGATGTAGGTAGGGGTGTTAGAGATAGCCCTCCTAGTGTAGAGTTTATTTGCTGAGTAGTCTCCATCAGTGAGATATACCACCAGTAGACACTTAGCGGAGTCTTCTGCAGCTGGTAGTCGACAATAGTCACAGAGGTCCAAGAGGACCAGGCCAATAGGTGGATGGCCATATGATTTAGAGTCGATTGTGTGGGGAACCCAAAGAGAGATAAACATTACATGAACGGGCGGTGTTTCACATGCAGCGGGTAGGGTCACATGGTTTCTAATTTTCCAACATGCCATATTGATGATCAATAGATAGTCGAATGACCTCTCAGACCGAGATGGATATTTGATTGAGGAGGCCCATAGGGAGTAGGCAGACATAGCATAGGAGCAGCTCGTGTATCTGGCACTGGGCGACGATTCGAGATGTTACTGCCACTAGCTCTAGGAGTTCCACCCCGACATCAGTGAGCAGGTGGACTGGGGAGAGCTCATTTCCAGGAAGCTTAGGATTACTATCATGACACTCTGGATATGATTCGAGGTATGATATGTGTCTACTTTACCATATATTCAGTTCTTATTGACACAGGTTGCAGTCATTCAATCATTTCCACTATCGTCTTTTGGAGCTCCGAGATTTTGAGGGAGTCGTTCGCTCAATCCTTATGACTATAGACTCTTATAAGAGCTAGATCGACAATTATGCACTGGGTCATGTAGTGTGATCTTACTATAAGAGATGAGATATTCGAGTGGGATATCCTAATAGCGGCGTTGAGGCCTTACGACGTCATCTTGGGTATGGACTGGTTATCTACAGTCCATGTTCAGATTGACTGTATTAGGAAAAATGTGCACTGTCTCGGCACATATGAGACCATGTTTACCTTCACCGGTGAGAAGGGAACCTTTTTAGCACAAGATGGACTTGATTGGAGAAGATTCCAGTCGATCACTCATCATTTGGATAGCAATACCCTCAAAGCTGTATCTGTGGAGAGTCCGAGCTATCTTGTAGTGGTGGACCAGTAAGCGGATGTTTTCCCAGATGATGTCCTAGGCCTACCTCCTCGCAAGGAGATGGAATTTTACATTAACTTTTACCCCTGGATGGCACCAATATTTACACCAGCATATCGGATAGCTCCTACGGAGCTTCATGAGTTGCGGGTACATCTTGAGGACATGTAGGGGAAGGGATACATTTGGCCCAGTTTTTTTCCTTGGGCATCCTCGATTCTATTCACCAAGAAGGTGGATGGGAGTTTGAGGCTTTGTGTTGACTATCGGAAATTGAACTAGGTGACCTTGAATAACAAGTACCCACTACCGAGGATTGAAGACCTCTTTGATCAGCTGAAGGGATCATGATTGTTCTCGAAGATAGACCTGTGATTAGGCTATCACCAGCTCAGAGTTCGAGATGAGGATATGCAGAAGACGAATTTCAGATTTCAATACGGACACTAGGAGTTCTTTGTTATTCCATTTGGGAATAACCAACACTCTAGCAGTGTTCCTGTGACTCATGAACATGTTCTGACATCCATACATTTATTTCATTGTAGTATTCTTCATCAATTACATTCTAATCTACTTCACTACTTATGAGGAACATTAATATCATTTGTGTGTAGAACTGGACACACTCCGAGAGCACCAATTTTATGGTAAGCATTCGACATGCCAGTTCTGGATCCGAGAGGTTCAATTTCTGGGACATGTCATATTAGTGACTAGAATTACAGTGGATCCAGTGAAGATTGGGGTAGTACATTCTTGGGAGCCACCCAGGACTGTGACAGATGTATGGAGTTTCTTAGGATTGGATGGATATTACCAGAGATTTGTGCCAAATTTCTCTAGAGTTCCAACACCACTATCAGCCTTGGCATAGAAGGGGAAACACTTAGTGTGGTCGAATAGATTCATGCAGAGATTTCAAGAGCTGAGGTAGAGGGTGAATAGTGCCCCCATCTTGAGGCGTATAGTGTAAGGCGTTGGGTACATAGTTTACTATGAAGCATCAGGGACTAGACTCAGATTTGTCCTAATGTAGGAGTGATCAGTGATTGTATATGTTTCTCAAAAGCTAAGACATCATGAGCAGAACTATGCTACCCAGGACCTAGAGTTAGCAGCAGTGTTCTTCACCTTGAAGATGTGGTGACACTATCTTATGGGAGAGCATTTTACCTTGTACTATGATTCCAAGAGTCTCAGGTATATCTTCTTCCAAAAGGACCTGAACCTGAGATTGGGACATTGGCTTGAGTTCTTCCAGAACTTTGACTTCGAGATAATCAATACTCATGGGAATGGAAATGTTGTTGCAGATGCACTAAGTATGAGATATGGTTTACATCTTATAGGTGAGGTGATGGAGCAGCTGTCCGCTTTGTAGATATCCTTTGTGGATAGAGATGGAGTAGCTATCCTTCAGTCACTTACAGTCACTCCCCCGCATCTTTAGTGAGTCAAGGAGGTGCAGCATGGGGACGCAGACTGCAAGATATGACGTGTTCAGATATTCACAGGACAAGCACCTGATGGATTTTCTGAAGGTGGGAATCACGTCATCCTCTTCAGAGGATGTACCATGGTACCAGTGTCACATCAGTAGTAGGTGTTGAGGGAGTTACACACATCCCCTCTAGAGGTACATCCAGAAGTGGAAAATATGTACCATGACCTTTGAAGATAGAACTGGTGGCTAAGAATGAAGAAAGAAGTCATAGAGTTTGTCTCTTGGTGCCCCACTTGTCAGCAAGTGAAGGTAGAGAATCAGGTACCAGTAGGCTTGGTTCATCCCTTAGAGGTCCCAGAGTGGAAGTGGTATGAGATATCCATGGACATCGTGATAAGACATCCACATAAATCTATGGGACATGACTTGATTTTGGTTATCGTTGACAGACTCACCAAGTCAGCCCATTTCATACTGATCACATAATAGTTTTTAGTAGAGAGTTTGTGACGCCTCTATTTGCAAGAGATTGTGTTGCTACATGGAGTACCTACGATGATTATCTCTGATCATGACACATGATTTACTTTCTGTCTATGGAAGGGGTTGCATGAGGATTTTGGGATGCAGCTTTGTTTGAGCACCACCTTCCATCCTCAGACGGATGGTCATATTGAGCAGACCATTAAGACCCTCGGGGACATGTTGCATGCTTGTGTCCTCAACTTTGGTCGCAGCTGGGAGGATCACATACCTTTGGTGTAGTTTTTATACAATAACATCTATCCCTCCACCATAGGTATGGAACCTTTTGAGGCATTATACATGTGACCTTGCAGATCACCATTGTGTTGTACTGACCCAGGGGAGTCAGCACTAGTGGTACCAGAGATGGTACGGGCTACCACAGAGAAGGTGAAGGACATATAGGAGTGGAAGAAGACTACAAAAATCATGCATAACTCGTTTGGCGATAGAAAAAGGAGACCTCTAGAGTTCGAGGATTGAGACCACGTCTTTCTATGGGTCTCACCTCAACAAGGTTTGCAGATATTTGGTCGAGGTGGAAAGTTATCTATGAGGTTCATCGGACCTTTTCAGGTCCTCAGAAGAGTTGGCGAGGTGGCATACCTCTAAGCTCTTCCACCTCAGTTGCACCGGGAGCATTACATATTCCACATATCCTAGCTAAGGTGATACGTGCACGACCTTTACCACATCAACAACAATAGAGAGTTGGACATCTACTATGGGGCGACTTTTACAAAGGTTCTAGTAGATATTGAGGATCGATAAGAGTGGGTCCTTCGTGTATGGTCGATACCTTTGCTGGACATTCACTGGCAGCACAGGAACTTCCAGGAGAGCACATGGGAGTGGGAGGCTCAGATACCTGCTCATTGCCCCCACTTGTTTCCTTAGCATGAGTTGTGGCTTATGGGGATGTAATGCCAGAGGTGGGGAGAATGTAAAGACTTAAAATTTCAATGTAATTTTTTTAAAAAAATATTGTAATTTTACAATCTTCAAAAATTGATGATGTGTGATTATGAGGCACGGAGTGCCCAGAATGAATTTCTGAAAATTATTTTGGGTATTTTCAGTAAACGTGCGCGCGAGTTTTTCTAACTTATAAACTAGTGCTTGGAATTGAAATCTGAGGGCACTGTTGAACTCACATCACCGATTTTCTCTTAAGAAGACGTCCACCATGTAGATAGTGGGTCGAGAGTGAAAGATATTTATTAGGTTTTTCATGGAAATAATAAAATAAAATAATCTCATATTTCATTTTATTTTTTTGTATCCACCCATCATGTAGATGTTTAGGGGTGGGGTCCACCAGAACTAATCCTCCTCTTTTTCATTTATTGTGGTGGCGACCACCTGAGATCCAACCCCCCCCCCCTTTATTGGGAGGATAGTAAATCCTCTCAACCCCCACATAAATGGGTGGGGAGCCTATCCAAGGCCTCCAAAAAAAATTATTTTTCCAACACAACATATTAATTGTTCCAACCTTGTTAATTTTCTTGCCCCCTTTTTAAATTAAGTAACAACGTCGTTGGAAATTAGGAAGGTTCCTAATAAATGAACCTTCATAAATTCCATGATCGTTACCTACCTTCCCCATCACCTATATATAGGGATCTAGGACGGAGGATTTGGGATGGCTTCACCAAGCGACAATGAACTGGTAATGTGACGCGATGCCCAACACCTAGATGATTACGCTCTCCAATGAAGAATGCTTCCTCCACACAGAATGCCAATGAGGAATGTCTTTGAATTATTCCTCAAAAGCACCATGAAGAGGCAACTGACGTAGGAATTCTTCAACGACCGTACTACCTTCTTGTACCAATGTCATCAAACAAATGAGAAAGGGGTTTAATTCTATTTGTTTACCACCTTCCAGTTACTTCGTTCTTCTCTTATGAAGGATTGGGACTCATTAGATTACTGAAGATCATGGTTGATGTTCTTTACTTCATTCATGTGAACCACATGACACCACTCTAAACGCGGAGGGTGCAGGCCAAAACCAACATGGTTTGACCCCTCCATTGTTCTTCTTTGTGGTGTTCTTCAAAATTAAGGAAGACAACGAAGGAAATGGCACAGCCACCTATGACCACCACAACCTGGGCCGCCCCTGCGGTGCTCCGGCCTTCCAGGATGAACCGGCCCCGTGCCGCCAGCTCGTGCCACCCACTGGCCGAATTGGTAGCGCCACTTCTGGCATCCTGGCCTCTTGGGGCCCTTGCGGGGCCCTGGCCGAACTGGCCTCTCACGCCCCTTATGGTGCCACAGCCGAACCGGCCTATCGCGCCTTTTTCGGTGACCTAGCTGAACAAGGATCTTGCGCCCCTCGAGGAACATTGGAAGAACCGGCCTCCCAGCCCTGGTCGCACTGCCTGTTGGCCGAACCAGCCTCAGCCGCGCCACCCTAGTCCATAGGCCGAGCTGCCCCAAGTGGCACCCCCACGGCCCTCTGAGCTAAACCCATCATGCACCTCTTGACCGAGCTTCCCACGTGGTACCATCTGGGGTGAACCACCCTTGTGCCGACCCACAACTGGTCTCTGCCCTCAACGCCAGTCCACAACCTCACAGCTATTTGCATCCCCTCGCGACCTGCTGGGTCGGGCCCAGCGGGCTGGGATGAATTCAATGGGATGTCCTGCCTAATGGGAGAGGCTAGAACTAATGAGTCGGGTCGGGTCGGCCCAGGTGGGGTCAGTCCATGTTAGTCCGACCGGGTCAGATCGGACACGGGCCCACTATGACCCATTTACGCTCTTTCGGCCTTATTGTTGGCACTGGAAGTTCCTTTGACAAACCATCATCATCATTGGAAATCATGGATCATGGTGGTACCTTTGATTATAACCCACCAGAGTTTGGGTTATATTTGAGATACGGTCTGTTTGGATCATGAAAGAATCAAACCGGGCCCCCGAAACTAAAAGACTAATAACTCACTGACCGAGCATCCGATTGATGCGCCCTCTATTGCGTTGTGACCACTATAACGTGGAAGACCTTTGAGATACTTCTTCACGAGACATTGTGACAGTTGCAGTATCGACCAGTAGCTCGTGGAGCGGATCCTCCCAAAGACGAGAAAGCGTAGTGTAGAGACCTAGTAACAGGCTGAGACCGGACAACTGCTAACCGTTTGGACTCAGAGTGACTCTAGTAGTCATGTGGGAAGGGCCTTGGTGTTGAGAAACACCCCCAGTGGGGAGTGACTCTGTGTGACGTAGTAGACCCATGGTACTCGACAGGAGGAGTACCGAATTAGGCTATGAGGGGGAGCGTGCTTGGTGACGCGGCAGACCCACAGTGGGGAGCGCCTCTGTGTGACGTGGCAGACCCATGATACTCGACAGGAGGAGAACCTCAGCAGTCCTAGGTTAGTTGGAAGAGCACTTGGTGTCACAAGAGGCCCACTGTACTCTATAGGGGAGAAGTTCTCCAGAATCCTAGGTTTCTATAATTTTAATGAAATCCTGGTTGAGATGAGTCAGTTTTTTTGTGTTTTCCACCTGATTTAGATGGATCACTTGATTACATAATTATATGTATGGGAATATACATAAGTAATGGTTATATGTTGATTTCATACATAGTGGTTTATCCTTGGGGGATATTTTGATACCTTGAGGGTCTCGAGGTCCATAATGAGTATCGTTATACTCACCCCTGCACGGGGTATGCCTGCACATCGTTATGTTGGATGTAGATGAAAGACAGCACTAAAGGATGTTGACAGTACTAGGACTGGACGGTACTCGAAGGTGAACCATACCGTGTGTCGGTACCTAGAAGAGACGAACAGACATGGAGTTCTGAGGAGGATATATATACCTACACTTCAGGTAGGAACCTAAGAGGATGAACCAATTTCTATCTTTTCACTTTCGTCAGTTGTATTGTATTTTATTTGAACATGTACAATTACTATTGAGCTTGTATCATGGCGCCTTTTATTTCAATAACTCTTTTGTTATACAGTTAACTTGGTGTTTTGTCCAGCTCTATGCTTGCTTGTGTGTGAGTTTACAGGATATAAAGGCAATTCCTTCCAAATTTTTAGGGGATTACGAATTTGGTGCTAGTCATGTGCTCGTGGCATATAGAAGGAGGACTTGGGGTAGTCACAATACAAGCCCCGGAATACGATTCATGAAAAAATATATTATTTTTATTTTTATAACATTTATTAAACTATTTTATATTTTAATTTATGAATTATGACAATATTGATGATATTTATACATGTCCTTTTCATAAATTTATAATAACTTTATTGAAAAAAATAAATAAAATAAATAAATAAAAACATGTCATAGTCATCCATAATATTTGTGTATGACATAAATTATATCATATATTATTTATTTTAATTATTATAATATGATTTATTTGATATTTCTATTTCTAAAATAATTATTAAATCACTATTGTAACATTATTTATGGTAATTATTTAATATATAAAAATTCAAAATAAACATCAATTATATATATTATTAAGTAATTTTTCTAGAAGTGTTTGATTTTTTATGTTTATTCATATTTTTACCTACATTAAAATCATTATACTTATAAGAGATAAGAGTGTGACATGTTGTCAAGTTCCTTTTGTTCATATCAATTACATCACATTCATAGAACAAAATTCTACTATATGAATAAATTACGACCATTATTTGATATAGGTATAATTTTATTCGTAAAATAGGATTCTAGTCATGTTTTGGGGTAATTTTATTACACTTTTCATATTGTTTGTTACCCTAATTTACTTGATTTCCTTTAATTGTGGTAAATAATAAATACCAAAGTTAATATTCATAATTTCTAAAACAATAAATGTAATATAATACCACAATTTTGACAAAATGATTCCAAATATGGAATCCATTTTTTAAAACTGAAAACACAAAATTTTTATAATTAATTTAATATTAATTCTCTTTGACAAAACGAGAATACAATTTTTCTAAGTAAAAACTATCAAAAGATTAAAGTGCGTTTATATGTAATTATATATGTAAAATTAAATAAATTGTCAAAATTGGATTAAATGATAAGAATATATTCTAATTATACATTAAAACTAATTAAATGGACAATCTACATATATAAATAAATTATATGAAAATGTAGTTTTGAAATAACATGCAGTATTTTCACTATTAATTTTTAAAAAATACTTTTATAAAAAAATATAAAAAATTAATCAAAGTAAATTTTTATACCCTAATTAAAAATAACATGTTTATGTTTTCATATAAAAATTATTAATGTTTCAAAATCATAATTGAATAGGGGTTCACTTTTCAAAGGTGTAAAATTACACTTTTAAAAAATATTCATTTTTATACAACAAATAGGGTCTATTCACACCCTATGACTAAAGCATACAATTAATTAATATCAATGTTATTTTATTAAATATATAACACACACATATATAAATATATTTAGATATCATAAATTTCATTACCAATAATAATTCACTCAAAGATAAAAATATATAATTGATTTATATTTTTTATAAATAATTGATAGCCAATGAATACACAATGCATTTTAATAAGTTTGTTATACATATTTCTTCTAACAAAATGGAACGGCTATAATGGAAATTTTATAATATTTGTGTCTCTCAATTTGTTTAAACTCACAATTTCAAGCAATAAATGATAGAAATGTATTTAAATTATTTAAGGAAAAATATTTCATAAAACATCTTGGATT
This sequence comes from Viscum album, assembly GCA_963277665.1. Lineage (NCBI taxonomy): Eukaryota > Viridiplantae > Streptophyta > Magnoliopsida > Santalales > Viscaceae > Viscum > Viscum album. The sequence goes on from OY728125.1 coordinate 1,615,646,836, forward strand.
TACAAACTACCCCCTTTAAACTGAATTTCTTCCTCAAGATTCATCACTTAGAAACAAACACATGAATATACCTCTCCCTTTTTATATCCTCAAGTTCCCATGTAGCATTTTCAAATTGTTGGGTTTTTCATAAATCTTTATCCAAGCAAGTGGTCTTGTTTCGTAGAACTTTTTCACTATGATCCCGAATCTCTATCGATTGTTCTTTATAAGAAATATCTCTCTCTAGTGGTATAAATTTGGAATATAGTACTTCTAAAGTATCAGGTATATACTTTCTTAGGATAGATAATGGACCACATCGTGAACATGAGAGAGATTCGATGGAAGCACCAATCGGTAAGTTGCCTTCCCAAAAAGATATATAATTTTAAAAGAACTGATATACTTATGGATTAGCATTACCTTCATTCAAAATCCCATAACTCCCTTAAAGAGAGTTATTCTGGAAAAAATATTTTCAACCACTTCAATATTTATCTATTTTTTTCAGTTGTTGGAAAAAAAAATTTGTCTACCATGAGCTTCTATTCTTTGTTGCTGAATATATTAGACCTTTTCCTCTAGTTCATCAAAGAGATCAGGTCCAAATAACATTCTTTCCCAAAATTCATGCCAACATGATGGAGTTCTGCACTTATTTCTATAGAGGTATTTATAAAGAGCCATATTAATACTAGAGTGAAAGCTATTTTTGTAAGAAAATTCATCTAAAGGTAGGTTTTGATCCCCAACCAACTTTGAAATCCATAGGGAAAGCTCTCGACATATCATCTAATGTTTGAATTGTCATCTCAGATTGATCATCTCTCTGATGATGATAAGTAGTGATGAAACAAAACTCTATATCCAAATCAGGCTGAAGTACTCTCTAGAACATCGAAGTAAACCATGGATCCTAATTAGATATAATGGAATGTGGTACCAAATGAAATCTTAAATTTTTTTAACCTATATCATGGAATTATAATAAATAGATAAATAATCTCTAATGGTAATGATGTTTGTAGACATCATAAGGTGATCAAATATAACCCAGATAACATTATTTCTTTTAGATGTTTTCATAAGTCTAACAACAAATTCTATAGTGATTTTTTCTCATTTCCATTCTGATGTGGGTAATGGTTGTAGCATACCCTTGGACTTATATCTCTCAGTAGTAACATGCTAACAAAATCAACATCAAAAGAGATATTCAGTAACATATTTTTTCATACCAGCCTAGTAAAAATGCTCTTTCATCTCCCTATACATCAATGTGCATCTAGGGTGAATGGTGAATGAATAACTATGAGCCTCATCCAATAGATACATCTTTAATTCTTGTATGGGAAGTATAAAAACCCTATTCTTGAACCTTATTATTTAGTCACAATATATGTTTATTTTTTGGATCACTTCTCACCTTCTTTTTTGCCTCTGCATATTTATTTTATGAGTCTTTAATCATAACTTGTATTCATGGATGGACATTCATTTTATAAATATAGTATTTCTCCCTATCCATTATAATTTCAATATTTATTCATTATAAATCCACACATATTTGATCATTTTTTATCCTCATCATGGATATGTGATCATGTTCATGTTATCTCAAAGCGTCTTTCACATTCTTTTCTTTCCTAGGGTGGTAATGTATTGATCAGTCATTAAATTTAGTCATCTCCAACCATCTTTTCTGGCATATATTTAGATCATTCTATGTAAAAATATACTTTAAACTTTTATAATCAATTTAAATATCACACCTTTCACCATAAAGATAATTCCTCCATATATTTAATTAAAATATTACCATATCCAACTCTATATTTTGAGTTGGGTAATTCTACTCATGTATTTTCAGCTATCATGAGTTATAAGATGTCACAATAACATTATACATGAGAACACATCCCATCCCCTTCTTGGATGCATCACAGTAGATCACAAACCATTCTCTACAATAAGGTAGTGTAAGAACAGGTGCACTGGCTTTCCATCTTTTTAACTCCTGGAAATTATCATTACGTTCTTCCAACCATAGGAACATAACTTCTTTACGAGTCAACTTGAAGATTGGATAAGATAATCATGAAAAATCTTTCACAAAATGTCAATATTATCCTACAAAACCAAAAAAATATTGGATCTCTATTAACATTTTTCATATCTTCAAACATTCAAAAACTTTTGTTTTCAATGGATCTACAGATGTTTCTTACCTTGAGATTTTTTTCCCATAAAAAGAATCTTTCGGAAGAAAAAATTTGCATTTTGTTGATTTTTATTAAATATTCTCCTTTTTCAGGTTATTTAGTACAATTATCAAGTTTTCTTCTTGTTCTTTCTTTCTCTATGAATAGACAAGAATATCGTCTATAAAGAAAACCACAAACTGATCAAGATAGTTTTTAAATACAATATTCATTAGATCTATGAAGATAGTGAATGCATTAGTAAAACCAAAAGGAATTAGTATAAATTCATAGTGTCCATGACATGTACGAAATTTATTTTTTTGTATATCTTCATTCTTGACCCTAAATTGATTGTATCCGGAATGAATATCAATAATGTAAATATATTGGTATCCAAATTGTAGCTTGAATAAGTCATCAATGCGTGGAAGAAATTATTTGTTCTTGATAGTGACATTGTTCAGTTCTCGATAATCAATTCATAGTCTCATTGATAAATATTTATTCTTAAAAAAATTACATGTGCTCCCCAAGTTGAAGTACTGGGACTTATAAATCCTTTATCAAGATTATCTTGGAATTGGATCCTTAATTCTTTCAACTTAATTGATTCCATTCTATAAGTTTTCATTGAAATATGCATAGAAACCAATATGAGTTCTATTGAAAACATAATTTCACGGTTTGGTGGAAGACCTCACAATTCCTCTAGATATATATCATTAACACTTGTTCAATGGGTGTATTATTAATCATGAGTTTCTCCCCAACCATTTGTGATAAATAACTATCATTTATAGTAGTCAAGACACATAAAATGGAATAAATTTTTACTAGAAAATTATATTCCACCTTGCATCGATAGATGATCTTAGATTGATTTGGAATATGAAATTTTACATCCCTTAAATGGAAATTGATATGATATTAATATAGAGAAATATAATCCATTCCACGAGTCACATAAAATTCAACCCCAAACATCAACCAAAGAAACCAAATATATAAGGATCACAAGATTTGCAGGAAGCACATTCCCACAAACTTCAAATAGAAAATAATTATAAACTTCTTAAGGGACTGTTGTACTTTTAAGAGTTTCCACAGCTCTATCAACATTTAATTATTGAGGTAATAAAGTGATAATATTAGAAAATTATTTAGAAAAAAATGATTGAGTTCATCCATAATCAAATAAAACATTTTCAACTATAGAGTGTATGGTAAGTGCACCTTTTACCATTTCATTATCATACATCATGTCACAGATAATAATTGCATGTGACTTTCATTTTCCTTTGGTCTTAATATTTTTTTGGTGTTGATTATCATCAATAAACATTGTATTTGGAAATTGATTAGAAGAATACTCCTTTTCCATGCACTTGTATCATTAAAGTGTAGGAGGTTCATTATATGTAGCCTTTTTTCTATTCACATTAGTGGCCATATTTTTCCCATCACATCAACAGTAAACTACCCGATGACCATATTTTACCCACATAAAGTATTTACTACTACCTTTATGAAAATTTCCTCCAGAATTATTTCCACACTTTGATAATAAGGGAAATTTAATCTTCTTTTTATTCTAGTCTTTATATTTTCCATTGAATTCTATTTTTCTCTTCTCATCAGGCCCATATGACTGATGGGTTACTCTAATCTGTATCTCAACATTGATATCATATCATCTGATTTCTTAATTGCTACTACATTCCCTTATGGATAATTCACATTGGAGACTTGGTTTTTAGCCACCAAATAATCAATAAATTTAACCCTCGGGTTGGATAATAATTCAAGAAGATTACCTAGAAATTCATGCAAAATTTCCATCAAAGGTACCGAATAATTAATCATCCATCTTCTTAATTTCAAGGAACTACTACATTTTTGTTCGAAGGATTCAAGGAATTTAATTATTGAAAAATATGTTGTTTAACTTTTCCAACTCCATGGACTTCATTTCTTCACTTTCCCTCATATTCTTGATAATATTCCAACATTATTTAGCTTCACCTTCAAAATAATATACTATTAAGAATACTTTATCATGTTTCAAACACTATAGAACTAAAAATAAATTTTTTATGGTACTTATCAATTATTCAGACACTAATGCATTAGAAGAACCACTAAAATAAGGTGTACGCTACCTCGTGATTGAATCAATGAATGTTTATCCCTTATTTTCTCGTTTGGAAGTAATTAATGATTCATATCTTGAGAAAGTTGATTGATCATAACTACAATATTTTTATTTCTATATCCCATAACATTTGGTTGCTGAGGAGGAAAATCATTTCATTTCTCATCGCATTCAGTATTAACATGGTTCCTTTAGGTTCCATCAATTTCCTACAACCAAGATGCATTTTGTGAGAAACCCTGATCATAATGGGAAAACCACATAATGAAGAATATAATTTCAAATTAGAAATCTTTAGGTTTATACAAGGTTACTCATGGTTATTTCTAAAACACTAGGATTTCTACCTATACATATACCTATATTTAGGGTTTTTCCTAAGACTTTCCTATACTTGTTTCCCAAGTTTAATTATACCTTTCCTCTAATATCAACTATAATGACCCATACATCATATACATTGATGTTATAACAAAATTGAATTATATTCATTACAACATGAAATAAATCCACTACAATAATAAATAGTTATAATGCCTTTAGAAACTAGGAAACATAAACAACTAGTTTAAAAAAATTTGATGTCTCCCATGCTTATTTGTTCATAACTAGACTCTATTGGAAATATCATACCCAATACCCTTCTGCGTGACCTTGGGAAGAGAATAATATGAAGGGTGAGTTTAAATGACCAGTAATGGTAAATAAGGTAAATATGAAACATAACATAATCATTACATGTTAGACCATAATATTTGGATGTCTTATCCTCCATATGAGAGATCACAATATTTTTTCATGGGATAAAATTTCATAATAATTAATAGAAATAATCCCAAAATTCAAAACATGAGAAATGAATTTTTTTTTCATACACTTATGATTTGAAAATAAATTCTTATTTTTCAATGCTCATTTCCATGACCATCGTTCGAGACAAAGTCTATTACTGAACTAGGTTTACTTATCATTCCATCCATGTCATACAAAATCAGATTTACTTTCCATTCAAGTCATATCTATATCATGAAATATAAACCACTACCCAATAAATTTTAGGGAGATATAGGTCACATACATCTCATAATGAAATCATTCTTACGTGTTCCATAAAAAACTAATCCATTCATCATTAAATTACCCAAGAAATAAAATAGGTTTCTTAAACATCACACCGTCATAAAAAAATCCCTAAAAAATATAATTTCATCATTAACACAATAAAATAGTAGTAATAATAGGAATATAAAAATAACCTTATCTAAGTTTCATTATATTATATGGAAAATAATTTTGATAAAACACTTCTACTCATTTCATGAGGAAAATATCCTCTCTTCTTTAGAAACATTTCCTATTCTCAAAATTCCATGCAATTTTAAAACAAAATAAATTAATTGAAAAAATTGAAATATTGCGAAGGAATATCCATGGAATTAAGTTGTTTTAATGCATAAAAAATAATTCATGTCGTTTAAGTTAAAAAACATACTCCTCGTACTTTTTCCAAAAATGTCAAAAAGTACCTCCAACTAAATAACAAAAAAATTCATTTCATACCATTTAATAAAATTTCAAAAAAGGGTAAAATTAACATTATAAAATTTTAGGAGAATATAAATAACATTATATACTTTAAAATCATTGATGTTGATCATAATTATAACTCAATAAGTTCTTATGTATAAACAATCTCGGGTAATAAAGAGATTACAAAATTATCTCTTACCTTTGGTCTGATATCCAATGTATGTATCTGAACATACAGTATAATGATCTAAGTAATGACATTGACTTATTTTAGAATCAGAATAATTTTTATTTTATATTATATGATTATATTATCATTTGTATGTTAGTAACATTTCATTGACACCCATTATTTGGATACTAACTCCTTTAAATTCTTATGCAAGTTTAGTTGGATATGTTCATCTACCACTTCATATATTATAGAGACATAATTTTAATAAATATATTAGTATATTTTATATCATATTTATTCAATCCATTCATTTATATATTCATGGTAAAATGAATATCATGTAGAATGAATTGTATTCCATCATTTAGATGGTCGGCCGTACGTACGCATGAGCAACGATATCAATAACATAATTGTTAAATGGTATGGAATTGGATGGTATATTAATTACATCGAATAATTATCATGTTATATTCCTTATTTACTTACATTATACATATCATTTTACACATAGAAATAGTGTAGAATTGAATAAAAAATTACTCAATGGTGTGGAGATGGTAAAACATACGTGCACATGCACGGTGATATTGTTATTCGTAGGACAGATAAAAGGATATAAATGGATTCACTATAATTATGATAAAATATTTTTATGTGTAATATACTATATTTAATACTTTAATTTGGAAATAACTGTAGGTTCATGAAAAACCCGTAAAGGAAATTTTACCCAAATCCCCCAAAGAATTGGGGAAAATAATCAAGGAAGATACACAAAAAGGGAACCGGTCCGTGAACCGGTCCATGGAAGTGCAACATGGCCAGGAACCATGAGGAACCTCCTCCGCGAACCATTGTCATTCGCGAAATGGAGGCGGAGAGCCACCACGGTTGCGAAGAAGGATGGGCGCCAGTCCGGTTCCCTGTAGCGAACCGCCCCAATCGTGAACCGTGTTGACCGGTTCAATCCACACCTGTTGTCGTTCGCAATATGGAGGTGGAGAGCCTCCGCGGTCATGAAGTAAGATGGGTGTCGGTCCGGTTCACCATCGCAAAACGCCCCAAACACAGACCGCATCGACCATTTCAAGATGCACTTTCTATCATTCACAGAATGGAGGCGGAACCCTCCGTAGCCGCGGAGCACTCCCTATGTTCGCCTCGCAGAGGGGGGAAGCGTTCAATACCCACCGCGAATCGCGGATTGACCAAGTTAGTTGTGAACTAGGTATTTGGTTATGGGCCTATGAAAAAGATGATGCATGGCCATAGATACATTCTCTTCCCCACCCTATAAAAGGAGACCAAGTGGGAATGAAAAAAGGGGGGGAGATCAGAGAACTAGAATCAGATTCGAAGGGATAGGAGATCTGTTGAAGGAAGGATTCAGATTTCTCAAACAGAAAAATTCCCATCCGCGAACCATAGCTGGTATATTAATTAAGAAGGAATTGGAAAATTCCTAATAATTTGGTGAACCACAAACCTAAAATAACAAAAAAGGAGAACCGTGAACCATACACCATCCACGGATGACTTCCCCGTAGAACAGGGATTTTATGCCTCTTTTCCCATCCTTCGCACTGCGTAGCACCCTCCTACATGGGTGAAGCTCCGACCGACAAGGCTCCAACCGGAGCTGCCCTTGGACGCCGCTACCCACCTGGAACCCTCCTCGAACCACCCTGGTTCATGGATTGAACCCGAAGCCGCGAACCACCCTATTTCGCCGATTGAACCCAAAGACGCGAACCACCCTGGTTCGCAGATTGAACCCAAAGCCGCAAACCACCCTAGTTCGCAGATTGAACCCGAAACCCAGAACCACCATGGTTCACGGATTGAACCTGAAGCTATGAACAATCCTGGTTCATGGGACGCCAATCAGTTCCCGGACCACCCTGGTTCGTGGACGGCTTCTCCATCCGTGTGTCACTTTACCACGCGAAGGGCGCCAACACCTATACCTCTCGGTGGCTCGCCAAATACTTCAGTGTTCTCATTTCCAGAGGCAGGTAAAATGCTTTTGATCCATCCAGGTCCTCCACAACTCCCTCATTGGACTATTCATCGGCCCCGAGCCGAGGCCTCCACCACAGCCTCTGGATCCGTGTGGTATGACTTTCAGGCACATCGGCATTCCATTTTGAGTTCACATACCCACGGTAAACAAGGGAAAAGGAGTTTCCTCGACCCTTGAGCAGATTCCTGAAGCATTCCTGGATTCACATTCCCACGGTAATGTAGAGTCTAAGCTCGGGAATCCCTTTTCTTCCCCTCCACTTGTTGAGGATTCCTCGAAGATAGTGAAATACCCATCAAAAGGAAGACCTCGTGCACTACAAGAGAGGAGATGGGCACAGGAGCACCCCCTTTCCCTCTCCCGCTGGGCTTTGTCACCCCAGGTATCCATATCATAGTAAGCCCCGACCCTCGGGGCCTCCTTAGAGTGTATGGCCCAATTCATCACCCTGGGCCACCCTCATGCATAAGCCCCACTCTGCTTCTCACAGATGCACCTTTCGCGACATGATCCTATGGTCCCTACTGCCTCTTGTTTATCACATCGAGCATGACTCACGTGGGCATAGAGTAAGCATCGACCATGACAACCTCCTATAAGCATCCTTAGAGTGTAAGCCCCAATCCTTCATTCTGGGAATCCTCAAAGTGTAAGCCCCAATCCATCATTATGGGCCTCCTCAGAGTGTAAGCCCCAACACATCATTCTGGGCATCCTCAGAGTGTAAACCCCAAGCCTATGCAAACAATGTGGACCTTGTTCCCTGACTCCTAGACAGGGTACGTAGGAAGCCTCCATGAGGTTCAAGCCCACCATCCATAGGATCACCTAGTCTCTCTTCATGTCGGTTCCCTAACACCTAAGTGAACTACATGGACTTTGATCCATGCCATAGCATGGTACGTAGGAAGCCCCCATGAGGTTCAAGCCCACCACTCGGTTGTTTCTTCACATCAAGTTCCACCCACGTCTAGCATGACATTAAACTATATATGCGAACTATGTGGAATTTGATCCCTACCACCTAGACAGGGTACTTAGGAAGCCTCCCTGAGGTTCAAGCCCGACAACTGGTTGATCCGATCATCCCCACATCGGTTCACCGAGCCACTCCTAGTGTCGCCTCAAGTGTGTTCCAACCCTTCGGGGTCATTAATAGAGCGAGGGATGGTAAACCTCAGGCATAAATTATTCCGAACCCCTACATCTAGTTGACCATTTCCCATCAAGGTTAAATACATGGATACAATGTTTGGGTATAAACCAAAGATTCGCGAACATATGAATATGTCTTAAATCTATAAGAGAGTCCTACAACAGGCAATAATTTCCCCCCAAAAAGGGTGCGATGAGCCTGAATTCCCATACTCTCGACCAATTTGAGTTCTTAAGAGTCGCTGGTCAGACTATCCAGCAAACGCCTGCCTTTGGAAAGCAGGTCCATCAATCATTAGATACTGACTCGTTGGGTGTTTTGTGGCCGAAAACCAGGATGAAACAAAAAATGGTGAACCTGACGTGAATCTTTAACCAAAAATGAAGGATTCAACATAATCCCACCCATTTCCCCCTATGATATAAAGGAGGGCCAATCAAGGTCATTAATTATGCATGGGATTATGAGATGCTACTTTGATGGGTTTCCCGCTTGTATTTGCTAAAATGTTTATCAGGTAACACTTTCAGAACTCCCTTCGATCCAATGGAATCGCAAAGGAACTCACAAGTGCGCGTTTCAAATGATGAAAGGATGAGACTTCCTCAACAACGGAGGACCCCGTCACCCACCCAGCGTCTTCAACGCTGGGTTTCAGATGCACTGATCCGAGAGTACCACATGAATGGTACTCTCCCAACGGTAAAGGCAGCCATGCACACCCTCCCATCTGTCATGGTTCGCTGGTCGCCTGCCCAGCAACGACCGCAAAGGCGGATCCAGACATCCCCTATCGTTGTCTCCAACTGTTTTAGGAGTCTATCCCCAGAACGGGACAATTCATACCTCCCTTATCTTAAGGAGGTGTATGAGGTCGACATTCAGGACTTCATCCCCACCGAATGGTGGTTCCGCACCAAGGGCCCCCCGGCAGACGTCATCGCGGTCATGTCGTGACCTGACATCCTCGCACCGAGGAGGATGTATCCCCGATGATTCAGGCCTACGCTCCCTGAGCTCTGGCCCCTTGGACCACCCGACAAGGGCGGCAGACGTACAGTCGGGGACCAGTCATCACCCTGGTCCCTGAGGAGGAGCTCTACTGCCCAGCCACGGAGATGTACCACGAACAGGCACCTACACCTGTTTGATCTTCCCAAGCCCACCATCTAGAAATGGAGGCATCATACGAGCTGGCGCGCATCCCCGCTGAGCTCTATCAAGCCCGTCTCTCATGTAGGACGACACTTACCAGGCAGCACCCCTCCCTTACAAGGGTCATGAAGCCCACCAGCTTGACGTGGTGGCGACCCGGCACTTGCAGGACCAGCTCCGGGCAGTTGCTTTAGACCCTCGCCATCATGATATGGTGGCGATCAACAAAGCCTGCCACCCAGGTGTGGTGGAAATTCATAGGTGGGCACGTCTCCCCTCCAACAAAGTCCACCGACTCGATACGGTGGAAAACCAATATATGCAGGGCTAGCTCCCTGCGGATGCAATAAATTTCCTCCACCCCGATGTGGAGACAAACAGAGAGAGAAACCGGTGTATCCCGGTATAGGGGCATATTCGTTCACCTGTGCCGACACAGGAGAATCGTCAGTACCCACTGACCACTGGAGGACCGGAGTAAGATATTCCTCCTTCGATACCAGAATGGGATTTTCTACCCATTCCAGCCAACGATGTCTCTCTACATATCCTGTAAATGATGGAGGAGTAGGTATCGATCCCAGATCATATCTTACTGACTTGCCAGTATGTAATTGCATCGGCGGAAACAGCAAGAACTCAGGCCCATGAGCCCATCTCCACAATTGAGGTGACTCATCTAAGAGATGTGATAGCCACCTCAGAGCAGATCTTCATCCCTTCTCCTACCTAGGAGGGTTGCCAGCCATATTCCGCGACGCAAGGGAAACTGGATCGAGCAGCTTTACTCGTTCCAACTGGGAGACACCCATCCATCACAGTGGATTCTCCAGAGCAGGGATACATCCCTTATAAAAGTCAAGATGTTTGTCGGCATATCCTGGAAGCACCACGGGACCCAATTAGACAGGGACCCAAAGGAGGTGAAGGTCATTGTCGACAGCAGACAGTCCCCACTACCCGCAAAAGAGAGCCCCAAACGCGCCAAAGGCAGTCGGAAAATAAAGAGCGGGTTCATGACTCTGCTCTGCTGGAAGCTGGGGTTCCCAACACCGCCAAGCATGCATCCAAGGCTCGAAACCCTACCCACCCATTGCCATATTATGGGAGCTACAGTAGCAGTTACGAAGGTCCTCCACACAATGTCGCTACAAGCAGCTCTAAAGGACCTTCTCAGAGCACTTGCGGGGGCTACCCCCGCGGGAATATAACGATAGGTCACGAGAGCTTCTCTCTTGATGCGAGTCATGGAAACCATCCACATGACCAAAAGATCGAGCAGTAAGAAGGTCCTCCACTTTCTGTGGTCCACCCTGAAGGCCCTCCCCAGGGTATACACAAGAATCACTCACCATGCAGTGGTACCACGGGCTGTGATGGTAGTACTCACTATCATAGTTGCGACTACGGAGGTCCTCCAGGTAGTGACGTCTCATCACGACAAGAAGGCCCTCCCCTTATCGTGGCCTGCCCTGAAGGTCCTCCCCAGGGGTCACTCTGTAACGGAACTCCACGCAGCTAGGCATAAGGTCACGGTGGTAGTCCTTGCTACCCTGATAACGGAGGTCCTCCCCATAGAGACGAAAAGAAACGAGAAGATCCTCCCCTCATTTGGGTACATTCTGTAGGCCCTCCCCAGGATGTATCTCACAGATATTCTCCCTGTAGAAGTAGTAATGGTAGTCCTCTCCATTTCTGCAGCTGTGATGGTAGTCCTTTCCACCATGGCCTCCATTGCGAAGGTCCTCCCCGCAATGGCCCCAGGTGACAAGAAGGTCCTCCCCTTGTCAAAGCATGTCCTGAAGGTCCTCACCAGGATGCACGTAGAACTTCAAGCCATGATGTCCATCATCACCATAATGGCAGTTGTTGCGAAGGTCCTGCCCGTAACAATGCTACGCCGCCAGAAGGTCCTCCCCTTGCTACAACATTCCTTGGAGGTCCTCCCCATGGTGTGCACTACAAAATTCCTATATGCAGTGAGGCATAAAGAAGTAATGGTATTCCTCGCTATTACGGCCATCATTGTGAAGGTCCTCCCTGTGGTGACATATTATATTGACAGGAGGGTCCTCCTCCTGCAGAATCAAGCACCGAAAATCCCTCATATGTCGAGGCCTTCAGAAGGACGGGATCGAGCATGTCAGATTTCCAGCTTGTCACTAACAATGCCCTTCTACTATCAGGAGATGGTCCGGGGTCACATTCATATTCTGGACCACCTCAAAATCGCTTACATAATGATTCAGCACCTACCTATCCCACTGCCTCTGATCACACTAGCAGTGAGCACCTGAGTTGGGATGACCAAGTAGAGGAATCATTGGCGGAGGAGTATGCCGATATGCTGCACCTGAAGAAATGATTGGCCATGAATGATATACCAGTTATGTTTTTTCCCACAGCCTCCTCTCAGTACGACATACCCAGGGAGTTTTCGGAAGAATGAATGCACAGTATCCGCCACAATCTATGGATGACCCTCCACAGGCTAAAATCGAGCTTCCTGCCCTATGAAGGGTATGTAGACCACGTCATGACGATAGGGGACCTCCAGCGTCACATAGACCTTGAAGAAGTTTCCTCTATGCGACAACAACACCCCAAGAGGTGCAAAGGGAATATGAAGGAAACTTGCCTCCGTGCACTGCACGAACTGCACCGCCTCATTGGTGACTCTCCGATGGGAGTCTATATTAGGGGATGTGGGAAACACCGAGCTTTTCATTTCACTCTGCTCCCCACCCAGAAGAACCCATTCGGTATGGTTTCTTGCAACGTCTTCACATCGAGATGACAATCGGGTGGACCCCATGTTCAGGAAAGGAAACACACCCATCAGAGTTGGGCCTCGAGTAAGTCCCAGAAGCATCAGGACCGGCGGGAATGAGTCATTCAAAAACTTCTAAATCAGGACACCAAGACCATACAATAGGTCTCTCACTTAAGAGAGGCCAATCAACGATCTATGCCTGCCTCCCCAAAAGGGACTGATCCATAGGTGAATTCAGCACTAGATCTGGTTCATCCCCGGATGGAGGTACACGAGATCAAGCAAGTCGCGATAGCCGCAACCACTGCCATAATCCATGGTCAACCCCAGCTTTCAGGGATGGGGGAATTTTAAACAACAAATTCCCCCGTAAGACCAATAAAACTAGGAATATACTCAATGTCCAGGGAACGGAACCAACCCCAGCCCTCAGGGCTGGGGGAATTATTACACCCTCAACAACCTCCCCCATGAGTGTCAGTATTCTATCGTCTAGGGAGGATAGTCAGAAGAGGTGGTTCTCTTCCTATCTCATCATATGAATCATCATCACCTCTAAGAGGAAGGTGCACCATAAGGTTGCATCAAAGAACTCTCCATGTCTCCCTTCGCCAAGAAGTCCGAAGGAAATCCCAGGTCATGAGAGGGAAGGCCAGAAGAAGACGCAGGAGATCCTCTTCCTATTTGGAAGATTACATCCCCCGCACTCCGCAATATGCATTCATCAACGCCATAGAGGTTAAACCCGTGGGTGACACCAGAGAAAATGAAAATCCGGACGGATCAGGAGATGACAGTTTCGGTCAGGCTGTGACTGACAATGAACCCCCATAAGTACACACCCGGAAGCAGTGGGCCGCTTTAAATATGGCCGCACCTTCAGCTAACCTCCCTCCTCCCACCCTGCGAGCTTCCAACAACGAAAAGAACAAAGGAACAGATACCCTTAACCCGTCCCCAACTCTCGATAAAAACGATCCACTCACACTCAAGAGAGGTTAGCTCGACAGGAAGATGAGATGAAATAATTGAGGTGGCTTAACGTTGACCTTCTCCAGAGGAACCACCTTATTGAAAGCGCGTCCAAAGAAGAGCCATGTCATGCACTCCTAGCAAGTGCCCCTCAAAGGCTAAGGATTGCCCCGAAAAATGAAGCATGATTAGGGATCCTGCCCAATGAGGCGCCAGGCCCATCTAGCTACCTAGATGTGGATCAAGACGAACACTAGGATTTCACTCCACTTAGGTGGAAACCTGAGCAAGTACGCCCGAACCCTCTGATGGTACCCCAAACGGAATATGCACACTTGGTGTCGGCCAATACGGATCCTCAAGAAATGCCTCAGGCTACGCCTGCCTATGACCGGGCCCAATAGGATGTAAAACAAGTACTCACCAATACCATCAAGGACTTAACTGCTCGATTGGAAGCGATGGAAGGTCGATGCGCTTCGATACAGCTGGAACGGAAACCCTACCCAGATTGGGTGGCCAACAAACCACCTCCACCCAATTTTGGGAGCCCCGTATTCCCCATCTTGAATGGATCAGGTGATCCGGAGCAGCATTTGATGCACTTTGCATCCTATTTCCACCCTTTGATGGGGACTCTGGAACAACAAGAATTAGTGAAACTCAGATTCTTCGTACGGACCATGCAAGAATCCTCCTTTGTCTGGTATAAGAGTCTATCGGACTAGTCGATAAAGTTCTGGGAGGACCTTCGGCATCTGTTCCTGTTCCACTTTAGCTTAACACTGCCTAAAACAATAGTAAGTGATCTCATGAACTGTAAGTAGAGGGAGAATGAAAGGGTCTTAGATTTCATCACCAGATGGATAAGTCTGACCTATTCTCTGAACAGGCCAATGCCTCAAGATGAGATGATTTACATATGCATCGATAATCTTAGAGATGAGCTGAGAACACCGCTCATACTGGTGGAGTGCACCACTGGCTTCCGCCATCTCTCGTCTACTGACCGGAGAATTGAGGACACCCTAAAGCGGACTAATTCAAAGTCCTGAATAGCCTCGTAGGCTCTGGTGAAGAGAGCTCCTAGAGCTGAAGCATCCGCTGTCACACTCGAGTCAGCCCCTATGCCCGCTCCACCACTCAGGCCTCCACCAAATCATCAAGGGCCCCTTGAATATCAGTGGCCTCCCCCGCCTAAACGGGATGATCAGAGAGGACAGAAGAGGAACGAGTTTGAGGAATTAAGACAAAAAGTATACTTGTTCCGAGATGATGAGGTCTATGGCTACTTCATAGCTGCCATGAACTGCAACTTCCTCTGCCTCCCAGATCCGAGGAAACCTAAAGAAGTCGGATGTGATGAATGGCCAGATTACTGCCCCTACTATCAGATGTTGGTGCATAGTATCTGATAATTATTCTTTTTCAAAGACCCCCTACAGAGGATGGTAGATTCTGGACAAGTCGAGCTGGGACCACCCCCATCACATGTGGCATGTATCTCTACCACCGACTCCGGTAAAGAGGAGGGGTGGCAGAAAGTCACAAGAAAACAGGAGCAGAAATTTGATAACTGGATGTCTCGGAAGACTATCAACCGAGCCCAGGGCATTCTCTAATCTCAACTACAGCAGCCGGTGTTGCCACCAATAGCCCCTGAAGCCGCAGAGCCGACAGCATCGACCTCACAATCCTCTACGAGTCGGTCATCCAGGCAGTGTAGAAGGAGGAAACAATCACAAGAGGAGAAGTCTGTGGTGGGGCCAAGGTTAGTCCAGACCCTAGATGATTTCATTCCCTCAAATTTGGCACCATGGGCACCGACCCACCAAATGTCACCATCAGAGACAACTGACCAGGTTGACCTGTCAGAGGACGAGGAGCCAATATTTGGTTCTATCAACATCATCCATCTCATGGAATCATTCCCTGACGAAGAGTATGATTACAAATTCGAGTTTCCTGCACGAGGAGCCGGTAGGAGGAACTGAAGAGGCAGGGGATACCAGGGGAGATGCAACTACAGCCGAAACCAACCCTACGGTTGGACGCTAGCCCCGACCATCAATATGGTGGAAACCCATAGGAGAGCCCTTCAGAGGACTCAGCAGAAGAGGGAATTACCCTCCACTTCCACAAGCGCCCAGTCTGGACCTGTTGTTCTGCAATACCCACCAGAGGAGGAGCAAGTGTCTGGTTGCCTAGTGCGCACAAACAGACCGACCATGCCATGTCCTCAAAACGTGGGAACACCATCGACATCCATCCCCGCAGCCGGTCCCTCCTCATCAAATGCTCCAGCTCCCAAAGCACCCGCCAAGACTCTCCCACCAATAGAGAAGCCTCGGCCACTAGAGCAAAAATACGACATCGTTAATCAGCTACCATCAGTGCCAGCCAAGTTGTGAATCCTAGATGCCCTGGGTTTGTCAGTGGACCTTAGGGAGGCGCTTATCGAAGCTTTGATCAGTCCCCTGGAATTCCAAGCCGAGGTAGCTTCCATGGAGATTTACCAGGCGGAGACTATCCTGGCTGAATGCAATTAGGTTATTTCCTTCACCGATCAAGAAAAAGATTCCACCATGCAAGGACACATCTGACCGCTATATGTGTCTGGCACGCTGAATGGTATTGTGATCCGAAAAGTCATTATAGACAATAGATCTGGAGTTAACCTCCTTCCCCTACGGACACTCCGTAAGTTGGGCTATAGTGAGAATGACCTAATTCCCTCGTCCACAACTCTGTTGGGTTACGACAAGAGTGGGTAGAATCCAATGGGACATATTAACCTGAAGACCCATTTTGGTGACCTGGTAGCCTACACGGAATTCCGGGTGGTTCGGTAGAGCACAACATTCAATGCCCTGCTGGGAAGGCCTTGTCTCCATAAGCACATGGTCGTTCGTTCATCATACCACCAGTGTATCAAGTACTGCATCAATGGAAAAAGCGGGACGTTGCACGCTGACAAGGCCCCATTCGATCTCTCTGAGTCACATTACATCTACACCAGGTTCTATGAGAAAATGAAGGAGAAGCCTTTGGTTGACGGCGTTGACTGGATCCCCACTCCAAATGGCCTAGAAATGGTCCGCAATGACCCCCTCAGGCCGCTTGGCATAGATTATCTCCTTCCCATCAACCATGTGGAAGGTAGGAGTTCATGTCTGGAGACACATTCGGATGTCCTCGTGACATCAGCCATGATGGTCATGCACGACAATGCAATAACGTCTACCAACCCTTGATTTGGGGACTAATACTCAGGATGGGATGCCCAAGATGCCTCTCCCTCAAATCCTCAAAGGATTAGACCAGAAACTCTCTCCTCGTCAGATCAATAAGATGAGGACTTGCAAGAAGAAGAGGGGGAAGATCTCGGAGATGCACCTCCAGCATTTGAAGAGGGTATCTCCACCACTATGGATGAACTTAGGGAAATAAACCTGGGTACCAAAGGAGACCCGAGGCCCACTCTCATTAGCGCTTCCATGTCTCCCGAGGAATACGAGGTATATAACTCCTTCTAAAGGAAACATCTGGATTTCATTGCATGGAATTACACAGAAATTCTAGGACTTGATCCCGAGGTAGTGACGCATCACTTGGGTCTTCCAGAAGGCCACCGGGGATACAAACAGGCCGCTATAAGGATGCACCCCTCACATGATTCCAAGATAGAGGCTGAAGTCGATAAGTTTATTAAAGTAGGCTTCATTAGGGAGGTCCAGTACCCCATTTGGTTGGCCAAAATCGTCCCTGTCATGAAAATGAATCGGCAAATCCGTGACTGCATTGACTTCAGAGACCTTAATCGGCATTGTCCGAAAGATGACTTCCCCGTTCCAATCACCTAGTTTTTAATTGATGCAACGGCTGGGTATGAGGCTCTATCCTTCATGGATGGGTATTCCGGATATAATCAAATCAATATGGTCCGAGAAGTTGAAGAAGACACTACCTTCAGGGCCCCTCAAGTGGTATTCTGTTACAGGGTCATGCCGTTTGGTCTCAAGAATGATGGTGCCACATATCAGCGTGCCATGAATCGGATCTTTAAGCAATTACTGGGAAAATTCATTGATTGATACTTGGATGACCTAGTGTTCATGTCCAGATAGCATTCATATAACTTTTCGGACCATGAGACCGTCTTCAACAAACTCCGACATCATATCTTTAAGATGAACCCCTTGAAATGTGCCTTTGGGGTTACCTCAGGGAGATTCCTTGGCTTTGTCGTACGCCATTGTGGCATCGAAGTTGACCCTGAGAAGATGAATCCTATCCTGAGGCTACCACATCCTCGAAATCTCACTAAGCTGAGGGGATTCCAGGGACACATATCCTATATTAGTCAGTTCATAGCCAACCTGGTAGGCAAATGTTTTCCCTTCACCAGGTTGATGAAAAAGGGGGTCACGTACCAATGGACGAATGACTGCCAAGAGGCATTCGACAACTTGAAGAATTACCTCTTATTCCCACCAGTTATCATGCCCTCGGTCGAAGGAAGGCCTCTCATTCTATATGTGATGGCCCTAGAATTGTTTTTGGGAGCCTTCCTCTCATAGAAGAACGATGCCGACAACGAAAACATTCTCTATAACCTCAGTCGAACCATGATTGATTCTGAGACTCGATACTCAAATATTAAGAAGATCTGTCTGTCCTTGGTATTCGTAGTTCAAAAGATCCAACATTATCTAAAGAATCATGAGGTCCATTTGATCTCGTGGAGTAACCCACTCAAGTACATCCTCAGTCACCCGATGGTAACCGGACGCCTAACCCGTTGGGCAATAATCCTGCAGCAATTCAACATCTGATTAGTGCCCCAAAAATCCATCAAGGTCCAGACATTAGCAGACATTCTGGCAGAGCACCCATCAATAGGGACCACTACACTGAACGTTGAACAACCTGATGAAGATATCTTCTTGGTCCAAGAGGAGTTCCCATCATGGGAAATATACTTTGACAGCACGTCCTGAAGCCCCACCGAGAAGAGGATGGAGGATCCTAGATTCAACAAATTGGGTCTGGGGATAATACTCATTTCCCCAGAAAAGGAAGTCTTTCCATATTCCTTTATCATGTTAGAGGGATGTAAGAACAATGAAGAAAAATATCAAGCCCTCATTGGAGGCCTGGAGCTCACACTCCAGGCACAAGTACAACAACTTAAGGTAAAAGGTGACTCAAATATGGTCATCAAGAAAGTCAATGCTGACTTTTATATTAAAAAGGAGGAGGTGATACCCCTATTTGACCATGTCTGAGGGATAATGGTCGAGTTCTCCATAGAACTGACATTGAATTATATTCCCCGGTCCCAGAATACTCAGGCTGATGCATTAGCCAACGTGGCCACAACCCTAGCCGAACCTGACCGGGATGAAACGGTCATCAGTATTCCTCACCGTCGAATGGTATTGCCATTTGTTCAATCTTAGATGGAAGAGACCCACGAAGTCAGTTCTGTCCCTGATCCATATGCTCCTGCTACAGGCTAGATGACCCCCATCACAAACCACCTTTAATGGGGAGAGCTTCCATCAGACAAGGCTGAACGAGAGAAAATATAGAAAAGGGAAATCAATTTTGTCCTATATGGTGGTGTGGGTCAGAATGAGTTCCTCTACAAATGATGCCTTGATGGAGTGTTCCTTAGATGCATTAACGGAGAATAAACCGATGCCATCATGACTGAAGTAAAGGTAGGAGTGTGTGGATCACATCAACCAGGGACAAAGCATTCCCATCAGGTTCGATGGCTTGGGTACTACTGGCCTACAGTGGCCCAAGACTGTGAGCATTTTACCGCAAAATTCCACTCATGCCAGATTCATGCCAACTTCATACACCAGCCCCCAGAGTGACTTCATCAAGCTAAGTACTCCTAGCTATTTGTTGTCTGGGGGAAGGATGTTGTGGGACCATATCCTCCCGCCACGACCAAATAGTTGAAGTATGTCCTCACGGCAACCGACTTCTTTTCCAAATGGGCAGAAGCCATACCCCTCAAGGAAGTCGGGGAAAGAAATATTATCAGCTTTGTGAAGGCCAATATCATCACCAGATTTGGTGTCCTTCATACTATACAGACGGA
Source organism: Viscum album (assembly GCA_963277665.1). Classification (NCBI taxonomy): domain Eukaryota; kingdom Viridiplantae; phylum Streptophyta; class Magnoliopsida; order Santalales; family Viscaceae; genus Viscum; species Viscum album. The sequence goes on from OY728125.1 coordinate 1,615,667,079, forward strand.
CAATGAAACCAATTTATGCTCTTCTGAGTTGGAAAAGCTATAACACGAGTATGGTTTCAATGCTAGCCACTCATCCCGCTACCATGCAGTGTCCAATGGAAAAATAGAAGCTTTCAACAAGACTTTTTCCAACATCCTCCAGAAAATGGTGAACAAATACAATAATTCATGGCTGGATAAACTCCTCCATGCATTGTGGGCTTACCGAACCACAATCTGCACCGCTACTCGGTCTAACCCGTACTCATTGGTGTACGGCACAGAGGCGGTTCTGCCCATTGAACTCCAACTTCCCTCACTATGTGTTTTCATCTGTGATTAATTATCCGATGATGACAAGTTCGAAAAGCGGCTAGGTGAATTGGAATAGCTAGAAGAGAAGTGGATGCACACTCTGCACCACCTAGAAGTGTACCAAAACTGGATTGCACGAGCCTTCAATAAAATGGTCCGACTCCGGTCTTTCTTGGAAATAGAATTACTGTTGGTCCTCCGTACCCCAATGATACCTGGTAAGAAGCCTCCAATGTTGGAGCCCAAGTGGGAGGGACCATATGTTGTACACAAGGTCTACTCCAACGGAGTGTATTCCCTGATCTCGATGGACGGGTTATCCCCCACGGCTCCTACCAATGAGATATTCCTGAAGAATTATTTCACATAGAGACAGATAACTCTTCATCCGAGATGTATGACACTAAACTACTAAGCACTTCATCCTCACCGTATGATGTTAAACGGCACAGAATCTAATAATTCCCTCTCATCCTAACCACAAGCCGTTAAACTGTATGGACTGCATCCTCACCGCATGAGATTAAACTAAACAGATTTCACAAAACTCTTTATGGCTTGATTCCTGCCCTTGTAGGATACGAAGCGATGCCGAGATTCCCTATCCTGGACCATCCACATCAAAAAAAATGTCCCCTTTCCCCCGTGTATGGACCAGACCAGTACGGTGTGTATCATCGTTTCAGAGAACTATGTGAGGCTTGATTCCAGCCCTCTCAGGATATGTAGTGATGCCATAATTCCACACCCTGGCCTAGCCACCTCAAAAAAAAACAAAAAACAAAAACAAAAAAATGCCTTCTTTCCCCCGTGTATGGACCATACATACACGGGGTGTACTCATTATAGAGAACTATGTATGTATTGATTCCTTCCCTTGCAGGATTCGTAGCGATTCCAAGATCCCCAGTCCTGACCCAGGCCATTAAAAAATGCACTTTCCCCCTGTGTGTGAACCAGACCGACTTGGGGTGTACTTCTCATCCTTACTGCATGACATTAAACTACACAGACAATGATGTTAAAAATGACCCTTTCCTTATGTACGGATCAAAACTGCACGGGGTTTATATCTCTGTCCTTACCATATGACGTTATACTGCATGGAAGTTGTCCCCACCACACGATGTTAAACTACGCAGACCCCTTTTCTTTTTCTTTCACGCTGGGTCACCTTCGTCCTTACCTCATGACGTTAAATTGCATGGAGTTTGTCCTCACCGCATGACGTTAAACTACACGGACGTCGTCGCGACCCACCCAGGAAACATGGCGATACGAGATGGAGATAATCATTGCACATTCGGATACATCCTTTCCATACATCAGACTCCACGGCCCGGATAATTATGGATCTTCATAACCACTCATGGCCATCGGAGGTGGAAAGTCATCGACCCTTGGACACCTTTGTATGAATACGCATACCATGCCCTCAGTGGCTCTGATATTCATAGCCCCTAGACCATCTACCAAAGGCATGATTTCCATATGCGACACTCTTCCTAGCGCCGTACGCTTACCAGCCTCAGAGCCCCCATACCATGCCTCTTGATCCAGAAGTTTATGGAGAAGTGGTTTACAGGTTCATTCCCCTTTTCACATTCAGGTGTTTCCAGGGTTTCCCTATATGGCTAGGTTGTGTGTACCCTAGTGGTTCACATAGTGACATGCATCAACAATCATCAATCCAGGACTAGGCTACTTTGACTCAATGGAAAATTGCGGTGAAGATGTTTCTTATATACCCGGACACCATTATCCTCACATGTCGAACTCTACACTATGAGAAATCGCAGATTTCCATTATCATTCAGGGCTATTAGAAGTGGAAATTTATCGACCTGGGGACACCTTTGTACGACTATGCATACCATGCCCTCAGCGGTTCTGTATAATTATAGCCCCTGGCTCATCCATCAAAGGCAAGATTTCCTCCAGCGGTACTTCTCCTGGCTCCGTATGCCTACCGGCCTCAAATACCCCACACCATACATCCTAATCCGGGAAAGTTCAATGTTGTAGTTTATGACCTTCATCCCTCACCCTGTTCTAAGTATATCAGAACATGTTGACTCAGTTATCCTTCGAGTGACTACAGTAATAGTCACCCAACGGTCCGAGCTCTATGACCAGTAAACTCGGAGTACCTCATCCTTACCGCATGACGTTAAACTGTATGGAATGAAGGCACACCCCCATGAAAAAAGAAATGAAAATATCAGCGCAGTGGGCTCTTTGAAACTCAATAAGTAACCAGGGACAGATATCCCCGACATGTCTAGACATTCCCCTTCCAAATAACAGACTTCGTAGCCTAGATAATTGCGGATCTTCATAACCATTCATCACCATCGGATGTGGAATGTGATCGACCTATGGAAACCTTTGTACGACTATGCATACAATGCCCTCAGCGGTTCTGCATATTGACCACCCCTAGCATGTCTACCAAAGGCAAGATTTCCTCGGGCGATACTCTTCCTAGCTCCGTACGCTTACCAGCCACAGAGCCCCCATATCACCTCTCCTGATCCAAGAGGCCCCAAAACCATGATTTACACCATCAACCCCCCTTCCACATCTGGGGAATGTTGAGTTATTCAAGCCCAATTATATTCTGATGAAGAGCAGCCTTTTCAAAAATTCACCCCGTCCTTGCCGCATGACGTTAAACAGCATGGAAACCTTTAAAGATATCCCTGTCTTTAGCGAATGATGATAAAATGCATGGAAGTCGTCCTTGCTGCAAAATGGTAAACTGCACAACAACCTTCAAAACACCTCTCGTCTTCTCCGCATGACGCTAAACTGCACGGATTATGTCTCAACTGCATGACGATAAACTAGGTGGTCATATTCGTCATGGGTTCAATGAGAAACATAAGATTCTTCTCTATCCATTAGTGCACGGGTCAGACCTGCATGAACCACTGCCTCAAACCAATGTGAGAATTAATTACTTCACCCGTTCTCAGGAAGTTCAGTGTAGTTATTTCCCCCATATTCAGGCGCCCTCTCATCAAAAGTCATACTATGTACTCCAAAAAATCCAAACTCTCATAATACACCGTGGTTGTTCCGAACCTCAACTTCCATGAAGTTTCTCAGCTTTCGGAAGAGGATAGTATTTGACTTTAGGAAATCTTTTTATGACTATGCATACCATTCCCTCAGCGGCTCTGCATATTGATCTCCCTTGGCTCATCTACCAAAGGAATGTCTTCCTTAGGCAATGCTTCTCTCCGTACGCCTCTTGGCCTCAGAGCCCCCATTCCTATCTCAGGATTCGGAAACCCTCTGAGATACAGTTTACCAACCTCTTTCACAAAACTAACTGAATATGGTGGAACGTCTTTGATGAGATTACCGAGAACCAGGGGAAGTCGTTCCATTTCAGATAATGTCCCAGCTGCATGCCTTTAAACTGTGTCAAGCCTCAATCATCCCTTATGCTAACTAAAAGCATAGGGAGGTGGTCTCTGGACCACGCTCTTGATTATAACAGATGATCCCAAAACCCTTTTAGATGTCACACTCCCCTTCTGAGCTGCCCCTGGTGGTTTTCATAATTTTCCATGCCATCCATGGTGGTTTCCATAATCCGGACTTCCCTGAAGTCCCATGGCCATCAGAAATGGATAAGTCTTTTACTTAAGGACACCTTTGTATGAATATGAATACCATGCCCTCAGCGGCTCTGCATATTGATTTCTCCTAGCCTGTCTACCAAAGGCACGTTTTCCTTACGCAATGTTCTTCCTATCTCTATACGCCGACACGAATCTCGTGCCTTGAGACATGCCCTGCATGCCACTCAAATTCAAAAATGTTTTCCCCCACGTGTGTTTGAGGGGTATTTAGACAAATTTTAATCAGTTGAACCCCATTGGGGCCCTCACCCCACCATATTTGGTCAAAGATGTTTGACCTAAAACATCAGCAATGATAGTCTTGAGGGCGGTACTTTAAAATGCTCGCAAAAGAAAGAGGCACAAATCCTATTAGGCCGAAAACCTGAAAAGGGGGACCTAAGAAAAAGCCGGTTTATAACCACTGGTTCCATACCGAATGGGCCCAGGAAAAATCAGGTCATTCAAAGAAGAAAAAGACAAAATGTTTGTAGGGTTTTCCTATAAAACCCTAGCAATAGTCAGACTACGCTCGCTGGATCCTATGGCCCAAGAAAAAGTTAGATCTTGATTTATTTTTAGTCCTAGACTCGGATTATTCTATGTTTAGGGAATTAAAATATGCATCAATCATACCAAATAGTTTATATCAGAGGAAAAGGTGACCAGGGAACTAGGAGATATGTTTATTTGTTCCATAACAAAGTAGGTAAGAAGGGCATCCACAATCCAAAGCCTCCTCTACCGCGAAAGATGAATACAGGTGTTTTTCAGCAGATTCACAAAGTTGTATCAGGCGCTGGTGAGAATCCTCGATTGTCTGAGAGAGATTCTGTAGTAAGGCCATCTCAGCTTCTGCACCAGCCCGCAATTCTTCTTCCCCCTAAGCCGCCTTTGTGCTTACCCTTATTTCCTCCTCCATCTACTGCTCCCCTTCTCCAATCATGGCAGCGACATTGGCCTCTACCTTCTGCAGCCACTGTATCTCATTTCACATTGCCTCCAGGTGAGAACACTTCTCAATAACTTCTCTCTGAAGCCCTTTGACGACCCCGGCGTGGTCTTGAGCCTCTGCTTGGTAGATTTTTCGAGTCATGGAAAGGTAGGATTTGGATTGGGCAGTGGAAAGGCGAGATTCGGAATCACCTAGACACTCCAGATCAGCTACTACCTTCTTGACTATGTCATAAACACCATGATATTCGTAGCCATCAAATCCCAGAAAAATAAACAAATTGAATAGCCTCGGTAATATGTTCGGCATTTCGACCAAGGGCGTTTGAGAGATCAGTCTCCTGATTTTCTCCCAAGCCCTTTGTCAAGCGGGTTGAAGGCTAAAGAGGACTTGTTGATCGGGCTCCGAATCAATCCCAGATGAGGACACTTATTCAGGGATGAATGTCACTATGGAGGGACCTAAGGTGGCCTCACCCGCAAACCCTAGCACTGTGGTAGCTTCACCCCCAACTGGAAACACAATTTTCAGCGCCAGAGGTTGTGGTCCTGAAGCCCGAAAGATAATAAGACAGATGAGTACCCCTAATTAGAAAAGGGAAGAAAAAGGAGTTGGTGGAATGATACTGGGGAACTTACTCTTAATCAACGAGGCATCGACATCCACAAGCTCCGCACTGCCACGACATCCACTCAAAGAGGAAGCCACATCTTCAATAGGCAAGGGAATCCGGGGTGCCCCTAGAGGGGTCCAGGGCCTGAGGATATGCCGAAGGCCAGCAGTTTCCAAATTCGTCCCCAAGTGGTCGCTAACGGAGAACAAGCTCGATGAAATCACTCCCCCGGTGAACAAGATAATGGCCAGCTCTGGGTTCCCAGCAACTGGATTAATGGAAGGCTCTTCCTCCATCATCACGGGATCCTTCGGACCTGGGGAGGTTGGATCCGTCAGATCTGGAGCCCCATCAATGATCATGGTCACCCCGTCGGCCTACGCAATTGAAAAGGTTATCTAATCAGCAGGGTTCTTGGATACCAGTAGTTCTTCCTCTGGCTTATCTTTGAATGATAACGGCGGGAGTAAAGCATCCATATCGTCGGCCCCTCCAACAGGGATCCCCATCTCATCGCGCCTGGGCGTGGTTATAGGTGATTCCACAGACGACAATGAGGCAGAAGGTAGGATCACTTGGGTAGCCATAGCCAGACCCCCGAGTGGTCCTACACCATACATCAAATAGTTAATGACTGATGAAGTCTAAGAATTCAAGTGGCCGAACGAGCAAACAGGAATTCATGATTGCCCGATGTTCCATGTTTGTGCCGTTTCGATAAACGGATCGCCTGTTGACGTCTCTGGAACATCCCAGGGGACATTTTTCCTAGAATTCTAGAAGGGATGAGAAGGGGAAAGACCCAAGCTGAGTCTGTGATGGTCGCCTCCATGAGCTCAATTGTGACAGGGGATCCTTCCTTGATGACCCCTGTGGGAAAAACTACATACTCCCCCGTCGCAGTACAACGAGGGGTATACTCCGAAGAAGGAATATCCTCCTAAGATTCTTTGGCACCCTGCATAAGAAGAAGAAACCTTAGAACATCCACAATAAAGGAGGGAAGAGTCAGAATGGGCAAGCAGAGCAACCTCTTCTTTAAGGTCAGACAATTCGTGACATCTAATCATCATAGACACCCGAATGCTCCCATAGAGACAATTCTAGAGTGGACTAATGTATGCATCCATCTCCTTTAATGAGACGATATTTCATCTGAATCCTCTTCCAACTGCATGTGGGGTGGAGCGAAGATCATCCTGATACCTAGAAGTTTAAGGGGGCCTATTTGAAGAAACGGCCAAACATAATCATCTGATCCACTGACCCTCAGGTCATTTCAAGTCCTCTAAGACACCGAGAATGCGGCCATGGAATGAATCGATAACCAGGGAGGATCAACCAGATAAGGTCGGGCGATGGTAGAGGCTGGTAAGGGCGCCAATGGCCATATTTGTGTTCCGGATCTCACCCCTGCCTTAGAAATCTCTGGGATTATCGGTGGGCGGGACCTCATAGGTAAAGATGGGAATTCCCTGGCTTCATCCATGACGGGGAAATCCTCGAAATCATCGCCCCCTGAAAGATGATCGCTGCCTTCTTACTCCTCATCAGTAATCAGGTGTAGAATGTCCTGGACTCGATGCATTAATACCGCGTGACCCTCGCGCACATAAATATAGGATTCAAGATCCTAGAGATATCGATTGACCTGACATGGGTCCACATCATAAAGAATGTTAACATGGGTGGATATATAGCCCAAATCATCAAAATCCACTAATGATTCCTGAAGGTACTGCCACAAAAAAGGGGATACTGGCTACGAAAGGCTGACCGCCCCTTAAATTTGTTCCATTGGCCACAAGATGTCAGAAAGGCAGCATTGTCGGGTATAATAAACCCCCTTTATGAAGCCTCAAGGCCATGGGAGGATACACCTCTGTCTGTTAAGATCCTCCCTGGAAGCACGGGACCAACAGGGTGGCGAAGGACATTTCATGACCTAGTTGAAACATCACCCCCTTCGGCTTCCTCTTAACCTTTGATGGCTTGGGACTTGAAATGCTAGGCACCAACATCCCTAGCTAGCCATTTGGGTATGACTGTACCCAGGAGTCAGTATAATTTTTGGATAAGAAAGGCACGGAGTCCACATGAGTGGGGGTCATAACCTCATAGCCGGTATCCTCCCAGGTAAACATTAACCACAATTTTTTGGCTGTCATCAAATGACGGTTCTCGCGGGCACCATTAAGTTCGGGAGGACATTGTGCATGGAAAAAACCAAATTGATGCCCAAATCGGCAAGGCGCGTACCCCTCGCAGATCAGTTCCCCACCAATACGAGCCACCAGAATACTCTCTCGGAGGGAGAGGAGGTAGTCCCTCTTTCTAAACTCTTCTGTTATGGTGTTCGTAATCATGCCAGCTAGGGAATAAAACGGATGAAAATCGAAAAATTCATAATTTGAGACTCGACTTGATAGCAGATGCTTGTTTGAAACTGTCTATTGGATATCCTTCTCTTGGGTCGCCCACTCTTCGGGCATAACCCCACTGGTCAGTTGCAAGTACGGCCAAAATGTGGTGCCCAGAATCTGAAGAGGGTTGATGAAGGTGTAGCAGTTCTTGATGTGTACGCTTAACCATCCCCAGAAAATTTGTAAGGGGCCGGCCACTCAGTTTGGCCGATTCCTGCCAGTAATGTTACCAAGTAACCGGTAAATCCTGGCCAATACTGGGACGGCTGGGTTGATAATGTTACTAGTATCCAAGTGAACCTCCATGACAAAGGTAGTGACCCTCATTCCACCATCATCGTGTACGGGTAATAACCATCCACTTAAGAACATGGGCAGAAAAGCTGCTAGGCGGAGCAAGCGATCAACATAAAAAATGAGCTACCAACCCCAGCCGCGAAAATTAACTTGCTCTACAGTCAGCCAATAGTTTCTAAGATGTTTGTGGGACTCCATCGTAGGGAAAGTCGTGGGCCTATGGGTGAGAGTCTGGGATTCGTCAGATTTGTTCTCTCTCACAAAAGCCTTATCCCATTCACGGTATGGGACAAGCTGTTTTGGAGACGTATCCTCTGAGTGATTTCGAGCATGATTAATAAGATGCTTCACTAAGGGGGGAGTCCACTCTTCGTTCTCCCACACGGAGTAAGGAGGTAGGAACTCGTCATATATACTCCCAATGATGTGGACCCCTGAAATCTAAAAGACATCCCACAGACAAATACCCACCTCCCCATGGACCAGATGGAAGGTGTTGGTGTCCGGGCTCCAACGGCTCATAAGTTGCCCGGTGAGGGCTTCAGGTCAGTGGGTATAGGTTTGGGACACCTAGGTAGCTTCATATAAGCCTACTGCTTGCAACTCTGCCCCAAATTCTATGCAGCTCTCGCGAACCCAGAAGGGCCACCCCCAATCCAATGACATAAAGGCTCCTCCCAGTCGGAGATCCTGATTTTCCGTCCAGCCATGCTAGTCACTTACCATGGCACTGTAGGCAATACTCCGATAGCAGTGGATTGTTCCTTCCTGTTGAAATAGTTCTCCTGTCGGAGATACTGGAAGGTGATTCAACATAGATCTGATAGCCGTACCCCTTGAGGCAGGCCGCCCACCGGTAGGTATCACGAACTGGGGAATAGTGGCAGTAAATATCCATGCTTCAGGATTATTGTCACGAGAGGGTTCCAAAATCGGGGAATCAGACAATAAATAGAACCCATAGTCCGGAATGCTATTAGAAAAAGGATATTCCTACTGAGATTTGGAGAGCCAGTCGGCAAGCGAGGGAGACAGTAGGGAGTGACAGACTCCATCTTAAACAGAGCCATCCATGTCCTCTAGGTGTTGATCAGCGTTTGAGAGGGGCTCTACAGCAGGCCTTGGCACAGAACGAGGGGGAACCAAATTTTCTCCCTGCACAACGAGAACCAACAATTGGTTAGTTTGGAATAAAAGTTTAGACAAAAATAACCAAATGTATTGTTAAGGATTCGTCATAATCAAATCCGCAGGGAGTCCTTGGAGGATGGTTCGTGATGACACCATCCCGCGAACCAGGCCTTCGCGAAATCAGTCCGCGAAGCCCTGGCCTGCGAAGCATTGGCCTGGAAACCGCGAACCCAGTCGCTCCACGAAAATTGAATCCTGAGTTTATTTGGAAGACTCATATAGTTTTTAATGTTCCAGAGGTATTTAGCACATGGTGCATCGAAACCGTGAATAAAGTTCATCCGCATCTCATCATCACTTACTTTATAATTAATTAAGAGTAATGGTTCGCGGTTGGGATGTTGGTTCGCGGGTGATGGCGAACGTGAAGAATTAATGGTTTGCGGAGGTTGATGCCAGTTCGCGGACGAGGCACTTCGCGATGGAGAAAACACGTGGAGGTGAAGGAGCTCTAGTTTCGCAAAGAATTAGGTAAAGGAAAAGTGAACGCTCCCTGTATTTATAGGCGTGGTCCCCTACTGGGTCCACCTTTTTACCGCAAACCATCTTAGTTTCAGGACCTCTCTGCATCGGAATGGCCTCCTGTTCATTCCGATCAGACCCCATTCCGATGGGGGGCATTTGTAGGGTCCTGAAAAATCTGCAAATGATATTTTACCCAAATCCCCCAAACAATTGGGGCAAATAATCAAGGAAACGACAAAAAAAGGGGACCGGTCCGTGAACCGGTCCATGGAAGCGCAACTTATCCAGGCACCGTGAGGCACCTCCTCGGTGAACCATTGTCATTCACGAAATGGAGGTGGAGAGCCTCTACGGTTGAGAAGAAGGATCAGCGCCAGTCTGGTTCACTGTCGCGAACCACCCCAACCAAGGACTACATCGACCGGTTCCAGCCGCACCCATTCTCATTCACAAAATGCAGGTGGAGAGCCTCCGCGGTCACGAAGCAGGATGGGCGCCAGTCCGGTTCACCATCATGAACCTCCCCAACCACGGACCGCGCCGACCGGTTTAAGCCGCACCTGCTGTCGTTCACGGAATGGAGGCAGAACCCTCCACAGCCACGAAGCACTCCCTAAGTTCGCCTCGCGGAGGGGGGAAGCGTTCAATACCCACTGTGAATCATGGATTTACCATGTCAGTTGTGAACCGAGTATTTGGCTATGGGCCTCCACAAAAGGTGTCGTGTGGCCACAAATGCATTCCTTTACCAACCCTATATTAGGAGACCAAGGGGGAATGAAAAAGTGGGGGGGGAGATTGGAGAACTGGAATCGGATTCGATGGGATAGGAGATCGGTTGAAGGAAGGATTCGGATTTTGCAAACAGTGAAATTCCCATCTGCGAACCACATCAGGTATATGAATTAAGAAGGAATCGGAAAATGCATAATAAATTGGTGAACAACGAACCTAAAATAACAAAAAAAGGAGAACCGCAAACCATTCCCCCTCCGCAGATGACTTCCCCGTAGACCAGGGAGTTTATGCCTCTTTTCCCATCCTTCGCACCATGTAACACCCTCCTATGCGGGCGAAGCCCCGACCGATGAGCCTCCGACCGGCACCGCCCTTGGTCGTCGTTGCCTGCCTGAAACCCTCCGTGAACCACCCTGGTTCATAGATTGATGTCGAAGCCAGGAACCACCCTCGTTCATGGATTGAACCTGAAGCCGCGAACCACCCTGGTTCGTGGATTGATCCTGAAGGCGCGAACCACCCTGGTTTGCTGATTGAACCTGAAGCTGTGAACCATCTTGGTTCACGTGATGCAAATCCATCCGCGGACAACCCTGGTTCACGGACGGCTTCTCCAGCCACATGGAACATTCCTACGCAAATGGCACCACCACCTATATCTCTCAGTGGCTTGCTAAATAATTTGGTGTTCTCATTTCTAGAGCCAAGTAAAATCCTTCCTATATGGCCAGGTCCTCCGTAACTCCCTCATTGGCCTATTTGTCGGCCCCGAGCTGAGGCCTCCGCCAGAGCCACCGGATCTGCATGGTATGACTTTCAGGCACATCAGCGCCCCATTTTGAGTTCGCATACCCACGGTAAACATAGGCATAGGGGTTTCCCCGACCCATGAGCAGATTCCTGAAGCATTCTTGGGTTCACATTCTGACGGTAATGTGGAGTCTGAGCTCGAGAATCCCTATTCTTCCCCTCCACTTGTAGAGGGTTCCTCGAAGAGGGTAAAATACCCATCATAAGGAAGCCATCGTGCACTGCAAGATAGGATATGGGCACAGGAGCACCCCCTTTCCCTCTCCCGTTGGGCTTTGTCACCCCAGGCGTCCATCTCGGAGTAAGCCCCGACCATATGGGCCTCCTTAGAGTGTAAGCCTCAATTCATCACCCTGGGCTGCCCTCATGTGTAATCCCCACTCCGCTTCTCACAGACGCACCGTTCACGACGTGATCCTCTGGTCCCTACTGCCTCTTGTTTCTCACACTGAGTATGACTCACGTGGGATTAGAGTATGCATCTACCATGACATCCTCATATGGGCATCCTCAGAGTGTAAGCCCCAAGCCTATGCGAACTACGTGGACTTGGATCCCTGCCTCCTAGATAGGGTACGTAGGAAGCCTCCATTAGGTTCAATCCCACCACCCATCAGACCACCTGGTCTCTCTTCATGTCGGTTCCCCGACACCTAATAAAATTATATGGGCTTTGACCCATGACGAAGCATGGTACGTAGGAAGCCCCCACGAGGTTCAAGCCCACCACTCAGTCATTTCTTCACATTGAGTTCCACCCTCGTCCAACATAACGTTAAACTGTATATGAGAACTACGTGGACATTGATCCTTGCCTCCTAGACAGGGTACGTAGGAAGCCTCCCTGAGTTTCAAGTCCAACAACTGGTCGATCCGATCATCCCCACATCGGTTCACCGCACCACTCCTAGTGTATCCTCAAGCGAGTTCCAACCCTTCGGGGTCATTAATCCAGCAAGGGATGGTAATCCTCGGGAATAAATGATTCTGAACCCCTACGCCCAGTTGATCATTTCCCATCATGGTTAAATCTATGTAAACTATGTTTGGGTATAAACCAAAGATTCCCAAACATTGAATACGTCTTAAATCTATAAGAGATTACTGGAACATGCAATATTTTCCCCCCAAAAAGGGTGTGATGAGCCGGACTTCCCATCCTCTCGACCAATGTGAGTTCTTAAGAGTCGCTGGTTAGACCATCCAACGAACACCTACCTTTGGAAAGCAGGTCCATAAATCATTGGATACGAAGTCATTGGGAATTTCATGGAAGAAAACCAGAATGAAACAATAACCTAAGAATAATATGTATAAGAAGAAATGAATTTGAAAATAGGTGATAAAACAATTACATATTTTTCAAGTATATCCTTTTGATTTGCACAAAAGGTCTCCCAAAGATGGATTTATGCCCAAATTTTGGCCTATAAGAAAAATTAATGGATCTTGGGAGAGTAAATGGATAGGATTTGGAAGATAAAATTGGATTTTAGAGGTTTTATTAAAAGATAATGAGAAATTATCTTTTATAAGAGATGTGAGGGGAACTTTAGGAAAGACTTAAAATATTAATTAATTATGAATTGATATTAGGTTTATAATATAAATTAAATAATTTAATTAGAATTTAAGTTGATTTTGGATGAAATAAAATAATACAATAATTTTCTGAAATGTTTTATAAATTTTTTAATCTTCGTCATTTTGTTTAAACCCTTATTTTACCCTTTTTAATCTTACCATGATATCATGGTATTTTCACATTGTGTTTTAATGTAATTATCATAACATGTTAAAAGACCAAAAAAGTTTAATTTAATAAATATTATGTCATATCATAACCATTTTTTCCTATCTTTGATTTTTTAGAGTTTAATAACATTTAATAAACTAAAAAATATTTTAGGTTATGAATTATGTCAATTATCACACTATTCATACATGACTTTTTAAAAAGTTAATAACCACATTATTACTTATAAAAAAATCATTACCTAGATCCTAACATGTCATAATAAACTATAAAATTCGTGTAGGAGATAAACTATGTCATATGTTAATTATTTTAATATTTATAATATCATTTATTTGAGATTTATATTAATAAATTATTTACTATATAAGTATTGTGTCAATATTTTTTGTAATTATCTAACATCTAAAAATTATAAATAAATTCCCATTATGTTGAAAATTTCATTATATTTCTGGAGACAATTTATTATTGATGTTTCATCATGTTTAGGTCCATTAAATTTATAATACTTATAAGAGACAAAAGATAGACGTGTTGTCAATTTCTTCAATTTTAATAATAATTACATCACTTTCATAGGGAAAAGCCTATTAAATGAATCAATTCAGACCCTTAGGTGATACTAGTCGACATTAATTCAAAAACTATGATTTTTGAAGGTGATGGGGTAATTTTATTATCTTTATCATACTATTTTACCCAAATTTTCCAGATTAACCATTAATCGTGGTAAATAAAAATTACCAAACTTACATTTTATAATGTCTAAAAAATAAAATTAAACTATTAACCAAATTTAGACCCACTTATTCAAAAGATGGAATTCTTTTTAAAAAATTCAAATCACTTAATTTATAGTAATAAATTTAAAAATAATTCCCATTATCAAAATGAGAAAACATGTTTTTCTAAAAGTAAAAACCATCAAAATATTAATGTGAATTTATATATAATTTTGAATTTATATTACATAAAATGACCAAGATTGGATTAAATAAAAAAACATCATCTGATTATGCTTTATAAAAAATTAAAAAGATAATATAACTATATAAATAAATTAGATAAAAATGATGTTTTGACATTAAATATAGTATTTTCACTATTATTTCTAAAAAAGTATTTTATCAGAAAAATTCAATAATTCCACAAAATTAAATTTTGATATAAATATTTAAAATAATTTTTTATGTTTTCATTTAAAAATTATTTATGTGTCAAAATCTTAATTTAGAAGGGGTTGCCCATTCAATGGTGCAAAATTACCCTTTTAAAAAAAATGTATGTTTTATACAGCCAATAAGGTTTAATCATACCCTATGAATAAAATAAACATTGGGTGAATATAAACACCATTTTATTATGTGTATACTATATATATATATATATATCTCATAAATTTTATAACTAATTGTAATTCACTAAAAAATGAAAATATATGATGGATTTATATTTTTAATAAATAATTGATAGCTGATGAATTCAAAATTAATTTTCATAAGTTATTTATAATTATTTCCTATAACCTAGATTATATTATATAATGGTAATTTTATACTAAGGGAATCTCACGGTTTGTTTCAACTAATAAAATAACAAAAACATTTGGGTGTAACATTAGGGAATAATAAAATACTATTAATATGTTATGAAACATAATATGTAATAAATAGTTGAAAATATGGTTCTAGATACAGTCTATGAAATGTTTTCACATGGAAGTCTCTTGTTTTTATAGAATCAATGGAATATGTTTTCTAAAATCTTGTTTAGAAATATCTTTTCTTTTATCCCATAAAATTTTATCTACATCCCCCATGTGTATAAAATGATATATCCTAAAAAATATAAGCTTTAATTATGGTTGAATGATTCCTAGATCATACTTTAGTTTCAAGAATTTAATTTTCTTCTTATTGAGTGAATAACCCCTTGAAATTTTTAGTTATAATTATTGAATGAATCTTATTTCAAATCCATTTGTAATAACCATTATTTGAGGTGTGTAGATAAATATATGCCTCATTTATTGAGGTGGGGTCCACCCTATCTTACCAAAAAAATTACCATCAATATTTATTTTTTCAGGCCTCTAGCTATTTGAATCATATTCTAGTCCAAAACAAAATATTTTAGAATATATATCAATAAATCCTAAAAATTAATCACTAAAATTGGAATTATATTTAAAAATATATTAAAAAATAGAAAAATTATTAATATCTGATAAAATAACAAAATTTTTTTAAATTTTCTAATTTAATAAAAAAACCATAAATCTAAAATTGATTCTAATATGAGAAAATTGATAAATTTAAAGGGATTAAATAATTGTAATAAATATAAAAAATGAATAAAATACTAAATCTATCTTGAATCAAACATTATAGGTGAGTCTTGGGTTTGTGTGGTTGAAGATAGCCATGTTTTGGCTGTGTTAATTTTTTTTTGAATTTACAATTAATAGTTTTCAATAAAATAGGATTCCAATTTTAATTTTTGAATATTTGGATCCCAAAGATGGGAATTGATTCTAATATTACTAAACCCATGATGACTTTGAAAGATACTTATTGGACCTATTTATCTTTTTATAACTCCCCAATTAACCCCATAGAGTATATTTATGATATAAAGGGATTGTTATTTAAATATTCTGAAACAACTTATACAGTGATTCATAAAAAAGAATGGCGGATTCCTACATAATAAATCACCTCGAAAATGAAAAAATTATGGTTTTATTCTATTTATATTTATTGGAAAAATTCTTTAGTTATATAAAATATAATTTAAAATGTAAAGAGTACTTCCCATTATTATATATGAGTGACATCATCTTTAACTAATACATTTGTGATAACATATAAAAAAATAACCTGTTAAAAAATGTTATGAGATAATTTTCAAAAAATGCTATAAAGCATCCACTAAATAGAGTGCTGAAATACATTTTACCTCTATCATTAGTAAACATTTAAATCATATTTATATACCCCTTAATGTTATAATTATTGTTAATTTATGTATCAACTTGAATAAATCCTTTCATATCTGTTGACCATGAGGCTCTATCAAGTAGGGTTTAGTTTTAATTATTCCATGAGAACTTAACATGAATAGGAACACCAATATTTTTCATAAGTCTTAGCATAATTATTCTATTATGTAAGACCTAATTATTATGTGTTAGAGTCTAGTGTCATTTCAGAGTTAATGTATTTTTTAAAATATTCAAGATTTATACTTGAGTGAGGTGTTAGCCTATTTTGGTAATGCCTCTAGAAATGATAAATTCGTAGAGTTATGTTATGTGGTTATAGGATTGGTTATTTTTTTTGTTTTATGTATTCAATTTATTAGTACTCTTACATAATGAGAAGACACAACTATTAATATTGGTGGTTATCTAGTAAGTTGAACTTTTTGGTGGTATTAACATACATTGATAGCAAATGAGTGTAAAATCATCATCCTTTTCTATTGACATTGTGACCCTCCTATGATTAATCCATTATGAGTATGTTCATAGAGTATCAGGTCTTGGTGGGTGATGGTAGGTTGGTGATTCCATTACAATTATGTTGAGAGACTATGGGCCTTTTGGATTGATGATCGTTTTTATGCCTTTAGATTCTATCTATATAATGAATTTGTATGATAATTTAATATCATGTTTTATATTCCTTTAATTTTGATATGGATTTAATGAAAGAGAGTCTAGGTCTAGGTGGATAGTCATAGTGGCCCAATTTTTATATTTTATCAGTATATTTAGGTGTAAGGCCAAGATTCACATATATATGACTCAGATTTTAAACAGTAAATGATTCAAATAATCAAGGAAAACCTATTAGACATTTTCACCCATGGTTTATAGATTACTTTTAGTAATATTATCTCTTAGATATCTATGTATGATATTTTCTCAAGTATTATTATATATTAATGGTTATGGATTTTTTCTTTAAGGAATAGTGTATAGTTCATGATTATCAATGATTGATTCGATGTGTATTACTATTCAAGTGTTTAGCCGACATGAACATGGGTTGTGTTGTTTATTTTTATAGTTTTTTAAATGTTTTCTTGATATACGATTCCATTTGATAAATTATTGAACAACTGAGATGCCTAATATTTAATAGGAGTTCCATTGGAGATCTCAGTGTCTTAAGGCTGACGTGTTGTGTAACAAAATCATTTTTTCTTTTTTGGTGGATGACACATAGGATTGTGAATCAGGTTTTAAGGCAGGTGGTATGGGATACACACCTATAATTTATGGAATGTTTAGAGGTATTTGATTTGGAACACTGATGAGTATCTTACGATAGTCCGATGATTGATGAATCTAATAATGATAATTTTAGACAGGAAAACTATGAGTTTTTGGAAAATTAAGGTAAATACTCATTAGTGTGGGGTATTATTTAATTTAATTGTATATAATTAGATGGTTGAACAATGTGTGAACATTGACATGAATCATCATGTGGTGTGGTGTTAGTGGATGCATAAGGTAAGTGAAACCTTGTTGTTGTGATTGTATCTCACTAGAGAGTTACACAGCTGTTGATTGAATCTTGGAGAGATCCTAGTTTAATAAAGATCATTCCAAATATATTAACAATATCTTGAGTACCCGGAGATAGTGTTAAATATACATTTATATATCAAAAACAATTTATGTTTTTACAGATGAACTCATAGGGAGTCTCTCCTGAGGAGTGGTATGATGTAATGTAGTAGTCTGGTATTACATATATTCACCTTTCTGGTTGGGAACCTTTTTATGACATAAAACAAATATAAATCCATGAGTTAAAATATCAAGAATCTGTAAGAGGGGATGGGTGACATCACATTAGTTGCCAGTGATGATTGGGTAATTACAAATTCTATATTTTATGTCCATGAATTCATTGATAATGGTTTGGGATAATTCATAATTTATTTTGTTAGTATGATGATATGAATTCTACAAAGGTGCGGACAAAGGAATCAGTCACTGGTGGGATACCCTCATGTGAGAATGGTTGTAGGACCTTGATACCATTGTGTTCTGGTAATAATTTTTCATGTATGACTTCCAATAATAGGATTTAATATATATCCATATTTCTCGGAAGATGATATGTATAGGTTCAAATGTGCGCATGGGTGAAGTCTATGTATAGGCATCAAATCAATATGTCTAGTGATAATCCAAGGATGTTAGATCAATTAACATTAAGTACTAGTTTGATATCAGGATAAAGTATTTTTGAAAGAGATTGTTCGTCAAAGAGATGTAAATAGATCACAATTGTATGATTCAGTGATCATGTTCAAAATTATCTTGATACACCATGTGAAAAATGATTCATTACCTATTTTTTAGGATGTGTAAAAATTAGATGCTGAACATTTTTTGAATTAGACATTCAGTGGTGGTTTTAGTAGAGTTTCCTTATGTACGTGGTTGTAATTAAGAAGAATCCACTCTAGGTTTTCCATGGGATGAGGTGAGTTCAGTGAAATGGTTAGCTGAATACATTGAAGGAAAATATTTTGTGATTATTATTGTTTATTCAATTAGAATTCAATCTTTTTTATCAAATCAACTACCTAAAGTAGTTTCCTCATGTTTGATCAGGATTAAAATGATGATAATGTTCCAAAAGGAACTCTTCTTTTCTAAATATGGGATTTAGTAGGAAATTCTGATGGTGGGAGTGTCGTGACTCAGAATTAGATGATATAAACATATACCTATGGTTGGGTCACCATGGGTTGGTTCTTAAAATAAACAACAATGATATCATGTCTCATTTAGGATGGGTCAGTTATGTTTCGACAAACTATTTTGTTAATGGTTATTAGTGTTGGATTGAGTTTTATTGGTTCAATAACCATTTGGTTAAAGTATAATTTGGGGGATTGATGGTCATTTGGAAATTCAATAAATCAATATTAGCAAGAAATTCATGATCCAAGTAGGTCGAGGGATGTTTTCATTCTCCACCTGGTATTCTCGAGGATGATATGTTCTAGGATGGGTAAGTTGTAAGATCCCTTGTTTTTGTATGGGTTTTAGTTTTCTAAAGGGGATTGAATATTAATTTAATAGAAGGGGAATATATTTTACCATTCCTCAGAATACAATTTTGATAGTCAAAACGCTTTAAATTTTTTATTTGGAATAATAATGTGATATTTTTTGAAACCCAAATGACTTTTAGAGAATATGAATTTTAAATCATAGTTTCGATAGAGAGATATACTTGGTCACAAGGTTAGTAGTAACCATCTACCTTAACTAGGTAGAATTTTTGGTAATGAAATATTCTTTCATAACAATGTGTTGTGGTCAATAAAACAAGGAGTCATGGCACATAGGTACATTGAATATTTCATGTTTTGTGCACAGCTTATAAAATTTTTCACTGAAAATATTTAGGGTAGGGGTGTGCCTATGTAGAAGAACCATAAGGATTGTCAAAAAATAGGTAAACCATGAGATTATACAATATGAGAGGGAGATTATTGGGATAGTGTTGCCACATGTTTGGATCATGGTTTTTCAAACCTTAAACCTCATACAAATGAGAAATTTTAAAAACAAATCTCTATTAGATGTTAAATGAGGTTTTACCCCATTTCGACACTCACTTCCCCCAATATCCCTCCACATTCACCCTCCTCTTCATATCCCCCCTATAGTGTTTCTCCCATTGTTTTGTCAGAATTGAGCATTTTTAGATGCATTGGAATCAAAACGGCAAGCCTAAAAAATCCTCTTTATATCATTATTTTTTTCTTATCCAATTAAATGGAATCATTGTATGAGATCATATTCCAAATTATTAAAGAGTTATTTGTATTCAATATTTTATATAATTTAGTAATGAATTAAATCTAAGCAATGGATGATTAAATATTTATAAGAAAAAGGTAGGTTGTTTATACATTTACCCTAAATATTTATCTATTTATAAATTTTTTCATTTTATTGAATGATAGAACTTATAGTAATTGTTCATAAAATTTTTGAACCCTTAATTAAATTTTATAAAACATGAATGGACATGTGATAACACCCATATAATTGGTTTGATGTTGATGACCACAACCTGAACCACCCCATGGGTAAATTTGACTATATTCCTTAACTACATCTCCTTCGTATATGACTAAAACACCAAGAATGTGTGTTTGTATTCACTTTAAAAATAAGTATTGTAAATTTATGTACTGATTTGTTTGTGGAATATATATACCCATGGGATTTATGATCACTTTCATGTGAAATAATTAAAATTTGATTGGTAATATTGTGTCCCTATACCCTTATTGATATTTTAGTGTCATGTAGATTACCCTTGGTCAGTTTTTTTATTAATCTTTGTTCTTATGATCTAAATGATAAATTTAATTGATTAAATGGTATGAATTGTTTACCTTATCTCTTAATGTTAATTATTTTATTATAAGTATTCAATTTTTTAGTGCAATTAATATATAGAAAGGGTGACAACCCTTAGTTGTGATTTTGATGTGAAATGGATGTGGTTAAATCATTATTTCATAATATAATAGACAAGACTATATTTTTTTAAATTGAAATTAATTTAACCTTCTTTCCATAAGTTTTATTTGTAATAAATGTACATTTATTCAAATATAATTTATCTCAAATTAGTGTATATTACATTACTTATTGATTATTTAGAATTAATGGAATAACGGTGCTTATGGGAAAATCAAAATAAAAGAATATGATATTCCTTATTTTCATACCTATAATTAATGGACATTAAATTGCATATTGTTTAATTGGAATTAATGGAAATGACATTGCTTATGGTATATTTTTATGAATTATATACCTATGAATGATATGTCATTAACGATATGGTACATGTTGATTCCTTATACATTTATTATTACATACAAAGCATTGGATATGTCCCTCAGATGTAAAACCAACATTTTATAATGATTATTATTCAAAATCATTCTATATTAGTCCAATGTAGGTGGTATTGACCTGGTATCCCTTGAAGAACCAGATTCTAAATGAGTATAATTTAATTCATTACTATTTTTATATTATTACCTTCAAAGTAAATTTTTATCTAAATTCATGGATTTTATTTTTTATAGAAATTATTGGTAGTTCCCCAATAGGTGTTAACGACATCATGTTCGGGTCATATGCTGCGTTCCCAATTAGATCTCAGGACTGCAGGTCAATCAATTCAATTTGGATTCTTAATTTTGTATCTCTTGGGAAAGGACAAGTAATATGAGTAGAATATGGTCATGTACTTCATATTCCTTATGGGGTTGGATGGTTTTATTGATTTATAATTTTTCATTCTACCTTTACTAGATGTGTTACCTATTACATGTTGAATTATTTGTTTCTGTTATAATCTTGTTTATTAATGGATATTTTATTTCCATTTCTTGGTTATCCATTAATGGGTTATCATTGTTTTTTATTATATTTTTTTATATTATTTCAGTTTATTCTATTTTTTATACTCTAATTATGATGTAATAGTCTCCCCACCATACCATAATTAGACCCTCAGTACTAATCAGTATCCTCAAGTGCATGGGGAGGTGTGCTTGAGTATATGTCACCAATAGGTATGATTACTATTTATAAAGTGAATAAGGTAGGGATGTGAAATCCATGAATATTTCTTTTAATGTAGGTATAACACATTCAACATGCTAAAATACAATTAAATTAAAGTGAATATGTTAAATTCTTATGAAATAATAAAAATAATGAAACTAATGAAATAAAATTGATGATAATATTAGATTCATGTATTGTTAATGCTTTCACCCCTATGAATATCAAGAATTGTGAATATTAGAATAACCATCCATTGGATGTGTAAATTATTATGTCCTAAACATTTTCATGTTTTACATTGTGTATTTATATTGATTATGTATCCATGTTCATAGAACATCTATCATTAAACCTCATTAAATATCCCATAAATAAATTATTATAATCCTCACATCAATCACCTTGATTTTACATATACACCGTTAATTAGTTTTAAAAATAATTAATGATGGTGTTAAGTCCTTTAAATAACTCAATGATATGTGAATATCATTAGAATATGAAAAAAATTAATTAAATGCATTAATAAAAACTCCATTAATAATAAGTTTTTAGTAATAATTAATAACCATCCTTTAATGACATTAAAATACTCCAAATAATATCATGAATCTTATTAAATTAATATTTTATAATCATTGAATTCAAATATCAAATCCAAGATAACTGGCATAGAAATATAATAAATACTCCAATTTCTATTGATAATATTGTAATACCTAACAAAAAAAATTCATATGTCTTGATCGAAATATATGATTTCTCATCAAAAATTTATGAGTCAGTAACTTAACAAAAAACCACTCTTTAGAATATCCATAAAATTAATCTTCACAAAAAATATATATTAGAGTTATTCAAAGCATTATTTAGAGTCAACATATCTATTAATGAATACTTTTAAAAATATTGAATTCTCCATAGACGACTAAAAATGTAAGGGTACTCCAAACCCCTTTTTCAGAATGTATGGATAATATACTTAACTAAATACCAAAAACAACCCAGCTAATCTAATTAATAATTGTAAAAACATTGAAATATATGATTCTCCATGATTTCTCCTTTATAAAGGTATAGGTCATCAACTTTGGGCATATCAAAATATATGTGAAAAATCCATGAATCACTATAAATATTATATTTAAATTACATACGAAAATTCTTGTACTCCTTAAATGTAATGTTATATCCCTATATTTGTAAATTTAAAAAATATAAATCACAAGTGTAATTGGTCTAAACAAGAAACAATGTATTTTCTGTAAATTAAACCAATATTTAGATTAACTAAAATAAAATTTAATTGAAATAATGTCAAAATATATATATATATATATAATAGTAATAAAGATACTAGACATCATTAAGAACTTCCATATGTTTTTTTGAGGATGGTATTTAACATTTGTGAGGCATCATAATTATCCTATTTATAATAGGAATGAATGACCACGCATTTTTTAAATCCATGTAGCTTAATATCACGTGTAATAGATATATATAAGGTCACTTGGGTAGTAATTATTGAGATAAATCTTTTGGAATGAATCCACATTATCTTGTTTGGACAGAATTTATAGATGTCATAGTTTGAATATATTCAAACCTTGTTCTACATTACACCTTAATATATTATTTATTACCTAAAAGTAAACATAATACAACCAGGAAGATCACTTATTCTTGTGTATTTAGAAATTATTTACATTTCATGACATCTTGAGCATGTGATACAATTATATTATTGAAAAAATTGTTAACATGATTATAAAATTCCATGGATTTTAAACTGCACTGAATAACCTATGGAGAAACATATGGAAGGGTTTATCAGTAATTACCAGTAAGGAAATAAATATGGAAAAAGGAAAAAAATATTATGAAATAGTCATATAAATGATTGATAAAAATATTAAGAATCATAATCATGAACAGTGAGACATGAGACAACATGAAAATAGTAACATGGGAAATGTGGAAATAATGTAAAACATTTCATCATAAACATAGGTCACGACTAAACTGCTAATACATAATTATAGAAAAGTTCCCTTAAATGAATCACTTTAACTCCCATTTCTAACATGACGTATAAATATTCTATACATTACCTAATACATTGGAGTTAAATATAATTTTAGGCCACCTGTCACATTCATTTCATTCTCATGCTTAAGTTTTCCACATACATCATACCAAATGGATTCATTTATCATAAGAATTTATTCCTAGATCAAGGTGTTTTGAATAAATATTTGTATGTCCCAAATACAAAAAATATATTTTCATAAATGTGAACACCCATGACTAGTAAGGGGTATGGTATTCACTACACAATTTTTTGGCATGGAAAATTATGGTGAAATATCAGCAGCAAAACAACATCACTAATTGATTCATAAAAAGTGGATAATCAAATATAATGGGGTATATCCAAAAATTTATATGAAATGGGTATTAACAGATACATGTAAAAATATATCCCAATATTATGAATTGGAAATAGAAGTCATAAGTTAACGAAGAAACATAAATAAAAAAATCATAACTATATTTCAAAATGGTTAAGGTTATATGTAAATTATAATGGGATGATTAATTTAAGTGAAAGTGGGATATGATTATTTATACATTAAATGGATAAAAATGGTAATTTTTAAGAACAAATCCCTAAATTTGAAATGGAATTTAACAGACAAAACATAAAAGAAGTTAGTGAATGGAAATGAGGAGGGATAAATCCCTTATATGAGTGTGTAACCCCAAATTCATAGTATTAAGCTATTAAGAACTTGGGGAAGATTTTTTAGGACTCTATATATCACATGATATTGTATAGATATACTCAAAATAGTTTTAGAGAAGATAAATGTGATCATGGGTTCATTTATAATGGAAAATGAGAGGAATTTTTTTATTATTTAGGTTTTGTACTATACATAATAAAATAACCAAAACCAAAAACTGTCTAATTGTTATTTTATAATGGTTTTTTAAATGGTAGTGGCTCTATTTGTTTTATAAGTACAAGGGGAGAACATAATAAAAATATTTCCCTTTCTTATATGTATGTGAGTAACACTCTTTATGAAATAATTATACAAATTTAAAATATAACAATTATATTGGAGGATTCAGAATGGATTTATAAAATTAAAAAAATAAACATAAAATAATTTTTTTAAAAGGAATACATATATTTGGTCGTGGATTCCATTTATTGAATATATTTAATCACTTTTGGGACATTTGGATTTCATAGTAAATAATTTATATTTATACAGTATTTAATATTTTTCATAAAATATACATATCAAATAAAATTATAAAACATTTTCCATCAAGATAATATCTACATTCTAGGTACAAAATATTTTATTCATTTTATCTAAATAATTTTCTAAATATGTGGATTTTAATTTTTAAAATAAAATGTAAATCTAGTAAGAAATTCTAGTTTTTTTTAAAATAAAAGTTTTCTAACCTTTATAAAAATTACATTTGACTTCATAAAAATTATATGCTCATTTATATTTAATAAAAATTATTTAATAATAATATTTTATTAAATTATTATTATTTTTTAAAAATCATTAATTCATTAAAATTAATTCTTTAATTTTATATGAATATTAACTAAAATTACTATTTATGTTTTATTGAATCAAAATAAAAATATTCCTAGAATAACGATAATTTGATGAAAATATATTCATTATTTTGTAAAAAAAAATAATGTATATATTAATATTGTTGTGTTCTGAATACATAACCATTGAATACACTAATAAATGACCAATGGTTAAGGTGGGAGATGATTAGGCTTTCATCGGGTGGTTCGACATAAGTGGTTGGGGTCATGATAATAATGAGCTTGAACATCTACTATAAACGGGTTTTCTCATGATTCAGTCACTGGATCTCATCATGGGCTTGGTAATGGGAAAGACCAGGTGATGTTATCTCCCTATGAATATATGTTATATGGTATTTGTGGTGTATGATCCAACTGGTTGAGGCCATCACATTATTTGTGTTAATAGGATTTGTTAAAACACTATATTTAAACTAATCATGTTATCACTTTTCAACAACATTATTATCAATGTTAACTCACTTAAATTTATTTTGAATCCAATTGGATATAATAAACCAAAATATTTTCATGTTTTTTCTATAACCAATTACATAATAGTACATTTAATTAAATAAAAATGGGCATTTTGTTTATAATAATTTAGGTCATTACAGTCTTCCACACATAAAGAATGTTATCCATTGAAACTTTTGTTTCCAACACTAAAACAATTGTTATTAACTCTATTTCAACACTTCATCTGATTCCCATTTCTCTTCATCAAACATATGGTTTATATACAATGCTTAAACAAGGTTCATATATTTATTTCTTAGAATATTTTCTATTCCATATGATAACTTCATCGACATCTCCTTATAAGAAATGTCATTCTCCAATGGCCCCACCTCTGGATTGAGTGAATGTGGGTGGTATGGAATATAAATTATCACGAGGGATATGGGGAATAAATCATATACATGAGATAGGTTAGTTAAGTGTGAAATTCGAAGGACAACACTCCATTACGATCAAGGATCTCAAATGGGGTGATTTATCTTGGACTAAGATTATCCTTCTTCTGAAATATAATCAAATTCTTCCATGGAGATATGTGGTATAATATCATGTCTCCAAAATCAATCTCTAGGTCTCCTAGATGATTGTTAGCATAGATCATCTATCTACTCTCAGTATCTTTGATGTGCTGCTGAGTGGTATTAACCTTTTCCTCCATTTCATCAACCATTTATAAACCAAGTAGTTTTTGATCCCCTACTATTTCCCTATATGTAGGTGTTCATCATCTTTTCTCATAAAGTCTTAATAGGTATTCGTTTGGATGATCAATTTTAAAATGATATTGGAATATAAATCAAACATAGGAATATGTTTGCTTCATCCTCCTTTGAAGTCAATTAAGAATTCTCTCATCATGCCCTCTTCTATATGGATAGTCAGTTCTTATTGGCCACCTTTTTTAGGCTGGTAATATGTGAAAAAGTTTAACTTATTGTTACAAGTAAGTTGGATAATCTTCTAGAACATAATGGTGATTCTTGGATCATGATCAGATATAATCTGTAGAATTATTCCACATAGCCATACCACTATTCAGATTTATACCATGTAAGTTCATCTAGTCAAAAATCCTCTTGAATATCAATGAAGTAAGGATTTTTAATCGAGATAAAACACAAACCAAATTGAATTATTCCCTTTTGATGTATTCGGAAGACCGGTGGAAAATCCCATGGTTATTGTTTCCCATTTCCAAGTTGGTGTCAGTAATGGTTGCATAACACCCTAAGATATTTTTCATTTTCTCTTTCACATAATCGAATAAAAGAATAATTGATGTCTACTCTTTCATCACATTCTTTAAATTTTCCCATAAATAGTTTTATTTTAGATATCAATATATATTTTTAAATCTTGGGTGGGTGGAGAAGTTTTAGATATGTGAATTACCCAACAGTTTCTTCCTAAACTTGGGTTTTTTTGGTACACATAGTCTTGACCTAAATCTCACAACTCCTCCTTTATTAACATTGAACCTTGAGGCTTTCCCTTTTATTATAGTTTCAAATTTATTCTTAATTCTCACATCAGACATTCAATAATCCATTACCTATTCCAAAATACATGGTAGAGAAATATTTTTTAAAGGAATTGATGATGTTCCTTTTTTTATGATTCCCATGTTCATCCTATTCATGTATAAGAATATTATATCCTTCTCAATTCTGATTAACGATAGAATGAGTAGAACCATTCTACTTTGATAATCTACACCATTATTTGGTTTAATATGATGGTGGTGGATTAATCAGAAGATTTCATTGATTTTACATTTTTATATTCTTGGAAACACAATAATCTATTTTTGTATGAATATATATTTGAAACATTTGTGATCTGTATATATTTCACACTTCTCCACAAATAGATAATTCCACCATAATTTCAATGGGAAGATAACTATATCCAACTCTAGACCATTGGTTGGGGTTTTCAGTTCATGATCTTTTAGCTCCCTTGAAGCATGAACTATGAATTTTTCATTATAAATTAACACACAACTGAATCCCCTCATCGAAGCATCGCTGAATACCATAAAAATCATCCAGTTGTGGGTAGTGTGATTTTAGGGGCAGTGATAAGACTCCTTTTCATTTCATTGATTCTCTCTTTACATTCGTCATTCTATGAAAACATGACTCCCTTACATGTTATCATGGATATAGGGTTTAAAAATCATAAGATGTTTCTCAATAATTGACAATAATACCCAGATATTCAATGGAAACTATAGATATCCTTCACAGAAATTGCTCTTATCCATCATTCCATTGTTGCGATCATTGAAGGGTCCAAAAATATTCCATTTATTATGATTATATTCCACAATAATGATACATACTTCAACCAGAACTCATATTGTTTGTACATTACATAAACCTTCTCCTTTAACATAGAATTTAAAATAGCTCTCAGATAATCCTCATGCACCTCTATACATTTGGATTATAATAGAATATCATATAAAAATACTAAAAAATATTTCTATGTTGTATCTAAATGAAATATTCATAAATTCGATGACAATGTTTGGGATGTTAGTGAGTCTGAATAGAATTATTGGGAACTCATAGTGCTCGTACAATGTATGAAGAGTAGTATTGGGGATATCTTCCTTCTCCAACCTTACTTGATAATATACTGACTGAATATCCACTATAGAGAAGTGTTGTGCTCCACATAGTTGATCTAACTAGTCATCAATATGTGGAAGAGGATACTTATTATTTATCATGATCCTATTGAGGTCATGATAATCAATGAAACGTTGCATAACGCATCCTTCTTTTTAAAAAAGATGATAGGTGCCCCCCTAGGAAAAAGCGCATGGTCATATGATCCCTTTATCAAGATTCTCTTATAGTTTTTTCTTAATCTACTCATGTTCCACAAAATTCATTTTATTTGGGGTCCTAGACAATGGAAATTCCACATGTATAAGCTCTATTGAAAATTAAACCTCTTGGATATAAGGAAGTTTAATAAACTTCCCAGGAAAGAAATTAGTGTCTTCCCTCAGAATATGCTTCTCATCAAGGATGGTTCATTCATTAGACTAAATTATTTGAGCTTGATAGACTTGATAATAGGGATAAAGTATCCTTTCTTGTGATGTTAGTGATAAATTTTATTCCTAATTCCCCTTGAATTGGTACATAACTATGGGATTATTAACAATACGGAGAGTGATTTCCTTCTCATGGAAATTTACATTGGATATATATAGGTAAAAACAATCCATTACCATAATTACGTTAAATTCCACTGGAGTAAGGAATGGCTCTCTAGAAATTTTATACCACTAATTATGATAGGAGTGATGGTATATAGTCAGGATTCAATAATTTCACTATTTATTATTTTTACTGACAACTCAACTTCAATGATTTGGGGTGTTGTTTGATAGTTATATTAAACATTCATGATATGAAGGAATATTTAGAACCTGAATCAAAATATTTGGCCACTATTATGTATTTTAATAACTTGTGTACCTTTCACCCCTTCATTACAAGGGTCCACCTCAGTTGTAGTGTTGGAAATATCTCAAATTTTTTGCCTTGTATGTTGTTGGTTGTCTTTAAAAACCCTTTTCTTTATGCATTGATTTGGAAGGTGTTGTAGTTCATAGAAATTGAGAAAATGACCAATAAAATGAGGGTTTACTATAGGATTACATTTCATCACCGCCTTATTGGGTTTCTCCCATTGGTAATCCTTATCTGTGGGACCTTCCTTCCCATGCCTAAAGCATTTTTTCTTTCCCCTTCAGAAATCATTACTTGTATCTTTCTGTACCACTAATAAGTGGGATGGTGAAATTTCATGGAATACTTATATTTTTTTATAAAACCATCATAATTATACTCTAATATTTTATTTATATACCTTTTACACCCTTGAGATTCTATAAAATCTATTTTAACATTAAGGATTCATCAGACAATTTCATCTTAGCTATCAAAGTCGTAGATCAACTCGTATTTCTCTTTACTATGTTTTATCCCACCAATGAAGAATTCAACAATGAATTTGTAGCTAAAACCAAACTAAGAAGTTTATTATTCATGCATTGTGAAGTTTTCCTAATATTAACTAATAGATTCATCTTCCATATTACATTATAGAAAGGAAATCCCAATCTATTTTTAGTCGTAAGGTTTGAGGGAAATATTTTTCAAAAAAACATTTTCTAGAATTCCTACAACTCCATAAATTTGATCCCTTATTTAGGAATAATATTCTTCATCATATTCTGTCACGGAATAGCTTTACCCTCCGAATTATAAACAGCGAGTATACTCTTAGCATGTTTAAAACATTGATGGATGGAGATTATATTTTCAATAGAGGCAATCCACTATTCCTTGAATAAGTGGTCAGATGATCCATTGAAATTTGGAGGCCATTATCACATAAAGATCTCAAATATCGATAAGTCTCTTATAGGGGGATTTGGGTTCTCCTCTTGATCTAGTTTTCTATTCAGAACAAGTGTCAGCTTAGAGAGTATTGTCTTCCTACTCTAATCGGTTTGGGCATCTTGTTGGGGTTTTCATCAACCTTTTTGTAGCAATTAGTGTTTCCTAGATTCTTCATATTTCTGGACAATTTATAGAATAAAAAGAAAATTATAGACGATTATTTTAAACTATTAAACACATAAGGAGGAATCCAATTACATTATAGTGATAATATAAAAATTATATTTATTTTTTAATTTTTGAATTAGGAGGCTTCAATAAATGCTATCCAGGATATTTTACCTAACATATATTCTAATGGGAATTATTTATTCCCTCAGTATTTACCCATAATGAGCATATGAATTTTCCAAATCATATAGCGCACATGAGTATTAAACTAGGTCCATAGTAAGTGGAATGCCCCTACCCAATTACCTATAGTCAGTGCATTATTACAAAACATTAGCATGATACAATTAATCATGTCTTGAACGACCTATCGATTTAGAAGCCTTATAAGTACTAAATACAAACACAAGTTTTACATTACATAAAGAAATACAGAAAAACAAAAACAATATTTTTTCACCTTTGAAAACACTTATATGCCTTAGCCTATCCCTCTAGGTAAACTATAAAAAAATTCATCATATCCTGGGAAAAATAAAACATTGAAAGGGGTGAGCTCAAATGATTAGTAAGGATAACAATATAGAAGAAACATTCATAAATAAGAATATACATTTAAGAAAATGTATAAGACTAAAACAAAATCCTTTTAAACCTAAACTTCAGCATAATATGAAAATATAAATCGAATAATTCCATTTACTTATTAACATGGATATTATACTAGTCGAATAATCACTAGCAACATCCATATCTAATTTCATAATGATATATGTTATAATGTCAGACTTCATAACCACATAGTAAAGGCCTCGTTCCTACACTACAAATAAGATTTTGTCCAGGACTTGTGACAATACACTAGTTTGTCTCAAGAGATCATATGATTCATTGAGGAGCTATAGCGAGCTCTACCCTTCACTTACTAATTTCAATGCATTCCTCATTTGAAAAGGTAGAAGTATAACATAAACATTCTTATTAAATCTTGCATACAGAATGTTGATACTTTAACCATAAACTATGAATGGTATAATAGTAACACATCCACAGTTAAAATTTTCACAAAACATTCAACACAAAATTAAAGATTGTATCATAATAATTCAACTTCAGACTAGTGTAAAATTCATTAAAGGATGTATACATAGATGAAATTAAAAATATTTGAGAGAAGTATCTCTGCCTATTTTGAAATAATTAAAAAGTCAGATAATTATAAAAGAAAGAATTTATTTTGAAAATATTTTTGTATGAATGTAAGGGAGGATTCGATGATTTTATAAAATCGGATAATAGTCACACCTACCATATATATTATAAAAACATTCTTTCATTCATTTTGTATAAAAGGTCGTAAAGACAATGTTTAGAAAATGACAGAAAGATTAATTTATAAAAATTTTATAAAAATATTAAAAAAATAATTAAATGACTATAACCCATAGTCTAGGAAATTGTTAAAATGTTTTGAAATACATTTTTAAGAAACACAGATGTGGATGATAAAGAGGTACCAGTAGATACTCACATGTAAACAACCTCGAATAATGATGGTATTGTAGAATTAAAAGTTAACTTCTGCATTTTATTACTCAAGGGTATGTTAACCTAATGTATAATAGTTAATTATTTCTTATTAAATTATAAAATAACCACATACATAAATATGATATCATATATGATCTTCTAATATTCCTATTTTAATAATATTTCGGTAGTATCATTGTTTCTTGTGTTAACTAATTTGAATTTTTTATATGCTTGGTTTCATAAGACATGCCTATTTTGGATAAGATATATTTTATTCATATCCATTATTATATTAACTTCATAAATTATATTTTTTAATCATTAAATGAAATTTATTCTGGAATGGTTACTATTGGGAATGAACCTCATCGCGTTCGTGGAGACGATAATCCATACGTAGGCACGAGCAACAATACTATTCTATTGATTGTAAAATCATAGATAATTGGATGGTATATCATATATACAGAATCCATAACATGTTATATTTATTATTTAAATTTTTTATACTCTTTAGTATACCCATCCAAATAATTAAGTGTTTGAATAAAAAACAACACCATGACGTAAAGACGGTAAGTTTTGTGTACGAACAAATGGTGACATGTAATTCATAGGATGGATAGAATAATGAATTTTATTGTAACATATTTATAATAATTCCACATAATTTATAAGGTACTGGATTTATTATATTTTTAAGTAAAAAACAAAGAAAGATAAAGTGGAAGAAGAAAAGAACATTGAAAAAAGGTGGTGAAATTATTACCTCTTCTTCGAGTGTTTCCTTTTGATTTGATCAAAATGGCTCCGTAGGATGGCTTTCTGGTCAATTTAAAGAAGCTTGGTATAATTGAGGGTAGTTTAGAAGATATTTGGGTAGGTTTTGGCCGATCCAAATGGATTTTGATGTGTAATAGTGATAGTAGGGGAAGTACCCTTTTATAAGAGAGGTGAGGGTCACATTAGGAATAGTTTGATATATGATTTTATTATACAATAAAATTCGGTTCATAATGGCTCGAAAATGATTTATTTAGAGGAAATGGTGTACATAAGTCGAAAAACTCAAAACCAATAGGTTATATACATGTTTTGGTCACCATATTAACCTTATCTTTTAGATTTAACTCTTAGTTAAATAGTTTAACTTTTACCGTGCATTCATGTATTATTATATTATATGGTTAATACTCATAATATAAAATGTCAGGAGAACCCCAAGAGGTTCATTAATAACATATATATTATTATATATGTCTTTTTGATGATCCTTATATTTTTATTACTATTATATCATTTAATAATATAGTATTTTTTTAAAACTAATTTATTTAAATTTTGTCATTATTTTGTATTTTGTTTATTAGAAAGAAATAACAGCATGATTGATTCTAAAAATACAATTAATCAATCAAAACATGTCAAATTCTCCTATAAAATTCGTGTATTACATCAAATGTTTCAAATTTCATTAATTTTTATATTTACAATATCATTTATTTGATTATTTCATTAATAAGGAAAATATTGTATCATCATTGTGTCATATATCAAAATATATATTTTATGTCTAAAATTTATAAATAAAATATCATGATATAGGAAATATTTTTATCTTTCTAATGAATATTTATACTTGAATACATTAATTATATAAACTCATATTAAAATTGTTTAACTAAAAGATAAAATGTTTTTGTTATTTTTGTCTTTACATTCGATTGTTTCATATAAAATGCCATTATCAAACCCAAGTGGCTCTATGGGTTCCCCAAATCGACCCAAAGATGACCATTTTCTGACATGTATCATAAAATATTGTTAGGACATGTGTTACGGTAATTTAATAATATTAAAATATTAATTATTACCCTTATTTACCAAATTTACCCTTTAACCATGACAAATAAAATATTTACTAATGTAATTATTCATGATGTCTAATTTTTTTTTACCTATTTACAAAATTTGAACCTACTGAATCCAAAAAAAGTTCATTTTTCAATATTCAAACCACAAAAATTGCATGAATTAATTTAAAATTAATTCCCATTGTTGAAACCTAAACGTGGGTTTTTAATAAGTAAAAACTATCAAAATATTGACATATTTTTATATGCTATTAAAATGTAAAATTACATAAAATAATAAACATTACATTTAATGATAAAAATATAATCTAATTTTACATTAAAACAACTCGAATTTATAATTTAACAATATAAAATATTTCTATTAAAAAAGTTGTTTTTAATTTAAAATTAGTATTTTTCACTATTAATCAAAATATGAATGTTTTTAGAAAAATACCATAAATTGACCTCAATTTAATTTTGATATTCCAAATCAAAAAAAGATTTACATTTTGGAAAATAAAATATATAAAAATTATGATTGGGTGTGGTGTGTGAAAACTACAAGTTGCGTACAACGCAATCTAATAAATTATTCAAAGGGAAATGTATCGTGGAAGCTTGGTGTGTCACATTCTCCCCTCCTTCAAATAATTTCATCCTAGGAATTTATATAATATTACGATATTCCATGATTTATGTGGTTCTTAATAATATAGTTCTTGGGTTCCAACATTTACTCTTCCATTTTATGATTTCACTATAGAAAATTTACCAGAGGATTCGTATGGTTCTCAACACATGTTTTCTAGTATCAAGAATTAAAATAAGATCTTCGTAATAAGATAGGTCGGGTTCCATTTCCATTTCTTCATAGGTGAGTACTTGTGTGGGATCAGGCATGTATTTTTTCAATAGTGATACATGGAACACATCATGACCATTGGAGTGAATTAGAGGCATTGCTAAATGATAAGTTACGACTCTATTTCATTCCAGAATTTCTAAATTTCTGATGTTCCTAGGAATTATTATAACCTTATTACCGAAACATATAACACCCATTCCATGGTGATACATTCAAGAAAAATTATCTCCTACTTGAAATTCCAAATCCTTCCTTCGGTTATTATCATAGCTCTTTTTCCTACTTTGAGCATCTTTGATGTGGGTTTGGATAATCTTCACCTTTTCAATTGCTTCCCCAACAAGTTCTAGGAATTCATGTTTTGTTTCACCAACAACATCCCTACAAGTTGGTGTGCATCATCACTTTGCAAATAACACTTCATATGGTGGCATTTGAAGACTTTATGGAATCTATTTTTATTGTAAAATTAGAACATAGGTAAATAATGATCCCACATACATTGAAAATCAAGTGAGAATGATCTTACCATGTCTTCTAAGGTTTGTATAGTCTATTCTGATTGTTCATTAGTTTGAGGGGGGTAGGTAGTGCTCAAAATAATTTCAATATCCAAGACCTTCTATAGACTTTTTCCAGAATCTTGATATAAAATGGGGATCATGATTAGACACAATCGATAGGGGGTACTCCATGATGTCTTACAACTTCATTAAAATCTAGCCTTTCTAGATGTTCTAGTGGTAAATCTTCTCTTATAGCATGAAAATGTGCTGACTTGGTATGCGATCATCAATGAACCATATTGGTTCATTCCTTCAAGGATTCAATGGTATCCCCATGAAAATTTCCTTCAAAATATCATCCCTTTTCCACTAGAGTATGAGAAAAGTTTTCATGACTCCTCTAAGATGTTGTCTTCCATATTTCACTAGTTGACAAACCATACATCATGACACGTAATCTGAAATATCTCTGTTCATGTTGTCCCACAAAAAATGTTTCATCAGATCTCTTTTCATCTTAGTGAAACTCGAGTGTATAAGGAAATTGGATCAATGGGCATCATCCAAAAATTACCATTTTTCATTCATGTATATCGGGAACACAGAGTCTCATCCTAAATTTCAAAATTCCATCTTCAAATACGAATTCACTCAATCTCCCATCATTCAAATATTTAATCTTCTTTTGAAACTCTTTTTCATCAGTCATAGAACTCGTTATCCTTTATAGTAAAGGTGGTTTTGAAACCATTTAAAAACGTATTGAGGGTTCACCTTCCATGGTTATTTCCATATCCATCTTCAATAGATCAATGAAAATAGGACACCTTTCAACTCTCATCTTGTTCAAAACTCCACGATCATTTCTACTCAAAGAAACTTTCACATTATTTTACTTTCATGGGTGGTAGTGTATAGTTCAGTCACAATCCTTTAGAAGTTCAATCCATCATCTTTACCTCATGTAGAGTTATATATATTAGATAATATACTTCAAAATCTTTTGATCAGTATATATCTCACATTTTCACCATAGAGATAGTGTCTCTATGTCTTAAAATCAATGATTATAGTTTCTATCACAATATCATGGGTGGTATTGTTTTTCTCATGAATTTATAGCTATCTTGTGGAATAAGGAATAAGCATATCATTTTGCATAAGGACACAACCAATTCCTTTCTTTGATGCATCAATATAAATAACAACCCCATCATTCTATGATGGTAGAGTCATGATAGAATCATTGAATAATATTATATTTACTTCTTCAAAACAATATTCACACTCTTTTGTACAAACAAATTTAACCCCTTTACATGTGAGCATGGTTAATGGGTTTTCCAATCAAAAAATTTTTTATAAGAAACACAGATAATAACCTGCAAAACAAATAAAAATGTGTACCTCAGTTATACTCATCCATTTTGGACATTATAGTGTTTACATGGTAATTAAAGGATCAATAGAGATTCCATACATAGAGACAATATGACCAAGAAATGAAATTTCATGAATCTATAATTCTCATTTGCTAAACTTCACATATAATTCATTTCATCTGAGGGTGTTGAGAATTGTGCACAAGTGATTTTTATGATATTCGTAGCTTTTTGAGTAAACAAATATATAATCAATAAATACCACTATAAAGTAATCAATATATTCCTAGATAACTCTATTCATTAAATCCATGAAGACAAGGGGTGCATTAGTCAATCCCAAAGGAATTACTGGAAACTCATAATGCCCTTACCTGGTTCAAAATATTGTTTTCAGAATTTCTTCCTTATTCACACACAACTGATGATATCCATATCGATGTTTAATCACTGAAAAATATTGATCTTCATGATGTTTGTCATATAAATCATCAATGAGAGGTAGGGGATACATGTTCTTTATTGTTATAGCATTGATCTCCCTATAGTCAATACCCAACATCATAGATATGTCTTTATTCTTAACAAAAAATTAATAGGGGCTCCCCATGGAGAAACACAAGGGTGAATAAATCCTTAATTACTAAATTTCTATAGTTTTTTATTTAGTTCTACTAATTACACACTGGCCATTCAATAAGGGGTCTTCGATATGGGCCTTTAACCTGAAATACAATCAATGGAAAACTCAATTTCTCGTTCTAGAGGATCTCTTGGTAAATCCTCCGGAAACACATTGAAATATTCTTGTACAATTGGTCCATCCTCTATTTGAATATTCCTTTCCTCACCCATAGTTATTTCATTCTATTCCTCCCCAATAATTTAATTTAGTGAGGCTTTTTGGGGTGGATCTAGATATGAATCAGGTGGTGATGTTTTTTCACTAATGATAAGGTACTCTTTATCATCATCAAAAATTCTAACCTCTTTCATCTAACAATAAATTTTTTCTTCATGGTACAAAAGCTAATTTATTCTAAGGATAATATCAATTTAAATCATGGGTATGATGATGAGATCATAAAATAATGAATATTTATATGCCTTAATGGGAACTAATTCCTAATGCATTATTGTAATGATACTTCCCTTTGGAGTTTTGACTGACAACTACCATGTTAAATCAAATTGGAAATATCTAATTTTCTAAGAAAACTGAGAAAATATGAAATAATGTGATGATCCAAAATCAAATAAATCATTGGATAAATGTGAGGAAACCATTAATTTACCTTCCACCACATTTTTCAAAGCTTCAACCTTAGTAGTAGTGATCACATAAGTTTGTACTTTATACCTTGGACATTTCTGAGGTTTGTTTTCTTAGCTATAATGAAATTTGTTAACATAATGCCCCTTTTCTCTACAATTGTACCTTTTAACATTGAAAACCTCTTTCATTGCCCTGAAATCACAAGCTTGGTGGCCTTTTCCACCACACTTGTAATAGACTGTCATTCCCTTCTGGAAAGTATCTGGGTATTTCATCCGACATTTTTTGAAGGATGAATATTGAACTTTTCCCATCATCCCCTTATTTAAATTTCTATAGTGTTCAGAAGATATATTCTTATATTAAATATATTTAATGTTGTAAGACTTATAGAATTTAATTTATTCTTGAAAACACATAAGACTATATCTTCATTTGATGAGAAGGATTGTGAGAATATCTTTCAATGGAGAAATGGTTTTAATCTATCAAAGAATCGATCAATCTTAATCCTTCAGTTACATATATAATCTACTGCATTCCTTGATAACCTTGTAATGTTAGCCTCTTACTTTGCAACATTCCCATCCTCCTTTTGTCATAGACTCGAAAATTTTCTTTTCATATCCACTCAATGGTTATCAGGAAATTAATTTTCTGAGAAACGGTCTTTATACTCCCTCTATTCAATATTTGATAGTTCTTCATCTTCAATTATGTTTTAAATTAATTTTCACCATTGATCAATATCTTTTGTGAGGTGATAAACTACCATGACAACTTTTTCCCTTTCTCTACTCCCCAAATCAGGAAAGATTTTCTCTAAGGAACTTATCCATTACTCATATACCAACGGATTTGAAGTCAAATTGAATGATAGTGGTTTTTTCCTCATGAATCGGTATATAATTTATCCTCCGGGTTGTGGATTAGGGTGCTTTATATGGGTAAGGTTATTATTCATAACCCGAATGATTTGTTCTAGTATAGTGATAAGATGACTAGAACTAGTTGAATCCCCAGCTCCACTATAATTATATTATATATGAGGAAAATCCTTACATGGATTACATGTGTTGATACGCTTTACATTCCTTTCACAAGGCACCATTTCTAAACAATGGCATACACTAAAATAGTTTATGAATCCCAATAAATAATTTCAAGCTTCTAAAACACTTAAAATAAATTGAATAGTTTATGGATGTAATCCATAATCATAAAAAAAATTCTTTGACAAGGTATATACACATAAATCCTTCATAAAGGTTTATAAAGAAAATGTGAATTATTCTAATCATATTCCCCAGGAGTGTCATAACCAAGAGGGCAGCAAGGCCCATTGTTGTGTACCAGGACACCCTGGGTCAAACCTGAAACTCCTTTTAGAGTTTTCACTGTTAGGTAAATCTGTTCCAGAGCCGCCTCTACCAGCTCATATCTATACATGGATTTCATTCTTGGAAAACTCACAAAATCTCTACAGTACCGAAATTCAAGGATCTTATTCTATAGTAATCCTCAAATTCAATCTTGAGGTAATGTTCTCTATTTAGAGTTTTTATAAATCTAGATTCCAAGGTTAGTATGAACGTCCTATGATACCAACTGTAATACCCTGACCCTAGTTACCTAGAGTCAGTGCATTATTACATAACATTGGAAGTACTAAATACAAACATAAGTCTTACATTGCACCATGAAATAAAGAAAAAACTACAACAAAATTTTTCTCCTTTGAACACACTTATATCCCTTAGACTATCCCTACAAATCAACCATAAAATACTTCTTCATATCCTTGTAAGAATACAACATACAAAGGGTTGATATGAGATGCTCAGTAAGGATAATAATATAGCGGAAACTTTCATAAATAAGCATAAACATTTAAGTCCATGTATAAGACTAAAACATAAACCTTTAAAACATAAACATCAGAATAATATGGAAAATATAAATATAATAATTCTATTTACTTATTCACATGGATATTCTATAAGTCTAATAATCACATTCAATGTCAATAACCAATTTCATAATTGTGGAATGTATAATGCCAGACTTCATAACCATATAGACAAGGCCTGGTTCTGAGACTACAAGAAAGATTTTGTCAAGGCCTAGTTACAAGACAGTAGTTTGTATCATGAGACCTACCGATGAATCAATGATATATAGCAGGCCCGACCCATTACTTACTATGTCCAATGCATTCCTCATATGAAAAGATTGAAACATAACATAAACATTCATATCGAAACTAGTGTACAATAATGTAAAAACATTAACCATAAACCATGAAAGGAATAACTGTAACACTTCCATAGTCTAAAATATCACAAAACCTTTAATAAAATATGGATTATTTTATCATAATAAGTTAATTTCAATAAAAGTGTAAAATCCATTAATGGATGTTGAAAAAGATGAAATTAAAACTATTTAAGAGAAATATCTCTTTATATTTTGAAATAATTTAAAAGCCACATATTTATAAATGAACACATTTATTTTGAAAATATTATTATAATCTTGTAATGGAATTATATACTATGTTATAATGGAGGAAAATAGTCACACCCACCGTATAGGTTAAAAAACATTCTTTCTATGATTTTGTACAATAGGTCGTAAAAGACCTTGTATGGAAAACAACAGAACGATTCCTTTGTAAACATTTTATAAAAAATAAAAATATAGTATAAATTAGTTTAACCCATAATCTAGGAAGAATTAAAAAAAATTGAAATATATTTTGGAGAAACAGGGATGTGTATTATAAAGGGGTCCCAATAGATACTCACGTATAAACAACCACAGATAATAAAGTGATTGTAGAATTTACCCTTAACTTAAACTGTTACATGGTCGATGGTACATTAACCTCTTTTATACTTGTAAAATCATTTTTATTAAATTATAAAAGAACCACATATATAAATATGATATCATATATGATCTTCTAATATTTATTTGTTAATAATATTTCGGTAGTATCATTGTTTCGGGTTTTAACATATTCTTTTTAATTTATATGATTGGTTACGTTAGAAATGTTAGTTATAGTTATAATGTATTTGATTCATATCCATAATTATATTAAGTTATTAAACATTATATTTTAGTCATAAAATAAAATTTATTCTTGAATGGTTATGATGGGTAATGAATATCATCGTGTTCGTGGAGACGGTAATCCGTAAGTACCCACGAGGGACAATACCATTCTATTAATGGTTAAATCATATATAAATGGATGGTGTATCATATATAAATAATCCTTAATATGTTATATTTATTATTTACGTCATTTATACACATTATTATACCAATCAAAATACTAAAGTGTTTGAATAACAAATTACACCACGATGTGGAGACGGTAAGCCGTACCTACACACGTATGGTGACATGTAATTCATAGGATGGATAGAATAATGAATATAATTGTAACATATTTATAATAACATCAAAATATGTATAAGGTACTACATTTATTATTTTGGTATGGAAACTTCCAAAAACGTGGATGTGGAAGAAGAAAATAACTTTGAAAAAAGGTGGTGAAATTGATACCTCTTCTTCAAGTGTTTCCTGTTGAGTTGATCAAAAGGGCTCTCTAGGATGGATTTCTGATCCAAGTAAGGCCACTAGGTAAAAGTGATGGTAGTTTGGAGGATATTTGGGTGGGGTTTGTCTGAATAAAATGGCTATGGAGGTGTGATTTTGTGAGAAGGGGAAGTACCCTTTTATAAGTGAGGCGAGGGTCACTTTAGGAAAAGATTAAAATATTATATTATTATAAAATCATATTCAGTTTATAATGGATCCAAAATAATTTATTTAGTGTTTTACAGAGGGATGGGTCGAAAACCTCTCAACCAATAGGTTTTAGATAGGTTTAGGTCACCATATTATTCTTATCTCTTAGATTTATCTCTTAGTTAAATAGTTTAACTTTTACCTTGTATTCTTATATAATTATATTATATTGTTAATAATAATACAATAAAATGACAAAATAACCTCAAGTGGTTAATTTATGACATATATATTATTATATATGTCTTTTTTCTTAACCAAATATTTTTAGGATTATTAAATCATTTGAAAATATAGTATTTGTTTTAAAAACTCATTTATGTCAATTTTGACATTATTTAGTATGTGGTTTTTTTAAAAGTCATAACAACTTGATTTCTTCAAATAAAATACATCTAATCAATCATAAAGTGTAATATTCACCAATAAAATATGGTTATGGCATCAAAACGTTAAAATTATATTTATTTTAATATTTATAATACAATTTATTTGATTTATTCGTTATTAAGGAAAATATTGTATCATTATTGTGTCATATATGTATATATTTTATGTCTAAAAATTATATATAAAATATCAGGATATAGAAAATAGTTTTATATTTCAAATGACTATTTATAGTCGAATAAATAAATTATATAACCTCATATATATTTTTTTTACTAAAAGATACGTGCTTCTTTTATTTGTGTCTTTACATTAGATTATTTAATATAAAATGTCATTATCACTCCCTAGTGGTTTCCTGGGGTCTTAAAATTGACCCATGGATGCCCATGGTCTGAATGTATCATCAAATAGGCTTAGGACAAATGTTAGGGTAATTTAATATTATAATAAATTTATTTTTTACCCTTATTTAACGGATTTACCATTTAACCATGGTAAATAAAATACTTTCTGAAGTAATTATTCATAATGTCTAAAATCTAAAGGTACATATTTACACAATTTGGACCTCTTTATTAAAAATATGTAATACATTATTCCAAATTCAAAACCTATTATTTGAATAAATATATTTGAAATTAATTCCTGTTGTCGAAACCAAAAACCGAGTTTTTAATAAATAAAAACTATCAAAAGATTGGAAAATGTTTATGTACTATTTAAATGTAAAATTACATATAATGTCATATATTATGTTAATTTATAATAATATAATCAAATAATAATTTAAAAAAACTCCAATTTATAATTTAACACTATTAATTATTTCGATTAAAAAAGTTGTTTTTAATTAAAGTTTATTATTTTTTACTATTCATCAAAATATAAATGTTTTTAGAAAAATACAAAAAGTTAACCCTTAAATAATTTTTATACTTAAAATCATAAAATGAGATCAATTTTTAAACATAAAATATAAAAAATTTCAAAAAAGTGGGTATACCTATTTTTAACGGCTAGTTGGATTGGTCATGGTGTGTTAAAACACCAAGTTCCGTAAAACGCAAGCAATTGCATTATTGAAAGAGAAACGTACCATAGAAGCTTGGGGAGTTAAAATAAGGATAATTTTCATGTACC
Organism: Viscum album; assembly: GCA_963277665.1. Taxonomy (NCBI): domain Eukaryota; kingdom Viridiplantae; phylum Streptophyta; class Magnoliopsida; order Santalales; family Viscaceae; genus Viscum; species Viscum album. The sequence goes on from OY728125.1 coordinate 1,615,710,427, forward strand.
AGTTAACACAAAGCCAGGCCTGAAAAACTGTGTCTGATTTGTTACCCTATGGTACATCGGTGTCCGAACCACAACCACTTGGAATATCCATATAGGGATTTATTTGATTGATAAACCACTTACCATAAACATAAAAAAATTTGGATTTTTTCTATAATTATTCTTATCCTTAAGGATATGGGTAGAGTTTTCTAATCTTAGTCCCAAAAATAACAAATCCTTTCCTTAGATTGAAACTATAACCACCATGTTATTTATATCACATTAATACATGATTAATTAGATAAAGCTACACGTAATACAAAATGAAGTATTTATAAGTATAGATTCATTAGGAATTAGGTATATATAATAATTTCTTGACCATGTGATATAACTAAATAATTTAAAACTTCCTTAATATTCATCTAACATTCCATGGAAATTAAAACTGCATGGGATAACCTAGGAAAAAACATAAGAAATGAGTGATATATGAAACCCATTATGTGATTAAACATGTAAGAATGTGTTACATGTTACATAACTGGAATATAAATGAGTATTAAACAGAGTATTAATCATAAACATCAACAATGACATGTGATATTTCATGATAATCATAACATGAGAAATTTGGAAACAACTTAAAACAATGTATCATAAAAATATGTCATGAATAAAATTCCATGAAATCATAGTAGAAAATGTAAGATAAAATAGTTAGGTTCACTACTAGTCCCAACATTAAACATAATGATACTAAACATTAACCAATTTTATGGAGCATGATCTAGTTCGGGGCACACCCATCACATTCATATAATTCTCATGCTTAAGTGTGCTACTAATATCATAAAACATAGATTCATTTATCACCATAACTTGGTCCAAGATTTATGAGTTTGGATTATATATATGTATGTCCCCAATATAAATTTACATGATAATTAATGTTAACATCCTTGATAGGTTATGGATATATTAATAAATACAAAATTGTTATTGTGTGGGAAATCTTGGGAAAATTTCACTAGCATAATTGTGTCACATAAAGATTTATAAAAATGGGGATATAGTAGGGAAGTGGGTCTCTTACCACATTTCAATAAAATTAGGAGTAATATGGTCATTTAAAATCATATGTCAACATCATAAATTGGAAATATGTGGCATTAGATAATGAAAAAACAAGAATAACGAAGAGAATCCTCATTATATTTCGACATGGTAACAAGTGTACATAATGGTTCAAGGGAGGATTAATGAAAGGGAAAGGGGGTTATAATCATTTATACATTAAATTTACATTATTTTTAATATGTAATAACATATCCCAATATATAATAATGTAATTTAATTTACATAACGTAATATAAGTTCTTGATTGGAAATGAGAAGAGAGAAATCCTTTAATTTAGTGTGTGACTCCTAATACATGGGAAGTGCTTATTGAGTTCTTAGGGAACAATGGTTGGACTACAGAATGTGTGTGGAAAATTATGTATGTTTTCATGGAGATTTAGGGATGAGAAATTGGATCTTTAGTGGGTTTATATTGGAAAATAGTGGGATTTCATTATTTTTTATGTTTTTGACCCTATATAATAAAATAAACAGAAAAACAAACAATCACATGGTTTTATTCCATTTTTTCTACCAAATGGGATTGGTTATCATTATTTTATAAGTCCATGGGACTAATTTAACAAAAAATTTAAATTTATTATGTGCAGGTGATTAATACTCTTAAATAAATGATTTTAAACACCAAAAATATAATAATGGTTTTGGAGGCATCAAAAAGGAATCATAAAATTAATCAAATAAACATAAATTTTAATTATTTAAGATGTAAAAACAAATATTTTTCATGGATACCATTTATTGAATGTATTAAAACACTTTTGGGTCATTATTATGTCATAATACACAAATTATATTTTTATTGTATTTAATTTTTATCTTAAAATCCGACTATCTTAGAAAATAATTTCCAAAACTTTTGTAAGATAATTTTGACTTTATCAATCCAAAAATAATATTACATTCATATAAATAATTTTTTAAGAAATATTATTTTCACATTTAAATTAAAATTTACATTTATTAAGATGTGTTTCATTTTATTTATAATTATTGTTTTCGAAGCCTTATAAAAATTACATTTGACTTTATGAAAATTATGAAATAAGTTATATTTAAAACACATTATATGATAATGATATTTTATTAAAATATTATTAACTTTAAAAATAAATTAATTCCTCAAATTAAATTCATTAATTAAATTTTGAGATTAATAAAAATTACTATTTTTGTTTTATTCAATCAATAATATTAGTTATTTTATAAAAAAAATTGTAAATAATCATATTGTAAGGGTCTTGATGCATATACATTTAATACACTAGAAAACTACCTAAAGTTAATTTCAATGATTGTGAATCATTCATGTGGTGTTTCGGCATACATGGTCTGGGTTGAGAACTTGATGAGCTTGAAATTCTCCTCTAAACGGTTTTGATCATGATTATTTTTTTTCGATATCAGCATGGGATTTGTCAAGAACCAAGCCATATCATTCTATATCCCTTTGATGGTCTGATAAATGAGCTTCATAGGGTATGATCCTATATGTTGAGTCCATCAATTTATTTTATTTGTGAATTGGATTTGTTAAAACACTATATTTAATTAAATCATGTGATCACAGTTCAATGGCTATATTATCAATGGTAAATTTAAATAATGATATTTTAAATGAAATTGTGTATAAAAAACAAAATAATAACATTTTTTCTATACCCATATTATATCATAATACATTTAATTAATTGAAAATAGTAATTTTATTTGTAATAATTCAGGTCTTTATATATCACTCCCTCCAGACATACCTTGAGGTTAATGGCCCCGTATAATGGAATTTCTATCAAGCCACTAAATAGGGATAACAAGATGAATTTGAACATATTTGGGGAGTTTTATGATGAAAATGATATGATCATTGAAAATACCTAAGCCTGCATGAGACAAGATCAATGTGAGAAATAAGGGGTATCAAGTGATCAAAATCATCACATATAAACATGGTACATAAGCATTGGAGAGGACCTTCTCTGATGTTTGATAAAGAGCATAGTCTTTAAGAATGAATCCAATGTATCATGCTTATATCAAGAATTAGAGTCTTCATTGTTTAAGTATATTCATATGTTGTTGCATAATGAACAATTATAAACCCCTATGAGATGTTAGGTCCTAATGGTTATAGTGTATATGAAATGGGGGTAAATACATTGAGGTGGATTCCCATTAGAGATCAGGAGATAAGAAGTAATTACACATATAGTATTTGGAAATGAATCAAAGTTATTGTATTTTTGTTCGTGGTATTCACAAATATGTTTACCATACAAGGTTTTCATGTCTCGGGGTGTCAATCAAAAATTCCATAATTATCTTTCTCAAATATCTATGGTGTTTATATGACATTTATGATGATGTATGGGCATGTCCCAGTTCTCTAGAGGGCATTTATAAACAGAATTGAATGATCTAATTTTCCTCTCTGGATGATTTTTCATGATATGGTCGGGCTGTCTATAGGACATCTCATGACATAGACTAAAAGTCATGAGGGTGTCGCATGGCTTGGAAAACATGTCTACAGAGAATTTCATGACATGGATAGAATAATTTGACGGAACCACGTGACTTGGAAAACATTCCTGAAGGACATATCATTATATTTTTGGAATTCCAAGAGGGTGTCACGTGACCTGGATTGCATGTCTGAAGGGGGTCACATGACATTTCACACATGCGCAATAGACAAGGAATGATCTATATAGAAGTCTTAGAGGGTGTTTCATGAATTTGATGCTATGTTCGGGGGTGTTTGAAGGTCCTAGATAACATGTCTATGGATCATCGCATGACCTAGATGGAATGTTTGAAGGGCATCACATGACCTGGCCACCACACCCTAAGGACATCAAATGATCCAGATAGCATGCTCGGAGGGTGTCACATAAAAGGTATGGCATGTTTAAAGGGAATCACATGACATTCCCAATCTGTGATAAGGACATAACATGATTTGGAGGGAATTCTCATTGGGAATAAAATTACTTGGCTGATATGGACAAATGGATTCTCAAGAATTAGCTGAAATGTTTACAGGATTTTCACAGATGTGGGGGACATATTTAGAGGATGTAATGTGATTTTGTATACATTTCATAATGAATTCGTAAGATGTGTGTGATTTGTATGATGTAATTTTAATGTCCTGGGTGGCCTGTTTGGGTGTTGTCGAGTGATCTAGATAGGTCAGTGAATAGTATGATGCTTTATAATAAATGTTTTTGTATCCATATTCATATAATTCTCTTGTATTTTTCAGTCATTGTTGCATATGTGCCTTACGGTTCATCAATAATTAGTCGATTTAGATCGTTTATGACCATGTCAATATGAAGAGATCCTTTCATTTAATCTTTATAGCATGCAATAAATCCTTCATGTTATCTACATGGTGATCATGTGAAGTACATACTCATGCTTTATTATCTTTTAAATCAGTCCACATATTTTACATAGTGTAAGACTCTTATGATCGTGTGACATTCCATTTTTAGAAGTTCTGTATTCTATACTCTTGAGGGTGTATTTTCAGACCTCTTAGTGAATGTGTGTGTATTCTTATTGGGAGGGGTTTATAGACCACATTAACTATATTAAATTCCACCTTTCATGACAAATATATAATAGATATGATCTAGATTTGGTAGAGGTAGGATCACATAATGCACTTCACATGATCCAACTGTACTTCATTAAAGGTATTACATTTTATTTAGTGACATCAAAAACACTCCACCATTGCCATGTTTATTAGACACTAGACTATGAAATGTATTTTTCATAATCTTGTTGACATGTTAAATGGACTTTGGACCACTGATCTAAAACATCTGGTAGGTTTAATGGGATCAAGATGTCAACTAAACATCACTCATATGATTGATGAACAATTATACATGGTATTTTATGAGACATTGATGGATTTAAAAGGTTACTCATTTTATCCAAATTGAATTCCAGAGGACACTATTGAGATCCAAATGAATTTTCAGGGGGGGGGGCTCATGTGATTAGGATGGATTTTCAGCGGGATACATGTGATTAATAGAAATTACATGAGTTGTAAACCTCTTCCTAGGAATATCAACGTATCTTACCTTTGATAGAGGCTACCTCATGTTAAAATTTTACTTATGTCATTATTTTACTTGAATAGGGAATGTCAAGACGCCATGTAAGATTTTTCATGGATATTCACTCTACTCATAAAATATAAGTCACATGATCAATGCTAAATCTATTGATGGTTCATGAGTATTGACACGGAGAATCCCTTCACTTGTCTTTAGATAAAAATGGGTGTCATATGGTTTAATTTATTTTTCTACGTTCCTTTTCATGTTGAAGTTTTCACACCATCTTCCTCTATAATTATAAGTTTGACAAGTCTCATGGGGATCTATGGGATCTTACAAATTATATAAAAATAGCTCATGGAGATAGACATAACACTCCATTAGATGAATATTTCTCCTTTATATTCATATATTTTATAAGGGGTTTTGTATGATTTTATATCATCTATTAGTTAAAAAATTTAAATATCAATAGAACTCATTTGGAATCCTCCACATGATCACCATAGCTTGTCTATATGCCTTTTTAAGAATATAATGATTTAGAGGGTTTTCATGTGATCACAGGTAGAATCTACACAGTATAAGATCGATTCTCAGGAACTTAATATGGTCTTACTATCATGTTTCATTTTGATGGTTATGAAATCATCATGATTCAGCCTATGATAATCTAGGCTACTCCTTCCATTGTATTATGGGGAAATAATACCCATGCTTCAGGTATTTAATCAATCATAATATTTACATTCTTCATTTAGAATAAGTCAATAGGTATCAATAATATTGATCTAATATTAATGGAATACACAATTTTGGACATATATAACATTGTTACATTGCCATGATATAAGAAATAAACATGCCATAGGAGAGGTACGCCAAAACCAAACATTTTTTTTCTTAAGATTTTTATTGATCCATTGAGAGGATATATAATTTGGGTCCCCTCTCATCACCCAATTCTGTATCATGAACTTAACATAATATTCAAAAAAAATCCATATCATTATATAATGAACCTCTTACTAAATAATAATATGGTTACCCATATAGTCAATGATACATAATGTAAATACATAATCAACCTACGATAGCAGTTAATAATCATCTTAAATATCAACATTTTTCCCCATATCAATAAAAGAGATAACATTGTCATAACCAGTCTTGAGTATAAATGATGATGGTTAAACAATACATAGTCAAATTTTAAATAATCATCATTATAGTAATTACAATATATATAATTCCAAAACATTTCACCATTTCAAAAAAATAACACTTTTTCAAAGTGAATATCATCCAATATGAATTATGAAAAATATTATGTTCACATGATATAGATTAATGAGTCTACATATAATTCCAAACATGGATAACCACAATAGAAAGTTATCTAGGTACTTAATGTGTATGGTTTTAAATTAAAATAATCTTAGTGTGATAATGAAACATAACCCTATATTGAGTTAAATGAAAAACACCCTATAAAAAAATGCATCCAATGAGTATCACAGAAAAAAGGGATAAAGAATTGAGTTATTTTGTACTTCGAATTCAATCCAAAAAATGTAGTATGAAAGTTTTATAGAATAAATAATGAAATATAAACCACATTATTGTAAATAATTTTGGAAATAAAATCTATATTTAATTGAAAACATAAATTATATTTTGGAACAAATTTTTAACATATATATAAAATACAAATTCACTTGTTTCATTAAAAACCAATTTTTAAAAATAAGAACAAAAATAAATTCTAAAACTAGTACTTCAAAATAATGTACAATGATGGAGCTAGGAAAATAAATACTAATTTTATTTGGTGAAATGAATAGTGTAATACAAGACATATAAGAATTAATTGGAAAAAAATTTATTATTTTCATGATATCACTTTTGAAAACTCACTTTTTATAAACATTACAAAAACACATTTTTGTATTGAAACATCATTTTACACAAGGGGATTATAAAAAAAATCATATAAAAGCATTATTGAGGTATAACCCAAACATATAAAGAAAATCTTCAAAAAGAAACCATAATATTCCTAGAAATGTGACTTGAGCTATAAATGACTCTTATGAGAAATATATTACGTGAAGAATGAATCATTTGAATATGGGTTTTGGGGTAGTTGTCTATAAAATTATACATAACTACATAATTCCATAATATTATATTATATTCCAATATTTTTTGAAATAATTTCAATAGATAAATATTTTACATGATGAAGGAAACATGAGGAAAAAATATTTTTAACTTGAGTAACACTTGAGTCAAAACTCATATAGAGAATATTACTTGATTTTTCCTATTTTATCCAATTAATTAAAATTAAATAATTTATATATAATTATCAAGGTATTAAATCAATTTAAAAAATTATTATTGAAACATGGTTGACAACATGTATAATGTATCAATGAATCAGAACTGTGACTGAGAAAAACATTGTGGCGTAAGAAACACTTTAATCAAAACCACTTGAAATAGAAGGATTATAAATTAGCTTAAAATCAAATTATTATAATATAATTCATGATATAATATATCATATATGAATTATATACACCACATAAATTAAATTATGTTCTTAGTATATAACTTGTGCCAAAGAGAGGAATTTTATATAAAAACACTTACTATAGTCTTGGTTAATTTTCCACTTTCACATAATGACGTAAATAATTAAAATAATTTTCTTAATAAAATTTAATTTTCATAACTAAAACCATTAATAATCCTCATTTATAATAATTCTACACACACACACTCACATATATATATATACATGTATATATATCTTAGTTTTTAAAAATTTTCAACACATGGTGTTTCTAATATGTAACACTTTGAACTAGTTTCATAAAATTTATAACAATATCTATAATATTTCAAATTTCATCCATATTTGATAACATAGGGTACTATAATATTTGTTACAATATAGATCATACATAAATAATTTCATTTCATTGTATTTTTGGTTATGATCTGTGAGACTGAAGATGGCAAGGGGCAAGTTTTGACATTTCTTAATGAAATAAGATTTCTTTATTAATTATTAAGTAAAGTATTAATATAGAAATTGGAACCATAAAAATATTTTTTACATATTTATTTTAATATATACTAGGTAATTTTTTATTATATTCTTCTATGATAATAATTAATAGTATTTTTCAATTCGTTGGTGAAACCGACCCAAATAAGAACGTACTTTGATTAATGGGTTATAATGGGAGATGTTTAGTTTTAATATCACAACTCTTGAAACAAAATAATCTAATTTTTTTCTTATTAGTGTGGTATATTTATTTTTTAATATTTATAAAGGGAATATAATTTATATAAATTCATTCCCTGTAAAGAAGAGTTTATTTTATTCTTTGTTTGCTTGTTCTAAATGATTGAATTAATTATTATCATATATTGATCATATAAATAATATGTTCTAAAATTTTCAATCCCATAAAAAAATATTTCATAAAACAAATACTTATCTTTTAATCGCATTCTCATAAAAATACATGTATTTTAAATATGTGAATAAAAAAATCCTTCCATGGAGGGGGCTGTCCATATGTATGCACAGTTAGTGATTTCATTTTCCATGGATCTGGAAAAAGGATCATAATGATTTATTCACTAAAAATAAAAAAATGATATAAATATCACAATTATTTTATAATTATTTTTTAATATAATATTTTTATAGTGGTGAAGGAAAACAAGACAAGTTTTTTCGTATACGTGGTAGTCTTCACAATGCATGAATTTGGGATTAACTGTTATTAATAAAAAAATAAAAATGTGATTTGTGATTATTTCCATAAAATGATAAAATTAATTATTAAACAAATTATTAGTTTATTAAATATTTATTTAAAAAATATAATAGGACAATAGAAATATAAAAAATTTAAGTAAAAATAATAACTCATGTGGAGCATCTAAGATATTTCCTTTGAAGATCCCTTAGAATTGAATGAGAATGAATAATATATTATAAACCATAAGCTAATGATATAAAAATTGTGATATAGTGTCAAGAATTTGGATATATTTTATAAAGTAAATAAATTTTTTAGGAGTTCCTTGCATGTGTGGTGAGAGGCCCCTTTTATAAGTGGTGAGAAGGAAAAATTTGAAAATATTTTAACATTATATTAATAGAGAACTTGTTAAACATAATGATTGGAAAAGAACAGAGACATAATTTATTTTAAAAGATATAGAGTCATGTAACACCTAATCCTCTAAAATGTTGACATTTCTTATTATGTTTTTGTTCATTTCCCCCTAAATTATTATTTTCGCCAATTTATCTTCTATGTTGACAACTAGTTTTCACCCAAAGTAACATCTCCATTATTCCCAAAACTAATGTGGCCCATAATACATAATTTCTACTCAATGATTATAAACTTGAAAAACATTTAATTTCATAAAATTTTTTAAAATAGAAATATATTAAAATGAATAATTATAACTTCTTAAAATATTATTTGAGAATATATTGCGTATTTTCAAGAATATGATGCATGGGTTTTAAATTAAAACAAAATGTTTTTAATTTATAAATTATCATAAAGAATAAATATTTTTTCTTATACCAATGTTTCATTATTCTTTTTAAATTCATACATGCATATTAAAAATATCATAAATCGTGTTATTTTTAAAAACAATATGTTTCACTATTCACCAAATAATAATTTATTTAGAAAAAATCCCAAAATATCATATTAATAATAATATAATTTTATTAACCAAAAAAAATGATCATTTTTTTAAAATAAATTTAAAAATTTTAATTATTCATTATTTAATTAAAATCCCAAAATATTGTTGAAAAATATTCATATTGGAAAATAGTTTTTATGATATTAACTACTTTTTATTCTTTTTTCTATCAATTTATAATTAAATTAAAATTAATATGTTATTTATATCATCTATATATATTATTATTATATAATAATAGTATACTTAGTTTCTATAAAAAAATTATTTTATAATATATATTTTAAACAAAACATGTTTTTCTTTGTTTTTTTAACTATACTTATTGCATTTCATTCATATTAAAATTATCCATTATATTCTTTCTATAAATTCCTAATAGTGAGGTTACTCATATTTATTCCTTCAAATTCAATTGTAAGGATTTAATGGTCATACATAAATATTAGTATTTTATATAAATATATATAATATTTTTTTATGTTTAATATTACATATTGATAATGTTATAGAACATATTGACCTATTCAAATGTAATCACTTATTAAATTTTCTAGATATTACTATAATAAATATAGAGAGATGACTAAAAATTTTAAAATAAATCATTATTAAAAATATTAATTACTTTTTAATAAAAAATTATTTAGACTAATCATTACCCAAAACTGAATCAGGGTCAATCTCATGTAATATATAAGGTTGTACTGTTAATGTAAAATATTCAATATTAGGAATCATGATGTAATCCTATATCCTAGGTTGTAAATATACATAATCATTTCCATTAATGAATAGTGGACTTTAATGAATCTATATATCATTTAAATGTTGATACTACATTTAAAATGATCATATCCTAATACTTTAATGTTGATGGTAAGAATTTTTTTGAGATAAATACATGAAGAGCGAGATAGAACTAACACCATTTGTGTTGTTATCATCCAATTAAAAAAACATCTAATAAATTGGGATAGAATATGATATTAATTGTTTTCCTTATATATTTTTTTGAAATAGAAAATATGGGTTAGTATTTCCTATAATAATCATAAGACTAACTAAATGTGAAATGCATAATAGAAAGGATAATTAGATCAATCAAATCGAGAATAAATATAAAAAGAGAGAACATAAGTATTATAACTATATTTCATATCTAAATAAAATTACATCTACTCTTTAAACTGTCATAAAAATAATATGGATCCCATGATAATGTGTAGCACATTTTATGGAGTGTGAAATCCCTTTAGAACCTACCATTTTCATCCTTGAGGTAGAAAATCAAACATTCATGTATGAGAACCAACAAGTCATTTCCTTTTGTTTGAGGAAAAACATCGTTTTCTTTTTCAGTAGATTACCTAACATTAATATTCTAGGACTATTCCTAAAATCATTTGTTTTTATTGTTAATGGAAGAATAAAAATAATCAAGGTGTAGTCCAAAGCTATACTCCTTATCTTTTAAGTGAAATAACAACCAACCATTCCATTTATGGGTTGAGGTAAAAAAATTGTCGTTCTTTTTAGTCTGATAAGAATAAAAATACTAATACTTTTCAAATAAGTCATAACCCCTAAAATTAAGATAAAAATAATAATTTACATCATATATGATAATAATGTTGAAATAAAAAATTTGATAATTTCTAATGAAATAAAGCCAATAATAATGTTGGGGTTAAGAACACATAATGATTCAAACCTATAAGAATATATTGAACATTATGGTTGAAAAAAGTAGTAGTTATAAGTTATAATAATTATTTTAGCAACATAACAACATAATTCACTATTTATCCACATAATATACGAAGACATCTATATAAAAGTCTAATCTTTATTCAAATAACACATTAAACAACAACTATAATCCTCACTTCATTCTCAAAAAATTGTAATGTCAAAAATGTTTTAATATTATAAATAATTATTAATGTGGGATAGTTCTTATAATAACATAATAGTGAGTAAATATCATTAGAGTAATAAATAATTAATAATTAAATATAGTAATGAACAATCACTTTATTATCAGTGTTTAATAATTCTTAAAAAGTAACATATAATCACATAAAAATAATCATCAAAATCATGCTTTTCTTCTTCTTATGATATTTAACAACACATGAATTTAAATATTTAATTATATATAAATATCATAAATTTATAAAAAATAATATAACTATATATATAATATCCAATTCCCATGGTTATAATTTTTTTTAAAATTGGAACATAAGGCGCATCGTTTGTAAAATCCCAATTTGAAATCCACTAAGTTGGTTCCATGGACCACTTATTCGCATGACCTCATGCACTCCCCCCTGTATTCCATATGCTTCTATCTAGTACTGTATATATAAGATGTAATCGAGGGGAGACTATACGCTCATATAAGAGGGTGAATTACTAGATAAATTAATATAAAACCTCCACATCATCACATGAGAGAATGTAGATGCAAAATTTATATCAAATAATATAAAATAAATTTTGATGAAATATGAACCAAATAGTATTTCTATCACATTGGCATATTGGAAAGATCATCTGTAGGTCTAATAATATATACAAGTTATGTATGGAAATTAAATAAATATTAGGTCTCATTCTATACTCAAATCCTCACCTCCATATCTATATCCCACTCGAACTACTCCAACTCAAACATATAATCATGACCGTCAGTTCAACCTAAAGCTAAAATAAGGGTGGGATTCATGGGAAAACAAGTGTATTGGTGGCCCAATAAGTTTGCGAGTAATCATCTAATCAAGGAACCACGAATGAAGTCTAGTAATGACCATAAATGTTGTGATATTTCCATGTGAAATACTCATAATAAATAAACTATTAATGTAAATAAAAAACAACCAATATTAACTACTTCAATAAAATACTATAATTTATCTAATAACATCTCTTAGAACATGCCAACCCATGTACCTAGTACAATAAATATATTGGTCCATAGGTCTATAACCCCAATTTACAATACCGGCTTTGGAATGTGATAGGGTTGTCTATGATAATGTCATGGTAATTGTGCCTCCATATATTTACTGGATTGAATGGAGTAACCCATTAATCCCAAATACTCAAGATAATATGGAAAATAACAAATCATAAATGGATCAATAGAAACATACCATGTTTCATGGGAATCTCTCCAAAAAAAATCTGTAATGAATTTATTGAATACAATTTTGGATAATAAAGATAATTCCTATATGTTGGAATCATTTCCATGTCCCTATTTTATCTGAAGAATCCAAACTATCATGGGAATCCAAATTGTCATGTAATTACAATTAGATTGACCAGATTTATCAAAATATCAACTAATTAATTTCATGGAAATACTAATTGTAAACACAATACCTAAGAATAATCTATTAGATCATTTAAAATATAGGAATCCCACGGAATCGTGGCATCTATTGTGTCTCATGTAATCCTGAGGTCAAATCATAATGTATCAACCATTCATTACATGGCTCAATAGCTTGGGCATATGATAAATATATGAATCCATTTCAATAACAACCATTCATTACATTGTCCCTTCAAGTTTATATATTTTTTTAGGTTTTATGTGACATCTAAAACAATCTCTACCCAAATTCACCTAAATATGCTCATGGTCATTCCTAGATTGGAATCCAAAAGAGTCCCTTAGATCATTACAAGTGTGAAGACATCCAACAAGGAATCCCCAATAAAAAAATTATTATCGGATAATTCCTGATGCTTATAGGACACCAAATCCCACAAAAAAATTAAAGTCATTAACTAGCCTAAAAATTCTTATGGTAATTATTACATTAATATTGTCTAAGAGATGATTGATGGAATATCTCTTTGACAAGATTTACTCAATACTATTCAACTCACCCCACCCAAATACACTCTAACTAAATAATGTCCTCCTAGGATAAATACTTCTCAAGAGTCCTCATTAATCCTACCAGGGTCACCCATATCATGTTATGTACCACCACCTTTTGGGGTATCAACGTTTCTATGTGTCATATTAGTCCAAACCTGAACCATCCATGGAAGAGGTTTTAAGCCAGTGCACTAGGATAATAGTTTTTCATGCACCTTGTCTCTTTAATAAAATTTTCTTATACATAAATAATACTAAAATTTAAATCATATTTATAAAATTAATCTAAAAAATAAATATTAATAAGGCATATCTCCATAATAATGTAACTATACACCCGCATGTATATAAACATCATGGATAAAGAATTGGAAGGGTACAAGGCCATATTCATATTTTGAATATTTTCACCATTTAGTTTCCATAGATCTGTAGCTTCTACCAAACATCATCAATACTTTCCCAAATATCTTAAAAATATAACTCACATCAAGTAAAATATGAATAATAAATTATAAGATAATTAAAATTAATTCAAATAATTTAAAATTCAATTCCAATTTAATTCTCTTTCATTTAAATGTAAGGAACATCACACATCAATAATTTCCATCCGAACAAATAACAAAAACCAATGGGAGGTTTTTAGAAGACCTAGGGCCCAAAACTATGGAAAATTATTAACACACACAACCAATTACCTCTTAATATTGATTTAATTTAAAGGAAGAAATGATATAATAAATGAAATTACATGGAATACCTTTTTTAAAATAATGATCCATGGAAAACCATGTGATATTATGGGTTCAGAACATATGATTCCCCATATATTGATTGTGGTTTTTATAACTATGAATAGATTATCTATATACATTTTGATTTATTTTTTCAAGGTATTTTGGATACAGTACTGTTATCTAGTGATTTTTAATAGTTTTTCAAAACTATGCAACTAGGTCTAAACCAATAAAGGTAGAAAATTACACTACATTTATTTCTTATTGTTAACAATAATATTAACCTATTCTTTCATTATCTTGAACTATCCCATCCATGAAACATTATAAGAATCGTTCCTTATTTCTTAATTATCCTAGATCGTTTTTTTTGGGTCTTATCATAGTTCATTATATTTTCCTATCATTTTTTCTCTTTATCCAATATTTATCACTGTTACCTGTGTTCAATAATATTTTGGAACAAAATTATTCATTTATTGTGGTAAATAATTTATTATATGGATAATTTATGATTTTATATGTAAATTAATGATTTTGAGAAATATATATTTTTATTTACCATCATCGATTTAGAGGGAAAAATGTATTCATTATTCTTGATATAGGTGTGTCTATCCAATATTATATCCCTTGGAATGCAATATTTTATTTCTATTTTTTTGGTTTTTAACTATGAAAGTGATGAATTGAAAATCCATGAGAGGTGATCATGGTATTTTATGGCTAAAAAAATATTTTTAAAGGAGGGATTGTATTGAAACACATTTTTATGCACATGATGCCTTTGATAAATTTCCTCAAGTATTATTTTGAAATGTAAATGGTTTATCAATCAAGGAAGTGTATTTTTATCCCTAGATAAAATTGTTATAAAATTTATTTATTGAAATTTAATTGAATTTTTATAAAACTTTATGAAGTGGAAACCTTTTTATTAAATGGAATGATTTTTTATTTCTATATTAGGATGACCATGGAGTATTTGGGAAATCTATATATATGTAATCCCTAGTGGAGTTAGCTATCACAAGGGTATGATACTAAGGGCATAATTTTTAGGCAACCAAGGTTCCGAAACATTATACATTACTGATTTCATCCAGTTTTTTTATATGTTGTGTATTCCTTTTTGTTATTATTTCCCCTTTGTTTCTTTAAATATTCATTAACTTTAGGTTAATTTGATATTCCTATGTTGAAACTCGATTTGAATATTGATTTTTAAAACCAATTTATTTCATTTTTTATTAGTTATGGATAAATTTTAGTTCATATTGCTTTTTGTATATAATTTTATTTTTTTTTTAAAGAAAATAAATAAATGATTTTATACAGATAAAATTTCTTCTTGAAGTATTTTAGATATCTATCTCAAAAAATTAAAAATAGGTTAATGTAGAAATAAATTAGATAGATTATTTTTTGTCTTCTACTTTGCTTTTGTGATCACTCCCTAAAATTACATTTTCATGTTTGTAGCCATGGTTTTCAAAGGTACAAGTAGTGGTAAGAGTGTTATATAAATGATGAATCTATTAGTTTTTATTTACTTTCCAATTTGTTGGGATATTACTGATTTATGATCACTAAGATATGGGACCATGAGTTAATTAATTGTCAATATTGATTTCCCTTATATTGTTTTTGTAAACCCTTTTATCTAGTTTGGTGGATGTCGCCTTTGTGGTATGGTAGTTCTTAAAATTTCATGTTTTCTGATATCAGTTGTGATGCTATGTTTTTTTTAAATATTTCTCATGTATTTCGAGGAATAATTATTCCCAACCTTCTTTATATGATACCTAAGTGTTTTTCTCCAGTCCATGGTGATTGGTAAAAATCTTTGGTACTTGTGGTCGGTTAATTTCAATGGAATTGTTTTTTGACTGGGGTGGCTATATTATAAATTAGTATCTAAGTATCAGGTTATCATTAACTCATATTCTTATTTTTTGCATCACCATTTTATCACTATGGGGTTTTTACCAGATATTGGATAACTATGACTCAATATAATGTTTGAGAGTATTTCTTTCTATATCACTTTTAGGAAAATCTTAGAGTTACCCTGGGACATTTGAAGATGTCTACCATTCCTATTTTTATTTTCATTTTTTAGGTTTAGTTTTATAAGTTATGTTTATGATGAAGCTATAATATTTTATTCTAAATGAAATTATTCATAATTGTTTTATAGAAGAGTACTCCTTCGAAATGAAAATATCAAAATTCTAGAGATAGAGCTTTGAAGAATGACTCAAAAGATAATTCATATGTTGACTAAAATTCTATGGAAACAAGATTAAGAATTATCTAGTATGTGATCCTTGTCAACAATGTTGAACTATAATGGTGGCTGGAACATTCAAAGAAATTATATAATAATCATCTACTGATACACCATAGTTAAAAAGGGTCCATGAAATAAAATAATGAATCATGAGGATTGAATATATTTTCCAATTCATTAAAACTCTGAAAGAATCCATGGTTGTTTTTTACACATATATGTTGAACAGTTGAGAAGAAATATGTGGGAATCTGTTGGGAAAGCCATGTTTAATGAATATACCACTACGAAATCATTCAATAAATCATTGAATAAATAATTTTATCATGTGACACAAAGAGAACTAATGGAACTAAATTTCATTTCATTAGAGTTGGGATATCATTCTGTTTTGAAGTATGATACTGTGTTTGCTTATTTGGTGCACCGATCTTAAATATTGTTTTCTCTGACTATCTTAATGTATGGATTATATATATAGTATTGAGGATGATAATTTTTCTAGGATGATTCTTATGTACCCACACACCTTTATGGAGGTCGTTGACCTAGAAGATACTACAAAGGTAGATATAATAAGGAAAACCAATCATATTAGAGAATTAGTGGAAAAAATTGGTAACGAGAGCATGTATTCTGGCCAAAAGAGGAAATGGGGTGACCAATTTCATGGCAGTGGAAGGAGTACATAATATGCACCATGATAGTTTAATATGACCTATTACCAATATGGTAGAAATTGAATTCTCATACTAAATTCTAAATAAAGACTTAGGGTATGTCATGTATGTGGTCAATCTGGTCATCTTCAACATTTCTATGATAGGGAATTATAGGTAAATAGAGATGGATCCAAATTCATAAAGGGGTCTCAATTAAGATTGCATTTAGTAAAATTAGTGGGATCTGAACCTCGTTCTATGGTTGATTATCAGGTTATAAATAAGGGTTCGGATGATGTTTTACATATCTATTCAATATAATGTTCAACATTAGAGTCATGGGAAGGGATAACTACCATGAAAAGAATAATTTTTATTGTTTAATATATGATTAGTTCCTTATATGAGATAATATAAACACATTCACTCATATAATCCATGATTATTAACGTGTTGGACTTGCAAGCAGAATTTATTCCTTTCATTATCACTATTTCTACTCCATTGGGATGATGTTGAAGTACGGTTTTCACTATTCTAACTATCAAATATAATTTTATGAAAAAACGTGTATGGAACATTACATGTATTAATATTGAAATATTTTCCATAATAATTGTAAAGTATTGGATTATTATCGATAAATCCCATATTAGTTTTCATCACCATTGGGATCATGTTCTTTCTTCTGATGGATTCATTCATGTCCTTTAGGGTGAGTGGGACCCAAGATTAGGGACACTATTGCACATTTTCTCTAATAAAGGTATGATATCATGCCATCTATTATATATTTTTTTGATTAAATTGATTCATGTCATAGTTTCCCCCAAACTACGGTGGTGAGGGAGTTTCCTGATGTTTTTTTGAATAATTTCATTGGGTTTTCAGTATTGAGTAACATCAAGATTTATATGGACTTTCTTATTTTGAAGATTCCCATTTAAATATGATTGTACCGTATGGAACCCTCTTAATTTAAGTAATAAATGTTTCAATTTATAGATATTGAGGCTAAGGGATATATTTTCCCTAATATTTTACCTAGGGAATAATCATTGATCTTTACAAAAAAAGGGTGGATTATAGTCTCTTACATTAATCTAATTACCATAAAAACAACCATGAGGTACTTAAGAACAAATACTTGTTGATATTTTTGGTGAAATCTAAAAAAATAAGGGGATGATAGTGGTTTTAAATTATTGATATAAGATTTGGGTACCATCATTTGGGGGTCTGTGAGAATCGTTTTCATAAAATAGTGTTCTAGAGATGGTATCGACATTACGATTATTTGGTACTTTTGATTGGTCCTACTAATTCTCTTATAGGGGTATATGATTTAATAAATAAAATCTTCCATTACATCATGGATTCATTTAGGGTTCCCTATGTGGATTATATCCTGGTTTATTCTATATTAGAGTAGGATAACGATGAGCATTTGAATATTATCCTTTGAATCCTAAAAGTGAATCACCTATATGGAATGATCTTCGAATTTTTGTTCTAGATTCAAAAGGTGATATATTTGGATCTTTTGACATTCGAGAATGGGTTTTCAGTGAAACTCAAGATGATTCATGTAGTAATGTATTGGATACTGTAAAAAAATGTCTTTTACATTCAATGATTCATTATATTGTATAGTTATTAAATAAATTTTTTTTAATACATATTCAATAATTCTTCTTCTATGACATAGTGAACCCATAAGGGTTTCATTATTTGGGATTAAATTATTCGAGTGATCTTTTTAGGAGTTAATTATGAGTGTTAATTTAACGATAGTCTTGGTTATTCCATTTTTGATTTTTATTTATGATGATTATCGTGATTCCTCATGTATGGTGTTGGGCTTTTTTATGATTCCACAAAGATAGTTAGTAGCTTATGACTATCATCAATTACTCCCTCATGATATTAACTATTTGATTCATGGTCTATATTTGGTGGTAGTGATGGATTCTCTTCAGAAATGAAACCATAACGTTTTTGGTGAGTATTTTATCATGTACATAGATCACATGAGTCTGCATTATATCATTACTTTGAGGGATCTAAACATGAGATAAAATTTTTGTAGGATTACTTTACGACCATTGATATTGATATTTCATATATCCACAGAAAAGGAAACATGGTTTCAAATGCTTTGAGAATAATGTTTCTTAATGAGAAATTGATGTAATTACTGGGAGATTGGTTCTTATTGGGATAGTTTTTTGAGAAGAAATTGGAGGAGGTGAGCATTTATGGAATGGTATTCTTATTTTTTCTCAGAATAGATCACTTATCGATGATCAGATTCAACATAGATAGGAAAATGATGCAGTTTTTTTCTATAGAGTTATTATTTATGATGGGGATACCTTAGGTGAGTCATCATTGTACCATGATGGGGTGATTCACTTCGGTAGAATGAAGGATTTAAAAGTCACTTTGTGAAATGATTTTAAGGATGATGGTCACTAATACAATTTCCCTATACACCATAGTGCTACGAAGATGTATCATAAACAAAAAGTCATTATATGAGGCTAGGAATGAGGATATATATTAAGTATTTCGTGTCATGGTTCCTTATATATCAAAGAATAAAGGTATAATATTATAGGTATGTTGGATTTTTTGCAACCTTTACACATTCCAATATAAAATTTTTATGAAGAAAACCACAACCTTTATGATTTTTCTAGCATAGAAACCTAGTGGAAATGATAAGATATGGGTGATTGTTTATAGACTCATGAAATCAACACATTTCATATATATCAGGGTGTCAAAAGGGCAGAGGATCCTGAGAAAATGTTTGTATAGGATATTATCATAATTCATAGTCTTCCATTGGCTATCATTCAAATAAGGACCCTCACCATACATCTTAGGTTTTTGGAAGATTTATGGTATCATTAGGCTCTCATTTAGGTTTTATCGTGGATTATCACCCAAATATGGATGGGTTGTATTAGTGGGTAATCCAAATGCATAAATATATTTTTTGAACATATCTTCTATAATTCAGTTAATCTTTCTAGATTCATTTTAACTTATATGATTTTACCTATATAAATATTTATTGGAATTTTATGAGGATGAATCCATTTGACAGATTGTATATGATACCTTATTAAATGCCTATTTCTTAAGAATATGTAGAAGAATATCTCTTGGTTTGACTGGGTATCACATAAGAGATAATAAATATTGAAATTTTGATTTTGAATATATTATAAGAATATCATAGTTCTAAAAAATCATATGTTTGTTGGCATAATTATTCATTATAATATGTGGTGGGTGATTAAGATATCTTTAGTGTTTCATATTTGTTAGGAAATGAGAATTTGAGGAAGTATTGTTTGTCAAACCCTCATTATATCTTCAATTTTCAGTTCTTGAGGTGTCTCCGGAATGTGTCTTCTCGATTATAAATACCTAATTGTTTTACTTCTTCCCATGTTTTGCACTATGTTTCAGAACTAAAGTTGTACAATCCTGATCCTTCCAACATGATCAAGTGGGATGGTGTTGATATTACACCAGACAACTAAGTGGTTTAAATTTCGGTTCAGATATATTCTAGTCATGATAATGTGATGTGTGGAAAAATGATTACATTTATTCATTTTGGAAGTAAAAATTGTTGGGAATACCATGAGACATGGGAGTATGATGCCTTGATGATGCACCAGTGTCCTTATCCCTTTTAGGTTCATTATCCTATGACATTTTTACGATAAAAATATTTTATGGTCCGAAAATTAGTGAAACCCTTCATATTATAGGTATTATTAATTTTAATCTTGGTTTTTCTCTTGTTTACTTCATAATTATATTGGGAATTTGGGGTATAAAAGTTGGATACATGGAAAAATAATTTCAGGTGCACAGTAGATACTCAATTAGGATTAAACTTTTAGTAATCATGTTATATGGATATATGAGTTTTAGTGGTGATTTTCATTTTTTTCATGGTTTTTCTAATGATAAGGGTCACCAATAAAATCATTTGAGTTTATTTGTTTATTTTAGAGTCTGTCTCGTGTCTTAAGCGTGGTTTTTATAACCATGCAACTATTCTTAGGAAACATTGTTATTTTATTTTGCAATGGACAATGACAACTTCATGGTTAGTGAATTTGTTTTCTATCCATGAAACTAGAGGGTAAAATTTTGGTGATCACTGTTTGATTTAGGTATTCCATATTTATTTGGGTATTTAAATATGGAATGTTTTTTAACGAAAAATAACTTTTTATTTTTTATGTAAAGTGATTTATTCTGGACATTTTTACACAGAATTTATCATAAAAAAATAATATATTTTTTTGTAGAAATTGTTTCAATTTTTGATGGTAACATTCTGAGCATTAGTTATTCATCCAAATTTTTTACTTTTTTATTTTTATCCATGATTTTCTTGGTTCTTGTAAATGGGTAAACATCATGTAAAGGAAGGATCTCTTGGTTTTTCTTACCTTTTTAGTGAGTTTTGATTTCGGTAGTATGTGGTCACATAGAGATAGATCAATGGGTTGCTTCATGTTCCATATTGATTCTCTTTATTTTTTTCTATTTTAGCCTTGTTATTCTATTTATAGACTTTACCTTTATGGATTATTTATTCCTTACATGTAATGTTTTATAATATCAACTATGATACTCTATTGTATTATAACTTATCACTTTCATATTCAAGGGGAAGTCCTTCCCATGTTTATTTATATGTCCCCCTAATAATCAATCACCCAATGACTGAGAATGAACATTGGGCCTTCTGGAAGGCAATTTAGGTGACATTATTAGTTGACTAGGAATGGTAAATACCAAAAGATATCAATATAGGGAATGTATCACATAAAAAATTTAGGAAACAGATCAAAAGACCACCAAAATTGATGGGGATTTATGGAGGGGGAGGGAAATTCCATTTGGAAAATGCATTAGGTGGCCAAGAAAATAAAGGGGGATACATCTAAAAATCATAAGGGGAAACAGTAATTCTCTATATTTAATGTGTAGCATACTTGTGAGTTGCATGTTTTCAAACTGTGTTCCAATGGTGTGGAAGGAATTTTCTATATGGAACCCACCCATATGGTTCATTCTCATGTTTTACCAAAACAAGAAACTCTCATGTGGTAATAACTACCTCTATATGAAACATTCACATGTTTTTTATATAGATATGAAAAAACAATGCATAAATCACCATTGAAAAATAATTCCACACGGTTTTCCATTGATTACATACAATTTCATTAAAATCACGTGAAAACAATTATAAAATTCATGTTTAATATAAATTCAACTGAAATTTGAATGGACCACTAGGTGTAACATGGTTTCTCCTAAACTGTTCACACTAAACTAAGAACCATGTATAGAAACCTACAAAACTCATAAAATTATACTTGAAGCTTCTAGGAATAACTTAAGAACTCGATCTAATTCTACAAGTCATAACTTATTCCGAAATATAAATTTAATATGCTTTAAATCTCATAATTTCATTTTGAATCCCTGTTAAAAAACATCCTTCCAATTAATTTAAAATATCAAATTCCTCTTTAAATTAAAAAGATTGTATGGAAATTAGGTCATACAATATCACCACTATAGATCTTATTTTCTTATTAATGTCTCATTGATCATTAAATAATTTCATACAACCCACTAGAGTCACTAATTCCCATTCATATTATCACATTACATCACGGAATATCAAACATACTCTTACACCACCTTTCTAAATACATATTATTAAAATCTATAAAAAATAGTAAAACATTTCCTTATATTATCTAAAAATTGGAACATAACTCTCAAGAACCCTTATTTCATGGTACACTAATTTTTAATCATCCAAATTATTATACAGTTTATAATACTACATTCCACAAGAATTTTCTATCAAAATATTATCTTAGTGGTCCAATAACCCACTCAACACATTTCCTAACTTACTGCACCCAAAAATACTTGAGAACAACCTTAAAACACCCAAACTCATTCTAATTTACATGTACCAACCCCTAATAAGCATGCCTCCACTATCCATTAAAAATAAAAGCACCCTGTATTTTCCTCCAAAAGGCAAAATCATTTAGTAAATCATTTTTTTCATATCTCAAATGATTCACTCAACGAGGTTTCAAGATCACCACATATAATTACACTAAAAACTTTTGGTAAACCCTCCTCTAGTTAATCTATCTCCCAATAACTTGACTATACCCACATAACATTTCCCAAACACTTAATCACTATTTATTTTTCCCTTAAGGAATACAATTATCAATTGAATACACCCAAAAAAAACTCAAAACCCAACCTCTAGTGTGCATCTATAGAGGAATCCTTCATTAACCAACTTAGCATCACACTACAAACACAAGAACATACATATTTCTGACCTAATCAGGTTCAGATAATTTCAAAATAAATATATTCTTTAAGTATGTTTTTAGGCTCTATAAAACATCACATCTTGATTCACATTTGGAATTCCCAAATGAATCGAATTTAGGTGAATCTCATCACTCACCGGAAACCAAAAATAATAATGTAGGTCCAACGACTGAACTTACGCATCCATGTCCCCTCCTAAATGAGGATAATATCCCCATTACTAATATCACACTCCCCACCACAAGATAATTTTTTTGGTACACTCTTGAACCGAAATCCCTATCATTAATGTCCATGTATCTTATGTTACTAAACATAACCACTATCCATGTCCAAACTCACTCGTACCCGAGTGCCACCAAGAACATGCTTTATTTTCTTGTTCCCAACTCATTGGAGATCCACCCATAAAATATACTGAAATCTAATCATTAAAGAGGGTCTCTACACTCAATCAGCCACTAGATCACTCCAACTTTATTAATTTAATTTTACTTCTACTTGAGTGAAACCCCAATAGTTTCCATCCTTATATGAATTTCACTCCTCCCAAGACATGATCTATGAATTATGAATACATAATAATGATTTAAATATATTAATCATTCCATTGTACCTAATCCATTGATGTTTCCCCTTTATAGTGGAGGATCATTTATCATTTCCACATAATTTCCATGAAACAGTGCCTATAGTATCTCATTATTTCCCATTATCACTCAGTTTGATCAAAGTAATGAATGATCGTAAAATAAACATGTCACACACAAATACTATGTTTATTTTTTCAATATCTTTTGAAAATTAATGGGTATTCTCTTTAGTATCATCCCACTGCAGAAACCCAATTCACACTCATCTAAGTTAAAGATTATCCAAATTAAGCATGTCTATCTAAACACTGAGAGTTCTAGTAACATGTCTATTTCATCTGACTATATATCCCCATGCACTCCTCATAAAAATTATTCACATCAATTGTGTCATGATTTACCTCATGACCACCCACTACACATGTTTTATTCCTAAATCACAGGTAACCATCCATGCTTTGAGGTATGTTAATTTCATCCACATGACTACACACCGCCTTCCATCCTACTAAAACAAAATGTTTCTATGCATGATCACACCATATACTAAAAACAATTAAAACCCTACTATTTCAGGTACACAAATATCCATTCCCTTAAAACTAGACTTGATACCATGGCATACTATGTACCACACAATCCATGTATTTATATCTCAAGGAAATTCTCACATTAATGTAATTAAGGTATCATCATTCCTATACCAAAACTACAATAATAAATGTTGTGAATTAATCATGAACCCAAGGTAATCACCCATTCACTTCCACCTGAAGGAACACAAAATCATAGGAGAAACCATATCATGGTTTTCCATTGATCATATGATCCCCCTAACTCATTATGTTTTAATTTAAAACCAAGGAATCTAGGTCACCCACCTATCCCAAAGGTGAGATCACCCAAAAAACACAAACCATATGTAACACATCCAACATCTAATCTTAGATAACACGAGACATTTTTCATTACAAATAGATAGGTTTAGGGTCTCATGTACATATATAATGGCATATAATGGGAACTTATCAACCTATTAACACATTGATTCTCACCTAGAATCTATAAACATGACCACCCTTGGTGAATCACTGACCACCATTTGTCATTGTTATTACTAATGGAATCATCCTAGGTGATATCTATCATGGGAAAGACATCCAATGGCCTAGTTAATTAAAATTCCATTCAAATATATATGGTAAAAACCATTTTTTTACATTGGAAATGTAAATAACTGAATTTTAATTTTGAAAACCAATATTGGGTTCATCATGAAGGAATTAAATTGAAACATTAACATACAAGGGTCACGCCATGTCCCATACACTAAGAGACTATGTAATTTTCATCATGAGTGTTTTTACCATAAATCCAAATGACATATCATCAAATCAAATTGATATAAATGTTTTCCTAGCTATGTATAACTCCATGAAATACATATATGGGAAAAATGCATATGAGAAGTTTTTTACAATTCAAAAATAAATGAATAAATATTTAAAGATAAAAATAAAACAATCAGGCCACAAAAAGTCATGTGAAATCATAAGTTTCTTTCAAGATTCCTGAGACACCTCTTAAATTTATACGCTAATATAAAATCAAAAAAACTAACTTCTTACCATTGGTCCAAGAGAAAAAATTACAATGAAAATCATAATCCTAAAATCTAATATATATATATATATATATATAACATGAGTTAAAAATCATATGAAATGTAACATCACATATTATTAACATCAATACCATCCATGTAAATGAGGACTTATTACTAGAATATTTGTTCATGAAACACCTGCTTGGAATCCAAATTAATCTCTAAAACAGTAGTACATCTATTTTATACCATATGCCAAATAGGTGGATGAAGGAAAATAATTATGATACCACTAGTAAAGGCCTATAATATTTTACACATGATTGGATTTTAGAAATGTCTTTCCACATGTTCTCATGAACACTGACATATATTCCAAAGGATTCTGACTAGTAGTGTGGGCCTATGGTGTAAGCTTGTGAATAGTATACCCCCATAGTAGAGAAGATAGTAACGGATAAATAAATAATTAACATAGATATCATCACATTGAATTAAGTATAAGAAACAACCATTATTGATAATCATAAATGATTGTTAAATAAATAAATAATAAACTGGTCACTCTTTCATATAGGTATATATGACAGATCATCTACTAAAAAATAATACATACAAGGTATTTGTGGAAATAAAATACACATTTTTCCTCACCCCTTGTATCATGATCCCATTTGAGCTACTATATATTGATCATTAAATATCATGCCTTAGTACAAACTAAACCTACATCAAATCTGGTTTGCTCAGGTACCCATGTGTTGTGGCGGCTTGATTAAAAGACACTATAGGATTCCACAAATGTAGTCTTACAATAACCAAGAACATGATTATATGTAAATGTTACATGCTATGGATAAATAATTGTTGGATGTATATAAAATGGATATTAATAATGGATACCTCATCCTGATCTTAGAATTCCTTTGAGAATTTCATGTGAACCTTGCCAAAAAATAATCCCAATACCAATCAACTATCTATCCTTAGGGTTTCGATCCCAATAACACATTCATAATAATTAAGGTTCCATGATTTCTATAAGAATTTTCTAATAATCATGCCTCCATTTAAATATATAATCATATGGAAGAACCCATAAATCGATAAAAAAATATGTTCATGAAATGATCAACTCATCATGAATGGATCGACAATTCAATCCCATGTTTCTATGGCATCTCTATAAACTCCAATAATCATGAATGGATGAAATTTGGTTCTAATGCATCTAATAAAATCAACAAATCAAAATCACATCCATATCATAATACCATCTGTCTAGATTTTAGAAATCTCTATAATCAAAGTCATTATGAAATATCGACATGACTGATGAAATTCATCTAAGGAGAGACATAAAAATATAATAATAATAATAATAATCATCATCATCATCATCGTCATAGTGTATGATCCTAAATTGATTGGTCCTGCGAAATATAGTAATCCTCAGAACCTATGGTATCCAAGGTGTCCCATATTGACCCATGTAACAGCCCAAGATTTTATAAAAAATATTCTTTTTAATTTTATTAATGTCTTGTTTTGTACGCTACACCAAAAGGAGCTTGCACAACATGCATCCTTGTCTTGCCTTGCATTACACGCAATCGCGACCTTCCTCGATAGCGTGTGTAATACGCAATACCGAGTTTCACTAAACAACGATATGCTATTGAAATATTATTAAAACTAGCCGATATGAATAGTAATAACCACTTTTTAAAATTCTGTAAATCTTATTTTTCAAAATGAACTTCATTTTTGGATTCGGAGTATCGAATTTAGCCTAAGGTGAAATTTTGGTACATTTCGGATAACTTTCATATTCTGATGAATAGTGAAAATTACTAAATTATAATTAAAAAAAACTTTTTTAATCGAAATAATTAATAGTGATAAATTATTAATTGTAGTAGTTTTAAAGTATATTTAGAATATATTTTTACAATTTAATACAATGTTGGTCATTGGATGTAATTTCACATTTAAACTAGACATAAACAAGTGTCAATCTTTTGATAGATATTGTTTCTTAAAAACATGCTATTTGTTTTAACAGCGGGATTTAATTATAAAATTAATTAATGCAACTTTTATGTAATGAATTTGGTAAAATAGACTTCATTTTTGAATTCGGAATATGAAATATAGCTTGGGATGAAATTTTGGCACTGTTCTGAAAAACATCAATTTTTGATGAATAGTGAAACTACTAAGTGGTAGTTAAAAAACTGAATTTTTCATAAAACTTAATTTTACCGCTTCTGTGAATGGAATTTCAAAAATCCTAGAGACACGGTTGATGTCAGTAAGTAAAATGTGCTTCAATGAGATGAAAATAATTTTTGGTGAATAGTAACTTTTTACTTTTTTTTACCGCGGTTAATAGTAAATAGGGTAACTAAGGGTAAATATGATATTAATATTACCCTAACACATGTCCTAATTCTATTGGACAAGTGTAATTCGACCAAAAACAAACTTAGGAATAAAATATGACCATTTAGGCCCACTTGGATTAGATTAGGACATTTATTATTAATTTATTTAAAGAAGGGTTAAAATAGTTAAAATCAAAGTTTAATAAGTAACTAATTTTTAATATGGGGTTATACATAATATAAATTCGATTTTAATAATTCATTAGAAAGCTAAAAAGATTTACTACATTATGGTATTTTATTTGTAATTTTTAGACATCAAATAATTTAATTTATTTATGACACAATGATGATGCAGTAATTATCTTATTAATGAAATATTGACATAATTGATGTTATAAACACCAAAATAAATATAATTTGAGACTTTTTATGAATTCCACTAATTTTCTAGGTTACTATGATATATTAGTGTTGATTTAATCAACTTGGTTCGAACATATAATTCTGTTATGACTTTCACAAAAATCATATATCAAATAGTGTCAAAATTGACACAAAATAGTTTTTAAATCAAATATTATATTATTAATTGTTATTTTATTCCTAAAAAGCTAAGGTTCGGCCAAATGACTTAGATAAGGATATATATTTTAATAATAAACAATTTGGGGTTCGTTTGGCATGTTATAGTAAGTGTATTAACCATATAGTGAAAGAAAACAAAAAGACACGGTAAAAGTTAAATTATTTAACTTAGAGTTAAATCTAATTGATAAGGTTAAAATAATAACCTAAACTTGTCTAAATCCTATTGGTTGATAAGATTTCGACCCATCCCCACTTTATCTTCGAAATAAGACCCTTTGGAACCATTATAAACCGATTTTGACTTAAAAATAAAATAATATTTTGAGGTATTCCTAAGGTGCCCCTCTCCTCCCTTATAAAAGGACACCTCCTCTCCCTCCTCCTCACACCAATTTGAGCACTCAAACTCGGCCAACCCCTGCCAAAATCTCTTCTACACTTCCCTAAAAACATCCTAGAGGTTCTGGTCTTCCTCAAAGACCAATTGTAGTTCCCTAATAGGAGGTCTCAAAGAGGCGCTTCAAAGAAGAGGTAATTACCGTTACCAATTCTTTCATCTTTGTTTCTTCTTCCACTTCTTCTTCTTAGGTTGTTTCATTATGAAGTAATAACATCAGTATCACTCATATACTGATATGTTATTTTAAGTATGAAACAACCCTATTTCACCATCTATCCATCCTACGGAAAAAGAAATCACCGCGCGTGCGTACGTACGGAATACCGTCTCCACGCCGTGGTGTAATCTATTTTCCACCACCACCTTACATGGATGGGTATAATGGTGTAAAGAATAACTATCCATAGTTATTACAACATCATTTTGATTCTGATATGTCGTATAATCCACTCCAATTCAATTCAATATTTATGGAAATGATATCATCGCTCGTGCGTACGTACGGACTACCGTCTCCACGACGCGATGAGATTCATTCTCCATGTTAACCATTTAAGAATGATTATAATGTATATATAAGAAATAATAATGAAATATATGAAATTATAAAGCTACTGGATTTATGTATATATATATATATGTATGTCATCTACTTACTTCCATTCAAGACAATAAGGAAAGGAAAACAGCGTTCATGCGTACGTACGGACTACCGTCTCCATGAACGGTGTTTTTCATTTCATTTATCTATCTATTATATATATATATATACTGAATATATATGATATATAAATAATATTTTATATTCTGGAAGTAAGTAAATCATGATATAAGTAATAATAATGTCAAGAACAACAAGTCAAAACACCTACGATAAAAGAAACGATTTTACCCGAAACGCTTCTTTAACATGGAATTTACAAAAGAACGGGTAATATAATGTCATAAGTGAACAATATATGATATCATAACAATGAATATGATTCTTTAATAAGTCAATGACTTTATTTAAACCATTATATAGGATCTTCGGACACGTACAAAGCAAATCGGACCTAAGGTAAGGGAAATATCACAATCTCATTTTTATCCGAGATTGTTTATTCGTAAGTATTTACTGGGGTGTATTTTATCATCCACATCCATGTTTCATCAATATGTCATATTATTTCCATACACCTACAATTGTTTAAATCCATTTTTACCCTTCGGTGAGTTTTTAGTAATATGTATGAAAGGAATCTTTTGTCGTTTTTTTGTACGAGGTACTTTTTGACTTTTCCGACAAAAGTACGAAATATGTTTTTTTTAACTTATACGGCATGAATGGATTTTTTAAACATTATTTCCAAAAAGCTTCCTTTACAAGTTTTCAAGTTTATTTTTAATCAACTTCTTTTATTTTAATGTTTTATGACATGTTATGAAAGGAAAAATGTTTTCCTCAAGAATGAAGTTCAAGTGTTTTATCAAAATTATTTTCCATCTAAGATAATAAAAGGGTTCTGTTTTTATCCCTATTATTACATGGATTTGATTATGCTTTGATGGAAACATTTTTATGAATTCCTTTATCTTATATGAATTGTTTTATGATGTCATGTTGTTTAAGAATCCCATTTTTATTACATGGGTTATGCGATGATGTATGATTTATGATTATGTGGCACACATAAGAAAGGATTCATTATAAGATGGGTGGGACCTATATCTCCCTCCAATGCATTGGGTAAAGAATTTATATCTCATGAGATAGACATGGCTGAAATGGTAGGTTATACCGGTTCAGTGAAACAGGACTGAAACGAGGGTTACTCGATTCAGAAAGGGACTTTGTCCACTAAGATAGTCTTGGAAATGAGTCTTGACTAACAAGAAATGATCTTCTATGATTATGTGTGTATGCCACAAAGTTTCAAGTTTCATGTTATGATTATGGTGATATCATTTTCACTTCTATGATTTGTTCCATGTTAAGATATTATGATCTCTTTTGCAGGTTATGATTTTCAAAAAGATATTATATGATTTTTATTTCTTTTGTATACCCTTACTAAGCATTTGAGCTCACCCTTTTATGTTTTCTTTTCCCCAGGATATAAAGAAAGGTTTTAGGTAAAAAAAAGGGAAGATCTTTATGGGAGATATTGAAGATCTTTCACCTCGATTAGAAGATTACGTTCCGAGTTTCCAAATACACTAAACTATTACGATCCTTGTGTGTGTGTTTTTGTTATGTACTAAGTATTCCGCAAAAGTAATGCAATGTCTATGTACGTCAGGCTTCGGGTCTCTACAGTTGGTATCAGAGGAAAGGTTTAGTCAACCTTTGGAAACTAGGATGCGAAAACGTTAGTGAGATCCCTAGAGATATTTCTACGGTATGTCTAGAGATGTCTCTAAGGTTAAGTATATGTATAGGTTATAGTCCTAGAATTGCTCTAACGATCTTAGAATTTAACCTAAGATCTTAGATATTGAGGGTACTACCCCTTTATTATGTTGTTTTCCCTAGCATGATTTTTTCCTCTCACACTATTCTTTTGGGGCTTTAGACGATGGATGGAACCCGAAGGAACCGTGTTGATCAATGCAATGGACAATGCAATGATTGTCCCCCTGAGCAACCAAATGATATGGGAGCTGGAATGCAAAATCTTGTAGCCATGCTCACACAACTTTCTCAAGCTATGAATCATGCAGGACTTCCAAACGAGCAAAGGAAGGAGCAACATTCTGTTGAATCTTTCATGAGGCAGCGTCCGCCTTCTTTCAGTGGGTCTACTGATCCATTAGTTGCTGAACAATGGATTAGTACTACTGAAAATATATTTTCAGTTCTTCAATGTTCTGAACATGATAAAGTCATCTTAGCAGTATATCGTTTGGAAGGTGAAGCTGATCAATGGTGGAATCTTATCAAGAATACGAGGCAAAGAGATGAAATTGATTCCATGGAATGGGATGAGTTCAAGAACTTGTTTTTTAGTAAGTACTTCCCTCGTATTCTTCGAACGAAGATGGAGAAGGAGTTTCTTGAACTAAAGCAAAAGGATGATGAATCTGTTGGTATATACGAAGCGAATTTTACAAGACTTACAAGGTATGCATCTGGCATTATCATCCAACCTGAAAGTAAAGTTGATCGATTTTTCAGTGGCTTAAAACCAAGTCTTCGAAGGGAATTAGCTATAAGAGACTTCAGTAGCTATGAAGAAATTGTGCGTTGTGATATCAAGGTAGAAATGGAAGTTGGTGTTACAAATCCATCTCATGGTTTTGACAAGAAACGAAAGATGGAGTTCAAGGAGAAATCTCAGAATAATGGTGAAAAGAAGATGAATGTTTCCTTATGCACAAAGTGTGGAAAGAAGCATGGTGGAGATTGTCTTAAAGGGACTAGAAAATGTTTTAAGTGTGGAAAAGAAGGTCATCGAGCAGCTGAGTGTCGAAGTAATGGAAAAAAGGATTCTAATGAAGTGAATAAAGAAAACACTGCAGAGAACGCACAACCAACACTTCAATGCTTCAAGTGCAAGGAAATGGGGCATTATGCTAATAATTGCCCTAATCCAAGGGTTAGTGATGATCAACATGAGCAACCACTGAAGGCAAAGAACAAAGGGAAATAACATGCGATCACTATTGGCAATGTTGAATATGACAACGATGTGGTGGAATAATTAAGTGTTTATGTAATGGGATTCCAAAATAATGTTGTATCATTGAGTATTGCAATATTTATTGATGTGGTATTCAAAGTGATTGAGATATTTTTTGGAAATAAGATGAAATGCGCATAATGAAGACGAGAAAATGAAATGTTTAATAGTATTCATGAGCTCATGATTGATATAAGGACTAAGTGATATCATGGTTTGAGTATATAGAATTTTGAGGATTTTGGTATGTGGAAAGTGTTAACTTTTAACTGCATTCAAGTTTTCACTAAGGTTCAATGGGTATTCAAGAGAGTACAAGATTAAGGCCTTTGAATGTTTAGAATGTGTCCAACAAGATATATCTTATGATATATGGGGATCAACGATGGTATTAAATCTCTGGTAATCGTTTTCACTATGTTATGAGAATGGACTGCAGTATTATGGATAGGACTAAAGATTGGAATGGATTATGTTGGACATAAGTTAGTATTGTTTAAGGATAGAAGTTTTTTCGATATTATTTATGGGATGTTATAGTAATATAGTTTTAGAAAAAGGACAACCTGCAGGACGGGCGACAGCCCATCGCTTCGGACAAGGCTGTGGGAATCGAACCCACAACCGAAGTGCGACTGGCCTTTATCGCCTACCACTGGCCTACAGGAAGTCCCTGTTTAGTAGAAACTAGTTTTATTATATTAATCAGTATGATATATGAAGTATAAGTCCATTTTAGGAACTATATATGATTAATCTCACTATAGATCGACTTATGTATATAATTTTTGCTAACCTTTTGTTTGAGACAGATGGAATGACCCGTCATTCTATCACATGATCTGCTAACACTTCACGAATAACAAATTCAACTTCATTTATTTAAGAGATTAAGTGGAAATTGTTCTAGGCACGAACAATAGTGAGATTGTACCAAAATAAAGAAAGTATTTATTCCAATTCAAATTTTCAACTTTAGGGAAATGATCTTGAAAACCAAAAATGTTGTCCTAGTTCTCTTATACCTGATGAATCAGATGGTACCTGAGATCATCACAAATTTATGGATTTGTGATTACTGGATTTTCCATAGCCATGTTCTCTACCACTCTCCATCAGAACATGATGGTTAGATTTCTCTTCCATATCCATATTGTCACCATGTGGAAACCCAGTGATTAGTTTATTTGGGTAATCGTTACATTTCATACTTTAGTTTTTAAAGCCAAGTTTTGGTATTCCTTTTTACGATGTGGGTTTCTATTAAAGAAACTTTCGAATAGTAAACCATTTATAACCCCGACGAATTTCGAGGGCGAAATTCATTTTAAGGGGGGTAGAATGTAACAGCCCAAGATTTTATAAAAAATATTCTTTTTAATTTTATTAATGTCTTGTGTTGTACGCTACACCAAAAGGAGCTTGCACAACACGCATCCTTGACTTTCCTTGCATTACACGCAATCGCGACCTTCCTCGATAGCGTGTGTAATACGCAATACCGAGTTTCACTAAACAACGATATGCTATTAAAATATTATTAAAACTAGCTGGTATGAATAGTAATAACCACTTTTTAAAATTCTGTAAATCTTATTTTTCAAAATGAACTTCATTTTTGGATTCGGAGTATCGAATTTAGCCTAAGGTGAAATTTTGGTACATTTCGGATAACTTTCATATTCTGATGAATAGTGAAAATTACTAAATTATAATTAAAAAACAACTTTTTTAATCGAAATAATTAATAGTGATAAATTATTAATTGGAGTAGTTTTAAAGTATATTTAGAATATATTTTTACAATTTAATACAATGTTGGTCATTGGATGTAATTTCACATTTAAACTAGACATAAACAAGTGTCAATCTTTTGATAGATATTGTTTCTTAAAAACACACTATTTGTTTTAACAGCGGGATTTAATTATAAAATTAATAAATGCAACTTTTATGTAATGAATTTGGTAAAATAGACTTCATTTTTGAATTCGGAATATGAAATATAGCTTGGGATGAAATTTTGGCACTGTTCTGAAAAACATCAATTTTTGATGAATAGTGAAACTACTAAGTGGTAGTTAAAAAACTGAATTTTTCATAAAACTTAATTTTACCGCTTCTGTGAATGGAATTTCAAAAATCCGAGAGACACGGTTGATGTTAGTAAGTAAAATGTGGTTCAATGAGATGGAAATAATTTTTGGTGAATAGTAACTTTTTACTTTTTTTTACCGCGGTTAATAGTAAATAGGGTAACTAAGGGTAAATATGATATTAATATTACCCTAACACATGTCCTAATTCTATTGGACAAGTGTAATTCGACCAAAAACAAACGTAGGAATAAAATATGACCATTTAGGCCCACTTGGATTAGATTAGGACATTTATTATTAATTTATTTAAAGAAGGGTTAAAATAGTTAAAATCAAAGTTTAATAAGTAAATCATTTTTAATATGGGGTTATACATAAGATAAATTCGATTGTAATAATTCATTAGAAAGATAAAAAGATTTAATACATGATGATATTTTATTTGTAATTTTTAGACATCAAATAATTTAATTTATTTATGACACAATGATGATGCAGTAATTATCTTATTAATGAAATATTGACATAATTGATGTTATAAACACCAAAATAAATATAATTTGAGACTTTTTATGAATTCCACTAATTATCTAGGTTACGATGATATATTAGTGTTGATTTAATCAACTTGTTTCGAACATATAATTCTGTTATGACATTCACAAAAATCATATATCAAATAGTGTCAAAATTGACACAAAATAGTTTTTAAATCAAATATTATATTATTAATTGTTATTTTATTCCTAAAAAGATAAGGTTCGGCCAAATGACTTAGATAAGGATATATATTTTAATAATAAACAATTTGGGGTTCGTTTGGCATGTTATAGTAAGTGTATTAACCATATAGTGAAAGAAAACAAAAAGACACGGTAAAAGTTAAATTATTTAACTTAGAGTTAAATCTAATTGATAAGGTTATAATTATAACCTAAACTTGTCTAAATCCTATTGGTTGATAGGATTTCGACCCATCCCCACTTTATCTTCGAAATAAGACCCTTTGGAACCATTATAAACCGATTTTGACTTTAAAATAAAATAATATTTTGAGGTATTCCTAAGGTGCCCCTCTCCTCCCTTATAAAAGGACACCTCCTCTCCCTCCTCCTCACACCAATTTGAGCACTCAAGCTCGGCCAACCCCTGCCAAAATCTCTTCTCCACTTCCCTAAAAACATCCTAGAGGTTCTGGTCTTCCTCAAAGACCAATTTTAGTGCCCTAATAGGAGGTCTCAAAGAGGCGCTTCAAAGAAGAGGTAATTACCGTTACCAATTCTTTCATCTTTATTTCTTCTTCCACTTCTTCTTCTTAGGTTGTTTCATTATGAAGTAATAACATCAGTATCACTCATATACTGATATGTTATTTTAAGTATGAAACAACCCTATTTCATCATCTATCCATCCTACGGAAAAAGAAATCACCGCGCGTGCGTACGTACGGAATACCGTCTCCACGCCGTGGTGTAATCTATTTTCCACCACCACCTTACATGGATGGGTATAATGGTGTAAAGAATAACTATCCATAGTTATTACAACATCATATTGATTCTGATATATCGTATAATCCACTCCAATTCAATTCAATATTTATGGAAATGATATCATCGCTCGTGCGTACGTACGGACTACCGTCTCCACGACGCGATGAGATTCATTCTCCATGTTAACCATTTAAGAATGATTATAAAGTATATATAAGAAATAATAATGAAATATATGACATTATAAAGCTACTGGATTTATGTATATATATATATATATGTATGTCATCTACTTACTTCCATTCAAGACAATAAGGAAAGGAAAACAGCGTTCATGCGTACGTACGGACTACCGTCTCCATGAACGGTGTTTTTCATTTCATTTATCTATCTATTATATATATATATATATACTGAATATATATGATATATAAATAATATTTTATATTCTGGAAGTAAGTAAATCATGATATAAGTAATAATAATGTCAATAACAACAAGTCAAAACACCTACGATAAAATAAACGATTTTACCCGAAACGCTTCTTTAACATGGAATTTACAAAAGAACGGGTAATATAATGTCATAAGTGAACAATATATGATATCATAACAATGAATATGATTCTGTAATAAGTCAATGAATTTATTTAAACCATTATACAGGAGCTTCGGACACGTACAAAGCAAATCGGACCTAAGGTAAGGGAAATATCACAATCTCATTTTTATCCGAGATTATTTATTTGTAAGTATTTACTGGGGTGTATTTTATCATCCACATCCATGTTTCATCAATATGTCATATTATTTTCATCCACCTACAATTGTTTAAATCCATTTTTACCCTTCGATGAGTTTTTAGTAATATGTATGAAAGGAATCATTTGTCGTTTTTTTGTACGAGGTACTTTTTGACTTTTCTGACAAAAGTACGAAGAATGTTTTTTTTAACATATACGGCATGAACGGATTTTTAAAACATTATTTCCAAAAAGCTTCCTTTACAAGTTTTCAAGTTTATTTTTAATCAACTTCTATTATTTTAATGTTTTATGACATGTTATGAAAGGAAAAATGTTTTCCTCAAGAATGAAGTTCAAGTGTTTTATCAAAATTATTTTCCATCTAAGATAATAAAAGGGTTCTGTTTTTATCCTTATTATTACATGGATTTGATTATGTTTTGATGGAAACATTTTTATGAATTCCTTTATCTTATATGAATTGTTTTATGATGTCATGTTGTTTAAGAATCCCATTTTTATTACATGGGTTATGCAATGATGTATGATTTATGATTATGTGGCACACATAAGAAAGGATTCATTATAAGATGGGTGGGACCTATATCTCCCTCCAATGCATTGTGTAAAGAATTTATATCTCATGAGATATACATGGCTGAAATGGTAGGTTATACCGGTTCAGTGAAACAGGACTGAAACGAGGGTTACTCGATTCAGAAAGGGACTTTGTCCACTAAGATAGTCTTGGCAATGAGTCTTGACTAACAAGAAATTATCCTCTATGATTATGTGTGTATGCCACAAAGTTTCAAGTTTCATGTTATGATTATGGTGATATCATTTTCACTTCTATGATTTGTTCCATGTTAAGATATTATGATCTCTTTTGCAGGTTATGATTTTCAAAAAGATATGATATGATTTTTATTTCTTTTGTATACCCTTACTGAGCATTTGAGCTCACCCTTTTATGTTTTCTTTTCCCCAGGATATAAAGAAAGGTTTTAGGTAAAAAATAGGGAAGATCTTTATGGGAGATATTGAAGATCTTTCACCTCGATTAGAAGATTACGTTCCGAGTTTCCAAAGACACTAAACTATTACGATCCTTGTGTGTGTGTTTTTGTTATGTACTAAGTATTCCGCAAAAGTAATGAAATGTCCATGTACGTCAGGCTTCGGGTCTCTACAACCCATGTTTGAAACCCCACATACCTGGATTCTGTATGCAGACCATTAGTTGAATACTAGAAAACACACTGGAAATCAAAATCAACATCACAAAATTCCATTAATATAATATCCTTATGATATTATTCCATAATATAGATCCTAATAAACTCATATGGGTATCCACTAAATAACATTCATATAATATATTTCAAAAAAAATAGAATGCCAAGAAGAAACTATGGACATACACACCATACCATCTCAACATAATACCCAATGTTTAGGTCATAGGAAGTATGATTAGGAATCAAAATTAAATTAAATCTACATAATTGAAATAATAAATAAAATATATGTTTTTTTTGAATTCTTAAACACATCATCGTCGTCCAAAACCCCTGCAAGCATACAAGTTGGTTTCTATTCAATGAGACACATGAGTCCATCTCTACCCATATCTATATACAACCACTTAGGGAAAGTCATAAAGGGAATCCACAAGGTTCCCCTAGAACATTACATGAGAAGTGTAATCCGACTATAAACCCCTAGTCACAACATGTATTACAAGACAATGCCCAAGGTTAAGTGGACATCATATCCCATGTCATCATAAAACTCATCAGCTAGTCTTATTGTCATCTAGGAAAAAACACAGAGGATAAATTCTTCATTGATGGCTCATGGACTATCTCTATTTCAATGGTCACCACAAACCATTCAAATCACCCCAACCCCAGTACACTCTGCCAATATTCTATCCACCTATCCTAATCACAACTCAAGGTTTATCGAATGGCCTACAATGGTTTTCCATTTAAAATTACATAATTCCCCCTAATAGGGTGTCCGTGTGTTTAACTATCCTCATAGTCTAGGCCTTATCCATAAGAAATAGAGGCTTAAAGACTATGCACCTGGTCCATGGTGGCCTAGAAACCTTTTCCCATTAATCTCATGTGATACTACATAATTAAAATTTTAATTAAAATAAATATATTTAATTTAATATTATCAAATCTATAATAACGTGTTTCATTTCGAAACTAAAAAGTACACACAACCACATTAAAATAAATAAATTACCTAAATCCATAGATCTATTACCATGAACAACTACCTCTTTTGAATTTTTTCAATATTTGTTTTCTAAATGTTAGCATTTGCTAACCAATTTCAATGATCCTCATTATGACATCCCAAGATTCTAAGTCACACCAAATGCTTTATATTTATTTAATTAAAACTAAATTATAATGAATTCAACCCATTCAAAATTTAATTACAATAAAATTAACATCATTATAAATTTTGACAACTCGACATTTCATTGAAAAACATCGAAACCTAGCCCAAGAACTCATCAGATGTATAACATGAACCTCTAGTACTAGATTATACCAAATTTATAACACATGATTCTAATTAGTTCACCTATTTAATTAAATCTATATTAATAATTCTTAAAAAAATTAAAATGTGTGAAATACCATTTTTTTTAATGAAAAACAATAGTATGTAGACACTATCTCAAGATATATTCTATATTTGCTGATAAAAAACACCATCAACCTTTGATGATTCCATCATGATCATGTTAAATTATAATTAAAATTGTATCTTATGATGTTTAAAAGCAATAGAAATTGGATGATATGGTGAATATAAATCCAATTAGGGTATATCTCATCATAAACACTAAAGAGATTAATAAAAATCTATACCCAATATAATGTGGGTAAAAGATTAAGAGTGGAAGGAAAATTAGTTCATACAGGAGGAAGATGATGAAAAGGATGGGGACTACCTCTTAGAAATTCATATGGGTAGAATGGTAATTCGACACATTTAATGAGATAGATAGTACTTCTACCTGGTATGTAATACTTTACAATACTCGTGTGGTAGGAACTACTTAGGTGGAACCCTCCCATATGGTTGTTCTGTATAGTTTACTAAACTATATGCTATATAGGTAGTATGCATGCCCTTAGTCTACAATAAAATATAAATTTTTCTACAACCATGGGAAAACTCTATGAAAGACACAGTCGAAAATCAATCCTCATGGTTCTCCTATATTATATTTGGTTTCCTCAAAACTATGTTCAAACCATGACATACAATTTTTTGCAACTAAAATTGAATGAAAACCCTCCTCAGGAATAAAGTTTCACTTATTTTATCATAGGTCGTGCGCACCAAACTCTAAAACCTTCCCAGAAAAAAAAAACTCCTAAAACACACCCCTAAGATTCTAAGATTCACTAGATCACCTGACCTACCCTTTAATCCATATATAATGTTAGAAACATTGATTTATGATGTGACAACTCTCAAAATTCCATTTCAAATCCTTATTCAGAATATATATCATCCACAAATTAAAATGATAAAATTATTCAGGGAATTCAAATACTCATATTGATACAAGAACATAAATCATTCAAATTTTTATATTTGATAACATAGAGTAAAAATAAAATCTTCAAAACATCCCAAAAGTAATTTTCATAGAATTTATGATTCATTTTAAAAATCTATAATATTTAATATAACTTATCAAAAATGATTTTATAAAATATTAAATTCTTCACAAATAATGAAAAAAATATAGAAAATATTCAGAAAGTATAATTCTAACCTTAAATCCATCATTAAAATATATGGGTCCACTGCAAATAAAAATTAAAATAACAGCTCTAGAAACTCATTTTGTAAGAGCCCAAAAAACAAATTTCAATGGTTCTGAAGAACTCTCCCAGAGATGGGTGAGAAATAAAATTCCATCAAATATTCAAATGTAATAATAAAATCCATGATTCATTATAATTTGTAAGATTAAATTACATGGCCATATTCAATACCTCCCAAACAGAAAGGCACTTTTTACCATATATAAATGTAAATAACCCATTGAGAAAGAGTAATTTTTCTAGTCTTAATCAATCATCATAAATTGGAAATTAAATTATAAAAAAGGAAAAAATCACAGGAATGAATAAAAATAAATAATATTAATCTAACAAAAAATCAATAAAAATTAAAATAGTATTGAAAAATTCAAGATGAGATTTAATGAAAAAAA
The DNA here is from genome assembly GCA_963277665.1 of Viscum album. Taxonomy (NCBI): domain Eukaryota; kingdom Viridiplantae; phylum Streptophyta; class Magnoliopsida; order Santalales; family Viscaceae; genus Viscum; species Viscum album. The sequence goes on from OY728125.1 coordinate 1,615,752,249, forward strand.
TTATAAATAAAATAAATGGATTTGGAATAATTAAAATGATAAATCAATTTTAATGGGGTCACTAATTATCCCTTAGGATTTAGAAATTATAGTTATTTATGTATATAAGAGGTGACGTGTCAATAAGATAAATTTTAGTAATATCTTGGTGTATTTTTTCAATGAATTGGTATTTAAGACATTCAAATATCTTGACTACTTTATCTACATTATCTTGTTATTATCCAATATATTATTTCAAATCTTAAATATAATTCCATTAGGATTTTAATTTAGGATCAATCTTATAAAAATAATTTCATTTTATGTACAAAATAGAGGTATTGAGTCTTATCCAATGATTTTCATGTCAATCATTGAAATACCCCTATATATATGATGCCACACTGAGCATAAATGAACTATTGAATATAATTATGACATGCATTACCTAACCAATGAATTGGTGGGTTTTAATAGGTTTATCCAAATTTTTCAAAACATATAAAATTTTCTACTCAATTCAAATGTAATGGTTAATGATTATGAAATAACCACTCAATTATTATTGAAGTCGTTTTATTCTTCAAAAATATGTTTTATATAAATAACAATTTTTATTGGTTTTTTCAGAGAATTTTAAATTAAATTATATATAATTAAAAAATGTATCTGATAAAAAAATTAGCATTTTTGAAATTATCATATCGAAATTAACATAGTGTGATTGTTTTGGATTTTTACAAAAATATTGTTTTTCAATAAATTGTATAAAAATAGATTTTTATTGATAAATAACTTTCCATTTAAAGAATCTAGATAGATAAATTATGATTTATAATTTAATAAAATTAAAATAAGGTCATTTAATTTTTTAATAATTCATTTATTATCATTTGAATCAATTTTATGCTTGATTTTGGTATAGGATCGTTTTTATTCTTAAAACACATGTCTCTAAAAATTGTTTCTCATTGCATTTTACTTATATATATTTAATGTAATTTATTTAAAATATAGGAATTTAATTATATTAAATTGAATTAATTTTTAGATTCATAATGTCATATTAATCATTGGAATATTTTTTTATATTTTTATGAAGTATTTAATTTTTTTTCCAATAGTACAAAATATAATTTTAATGAAATATAGAATATTTATTAATATCCAAAAGATAAAAATATGATATAAAATTTTATTAATATTAATAAATAAATAATTCATTATAATATACTAAAATATCATTTAAAATTAATTCAAAAAATAAAAATTATACTTTCATTCAAGACAATTATTCAAAATCCTTTTCAATACCATCGTAGTGCTTATGAAACACCGGAAAAGTCAATTTTGGTTTCCAAAAAATATATATTTTATAGGTAAAAAGTATTTTTTAATTTTGGCTATTAAATATAAATTATTAATCATTATTTTTAAGTATATATATTACTTTTTTATTTTTATAACAAGTGACTTATCGAAATGAATTTTCAATGCTTGTGTCAGGCTAGAAAAGTAAAATATAACATATTAAAAAAATAAAAGACATATATTTGAGTAAATATATTGATTTAATTTTAATTTTTATATTTTAATCAATTTATTTATTCATTATATTTATTTATAATTAATTTTTAATGATGAAATAATTACCTAAAATTCTTATTCAATGCCTACACATTGCAAGTGCATGTAGTAGAATGTTCATTTAAATGAATTTAAAAACTCTAGATGTAATATTTTTTGGTTGATTCATAGTTTCCCATGAACTTCATAGATAAAAATTACATATGTGGGGTGTATGAATATATTATATTATAATTATATTATAGAAATGTTGTTTTCAAAGGGAAATTATTTGTATATATCTTAGTACGATATTAATAGTGTTTTTTGATAAATAAATTTTATTACATTATTTAAAAATTCATTAAATTTTCTAAAAAATGGCATCGAGTATTATAAATGGTAGGAAAATTTATTCCTTACCCATTTATAATACAATTTTTACCTATTAACTAAAATTTTAACCCTTTAATTTTTAAAAATACATTTCCACTCTTATGGATATAATTCGTTAACCAATGGGTTTACCCAAATATAGGGCTTATAATGATATATAAACTTGTAAAAATTTCATTGGATTATTATATTAATACAATATATTTCTTAAATTCAAATAAATATAATTTTTAAACCTTTTTACCTAATTTAGTATCATTTTATATTATAATATTTCCAGTATTCCCAACGATTTATATTAATCATATCTTATATTAAACAAAATTTAATTTGATGATTTAAAATACATAAAAAATATATCTTCCTCCAAGTGAATGGTATACAGTTTGAAATATCAACCATGGTCCTTTTATTTTTCAATTCTCCTTTAATATTAAATTTATTAATCCCCAAAGTGTAAAAAATATGATATTATTGTAAATATCAAAAGGGTTATCTGATGTTTAAAACAAAGAGTTAAGGGTAAAAACATAACAAAAATTCATAAAATTTTATTCCTTGAGAGTATTTAGATACATCCTCATCATACATTCATATTTGATCAATTGTTACTCATATTTATATGAATTTTAATATATATTAATTTAATACTCTATGTAATTTCAAGAGTTCCCCTCCATACACTCACAAAAGGAAACATCATCTATTATCTTCCTCATTAATTTTGATTTTTATATATTTTCCAAGGAATGATATAATAAATTTGTTATATTCCTTCCCTGTATCATATATTAAATTTTTTAACTAAAATATCATCCTTTTAACTCCTAAAATGCAATCCAAAATTGGTTTTTTCAATTAAGAGGGACAACACTTAACTGGGAATTATCTGTTTTATTTCTTCTTATAACTCCTCTAAATCAGTGCTATCTATTTTAAAATAATTAATTCATTATATTCAATATATATCATTATTAACATGATTTTAGAAAATTAATTATCCAAATTCATCCCATATGATGGAAAATAATTACGTCGCTCATGTGTAGATGCAGACTACGACCTCCATGAATTGATGTGATGCATTTTTTATACAACATTACAGATATGGTAATAAGTAAATATTTAATGAATATATATGATATAATAATAATTATCAAGGGGTTAATTATAATTTATCTTTATTTCATTCCATCGATTGAAAAGTGAAATTTGTGACCATTCATACATATGGTCAAAATGTCACCATGAATAGTATAAATAACTTTTATATCTCTATCATTTGTGGATAACTATATATATATATATTATGATATTTATATCAAGATTAACGTTCTGGACTATATGTTACAATGATGAAAGGCATGGATCCAAACATCCAAATTGAAAATATAACGAAAAAATAATTAACACTAGACAATGAAAATTTTAGTAAGGAATTATTTATAAAATAGGGTTGAAATTGTATAATAGCATAATATACCTAACATTCTTACCTGAACCAGTGGGTCTAAAAAATAGTTCTCATGATCTTGTGTCCACCTCCCCATATTCGGGAGTTTTCCAACTAGAATTGAGGATCTAATTATGTTGATGGGGAGACTATACTCTCAGTATCACATTATAGAGTAAATAATAAATAATAAATAATATAATAAATAATAAAAATAACATGAAAAAATGGAAATTTTGGAATAAATCATATAACATCAATAAAAAGGTCCCCTAATGTTGGACAAAAAACTAGAGTAATAAATTGTACATAAAAAAATAAATGAAATAGTTGGGTCCCCTAGAGTATATCCCAGTCCTGCCTCCAAATCCATGCTTCATGACTCAACCAACATCCATTGTCCCCTAATCCATTATTAGATCCCTATACTTGAAATATATACATGAATCATGATGCTCGTATAGGGTCTATGTTTGAAACCCAGTAGGAAACAACAAATGCATCATTTGAAATTTTGAACACATATAACATATGTATGTAAAGATAATAATTAATGTTAATGTAATCCAAAAAAATATTGTATTAAGTTTTTGTGCTCTGGGAAAGATTCCATAACCAATGTCCATGCCTACATTAGATCAATGCTAAAATGCTGTTCAGGGATGTAAAATATGATCATGACTAAACTCAATGATATTTAAATTTCGCACGGAATCTTTATGAAATATAGTGGGAACACTACTCGGAATCTATAAGTCATCTAATTAGTGAGCTACTGAGAATCCACATAGTATCTAGTTTTAGTATGTTCCTTCAAAATCATCTAGTAATTGAGTTATGTTTGGTTCAAAGGGATATCATGCTTCACTATCATCATCATCTCACATAATTTACACTTCACTTCTAAGGGATAATGAAAAAGGTACAGTTACATGTCATGTGCACTAAGAACAAAACCTCTAAAGGAAGGGTGATATGAGAAAATTTAAAGCATGATAAATGATATATATCAAGGAATCACAAGAAAAATAGTATAAATAATAAACTATGTGAATCAATATTGATCATAGAAATAATATACTATAACAAATTTCATAGTACATAGATCATATATGGGTAAGAAAGAAACGCACTCACCCCAAATAAATAACCATCAATTGAAAACAAAAACATGAAAACATAAGAATTAAATAAATTCAATAAGTGAATATAGGATCCCCAAAAAGGTAAGGAGCTTCTTAAATTAATGACATCAATTTGAATGTTAGGAAAAATCCACCCTATGTGGTTTGAGATATGGAGGAGAAAAATCTACAACAAATAACACCTTCTCATGGAAGTTATTATCATATAAATTTAAATTTCAACATTCTAGGATCATCATGTATCCCTAGATTCAAACCCATCTATTTTATTTCCAAAATAAATAAAATATCACATATAATAGAAATTTAAATCAACCGAATATTTTTATTTCTATAATAATATGAATAATGATTCATATCAATATTTTATATCACTATAGCTTATTATCACAATAAGAGTTTCAATGATTTTCTGTGAAGCTTTATGTGAATGGTTTCACAAATTGATTATGAATGACTAAATGGAATTAATAACTAAGTTTTTCTCCATATAAAAATCGAAACTGTGAATATATTAGATATATGGGTGAGGTGTTCACTCATTAGGAATGAATTAAGTAGTTATTTTTATAGAAGAATCATTTAATATCTTGTAATGAAAAATTTGGGCTTTCTATAGTTTAAGTATTAAACAATAAATTTTAGGATATGTCTTAGGTATTATTTTTTAATATCAAACAGCATACACATTCAAAATATTATAAACAAAATTTAAATATCCGAATTTAATTTGTGTCTTAAAAAATCATAAACGTAGAGCATTTAATATAATAAATAAATATGATTTATATATTTAAATGAGTTTAAATATTTAATTATTGGGTTTTGGCATTTAAAATCAACAAATACTTATTATAGGGTTGTGCTTTAGAATAATATGAGATAAAATCTAGAAAAAAAATATGTAAAATGTTACCCTTTAAAATGTATTTTTTATAGCATAATGGAAACATTGTTTTAACGTTACACTATAGGGTATCATTATATATGCTTTGGAAAATCTTGGGTATCCTTACAGAGTCGTAAGAATATCCCTCCTACCTTTATGATGTGATAAAATTACACTTACTAAACACTAGATAACACTACACAGTATCCAACACACAATTATGAAATCACCTTATGAAACTTTTGGTACCTATATGTTGTGGTATGTTTACCCTAATTCATGACATACAAAGTTTATTTACCCTTATAAATCTCAAGGAGAAACACCACTACTCTTATGCAACCTTTGAAAGTTTCTATTTAACCTTACATAAGAATGTAAAAGTCGGGATTTCAATTATACAAGGACATTTGACATACGTTCACCCTCATAGAAAAAAATAAAACATAAATAAATGTAATATTTACTTACGACAATAGATTATCACATAAAAACACTTACCAAATAAAACAAAAAGAAAATTTCATTTAAATTTAAAATTTGATATTATTACAATAATACACCTCTAATGACTAATCATCTCGGATAAGTATATCTTGTGACCTTTTTGTAAATATCAGTCCACTAATCTAAAAAATTATACTCCAACTCTCATGTATCCTCTTGGATACTTCATTATTCCCCAAAAACAGAAAATCTTTCCTTGCCTTCCCATAAATAAATGTTTCTTTACCCTCTATATTTCACATTTGAAAATCCTTATTAGATTAATCTTTCACCTACCCAACATCATCCCAATCAATGACATATATAGGATCAACCTTGGACCTTTATAGATAAAACATGAGAAACAAATTTTCAAAACCTCAATAGTGATAAATAAGATCATGATGATATTTGACTATCATTATTAGATCTATTTTGATGAAGGTTCTAATAAACCATGCCGTAATAATGTCACGATTCATTAGATGATAGTGAACAAATCGAGGATTCGCTCTTAAGAAAACCAAATCACCCATAGTGAACTAAAAATTTCTCCTCCTATAGTAATAAAATAGTCAATTCCTAATCTATGTAGTAATTAACTAGTACAAAATTAATTTTACTCTATTCATGGTCTGATCAATTAAATTGGGTTCCACAATCACTACCTTACATTCCTCATGCCAACAGAGTAGTGAATGACATTGTCTCCCATAAATATCCTTGTCAGCATCCATTTAAATTAATGAATATTAATTATTGTTTAAAAAACTCAACCACGGTTATATGATCATCATAGAGTACTGAAAATTCATTAATAAATACTTAATGAAAATCATCCAGTATAGTGTTTAATTACTTTGAATCTTTATATATATGAGGGTAGAATGCTGTGATCAATATAATTTGGCTAGCTATCTATTTATACAACCACATCAAAAAGCACAACACAAAACATTTTTCTATATATAATACCACACTCAAGTGAAATCAATATAATAATATGATATAATAAAAATATATATTTCCCATCCCATCTAAAGAGAGTTTCTATAATTTTTGTATGATAAGAGCTGTCTTCGTCAGCCGATTGATAATCACCCCAATAGCATCACGAATCCTAGAGTTCCTTTATAACCCCATGACGGGTCTATAATAAAGTCCTTCCCCTTCCACATAGTAACTGAAAGTGTCTGTCAAAAATCAAAAATACACTGGTTGTTGGCCTTCACTCTTCTGATAGGTAAGGCATCGAGAAAAATATTAAATGTTTTCATTAATCAACCCTAGCCAGTAGAACTACTATTTGTTTTTGTGGTTAATCTTTACTGTATTAAGAAGCACCACCCATATATAAGTGTGGATATATCTCATAAAATCACTCCTAATGAAATCGTGGAATACTACAGTTATATATACCAATATCACATAATCTTCATGCATTAACTACCCATGTATTAGGTCACCTCTAATAACCTATTCCTACATCACAACACACTATGAGTCAGAATTCTGGACAACCATAAATTGGTATACAAGAGAGGATGTGATAACCAATTTTTTAAAAGTCATTTATCAAAAAAAAATTATATATACTATTTACTCTAGTAATCCTATAGGCTTACCAGGTGCCACTTATCATTCGATGTCCACTCACCAAGATATTTCTCTACCTACATATTATTTCTTTGAAAATCCAAAGTGATGTTACCCTTCCATGGTGATTACTACATATCAAATTCAAACATATTTAGGTACTCAAACTAGTGTCTCTAGATCTAATTTAGGTTTCACTGCATGATGTTATGCCTGACACACGTATATTCATTATTGAGAAAAACCCTATAACAAAAGGAGGAGTTTCACCAACACTTCAGAGAATAGACCATGGATTCAATATCCAAGATGTGAGTAAAGTAGTTTTTTTTCACAGGTTGATAACCGATGTGACCCATAAGACACTACCAACTCCCTCCTAATAAAGAAAACTCCCAAAATGATTCTATATGCATCCAAATATACTATATAATTGATTCATGGTTTGGTATTTAAAAATATTGGAGTTATATTCCATGTCCTGTATATCTTAATATACAAATCTTTAAGTTATTCTAACCACTAAAATTACACTCCAATTTTATCAGTGTAGTTGTGGTTGAGGATAATTTCTTGATTTCATGAGTAAAATGATGATTTTATCTTACTAAACATATAACTCTCCTGAACATTAACATTCTATTTAGATATCCATAAAATCCATACCTCTTCATTCGCTATGTCCATGGATACACCTTTCTTGAAAACCACATTCCCTATGAACAACACCTCTATAATGAAAAATTCACACTTCAAAAACTAATTGTAATGTTGACGTGCATGAAGAATACTCTATACTACCTTAATATGTCCAGAACGCTTCTCTTGTGTTGGGGATTAGTTGATGATATCCTCAATAAAACTAAGATGAATGAGTTTATATATATGGGTGGATGATCTTGTTCATGTGATCCATGAACACTTCAAGTGAATTTTCTAGACCTAATTTTATCACCATGTACTCATACCTACTATAAAATCGCATATTTTTTATTCCATCCCCTCTAATTCAAATCTGGTTAAATCACAATCAAATAGCAATCTTAGAGAACCACTGGGATCCCCATAACAGATCGAAAATGTTAGTGATTCTAGGAAAAATAGATATATTCTTCACAGTATCCTAGTTCAACACCTATTAATTAATGTAGATTTAAATAATAACACCAATATTATTAATAAATAATACAGGTGAAACCCCATGATGAATCACTATGATTGATAAATCTCTTCTTCTCCAATTCGTCAAGACATAACATGGTCTCTTCAACTCATCTGGTTCTATTTAATATGGGGTTATATAAATGATCTACACATAAATAATTAGTTCTATCAACAATTCAACTCATCTATCACAAGTAGGACTAGTGAATTCATCCTGAAATATTTCATGGAAGAGAATAATGACTGAAGGTAAAGTAGATACCATGATTCCAACTAAACGAGTGAAACCTGCCATCTATTTCATGATCATCTTATGATTACATAGATATATACCAACTATACCGACATAAATCACCCATTCTATGATCATTGTATACCAATCTCCCTTTATAAAGTAAAATGATACCCATCTCCCATAGAAATAAATTTGAGCTTGGAATCTTATTATCTAATCCATTCCAAGAATATTATTGAATCCCATAATCTCTATGATCATAAATTCTGATATATTTTTATAACTCATGATGAATATGGGAAACTCATGGCATAACTAAATATGGTCTAAATTCATGGCCAACAGTGTTACTAGGGAAAATATCTTAGAAGATAACATTACTGGTATGTGAATTATAGAAACTACTTGTTCATATATGAAGGAATGAAAAGTATCAACATCAAAAATGGAAGTAGTTAAAGTTGACAAGATAAAGAGCACACCACAAATAGTAGATGGTACCAAACAAATACCTTCCGGTGTTTGATCCAATAAATAGACATAGCATACCTAAACTCTAAGACCCTTTCTCATATAGCCATGAATTATATGCTTAATCGTGTGGGAATACTGGGGTGGACCCTAGCTAGGCCTCTAAGTTGAATATTAGTTCTCTCCTTCCCATCTACAAGACCATTAGTCTGATTCCTTAGAGAATAATTTCTGAAGTTTCCCAATCTTTCCACACTATTAGAGCATTCTTTGAGTTTTTGTACAGAACCAATGATAACGTCTAACCATTCCAATGTTGAAACACTTTGGAACTTATCTTTATGAAACTTGGGAATTTACACTCAAATAAATCCATGTTAATGTACCCTTGTGTGATTATATATACATCCTATTCTTACTAAAAGAACAAAATCATATATTATGGAGACAAATATGAATCAATAGCTCAATATGATCCAAACATTATCCCACTAACCTATAATTTACTAACTTCTTGTCAAATTTTTGGGCCTTTTAAAGAACATATTTGACCATTTCAAGATGAAAACCTAAAACCATACATTTGAACCCTAGTGGAAGGCCTATCTTGAACATTAAATTATTTTGTTTCTCATTCTCATCCAATAATGTAAAAAATCGATATAACTCCGTAAACTAAAAATGATATGAAAAGATAGTCATATAACCCAAACATAACTCCAGGAAATCTATTTAATTATACATTTTCATTGTTTTAGGAATGTATTTCTTGAGAAATATTTTTTTGAATTCACCCAAGTAAGACCCTCTCATCTTTGAACATAACTCATGTAATTCCACAATCTTCTAGACGGTACTTAGAGCATTAAAGTTTGTTGAATCACTCTCTTCTATTCTAGAGTTCAAACCTACTCTAAAATGATATCAATAAAATATATTTAATACACTTAATCGTATTTTCCATCAGTACCCCAGAATTCAAGAGTATGAATGAGCTCCAAATCCCAAGTATGACCAATCACGGTCATATGAACAGTTCTTCGATGGATGGGAACAATCTGAAAGAATCCCTTCTAAACAACCTATCTAGCATATATCACATTTTTTTGTATTTTATAATGCTATAGTACATCCTAATTTACCATGGTTTGTGGTATGGGTTTATACTACCATTCTAAAAATTGTAGTCCCATCAACCATCTATGAGGTAGTATCCTCTATAACATCAAGAAACATTAGGAACATAAACATATCATAGTATGTCTCTGGGATCACCCCAGGTTATCCTAAGAGTCTACCTATTACTATCTCATACATGATTTATTTTATAGGTATTTTAATTTATTTTCCTTTATTTCTTTGTATTGGGGGTTTCCCGTTCATTTTTGGAGTAAATGGTGGGTTTTCATGATTTGGGACAAACCATGAGTTTATTTTCAGTTTTAAAAATTAATTTTGATTCTTTAATAACTTATTTGTTTTTCAAAATTGTTCACCCATTCCACTTCAAAAATTACTTAAATTGAACTATTAAAACCGCCATAGTAATTTGGACCCCTTATAATTTCATTATCATCTTGGATTTGGGTGATCTAATTAGGTATTGGTGAAACCCGTAAGCCCATTTTCTGTTTTAAAATTGTGTTTTTATTCTTTAATTACTTTTTAATTTTTTATTATTTTTCAGTGATTCCACCTCTCACCTGATCCCACTGATCCCAGACGCATACCCATCATCGTTTACCCCTATTTGGAGATTGTATCAGTTGAGAATTAGGGTTGAACGTCTCAGGTTTCTAAAATCGTCCAGATTTATCAAGTAAGTGACTATCCTTCTATGTTCCTTCCTTTTCCTTAAGCTTTCTCCCTTTTTCCTTGAATCCCCAAATGTCTAGAAGCTATGGCTTCATACCTAGGGTTTTATTTTGAGTTTATTGGTCCAATCCTCTGGTTTTAGGTTCGATCTCACACCCTTGTGATGCAGTGGTGATGCGTTTGATGTTCCGCACTAGGATTTGCGGTTCTTGACTCTTTTGGTCGGTGATTCCATATATAGGTATTCTAGAAAAAGTTGTCTTGATATATTTATGTTTATTTTAGGTTCCTAATTTATTATTTTGACTATGAAAATTTATTTGGGTAGCATTTGGAAAGTGGTTTATTATTAAGTTCCAAATTTTTGTGAGAATGGGTGTGTTACATATGAAACCCATGATTTGCATCGTGGTGTAGATTTATAATTCCTGGAATGGATTTATAAAAATGTTTTTATGATGAAATAACTGGTTTGTTATAATATTGGTCTCCATTTGTTTTCAAAAGAGGTATTTTAAATGAATTTAATGTGAAAAATATGGTTAATTTTCAAGAAATTGTTTTATGGAAATTATAAGTGGTTTATTGAGTTATATAAAAGGTGAAAAGCATGTGTAGCGTGATCTAATTAAGTATTGGGCCAACCTATAAGCCCATTTTATATTTTAAAATTGTTTTTTATTCTTTCATAAATTTTTCATTTTTTATTCTTTTTCAGTGATTCCACAACTCACATGATCCCACTGATCCTAGCCACAGCCCTAGCTTTGTTTCCCCCTCTTGGGAGATCGTATCAGTTGAGAATTAGGGGGGAAATTCTTACGTTTCTAAAATAGTCCAAATTTCTCAAGTAAGTGACTACCTTATAAGTTCATTCCTTTTCCTTAAGCATTATCCTTTTTTTCTTGAATCCCCAAATTCCTAGAAGCTAGGGATTCGTATATTGGGTTTCCTTTTGAGTTTCTTGGTCCAATCCTCTGGTTTTAGGTTTGATCTCACTACCTTGTGGTGTTGTGGTGGTGCGGTTGAAGTTCCACACTTGGATTTATGATTCTTGACTCTTTTGGTTGGTGATTCCATATTTAGGTATTCTAGAATAAGTTGTCTTGTAGCGTTTAGGTTTCTGTTATGTTCCTCCATTATTTTTACTGAAAAAATTGATTTGGGTAGCATTTTCAAAGAGATTTATTTTTAACTACCAATTTTGTGTGAAAATGGTTGTCTTACATATACAACCCATGTTGTGCCTCTTGGTGTTGTTTTATAATTAATTGAATGGATTTATAAAAAAAAATTATGCTAAAATTTCTATTATTTTAATATTGGTCTCCATTGGGTTTAAAAACAGGTATTGTAGATGAATTTAATGTGAAAAATTTTGATACTTTTCTTGAAATTGTTTTATAGAAATTATAAGAGGTTTATTGAGTTATTTAAAACGTGAAAAGTATGCGTAGCTACTATTTTGGATGTGTCTATCTAGAACTAATGTTTATATGTGAAAATGGATTTTTGTAACATGTGGTAACTATTTGAGTACAGAATAGGAAACTCGGGTAACAAGGTGAGCTAATTTGTACTAGTATGCTAGTGAACGACGGTGTTTCGACCATGGTTCACTTAAAATGATTAACATGGATAACACTAACAAAACTATAATGGAGATTATTATAGAAAACTAGGTTTTGGGTATTCTCCCTACTAGTTTCTCATGCACTGGAACAAATTTTATTATGGTTACTTTCACTGAGGTACGAGGTACTTAAGGCTCACAACTAACTAGTACCTATGGGTGTTCCTATGCTTGGTGCTCATGGACTTTTTGGATGTTATCCTTTCCTAATGGTAATTTTGGATGTGAAAATCAGCATCTTACATGTTTTATTCAAATTCACTCATTATTTAAAGTTATCCCCTTTGAAAATTATTTTCATTTCAATGTTGCACTTTTAGAAATAAAAGCTACCATTTTCTGTTTATAACTCTTGAAAGATTTTTATTTTATAATTCCTATAGCTTGGAACCCTTGGGTGATATCATATTGGGCTTAGTCTCACACCCTACTTACACCTTTGTGTGTAAGTAGAGTTGATCATGTATGACACGGGCAAAGGCAAGGCCTTGGGTGATGGCAGTTCGGGTTGCTAGTTTCATTCCACGGTGCAGTGTTGTTGAGACGGATCATGGGAGATGACCCCTTTTCATGCAGAGTCTAATGGGATTTTTCTACTAATTTTATGTAACTTTGGAACCCTTGTGTATTTTCTAAACCCATATACTTCGTTTAGGATTTTATTAAGGCATGTTTGGAATAATTTTTCAGATTTCGTATATTATTTTTTTGGTTATTTTATGAATCCAAACTCGGGTAAATCATTCCTAAATATATTTTTATGATACCCAAGAACTTGTGCCATCCCGTGGGGTTAGGGAACACCCTTTGTGACTTGGCATGGGCCGGGTTTGGTTCTGGTTTGATGGCGTCCAGATTCAGTTCGTGACAAGATGGTATTAGAGGAAGGATAAAGTTTGTGAGTTATATTATTATTTTGGGATGAGTCGGGCTAGACATGAGATAGGATTATCATGGCTTATATTTTTGGTCATGAGTAGGGTTCCTGGCCTATACCCCTCATAACAGACCACGAGTCACCATGGGATGTTCGAATTGTTTGTTTATCTTCACTTCTTGGTGAGACGTGTGGGCTGCAGACTGCACGTGGACATCAAGTGTGGTGAAGTAGTTGTTTATTTTAATACTGTAATGGGATTGGATTATTTATATCAGATGTTATTCCTGAAATTTTCAGAACTATTGTACTGATTTTTTTTCTTCTGACTGTAGCCTTTTGTAGAAAAATTCCTCTCTGGAATGCTCCCACGCACCTACAGGATGAAGCTATAGGGAGTTCTCCTGCACCACTTGATCAAAGAATGATAGAAGCCGTGGTCCAACCTATGCAAGATCTGGGAAAATGATTAATTATGGCTCCTACTCCAGCCATAGAAGATGAGTCTGGTCCCAGGAGGGATAAGGATCATGAGTTCAAGAAAAATAAACCTCCCTGTTTTTGAGGTAGATCAGAACCACAAGAGGTAGAGAAATGGATCAAGAAGATAGAGCGTATGTTCAAGTTCCTGGACACACCTAAGGAGGTCCGAGAGAAATGTGCCTCTTTTCAGCTAGAGGGTCCCAGCCGTAGGTGGTGGGAATTTGTGCTTCAATCTGGGAAGCATGAAAACATGAGCTGGAGAGACTTTAAGGCCATCATCAACATGCAGTATTGTCCAGAGGAACTATCCTATGCCAGATATCGAGAATTACTGGATCATTCCATGTGATATCATTCAGTAATGGATTATGATAACCATTTCTCTGAACTAGTCCGGTATAAACATGACATTGATTCTAATGAGAGATTTAAAGCCCGGATGTTTGAGAAGGGGTTGTGACTAAAAATTTACTCACATGTGTTCCTATTCAAGGTGGGAACTTATACTGAGGTGGTATATCATGCTTTCATGGTAAATATTAAACAAAAGGGTATGTCTGGGATCATTGTAGTGGTATCTTCTACTAACACCAGTATCTCTTCTAAAAGGAAGAGGAAGCAGGAAGAGCAGGGAAAGAAGGGAGGTGGCAGTTCAGGCTACTCTTCCAGGCAGTTTTCATCCATGGATTTAAATACAAGGATATTCATGTGCCACTAGTGTGGGAAGATAGGTCACATCCTTCCAGCATTCCCCCATCCTATGAAGACTTATTTTTAGTGTGGAGGTATGGGACACGTGCAACGCTTTTGCGGGATAGCAGGCCCACTTCAAAGTGGGGCAGGATCTGTGGCTCCCAGGGGAGTTCCAGTGTAGTCTGTGCCATCGAGGCTAGGGGGATCTTGGTTTGATGGTCATGGTGGCAGGGCTGGATCATCTTTTGGGAAGATCCAATTTAGGGCAAAGCCACAGGCGGGTGGCTATTCTCAAGCAGAGATGAGGCATCTTCATGTTGTGGGGTCAGCACTAGTAGGATCAGATGTAGGGCCATCAACCGATCGAGGTACCATTTTTATTGCATCTTTTCTATATGATTCTAATTTTGATACTGGTACTTCAGTTTCATTTATATCTGCACATATTGTGAGCACACTGAACATGCCAACTGAGCTTTTATCTTTCTTGATGGAGTTGGTGAAGCTGCTGGGAATGAAGAAGGAGCAGGGTCTCAGGTGCCCATCCTATGCACTCTCTATGTCAGGGCTGGAGATAGAGTGGGACCACTTGGTCTTTGATATGTACCTTTTTGTCGTAATCCTTTCCATGGACTACTTGGTACATTTTTAGGCGCATATTGATTGCTATAGGTGACCTGTGAGTTTCATGGAACCTAATGGTAGTGCAGACATTTTTCTAGGGTAATGGGACCCTCGGTCTAGTCATGTGGGACCTCCAATCCCAGAGTTAGGGAATATTATCTTCTGGTTATCGTTGTTCATGCTATAGGATGATGGTCAAGATCATGAGGGTGGATTACCTCATATGGTGGATGATTTCCCAAAGGTATTTCCAGATGATTTTTCAGGCTTGATCCCAGATCGGGACGTGGAGTTCTCGATTTATTTGGTGCCGAGAACACAGCCAATATATATTCCCTCATACCGTATGGCCCCCACTGAGATGATGGAAATAAATACACAACCGGATGATTTAGAATCCAAAGGATTCATTCTCCCGAGTATCTTTCCATGGGCTGCTTCTATTCTTTTTGCAATGAAGGCCAATGGATCCCTTAGGTTGTGTATTGATTACATGAAGCTGAATACGGCAACCATAAAGAATAAATATACTTTGCACAGAATAGATGACTTATTTTATCAGTTAAAGGGGGAAATGTGGTTTTCTAAAATATAATTGTGTTCGGGTTATCACCAACGCAGGGTGAAAGAGGAAGATATCTCAAAGACAACCTTCTGAAGATGGTACGACCACTATGAGTATTTGGTCATGCCCTTCGGATTGATCAATGATCCACCTATCTTTATGTCACTCATGAATAGGTTGTTCTACTAGTATCTCAACTTATTGATCATAGTGTTCATGGATGACATCCTGCTTTACTCTGGATCAGAGGAGGAGCATGAGCACCATTTGGGGATCGTGTTGGGAACTCTGCGGGATCACCAACTTTATGAAAAGAAATATATGTTTACCTTTTGTATTAGGGAGGTGATGTTTTTGGGGCATGAGATATCATAGCAGGGAGCTTTGGTGTATACCATGAATACCAGTGCAGTTATGTCATGTGAGAAACCAAATAACATGTTTGAGATCAAGAGTTTCCTTGGCCTAGAAGGTTACTACAGGTGGTTAGTTGGGTATTTCCCTCGACTTGCTTTGCCATTGACCACACTCACCCTACATGGGGTGAAGTTTATGTGGAGCCCAGAATGTCTGGTGTCCTTCAAAGAGTTGAAGCGGAGGTTGACTATCACCCTATTCATGATCCTACCAGAGTCTGGGAAAGGCTATGTGGTGTATTGGGATACTTCAGGTATGGGGCTCGGGTGCATGCTTGTGAAGGATGATCACGTGGCGGCGTATGGCTCTCGCTAGATCAGGCCACATGAAAGTAAGTATCCAACCCTTGAAATAGATCTAGAGGCAGTAATTCATGCTTTAAATACTTGGTGCCACTATCTCTTTGGAGAGAGGTTTTCAGTCCACTCTGATCATAAATGTTTGGCATACATCTTCTCACAAAAAGATCTCAATTTGAGGCAGCGTCCCTGGATCGAATACCTATAGGGGTTTGAATTTGATATAATCTATACCCTGAGGAAGGGTAATGTTGTAGCAGATGCCTTGAGCATAAGAGTACAAGTGCAGGATTTGAGGAAGTCCAGTGATGAGTTGACTCTGATGTGACTCTTTTCTCAGATGCATGTGGAGACCAAGGAGCACAATGGAGATGAATTCTTGGAAACCATTTAGTTGACCCCATCTCTTATAGAATTGATTCAGCAGAAGCAGCCTTGTGATGAATTTTTCCAGTTGTCAAAATAGATTCCTCATGGTGGAGAGACGTTTTCTGATTGGTCTTATTTCCATGAGGGTATCTTGTGTATCAAGATTCGTTCATTTGTGCCTCTATCTCTGAGGAAGGTGGTAATGCAGGATAGCTTCCAGTCACGGTGGGTTGTCCACCCCGGTGCCACCGAGATGTACTATGATGTTCGTCAATAGTTCTGGCAGCCAGGTATGAGGTGGGACATTGCCAACTTTGTATCGAGATGCTATACTTGCCAGCAGGTGAAAGAAGAACATCAGAATCCATCTGGTTTGCTTCAGCCACTACCCATTCCAAACTGGAAGTGGGATGAGGTTGACATGGATTTCATTATTGGATTACCTCATACACCTTGAGGTATGAATTCTATTTGGGTGGTGATGATCGGCTGAACAAATCATCCCACTTCATTCCTATTAGAGATACTACTATAGTAGATGAGTTGGGCTAGTTGTATATTCAGGAGGTGGTAAGGCATCATGGTGTTCCATCAGAATTTGTCTCAGATAGAAACCCCCTCTCCACCTCTTGGTTTTGGGGAGGACTTCATAAGGCTTTGGGGTCACAAATTAAGATGAGCACAATGTACCGTCCTTAGACAGATGTTCAGACAGAGTGGGTAAATCAGATCCAGGAAGACATACTTTTTGCATGTGTCTTGGACTTCTGTGGGTTGTGGGATATCCATTTGGGGTTGGTCGATTTTTCTTATAATAACAACTACCAATATTATATTAGAATGGCTCCCTTTGAGGCGTTCTATGGTCAGCCTTTCTGGTACCCCCTATGTTGTGCTGAGGTAGCTGAGACATCACTATTGGGACCGAGCCTTGTACAAGAGATATCTGAGAAGGTCATGTTGATCAGGCATCATTTATTGATTGCTCAAAGTCTCTAGAAATCATATTATGATAAAAGGCAACGAGACCTATAGTTTTCATTTGGTGATCGGGTATTCATGAAAGTGGGCCCTCGTCTGGGTCACCTCCACTTGGGGAAAGAAGGAATGTTGACACCGAGGTACGTAGGACCTTTTGAGATCACCAAGCATATTGGTAAGGTAGCATATAGGTTGGCTTTTCCTTCTCAGTTGACATCCATCTATGATATTTTCCACGTCTCCCAGTTAAGAAAATACAACCCGGAATCATCTCATGTGCTGAATTGGGAGGAGTTGGATATAGAGCCTAATCTATCTATTTTTGAGTGGCCAGTGAAAATAGTGGAATTCAAATAAAAGGTTCATTGTGGAAAATCTATTCCACTGGTCCGAGTTCATTGGCAGCATGGGAGTGATACCCACGAGACATGGGAACGAAAGTCATGGGTTGAGGAAGAATACCAAAACCTATTTTCTGATCAAGCATCGTTTTGACTTCCTAGGGAGGAAAGTCATACATTGTAGGAGGAATTGTCACATACATGATTTATTTTAAAGTTATATTCATTTATTTTTCTTTATGTTTTTTTATTGGGTTTTTCGCATGAATTTTTGGAGTAAATGGTGGGTTTCCAAGATTTGGGCCAAACCGTGAGTTTATTTCTAATTTTAAAAATTAATTTTGTTTATTTAATAACTTCTTCATTTTTAAACCCTTTTAACCCTTTCCACATCCAAAATGACCTCCATATAACTATTAAAACCACCATAGAAATTTGGACCCCTTACCAATTAATTATCATCATAGATTTGGGTTGTCTAATTAAGTATTGTGCCAACCCGTAAGCCCATTTTATATTTTAAATTTGTGTTTTTATTATTTCATAACATTTTAATTTTTTATTCATTTTTGTTGGTTCTACCTATCACATAATCCCAATGATCCTAGACACAACACCAGATTCGTTTCCCCCTCTTTGGAGATCGTATCAGTCGAGAATTGGGGCTGTACATTTCAAGTTTATAAAATCATCAAGATTTCTCAAGTAAGTGACCATCCTTCAATGTTCCTTCTTTTCATTAAGATTTATCTGATTTTTCATGAATCCTGAATTTTCCAGAATCTAGTGCATCATACCAAGGGTTTCATTTTTATTTTCTTGGTCCAATCCCTTGGATTTAGGTTTGATCTCACTCTCTTGTGGTGCGGGGGTGGTGCGGTCAACATTCCGCACTAGGATTTGTGGTTCTTGACTCTTTTGGTAGGTGATTCTATATGAAGGTATTGTAGAATAAGATTTCTTACTATATTTCTATTTCTTTTTTGTTCCTCCTTCATTGTTGTTATGGAAAAAATTGATTTGGGTAGAATTTGCAAAGTGGTTTATTTTTAAGTGCCATTTTTATTTGAAAATTGGTGTTTTACATATGCAACCCATGTTGTGCCTCTTGGGGTTGTTTTATAATTCATGTAATGGATTTATAAAAAAATATAATGCTGAAAATTATAGTTTTTTATAATATTGGACTCCATTTGGTTTTAAAATAGGTATTTTAGATGGATTTAATGTGAAAAATATGGTTACTTTTCTTGAAATTGTTTTATGGAAATTATAAGTGGTTTATTGAGTTATATAAAAGGTGAAAAGCTGGTGTTGCTACTGTTTTGAATTTTTGTGACCAGAACTAATGTTTATATGTGAAAATGGATTTTGGTTACAAGTGGTTACTATTTGAGCACATGTTGGGAAACTCTGGTAACTAGGGGGGTTAATTTGTATTAGTACGCTAGTGAATAGAGGGATTTCGACCATGGATCACTTAGAATGATTGACAAGGATAACACTAACAAAACTATAATGGACATGATTAGAGACCACTAGGATATGGCTATGATCCCTACTAGTGGCTCATGCATGAGAAAAAAATTTATAATGGTTACTTTCACCGTGGTATGAGGTACTTAAGGCTCACAACTAACTAGTACCAAGAAGTGTTCTTATGCTTGGTGATCATGGACTTTTTTGATTTTATCCTTTCCTTTTGGTATTTTTGGATATGAAAATCAGTATCTTTAATGTTTTATTCAAATTCACTAATTCTTAAATGTTATCTCCATTGAAAGGTATTTTCTTTTCAATGTGGCACTTTTAGAAATAAATCCTACCATTTTCTGTTTATAACTCTTGCAAGATTTTTATTTTATAATTCCTGTCACTTGGAATCCATGGGTGATATCCAATTGGGCTTAGTATCACACCCTAATTACACATTTGGGTATAATTATACTTGATCATGTTTGAAACAGGCAAAGTCAAGGCCTTGGGCAATGACAGTTCGCATTGCTAGTTTCATTCCATGGTATGGTGTTGTGCAAACGGCCTGTGGGTGATGACCCCTTGTTGTGTGGAGTATTGTGGGCTTTTTTATAATAATTTTATGTACCTTTGGACCCCTTGTGTCTTGTTTAAACCCATATACCTAGTTATGGATTTTAGTAAGGCTTGTTTGGCATAATTTTTCAGATATGGTATATTGTTTGTTTTTTGTTATTTTATGAATCCAAACTCGGGTAAATCGTTCCTATATACATTTTTATGATACCCAGGAACCTGTGACAGACCGAGGGGATATGTAACGCCCTTTGGGACTTTCCATGGGATGGTTTTGGTTCCATTTTGATGGAAACCAGATTCGGTTCGTGACAATTACCCCAGGTATACCCCTTCGAGAATTAAATAATGTTTCATCTGTAATTGTTAGTCGCAAAATTATAAATATATATTGTTTCCGACGCTTTCTCCGGGGCGCGTGCATCCGTCCGTCTGCGGAGGATGACGCGCTGCGCTTGTTTCCCTACATTCCTACTTTCCAAAGGTGGGTGGAATTCTCTCCTTATTCTGGGACGTCTTCTCCATGATCGAAACAGGATGATGGGATGTCGGTTCTTCCTTCCGTGGATTCCTCCTCAGAACTCATCACCTAGACTGGGTCTCCCTCGTAGATTTAATACGTAGTTCGTGAAACTCTTCCCAGTTCCATGTTTCCATGGACGCTGGTTAATTACACTGCTTCTGTCAGGACATTCCAAAGGGTCTAGTCAGGGCAGAAACATTCAGTCGGGGGAGTAGTCACGTTGAGGCATTAGTAGCGTTTCTGGATGCTGGGGAACCAGGCATGTCTGTCTATTATCCCTTGTCACAGGGCTTCTCGAGGGCGTGGAAGCCTGAGGAATCTCACATCGAGCGCGGGGAATTATATGCCATAGACACATATCTGAGGTTTTCCTCAGCTTCCCATGTTTAACACAGGGTACTCCGCGGGTTTAACATCCAGCGAAGACGGATCAGCCCGATCAGAGCATTGGCTAGAATAGATCGGATTGTGGGATTTCCCTTGATGGGATTCCGATACCGGGGCCAGCCCATGGGCGGCTGTGAAGAGGAGCGTACCGACATGGACTCACTGGGATATGACGGTCCGTGTGAGGATAGGGGTAGATGGTGGATGGATGAATGAAGTGGAGGGTGGAATGGCAAGGAACCATCGCAAGGGGCAACAGTGAAGTTGGACTTGAGCCTTAAAGGGGGATTCCTATGTATCCCCGTGGCAGGGAATCAAAGTCCGCGTAGTTCGGGATAGTGCCAGTGAACCGGCGTGAGGGTGGACCTTGGTCCAGTGGGCATCATCAGCGAACCGATGTGGAGGTGGACCTTGGTCCGATGAGAGATGGGCTTGAACCTCGGGGAGGCTTCCTACGTACCATGCCTTGACATAGATCAAAGACCTCGTAGTTCAAAGGGTTTCATCGGTGAACCGACGTGAAAGTAGACTCGAGGGTCCACTAGTGGTGGGATTGAACCTCGGGAAGGTTTCCTACGTACCATGCCTTGACAGGGATCAAAGTCCTCATAGTTCAGAGGGTCGATGGAATACAGTTTAACGTCATGCGGGACGGTAGAGAACCTTGACGTGAATAAACGACGGGCGGTGGGTGTCCGAGAACCGACGTTAATGAGTGACCTTGGTCCGATGGGAGTTGGTCTTGAACCTCTAGGAGGGTTCCTACGTACCATGCCTTGACATGGATCAAAGCCCTCGTAGTTTGGTTTTGTCGCAACGGCTGGCCGTCGGACTCGAATGCAGTTTAATGTCATGTCGAATGAAGGTAGAACTCGACGTGAATTGGGTGAGGATTGGGCTTGAACCTCATGGAGGCTTCCTACGTACCATGCCTTGACATGGATCAAAGACCTTGTAGTTCAAATGGGTGTGAAATTTAATTTCATGTGGGACAAGGGGGCATATAGTTTAACGTCATGATGGACGAGGACATGCAGTTTATCATCATGCTGGACGAAGTGTGCAGTTTAACGTCATGCTGGATGGGGGCGAAACTCGACGCGAATGAGTGACCAAGTAATGTGGCTTGAACCTCATAGAGTCTTCCTACATACCATGCCTTGACATGGATCAAAGTCCTCATAGTTCGCTGGGTGGGGGTCAGGGTCGGTGCTCACTCTAAGCCCACGTGAGTCATGCTCTGTGTTAGAAACAATAGGTTGCAAGGCCCTGATGATCACGTCGTGAAGGATGCATCCGTGAGAATCGGAAAGGGGCTTATGTGTGGAGCGGCCCATGGTGTCTTCCTCATGTCTGGACATGAGGGCATCCCAACTCACTAGTTGGTTTAGGTAATCACCTATGTGCTAGTGCACAAGAGGGATAATGCCAAGGGCATTGGAATCTATCCCAACAAAGGGAGATGAAAAGTGTGAATCACATGCCCAATATTCAGAACGTCGTGAGATTGGCGTGGTGATGGAGGATAACTGTTGACTGTGGCGGAAATACAGCGTCCATATCACGTTATCCAGAAATGAGGACAACAAATGAGGGCTGACCGCTGACCATGTTCGCAACATGGGGCCTAACTCAAATATCGTCGATCAGTCTTCCGGAACGTTGTCCCAGGACAGCAGGCAGACCATAGGTCGAGCATCCATACTGTTAGGCGGTCCCTCCAGACGTGATCAGTCTTCCGGGGCGTTGGCCCAGGACGGCAGGCAGACCAAAGGTCGAGCGTCCATACTGTTAGGGGGTCCCTCCATACTTGGAATTGAGTGACGATCTGAACAAAGTACACGCAAAGAGTGAGGTGGAGTGATGGAATGTTTGAATGGATTACAACTCTCTTGAAACTACGCCACTATAATCATGGAATTAGGCATCTTATTCTTGGCTCACAATGCATCTCTTATTTGGAACCAGAGTCATACTATGTTTGGATCACATGGTTTACTACAGTTTATAGTCATGTAGATAGGACTACTGCCATAAGGTGCCTAGAGAGGCTGGTGTTGCGTCTTACGCATGGGCGGCCCATGGTGCTGGGACTTACTCCAAGATAGCGGCCCGAGGTGTGGCAGAGCGCATCGAAAGAGGGATTTGGGACCAAATATGGAAGGTGCCTCGTTCCCTATCGTTCCCTCCACTGGCCTTGGCAGTGGGGAATTATGAAGGTGCGTGGGTGCTACCATTCGTAAGAGAGGCTTGTGGGCTTACACCAAGGTGGTTTCCCTTCTCCCGTGGACATACGCTACTCCGAGAAGGAGGATATCATCCCATGTGAGGGTGATTCCATTACCGTGGAGACGAGTGGCGTAATGAATGTCCGGGCTTGGGGGACCATGCGTGCGAGGCACGGGGTCAGATCACAGTTTAACATCAGGTGTTGAGGACTTGATGCTTGGCAGTTTAACGTCTTACATCTCGGGCGAGGTGGGTTCACTCCACACCCCTAGGACTTACATAACAGGTACCCTCTGGTCCTTCGGGAAGGGAAGGTACCAGTAAGGTCGTGGTCAAGGGGGGTTGTGGAGCGAACCATCGAGGGGTCCACGTTAGCGTGGCTATGCGAAGAAGAAATAGCTGTTAGCGTACCTATGCGAAAAAGCATTAGGCGAAGCAATTCTACGAGTGGTATTGTCCATGGGACTTTGAAATCACATCGTGAAAACCTAGAGGGTCGTACGGGAAGAGGAATTTCCAAGCAAAGGAGTGTGCTTCGCGAAGCAAAGTGCCTTGGCCTTAGCATAGGGCATAGGTATGAGTGGACGGTGCTTCGCGAAGTGGAACAGTACTCGCGGAGCACTACCTCGTGAAGAAGAGGTGCCTTGCGAAGCAAGGTGCTACGAAGCAGTGTGCTTTGCGATGTGTGGCGATCCTGCCTTAGCATAGGGATCACTAGCACATGTTGGGTGTTTTGCGAAGCATAAGTGCTCCGCGGCTGCCCGGGTTCCCTTGGGAATCCCCTTCCTTCACGAATGCCCTTGAGCATCGCGAAGGGAATCCCTCTCGGAAGAGGGGGTCAAAACGAGACCAAGCAAAGGTGTCTCGCGAAGTAGAAATACCTCGCAGAGCTCATGATTCCCGGGGGTAAAGGGTGCTTCGCGATTCGGGAGAGGAGAAGCCGAAAGGTCGGATCGTCTGTCCCCTGGACTCAGGGGGAGCCCGGTATTTATAGGCAACAGGCGCCGCGAAGCAGAACTCACGCGCCGCCTCAGGTGCTTCACGGCGCGCTCGCGAACGTCAACGGCATACGTGGAGCATTACCACCTCTGGAGCTTCGAGGCGGGCTCGTGAACGTCAAATGCGTTCGTGGAGATTTACGGCCTCTAGAGCTTCGCGGGACCGCATTTCTCAGGGTGCTTCACGCTGGAGCTTTGCGGCGGCACTTCGCGAGGCAGCGTCCCGGCCATCTGTTTCGTCCCATTCTTTCGTGCAATATTTTGGCTCCAACAAATGACCCCCCTCAGACTTGGAGCCGCGAAGGATGAAGGGTCGACGTCTGAGGGAAAATCTCCAAAATTTTCGGCGGTTCGCGATGCGGCTTTGCGATGGGGGCCCGCAGTGCTGACCGGGGCCACGGATCCGTACGCGCCGCAATGCTCTGCGTGGGTGAGGCGCGCCGCAATGCTCCGGGGTAGCTGCCTATAAATAGGGGGTCGACCTCTTTTGTCTTCACACGACTTGTCTTTTTGTGCTCCCGACTTCGCGATGCTCCGTGTACTCTGCGACAGCCCTCAGCGAATCGAGCTTCACGGCGAACCGCGGGTCTCCGACTCCGTGTTCGCACCAAGCGAACTTCTACTTGTCAGTCTGGGCCCGACTTCGCTGCTTGGTCTCGCGACCGACCTTCGCGATCCAGCTTCGTGATCCAGCTTTGCGATCCATCTTCGCGATCCGTTGAAAAAAAAAATTTCCGAGGGCCGGAATCGAAATGGCCAATCAAGAGGCTGTATTGGGGGTTCTTGCAGATGCTGCCCGTCGGGATGAGATGGCCAACTGTCCAGGACTTAGGGAGATGATCTGAAGCCATTCGGACCACACTTCTTTGACAGATCTTCTATCGGAGGGTCAGAAGGATTATCCGCAGTGCAAAAAGCTTCCATTGTACGGCTTCGGGTTGAGGGATGACGTCTTCATCCCGGAGGCGAGTAGGGACGAACCAGCTTGTTGGTTTAGGAGCACACCATGCCAGCACTAATGGTTCAGGGCGGTTGATGGTCATGCGCAGGAGGACTTCACACCCGTCACCGCTGACTATCTCTACAACCATGTGATAAATATTGATGGGAGGCCACTGCAACCGGAGACGTCCCCTCCTCTCTACCGTACCATGATGAAGGCGGCTTTGCAGGATTCGAAGAAGGGATGGTCCAATGTGTGGGACCTGCGCCAGGGCGGAAACTTCACTGATGACTGGGCCTGGGCCTACTGGGTAGGCGCCTCATGCAAGGAGTTCGGGGCCGAGCTGAGGAGAGTGGGGTTGTATGAGGCGGCATGGGCCTCACAATTCCACATTTACCAACCGAAACAAGTGATGCCGGAATTGTTGAGCAGATGGTCATCCAGGACCAATACCTTTCACCTGCATCACGGGGATGTGGGAATCATCCTGTGGGATGTCCACCAGATTTCTGGGGTTCCGATCTTGGGGGCCATGTATTATGAGTTCCTCCCCGTCATCAGCGCATGGGAGGATACAGAGCAAATGTCGCAACTGGCGTCAGTGCTGATGGCCCTTGTCCCTGGAGAGGACAAGGAGGCAGTGAGGGATGTCCATTTAGGAGATGGTTCAAATGCTTCCTGAATTTCCCAGAGAATCGAGAGTTCCCTCCGAGGCCTCGAACTTGTCCAAGGGCAGCCCAACGGGGCAAGGGGCACTCGTATTGGCGGGTCTTGGAGGATAGCCAATGGAAGACTTGGGGTTTCAGTGTCAGCACTGAACAATAGCTAATAGTTATGCTGGAGGTGTTCATCGCGGCTCTCATCTGCGGTTGGATCCTACCGGTGAGGGATACAAGCATGGGGGTGCGGACCAGCTCGTTCATTAGGGCGTCCATATTGGCCATGGGGCAGCGGATCAATCTGGGGATTCCAATGCTCGCCAAACTGTAGATAATGATGCGTCACATTAGTGAGGGAAAGAAGCCTCCAAGGATATGCGGGCCCTTCCACCTTCTGTATGGGTGGATCGCAGTTCACATCAGGGGGATTTACGTGTATCCAAACCCCATTTCGCCGCCAGAATCAAACTTCTTCCCCTCCATCCTGAACGCGGTCGGGAGCTTCCCATTCAAACTAGCTGTGCCGATGGTGATGATTCGGGTGTGGAGGGAAGATGAGTTTAATTTCCACCCCTTCCCATTGCCGACGACGATACTTACTAATGACGGGCGGGGAACGGAAGAACATCGGGCTTACTTCCTGGCCTTTCTAGTTGGGGTTTTGGTGGCACGGATAGATCGTGAGCCACTCTGTGAACCGTACACCCCGAATCGGTTTGCGAGGCAGTTCTGGTGCCTCCAGCGGCTGACCCCACAGGTCTACTGGGAGGTGCGTCACGAGGAGCACCAGTGTTTGATGAGGCAGTTGTGGCTCATGTTCACACGGGAAGATGGGAAGATGCGGATTGTGTTGCCTCCATCCACCACCGCTTTCGGATTGGTGAGGGAGTATTCCATTAGTTGGGAGGCTGCTTACCCAGGGGAGATGCTGAAGCAACCCACTATTCGGGTCGGTGACGGTTGGCCTCCCATATCCCGAGGTCGGGGTCGGAGGGCAGCTAGGGCTGCTCGTGGTGGCGGGGTTACCATGGCGGCGAGACCCACACCGGCCGAGGGTATGGTAGCAGCGGTGGGTCCTGTGATTCCGGAAGAGCAATACCATCCGGAGGGGCAGCCACCAAGGGGATTTCGTAGGATATCCACTCAGGCTCTGGGGAAGTGGCTGCGTCATATCGAGATGGCAGAGGATGTTGTCTTCCCGGAAGCCTGGGACATTTGGGATGTCAACCGGCTATTCCTCAGCCCCACGAGATATGGGCCCACCTGAATCGCCTTGGGATGGAATTACCGGGCATAGGCCCAGTCCGGGCTAGATTCATGGCGTCTCCGGCGGAGTCAGAGAAATACCTTGATGAGCTGGTGGATTACGTTCACTCTAGTGGTGTCCCTCGCCCAATGACAGACCGGGTGAGGGTACTGCTGAATCGAACGGTCCCCCCAAAGTTATTGGCTGCCGATCTGAGGGAGTGCTTCCCCCTTCCAGAAGAATCAGAGGACTCCTCTCGAGAGGATGAGGCTGGAGGAGGGAGCCCGTTGGAGGAAGGCGAGATCGGAGATCAAGGCTCATATTCCGACGATTTCCCGGTGGCTCTTGAGGTAGCATTCCGAACTTCTTTCCTTACGATCCGTTCCTGGGTCACTATGGACTTATCACTGTTGTATGAGCCATGCAGGGGGAACTTGTTTGCAGGCCTCGTTCTTGCCCCTTGGCGGGTGATGATGCGGGACCTTCAGAACCCGCGCCTATGGCTGCATCCAGTTCCGCGTCTGGTGGGACCAGAGCACCCGAGGTGTCTCCTCCGGAATCTCCAGACCTTCCAACAATATACGGAGGGCCTCGCCTCGGGTTCCCGTTAGTACCGGATCAAGAGCAGCACCAGGAGGTTGATCTTTGTAAGTCTCCTCTACCAGTTCCCCTGTCGTCATATGTAGACCATGCCTACCAACTAACATTTATGTCCCTCTCGGTCGTACAGTTCTCCGAATGGCATGGGCTGCTGCGGCAAGACTGGCCTGGATGTCTGGTGGCATCCCTCCTAGGGTCATGTCAGTGATGGTGGCGATAGTCCCCCCATCCCCTCAAGCTGCGACGCACATCATCACTGGCGGGACCACCAGCAGGGTCTCACCCGAAGTGAATGAGGTGGACTCTGAGGAAGAGGATCAACCGGTCGGTCCCAGTCCTGTCACGCCTGCTTCGGTGACAGGTGTCGTACCGGATTCAACACTAGATGTTTATCCTACCGAGGATTTCCTAAGGGTGTATCCCACGTACGAGCCTGAAAATCGCACAGACTAGGACGAAACGGCCTCTGATGAGGAAGACAACATCATAGTTTTCCGTCGGTCGTGGAAGTTGATCACACGCTTTATCAAGGACACCCCCAAGCACAATGGCTGGCTGAAATGGATAGACTCCGCTCGCGGTTGTGCGAACTGTGCACTGGGGGAGTGGATTCCCAACGTCCTCACCCAATCAACTGAGATATTATGGCTGAGAAGATCCGGGATCATGATCATGGGCTCAGCGTGGGCTGGCAGCGGAGGAAGGCGACCAACATCAAGAAGCTCCAGGAGGCTGACGGCGAGGTCCAACAGATGCAGACCCGGGCAGAGGAGATTTCAGACTCTCTTAATGCACAATCTGAACTGATCTCACAATTGAAGGCCCAGCTGGCAGAGGCAGAAGAGCGTATGAGGCAGGCCTCTGGAAAGATGGTTATTTTTCAAGCTGGTGTAGTGAGGTCCAAATCCAAGGTTAACGAATTGCTTCCCACTGCTGCTGAGGAGGAACGGGAGCTGAGTCAGTGGCAGCAAGTCTTGGACACCACAAGCCGACGAGTGGTGGAGCTGCAACGCTCTTTTGACGGGGTCAACCCATCCATGGGGGGGGGGGGGGGGGTAAACCCCCGGGTATTGTAACAAACCAAAATCCTTTTATTGGTACTTTCATGCTTCATTTTTTCATTCTTTGTTTTGAATTCCATAGCGCACACGATTTCCTCTATTTGAATTGCCTTGTTACATCCCGACAATGTTTGCGGTATGTTTGGCGACAATTCCCCAAGACCACGTTGGTCGAGCCTGATGTGAGAAACAGGAGATAGTTTCCCTCTCATCCTACCTAACATATGAGTGGGGACCATGCTCTGGGCATCCAGGATTCGAATTACCAATTCGGATTTCTGAAAGCCGGGAGAGGCTTGATCAGAGAAGGAACTTTCAGGATAGCCAAATTACCATTTCTTCAGCGTGCTCTTATGCACGAACGGGGAAACGCCAGGGGCGCTAAAATCGGCCCAAACAGATGAAAATGGGAAGTGTGAATCATGATACCCATGATTCGGAACACCGTGGGGATGGCATGACAATAAGGGACAACCGTTAACCTCCGAGGAGAAGCGGTATCCATACTGCGTTAGCCTGTAACAGGGACAACAAATGAGGTTCGACCATTGACCATGTTCAAAACATGGGACCATGTCACAAATGTTGTCGATCAATCCTTCAGGACGTTGGCCCAGGACAGTTGGAGGACCATAGGTCAAACATCCATACTGTTAGGGGGTCCTTCCAAACATGACCAGTCTTCCGGAATGTTGGCCCAGGACGGTAGGTGAGACAATGCGGCATGGGACCAGGCCGTTAGGGGGTTCCTTTAGACATGAAAGAGGATGAGGGTCCGAATAAGGGGCATGAAAAGCATGGAATATAGAGTGATGGTTTGTATGAACAGAATCCAACACTTATGTAATTACACCACCATGGTGGGAGTACGCCATATGGGCACATTGGTATGATCATGGATCATTCCTTCTTTGGGGAATGGCCTCTCTGGAGAGGGGGTCTGCCGCTTCCCAATGGGACCTTGGGGCATCTTGAACTTGTTCAGGGCAAAATTGCAGCTACATAGTTCCCCTCGAGGGGTCAGTCCAGAGGACCGAAAATTGGGAGGAAGAGGATTTTGTTATTCCTGGGGCTGAACCCTAGTTGAAATTCCTGGGTGTCTCTACGTATACCATGATGATGGGAATTAAGCCATACGTTGTTCTGAAAGTGCAGTTTAATGTCATGCGGGACAAGGAGCAGCCCGACTATGTTGGTACACATCCTGCCAAAACTACTAAGCCCACATGAGTCGTGCTGGGTGTGGGAAACAAGCAGTAGTGGTGGGAATTTCCCGACACAAAAAAGGGCATGTTAGGGAAAAGGGACGCTCGGTAAATACCGGCCCAATAAAACTAACACGATCATTTTGCACACCTAGATGCGCGGAGAGAAAGAGCCGAGTATGATGGAATTTCATTTGAACCTGAGGAAGTGGAAATGTGTGAATCATGGTGCTCGAGATTCAGATCATGATGATGGCGGCATGATGATGGAGGATAACTACTGACCATGCTCTCAACACAGCATCATGTCACGTTAGCCTAGAATGGGGACAGACAAATGAGTGTCGACCGTTGACCATGTTCGAAACACGGGACCATGTCACAAATGTCTTCAAATATCTGTAGGGACGTTGGCCCGAAACGATTGGAGGGCCCTTAGGTCCAACATTCATGGAGATCCCTTAAACCTAGTATCCATGTAGTCTGAGGGTCCTTTTGGATGTGGAAGAGGATGAGGATCCAAATAGAGAGCTCACGAAGCTTGGTCATGGGATGAGGGGAATGTCCGTATGAAAATCCCACACTTCGGGCTCTTTGTCGAAACAAATCTGAATACGACAACGAGACGAATTATAGAGAGGGAGCAGATTCCTTTCCCATGGGGAGATCTCAGCTTAGGGTCGTAGAATTCGGACCATAGATGGGAGGAATAATAAGAGGTGCATGGTGGAGTAACTCAAACACCTGGCGTGAATGGGAATAGGGGGTGTGTACGGTGCGATAAACCACCTAATGCGAATGAGGAGGTAATCCCATATCACGCCACCCGACCCCCTTAAGAGAGGTTTTTGGTCAAAGGACCAAAAGCGGAATTTAGGCTGGGCCCGCACGGGTACTCCTACGTATCTCATAAGGATGAGAATCAAGCCATACGTTGTTCTGAAAGGTGGCACAGTAAGTTACCAGTGCCAGGGGAAAAGGGGAAGTGCGGCCATGGCCCTTACACTAAAAGAAGCAAAATTTGATAAAGCTTGTTTTTTCTTTAAGGTGAATGGTTTTTTTTTGTGAAGCGACAGGCTTAGAATAGTAGGCCGTGATGTCGCCACAAGGATCAAACCGTGATGGGTGTTGACAAATGGCATGGCACATGAGCAATACCCAACGTGATGTCTTCTAAAACGAGGTCACCACAGTGCATTTCCATTTTTCATCGTGTAGCCAGGATGATAATGTCATAGTTTAGGGTCGTATGATAGGACCAAGCATGCATTTTATCGTCATGCAGCGCAGACGTAGAAGAGGCGATGCTAGGCGGGGAATGTGCGCAGTGTCATGAGACACAATCTATGGAGACATGATCCCACATCACACTATGCGCCACTCCAAGAGGGAGACCTCAGGCCGAGGGGCCTATATAAAGGTAAGAGGTGAAACATGGGGAGAGACTAGCTCCCCAAATGGGCTGGACCCAACAAGGCGTCCGGGCGGTCCTACGTATCCCATCAGGATGGGAAACAAGCTTAACATAGTTCTAGATGGATCATAGTTTATGGTCTTAGAGCTCGGACCATGGGAACCCCGAAGGACGCCGTATTGCATCTTTGTCCCTCTGGCATGCAAAGGTGAACTGAGGGATAGCGCCAAAAGTGTCAAGATTCCACCTGGAAATGATGGGGTGGAAAATGATGTGAGTCATGCAACCAACATTCGAGGACTGAAGGGGGTTGGCGTGACGACAAAGAATTACTACTGACCATGTTCGCAGCACGGTATCTTGTCTCATTAGCATGAAATGGGGACAATCAAATGAGCATAGACCGGTGACCGTATTCGCAATGCGGGATTTTATCGATTTTTTGTCCAAAACCTTCGGGGGAGTTGGCCTGTAACGGTAGGAGAGCCCTTGGGCATTGTATCCAGGCCGTTATTGGGGGTCCCATTAGGTGTGAAAGGTAATGGAAGCCCGAATGGAGGGGAACACGAAGCATGACAAGTGGAAGGAACGTGATCAAGTTGAATCTGACACTCTTGGTCCTAGACCAGAGTACTCTTAACACACGGGTGAATCACTACTAGGAGTCAAGGGACTCAACTTGAGGGTAACCAAGAGATGGTGGGTTCTTAGGAGAAGGGGGCATGGTGCCCAAAACCTTCTATCATACCTACATATCCCCCTCCTGGTGAGGGATAGGCCAAGTGGCCCAGGTGACCGGGAGATCAGGAGATCTCTAAGAGGTGGGGCTGGACCCGAATCCTAGACATTCAGGTGGTCCTACGTATCCCAAGAAAATGGGAATCAAGCCAGACGTAGTTCTGAAGGGTGCCTTTTAATGTCATGCCAGACAAGGATTCTAGGGGCTAACTCTCAGAATGGGGGTGTGCGTGGTGCAGCTATTGCAAACCCGACGTGAATGAGGAAATAATCATGCACTACGCCATGCGGTCCCGTAGTTGGGGATCTGAAAGTAGGACCGGAGACGTGAATTTGCTGAACTCAAGTTGGACCCAAAGATAAAGGGTCTGGGCATTCCTACGTATCCCATTAAGATGGGAATCAAGCTGAATGTAGTTATAGATGAGTATCTTAGTTTATGGTCTTAGAGCTCGGACCGTGGATGGTGACAACTTCCCGAGTAAGCACAGATGTCAACCCGATCCCTAAGCCCACGTGAGTTGTGGGAAACAAGGGGGGAATCCTTATCACAATACTTGGGGCGTCCATCAAAGGGGAGTCGGCAGAGATCCCCGAAGGACACCTTTGACGCGGCTTTTCCCCCAATGCGCGGACGTGCACGGAGGAAAAGTAAGAAGAGTTCTGAGACACTACTTGGA
Source organism: Viscum album (assembly GCA_963277665.1). Taxonomy (NCBI): domain Eukaryota; kingdom Viridiplantae; phylum Streptophyta; class Magnoliopsida; order Santalales; family Viscaceae; genus Viscum; species Viscum album. The sequence continues at coordinate 1,615,785,464 of OY728125.1, forward strand.
CATGATGAAGTGATGAAGGATGTGAATTGTGTACCCGACATTTTGGGCATAATGGGTTGGCATGGAGATAGAGGAAAATCATTAACCATGGTGAAAACGCAGCGTCCATATCGCGTTAGCCTGAGGTGGGAATAACAAACGAGCATCGACCGCTGACCATATTTGCAACATGGGATTTTATCGATTTGCTGTCCGAAACCCTCGGGGGAGTTGGCCCGTAACAGTAGGAGAGCCCTTGGGAGTAGTATCCAGGCCGTTCTTGGGGGCCCCTCTAGGTGTGAAAGATTATGGAAGCCCTAACACAGAGATACACAAAGCCTGGAAAGCGGGTGCAGACGTGTCCGAGTAAAGCTTGGCATTCCAGGTAATAAACCAGAGTGCTCTTAGGCACATTGGTGACCTGCCGAAAAGGGATCGACGAAACAGCTTAGGAGGGAGAGGTACATGCCGTGGTCATTACAAGACCGACATGAATGAGGACATAATCTCACACCACACCATATAATCTTCTCATGGAGGAAGGGTAGACCAAGGGGCCAAGGTGGGATGACGATTCCCGAGAGACGGGGCTGGACCAGAATCTTAGACATTCAGGTGGTCCTACGTATCCCATAAGGATGGGAATCAAGCCACACGTAGTTCTCCAGATGTAGTTTAACGTCATACTGGATGAGGGGAGAGGAATATACCTCCAAATAAGGGAGGTGTACAGTATGTCTAATAAATCGACATGAATGAGAAAATAATCTCACGCCACACCATATGCTCTTATAAGAGACGACCTGGGACGGGGCCCAAAAAGGCCAAGGGGCCTGAGGCTGGGTCTCGTAAGGGGAGGTTCACATTGTGGTACATTATCCTGACATGAATGAGGATGTAGTCCCACACCACACCGTACAGTCCGAGTAAGAGGCTGGGCGGAGGGGCCCGAGAAGGCCAAGGGGCCTAAAGTCAGGCATCAGTCAGGAAGGCCTGACTGGTCTGCAGTTTAACGTCTTACATGAGGACGGGGGCCGGGGGACCCGAAGAGGCCAAGGGGCCAGAGGCTGGGCCTTGTAACGGGAGGCTTATGACATGGTACATTACCCCGACGTGAATGAGGACGTAGTCCCACATCACACTGTACACCCCTATGGGGAATCGGGGCAGTGGGCCCGATCGCTAGCACCACCCGGGAAGAAATTTGTCACTTCGGGATGGGGTAGAATGAATCACTACACTCGATGTCTGGGAAATCTTTGGGTGGAACTGAAGATCCAGGGGGTGTCGACCATGTTCTAAAAACATCATTCCCATGCTGACCCGATATGGGAGTAACAAATGAGCATCGACCGCTGACCAAATTCGCAATGCGGGACTTGTATCGCCTTGTTGCTTGAAAACACTCAGGGGCGTTGGCCCGTATCGGTAGGTGGGCCCTTGGGCGTAGTATCCAGGCTGTTCTTGGGGGTCCCTCTGGGTGTGAAAAATGATGGAATTTCAGTCAAGGAGTGGGTGAAGCATAGCTGTATCCATCCACGAAAGATGCAAACACCTCCAGGGGGGATGTGCAGCCGGGTCGAGTCTCGCTCGATGTGAGTTGGGGAAAAAGTGTGCACCTTTCCATGTCTTGACCCGAGGGGAAGATTTTGGCTTTTGGGCTGGGCCAACGGATGAAATGTCCGGGAATTCCTACGTATCCCATTAGGATGGGAATCAAGCCATACGTAGTTCTTGAAGGCCATACAGTTTAGCGTCATACGGTGAGAATGTGGGAGGATAGAAGAACGGGAGTGGGCACATGGTGCGCCCCATATAATCCTTGTGTGAGCGGGGTTGTATGAGCGGTGTTAAGAAAGACTAATCCCTGCTACACAAAGATCCTCCAAGGAAACTATTCCCAGGGGGATAGTGGAAGAGAAAATCTTGGGGCTGGGCTCAAGAAGAGGCGTATGAGCGTTCCTACGTATCCCATCAAAATGGGAATCAAACCACACGTAGTTCTTGAAATGCAGTTTAATGTCATGCAGGATGAGGAGGCATCTCATTTGGGGATATGTAAGGTACGAAAAGTAATCCGACATGAATACGGAAATAACCTCACATCATACCGTACAATCCCGCAAGAGGGTATGTCAGGGAAAACCAATGGGCCTGAGGCCGGACCGTGGTCAGGGAGACCTGACCAGCTAGCGGTTTAACATCTTGCGATGAAGATGGGGGCCATGGGCCCAAGGAGGCCAAGGGGCCTGAGGCTGAGCCTCGGTCAGGAAGGCCTGACTGACTTGCAGTTTAACGTCTTGTAGTAAGGATAGGGGTAGATCTTAGTATAAAGTCATAGAGCTCAGACCATTTTGCAGTTTATCATCTTGCAGGACGAAGATGCAGCTTATGGTCGTGCAGGACCACAACGTGAAGTTTAAGGTCTTGCAGGACCTTTTCGCAGTTTAGGGTCGTGCAGGACCCTTTTTCCCTAGGCAAAGTATCGCTTGAGGAGTTTTGCATTGGTGGGAGGGGTTATACGCTCTCCATCTGTGGTCACCACGGAGTATTCTCCATTGGGGTAAACCTTATGGATGATATAAGGCCCTTCCCATTTTGGGTTCTAATTTTGGTGCCTTTCTACCAGGAATCATTGTCGCTCGAAGGGCCAGTGCCAGGTCGCCCTGTAGAAAAGAGCGGAGACGATCCTCCTTGTTGAAGGCCCTTTCTATCTTATCCTGATGCCTTTCCAGATTGTGCAGGGCAAGAAGCCAGTTCTCGTCCAGTGCTTATAATTCAGCTATATGGAATTCGGCTGCGTCATCTGATGTCTGGTGAACATAAACTGGAGTGCGTAACGATGGCAACTAGATCTCAATGGGTTGGATGGCCTCAGCTCCATACACCAGGGAATATGGGTTCACCTGGGTAGATTTGCGAGTCGTCGTCTGATAAGCCCAGAGGGTGTTGGGGAGCTTTTCCGTCCAACATTTCTTGTTCTGACCAACCATCTTCTGCAGAATGTTAGAGAGGGTTTTGTTGAACACCTCGGTCTGTCCATTTGCCTGCGCGTGGTAGCAAGAGGTATGGTTTGAACGAATGTCATTCTTGGCGTACAATTTCTTCTGTTCAGCTGCTCGGAAGTTGGTTCTGTTATCGGTGAGGACGGCGTGAGGGACCCCAAACCGGTGGATAATATTGGAGCTCACAAAGTCAACGATGGAATGGGCCTTGACCTCTTTGAGTGGAACTCTCTCTGCCCACTTGGAGAAGAAATTCGTAGCAGTCAGGATGAACCTAACTGGTGGGCTATTGCCGGTGGATACGGTCCCACTACATCAAGTCCCCATACCGCAAATGGCCAAGAGTACTTGGTGGGGTGGAGGGGCTCCGGCGGCCGATGCCGGAATTTGGCGTAAACTTGGCATGAATGGCATATCTTGTCATATCAAATACAATCATGGATCATAGAGGTCCAGAAGTACCCCAACCTCCGGATTCGATGGGACAGCATCGGCCCAGCTTGATGGGCGCCACAGGAACCGGCGTGGACCTCTTGCATAACTTGAGGTATCTCTACTCCTTGGATGCAACGGAGGGGGATACCATCGAAACTCCACTTATAATGAATCTTTTCAAGAATGGGGCCACTCTGGAGGGTAAATTGCAGTGCGCGACATCGAATTCGCTCGCGCTCGACCCGGTCGTCCGGGAGGCGACCATTTTGGAGATACTCGACAAAAGGTGCCTTCCAGTCGGAAGTGGCTTCAACCTCTACGACTGAAAAACCCGGGACCCCTGGAGTGGAGGGTCTGGCTATGAGGTGACTTGCCCGCAGGCCATCACTGTCCTCTTGGGTGAAGGGGGAAATGACTCTCCGGTGTGCCACATGTATGATCAAATCATCTTGCTCAGGTTCTGCGAGTGACGCGGCTAAGCCAGCCAAGGCATCTACTTGACCGTTCTGCGACCGTGGGACATGGGTAACCTCTGGTCCAGAAGGGAACTGGGCCATTAGGCGGAGGGTGTACTCTAGAAACGGTGCAAGCTCCAGCTTCCTGATGATGTAGTTTCCATTAACCTATTTGATAACCAGCTCAGAATCTCCTTTCACATGTAGATGGGGCACATGGATCTCAAGGGCCATCTCGAGGCCGATGATGAGAGCCCGGTACTCTGCCTCGTTGTTCATACAGCCTTCTGACAACAGGAACGAGTATGGAAAGATGGCTTGCGCCGGGGTAATGAAGACAATACCTATACCCACTCTATTGAGCTTGGGATCGTTGAGACGCCTACCGGTGGGGCTCCGGGAGGCGCTGTCGAAATGCATTTTCCAACACAGGACGACATGATCGACTGAGAGGATCATCTCATCGGGAAAATCCAGGTCCAGGGATTGATCCGTGGAGGTTGGATGGGAAGCTAAAAATTATGCCAATGCCTATCCCTTAATGGCCTTCTGAGGTATGAACCTGATATCAAACTGCTGGAGAATCACCGCCCAACGTGCTAGTTGGCCAGTCAGCATGGGGTGGTTCAGGATGTACTTTAGTGGGTCTACCCGGGAGACCAATTGCACCTCATGGTGCTGCAGGTAATGTCGCATCTTCTGCACGATGAATACGAGCGCAAGGCAGCTCTTTTCGATAGGGGAGTATCTGACCTCCGTATCGAGAAGCATGCGACTGAGATACTAGAGACTATTCTCAGTACCCTCGTTATTCTTCTGGGTGAGCAGTGCACTAAGGGATCTTTCTAGGGCAGTCACGTAAAGGACCAGCGACTTTCCGGAGATGGGTGGCATCAAAATCAGAGGTTGGAGCAGATACTTCTTGATTTCATCGAAGGCGATATGACACTCCTCATCCCATTCGTAGGCGGCGCCCTTCTTCATGAGCCAGGAAAAGGGCTTACACCTGCTGGCCAGATTCACGATGAATCGGCGTATATAGGCTATGTGGCCTTCGAGGCCTCGAAGCTCATGAATGTTGCTTGGGGGAGGCATTTGACTGATTGCCTTGATCTTCTCTAGGTCGATCTTGATTCCTCGGTATCTGACAAAAAAGCCCAGAAACTTCCCAGAGGTGACCCCGAAGGCACACTTCAACGGGTTCATCTTCAGGTGACGAGGACAGAGGAAACCGAACACTTTCTCGAGGTCTTTGAGATTTTCCTGGCACTGACATGATTTAACTACAAGTTCATCCACATATAATTCAACCAATGTCCTGATAATTGGCTTGAATATGTGATGCATGGCCCTCTGATAAGTGGAACCTGCATTTTTCAAACCGAATGGCATAACCTGGTAGAAAAAGGTACCTTGGGGAGCCCTGAAGGTAGTGGACTCCTCGTCTTCGGGGGCCATCCGGATCTGGTTGTACCCAGAATACCCGTCCATGAAATAAAGAGCTTGGAACCCGGTCATGAAGTCAATCAAAAACTCCGTCACCGGGAGTGGGAAGTCATCCTTTGGGCAGTGGCGATTAAGATCGCGGAATTCGATGCAGACTCTGATCTGCCCATTCTTCTTCTTGATTGGCACAGTGTTAGCAAGCCACTTGGGGTACTGGACTTCCTTAACGAATTTGGCTTTGATAATCTTATCAACTTTGGCCTCAACCATACCACCATGAGAAGGGTGCATCTTCCTGGGAGGCTACTTAAACCCACGATGTTTTGCCGGGAGGCCCAGACTGTAGAGACCTGAAGCTTGACATACATGAATATTACATTACTTTTGTATAATACTTAATACATAACAAAAACACACACACAAGGATCATAATAGTTTAGTGTCTTTGGAAACTCAGAATATAATCTTCTAATCGTGGTGAATGATCTTCAACATCTCCCATAAAGATCTTCCTTTTTTTACCTAAAACCTTTCTTTATATCTTGTGGAAAAGAAATCATAAAAGGGTGAGCTCAAATGATCAGTAAGGGTAAACAAAAGAAATATCAATCACATCATATTCATAAGAACATAACATTTTGGAAATCTTAACCTGCAAAAGAGAGCATAATTTCATAACATGGGATAAATCATAGTAGTGAAAAGAAATCCCAATAATCATAACGTAAAACATGAAACTTTGTGGCATACACACATAATCATAGAGAATCATATCTTATTAGTCAAGACTCATTGCCATGACTATCTAAGTGGACAAAGTCCATTTCTGAACCGAGTCACCCTCATTTCAGTCTTGTTTCACTGAATCGGTATAACCTACCGTTCCAGCCATGTCTATCTCATGAGATATAAAATCTTTACCCAATGCATTGGAGGGAGATATAGGTCTCACCCATATCATAATGAGACCATTCTTATGTGTGCCACAAAAATCATAAATCATACATCCTTGCATAACCCATGTAATAAAAATGGAATTCTTAAATATCGTGACATCATAAAACAATTCATATAAGATAAATGAATTCATAAAAATAATTCCATCACAACATAATCAAATCAATTTAATGATAGGGATAGAATCAGAACCCTATATTATCTTAGATGGAAAATAATTTTGATAAAACACTTGAACTCCATTCTTGAAGAAAATATCCTTTCTACTTCAAAAACATTATTCCTTTCATAACATGTCGTACAATTATAAACTAAAAGAAGTTGATTAAAAATAAACTTGAAAACTTGTAAAGGAAGCTTCTTGGAAATAATGTTTTAAAAATACATTCATGCCGTATAAGTAAAAAAACATTCTTCTCGTACTTTTGTCGAAAAAGTCAAAAAAGTACCTCGTACGAAAAACGACAAAATATTCCTTTCATATCTTTTACTAAAAATTCACCGAAGGGTAAAAATGAATTTAAACAATTGTAGGTGGATGGAAATAATATTACATATTGATGAAACCTGGATGTGGATGATAAAATACACCCCAGTAAATACCAATGTATAAACAATCTTGGATAAAAATGAGATTGTGATATTTCCCTTACCTTAGGTATGTTTTGCTTCGTAAGTGTCCGAACCTCCTCTTTTTGACGCGCCTTCACTTAACCTCCACTTAAAGAACTAAAGATGGTCTTTGAATAAGACCAGGACCTCTAGGATGATACTAGGGAAGTGGAGAAGAGATTTTTTCAGGGGTTGGCCGAGCTTGAATGCTCAAATTGGTGTGAGGAGGAGACGGAGGAGGTGCCCTTTTATAAGGGAGGAGAGGGGCACCTTAGGAAAATCTCAAAATATTATTTTATATTAAGTTCAAATTCGGTTTATAATGGTTAAAAAGGGTCTTATTTCAATGATAAAGTGGGGATGGGTCGAAATCCTCTCATCCAATAGTATTTAGAAAAGTTTATGTTATAATTTTAACCTTATGAATTAGATTTAACTCTAAGTTAAATAATTTCACTTTTACCGTGTCTTTTTGTTTTCTTACACTATATGGTTAATAAACTTACCATAACAAGCCAAACGAACCCCAAGATGTTTATTATTAATATATCTGCCCTTATCTAATTCATTTGGCCTAACCTTAGATTTTTAGGAATTAAATAACCATTAATAATATAATATATGTTTTAAAAACTAATTTATGTCAATTTTGACACTATTTGGTACATGTTTTTTATGAAATTCATAACAGAATTATAAGTTCGAACCAAGTTACTTATATCAAAAATAACATGTCATATTAACCTAGAAAATTAATTTATGTCATAAAAAGTCTCAAATTACATTTATTTGGGCATTTATAACATCAATTATGTCAATATTTCATTAATAAGACAATTACTACATCATCTTTGTGTCATAATAAATGATAATTATTTAATCCCTAAAAATTCTAAATAAATTCCTATAATGTCGATAATTGTATTAGAATTCTTGAGACTATTCATTTTCGAAGTTTCATAATGTTTATCACTAGATTAAAATTATTATACTTATACGATTTAAGAAAGTGACATGTTGTCACATTCATTGGTTTTAATAATAATTAAATTATTTTCATTGACAAAAGTCCATAAAATGAATCAAATCCCACCCTTAGGTTATATGGATCTACTTTTAGCCATCCAATAGGATTTTTCCAAGGGTTAGGGTAATTTTATAATCTTATATTTACCCTTAATTACCCGATTTACCTTTAACTATAGTAAATAAAATTTATCGTAGTTACTATTCACAATGCCCAAAAATAAAAAGTAGCTAATTAACATAATTTGGAACTACTGATTCCAAATATGGAATCCATTTTTCCAAATTCAATACACAAAAGATGCAGAAATTAAATTAAAATTAATCCCGTTGTCGAAAGAAACGGGTTTTTCTTTAATACATTGCAAAAGATTGAATTGATTTAACCTACGAATTCAAGGTAAAATCAATGCTAATGACATACATTATATTAAATGGTAAAAATATATTCTATTTATACTTTAAAACCATTCAATATTATAATTTAACCACATAAGATATTACGATGAAAAAAGTTGTTTTTAATTAAAATATAGCATGTTTTTACTATTCATTAAAATATGAAAGTTATCGGAAAAATATCAAAACTTTATCTAATGTAAATTTTTATATCCTGATTCAATAGAAAAATTTTATTTTGTCAAATTCAACATATAAACATGTCAAAAACTAGATTTAAAGTTGGTACGCCATCAAAAGGCGGCAAAACTGCATTTTTTTAAAAATACTTATTTTACCTGAAAATATTTTTTTGTTCTTATACCATGTTCTAGAAAATGTGTAAGATGAATAATAATGTTATAAAATTCAAAATTTAGTTAATACTATTCATAACGGCTAGTTCATGACAATATTATAATAATATATCGTTGTTTATTAAAACCCGGTATTGCCTACAACACACGCTATCGAGGAAGGTCGCGATTGCGTGTAATGCAAGCCAAGTCAGGGTTGCATGTTGTGAAAAATACTTCGTTGTTTCGTATAACATAATCCAACCATATTTCATTTATACATTGAATATATATATATATACTCAATGTTGCGAAGAATAACTATTATCAAAATTGTGTGTAACATGATCCAAGAATAGTGTTGCATATACTGCAAGCTAATACGGTTTTGCGTATAGCGCAAGGTAATCTTGGTGTAGAATATAACACAAGACATTAATGAAATTAAAAGAATATTTTTCATAAAATCTCGGGGTGTTACATTCTACCCCCCTTAAAATGAATTTCGCCCTCGAAATTCGTCAGGGTTATAAATGGATTACTACTCGAATGTTTCTTTAATAGAAACCCACGTCGTAAAAAGGAATACCAAAACCAATCTTTAAAAACAAAAGTATGAAATATAACGGTTACCCAAATAAACTAATCACTGGGTTTCCACATAGGTGAAAATATGGATATGGAAGAGAAATCTAACCATCATAATCTAATGGATAGTGGTAGAGAACATGGCTATGAAAAAGCCAACAATCACAAAGCCATAGATTTGAGATTATCTAAGGTACCATCTGATTCATCGGATATAAGGGCAGTAGGACAACATTTTTGGTTTTTTCAACATCATTTCCCTAAAGTTGATGAAATTGGAATTAGAAGAAATGCTTTCGTGATTTTGGTATAGTCTCACCGTTTTTCATTATTTGGACAATTTCCACTTCATCTCTTAAAGAAATGAAGTTGAATTTGGCATTCGTGATGTGTTAGCAGATCATGTGATAGAATGATGGGTCATTCCATCTGTCTCAAACTAAAGGTTAGAAATGTTATCAAAAAATACATAAGTCCATCTATAGTGAGATTAATGATATATGGTTCCTAAAATGGACTTATACTTCACATATCAGGCTTCTTAATACAATAAAACTAGTTTCTACTAAATAAGGACTTCCTGTAGGCCAGTGGTAGGCGATAAAGGCCAGTCGCACTTCGGTTGTGGGTTCGATTCCCACAGCCTTGTCTGACACGATGGGTTGTCGCCCGTCCTGTAGGTTTTCCTTTTTCTAAAACTACATTACTACATCATCCCATCAATAATATCGAAAAAAGGTTCTATCCTTAAACAATACTAACTTCTGTCCAACATAATCCATTCCAGTATTTAGGCTTATGCATAATACAGCAGTCCACTCTCATAATATAGTGAGAACGATTACCAGAGATTTAATACCATCGTTGATCCCCATATATCATAAGATATGTCTTGTTGGTCACATTCTAAACATTCAAAGGCCTTAATCATGTATTCTCTTGAATACCCATTGAACCTTAGTGAAAACATGAATGCAGTTTAACGTTAACACTTTCCACATACCAAAATCCTCAAAATTATATATACTCAAACCATGATATAACCTTCTCCTTATATCAGTCATGAGCTCATGAATACGATCAAACATTTAATTTTCTCCTTATCCCTTCATTATGTGCATATCATCTACATTCCAATAATATCTGAATAACCTTTCATGGATACTGGTAACATTAATCATACACTTTCAAAACTCATGGAAATACAACAGTGTAACAATCCTTAGATGTCTCTTTATTCCATAGTACCATGAGATTACTTATACAACATTACACATGATAAACATGTAATCATTCCACTACATTATTAAACCATTGACCGAGCTTCAACAATTATTTCATCTCACATATCATTTGTAGTCTCTTCATCATCATCCACATAAATACTACCCATACGACCATACTGATTCTCTTCATGAGACTTTCCCTTAGGGCATTAGTTTGCATAATTCCCGTACATTCCACATTTAAAACATTTAACCACTGTTGATGTCGTAGCAATACCATTATCCTCATCCCTAGTGTTAATTGAACCTTTTCCTTTGCACTTACTGGCTTTGTGTCCTTCTTTTCCACACCCAAAGCATCTTCCAGTTCCTTTGAAACATTATCCTTGATGCCTCTTCCCACATGATTTACATAGGGGAAATTGAACTTCCTTTCCTCTATGATCATCATGAAACTCCATCTTTATCTTATTAGCCGAGTCAGGAAACTTACCAAATTCTACTTTATTGATCATATTATGAGATTGATGATTTGGAATAATAATGATTTTTGGACATCCAAATCCCATTTCATTTGGTTTCTCATGAATAATATCATTCCATTGTCCATCATATCCTCCATTATCGTGAATCATCTTGTTTCCAGCCATTTTCAAAAACCCAAAAAGAATAGTGTGAGAGGAAAAAATCATAATAAAGGGGGAGTAACTTAAATATCTAACTTCTTTGGTTTAATCTAATATCATTACCATAGTTCTAGGACTATATCCTATACGTATACTAATCCTTAGGGATATCCCTAGACATACCTTAGAAATATCTCTAGGGATCTTACTAACGTTAACATCCTAGTTTCCAAAGGTTTACTAAACTTTTCCTCTGATACCAACTGTAGAGACCCGAAGCTTGATGTACATGAATATCACATTACTTTTGCGGAATACTTAATACATAACAAAAACACACACACAAGTATCGTAATAGTTTAGTGTCTTTGGAAACTCGGAATATAATCTTCTAAACTTTGTGAAAGATCTTCAACATCTCCCATAAAGATCTTCCTTTTTTTTACCTAAAACCTCTCTTTATATCCTAGAGAAAAGAAAACATAAAAGGGTGAGCTCAAATGCTCAGTAAGAGTAAACAAACGAAATATCAATCACATCATATTCATAAGAACATAACATTTTTGAAATCATAACCTGCAAAAGAGAGCATAATTTCATAACATGGGATAAATCATAGTAGTGAAAAGAAATCCCAATAATCATAACATAAAACATGAAACTTTGTGGAATACACACATAATCATAGAGAATCATATCTTCTTAGTCAAGACTCATTTCCAAGACTATCTTAGTGGACAAACTCCATTTCTGAACCGAGTCACCCTCGTTTCAGTCTTGTTTCACTGAACCGGTATAACCTACCATTCCATCCATGTCTATCTCATGAGATATAAAATCTTACCCAATGCATTAGAGGGAGATATAGGTCCCACCCATCTCATAATGAAACCATTCTTATGTGTGCCACAAAAATCATAAGTCATACATCATTGCATAACCCATGTAATAAAAATGGAATTCTTAAACATCGTGACATCATAAAACAATTCATATAAGATAAATGAATTCATAAAAATAATTCCATCACAACATAATCAAATCAATGTAATGATAGGGATAGAATCAGAACCCTATATTATCTTAGATGGAAAATAATTTTGATAAAACACTTAAACTCAATTCTTGAAGAAAATATCTTTTCTACTTCAAAAACACTTTTCCTTTCTGAACATGTCATACAATTACAAACTAAAAGAAGTTGATTAAAAATAAACTTGAAAACTTGTAGAAAAAGATTCCTGGAAATAATGCGTTAAAAATCCATTCATGCCGTATAAGTAAAAAAACATTCTTCTCATACTTTTGTTGGAAAAGTCAAAAAAGTACCTCGTACGAAAAACGACAAAATATTCCTTTCATATCTTTTACTAAAAACTCACCGAAGGGTAAAAATGGATTTTAAAAATTGTAGGTGGATGGAAATAATATTACATATTGATGAAGCATGGATGTGGATGATAAAATACACCCCAGTAAATACCAAAGTATAAACAATCTCAGATAAAAATGAGATTGTGATATTTCCCTTACCTTAGATCAGTTTTTCTTTGTAAGTGTCCGAACCTCCTCTTTTTGACGCGCCTTCACTTAACCTCCACTTAAAGAACTAAATATGGTCTTTGAATAATACCAGGACCTCTAGGATGATACTAGGGAAGTGGAGAAGAGATTTTTGTTGGGGTTGGCCGAGATTGAATGCTCAAATTGGTGTGAGGAGGAGAGGGAGGAGGTTCCCTTTTATAAGGGAAGAGAGGGGCACCTTAGGAAAATCTCAAAATATTATTTTATATTATGGTCAAATTCGCTTTATAATGGTTATAAAGGGTCTTATTTCGATTCTAAAGTGGGGATGGATCGCAATACTCTCATCCAAAAGGATTTAGACAAGTTTAGGTTATTATTTTAACCTTATCAATTAGATTTAACTCTAAGTTAAATAATTTCACTTTTACCGTGTCGTTTTGTTTTCAAACACTATATGGTTAATAAACATACCATAACAAGCCAAACGAACCCCAAGATGTTTATTATTAATATATATATCCTTATCTAAGCCATTTTGCCGAACCTTATATTTTTAGAAATTAAATAACAATTAATAAAATAATATTTTTTAAAAAAACTAATTTACGTCAATTTTGACTCTATTTGGTACATGATTTTTATGAAATTTATGACAGAATGATAAGTTCGAACCAAGTTACTTATATCAACAGTAACATGTCATATTAACCTATAAAATTAATTTAATTCATAAAAAGTCTCAAATTAGATTTATTTGGAAATTTATAACATCAATTATGTCAATATTTCATAAATAAGACAGTTAATGCATCATCTTTGTGTCATAATATATGATAATTATTTAATCCCTAAAAATTATAAATAAATTCATATGATGTAGATAATTGTATTAGATTTCTGGAGACTATTCATGATATATGTTTCATGAAGTTTATAACTAGATTAAAATTATTATACTTATAATATTTAAGAAAGTTACATGTTGTCACTTTCTTTGGTTTTAATAATAATTAAATTATTTTCATGGACAAAAGTTCATAAAATGAATCTAATCCAACCCTTAGGTTATATGGGTCTACTTCTAGCCATACAATAGGATTTTTCCAAGTGTTATGGTAATTTTATAATCTTATATTTACCCTTAATTACCCGATTTACCTTTAACTACACTAAATAAAATTTACCGTAGTTACTATTCACAATGCCCAAAAATAAAAAGTAGCTAATTAACATAATTTGGACCCACTGATTCCAAATATGGAATCCATTTTTCCAAATTCAATACACAAAAGATGCAGAAATTAAATTAAAATTAATCCCGTTGTCAAAAGAAAATGGGTTTTTCTTTAAAACATTACAAAAGATTGAATTGATTTAACCTACGAATTCAAGGTAAAATCAATGCTAATGTCATAAATTATATTAAATGGTAAAAATATATTCTATTTACACTTTAAAACCATTCAATATTATAATTTAACCACATAATATATTACGATGAAAAAAGTTGTTTTTAATTAAAATATAGTGTGTTTTTACTATTCATTAAAATATGAAAGTTATCGGAAAAATATCAAAACTTTATCTAATGTAAATTTTTATATCCTGATTCAAAAGAATAATATTATTTTGTCAAATTGAACATATAAACATGTCAAAAACTAGATTTAAATTGGGTGCGCCATCAAAAGGCGGGAAAACTGCATTTTTTTAAAAATACTTATTTTACCCGAAAAATTTATTTTGTTCTTATACCATGTTCTAGAAAATGTGTAAGATGAATAATAATGTTATAAAATTCAAAATTTAGTTGATACTATTCATAACGGCTAGTTCATAAAAATATTATAATAATATATCGTTGTTTATTAAAACCCTGTATTGCGTACAACACATGCTATCGAAGAAGGTCGCGATTGCGTGTAATGCAAGCCAAGTCAGGGTTGCGTGTTGTGAAATAATCCTTCGTTGTTTTGTATAACAGAATCCAACCATATTTTATTTATACATTGAATATATATATATATATATATATATATACTCAATGTTGCGTAGAATAACTATTATCAAAATTGTGTGTAACATGATCCAAGAATAGTGTTGCGTATACTGCAAGCTAATACAGTGTTGCGTATAGAGCAAGGAAATATTGGTGTAGAATACAACACAAGACATTAGTGAAATTAAAAGAATATTTTTCATAAAATCTAGGGGTGTTACACAGACGGTGAACGGATACCTGGGGATCCAGTCCTGGCATCTCGTTGTAACTCCAAGCAAACACGTCACAGTGTTGTTTGAGGAAGTCTACGTACTGTTGCCGCTCCTCGGGGGACATGGCTGCATTGATCAATGGGTGTCTCAGATCTGCCTCGCTACCAAGGTTCACTGTTACCAGTTCATCAATCGTGGTAGAGACACCTTCTTCAAAGGCGGGGGGAGAATCCTCCAAGTCTTCCTCTCCACCCGTGGGGAGATTTCCCGCGACGGGAGGTAATTCTGTGCTATCAAAGCCTGAGGGGCAGCTGGTGCCGGCTCGGGCTGCAGTGGTCACCATATCCGGAGAATCACTTTCCATTGAAACCATAGCAATGAAGTCAGTTGAACCTATCCCATATGGCTTTCGGCCCAAGGGTCCACGTTTGATGACATCAAATCAGTGGTGACGTGTCGGCCTGAGTCGGTAAATTCCAGCCCGGCGGAAGAGACATGTATAGCGCACTGCTGTTGTCATAAGCATGACGTCCCGGTACCGTATAGGGGTAGGAGGTTCCGGGATCACCTGAGCCTAGTTGATGTAGGAGTACAAGGTGATTTTCTGCCGTCGCTTGGACACGGGAACATGCCTTCCTTGTGTACCCAAAACAATAATACATTGCCCCATGTCGGGGATCGTGGCCTCCAATCGGTGGATCGGGAGGATGTATGCGTCATCCATGCTTGCCCAGGGATCACTTGTGACCGGGGCGGGTTCATCCTCAGTTACTAGGATTTTCTTATCCTTACTTTTGTAGTAACCCGCATCCAGATAGTGAGCCTCACAAGAAGAGAAAGGAGACGCATCTCCTTGGAGCACGCCTAATCGACCGTTGAGCAAGTATTTGAGGCACTGGTGATATGATGAAGGGTCCGCTGCATGCAGATGGAGACATGGCCTACCCATCAACGCGTTGTAGGCAGTGTCCTGAGAGACAACCATGAACTCGGTGATGGCAATTAATCCACTGAACTGAGTCTTTAGGCAGATCTTGCTGACCGGGGTTTGCTCGGTCCTGTTGTACCCCTTGATTCTGAGGTCAGAGGGAGTTAAATCACCTTCAGACAGACCCAGCATTCACAACATTTGAGTCGGAATTAGATTGATTCCGGATCCCATGTCAATGAGGCAGCAGCGGACTTCCACTCCATTGAAGTGGTTGGTGATGTACAGCGGGCGAATGTGCCCCTGTAGAGGAGGGTCCTCATCTTCACCGAAGAACGAGATAACTGCCTGACATTAGGCATTTTAAATCATCTCGGTATGGAAGGCTTCTGCAGCTGCTACCTCCGTCTCAAACTGGATGGGGCTCCATAGGGCCTCGGCTAGTGCCTCGTGCATTTCGTATGACAGGAGAAGGGTCTCAAGGATAGAAAGCCTTGGCGGAATGCCGACCAGGTGCTTCAGGACATCATACTTTCGTGCCAAACGCGAACCTCTGCCTACAGGAGGTTGTTCGGCAATGTAGGCATAGCGAGTCCTGTCGGTTGAACCGGTGATCGGCTAGTACTGGGTATATCTTGCTGCCTACTAGTAGAAGCCTGGAGAGTAGTCGTCGGACTAGGATTGGATAGAGGAGGTTGGCCTGTAGGCGGGAAAGACTTACTGTGATATGAATGTGGCAGCTCTCCCTGATCTAGTAGCACGAATAGTGGTGGAGGTAGAGCTGAGGGCGTTAGATGGGGTTGCGCGTGCTGAGCTCTACGTTGAGCCTGCTTTCTGGTCTCAGTAGCATGCATGACTTGGCTGAGAGTTCCTGCTGATGTACCTCGGTGAACGGCGTGGTTGCGATTCCGCCGACGTTGACGTCGGCTGGAAACGTTGGGGAGGTTCTCCTGGTGCTCCCCCTCGTCGGGAGTCATATAGGGATTTACCAGCTCCATGGTGTTAACGTAAGTGTACCCCTTGCTATCGCTCGAGGAGTCATCCAGTACCGGGCAGATTCTAGGAGGAATCCCCATTTCAGGGGGCATAAAGTCGCCAAGAATGCGGGATGACGGTGGCAACATCGGTGCGCATTGCTTCTTCTTGCGTCACCGTTGCTTTCCCTTTTGGGAAGAGGTCGACTTTGAAGACAATGAGGAGGTGTCGACTACTTCTTCTGAAGGTTCCGACTACTTCAGGCGCGCCCGGATGATACCATGGGCACAGACGACGGTTTTTTGAGCTATCTAGTCGTCGTATTTCTGGGATCCACGGTTGGGAACCTGCTGCCACTCGCCTTAGCTGTCTCTACCGATCTCTGGCCCTGCAAAGACTCCCGCCACTTACACTGGTGCGGGGCCCAACTTGACTATGTTGTTGTTGACCTGGTCCTGAATCCAGTCTTTAAAAACATAGCATTGCTTGAGGGTGTGCCCCAGAAACCGATGATAAGGGCAGTAGTTGGGGTGATCGGTGAGATTCGCCTCTGCCGGCCTTCTACACTCGGGCAGACGCACAATCCCTTGCTCTAGAGCACTTCGGAAGTAGCCAGGGACCTAATTTTCGTTGAACGAATAACTCTAGTGCCTTCAATTTGGATAGGGGGCCCTGGGGGCCTAGCCCTGATGAGGGGCCGGAGGGGCCTGCCGAGGAGGTGGCGCCTGATTGTCTCGCCTAGGTGGCGGTGGCGCATTGCGTGGGGGAACCTACCGGTTCTGAGGTGGTCACTGCTGGGCAGGAGCCTGTGCTTGAGGTGGAGGACTTCTGCGGGGTTGCGGGGATGGTGCCGCTGGCAGTAATTCCAGCTGCCTAGGGGCTTCTATTTGGGCCACCGCGGCGGGTTCAGCCCTGGCGGTCCTCCTGGTCGGGATCATAGGGGGCAACAAATGTGTCTGACTAGCCTCTTGCAGGGCTTCCTCAAGGCGCTGAGCCTTATCTGAGAAATCTCTGAACCCTCCAGGGTAGTTCTGGGTAATCAGGGAGGGTACCAGCTCTGTTTTGACATTCCCCACACACATCGTCAGTAATTGCTCCTAAGTTAGTGTCATATCGAAGGAATACGTAAGTCCCTTCCACCGGGCGATGAAATCTATAACTCACTCATAAGGCCTTTTCATGCACTTGAAAAGGTCTGCAATGCTAGTATTCTGCGTGGTGGAGCTGAACTGGTATAGGAACTGCCGACAGAGATCCTCCCAACCGGTCACTGATCCGATAGGGAGCTGGCTGTACCAGACGAATGCTGGGCCTTCCAATGTCTATAGGAATCATCAGAGCTTGGCGGCTTCTTGCTGAGCCGGGGTCCCCAGCATGGGGCCACACCTGGAAGAAAAATGAGCCAAGTGCTGCGGAGGGTCTCCTGTCCCTTTGAAAGGCGAGAAAGTGGGGTTCCCAAAACCTGGGTGTGCAGGCATATCATCTACCCACGCGGGATACGGCTTGCCATCCGGAGGGACCACTACCTGCCGCGTTTCCAATGCCTCAATGCGGGCTGTGAGCGCCGCTATAAGATCATCCAGTTGGGGGTCCCTATTTTGACGGGGATCCCTAACCACAAGTGCATTTCTAGGTTCCTCAACACGGTAGATGGCAGCTCGTGAATCAACTGGCGGAATAACCTGCAGGGCGACTGGGGGAACCCGGACTGGATTCTTCAGATTGCCCCGTCGCTCGGGGGGATTTGGCGAAACGTATCTCTCCCTCTTACCATATGTTCTGGCTTCTGCCCTATCTGCGGAAGTAGCATGATCAGGGTTGCTAGGAGGCATCTCGCCGGGGGGAAATTATTCCTGCCCCTGCTGCCCCGGCCTGGGATTACCATAGTTGGGTCGCCTCTCCACAGCGCGCTCAGCCAAGAGTTCGTCAACCAACCTCTTCTGCTCAGCAAGCTGCTGGCGTAACGTGACCTTCTCGGGATCATCGTCAGTTTTCTGCACAGAGGCAGACGGGTCGGAGTGCTTGACAGTTCTGACGTGCTCCTTACCCTTGCCGGTTTTTCGACTAAGTACCAGCGACTTGGTGGGTACGAGGAGGCCTAGCAGGTTTCTATGCTGACGGGTAACCCTCCCTGATGGGCCCAGCAGTAGCGGTATGCCCACAGGGTGTAATTCTCCATCAAGGAACTCAAGTTTGTCTTCCTTGTCCATGACGTCATCCATGTGGACCGTGACCCCTCTCGAGGGCATGTCCTCAATGTCGCATAACGAATCAGGCTGCCATCAGATATGGTCGAAGAGGAGAGAGTCATAATGTCCCCAACAACGGACTTGCACATGTGGGGTATCTTCCCTGATGATTCTGTGGAGTGCTTTGAAACTCTGAACACATTTCCGTTGAACGGTGCTCTGGTGGCCTGGCGACTCAGGGTGCTGCGCCACAAGGAGTGCGGCCGAATCGATCAGGCGGCATTGCTTGCAGATTTCTTCGAAGTGCTCTCGACTCCTGGGGTATTCCACCCGCTCGTAACGGAGGCAGAAGTGTGTCACCCATAGGGTACGACAGAGACACCCCACTTCTTCAGGGGTAAGGGACTCTGGTACACGAAACTTCAGCGTCGTCGTCGGCCAGAACTTCTCCGGGAAGTGGTCCACTGCTAGAATACTCTAGAAGCTCCTGGGTTCGGACTCGGGGTCTAGCCCTGTATTTCCCCACTCATCAACCAGGGGCGGATGAGGGACCGGTAGCGGTACCAAGGCGGACCTATGGGATAGTAAACTCGGCGGCGGAGAATATGGCGAACGAGCTGACTGGCCGCCAAATTCTAGGGCATCCTCTGAGGAGTGAGGTGACCTGGCCACGATGTCATGGTACGATGGGCTGATAGCCAGATCTTCCAGCATAGGAGTCACGGCTACCGACAACAGTTCGTGTCATCTCTCAACCACCGTTGGCCCCCAAAATAGCTCTCTGTGATCTCTGGTAGTGGTAGAGGGAACTTCTAGTGATGATAGCGGTGATTGCGCAGTCGAGACCTGCAGAATCCCCAAGATTTCTTCCTCCTGGATGTACCTACGGAGAGATATGGGAATCCGGTGGACCTCATATTCCGGGAGAATGAGGCTAACGTGTCTGGTTCCTGCCCCAGTCCTTGATACGGAGGAGTGGGGAGAAGGTTCCATCGCTGAGTCGCACTCTGCATCAGAGTCAGAAAAGCGGGTAGGTTTGATCTCCACCCGGGCTTTCCCAGGACTCTTCTTTTGGTGGCGACGACCTGCTCTCCTACCCCGGGGTGGCTCTTTGGGAAAGGGTTGATCCCTATCATGTAGTCTCGGGGCGGTGCTGGCACCGTGGCGGAGAGAACCCCCACTCGAGATGGCCGAGGTGCGAGGGGCACTGGGGAAAATTTCAAAGAGTAATGGGGAGGACCTCCATGGATATCACCCATGTGGGTGGAGCTTCTGTTGGAATGGGTAAGAGCATGGGGAGGACCTCCATGGTCTATGAGGGTGGAGCGAGGCTGGCCTTTACTCCTCATGTTGCTGGGGTGAGGAGGAACTTCACCCGTTGCAGAGAGAACATAGGGAGGGCCCCCACGTTGGAGAAGGACTGGATGGACAGTGCCTTCAGATCGGCTATAAGGGGTTGGATGGACTCCATACCCTATATAGTGGGTGCGCGAAAGGTTTCCGGTCGAGCATCACTGCAGCTGGGCAGGTCTTCATTCCGGATTGGGGTAGCACGAGGCATACCTCCATACCAAGCTTCGGAGTGGGGAATGCCCACGCTCTGTGGAGTAGTGGTACGGGGAGGGCCTCCGTACGGGGTGACATCACCGTGGGTTAGTTCGCGGCGATCACCACTCAGGCCTGCAACCCGGAGAGTCAACCCAGCCTACCCGTGGGGCGGTTGGGGTCTCGATTCGGGTTGGGGGAAATAGTGCCCCTGCTTAGTGTATACAGGGACTTCATGATGCACATCGGCAGTGGCTAGGGCCACTATAACTGCTGATGTTGATGCAACTTGGGTGGGCATTCTCAGTCCGGGCCCGGCGCTGACGTCGGGTCAGGCGAGCTGCTGTAGGTGGTGCAGGGGCATAGCCTTCCTGCTCTTCCTGCGGAGTCGGACGGCGGCGCTGACGCGGCCAGACCGGAGCTCTTTCCTGGAGCCCTTGGGTTGGGACCCTGAGCGGCCTGAGTCGGACGGTGCCCACCTCATCAGAGTAAGGCGAGGAGTCATCAAGGAGTTCCGGGGACAGGCTACCGAAACGGTTGAACGTTGGGGTGGGGAGCAGGGGCTCCCTGCGAGGCCTGTTAGGGCGGCATTGTCAATGGGGCCTAGAGGCCTCCAGGTCCAAACGGTCCATATCCCTAGTTGGGATGACCCCTTCCTCCTCGTACCTGCGCACGAGGTTGTTGATCACCTTTCGCTGGATGACCTCTGATGGGGAAAGGGGACATGGGCGCCCCGTATTCCGCGATGTGGCGGTCGTCGTGGGGGTAGAGGCACCATGTAGGGTGGTTGTGGCGGAGTTTCCCATGCCCCTGCATTGGCGGGGCGGGCAGTGATCGTGTCCCTGTAGCAGCAACCTGGTTCTTGAGAAATGAAGGGATCAACCCATCATCACTGAGAGGATAAGAATCGACAACCAGTGCCCCAACGTCCTTCTATTCTCCACGTCTGTAAGAAGGATCCACGCCAACACACTGCAGAACGGAGTCCCCCATATTCTATTACCCCGACATCTGGTAAGTTTCACGACAGGCCCGCTATTTTCGTGGCGAGACCAGGCACTAGATATCTGGATTCAGTGACACGTCAATATACTGGTGTCTCGAACGCTACTAATCTCCATATTAAGGAGAAAAAATTCACGTCAGGTTCACCATTTTTGTTTCCGACGCTTTCGTCAGGGCACGTGCATCCATCCGTCTGCGGAGGAGGACGCGCTGTGCTTGTTGCCCCGCATTCCCGCTTTCCAAGGGCGGGTGGCATTCACTCCTTATTCAGGGACGTCTGCTCCTTGATCGAAACGGGATGATGGGATTTCGGTTCTTCCTTATTTGGATTCCTCCTCAGAACTCACCACCTAGTCTAGGTCTCCCTCATAGATTTAATACGTAGTTCGTGAAACTCTTCCCAGTGCCATGTTTCCATGGATGCCGGTTAATTACACTGCTTCTGTCAAGACATTCTAGAGGGTCTAGTCAGGGCAACAACCTTCAGTCAGGGGAGTAGTCACATTGAGGCATCAGTGGCGTGTCTGGATGCTGGGGAACCTGGCATGTCTATCTATTATCCATGGTCACAGGGATTCTCGAGGGCATGGAAGCCCGAGGCATCCCACATCGAGCATGGGGAATTATTTTACATAGACACATATCTGAGGTTTTCCTCAGCTTCCCATGTTTAACAGAGGGTATGCCGCAGGTTTAACGTCCAGCGGAGATGGATCAGCCCGATCAGAGCATTGGCTAGAATAGATTGGATTGTGGGATTTCCCTTGAAGGGATTCTGATACTGGGGCCAGCCCATGGGAGGCTGTGAAGAGGAGCGTACTGACATGTTCTCACCGGGATATGTTGGTATGGGCGAGGATTGGGGTAGATGGTGGATGGATGAATGAAGTGGAGGGTGGAATGAAAAGGAACCATCGCAAGGGGTAACAGTGAAGTTGGACTTGAGACTTAAAGGGGGCTTCCTACGTATCCCCGTGGCAGGGAATCAAAGTCTGCATAGTTCGGGATGGTGCCGGTGAACCGGAGTGAGGGTCGACCTTGGTCCGGTGGGAATCGTCAGCGAACCGACGTGAAGGTGGACCTTGGTCCGATGAGAGATGGGCTTGAACCTCGGGGAGGCTTCCTACGTACCATGCCTTGACATGGATCAAAGACCTCGTAGTTCAAAGGGTTTCATCTATGAACTAACGTGAATGTAGACTCGGGGGTCCACTAGTGGTGGGCATGAACCTCGGGAAGGTTTCCTATGTACCATGACTTGACATGGATCAATATCCTCGTAGTTCAGAGGGTCAATGGAATACAGTTTAACATCATGCGGGACGGTGGCGAACACTAACGTGAATAAACGACGGGCTGTGGGTGTCGGTGAACCGACGTAAATGAGGGAACTTGGTCCGATGGGAGTTTGGCTTGAACCTCTGGGAGGGTTCCTACGTACAATGCCTTGACATGGATCAATGTCCTCGTAGTTTGGGTTGGTCGCAACGGTTGGCCGTCGGAATGGAATTCAGTTTAACGTTATGCCAAACGAAGGTATAACTCAACGTGAATTGGATGAGGAGTGGGCTTGAACCTCGTGGAGGCTTCCTACATACCATGCCTTGACATGGATCAAAGACCTCATAGTTCAAATGGGTGTGCAGTTTAATTTCATGCGGGACAAGGGGCATACAGTTTAACGTCATGATGGACGAGGACATGCAGTTTATCATCATGATGGACGAAGTGTGCAGTTTAACGTCATGCTGGATGGGGGCGCAACTCGACGCGAATGAGTGACCGAGTAATGTGGCTTGAACCTCATAGAGGCTTCCTACGTACCATGCCATGACATGGATCAAAGTCTTCGTAGTTCGCTGGGTGGGGGTTAGGGTCGGTGCTCACTCTAAGCCCACGTGAGTCATGCTCGGTGTGAGAAACAAGAGGTTGCAAGGCCCTGATGATCACGTCTCGAAGGATGCATCTGTGAGAATCGGAAAGGGGCTTACGTGTGGAGCGTCCCATGGTGTCTTCCTCATGTCTGGCCATGAGGGCATCCCAACTCACTAGTGGGTTGAGGTAATCACCTATGCGCTAGTGCACAAGCGGGATAATGATAAGGGCATCAGAATCTATCCCAACAAAGGGAGATGAAAAGTGTGAATCACATGCACAATATTCATAACGTCGTGAGATTGGTGTGATGATGGAGGATAACTGTTGACCGTGGTGGAAACGCAGTGTCCATATCACGTTATCCAGAAATGAGGACCACAAATGAGGGCTGACCGCTGACCATGTTCGCGACACGGGGCCTAACTCAAATATCGTCGATCAGTCTTCCGGAACGTTGGCCTAGGACAGCAGGCGGACCATAGGTCGAGCATCTATACTGTTAGGGGGTCCCACCAGACGTGATCAGTCTTCCAGGGCGTTGGCCCAGGACGGCATGCGGACCAAAGGTCGAGCGTTCATACTGTTAGGGGGTCCCTCCAGACTTGGAAGTGAGTGACGATCCAAACAAAGGACACGCAAAGCATGAGGTGGAGTGATGGAATGTTGGAATGGATTCCAACGCTCTTGAAACTACTCCACTATAATCATGGCATTAGGAATCTTATGCTTGGCGCACAAGGAATCTCTTATTTGGAACAAGAGGCATCCTATGTTTGGAGAACAGGGTTTACTACAGTTTATAGTCTTGTAGATAGGACTAATGCCATAAGGCGCCTAGAAAGGCTGGAGTTGGGTCTTACGCAAGGGCGGCCCACGGTGCTGGGACTTACTCCATGATGGAGGCTCGAGGTGCGGCAGAGCGCAGCGAAAGAGGGATTTGGGAACAAATATGGAAGGTGCCTCGTTCCCTTTCGCGCCCTCCACTGGACTTGGCAGTGGGGATGTACGGAGGTGCGTGGGTGATACATTCCACAAGAGGGGATTGGGGGCTTACACCAAGGTAGTTGCCCGTCTCCCGTGGCCATACGCTACTCCGAGAAGGAGGATATCATCCCATGTGAGGGTGATTCCATTCCCGTGGAGACGAGTGGCGTAAAGAATGTCCGGGCTGGGGGAACCCTGCGTGCGAGGCATGAGGTCGGATCACAGTTTAACATCATGTGTTGAGGACGTGATGCTTGGGATTTTAACTTCCTGAAGCTCGGATGAGGTGGGTACACTCCGCACCCCTAGGACTTACATAACTGGTACCCTCTGGTCCTTGGGGAAGGGAAGGTACCAGTAAGGCCATGGTCAAGGGGGGTTGTGGAGCGAACCATCAAGGGGTCCACGTTAGCATGGCTATGTGAAGAAGAAATAGCCATTAGCGTGCCTATGTGAAGAAGCATTAGGCGAAGCAACGCTACGAGAGGTATTGTCCATGGGACTTTGAAATCACATCGTTCAAACCTGGAGGGTCGCACGGGAAGAGGAATTGCCAAGTAAAGGAGTGTGCTTCGCGAAGCAAAGTGCCTTGGCCTTAGCATAGGGCATAGGTGTGAGTGGAGGGTGCTTCGCGAAGTGGAACAGTACTCGCGGAGCAGTACCTCGCGAAGAATAGGTGCCTCGCGAAGCAAGGTGCTACGAAATAGTGTGCTTCGCGATGTGTGGCGATCCTACCTTAGCATAGGGATCACTAGCACAGGTTGGGTGTTTCACGAAGCATAAGTGCTCCGCGGCTACCCGGGTTCCCTTGGGAATCCCCTTCCTTCGATAATTCCCTTGAGCATCGCGAAGGGAATCCCTCTCGGAAGAGGGGGTCAAAATGAGACCAAGAAAAGGGGTCTCCCGAAGTAGAAGTACCTCGCGGAGCTCATGATTCCCGGGGGCAGAGGGTGCTTCGTGATTCGGGAGAGGAGAAGCCGAAAGGTCAGATCGTCCGTTCCCTAGACTCAGGGGGAGCCCGGTATTTATAGGCAAGGGGCGCCACGAAGCAGAACTCGCACGCCGCCTCAGGTGCTTTGTGGCGCGCTCGCAAATGTCAACGGCATCCACGGAGCGTTACCACCTATGGAGCTTCACAGCGGGCTCACGAACGTCAAATGAGTTCACGGAGAGTTACCGCCTCTAGAGCTTTGCGGCAGGCTCGTGAACGTCAAATGCGTTCGCGGAGATTTACCACCTCTGGAGCGTCACGGGACCGAGTTGCTCATGGTGCTTCGCGTCGGAGCTTCGCGGCGGTGCTTCGCGAGGCAGCGTCCCGACCATCTGTTTCATCCCTTTCATTCGTGAAATATTTTGGCGCCAACATATATATATATATATATATATATATATATATATATTTGTGTGTGTGTGTGTAACATCATTCTGAATCCTCACTAATTAATTCCTATTAAGATATATCACAACATCATGGAATATCATTCTAGTGGAAAATTTGTCCTAATCATATAAAAAATCAAGGCATTAAAATAAGAACTACCAAACATTACAACAACTATAATATATAGGATCTATGAGTCTACGTTTATAATCAGGATGCTTGGACAGATCCAGAATCTCAAAAAAATAGTAAAAGAATAACCATCCATGGTAAATTGGAGGCATATTACCCATGTGTATGAAAAGAACATGGAAAAAACCCTTCTACAGTCACATAAAACTATCTCTTTTATACCGTGTAATATATTAGTCCAATATAAAATAATAAAACTGTTATTACGATATAATTTTCTAACATCCCTTTCAAGACCAGCAGGTTTGATTCGGAGTGCCACATGACCACATGAATGTCTCTTTATATACCAAAGGATATTCACTATTAGTGATAGTGTAAATAAATTTTTTGTATATTATACCAACATTTACAATTTATAGTGTAAATAAAAAATAATAATGAATATAACAAGTAATTATAGTAACATGTTAGATATGAAAGGATGGAATACATGTCATATAAGTAATAAAAAGTTCTCCCAAAGTGGAAATCCATAACTAAATTGTAAAATATAGATAAATAAATTAATTAAATAGTAGGGTCCCCCAAATTCTATCCCAATCACATCTCCAGGTCCATACTCTACTACTCTATCATCTTCCATGTGTTGATTTCCCAGTCTCGGATTTATATACCTAAAACCTATACATACGTCATGATTCTTATATAGGGTGTCAATATGCAACTCAATAGGACATCACCAATGTGTCCTTAAAAAATGATCATCATTATAAAATGTGTCTTTTATAATAATAATAAATACAAAATAATTTAAACCATCAAAAAATCATGTACCATGTGGTTATACGCTAACCAGTCTACCAAAAACCGTACATCATACCTTCATTAGCTCTATGATAGAATAATGATCAAGAATGTTGTAAACTATTAAACTAGTATCGAGGATATAATCATGACCCTATAAATTCACAAGTCTTCAAGTCAAATTGTAACTCAAAATACACAAACCATCGATTAAGTGAGCTATACCGAATCTATAAGAATTCTAGTTTTTGAATGATCCCTTCATATCCTCAAGACATTGATTTATGACCGGGCCATAGGGATATCATTCTCCACTATCTTAAACCATGGACATCATATAAACAATCCCATATATGGTGTTTCCATAACATTGTGGCCACCAATAAAATTTACTAAACCAAAAACCTCTAATGGTAGGTCAATACACATCAAAGTAATGTATGGTAAAAAATACATATTATATAATCAAGAGAAAATAGTAAAAACATAACATCATGTGAATTAATATCGAACATTGAATGAAGTTACTATTAAAAACTTCTAGGAACATATATCACATATGGGTAACATGACACAATACTCATCCAAAATAAATAAACACAAATAGAGAAAAAATCCTTGATAACACATGAATTAAACCATGTCAAAAATTATATCAGAGATCCCAAAAAGGTAAATAAATTCATAGCATAATGTTGTCAACTACAACATCATGGATAATCCACCATATGTGTTCTAAAATATAGAGTGGAATCATCTATAGTAAAGAATGCCTCATCAATATATTTATTATCATGGTTATTTATATGTTGATATTCTTGGTTCTTCAAGGATACCTTGAATCAAAACCATCTATTTTATTTCCAAAATAAACAAAATATCAAATGTAGTATTAGTTATTATCTCAATGATAATTTGGAATAATCATTAATAATTACTATTATAATAATAATTGATAATTTTATAATATATAATAAGAAATAATAACATTTCCTCAAGTGATAAATGTTTATATCACTAAATTAATACACATTAGATTCTTGTAATTTGTTTTTATCATTCGGGATGATTATAATTTAAAGTGTTTTCTTCATTTTCTAGGAAGCTTTAGTTGAATATTTTCCTAAATTTAGATATCAATTATTACTTGGAATTTCTAAAATTTCTTTTCTACCATTTAAAATGAAACAAACATAATATAAGTGAAGTTAGAGTTTGGTTCTTCCTCACCAAGAACCTAGATAAATGACTCCATTTAGATGTGGAGAACTCCATAAATCACATAAAATTGATGACCAGGACTACTCAATATTGAACAAATTACACCAATAAAATAGGATAAACATAGGGTATTCCTTTTATAAATAAAAACACATACTATTTAATAATATTAAAACCAAAATTTAAACATCAATGTTTAATTTGTGTTTCTAGTGATTAATAAAAGAGAAGTGTTTAAAATCATCAATAAATATGAGTTAAAAAATTAAATAGGTTCAATGATTCAATTCATTTATATTTAGTATTTATAAATATCAAGTGTTATAGGGTCTGCATGTGGAATAAAAATATAGAAGATGTTAAAAAAATAGGTTAAAATGTAACCCATATACATAGAATTTTTGTTATATAAGGGTAGTTCGGTTTTAACCTTATTCTTCGATCTACCCATACACCGGATTTGGGAAATCATGGATACCCATACCAAACAATATGAAAATCACTTTTAATATTACAAAGTGATAAAAATACCCTTACAAAACCCCATATACCATTACGTAGCATTCATCTTACATTTACACAACACCAGTACATGACTATTGGATACCTTGCATAGCATATTGTTTACCCTAATATACCATAAAAAAAGTCTCTTTAACCTTACCCAAATAAATCAAAAAAAAACCCTAGTCCTTTTAAAAGATATAGATTTTGTTTTGTACTCTTTTGATAGTCATGAAAATGGGTTTTACGATTAGTCGGGGTGTTTTAACACACCATTCAAATTATGTTACAATATAAAACTTAAGTAATGGTAATATTTTCCAAAGAGGAAGGATTATAAATTAAAAAGATTTATATTATAAAATAAAAGAGGGGTTTAAGTATAATTTATAATTAACAACATTAAAATATGTAATATTATAAATATGTTTGTTATTCTAGTATAGATGTATTATAAATACAAAATTATTATATAGGGGGTTAGATCACTTTTGAATAATGTGAAACTTCTGGGATGGGTTTAATGATACAATATCATTCCTTTACTAGATTATTTATGATCATGTTTCAAAGAATGAAATTCCATAATCTACCTCTCAAGAAGATCATTAATTATTAGATCTTTTGGTTTTCTCAATATATTACATTTTTTCATCCATTTTATTCTTATAAAATACTCAAGAGAAGAAAATTATATTTTTAAGGAAATATAACTTTATTTCCCTCTTTATTTGAATATTACTTTTCTTGCAGGTCATTTTTTTCTAAAATTCTCAACAATGCTTCCACTATTTTCCAATGATTATTTAATCTCATTTTCAACAATTCTTTACTTTTTATAGAATATTTTAAAAGGAATCATCTTTTCTTTTTCATAATGAGGTACTTTTGACATACTGAAAAAAATTATGGATGAAATATCGTAAATTATACAACATGAATGGAATTTCTCACCACCATCTCTGATCAATTCTTTGAAACATACTTTATAAGTTTCCAATTTTATTTCCATAGAATATTATTTCAATAATATTTGAAAATTTTAGGATTTTAAATAATATATTTTAAATTCAAAATAATTTTTTCTTGTGAAATATTACATAGATATTAATAGGATATTTTTCTTGTATAATAACTTGATATTAATTAAAAATTTGCAGATATTATCCAATGATACCAACCATATTCTTTATCAATATAGATTATGATTACATTTATGATATTTTTAAAATAAAAAATTGTTTTTCAATGGTTTATGTTTGATAAATGGTTGAAATTTTTATAAAACTCAATTATTTCCCAACAGTTATATTATAAGATGGACATTTTATGAACATGTGGCCCATATTTGAATGGATTATGATTATGTGATGGGTTTTCATGAAATTATATATCCCTCCAATGCATTGGGTAAAGATATATATCTCATGATATAATAAGGGCCATAATTATGATTAATCATGGTTTTGAATGAGACTATATTCACAATGATAGTCTTGGGAGTGAGCATTAAATAATGATATAACGGAATTTGGGCTGATCTCAATCCACTATGAATGTATTTCTTCTGATCCATGACTAAGGAAATTATTTTATATTATTATATGAAAAAAAAATTATTATCCAGGCTAATGTAATTCTCTCATGGATAACATTATTTTTTTCAATATGATTTTTCTCTTATTAACTACTAAACATTATAGCGTGATTCAATATTATGATCTATGATATTCTTGGAATTGATTTTCAAATATCTCGTAATATCATTACCTTATGCTTATTATATTTTTATGTGATCATTAAAATCTTCCTTTGTTATCCATACTGAGCATTTGAGCTTACCCTTTCTTATGTTTCCTTTACCTATCTTTTGAATAAAGGCTTAGTTAGTTTATTTACCATAAGAGTACTATGTATGAATAATTTTGTTGGAAACAATTATGGTCATCCATGAAATAAAATAATTTTGTATCTAATCTAAAATTTCACCAAAAATTTATGTTTCTTTAATGGATTATAATATTATGTAATAAACATTAATTCATTATGATGTAATATATATATATATATATATGACAATTATGGGATACTATAGTTGGTGTCATAGTAAGTATTAATAAATATTTAAAGATTTGGATTAGATTCCTTTTGTGAAAACCCTATGGATAAGTCTAAGTATACAATAACATCGTAATTATAGGTTAAGATAGCTATTATGTGGTTTTATACACAAGATATTCATGTTTGGATAATAAAAGTAGACGTGGTTATAAGATAGATGAATCATAGGGTAACAAAATGTAAAATATATTGTCAAATATATCTCAAATATATTTATGATAAATGATGGGTGTGCCTCTACTACACACATAGTTTGACACTCATAGGGGGTATTATTGGGTTAACTCATTTTTTACATATCAGTAATTTTGAAGGGTTTGAATAGATGATAACCCAGGATATCTTAGGATAAACATAATTTATCAAATATGTAAAAGAAGGATTCAAAATTTAGACATCCAAGGAATTATTTTTCCTTAATTATTAATATTATTATTGTATCTCACACTATTGTTTTGGTTTTATATAATAGATCGAACTATAAGAAATCACGTCAATGTTGAATGTTATAAATATTGGAATGAATTCTGTCATTAGAAAAGAAATAAAATAGTGGATAGAAGATGAAACCTGGTGATTATTCCATATTATCTATATCTTTATGAGATTAACATTATTTACTAGGTTGAGTATCCTAACCCACCAAATAGTATAAAAATTAACTTCCATGAATACTATATAGGTAAAAATATTCAGTGTCTAATATTTTAATTTTATTGGATGCATACCATAGTGAAATGTCTCCCATGGATTATAACAATTTTTATGTGTGGGAAATATAGGAATATATGAACTAATTAAATATGAAAAATAATGAATTCTGTGGAGTAATGTGATGTTCATCCTAAGGTTTCATTTAAAGTACAATGTCTTATGTGTGGAGAATATAAGTCTTATCTGAACAATTACTTCAACTAATGGTTAAATGATAATGTTGTGAAGAACTTATTCTATTCATTGATTTAAAATGAATGACGTATATAGGAAATGAGATTCAATTACTATTTCATAGATGTGTTTTATCAATAATATAATATTTATAAGATTCATTAAACATCTAAGGATTATTCAGAAATACATTTTCTTAAAGTATTTAAAGAAATATGTTGAATTGTGTCAATAACTGAGAAATATAATTCAATGGTAATATGATATATTTGTATAAAACATGATCATATTAAAGATAAAACCTACTATGTGTTTTATATTTAGTTAATAATTATTTTTTATTATAAATTTATGGTTGGTATTGAAGATTTAAATTGGATTTTATCAGTAACCTTGAACATGGACAGTGATCTGATGAAAACCCAATTTAGGTCATGATGGATGATGTTTTTTAAAATTTATTTTTATGAAATTTTCAAGGATTTTATTTTAGGAATAATGATTGGGTTAATTTTTTAATTATACATGTTTCCATTGAGGTGTTAGGGTCATTTGGGTTAATATTATGTTTTAAGAGAATATATGATCAAGTTGATTACATGTTTAATATGTGACATTATGATCTAATTGATGTTGTTTTGTGTTATATTTTAAAGGTAATCTTATAAAAAATGTGTGATAAATTATATTATACTTTGAGTTTTTAATTTAATTTGTCATATTATAAAGGAACCCAGAGGTTATCTATTTATTTAATAGATTATGTTGAACATTATGATGTATATTTGAGTTTTTATAGGATAATGTATAATAATTATCCATATTTTATTACGTATGATAAATATTTGGGTTTTTAAAATAATTATAGAAATAATGAATGAATATTAATTATTTAAAACAAAATTTTAGTGCCTCCAGATTAAAACATTCATCATTAATTTTTATTTCATTAAATAATAAATTTATCCTATTACTTTCATTTTTTATGAATATATGGTCATTTTCAATGCTCATTGGTTTATAGTTCTTTGGACTTCAATTTTTTTCATTGTAATTTAATTTATTTTGATCAATATTCTATGAAACTATCCATCATTATTTCGACATTATATTTTCATTCATTTTTATATTTTCACTTCCCACTACAGTTATCCTATTTGGAAACCTAGTTATGTGTTACTACATATGTCTGTAATATTTTCCATTCCATATTTTCAATAAAATATTTTATTAACCCTTTGTAAGATGTGGGTTTTAGAAAATTCAATTTAAAAATGTAAAACCAGGGACTAATAACGTCAATATAAAATTCTGAAGAAGAAATTTTGTAAATGGAGGGAATGTATCACTATAAGATTTAATAAGAAGACTATGTTCAATAGTTCAGAAAATATGCAACAACCAATATAAATGAATGGAAAAATATTATTATAGACCATAAAAACTAGTAATTGAATTTGAGGGTATGAGTAGGATTAAATTTATTTTGAAATATATATATTAAATTTATTTCTAAATATAAATATATTGGTTAATTCTATGGAAATAGGCACTCAATTTTAATTAAATCTATTAAATGATTCAAAAATATGATTTCTTTAGAAATGTTATTTATTTATTTTTGTGACACAACATAATAATTAATTTCTATAACATTTGAAAATATTAATTTATTAGAATAAATATATTTTTAAATTAAAACATCAAAACTATTTTAAAGTAAAATTTGGTTATTTTTCTGAAAAGACTGATTTTTCAGTTAATAGTATAAAATATTGATATTATTTTAATTTTTTGTTTTCATATAGATCATTTAAAAAGATTAATATTTTTAAACGGTTTGAAAGTAAAATTAGTTCACTTATGTTATTAAAAATCCAATTTGTATAATTGGAATCAATTTAAATCCTTATTTTAGTATAAGTTTATTTTTGAGTTTAAAAATTCATTTTTCTAAAACCTATTTTTCGTCGTGTTTTAGGTATGTATATTAAGATTAATTTATATAAATTATAAACATTTAATTTAATTAAATGTACTGATTTTTTTGATTCAAAAAGTATATTTTTCCATATATAAATATTTTAGAGTGTCCTTTATAATTTAA
The DNA here is from genome assembly GCA_963277665.1 of Viscum album. NCBI lineage: Eukaryota > Viridiplantae > Streptophyta > Magnoliopsida > Santalales > Viscaceae > Viscum > Viscum album. Next base: position 1,615,818,959 of record OY728125.1, read on the forward strand.
ATCATTAATAGATATTAAAAAATAGAGTTTCAAGAAACATGTTATATTGTATTTTATCATGAAGAAATAAATATGATACAAAAATACATAAATCTTATGTAAAGAATTATGGATGATAATTTTATAAAAATATAATAAAATAATGAGTCAAATTATAAAACATTTTATTTTATTTCAGGATAAATATGAAAATCATTTTTAGTGTCATCGTAGTGCTTTGTATGCATTAAATAAGTCAATTTTGGTATCATGTAGATAATATTTTAGAAGAATAATGTTTTTTCTTTTTTTTATTAATTATGTTTTATTACTGTTTATTTTCAATTATTTATATTATTTGATGAATAACATTATATGTAAATTATAAAAAATCTTGTTCAATGCTTGCACAAAGATAAAAAATCCAATAGAACATATTAAATAGTTATTCATGACATAGATATAAGTAAATATATATATTTAATGAATATAAATTTTAATACATAAAGTTATTAATTTATTTTAATTATGATAATTTAAATTAAATTTTTAATGAGAAAATAATTATCTTAAATTCTTACGCAACTCCGATATACTACTTGTGGAAGAAGTAGAAATATCATGTAAAAGAATTTAAAAGCTATAAAACCAAAATTGATTGGTTGAGCTATAGTATCCCAAGAATTTTATTGGGAAATATAAAATATTTGGGATGTACTAATTGATTATACCCTCTCTCCACTAATTCCATGTTGTTTTAAAAGGGATGTTTTGTGAATATTTTTAGAAAAGATTATAAAATAATTTTATGTTAAATATATTTTATTAATGTTTTAAAAAATAATAAATATTTTAAAAGATGATAATTAGTATTGTAAATGGTATCAAATTTCAACACTTATTAATTTATGAACTAATTTTTACCATATAAGTAAATTTATGACACATAATTGTTGAAAAACTATTTACCACAGTTAATGTTAAAATTTATAAACTAAGATATTAAACCAAAATGTAAGAGTTAAAATTATATCTAAACTTATAAAAATATATTTTTATGACTATATTAATACCATATATTCTTTATATAATAATACATGTCATTTGGAAAAAATCATTCATTATTTAGATACATATTATATGATAGTATTTCATGTATTTCCAAAAATTATATTAATTATATTTTATAACGAACACATATTTACTAAATAATTTAAAATTTTTAGAATCATATATTCGTCTATTTTAGTGGTATGTTGTTTAACATATCCACCATGTTCTATGTATTGGTCACTTTTCCTTTTATAGTAACTTTTTTAACCATAAAAAATTAAACATATTTATATCATTATAATTGTAAAAATTATTAACATTGGGTTGAAACAAATATAAATTGGAAAAACAAAATTAAAACTAGTTAATATTTTATTTTATAAAATAGTTGTATCTCATACTCATATAAAAATCAACTTATATAAAATGATATCCATTTTTACTTAAAAAATATATTTTTATTAGTTAAATATTTTATGTAATTCCAAGACTACCCCTCCCCTACGTATTTAAGGAAACCTCTTCTACTTTCCCCATAATAAATTTTTCTCATTATTTATCATCCATGACCTAAAATTAAACCATACTATCTTCCAAAACCACATCTTATAGATTATTATCTTTCCAAATTACCATCCTTTCAAGGCTTAAGGGGAAATCCAAAAGTCATTAATCAATAAAGAGGTGTAACTCTTAAATGAGTGTTTTAAATTTCATTTCATCCTATACAACCTATAAATATATTATATATATTCTAAAATAATCAATTAATTAACTCCAATATAATTAATTGTTATTATATTGATTTAAAAACCATTCATTACTTTTTCCCTCAACTATTGAAAAATTGTAATGTCATATTTTTGAGGTGTATACTGCTTCCTTCATGAAGGGAAGTGATTAATTTTTCATGTACACAATAAATGGATGTTAATAAGTATCACTTTATGTAATATATATGATATATTATAGAAAAATAATTTTTTAATGTTTTATTATTACTTACCTTTATTTTTTCCATGTAAATAATTTCTCTATCACATCTATATATAAATAAATATATTTATATTTATAATTAATATATATGATATTTAATTAATTATTAACATTTTTTAGTTTATGTAACACTCATAAATGTCTATAGACTATAACTTCCTAACCATAACTCTCATAAAAGACAACATAGTTAACATCCAAAAAGTTATTTCTAAGGATTTATTAGTAAAATATTGTTAAAATGATATAAGTTGATCATATATGATATTATAAGTATGTCAATTATTCTATCATATAATTTTGAAAATATTGAATTTATTATATCGTTTTCAGTTCACCTTTAAAGAAAGTAAAACTTAAGTTAAGAGTTTTAATATATAATTTAATTATTTATCAATATTATTTATGATAATGTTTTCAATGGTAAAATTTCATGATAAATCTCTCAATAATATCATTAATATTTCTATAATATGTTTCATTATAGATATTATATATTTTTTACTTTTATTTTCCACTCACCTAGTACTAAAGAGATTAAAAGAATATTTTTATGTAAACCTATATTTCTTTCCATCTTTCGGTCGAATATCCTTTTCTCTCATGTCATTATTTTATAAATTGAGAATTAAAAAATTCTTTACCTATTCTAAAATTAATGATTATATTTATTTTCAACCATGTTTTTGTTTTTAAATTTTTTTAAAAGGAATCTTATGTTCATTTTCCAAATAAGGTTATTTTGAATTTTTAATGAAAATCTAAAAGGAATCTTTTAATGATTTGTTATGAACCAAATTTTCGAATTTCATGAAATATCTATGATTTGAATATTAATTTACATGTTTATATGTTTTTATCATATATTTTTTAAAAAAATTAGAAATTTTTAGATTTTTAATAATTTATTTCAAAATAGGAAGGATGTTTTCTTATAGAAATACTTCATAGATCTTTTAATGAATTTTTTTTCTTGTGTTGCATCACCCCTTGATATTTATTATTCTATATTGTGGTATGGTCCAATGAAATCAAACTTATTATTTCCCTAAATGTATAATTAGTATGATGATGATGTTTTTATTAAAAAAAATTCAATAATTTAAGATATGATGATTTGGTGAAATGTATATGAAACCCATTTAATTTCTACATGATATCATTTATAATGACTGTTTTATGATTTTATGCAACGTATACTAATATATTATGATTATTTTAATTTTGGTAAAATCTAATTCAATGATTAAATATAGATATCACATGAGTTAATAAGGGCTAGAATAGGGGTGAACCTAGTTCAATAAGGGACTTTATTGACTATGATATTCTTGGTAGTGAACATTGAGAAACAATTTGATGGAATGAAGATTTAACCCATTCCACCATGATAATATTACTATTTAACCTTTACTATGGAAATTATTCAATATAATTTTCTATAGGACACAAACATATGTTTTAGGCCATTTTTATGCTCTCATAGATAATGTTATTTGATTTTTTTATTATTCATGTGTTATAAACATCTAGGATTTATTCCATGATTCATTTTTATGATCAATTTTATTTTGGGTATGTATTTTCATATATCTCATATTCTCATAACATTATTCTCATATTATGTTTATGTGATCAATAATATCACCCACAGTTTCCCTTACTGATCAATTGTGCTCACAATTTCTTATAGTTCCTTTCCCTAAGTTATGAAGAATCATTTATGTATGATATATTTAATAAGAGTAATAAGTGGTACTATATTTGTGGGAAACATTTTATACTATTCAATAAAGATTATTAGTGTATATATCATATCCAAATACACTAAACCTTTATGGTTTATTGTGGATCATAATTTTATTCAATAAATATTCATCAATTAAGATATAATATCTATGAATGAAAAGTATGGGTCAAAATATTATTTATATATATTTATCTCTAATATATAATTTCACTAAAAAAGTCCCTAGAATCAATATTTATTTCACATAGATAATAAAAAATTGTGTGATCTACTTGAGAAACTAAATCATGAAAATCAATTTGGTGGGATCAAAAAAAACATTTAAATCCTAAAGTATTTATATTACACATAAAACTGAATCCACTTTTCCTCTATATAAATTTTTTTGTGAAATTTATTGGTGATCTACTATCCTAGAATAATAATTATGTTTTTATAAAAGCTTTTGTTGTCTCTTAGAGATGATGTTGGTGGATAAACTTACATATAAACCCATCAAAAAAAATATTGTTGATCAAACTACATTGTAATTTGGGACGTTATGAGGTCAATTTTATCTTCTATATTGATCCACTAATATAAATTCTAAATTATCCAATTTTTATTAGGAGGTTATATATATTGGTTATAATTATTCAATATCTAAATGTACAATTTTTATGCCAAAAACTATCCAATTGGAAAATGGTTTTGGGATTCCCTAAACCACAACAAACTACTAATGAGTTACTTCTTAATAAAAATTAACCAAATGAAAAATTAATTATAAATTTTAGTAGACACTCAAAATTAAATATATAAGGTGGTTGTGTGTAATAAATTCTATCCTAGAATATGGTGTATAAACATAATATTAACAGACTTAGAGTTATAATAATATTCATCTCTATGATAAAGGACCTTCTTTTATATTACTTCTTCCAATATGATCATTTCACTAATAATGAAGTAGAATATGAGGCTCTAATCACTGATATAGAATTATCCATGCAGATCTTTATGCTTAAACTTTTTTATGGGTGACTGGGAGTTAGAGATTACAGAAATAAATGGGGAATGTAATATTAGAATATAGGTGTTGGTATACCAAATATCTCGAAAATGGGAGTTGATTTCATTTTTACAAATAATGATAATTTAAGACTATTTATTATGGCTATTAAATGTCAATTTTTATCTACTATCCAATATGAAAACATTTCTCATTAACGTAAACTATGATTAAATGTTCATATTCATGGACCATTAAATAGTGGTAGCACCCAAAATTATAATAAAGGTAGGGGATCACTAAAAATAACATCTATTTCTCTAAGAAATAATATTATTCTTTTCAAATTTATGAAATAACAAATTAGATATAATTAATTTTTTGTTTTCTAGTGATTGGGAATATATTTCATGGTTTATCTTAAATAATAAATCTATAGGTGGGCTGAAATATCTATTCTTAGGGAAATACAAAGCCCCATGTATGTCATTTACAAGTGTGAAATTGATGGTATCCTCCTTTAAAAAAATAAATAATAGAGATAATAAATGTAATTAAATTGTTACATGTAATCATATATTTTATCTATCAGACATGAATCTATATTTCTCACGAAATCAGATTATTTTGATTCTTCTAGTAATTATTAATCTCTAAATTAAAATATTTTGCATTGTATTTCATGGGTTTGAGGTCTATTTTATCAAAATTAAACAATCTCAATAATTATTACATGATATAATGTTATACTATAAATCATTCGTGAATTTTATAGATGATATGACTCTATTACCTTGGGTGAATGTACAATGTTTTCAATTTTTTATGAGAACTATGGATCTTTTGTAAAATTATGATGAATTTATAACAAGGATGATTTCAAAAAAAAAATTCATTTTTGTGAATTTTAATACAAACTGGATATTTATAGTTTCATATATATCCGTGTTGATAATGGTACAAAATTTTATATGTCATAGTTATGGGAGTTACACGCAAAAAAATATATTCAAATAACACGTTCTTCTTCTTAATGTATTATTAAAATGGATATATAGAGATAATTATTAATCAATTATCATTTATTCTTTAAAATATGGGGGTTAAAAAAAATAATTTGTAGCCTGTAAGACTCTTCAATGCTCTATAGTGAAGCATATTTCCTTACATCAATTCATAATTCTTCTTCCACATTATCTGCTGATGAACTTAATATAACAGTGATCTATGTCACAAGATCTCAGATTGTGCAATTTTTTATTTTGATCTATTTTGATTTAATATAAAAAACATATTTATGTATATATAGTATTAACAGATACTAAATAGTACCATTTTTGCCTAATTTTAAAAAAAACTACATATCACCATGTTAGTGTAAGATAAAAAAACATAAGATATAAAAAACCATTTTGGAAAAATCTAAGTGATTTCAAATTACAAATTAATTTTTTTATGGTTTATCACACTTAACAATAATGCTCATTTAAGTTCCAAGCTCTATAATATTAAATTAGGATGTTTCAGATATTATAATTCAAAAAGATCAAATATGTAACGAAAAAGGTAAAAAAATCTGAATCAAACACCATAATGTAAATATATATAAAAATAAAAGTAAATTCTCAATAGGTTTCCATTTTAAGTATTATGAAAAAGGTAAATTAAAATCTAAAACACTCATAATGTTTATTGTATTAATGTTTTTTTCCATAAAAAACAAACTAAAAATCACCTTTTATTAGTAGAATTAAAATTCGGTTTTCACCCTAATTTTTTGAGGAATATAAATTCCACACCCAATTTAATTCAATCATTACTAATGATATATCATGATGACAATTTTTTCCTTTAAAATATTTATATCATGTACCCAAAAAATCGTAATCATTTCATTTTATACGCATTTATCATGAAATATTTTTTAATGTGTGGTGGTTTGATCCAAGGGTAATTGAACAGTTCTTGAACATTAATTTCTTTTAAAATCAAAATTCATGTTTTTGAGACATGATTTATAAAACATCTAACTAATATACCAAAATCTTAAAATGTTCCCCATGCTATTTAGAATGTCTTTGCATGCATGCACATCCTATACCAATTCCTAGCACATAGCCTAAAAAATTATAATCCCTCATACAAAAAAAATATTCCCCATTGAATAATAATTATGTAAGTAAACATCAACATCCAATAACCATTCAATTCATGTGAAGTTGTTGAAAACATAACTTCATTTCTCAGGGATTAAATAAGAAGCAGTCAACACGGTGAACCGATATTCATATTTGTTTAACCAATATACATCTAAGTATTATTCCCAAGATAATTTTTTTTATATTCAGAATAATCTCACAGTGTATTGTGAGGGTTTAATCAGACATGTTTTTCCATTTAACATCTCATACACACATATATGAAGAAATAATCCCCTATATTTTAAATTTACCTAAAAATATTTATTAATGCTTTACCTTATCCCATATCAACATTTTAAGATGGATTCAAATTCCATTTATATTATAATCTCGGGATTCATGAATGACATCAAATAAAACACATGATATAACATGATCTTTTTCTAAAATTTTATATATGATTGTATGTATTGGTGTGATGGGATAAATTTAATTTAAAAAATATCATTTTTATCATTAAAAACATAGCATGTCATTCATAGTCTATAGATTGTCCCTAAAAATTATATGTAATTGGGATAATATGATAGAAATATATCAAGACATCAATCAATGACAAGTCATGTTTGACTAATTTCAATAGAAAATACAATGATTTATATTAGTCTTTAAAAATATTACATATCTTTAACAGAAAAAAAATCATGCTTTATATCAATATAATTCTACTTGTGTTGATATAAAGTTATGATGGAAAAATATCCATGAGGGTGTTAATTATACTTTTAAAAAATAATGTATTAATAGATGAGATATATCAGTGTTATAATGTTAATTCAATTTAAAATTAATGAAAAATAAAACCTGAGATTTTTATAGTCGTTTGGATCAAAATTAATCATCTACATTTTTTACCCCACTCATGAATTAAGAGTTGTGTAACCCACGATAACCTCTATAATGAAATCTTAAAATGAATTTTCCCACCTTGAGTAATAACCCAATTACAAATCCCTTTTCTCCTGGAGGATCAAATAGAATAATTCCTACCTTTTATAATCAAAGAGGAACAACCCAAATAGTATTTATTTTTCCCTCCGAGGAATAACCCATATTCTGTACAATTTTTGGATTCAAAATATATAATCCTAAATTTTATTGAGTAGTATAACCATTTACAATTACAGAAATAGAATATGAATTAGAAAAATAAAACCATATAAAATTATAGATGCTTCACAGTTTGAGAATAGAGGCAGTAATGAATTCTTCCACCGTAAAGGATCAAATGCTTTCAGATTAGATGGGAACAATAATTGTTCACTGAAAAAATGTATTACCTATACATTTCATGTATTCCTCAACCTCATTGTTATAATTTCCAATAGTTATTCCAAATATATATATTTTTTCTTAATAAATAGAAACATTAAAATCTAAATACCATTGCATCTTTTAATTTCTTCAAGAATTAATCATCAATGAATGTTCAAAAAATATTTTAGAGTAATCCACACATATTTCAAAGATGATATTACGTGTGTAGATCATTTTATAATTATAAGATTTATTTATGAAAATTCATTTCAATATTCAATAAAATTAAAAAAAATATGTATTGCAACCCACTAAATCATTTGATATAGTATTTAATAATATTTATTAATTTCGCAGTAAATTTCCTTATAAAAACTTGAGTCCAACACTACATGTACTAGCCAAATTTAAATTGAATATACCATGTTGTGTAATTTGAACATGATTATCCTTGTATTCTTAATCTCATGATAATAACATTTAATTCTTCATAAAACTAGTAGAAATAATTTTCTATGAATTATATATAATTAATAAGTAATTGGAGAAAAAATAAACCATTTAATAATGTTTAATGTAATTTCAATTAAATTAAAATTGAAATATTATCTTAAAGAAATATTATTAACTAATTTCAGACTAACCAATAAAAATCATAAAACGATGATTGAAAATACATGGAGGGGATTCATGTAGGCTATTCACATATGGTATTTACAAATGGGATTCACATAGGCATGTCAAATTGGTTATTCATGTAGAGTATTTACAAAGAATATTCAAATAACTGAATCACGTAGATGATTTATATAGGGTATTTACATAGGAGATTCACGTAGTAGTTATATATAAGTGAATTGATAGAGACAAACTATGTAAGTAAATTTTATTAGATGAATTCAAGTAAGGTAATTTAAATATATAATTTAAATATGGTAATTTACTCATCCATTTCACATAATAAAATTCATGCACCCATTTTTTCACTACGTAAGCCAATTACTCACACCACCGTATAACATAACTGATTCTGTTAATTTCAAACATTTATTTACATAAAGAAAATTTAAAACCAAAAACATAAATTATAAATAATAGAATAATATTTATATATACATATTATTTTTATATAATTTTATCATCTTTCCAGTGTATTAATTGACATCCTAACCAGATATCTATAACTAAATTTATCATCCAAATAAAAAATAATTATGAAAAATAATAGATTTCAAACTTAAAACCAAATGTTATTTAAATTTAATTTATATTATTATAAAGATATATTCTTATTTTATTACATATAATAAAATTTAGATAAGTTTCATATCTTTAAAATTCAAAATGATTCTCTCAATTTAGTGTTCTATAATGGAAGTTAGGGTTGAAATACAAAAAGTAACTCATTTTTAAAAATAACCTATATGAGGGAAGTGTCTATGTGTATTAACATTTATCTAAATGATTGTTAGTATAAAATATTTCCTAAATAATATTTAAATGTAATGAATTAATTTTTTTCCTAGTAACTCAACATGAATCATTTATAAAAAATTTTCAATCGAAACATTAAATCCAAAAGTTATATTAAGTAAATACTAAAAAGATGTAACTAATGATAATAAAACTTTAATGTATACATAATAAAAAGTACCAATACTCAAAAAGGAAATAAAAATTAGTTCATGTAATTATAAAAAATAATTTTCTTCATGTATTGTGTAACACCCCAAGCTTCCATGGTATGTTTCCCTTTGAATAATGCAATAGCTTTCATTGTACGCAACTTCGAAATTCTAACACACCACGACCAATCAAACTAATCGTTATGAATAGCAATACCCACCTTTTTAAATTTTATAAATTTTATTTTTAAAAATTGAATTCGTTTCTTCATTCATAATATCGAAATTATCTTAGGGTGAATTTTTGGTATTTTTCTGAAAATATTCATTTTTTTATGAATAGTGAAAAACACTATGTTATTGGTTAAAACTAAATTTTTATTTAAATAATTACTTATTTATTTTAATTTATTTTTGGTCAAAATAGATACATAATACCTATATATATGTTCAATGTAATTCATTTGAGTAATTTTATAATAAGTTTAGATATATAAAATTTTATCGAACTTTTCACTACATTTTACCCACCTTGTAGGAGAATTTGCAAATTTTCATAAAACATAATTTTACCGCTTCTATTAGTTGAATTTCAAAAATCTGAGAGACATGGTTTATATCAGTAAGTAAAATTTGGTTCAATAAGAAGAATTTTTTTTGGTGAATAGTAACTTTTGACTTTTATTTGACACGGTTAAAAGTAAATAGGGTTATTAAGTGTAACAATTAAATCATAATTACCCTAACACATGTCCTAATTCAATTTGATAAGTATATTTAGACCAGAAAAAACCTTAGGAATAAAATATGTTCCCCTTTGTTCACATGTATTAGATTAGGACATTTATTATTATTTTATTTAAAGAATAGTTAAAAGAGTTAAATTCAATGTTTAATAACTAAACCATTTTTAATATAGGGATTAACAAAATATAAATTCAACTATAATTATTAATTAGAATGATAAAAATATTAGCTACATAATTGTTTTTTATTTGAAATTTTTATAAATTATATAATGTAGTTTATTTATGATCGAATGATGATGGTGTAATTACATTATTTGTGAAATACTAAAATAATTAATTTTTTAAATATCCAAATAAATGTAAATTTAGACTTATGATAAATTAAAATAATTTTCATGGTTAATATAACATTTCCTGGATGGTTAAATATATTTTCTTCTAAGTGATTAATTTTTTATAAATTTTACAAAAATCAAATACTAAATAGCGTCAAAATTAACATAATTGAGTTGTTAAAAAAATATTATATTATTAATTGATATAATATTCATAAAAATATATCGATCAGAAAAATGACATAGATAAGGTTATATATATTAATAATTAATCACATGGGGTTCTCTGGGCTTGTTATAGTATATTTATTAACCATATAATATAAAAATAAAAAGAGACATGATAAATGTCAAACTATTTAACTAAGAGTTAAATAAAAAAAGATAAGGTTAATATGCTGACCTAAACCTATCTAAAACCTATTTTTGAGAGTTTGTCGACCCATACCCACCTTATCCTTTAAATAATTCATTTTGGAGACATTATAAACCTAAAATGATTTTATTATAAAATAATACTTCATGCTTTTCCTAAAGTGACCCTCATCTCTCTTATAAAAGGTAACTTCCTGTTCAGTTAATTTCACACATATGAAGCCTTTTGGCTGAGCATCCCCAGCCATAATATCCTCCCAACTTTCTTACCTTCATATTAGAGGCCTTCAGTTGGTCAGAAATCCATCTTAAGGATCCCTTTGGATCAAATCAAATGGAAGAACCTCAAGAGGAGGTTAAATATTTAATCACCTCATTAAAATTCTTTTCTTCTTCCACTTACACTTTCTTTGTTGTTTCCATTATAAAATAATAACTCCAATATATTCTATATATTTTTATTTTTTATATAAATCATACAATCATATTCATTATTTCTTCTATCCTATAAATGACAATGTAACCATACGTGTGTACGTATGGATTACCGTCTCCATGTCCGGGTATCGTTTGTTATTCAAACACTTAATTATTTGGTTGTGTATAATAATGAGTAAAAATGATGTAAATAATAAATATAACATGTTAATTATTATTTATATATTATATACCATCCAATTAGATATGACTTCTCCATCAATATAATGATAGTGTCACTCGTGCGTACGTACGGATTATCGTCACCATGAACGTGATAAGATTCATTCACCATTGTAATCTTTCAAGAATAATTTTCATTTTATGATTAAAAATAATATGTATGAACATAATATCTTTCTTAATATTAATCAGATACATCCAATCTATAACAAACATGGCTTACGTAACCAAGCATATAAAGGAAAATGAATCAGTTAACACCTGAAACGTTGATACTACTAAAATAATATTAACAAAGCAATATTATAAGATCATATAAGATATCATATTTAATTATATAGTTCTTGTATAATTTAATTACAATGTTTTAACTAATATTCAGGAAGTTAATATACCATTGACTAAGAAAAAGGACAAGGTAAGGGTTAATTTCACAATCCTGTTTTTATCCGAAGATGTTTTTACATGGGTATCAATTGTGACCTCTTTATCATCCACATCCGTGTTTTATTAAAAATGTATTTCAAAACATTTTTAATATTTAATAATTAATGTGTTAATTTCATTTATACCCTTATTTGAACTTATATGTTTTTAAATGAATCTTTCACTAATTTTCCAAACAACGTACTTTATGACCTTTTCGACAAAATTAAGGTAAGAACGTCTTTTTTTAACTTATACGGCAGGTGTGGCTATTTTCTACCATTATACATCATTAAAGCTTCCCATAAAATATTAATGTAATATTTTCAAAATAAATGTTCTCTTTTAAAATTATATTACTTTTAAATAATTTCAAATTAGAAAGATATATTTCTCTCAAAATGTTTTGATTTCATCTATGTCCACATCCATTGATGAATTTTAAACCTATTTGAAGTTGATTTATTATGTAAAAATATTCAATATTGAATTGAAGGATTTGTGATATATTTGACTGTGGATGGTTTATTATTATACCATTCACATTTTATAGATAACGTATTGAAATTTCATATTCTAGTTTTAATATTAATGTGTATGTTATGTTAAAACCATTTCGTATGAGAATGCATTGGACTTAGTAAGTGGAAGGTGGATCCCGCTATAGCTCCTTGATGCATCGATAGGTCTCATGGGCGAAACTAGTTACTTTTCACTAGGCCTTGAAAAAATCTTATTTGTAGTCTTAGAAAAAGTCCTGGACTATATGGTTATGAAGTCTATAATTATGCATTTTATCATTATTAAAGTGGATATATATATTTCATGTGATTTTTCGACTAGTATAATAACCATAAGAATAAGTAAATGAATTATTTTATTTTTCACTTTTCGATATTATGCTGATTTTTATGTTGAAAAGGCTTTTGTTTTAGTCTAATACATTACCTTAAATGTTTATTTTTATTTAATAATGTTTTCTTTATATTGTTATCCTTCTTGAGAATCTGAGCTCACCCCTTTCTATGTTTTATTTTTCCTAGGATGTGAAGAAATATTATAAAGTTGACCTATAGGGATAGGATAAGGATATAAGTGTGTTCAAAAAGGGACAAAATGTTGTTGATGTTTTTATTTCATGATGTAATGTAAAACTTATGAATGTATCTGGTACTTCCAAGTCTACAAAACTGATCGCACTTTCAGTTTATGATTCCTTATATCATTCCAATGTTATGTAATAATGCCCAGACTCTGGGTAACTTGGGTTGGGTCATTACCGTTGATATCAGAGAAAGTTTATTACTAACTTTTTCAACGAGATTTATAAAAACTATGATTATAGAACACTACCCTAAGATGGAATTTGAGAATTAGTATTAAAAAACTTACTAGAATTTTAGTACTATAGAGATTTTGTGAGTTTCCAAGAAATATATCCCTGTTGGGAAACGAGTAGGTAGAGACGGCTCTGGAACAGATGTACCTAGGGGTAAAACACGAAAACACTACTTTGAGCTAGACTCTAACGGGAACTGGTGCACGACAACAGGCCTTGCCGCACTCTTGGTTACAACACACTCGGGGTATATGATTACGATAATTATCATTTTATTTAAATACCATTATTAATGGTTTATGAGTATATAATTCTTCAATTAAAACATTTTTATGGTTATGGATTATATCCATAAATTGTTCTATTTATGTTAAGTGTTTTATATGTTTGAAATTGTGTATTGTGATTCATAAACTAATCTAGTGTGCTCCATTGTTTAGAAATGGCACCTAGTTGAAGTAATGGAAACCATATCAATGAACGTACTCCATGTAGGGATTTCCCTAAAACTCATGATAATTATATTGGAGCTGGTGATGCAACTGGTTCTTATCATCTTATCACCATACTAGGACAAGTAACTGAGGTTATGAATAATAACCTTACACGTATGGTGCACCCTGATCCACAATGCAGATGATAAATGTTAGAACGCTTCATGAGGTAACAACCACCAACAATAAATTGGATTAAAAATCCATTAGTATCTAAGCAATGGATAAATTCCTTAGATAAAATACTGCACGCTTTTTGGAGTAGCAAAAATAGAAAAAGTTGTCCGGATAGTTTGTCACCTCACGGGAGATGCAGATCAATGGTAGTCATTGATTGAACACAAAAAGGAATATGATGATGTATCAAATATGGAATGGAGGGAGTTTGAATAGATTTTCATAGAAAAATAATTTCATCATGACCATCGAATGGATATAGAAAAAAAATATGAGTCTGAGGCAAAAAGAGGATGAGAATCTTGCAAAAATATGAGGCTAATTTTACAAGGTTATCACGACATGATAAAGATTATATATGTAACACAAGGAGTAATATTGATCGATTCGTTGATAGATTAAAACCATTTCTCTAGAGAGTGTTATTCTCATAATCATTTTTATCACTGAAGATATTTTCTCATGTGCTATCAAGGTAAAAAGGAATTCTATAAGTCTTGCAACTTTAAATCAATGTAAGAGAAGAATACATCTACTGAACAATTTAAAAATTAAAATAAGGGGAATAAAGAAAAAAGTTGAATATCCATCCTATGGTAAATTTGGGAAGAAACACCCTAGTACATTCTTGAGGGGAATGAGATTCTGTTACAAGTGTTTTGAAAAAGGCCACCATGCTCATGATTGAAAGGGGAAGAAAGAAGCTGTTGAATGATACAATCGTATAGAAAAGGGGAATTATGAAAATTAATGTCCAAATATCTCAGGGAACATAGATTAAAAAATGACAAGGGATCATGTCCAAACTTATGTGATCACTACTACTGAGGTTGATGCTCCAAAATATGAGGTGGCAGGTAATTTAATGGTTTCCTCATGCTTAGCCAATGCCTTTTTTGATTCTGTATAATCGCATTATTTCATATCTTCCACGTTTTCTAAGAAAATTATATATTTTCAATTTGAATTAACAAGGGAGTTGTCAATACAAACACCTAATGAAAGTATCATCACATAAATATTTTTTGAATCAATACCCATTAGAGAATATAAGTGTTCATTATCTATTGATCTCATCATCATTCCCATGATTGAATTTGATATAATCCTCATAATGGATTGGATTTTAGACCATGATGTGAAAATTTATTATAAGAAGAATGAGGTTACAATTTTCGATGATGATAAAGAGTACCTTATCTTTAAAGCAGAAACATCACAACCTGATTCTTATCTAGATCCTCCCCTAGTAGCTCAACTAAATTCAATTACTACAGGAGAAGAGAGTGAAATAACTATGGGTGAGGAATATAATGTTCGAATAGAGGACGTACCTATTGAGAAAGAATATGTTGATGTTTTTTCATAGGATTTACTTGGACATCCTCCATAAAGAGAAATCAAGTTTTCTATTGACATAATTCTTAGTTCAAGCTACATATCAGAGACCCCATATAGAATGGCCACTCTGAAATTAGTGGAACTAAAGAAACATAAAGTGGAATTGATTAATAAGGGATTTATTCTCCCATGAGTTTTTATATGGGTAGACCCTGTCCTTTTTGTTTATAAGAAAGACAGATTAATGAGGTTGTACATTGACTATATGGAGATCAATGGTATAATAATAAAGAAACAGTATCCCCTACCTCCCATCGATGATTTATTCGACAAAATTCATGTAGCCCAATATTTTTCAAATATTGAACTTCGATCTGGATATCGTTGGTTGTGTGTAATGAAAGAAGACATTTCAGAAACTGTATTTTCAACCAGGTATGAGCATTATGAGTTTATAGTAATGCCTTTTGGGATGACTAATGTACCCTATGTTTTCATGGATATAATGGACAAAGTTTTCGAGGAATATCATTATGAGTTTGTAGAGGTATTTATTGATGATATGTTGGTATACTCAAAATGATAAGAATATCACGAAAATACCTTACAAACTATCCTAAAGAAACTTAGAAGAAATTAATTATATGGGATGTTTAGAAAGTGCGAATTCTGGCATCAAGAGATTTATTTTCTTTTCCATATTATCTATAAGGATATAATATCTATTGATCCTTCTATGATAAGGTAAATCCAAGAATGGCCAACACCAATGGGTATAACTGAGGTACACAGTTTTATTGGTTTAGCAGGTCATTATCTGTGTTTTGTCCAGGATTTTTCTTGATTGGATAACCCATTAACCAAGATCACATGTGAATGTGTTAAATTTGTTTTCAAAAAAGAGTGTGAAGAATTTTTTGAATAACTGAAATGAATATTAGTTAATCCGTCTATCATGACTCTGCCATCGGGGAACCAAGGGTTTTTTATTTATAGTGATGCTTCAATGAAAGGGCTTGGTTGTGTCCTTATGCAGAATGATATAGTTATTCCCTATGCGTCACGATAGCTAAAAATTTATGAGCAAAACTATCCCACTCGTGATCTTGAGTTAGTAGTGGTAATATTTTATTTGAAGATATGGAGACACTATCTCTGTGGTGACAAATTTAAAATTTATATTGATCACAAGAGTTTGATGTATATCTTCACAAAAAAATAACTCATCATGAGGTAAACGATATGTCTTGAACTACTCAAGGATTATGATTGCACTATACACTACCACCCAAGGACTGAAAATAAGGTGGAAGATGCTTTGAGCAGAAAGGATTATAAAGTTTTGAACAAGATGAGAGTTGAAAAGGATCCAATTTCCATGGATCTAGTTAATATGGTTATGAGAAGAACCATAGAAGGTGAAACATCAATTAATTTTTAAATGGATTCCAAACCATCATTATAAGATAGGATAAAAAGTTCTCAGACTAATGATGAGGAGTTCCAAAAGAAAATTAAAGTCATCAAAGATTGGAGATTGATTGTCTTTGTATATAAAGATGGAATTTTGAAATTTGGGAAGAGACTTTTTGTTCTCGATATACCTGATATAAAAAAGGGAATTGTTGGATTATGCTCATAGATCGAATTCCTCTACACACCCTGGAAGCACTAATATGTATATATATTTGAAAGAACATTTTTTGTGGGACGACATGAAGAGAGTGATTTCTGATTTTTTGTCAAGATGTATGGTTTGTTAATAAGTGAAAGTTGGAAGGAAACTGTAGGAACCCAAGTTTTCATACGAGGTACAGATCATTTTCGTTTTTGTTTAATTGTTCTGTTGAGGCCTAATGTGGATGTGTAACTTGACATAGGGAGTTACGGAGGTGTTTGAGTCTTGTTCGGAGTCTGGAACGATGTTTTAGGCCGAAAATGGCCTGGCACACGGTTTGCGCATGGTCGGGGTAAACCGCGTGCCTTGGCACAGGCTTGAAAAAGGCCTGTGCATGGTTTCAGGAAACCGTTAGGGGTGGCCCTATGGTTGCACTACCTTTTAGTAAGGTATGGATGATCTCCTCAGGGTTTGTCAAACCCTGCGGGTAAATCGTGTGACTTGCTGTGTTTTGATAATTTAATTAATTTTTAATTAAATTATTTAAATTTTATAAAACCTAAACCTAAACCTATTCTATTGAAATGCACAATAGGGGAAGGTGCGTGGGAGATCTCAAGGAAGCCGTCAGGGGGATTTTGATCATTCTTCTCCATCTGATCTTCAATTCGAGCATCGTTCGCCTCATTAGATCTGCAACGGTAATTCCTCGATTACTTTTTTATCCTTCTCATTTCTTCTAGTTATGATGAACGCTGATTGGATTAAGGCTCATATGCCATAATTTCTCGTTCTTCGTCTGTTCTTCAGATTTCTCCCAAATTAGGACGAATCAGAGCCTGATATTGGATGATCTATCTAGTACGAGCCTAAGGTAAGTGGTATCGTAATTTTCGTTGATTGTCAAGCTGTTTATATATGTTGGAGTGTCACGTTCCCATTTTGGGGTGTCACTTGAACCTGAAATTTAACCCTGTTATTACCTAGCATATTGTAGGTAATCTAAATAAGATGGTATGTGCATGAGTTAGGTTTTATACCTTGCACAAGAACCACCCCTTGGGTGCATTGCCTTGAGTGACTCTTTTATGGGTTTTGACCCAGGATGCCTATGAGACATGTTTTTCCTTTCCAAATTGGGTTGTTAAAAATGGATTTGAATATGAATGTAAATTCAAAATAATGAAATTGTAATTGAAATGGTTTCGGGTATGGGATGGAGTTTTTCCCCTTGACCCTTGTATGTTAATTATTTAATTTCTATCCCATGTGAGTTAAATGCTTTTGAGCTATTATAAAAGTGAAACCAAGTCATTGGTGAACCATGGAACCAATGTGAGTTTCCATGGACGGACTCATACCAGACTTGTTACTGAAGTTCCGAGTGAATCATGGATCCCACATGAGATGCCATGGATGGACTCGACAGGGCATAATATGTCATGGGTGATACTAGGATATTATTTATAGGATCTCATGGATGGGCTCAGATGACAGACTATACCGAACCTAGAGCGAGGCTGGGTACCATGGAGGTTCCTCTGAATGAGCTTGTAGGGTGTTGGTGGATTTTCACCCTGAATGATTCATGGTTTCTGAATTGAGTATTCCAGGAACAGGTTCATGGAATGGTTGAACACTTGAATGAAATGATTAGTGAATGGAATGGATACTTGAAGCTATGCCAAGCCAAATCACAAGCTTGGGTCAGTCTTTCTAGTTTTCATTATTTAATGCTTTCCATATTACACTTCCTATTATATATTCAATGAAAGATTAGCTTGAATATTTGGTGGTTACCTATTGGGATTCAATCTCACACCCTGTTTGGGTCATGTTTTTTTACCCAAGCATATTATATGGTTTTAGGTAATGAAAATGGAAAAGGACCTTCTACTGGTACTTGAATTGATGCTCGGAGTGGGAGCGCACGGGACCAAGGTGATGCATGCGATGCAATAGGGGATACTTTTTGGTTTCTTTTTGTTGTTTTGTACACTCGTACAATAATGTATTGACATGTACCATCTTTGGTTGTTTTCTAGACCCTTGTACCATTTTCACCATTATATATATGTCAGAACAATCTATTTGTTATCAATTTCTTTTTTCTATGTGTTGTCTACAGGTGACCTTCCTCTGCTATTGTATGTTGTAATTCCACTGTGATGCTTTGGTAATGAGAGCATAGTCTCCCAACAGACTCACCTAGGCCCTCGCTGCTAGTCGGTAGCCTCTGGCATTTGGGGAGATGCGCTTGACGCCATGTGGTGACCAGTCCGGCTACCAGGTTGAATGGTATGTCGGGTCGGGACGTTACAAAGTTGTATCATAGGATATTTTTTTTCTTTTTCCAATTATCTTACTATTTGGATATTGTAGACAGGATAAGTAAGGGAATGGACTTTGGTAATAAACTGTGCCCGGGATTTGAAAACACGCGTATAGGGAAAAGCCATGTTGCCTCATATGGAATTGTGTTTCTAGTTTTAATAATTACGGTTGTTCTGATTTCACCGTTGGGTGACAGACATGGTTTTTGCTAATTCTATTGATATTATTGTGGGTTATATTTCATTTCAACCTGGGGAGATGAGGGTTTTCCATCTCATGCATCATATAGGCACCTTGACAGGAATCACATATCATGCATTATTCCATGCTATCTAGGATGCATTAGATGTTTCATGTTGCTGTGACAGGTGTTGGGATAGCTATTGCATGCTATTTTGATAGTTGATTGATAGGGGTGCCTATTGTTGTGTTAGATTGGGTGAAATGAATGAAGAGTGACATCATCATTCAATTTGTAAGGAGTATGTGCCCTTATGGATTGGGAAATGACGCACCAATGGGATGAAAATGCTAAATGAAATTGAATTTCATGGTTATATGGGCATCAAATTTTGATTCATGAGGTTCTATGGGCCCTCAGGGATCAGAACTTGGTGGACCATTGGTTAATGATTTTGAACAATGGTATGTTAAAAGAATGAATGTTGAAAAAAGATCCGGACCTAGACCCGAATTTTTAGTGGGAAAGATGTGGTGACTCTAGTGGTTTTTGGTGGTTGTTCCTTATGCAGTCTTGGCACTAGAAGTAGGTTGTGGGTTGACATGGTTTTTAGGAAGGTCTTGACCTATCCTGTCTTGGTTCTTGTGTTCATGAGTTTTGAACCTCGTTAAAAATCGTGAACTGAGGCATGTGTTTGGTATTGTAGAGTCATGCCACCATGAAGACCTCTAGTCATACGTCAGGAGAGCGGTGAAGACCACATTCCGGAGATAGTAGGCCATGGGATACTAGAGGAAATTACAGTTGTGCCATTGGAGGAACCAGCAGTTCTGCTGGACACTGGTGCTGAGGCACAGTTCCACGAGATGTTGTTGTGTTTTATGCAGACCATTTAGGGAGTGCCACAACCTGCCCCAACTATAGCAGATTTGACGCGTGAGTTTCAGTAGCAGCATCCGCCTACGTTTTCAGGGGATGGCAGGCCACAGGCTACAGAGTCCTGGTTAGAGGTGATACTAGCTATCTTTGAGCATTTGGAGTCACCTCCGGAGATAAGGGTCAAGCTCGCTGTGTACATGATGCGTGATTCCGCCAAGAGGTGGTGGGATGTGATCACCCAGTCGGATCGTCATCGGGAGATGGAATGGATAGAGTTTCATACAACCTTTTATGATTTCTTTTATCCTGAAACTCTGAGGTCCAATAGATCCCGGGAGTTCTTGCATCTGGAACAGCGCGTGTTATCAGTGACGGAATACTTGACCCGTTTTACTGAGCTTCAGTGCTTCGCACCTATCCTGATGGGTGATGAGCTATCGAGGGCCAAGAGTTTTGAGGCTGGTCTGAGATATGACATCCGTTCTCACATAAATATCTTCAAGTTTCTACCGTTTACGGAATTGTGAACCAGGCTCTAATCATAGAACGTAATCAGATAGAGGCTGGATGTGCGAGCTAGAGCGGTTCAACATCGAGATCAAGTCCTGGAGTGACTGTGAGTAGGAAGCGTCATCTGGAGCTTCCAGGTGGTGATTCTAGCAGTCAGAATCTATCTTCAGTTATCAACCTGAGGTGCTACCAGTGCGGTAGGCTGGGACACATGAATCCGTAGTGTCTGAGGGACCCAGTCGAGTGCCGATAATGTGGCAAGATGGGTCATCTTCAACGTTTTTGCAGAATTATTCCACTAGCAGCCAATGATAGAGCGTCCGCACTGACTCCATATGCAGGAGCAGGGTCGACAACTTCTCATCAGACATGGAGTTGGGGTGAAACTGGAAGATCAGGCTGAGGTAGTGGTCCTAGAAGGGGTATCCAGGAAGAGGGTACACCGACACGTCAGAGTGGGCCAGCTCCGAGTGGTGAGGTTGTATCATAGGACCGTGGTTCTGGCCAGGTGTATGCAGTGCAGCCTACTTCTGATGATCCGGGAGAAGGAACGTCTATGGTGAGAAGTACAATCTTAGTAGTATCTATTATTTCATCTACCCTCTTTGAAACAGGTTCATCAGATAGTTTTATATATGCGTCTATAGTGAACAGCCTTTGGCTAGTTGTGTTGTCTTCTGATGGCGTGTTGAAGCTAGACACACCACTGTGAGTTAGGGAAGATGATGTACGTAAGTGCAGAGGGTCCCCCTTGAGGTTGGAGGGTGCCACTTCTTCTGGGATCCTTATGTTCTCGAAATGGCAGGTTCTGATGTCATTCTCGGTATGGACTGGTTAGTAGCTTACTGAGCCTATGTTGATTTTTACCACCTGAGGGTGATTTTCACATCCCCAGAGGGTGCAGTGTGTACTCATCAGGTCAAGTGGGATCTCCAGGCCATCCGAGCTGGACCAGAGCATCGTGGCCCATTCGGGATGACATTCCAGATCAATAGTCTGTTTCTGGATGATCAGGGAGTGAGTAAGATGAACCTTCCTCTGATAGTTTATCCCTTCAGGGTTTTTTTCCTGATGAATTTTCAGGTTTACCTCCTAAGGGAGAGGTTGAATTCTCCATTAAGTTAGTGCCAGTAGTTTTACCAGTATCCATTCCTCCTTACAGAATGGCTACAGAGGAGTTTCAAGATCTCAAGAAACACCTCGAAGATTTGGAGGCAAAGG
The DNA here is from genome assembly GCA_963277665.1 of Viscum album. Taxonomy (NCBI): domain Eukaryota; kingdom Viridiplantae; phylum Streptophyta; class Magnoliopsida; order Santalales; family Viscaceae; genus Viscum; species Viscum album. Next base: position 1,615,841,450 of record OY728125.1, read on the forward strand.
GGTTTATTCGACCCAGTACTTCTCTATGGGGTTTGTCGGTCCTTTTTGTGAAAAAGGCAGACAGAACTCTTAGGATATGTGTGGACTATCAGAAGATGAACCAACTGATGGTTAAAAACTGATATCCCTTTCCATGGATAGGTGACCTCTTTGACCAGCTTCGAGGAGGTAGGGTGTTCTCGAAAATTGAGTTGAGGTCAAGGTATCACCAGGTGCATGTTCGGCCTACATACATACCTCGTACATCTTTTCATAGAAGGTATGGTTTCTGTGAGTATATGGTTATGTTGTTCGGTCTCACGAACACACCAGTGGTTTTCATGAATTTGAAGAATCACGTGTTCCATCTTTACTTAGACTCGTTCTTCATGGTTTTCGTGGATTATATTTTGGTGTATTCTCGAAATCAAAACTACCATGCCAATCATCTTGAGATAATCCTGAATACACTATGAAAGCATCAGCTATATGCCAAGATTACTAAGTTCCTCTTTTGGATGGATTAGATTCACTTCATGGGCCATATTATCTCTTATATAGGGGTGTCTATAGACCTAGAGAATTTTAGAGCTGTGGTCTCTTGGGAATATACCAAGAATGACTTTGACATATGGAGTTTCTTGGGGATTTATAGTTATTATCATTGTTTCATACAGTATTTCTCATGCTTAGAGGTTCCGTTGACAGGCCTGACTAATAAGGGCATGAAATTTGTATGGACAGATGCTTGTGAAGCAGCCTTTCAAGAGCTGAAAGGATGGTTGAAATTAGCACCAATCCTGATACTTCCAGGATAGGGCAGGAGTTACATAGTCTATAGTGAAGCATCGGGTATTGGGTTGGGTGCAATGTTGATGTAGGGAGACAGAGTCATGGAATATGGATCTTGAATGCTGAGGCCACATGAGAGGAATTATCCGACGCACGATCTTGAGCTAGTATCATTTGTACATGCAATGTGTTGGTGAAGACATTATTTATTGGGAGAATGTTTTGTGGTGTACACAGACCACAAGAGCCTCAAATATATCTTTACTCAGTGTGATCTGAATCTTAGGCAGCGACGGTGGGTGCAGTACTTACATTTCATTGATTTCGAGCTTGCATATACGCCTAGTAAGGGAAATGTAGTGGCTAATGCATTGAGCAGGAGGACTAAAATACAAGTAGTTCCACAGGATAGCAATGAATGGAAGATTATGTCCTTGTTCTCTGAGATGCATATTGATGTGAAGAATAGCCAAGGGTAGCCTTTTCTATCTTCCTTAGCTGTGACTTTTACCCTCCTGGATAGAGTAAGGATGAGACAACTATCAGATTCGGAAGGCCTAGTTCTACGGGAAGGTGTGTTAGGTGAGCACTCTCTTATTGTTTGTAAGATAGGCAAGGATAAAGTTCTTCGTATCCATGGACGTGTATGGGTTCCTGTGGATGTTAGAGAGGAGATGATGTGGGAGTTTCATGCTTCGATTTGGGAAGTTCATCCTGGAGTCACTAAGATGTATCTTGACTTGTGCCGACAGTACTGGTGGTCGGGTATGAAGAGGGAAGCATCTAGTTTCATCACGAGATGTTCCACCTGTCAGTGGGTGAAGGCAGAACACCAGCGGCTAGCTAGGATTTTACAGCAGTTACCTATCCCGGCGTGGAAATGGGATGATGTTTCGATGGACTTCGTGACTAGTTTACTGAGGACACCTCGAGGTAACGATGTTGTGTGGCTTGTGGTGGATAGGCTCATGAAGGATTCTCATTTCTTACCGATGAAGGAGACCTTCAGTGTGGATGATCTGGGAAGGTTGTATATCCTTGAGATAATACAACTCCATGGGGTCCTGTGAACCATTGTTTTAGACAGGGATGCTTGGTTTACGACATGTTTCTGGAAGAGTTTTCAGAGGGAGCAGGGTACATGGGTGCTTCTTATCACATCATACCACCCTCAGACTGATGGCCAGTCAGAGCGTACTATACAAGTGCTAGAGGACATCATGCGAGCATGCATCCTGGATTTTGGGGGCTCTTGGGAGAGTCAAATTCCCCAAGTTGATTTTTTCTATAACAACAGTTATCAGGTGAATATACAGATGGAACCGTACGAGGCACTATATGGTAGGCCATGCCGATCACCCCTGTGATGGTTAGAGGTAGGTGGGGCGGCTTTACATGGACCACGTCTTGTTCAAGAGAGCTCTAAGCAGATCCAGTTGGTACAGAAGTGGATGAATAAAGCACAGTCTTGTCAGAAGTCATATGTTGATCGTTGCAGAAGTCCTCTAGAGTTTGAGGTCGGGGATCAGGTTTTCTTGCGTGTTTCGCCAAGGCTGGGACACAGGCGGATTAGAAGACAGGGTAAGCTATCACCGAGATATGTTGGGACTTTTTAGATTCTAGAGAGGGTTGGGCCAGTTTCCTATCAGTTGCAGTTACCTCAAAGTTACCGAGCCATGCATAACGTGTTCCATGTTTCTCACTTACGACGATACTATTCAGACCCATCTCATACCTTCCAGCCAATGGAGGTCGAGCTTGAGGTAGATGCATCCTTTGAGAAGCATCTGATTCGTACCGTTGATAGGAGCATGAAGGTTCTCCGAGGCTAGTCAGTTCCTCTAGTACGGGTGCTATGGCAGCACGACTGTTTACAGGATGAGACTTGGGAGCGGGAAGCTGATGTACGTGTTCAGTGGCTAGAGCTGTTCGTAGACGAATTTTGACAACCCTTCAAAGAGCAATTCAGGGATGAATTACTATAAGGGGGAAGATTGTAAGAACCCGGGTTTTCATATGAGGTAAAGATCCTTTTTTTATTTACTTGTTCTGTTGAGTCCTAATGTGGATGTGTAACTTGACCGATAGAGTTAAGGAGGTGTATGGGGCTTGTTCGGAGCCTGGAAGAAATTTTTAGGCTGAAAATGGCTTCGCACATGATTTGCGTACGGTCTGCGCATGGCTAGGGTAAATCGTGCTTCTTGGTGCATGCTTGGAAGAGGCCTTCGCACGGCCTATGCACGGTTTGAGGAAACCATGCGTGGTGGCCCTGCGGTTTCCCTTGCCATCCCATAAGATCCGCACAGTCTCCGCACTGTTTGTCAAACCGTGCGGGTAATCCATGAGACCTGTTGTGTTTTGAAAATTTAATTTATTTTTAATTAAATTTATTAAATTTTATAAATCCTAAACCTTAACCTATTCTATTGAATTGCACAGCAGGGGAAGGCTCCTGGGAGCTCTCAAGGATGCCTTTGGAGGGTTTTTGATCCTGCTTCTCTACCCGATCTCTGATTCGAGCGTCGTTCGTCTCTTTTGATCTGCAACGGTATGTCCACGATTCCCGTTTAATCCTTCTCATTTCATCTATTTATGATGAACGCTGATTGGATTAAGGGTCATACGCCCTAATTTCTCGTTCATCATCTGTTCTTCAGATTTCTCCCAAATTACAAAGAATCAGAGCCTGATACTGGAAGAGATATCTAGTATGAGACAAAGGAAGGTGGTCTCGTGCTTTTCGCTGATTGTAAAGTTGTTTATATATGCCAGAGTGTCATGCGCCCATTTTGGGCTATCTCTTGAACCTGAAATTTAACCCTTTTATTACCTAGCATGTTGTAGGTAATCTAAATATGATGGTATGTTCAGGACTTATGTTTTATACCTTGGATAGGAACCACCCCTTGGGTGCATTGCCATGAGTGACTCTATTATGTGTTTTGACCCAGGATGCTTATGAGACATGTTTTTCCTTTCCCTTGTGGGTTGTTAAAAATGGATTTGAATATGAATGTAATTACAATAGAAAGAAATTTTAATTGAAATGGTTTCGAGTATGGGAAAGAGTTTTTCCCCCTGACCCTTGTATTATAAATAATGAATTGCTAGCCCACGTGAGTTAAATGCTTTTTATCTATTTTAAAAGTGAAACCAAGTCATGGGTGAACCATGGAACCAAGGTGAGTTTCCATGGACAGACTCATATGAGACTTGTTACTGAAGTGCCGAGTGAATCATGGATCCCACGTGAGATGACATGGACGGACTCAACAGGGCATGATATGTCATGGGAGATACCCGGATCTTTTTTGTAGGATCTCAGGGATGGTCTCATATGACATTCTATATCGCACCTAGAAAGAGGCTAGGTGCCTAGGAAATTTCCCGGAATGGGCTTGTAGGGTGTTGGTGGATTTTCTCCCTAAACGATACCTGGTTTCTAAAATGAGTATTCCAAGAATGGGTTCAAGGAATTGTTGAACACATGAACTAAATTATTAGTGAAAATAATGGATACTTGAATTGACGCCAATCTAAAGCACAAGATTGGGCTGGTCATTCTAGTTTTCCTTGTTTATTGCTTTCCATATTACACAGCCTATTATATATTCACTGATATATTAGCATGGATCTATGGTGGTTGCCTACTGGGATTCAATCTCACACCCATTTTGGGTCATGTTTTTAGACCCCTGCAGATTATATGGTTGTAGGTAATGAGAAGGGAAAAGGCCCTTGTCCTGGTACTTGACTTGCTGCTTAGAGTGGGAGCGCACGGGACCAAGACGAGGCTTGCGATGTGACATGGGATACTTTTTGGTTTTTTTGGTGTTTTGTACACTTTTACTATACTGTATTGACTTGTACCATATTTGGCTGTTTTCTAGACTCTTGTACCGTTTGCACCATTATATATATGTCAGAACATTCTCTTTGTAATCTATTTATGTTGTCTATGTGTTGTATACTGGTTACCTTATTTCACTATTGTATGTTGTAATTTTGTTGTGATACTTTGGTAATGAGGGCAGAGTCTCCCCACAGACTCACCTAGGCCCTGGATGCTAGTTGAAAACCTCTAGAGTTTGGGGAGATTCGCCTAAGGCCATGTGGCGAAGGGTTTGGATACCGGGTTGAATAGTAAGTCAGTTCGGGACATTACAGCAATAACCCGGAAGAGTCATGCAACCTATTCCCATACCTAAATGTAAATGGGATAATATTAGGATGGAATTTTTCATGGGGCTACCAAAGACTCTTAGAAAGAATGATGCAATATGGGTCATTATTGATCGTCTTACTAAGTCAGCACATTTTCTTACTACAAGAGAGGATTTAGCACTTGAACTTATGGAAATACTATATATTAATGATATTATAAGACTTAATGGAGTACCCCTATTGATTATTTCTAATCCTGATCTCTATTTTACATCAAGATTCTAGAAAAGTCCTCAGAAGGCCATGGATACTGAAATTTGTTTTAGCACTGCCTACCACCCTCAAACTGAAGGAAAATCAGAACAGACTATTCAAACCATTGAAGGTACATTCAGATCATTCTCACATGACTTTCAAGGTATGTGGAATCAATATTTACCTCCGGTAGAATTTTCCTATAACAATAGCTTCCTATCAAGTATTCAGATGGCCCTATGTAAAGCATTATATGGAAAGAGAGGTTGCACACCAACATGTTGGGATGATGTTGGTGAAAGAAAACTCGTAGGCCTAGAACATGTTGAGGAAACAATAAAAAAGTTAAAGGTTATCCAAAACCACAACAAAGAAGCTCAAAGTAGGAAAAAGTGTTATGATGATAACCGAAGGACAGATTTGGAATTTCATGTAGGAGATCATGTTTTCTTGAAGGTATCTCCATAGAAGGGTGTTATACGTTTCGTTATGAAGGGTAAATTGAGTCTCAGGTACATTAGACCTTTCAAAATTCTAGAACGAATTGGATTTGTACCTTATCGTTTGAAAATGTCTCAAAGTCCCTCTAAAGTTCATGATGTGTTCCATATATCACTAGTTAGAAAATACGTGCCTCACCCGATGCATGTACTCACCTATGAGGAAATTGAACAGGAACCCGATCTGTCTTATAATGAAGATCCTATCAAAATTCATGATACAAGAGAACAGGTGCTAAGAAACCGGACGACTCGTTTGGAAAATGTTCTTTGGAGAAACCGGATGATGGAAGAGGCAGCGTGGGAACTAGAGGAACTTACGATGAAGAACCACCTGAATCATTTTATGTGGTTAAATTATAGAAATTCATAGGACTAAATTATATGAAAGAGGGAAGAATGTAACACCCCATGTTTCCACGGTACATTTCCCTTTAAATAATGCAATAACTGGAATTGTACGCAACATCAACATTCAAACACATCGAGACTAATAAAAATAGACGTTATGAATAATAATACCCATTTTTTGAAATAATATATATTTTATTTTTCATAATAGACTTCATTTTTGAATTCGGAATATCGAAATTAACTTAGGGTGGATTTTTGGTATTTTTCTGAAAACATTCAATTTTTTGATGAATAGTGAAAAACACGGCATTAATGGTTAAAACTAAATTTTTATTTTTATAATTAGTTATTTTATTTTTAAATTATTTTAGGTATAAATTGATATATATTACCTATATATGCTCAATTTAATTCATTGATGTCATTTTATAACAATATTAGATATATAAAATTTTATCGAACTTTTTTCCGTATTTTACCCACCACCTAGGAGCATTTGCAAATTGGCATTAAACATAATTTTACCACTTTTGTGATTTTTAATTACAAAAATCCAAGAGTCACAGTTAATATCATTATGTAAAATGTGGTTCAATAAGATCAAAATAATTTTGGGTGAATAGTAACTTTTGACTTTTATTTACCACGGTTAAAAGTAAATAGGGTAATTGAGGGTAAATATGATATCATAATTATCCTAAAACATGTCCTAATTATATTGGATAAGTATAATTCGACCAAAAACAACCATAGGAATAAAATATGATCCCCATTGGTCAACTTGGATAACAGTAGGACATTTATTATTATTTTATTTAAGGAAGAGTTAAAAGAGTTAAATTCAATGTTTAATAACGAACCCATTTCTAATATATGGTTACACACAATATAAATTATTTTATAAATATTAATTATAAATCTATAAATATTTCCTACATAATGGAATTTCATTTATAATTTTTAGACATTTTATAATTTAATTTATTTATGACACAATGATGATGTAGTAATTACATTATTAATGAAATATTAAAATAATTGATATTATAAATATTTAAATATATGTAAATTGAGACTTATAATTAATTAAACTAACTTTATAGGTTAATATTACAATATAGGGTTGGATAAATAAATTTTATTCGGTGTTATTAAGTTTTTATGGCTTTCAAAAAATTAAAATACTAAATTGTGTCAAAATTGACATAATTGAGTTTTTAAAACAAATATCATATTATTAATTGATATAATATACATTAAAATATAATTTTCAGCCAACTAACATAGATAAGGTTTTATATATAATAATGAACCACATGGGGTTCTCTTGGCTTGTTATAGTAATTTTGATAACCATATAATATAAAAATACCAAGTTACATGTTAAATGTAAAACTATTTAACTAAGAGTTAAATCTAAAATCCAAGGTTAATATGATGACCTAAACCTGTCTAAAACCTATTGTTTGAGAGTTTTTAGACCCATAACTACCTTATCCTTTTCCAAATTAATTTTTGGACATTATAAATCGAAAATTATGTTTTTTATAAAATAATATTTCAATCCTTTCCTAAAGTGACCATCACCTCTCTTATAAAAGGGCACTCCCCTATTCTTAATTTCACACATCCAAAGCCTCATGTCTCGGACAAACCCTGCCAAAATATCCACCCAACTTTCATACCTTCATTATAGAGGCCTTACTTTGGTCATAAATCCACCCTATGGAGCCCTTTTGATCAAATCAAAAAGAAGAACCTGAAGAATAGGTAAATATTTTATCACCTCTTTCATGTTCTTTTCTTCTTCCACTTACACATTTTTTGTTGTTTACATTATAGAATAATAAATCTAGTATATTATATATATTTTGATGTTATTATTTAAATTTTACAACCATATTCATTATTCTATCCATCCTATAAATGAAAATGTCACCATTCGTGCATACGTACGGATTACGATCTCCACGTCGTGGTGCAGTTTGTTATTCAAACACATCATTATTTGGACGGGTATAATAATGAGTATAACTGATGTAATTAATAAATATAACATGTTAATTATTTGTTATATATATGTTATAACATCCTATTATATAATATTTCTCCATTAATATAATGATATTGTCGCCCGAGCGTATGTACGGATTACTATCTCCACGAACGCGATGAGAAGCATTCCCCGATACAATGTTTCAAGAATTATTTTCATTTTCTGATAAAAATAATTTATATGAACATAATATCATTTTTTATAAGAATCAAATATATCCTATCCATAAAAAACATTATTTATGTAACCAAGAATAAAAATGAAAATGAATCATTCAACACATGAAATGAGGATACTATTAAAATATTATTAACAATGTAATATTATAAGATCATATATGATATCATATTTATGTATATAGTTATTTTATAATTTTATAAAAATGTTTTAACTGTTATACATGAGTTTACCATTCCATTGACTAAGGAAAAGTACATTGTAATGGTTAATTTCATAATCTCTTTATTATCCGAGGTTGTTTTTACGTGAGTATCTATTGGGACCTCTTTATCATCCACATCCATGTTTTATAAAAATATTGATTCAAAACATTTTTTCTATTTACTAGACCATGGTTTTAAGTCATTTATAAACTTATTTGACTGTATATGTTTTGAAATTAATCTTTCTGTCATTTTCCAAACAAGGTACTTTATGACCTTTTCGATAGAAATTAATATAAGAATGTCTTTTTTTAACTTATACGGTGGGTGTGGCTATTTTCCTCCGCATTAACATCATCGAATCTTCCCATACAATATTATAGGAATATTTTAAAAATTAATGTTTTCTTTTATAATAATATGACTTTTAAATGATTTAAAAATAGAACGATATATTTCTCTCAAAATGTTTTGATTTCATCTATATTAACATCCATTGATGTATTTTAAACTTGTTTGAAGATGATTTTTTATGATACAAATCATCTATATTGTATTGATGTTTTTGTGATATATTTGACTGTGGGTGTGTTATTTTTATACCATTTATGGTTTATATGTAAAATATTCACATTCAATATGCTAGTTTTAAAAAAAAATTATGTTTAAACCATTTCATATGAGGTAGGAATTAAACATAGTAGGTGACAGGTGGAGCCCGATATAGCACCTCAATGCATCAGTAGGCCTCATAATACAAAATAGAGTCTTGGAACAAGGTCTTGAAAAAAATCTAATTTGTAGTCTTGGCACAAGGTCTTGACTCTGTGGTTATGAAGTATGGCATTATTCATTCCATCATTATGAAATTGGATAATGATATCGCATGAGATAATTAGACTAGTAGAATATCCATGAGAATAAGTAAATGGAATTATTTGATTTTATCTTCCCATATTATGCTGAATTTTAACTTTAAAAGTCTTTTTTAGTCTAATAAATGGCCTTAAATTATTATGTTTATTTATAGAATATTTCGTTATATTTTTATCCTTACTAATAACTTGAGCTCACCCATTTCTTTGTTTTATTTTTTCTAGGATGTGAGGAAGTATTTTATGGTTGACATTTAGGCATAGGCTAAGGATATAAGTGTGTTAAAAAGGAAAAAATGTAGTTGATGTTTTTATATCATGATGTAATGTAAAAAAATTTAATGTATGTAGTACTACCAAGGATAATAAATTGATCTGTATTTTGGGACATGATTATTTATATCATGCCATTTTTATGTAATAATGAACCGACTCTGGGTAACTGGGGTCAGGGCATTACATATCAACTCAATATTCTCCCCCTTTTTGATAATTACAAAACAATGTATAATTTCAAAAAAAAGTCACTCTTTTTTGAAATTATTAAAAAGATAAAATTATACTTTCTTTGAATTGATGATGTTTATTCCTCTATTCATTAAACATATTATATATTGTAATAATAAATTTAAAAACACTTTTTAAAAATTCGTATACATTTATATTTTGAAACAACCATCAACGGTCCATTTTAATCTGTGAAAAAAATTTAAAATAAAATTGAAAAATTATAGGAAATCCATTATAAACAATCATTTTATCCAAAATAACATATTAATCTAGAAGATAACATCCTATAGTATGTATGTGAACTCAAAAATATATATAATTAAAAAAATACATATATAGATTATGATAAATAATCTGAAAATGTATTTCAAATTTTAGAGGTTTCATGTTAACTTGATAATTTTTTTCTGTAAAAAATACTACCCATAAATTCAGGTTCCATAAAACAATATTTAAATATCACTAATACTATGTTCAATCTATATTTTAGAAAACTTTTTAAATTCTATATAATTTTTAAAGATATCAACTATTTTATTTTCAATAGAAATAAATTTCTACCTTATTTTGTTTTGTGCATGATCTCAAATGAAGTTAAACTTAACATCAATGTGCTTAGTTATAGATTTTTTTAAGGGGTTTTAAAAAATATTAATAACAAAATAATTATCATAGAGAAGTTGAATCTTATTAAAATAAAAACCAATATCATAAATTCATCTCATTATCTATAGTGATTGAGAACCACATAATATAGGAACAATATATTGATATTCTACAGTTGAAAGTGCACCAAAATTTAGTTTCTATGAATCCTATAAACATAATGCTTTACCTAGTAAAAAATACATAAAATTATATTATAATATATATTAAATCCAAAATTATAAGAGTATGAACTACATATCACAAGAAAGATAGTTCTTGTAGTGTAAAAAAAACTATGATTCAAATAACCATAAAAATATTTATTAATATTTCTAAAAGATTTAATATAACATTCCTGAGGTTAATAATGATATATTTTACACATGAAAACTAAAAAAATTTAGTTGGTCCTAAAAGTGAGAAAATATAATTAATATATGATCATTCTTCTATAAGAATTAACATCAAAAGATATTCAATATTTATCAAAATATAATTTGAAAAAATTACACATGGGAGTTATTCACTCTTAGTATATTCTCAACCAATCCACATATCTAATTCTTTATAATACATATATTGATTTATAAAAATAAAATCATCCCTTTAAAAAAATTAGAAGCCAATGAATAATTGTAAGACCCCCATTATACTAATATCAAATTCATAAGTCATAAACTCTAAAAATTCATTAAAAATATTATCCTTTGGTAATCCAAATATAATATCATCTTCATATATTTTTATCGAAAAAATTTCAATATAACATTTCTTAATAAACAAATTCATATCATTATTTATTTTGTCAAAATTATCACTCAATAAATAACTAGTCAGTTTTGAATACCAAGGTCGATGAGCTTGTTTCAAATCATATATAGCCTTGTATTTTTTTAAAATATTATTGATTATTTTAATTTTCAAAATTAGGGGTGTTTAACAATAATTAGCTAGAAATATTATAATTTTGAACAAAAATGACATCCATTTGAAAAAATTTAAAACCATGGGAAGTATTATATGATAATAATATATAATTTATTATAACCTATAAATAGTTGTAAACTATTATTCAAAATCAGTTCCCACTTCTTGAGAATATCATGGAGCCACTAATCTACACTTTTTTAATTATATTTCTATATTTATCTTGTTTATTTCTAGAAATACACTTTTCTCTAATGACATGAGATTCATTTAGTGGAAAAACTAATGTCCACATAATATTCTAATTAAACCAATTTAATTCATATACATATCTAATATCCAATTAGACTGATATAATTCCACATCAATATTCTTTGCTAAATAATGAAAAATAAAATCTTGAAAATAAAAAAAAAATTATAACATAATTTCTAGGTTTAACTATTGATTAAGAATTACCAATCACATTATCTATGGGATGATCTTATTGAGTCATCCCTGATTTTTCATGGGTTAGTTCAGATTGAGAAGAAAATTTCTTTCCCTGAATATGTTCTTCATTATATTGAAGAACACATTATTAAAAATAAATTCCCTAAACTATTCATCACTATGATAAATTCCATAGTATCATTTATTCAATGTCTTTTCATCAAATGTTTAATGAATTAATTATCTAACAACAAAAGTAATTTTAATATATAATCATTATTCCTTACTATAATCAGAATATCTTAAAAGAATTCTTTCATCAAATTTTACATTCGATATATCCAAATCATACATATTTTTTTGGAATAAATACTTCACATCCAAAAACTCAAAATATCCAATTTAAGTTTTTTTCCCCTCCAATGTTCAAAAGTTTACTTTTTAAGTATAGTTATTAAGATAATTCTATTATTAAAATAAAAATAAGTATTCAAAACTTATACCCAAAAATATTTATGTTAATTAAACTCTTTTAGCATGTTTATATCAATTTAAAGAATTATTCAATTTTCCTTTTCACCTATACCATTATGGTTTAGTGTCGAAGGGGATAAAAAATTTGGAAAATATATATCTTCTTTAAAAAAATAGTCAAATTATAGATTCTATAATTCTCAATAATGATTACTGATAATTTAATTAATTAATATTAATTTATCATTGTGAACCGATATAAAAAACTGACACATTTAGATAAAGCATCATATTTATGAGTAAGAAAGGAAACCATTGTATACTTATTAAAATCATATATAATAACAAAAAAAATATATTTTACCTCCTAATATAGTAGTCTTTAAATTGCCATATAAAGCTAAATGAATAAGATAAGGATGACTTATAGTATTTACATCCTAAAAAAATTGAAAATACGTTTTTATTGTTCACATTTTAAGCAAGTGTCACAAAAAAGAAGATGATATCCTATATGAGTTTTAGTAATGTAGAATGGTTTAGTTCTTTAACAGCTTATATATAAACCTGAAATTATAATGTTCTGACCTCCTATGAAAAAATGCATATCAAATTGTACATTATTTACTCATTTTACATTTTAATCACTAAATTTAAAAAAAATAAATGAATATTTATAATGTTTATGTTTTCATAAAACTAAAAAAATTATCCTCCAAAAAATTCATTTCTCATTTTAATATTTAACAAACACTCCATCATCACAAAGATGAGAAATTGTTATTAAACTACGTTTTTATCCTTCAATCAATAAACCATTAATGTAATAAAATAATTTTAATTTCAAACATCACTAAAACCTTTTAATTTCCCATTCGTAATTACCACTAAAGATAAAATTAACTTCATTACATTTATTAAATGAAAAAAATATATGAAATATCAGCATTCATGTGTCTTGAAAATACACTTTCCATATAACAAAAAATCATTTTTATTCTGCGAGGATATATTTGCAATTAAATTAGATTTAGCAATTCCTTTTTACCCTTTTAAATTTTGGCCCAATTGAATTATAATATTCATTTTGGGAAAATATATCATATTTAATTGTATTATAGTAAATAAAAAATATAATGATTTATAAATTAAATCATTAGTATGTCTAAGAGGTATTTTTAATATCAAAGTACACTAATTTGTATAATGAATATTCAAATGACATCTAAATCATGTAGAGATCAATGTACATAAATTATATATTTTAAAAAAATGTCGTGTAAATTTTGAGTAAACTATTTTCATAATAAATAATGGTTCTCATTTTGTTCGTCTTACTAAAACGCAAAATGGTAACTTTTTTTCCCAGGATTGAACATAAAAAATACATATTTGACCATAAAAACTCTACATTTTTTTGAGTAGTTTATTATCATTAAGAATTTAATAAAAATTATAAATTTAAAATACATTAGGTTTAGATATGAAACTATATTATGTATTTATATTATGATTTTTAGAATGTCCATTTTTTATATTACCTTTTTCATTTTCCATATCTAAATTAATAATATTTTGGTCATCCTAGATATATATTTTTCATATTTTAACACTCCTTAAGAAAATCCTACTATTTTCTCTTATGATTCTTGTATAAAATAGTGCCTTTCTCGAATAATATGTTCAAATCCATCATATTCTTTATGATGTTAATCAATAGTTGGTTTTTCATATTCATATTGAAAATATGAATAATTTTTATAGTCACATATATAATTTGAAGAACGCATCAAGAAAAAGTTTACCACATATTTTTCATAACTATATTCTTTAGTAGTACTATTATATTCAGTACAACTCCATATGGAATTGATGTCCATATTTTACTTCTTATATTTCTTCCTTTTAATTATTTCATTCTTTAGTTTTGGAAATTCAGGCTTGATGTGACCCTTTTTCCTACAATCATAAAAAATTGTATATTATGTGTAATTAGAATTGCAATTACTTATTATGTTTTATATATGATAATACTTAGTATGTTCATTATGTTACTTATTTTATTATCCTCTATTCCTTCTATATCCACCCTTTTGAACCTACGTTGTATCATTTTTCACCCTGCTCTATAATATATAATCTGAAGAGTAAGTGGTAACACATGATATAAAATAAACTTCACTGTTCTTTGAATTATATTAATAAATAATATTTTTATGTTTTAACTCATATTGTAACAATGATATAATAATCTCATAATGAGTGTTTTCCTTTAATTCCTAACATCTTCTAACATGCCTTTTTAGCATTCCCATTCTTTGGAATTTATCTAAGAAAACATTCAATAAGAATAGAATTTTTAAGTGTCTCTCCAAAATAACACATACTATTTACAATACTAATAAATATATAGAACATTGGATTAATAGTTTTTAACACCCAAATATGTTATATTATCTCACATTTTTAAAAATAAATTCAATCTCTTTGATATCATTATTTTCAAAAAACATTGAGAATAAACAAACTCATAGATATTATTATTCTAACACAAAATTTATCACCTAGCCATTTGAATAGAAAAAATAAATGAGATTAATTAAATTATGAAAATATAATTTACACTTTTTTTATAAAATTAATTCATTGTTTACCAATTAATTCAAATATAAATTATATAACAATTGAACATAATGCAAGAGTTTTGTAAAAAAAATATATTAATGCCAATAATAGAATTGTTTCCTTAATAAATTAAATAAATAACATTTAAAAAAATATAACAATGAAATATATTTTTTATATATTTGAATAAAAAAATTATTCATCTAGTATGTTTTATAATTATAAATGGGAAATAAAAACCAATTTAAGCAAAAAAATCTATATATTTCAAAAGGCTATTTTTCAACTTTTTGTTGGCAAACTTTTTTTAAAAAACAATTATGACACTTTAATAATTTTATTTTGAAAAATATAATTTTTTTAAATAGTTATATCAACATTATATTTTGGTTAATATTTGGTATTTTTATTATACGTTTCATTTTTTGGTGAGAACTGTAAAATACTGGATTTTAATTGAAAACTGCGTTTTCATCTAATTTTCTTATATCAACAAATTATATTTTAAATGGGTTTTAATGAAAAAGTAATTAAAATATAAGTCACAAAATCAAATTTATTTTATTATAATCCATTTCAAATTGAAATTTTATTTGAAAATATTTCATACTTTTGAACTTTTCACTTCAAAACCCTGCCTTTTATTTTTGTCTGTTGGATAAATTATAAATGTAATTTTTGTGATTATATGAATTAATTTTGGTAAAATGGATTTTGTAATTATAATAATAATGTGAAAATTAGGTTTTAAGGTTAATTTCATTTTATAATTATAAAAACATTACCATGGTAAAAAAATTATCTACTATGGTAATGTTAAAAATAACACCGGTTAGTCTTGGAAAATGATAATGTTTAAATACCTATAAAATGAACATTTTATTTTTTTCGAGGTATTGTCTATAATAAAATCATATAAAATAGTATTTTTTATCCACTTTCATGGAAATCAATGTCACTTAAATTTTATTGGATTTAAATAAAAAAATATTCATTATTTTAACCACATAAACACACTTCTCCTAAAGAATAAATGTCACCCTTCACCACTCTATTTCAACTCAAAAGACTTATACCTCATTTATTATCTACCAAAACCTATCCAAATAACTGTACCCACATCCTAGTTATTATTTTATTTGAGAAATATAAAATCCAAGGTCTTAAATGGTGTTTCAAGAAGGTTATATTGAAGTTGTAATTTTATCAAAGTGTCGTTGTTTAATCTTTTATTCTTCAATTTTCAGACCAAAAACATCATCCATCATGACATAATAAATCCATAATAATGACAATACTAGATTTTTTTTGTTTCTAAATTAATATATTATATCTATCCCATTTATTAACTCCTATTATTCAATGAAATAACAATATTTTCTAAATTATGTCGGTTAGTTGCCTCCATTAATAATGATTTTTTTCGTTTCTATTTCCCCTTCCTTGGATAGCCATAAAAAATATAATAGTTAAATAAATGTTTAAAAATTATATTATAAAATATTTTATTTTCTACATATAATATATACTTATGATATAAAATTAAACTAATCTAGTAAATGGTATTCAAGAAAACTGAAAAAATAAACTAAAAAATTATCATTAACATGAATCATCAAAATGTAAGAATTAAAAATGGTAAAGGGAACCATTTAAAATTTTGTAAGTTCTTCAATACTATTTAGTTACAATTATATTTTTATATTTCCATTCAATATGAGAATCTATAATTATATAGAAATGGTCCAACCATGAATGTCGTGAAACGAGTGTACTCAAAACAATGGAAATCATGAAATACTATTAATGAATGGGAATTATGTTGTCATAAAAATTTCATACAAGGAATTATAAATATTAATATGAATTTATAATTATTTAATAACATTATTTAAACTATTAATCATTGGTTCAAAGTACTAAAAAATATAATGAAGTGTGAGATAAGGGTTTCTCAACTCACATTTCCTTTTGTGAGATATGTGTCTTATTCAACAATTACTCCATTTTTATGGTGTATGTACTGATATATTACATAATATCAGAAATATAATTATAATAAAGTTATTATATTATTAATGTGGTAATTATTAATTTTATAGTGTGTACAACTTGACGGATTACAAGTTAGTAATAGAATTATTCAATCCATTTCCATTCATTGGGTTAAACTATTATTTCTTTGATAATTTCATTCTATGATTATATGTTAACTAAATTTTAATTATATTTTGTCTTATTTTAAAATATATTATCTGTATTCAAGGAAAATAAATATATTTTATTAATTATATTAATACTCACTTCCAAGATATAAAATTTGTTAGGGGATTTCAAGTCAAACATATTTTTCTGTGAGACATTTTCATATTCTTCACTTGTTTCATTAGTGTGGTGTATTTATATGCATTTAATTTATTATATGATCCTTATCCTTATATTTATCAGTATTTACATATCCAATTTACAAGATCTCATTCATGGGTAATATATTTCAATGGTTACCAAATCGGCAAGGTAATTTTGTCACAATTTTCTTTCTTTTAGGAAAAAACTTTATTATAAACCAACATTTTTTTATTTAGTGTATATATTTTCCTTTTAAATTTTGTATCATGATTGTAATTATTTTTATGATATTATATGTTTTAGGTAATTTTTGTCTCCCTTTGATCATAAATTTGTCTTATTCAAAAAATATGTTTTTTAAATATTTCTAATAATGTTTTTAAATGATATTTTACTAATTTTCAAGGAAATGGGTTTCAAATATGAATAAAATGTTTTTTCAAAGATTCAATTATATTTTTTTGTGGTTATTTTCAATGAAAAATGTTCTACAAATGTTTTATAAAATATAAAA
Organism: Viscum album; assembly: GCA_963277665.1. NCBI lineage: Eukaryota > Viridiplantae > Streptophyta > Magnoliopsida > Santalales > Viscaceae > Viscum > Viscum album. The sequence goes on from OY728125.1 coordinate 1,615,859,287, forward strand.
GATATTTTCTTCAATAATGTTTTGACGTGATATTTCAAAATTAAATTTCATTTAGTATAATATTATTCAATGATATGTATGGTTTACTAGGGATGTTATTAAAGGATACTATACTTGTTATTTTAAAGATTTATTTATTTTTATGATTTCGTTATTTTTATGAGTCCATTTTATTTTCCATGAATTATGTTATGATGAAATGTTTATGAAATATAATTCATTACATGGGTTTTGATGCGTTGGATGATTTATTCTATTCTAAAACACATATGTATAATTATAATTTTTCCAATTGGTGGGACCTATATCTCCATTTAATGAATTGGGTAATAAGGGATAACTAATGATCAAATATGTTATTCATTACCTGATTACATGTACAAAATGTTATGCATAAACCAGAATTTCATGTTCCCAATGTTATGTGTGAACCAAAATATATTATCAAAATTTTATGCATTAACATGATTTCATGTTCACAGTGCAGTGAACACACATTATTATCTATTCACAGTGTTATGTGTGGATCATATTTTATGTCTATTGGTTTATAAGAGGGGTGAATTAAATAGTTTTAACTTAATGAGTGAACATGATTCCATTTACACATGTTCGCAATGTTTTAATTCCATGTTTTATTCCAAGTTACACATTTATGATTCATTTATAAAAAATTATAATGATTAATTCAATATTAAAATATTTTATATGAAATGTATTATTATCAAACGTCATTATCATGTTCTCATACCATTATACTCGTGTTATACTTACATATCTTCCATGTTTACACTTACTGAGCATTTCAGATCACCCATATTTTGATTCATTTTTCCATTTTATGAGAAAATATGTTATATGAACTATATCCATAATGATTTCACATGGATTATATAGATCACATATTGTGAAAGGTGCATATAGTGGGAGATAAAGTTGATCTTCATGAGCTAGTTGTTTATGTCACAAAAATGATAAGAGTTTTTCATAATTCTATGAAACTCTGAAACAAAAATATCATTCCATATGTATATGATAAAATATTACCTTTATTCATTGTATATTTTTTTGGAAAAAATGGGTCAAAGTTATATGTATAAATGTTTGAAATTTATTGTATCTATTTTTAGCAGTTGGTCTAGAAGAGCAGATACTAGGATGTTATAGTTTGTATCAAAGTATAGTTTAGATAAATTTGGGGATTATGATATTTTATTTTTTTTATTCTTAAACGTTATGTATGTAATCATAGGATTATAATTTTCATGGTGATCATATGTTCAAATTCATAGAAACCCCTCTTAAGGACTTATGTTATGAAATTTTATGATAATTTGTTATATTTTTGAAGACATTAATTTTTTAAGTAATGATGGGATTTAAATTTTTTGATTGAAAATTATTGTAGTGAGATAAATTTTGAGGTTAAATGATGATAAGTTTATTTGTTAAAATTATTCTCACATTTATGGAATTTTATAAGGTCTTTAATAATATAGTTTAAGGAAAATGACATCCCACTGGATGGGTGACAACATGTCGCATCTGGAAAGGCCACAAGAATTCAACCCATAACTGAAGGGAAACATTGGTGCGTCTCCAAATACATACTTATGGGATTTCATAATTATTATAAAATATTATTCATTTATTTAAAATATATTATGTATAAAAGATAAAATCAATTTAGTAAAATCTGTTTTTTCATATAATAAATATATTAGAATTGATTTGATCATTAAGTGATAAATGTCACTTTGAAGAAAATAAAAATTTTCGGAACACTGTATAATTTATCCAAATATGATATTATGGTATTTTATTGTGTAATAAATATTGATTAATATTTTGGATGAATATAAATGATTATTGCGTATTCTGGGTGGGTTTGGTTATTTATAGAAAGTGTTATCATATCATAGAGATTATGTGATTTTGGAAATTAAATTTTTGTAATGAGACATTAACAGTAATCGATTTTATTTAAGAATAAATATTAATATTTATAATTGAAAACTATGTGATAAAATAATTTTTATTTTGGGTTTTAATATTATTGTATAATAGTACTATTCTAATTTTTAGGATAATTATTTATCAATTAATCTCTTATTAACTTTGACAATAACAACTAAATATTAAATATTAAATTAGTTTTTTCTTGATATATTGGATTATTATTTTTTAAATAGTATAACTTGTAATGACCTTTTTTGCATAATTCCTTCATATAAGTGAAATTGATTATAATTTCTTTTAGATTTATGGATTAGTAGAATTTGATTTTTCTACTTCAGGCATAAAAATTAATCATACTCATCATTTTGAGAAAAACATGAGCTTGTGTTATAAAGTTATTAAAAGATAAAACTATACATGTATATTAAGTATATTAACTCATGCTTTTAGATAAGGAAGTATTGAAATTACTCAACTCTATAAAAATAATATTGAAACAAAAATTCCCTCTGTTTAATTTTCTAATCGAGAAGTCAATGGCCTCATTAACCCATCACATATTAATGGTTTTGTAGTGGTAGAATTTCATATAGACATGTTCTTTATCAACCATTATCATAATATGATAGTTTCATTAAGCTTTTATGTCCTTATTGTCACTTTACACTATTATTATCAAAATCATAATCTTAGTTATGTGGTGATCTTATCCTTATACTTTTCATCATTTTATGAGGATTTACAGTTGAACAATTTTCAAAAATGGTTTCCCCAGAAAATAAAATTTTGAAATATCCAAATTTTATATTCCTTGTGAAATTTAAAATTTTGAGGACACATTTTCATAAAATTCTTATTAATATCGAGGTGGGGTATTATTGATTATTAGTTTACTAAAATCTCTATAAATATTCTTATTTGTTAAATGTGTATCACCTAATTACTTACATTTCTAATCTCTCGCATGTAATAAACTCAGATTTCATACCACTAGATCAAGAATTGTTTGATAAAGAATAACAAGTACAGATTTTGAATCATAAAGAAAAAATTATATAAAAAATGACCAATATCCTGATTAATGTTTTTTGAGAAAATAAAGGCCAGTATTCGAGACACTAAAGATCATGGGTTGGGTAGTACAACTGGAAAAGATGATCAGGGGGATGAATAATACCTTGAGCTAGTTCTCCATTCTAAGTAACAAATGTAAGAAATGACAATCAAACGTAATGGCCCAATATAGGATTTGGATAAATTATTTGAAATGTAGTTTTTAATTAATGTTATAAATGATAATAGGGCCTAGATCAATCATTAAGAATTTATTTTGGCATGGGATTCAATGAATGGACGATAAATATGGATGATTAATTGAAGACATGGGACAATCATTTAGTCGATTTTGAAGACTTAATCTTGGATGACATGAGTATGAAGGTAAATGCACACCAATGGGGACTATAAAAGATAATATTTTCTATTGATATTATCCTTTTTCTAATTATTATATTATTTATTTTTTGGTCGAATTATCCTTGGCATTGGAATATCTCAGTTTCCCACTTTTTACACTGAAATTAGTTTTAATAAAAATTTAATTATCATTTAGTGAGAATGTTTTGTGGGAACCTGAGAATGTAATAAGGCTAAGGTATCCTCATATATTTATATCTAAGTAATGAATTTCTAAGAAAATAATAAATTTATGTGGGGTAAAATGTAACAATCCAATATTTTACGCAATGACTTTTTTTAAAAATAAAGTCAGTCTCTTTAATTTCTTACTTTTCACAAAATACTAATATTAATAAAACTATATAATTTTATTATTATAACATAATCATTATCCCTAAGCTCTAAGAATGGAGTGAATGAGTGGGATTAACTAAATTATGAAAATATATTTTATATTTTTTAATAAAATTTATTCATCAGATACAAATTAATTGTAAATTAGAATAAAAAACAATTGAACATAATGAAAGATTTATAAAAAAACTATTTTATTCCCATGATGGTATTTTTTTCATTAATTAATTAAAAAAATAAATTTTAGTAAAATATCATAATGAAATTTATATTTTATATATTCTATAAAATTATTTTCCATGCATATGAAAAACATTATAAGATATGATAATAAAAAAATATGTTTATGTGGGTAGATATGACTTTAAACACTTGACTCAAATATATCGAGCCACGTCAATTGATAAGTGGGTAGATACACCTTTAAACACTAATTTTCTATTTAGAAGATTCTTAATTAATTTATACTCCCAACTAAGTGAAAAAAATTAATTATAACTGTTAACAGCTCTATACCATGAATTATTGTACTTCCATACACTAAGTATATCCTCAACAATGAATTGAATTTATTATAGAAAATTTGTAATGATCTATTTGGGATGGATGTAGAATATCACATAACAGAGAAAACATAAAAAACTATAATTACATTAGGTTCACAAGTGAGTTTGCATCATTGTGTCGGACCTTGATACTATACATTTCCCTATATTATCATTAAAAGCGGCCATGTTTGACTAATAAAATAAGTGGGGGTGTAATAGTGATCTATTTTCTTATTAATAATTTTTATTTTTAATTATTCCTATATTTTTGGTTAATATGTTCATATTTATGTATTTTTTCTCTAAAATCACTAATATAATTCAATATAGGACCCCAATATTTTAGAATATTTTATTTCTTTAAGAAAATTTGAAGTGTTATATTGCCTACTTAACATAGAACACCAAGCATAAAATGAATAGAAATAAATTATAGACCTTCCATTAAATCTTTCATATTAATAATAGTAACCAATTTATAAAAAATATCGAAAAACATTACATAAATAAAATTTATTGATTAATACATAAGTAATCGATTTTTAGTAAAGTCATTTTTTGCTTCAAAAATATATTTTCTAAAAATATGGGTTTAATTGATTATTGTGAGTGGATTTTTAGTTAATTTCAATACTTTTAAGAAATTTTATTTATGTATAATAATTTTATTTTATAAATTATAATATTAATATTATTTTAGGGTTAATTTTTTGTATTTTAACAAAAAATATTTTTTTATGTAGATTATTGAAAAATACAGGTCTTTGTAAAACTGAAATTTGTTTTTATTAACTGCAGTAATGTAAAATTAACATTATGTTTTTATTTATATATTAATGTAAAATAATTCTAAAATAATTTTAAAAATAATAATTAATTATATATGAATCATAATTATTATAGATTTTTGTGTAAGCCTATTTTTGGGCTAAAATACATTTTTATTAAAATTAATTATATGCATGAAAAGTTTTTTATCATAACAAATTACATTAATCAAAATTTATTATTATTGATAATTAAATTTTTATAATATATATTATATAAAGTTTTTTAGAGTCTTCTAATATAAATTTATTGGTAAGAAGTGAGTGTAAACTCAATTTTTTGTTTAAAAATCATTTTTTCATGAAAAACATTTGAAAATTTCATTTTATGATCTTATTTTAAAATTAAATTTTGAATACAAATAAATTTTATTTGATAAAATTTATTATATATAAATAACCATTTTTTCTAAATTTTTGAATGAGGTTACTTTAATTTCTTCATAATTAATAGTAAAAAAATTAACATGGTTTTATTATGGAAGATAAATTAAAAGATAAGGTTAAAATTTCCCTATAAACAAGTCTTATCAGTATAGTGGAAGGAATTTAGATACTAATATAACATAACATTTAATTTATTATTTTTTCAACCACTTTCACTAATAATTACCTTATATGATTTAAATATTTTAAGTAATCTCATGTGTTTAGTCTCCAAACATTATTAAAAGGACACAAAATATCCTATCTTCCACACAATTAATGAAAATATTATATCAGAAAATATATAAACAATAATTTCATATCATTAAACTAACATCCTATAGATTATTGTATGATATCAATATCTCCCTTTCAAAGATTAAGTGTAATATGAAAGAGGTTTTTCAATTATGAGTTATAACTATTAACAAAGTACAATAAAATTTATTTATTTTTCAAAATTCTATAACCAATTGTATCCAAAAAAATTATGAATATGGTATCATAAATATTATAATATTATATGATGTCTTCGGTGGGATGTGAGTCCATCGTTTGTGCATTAATGTTGACTATCACCTTGCACAGAGATGTATTTTGTTTACCATCACCATAATTAATGAATTTTTTTAATGAATTTAATGATTATATAATCAAATTATGAAATAATTATAATTCTAGGATTATAATATATTATATATCTTTTTACCTTTCTATCCATTAAAAAATAATAATGTCGCTCTTGTATATGCATGGATTACCCCCATCCATGAAGCGATGTGATATGATTTTCATTTCTTATTTAAATGGATGGTAATAAGTGTTTATTTAATATATAAATATATATTCTATTTATGATATAATAGTTATTTTTAAGAGTTGTATTATTTTTTAAATTTCACTCGTTCTATCCATCAAAAAATGGAAACATCACCTATACATACGTACGGCCTATCGTCTCCATGAAGTTATGTAATTCATCTTTTATCCCCAGATTATATAAAATGTTTAAAATTTTATATAATGATTAGTTATTATACTTATATAATGATTATTTTTATTTTTATTTTTGACAATTGATCAAATTTCAAGGAACATAACTATCGAACTATAGTGTTCATGGCAAAGGAAGAATTTATCACCAGGAAATGAGGATGGAAGTAAAGAATTATTAACAGTTGGGTATTGAAATTTTAAAAGTGGATAATATATTATATAATAATTTTATAAATTTCATTCTAACATAAATAAAATAAATATAAGTTTATTATACATGAGGTTATATAAAATATAAATAAATTAATATATAAGGTATATTTTCTTCATTTCAATATTAATTCATTGAGTCATATTTGATCTTATGAACATATTTATATTCAAGTTGTTTATAAACTAATCCATTGAATTGTTATATATTTTTTTATTCATAATTCATGTTTTTTAATGTTAAAATTGAATTATTTCATCCAAGGTGCATAGATTCAAAATTTACCATGGTGGTATGGGTTTTTCTTGTCAAATTATATTCTTTAGGGAATATGTTTTGTGATACACCTCTATTTCTTTTTGAGGGGTATATAAAACCCATTTTATGTGTTATATTATGAATCAGATTATATATATATCTTTTATTTAATGTTTCATTATAAATCATTTATTTCATAGAGGTTATGATTCAAAAGATACCAAATTGGTAAAGGTTTAGTTTACAATGTCATTTTTACTAGGATTTCTTATACATAAATATCATATGATGAAATTATATTGTATATCTCCCATAAATCGTATATATTATATTATCCTATTATTATTTATTTAAATAACATGTATTCCCTTAGTTTTTCTCTCTCTACTATGAATGAATTTTTATAAGGAAACTCTGATTTCTTTGTGTTGGATGGATAATATTTTTCATCCATGTCCATATTTATATTAAAAAAATTTCAAGAATGTTTTTTATATTATCCAATGATTGTATTAATACAATATTAAGAATGACCAAATTTCTATAAAAATATTAAAAGTAATAATCTAGTCATTTTCTGAATGAGATACTTTCTACCACTGGTATGAATGAAATATTTATTTTAATACATACAACTTCAATAGATTTTCCCTTTTTCATGACTATTATTTACATTAAAGATTTCATTATAGGTTTTCATAGTTACATTTAAAGAATATTATTTCATTATTATTATTGATTTTTATTGATTTTATATAATTAGATTCAAAATGAAAAGTGTATTTTCTCTAATAAATGTTCTCAAAATCTTATAAAAAATTCATCCATAATAACATATTTTGATGTTTCTTATGCATCACTGGTTATATGATCCTATTATATCATTGATATTCTTTCCAGAGATTTCATATTATTATAATTATGACATATTAATGAAATTAAATTTCTTCACTGGTTATTCTCTCAATAAATGGTAAATGTTGTAATTATTTTAAGGCATATATATTAATGTGTTATAATTATGTGATGTAATGTTTTGTTACAGACCACCAATTAATTAGGTAATGATTAATGTTTTATAAAATCAAAGGGAACATGACAGGTTATCCAAATCCTAAAATATGATATAGTAGGGGTTATCATAGTGTAAAATTAGTTACATGGTATATTATCCAAAGTCAAACATGTGATGAATATCCTAGTGGGTATCCTTGTTGTAACGTTTCGGTTCTGGAAGCCATCCATAGTACCCCCCCCCCCCCCCCCCGTACCTAGTTGGTCACATGGCCTCAAGCGCATTTTCCCAAATTCTAGAGGTTGTCGACTAGCAGCGAGGGCCTTGGGTGTGATGTTGGGGAAACTATTCCCTCATTGGCAGAGTGACATAGTATAAGTAAACAACATACTATAGAGGATGCATTAATAATCCATGTAAGAGTAAACATTAGAATACTAAAGGTAAGAAACAGTTGGAGCACGTATATATAAATGATTCATATTATATATGTCTAGAAAATAAGTCAAAAAAACCACAATGATGGAATAAAATAATTAATAAACCAAAGTACAAAGAAACAAATATAAAACTCCTTAGCATTTCAAGCCTAAGCATGGTCCTATGCTCTCCATCTCCATAAAAATTCAAGTACCTGAAGTAAAAGGGATATTTACCTTATCTATACCTGAAAAAATATAATCTATTTGGGAAAAAAATCATGTCCTAGACCGGGTGTGAGACTAAATATCAGTAGGAAACCACCCAAATATCTATACCTAATAGTCAGTGAATATATGGCATGTAAAAGTAAAGAAAATTGTACACAAGAAAGTACTCAGCAATAAAAAATCCACATTTTCAACATTAATCAGTACCTAATCAAATAGCTAAACACAATAATGTAACCCTCTAGGAAGTAATCATAGACATCCCCTATGGATCCACATAACAAGTATAAGCAACCCTCCAGGAAGTACACTGGGCCTAATCCCTTTGCTTCAGTCATAAGAATATATAAAGGCTCTCTGAGGAAGCACTCACTACCAATTCATCTTATAGTCTTAAGCAGTCAGGAACTCTTTGAGGAAGCTCACATAGTCAATTCCAATTATAGACTTATGGTCAAGGACCCTCTGAAGAATCCCTTTCAGTCAATTCCCCTTATATCCCTATTAATTCAAATAATTCAAAGACTCTATGAGGAAAGTCACATGGTTAATTCCCCTTATATTCTAAAGCATTCATGGAATCTCTAAGGAAGCTCACTCAATCAATTCCCCTTATAGACCCCAGTTGTCATATGATCTCTGAGGAAACTCACTCGGTCAATCCCCCTTATAGCCTAAAGTGCTCAAAGTCTCTCTGATGGAGCTCACTCCGTCAATTCCCCTTATTGTCTACTACACCAAGTTCTCAAGGCCTTGTGTAGGTCAGCGAGCATAGCAATGCAATATGGCCAAGTTAAACCTACATAACTACATGGATAACTAGTCTGTAGCACATCAAGAATGTCAGAATACAAACACTCCACCACACAACAACTGACATGGAAAATAGGCAAGGTGGAGAAAAGGGCTATGCAGGACCAATCAGTCGTAACAGAACATGTGTTGGAAAAACATACATCCAAATCATAGAAAAACACCCTATTAACTATCAATAAACCTCTACTCAAGAATACAAGCATGGAATGCAAGAAATAGGGTTAAAACGGAAGATGTGCAATTCCCTGTTTATGGGTATTGGGAAAAATTGCACAAAATACTCAAAGACATTCAACAGAATGGCACAAAACACCTACCTAGGCATTAGAAGATCACTATATGTGAGTCTTGTGGCTGGAATCACCTTATAACATCGAAGAGTTATAAAAACAAATAAAATTTTCACCAGTGGATAACTTGAGAAAGAGAAGGAATCATGAAACGAAGCTTAAGCAGAAGAGAGAGCTTACTGAGGTGATCCTAAGGCTATCTACGGTGGTCGAATCGGATTTCGGATGCTCAGTCGGGGGCTCAGAGGAATATCATGGACAAGTGGGATCTCACGGTCGAACGAGACATAGAAGAATATCGTTATGGTGATTAGATGCAACCCCGGAGTGTTTAATGAAAAAAAACAAAAAATTCATGACATGTACTTTTGAAGTGCACATCTTGTACTTTCCTTTTCTATACTATGCATTACGTGGCCTCTAGGTCACCCCCACATGGCCGTGTGTAGGTCCACTACACGTCCAACACATGAATAACTGTGGTAACCGAGTACACGGTGTGTACTCATAAAGTACACAGCGTGTACTTTTAAAATTTCCATAAATTCCTCTTTTTCTCAAAAATGACTAGAAAAGGAAGATTTACTTGAAAATAATATTAGGTTTCTTACAAATCCCCCCCCCCCCTAGAGAAATTTGTCCCCGAATTGCCTTGGTTTGGCGTAGAAGAAGAAACCCCGAACAACTCTGGCCATTGGGCTCGCACATCGGTCTCCCTCTCCCAAGTTTCTTTCTATACCCACTCGTTCTACAATAGCACTCATACCCGAGGAATAGACCGGCCATAGAGAACCTTTATACTGTGATCGACAATACAGGTAGGATTCTCATCGAAAAATGCATCCACTTCCAACTCAACCTCCTCGGGTTGAATGAAATGAGACTGGTCTAAAAAGTAACGTTGGAGCTGAGAAACATGAAAAATGTTGTGCATATCCCGATACCTCTAAGGTAACTACAACTGATAGGAAACCAGTCCAAATCTCTCCAACACCTCAAACGGCGCAACGTACCTCGGAGAAATCATACCCTATCTCCTAATTTTCATATGTCCCAACCTCGGTGTGGCACATAGAAAACCAGATCCCCGACCTTGAACTCCAGAGATCGTCTCCGCTGATCACCATAAGACTTCTATCGAGATTGTGAAATATCTATCCTCTTCGGAATCAACTATATCTTCTCTATGGTCTCTTGAACAATACAAGGTCCCAACAAGGCTACCACCCTTGCCTCTATCTAACATAAGTGTGATCGGCATGGCCTGCCTTACAAATCTTGATAAGGCGCCATTTGAATAATTTCATGAAAAATATTATTATAGGCAATCTCCACCAGAGGTATATGTTTCTCCCAAGAACATCCAAAATCCATAATACATGCTTGGAGCATGTCCTCAAGCACCTGAATCGTACGCTTGGACTGGCCATCTGTCCGGGGGTGGTTAGCTGTACTCAAAATTAAATGTGTACCCAAAGCCTTCTGAAGCCCTTTCCTGACCCAAGAAGTAAAATGTGCATCTATGTCTGAAATGTTAGAATGTGGAATTTCATGTATGCGCACAATCTCACGGATATAAAACCATCCTAGCTCATCAACATTGAAGGTCTCCTTGATCATCAGGAAGTGATAAACCTTCATGAATCTGTCAATGAAAAACCAAACTACATCACTTCCTCATGGAAAAATTGGAAAACCGGACACAAAATCAATCACGAAATCATCCCACTTCCACTCATGAATGGGTAACTGCTGTAAAAGCCTCACTGGTCACTAATGCTCTGCCTTCACCTATTGATAGGTGAAACACCTCACGAAAAAACTAGCAACATCCCTCTTCATACCTATCCACAAATACTGACGGTGTACTTCATGATACATTTTGGTGACGCCAGGATGAATTGCCCAAACTATGGAAGGAAAGTCCCGAATCAGATCCTCTTGTTTTCCATATTGCACTCATAAACACCCATGGAAACACAAGATCTCATCGTCTCCTATGGTCCATCCAAGAATAGAGACCTCTTACGACACGCTCCCTTGTAGGACTAGGCCTTCTGAATCTGATAGATTCCTCATTTTCACTTGATCAAGAAGAGTAGAGGTAACAGCTACAGAAGAAAGAACGTCTTCCCCTATCTGTCGTGTACCTCTTAATGCATCTCAAAGAACAGAGACATAAGCTGCCACTCACGGTTGGCCTACCGAACCGCATGTATCTGGGTCCTCCTGGTCAACACATCATCCACTGTGTAGCCTTTCCCAGGCGTATAGGCAAGCCCAAAATCAAAGGACTGTAGGTATTCAACCCACCATCGTTGTCTCAAATTATGATCACGCTGAGTGAAGTTGTACTTGAGACTATTGTGTTCGGTGAAAACCACAAAATGATCTCCCTGAAGATAATGTCTCCAACAGTGTAAGGAATTGACAATAGTGGCCAACTCGAGATCATGCGTTGGGTAATTCCTCTCATGTGGCGACAACTACCCGAGACCCGTACGCAACGAATCCTTCCCCATGCATAAGCACAGCTCCAATAATGACACCTGATGCATCACAGTACATAGTATATCTTTTTCCTGGCTATAGAAATACTAGTATAACTGTTGAAGTCAGTCTCCCTTTCGGCTCCTGAAATGATGAATCACAAGAATCTGACCACAAGAACATTGCACCCTTCTTAGTCAACCCGTATATGGTGCTGCTAAGCATGAAAAGTCATTCATGAAATGTCTGTATTATCCATCTTGACCAAGAAAAATATGTACCATAAATACGTTCTTTGGCAGCTCCCAGGAAAATACTACTCTCACTTTCTATGGGTCTACTGATACTTATATCTATGAGATAACATGACCCAAGAGGTAAATTTGATCAATCCAAAAGTGGCATTTTGAGATCTTAGCATATAACTAAAGCTCTCTCAGGGCACTCAGAATGATCTCAAGATGGGTAGCACGGTCAAGTCAAGTGTGACTGTACACTAAGATATTTTCCACAAAGACCACCACAAAAGAAACCAAGTATGGATGGAACACCTGGTTCATCAGCACCATGAAAACTGCGGGTGTGATCGTGAGACCGAACGGAAAACCGTATATTTTTATAGAATATACCTACTCCGGAAGGCTGTGAGAGATATATCAGATGGTGTAATGTGAAACTACTAGTAACTGGACTTCAAGTCAATCTCCAAAAAACACCAGGGATCCTCTAAGTTGATCAAAGAGATCATCAATCCTAGGAAAGGGATATCGGTTCCTGATTATCAACTTGTTCAACGTCTGGTAATCCACACAAAGTCTAAGGGTACCATCCTATTTATTCACAATCAAGACAGGTGAACTCCAAGGAGAAGTACTAGGTTGGATGAAACCCTTTTCCTGTAACCCCTACAACTGTTTCTTGAGTTCCTACAACTCTGGTGTAGTCATCCTGTAAGTAGGAATAGAAACTGGTGCCACCCCTGGAACAATCTCAACTGAAAAGTCTACCTCACGCTCTAGAGGAAAACCTGAAAATCCCCCTAGAAAGACATGCTTGAAATGATCCACCAATATAGGAATGTATAATAATGATGTCCCATGGTCATCCAGATATAGAACGACAATATGTGCTGTAACTCCTCTGAACCCATGATGCTCGGGTCCCATTCTGATCACCAGTACATCCCATTCACCCTAATGAAGAAATGATCTTCTATCTGGTGATATGAAACTCACCCTACGAAGATACCAATCGACGACTACCTCGATGGGAACCAACTAGTCCATTCCCAAAATGAAGTCATATCCTATCATCTCTAGTAAATAGAGGTCCCATAAAAAGTGACACCCACCAACCTCTAGAGGGAACTCTATACGCTAACGTACACTCATCATTGTAGACCTTAACCGAGTGTGTAGTGTCAATATATCAGCAAAAGAAAATATGCATAGCTCAAGGCTCTCCCCAACCGTAGTAGATATAAATCTATGGGATCTCATGTATCTAAAAGCAAAAAAAGCTAAATCTGAGGCTACTAAGATCATACCTCGAACTGTAGAAGGTATGTGATCCTAGTCCTGCTGGGTCTGCTTCAATAAAAAATTATGGCCTGCACCGCGACCTTGTTACCCTGCCTGACCACTCTGAGCTGATACACCCTGTTGTCACTGAATACTAGGCAACTAGCTACACCATCCATGACCTCCACCTTAGACTGAATGGCCGGAATAACTCCAGTTCCCTGACTGATGAGAATCTGTTGGTGATTATCCCAAACGACGAGTCATAGAAGAACCCATGTCACCAGCATCTAGTGAGAATATTTGATAGAAGCACCGATGATGACCCATCTTGCAGCATGATCGACACTCCACTTGGTCTCTCAGGAAATGTGGCCTCATATGATCGCTCCTCCCGCACTAGTAGCATACCACCTGGCTACCATAAAATGCATCTCTCCTACTATGATCTTTTCATGAAGTCTCCCTATAATGCTTCCTACTATTAGCTGGCAGAGTACTAACTCTAGATTTCAAACCACACTGGATCACAGCTTCATAATCCCTCAGATTTCCCTCTATGATGAGCACCTAGATGACGATAGTGGATATCAAAGTCAACCTAATGATGTTCAACTAATATCAGATTTCGTGCCTTAGACCATCCTCAATCTTCTGTGCAAGGAACAAGTAATCACATCCTATAATAGGAGAAAAATTCTCAAGCTCTGTGAAGTGAGAGGAATACTCCATAACTGAAAAGGTACCCTCCACCAGACTCAAGAACACTCGGGCTCGATCGGGCCCTCAAGGTCTCCAGATAGAAGTAATCATAGAAGATGCATCAAAACTCATCCCAATCCATATTCTGCTAGCGTCCCGCCTACGAGATCACATCCCATCACATCTTGGCGGAGTCATGATGCATGTATGTAGTGAGCTTAACCCTCTTATCTGGAGGTATATCTAGATGCTCAAAGATCATTAGCGTGGATTCTCTCCATGACTCTACGGCCTAGGGTCCTCCATCCCCTGAGAAATTGGGAGGATGCTATTGTTGGAAGACTGGCATCGACTTTTCCATCGATGGGGTAGGACGTGGAGCTCCCTGAAAGGTCTTCACCATCCTCATGAAGCAATATATGAACTATGGATCAGTACCTATGTCAGGTATAACGGCTGGTGCCAAGACTGACAAAACTAGAGGATCTACTGGAAGGCTTTGATAATCCATGTCTGGAGTCTAATCACCGCCTGGAAACTGGAGCCCAACTAGAGGATGACTCAGTGGCCTGACTCTGCAAGTTTAAGCACACACATTAGATCAAGATTACCATGGATAGAAAAATAGAAGTATAATAAGGGAAAAGGATACAAAAGCATTCATGTTTTACAAAACATGACATCAAGGCATGTACCATTACTACATAGCGTGTTCCCTCGAGTCATTTACATGGGCATTTACTCCTGCCTAAACTAAACGTGTAACACCGCAAACACATGGTGGTTTCTCCTAACACACGACATGTAATTTAATCCGCTTCCCCATCCCAGGTCCTTCTACATTATTAATCCACATGGCTCTCCTAAGAAGAGGCTACACGGCGTGTTCTAGAAAGACACGACGTGTACTAGACAAGATTCACTTGTCCTGTGTTGTTAGTGACACGACCTAACACACAGATCCCCCTGCACGGTGTGTTCAAGGCGGACACGACATTTATATGAAAGGATAACACTGAACCATGTTGTTAGTGACATAGTCAGGTGCATGGGTCAGATGGCGCGGCGTGTTCAATTGGTGCATGGCGTATTTCCACCTGACATTCTATATCTCGTCTCTATGCTCACACGGCCTACGACACAGTTAGATTCTATATGGCGTGTACATAAAGTACACGATGAGTACTTAAGAAAAATAGTTTCTTCCCAAACAGAAGAACACATGGGTGTTCTTAACATCACATGACATGTATTATGGGTTTTTCCAGATAGTAAGCCTCATAAACTACTCTGGAGCCCAGAAAACACTAAAACGAACATCAAAGTTCCAAATTCTGATATGTGAGATCCCATACTCCCCGTGAATCAAAGTTTGGAATCTTATACAATTTATAACAAGAAAAAAAGCAATGGACCACAAATTCTGATCCATGAGAGCCCATAACACCTCGAGAATCAAAGTTTGGCATTCATTTAAACAAAAACTTACACAAACAATACCCTATCAAACAAAAAGTATTTTTTATCTTGGCATCTATCATAATAGCATGAATATTCTAGATAAAATCTATCACAACAACATTCAATTTCTAATTCATCCTAAATGTCATGGAAAGAATGCATGACATGTGATTTCTAAAGTTCCTATATGATTCATGAGATGGAATACGCTCATCTCATCGGGTTGCGATAGAAATACAACCTCAATAACATCAACAATAACATCACAAATCATGAGAATCACTCAAGGTGAAATCAAATCATCTGTAATAATTGAAAAACCAGAAAAATTACTATTAAACAAGGTAGATTGGGTTTTCCCTATACAAGAGTTAGCTACTCTCGGGAACATCTTATCACAAAGTACCTAATTTGTCCTATCCCTGGCTAATGGCTCTAAACAATAATTTAAGAGAAAATAATCACCTCTGATACCACTTTTTAACGTCTCGGTTCTTGAATCCACCCAGAAGCTCCCATTAACTGGTTGGTCACATGGCCTCAAGTGCAATTCCCGAAACACCAGAGGCTGGCGACTAGCAATGAGGGCCTAGGGAGTGATTGTGGGGAAATTATGCCATCATTGGAAGAGTGACACAACAGAAAGAAAGAACATGAAATAGTGGGAGCAGTAATAATCCATACGAGAGTAAACAATAGAAGATTGAAGGTAAGAAATAGCTGGAGCACATATATATAAATGATGCATGTTATGTTTGTCTGGGAATGTAGTCAAACAAACCACAGTGATGGAATAAAAATAGTACTAAACAAAAGTACAAATAAACAGATAAATAACTCCTCAACATTTCAAGCCTAAGCTTGGCCCCATGCTCTCAAGATTCACAATAAGTCAAGTACCAGAAGTAGAATGGATCTTGACCTTATCTAAACCTGAAACAATATAATCTGTTTGGGCCCAAAACCATGGACCAAACAGGGTGTGAGACTAAATCCAAGTAGGAAACCACCCAAATAGTTTTTCCTAACAGTCAGTGAATATAAGGAAGATAAAATTATAGAAAATAGTAAACATGAAAGTACACAACAATAAACAATCCACAGTTTCAACATTAAGAAGCAGCTAATCAAATATCAAAACACAAAGAGGTGTCCCTCAGGGAAGTACTCACGTTTATCCCCTCTGGTCCTACCTAACAAGTACAAGTAGCCCTCTAGGTTGTACACTCAGACTAACCCCTCTCGTTCAGTCATTAGAATATATAAAGACTCTCTGAGGAAGCACACACCGTCAATTCCCCTTATAGTCTAAGGCAGTCAGGAACTCATTGAGGAAGCTCACACAATCAATTCCACTTATATCCCCAAGGTCAAGCAATCTCTGAGGAAGCTCACTTAGTCAATTCCTTTTTTATCCCAGGGAGTTCAAATAATTCAATGACTATCTAAGGAAACTCTCACTGTCAATTCCCCTTATAGTCTAAAGCAGTCAAAGACTCTCTAAGGAAGCTCACTCGGTTAATTCCCCTTATATCCCCAGGTGATCATTGGCTCTCTAAGTAATCTCACTCGTTCAATCCCTGTTATAGCCTAATGTGCTCAAAGACTCTCTGAGGAAGCTCACTTAGTTAATTCCCCTTATAGTATACTACACCAGGTTCTCATGGTCCTGTGTAGGTCAACGAGCATAGCAATGTAATATTGCCAAGGTAAACCTACAGAACTACTTAGCTAACCAGTCTACAACATATCAAGCATGTCAGAATACAAACTCTCCACCCCACAACAACAGGTATGGAAGATAAGCAAGGCAGTAAAAAGGGATGAGAAGGACCAAATGGTCATAAGACAACATGCATGTGAAAAAATACATCTAAATCAAAGAAAAATACCCTATTCACAATCAATCAACATCTACTCAAGAATAAAAGCATGGAAGTCAAGCAATAGGGTTAAAACGGTAAATGCGCAATACCCTGTTCAAGGGTATTGGGAAAAATTGCACATAATAATCGATGACTTTCAATGGAAAGGAACAATCAACCTACGAAGGCGTTAGGAGATCACTATATGTGAATATCGAGGCTTGAATTATAATAGAACTTCAATGATCTATAAAAACGCCTAAACTTTTCAATAGAGGATAACTTGAGAACGAGAAGGAATCATGGAATAGAGATCAAGAAGAAGAGAGAACATAACGAGGTGATCTGAACACAATCGATGGTAGTCAAATATGAGTTGGGATGCTCGGTCGGGGGATCAGAGGAAGATCACGGGCGTACGGAAGCTCTTGGCCGAACGAGACCTAGAAGAAGATAATTCTATATATTAAACGCGAAACTCGGTGCATTTAATGAAAAAAAGAGAAGAAAATACACGGCATGTACTTTCCTTTTCTGTACTCCACTTTAGGAAGCCTCTTAGTCACCCCAACATGGCCTTGTGCAAGGCCGCTACACGGTGTGTACTTCAAAAATTTCCATTAATTCGTCCTTTTCTAAAAAACAACCAGAAAAGGGAAATGTACCTGAAAAAAAGATCCGGGTTCATACACTTGGAATAATATTTATAAGATTATGTTTATTCTATTTTTTATTCTACTATTTTAAGGTGTGATATTATTACAATGTTATTCTCTCATGGATCATGTTATTTGACTCAATTATTATCCATGTCTTATGAACAACCAATATTTATGTTGTGACTTGGCTGTATGATCTTTGAATTTATAGGTATGATTTAAAAATGTTATGATCTTGTACAAAAACCTTATTGATTATTTTAATATTTAAATGATCGTTTATTAATATCCATATTGTTTTCCTATTATAATTATCTTAGGTTACCCTTTACTAAGTTTCCTTTTCCCCAGTTTATTAAAATGTTTTTAATTTTGTTTTATCTAAGGGTGTTAGTTGTAAATAGATTACTAGAAGATTATTTAGATGATTAGTGTACCATATTTGTATGTATCTATATTAAAAAACAGTAATACATTATGGTTTTTTATGGATCAAAATGATATATAATTAATATTAATCATATAATATGTAATATATAATTATAAAATTTTTGGAGACCTCAGTTGGTATCAGTGATAAGATTACATATTTTTGGAAAAAAATGTGAGAAAACTAATATAATAACCATTAAGATATGTATAAGTACATGAAAAATTTTTATGTTAAATGAAGAAAATTTAATTTTGTATTTCTAGAAAATAAACCCTTATCTGGCTACTGGAATTTAAATGTAACTATGGAAAAGAAAAACATATTTGTAAAAATATTGAAAGTGGTGGATTGGTTATAAACTAAATCATTACCAATAGTTGATGAGTGTCTATAAGTCTAAACCAAGATAGAAACTCTTTGTGATATTATTTGGTAAATTCATACATTATTTATAAACAATAATAAAGAATTTGAGTAAATAATCCCCTTGGATAAACTAGGTTAAATGGGAGGTCTCATACATTTAAAAGTAGTTGTCAGGATTTAGACATCCTATAAATGATATTTTATGAATATATTATTTATCACTATGATTATTATTTCTCGTTCAATGATTATTATATTTAGTTAATTTATATAATTAGGAGGAATAATGTTGATGATGAATGTGATGGATTAATTAATGATTGTCCTCACAAGAAACAAAATGAAATTTTGGATGCAATGAAAAATCATGTGATTATGTCTAACCATATATCTCATTATATGATTAAAAAATAAATATTAGAGATTTTATGAATGAATGAAATATAAGAAGGAATATTTTTTTGTAATGACCATAGAAAAAAAATACTCATCTTCCAAAAAGTTAATAATTTTGGAATAATCACCAAGGGAAATGACTCACAATAACAAGAAGATGTTTCGGGTGTGGAAAAGAAATATATAAAGAAATATTTTCTTCTAAAAAATAAATATTCAAATAGAGGTAAATAATGTAAATAATAATTAAACATTTATTATACAATTTATAATGTTTTGGAAACATGTGTATTTTTTTATTCAATGCCTTTGTAATATGAATAAAACATATACTAAGGAAGAACCTTTAATAAGGTATTTTTTAAAGTGTAATAATTTAGTTATTTATATATTATGATTACATAATTATATTATATAATTTTATTATCAAGTATATTATAATTTTAATATTCATGAAATAAAGAATATTTAAATAGAGATTTTCAAAAATGTTTTTCAAGAATATTTTAAAAGGAACCAATAACCATAAAAAGTGATTAAGTGGTGTAATAATTTATTAAACACATGTTTGAGGGATACATAAGACTTAATATTTTATTAATGTTTATATAACAATGTTTAGTATGGAAAAATATTTTATTGATATTGATAATGTAAATTAGATCATGTTGTTAACTATTAAATGGACTAGTAATTTGATAAAAATTGATTTATGTAATTATTGGTGATGATTTTTTATTTTTTTTGATTTATGGAATATATTTAATACTTTATGATTTTATGTATCCAATAAGGATAGAGTTAATTTTTGGAAAAATTTATGTTTTCATTTATGTTTACGGTGATTAAGTTTATTTTTGTAAAATATTGAAATGTTTTAATATAATATATGATCAATGTATTCACATTTTTACTATGTCAAATTAAGATCTATTGTATATTTTTAAGGATTAAATCTACGTTCATTTCATGAATTGTGTAAAATATTCTAAATTTTTGGGGATTTAAATAGTTGTTATATATGATTTTATGATATTAGCAATTTAGCTATTTGTGTATGTAATTATGTAGATCATTGGGAATTATTATTGAATATTTTGAGATTAATATTTAAAAATAAATTTTATTCATACTGTTTATCTTATCATAAACTGTCAATATATTTTGTTTCAATAACTTTATAATCAAATTAGGAATATATTTTAAATAATTTTTAGATCTTATGAACTATTATAAGTTTTTTTAGTTCTTTAGGAATTAAAAATTCATATAGTTAATTAATAATTTGAATAATGGATGCAAAGATGTGAAAACTAATTGAAACATGAAACAAAAGTATGTGATTGGATTTATGGAATTGAAGAAATCATGTAAATATATAATACATTATTCCATGGGGAAATAAGTCCTTAACTCTAGGAAAAATATCTATGAAAATGAAAATTGTTTCTTTTTTATAGTTATTTTTTGATGAAGTGTTGATAATTTCTACCTCGCTAATTTATGGTTTTGTGGTAATTAAATTTATCATGATTAATATCACTATGTATTATTATTTGGATAATATATTTATCTTTCATATATATAATTTTACTTTCCATAAATCTTCTCCAAATCTTGGAACCTGATTACCTTTTATTCTAGGTAACCTTTTGTATTTCCCACTTTCCATTTTTAAAGGATGTTTTATTATTCCTTTCTATGAGTGGGTTTTCAAAAATGGTGTTTTATAATATTTATAATTTGATTACTAAGATAACAAATAGGATGATTCACTTTATTTAAATAGGTATTGTAACAACCCCATCATTTTAGAACATTGTATATCTAAATGAACTATAAGTGTTCAGTAACTTCATTGATAAGCGACAATGAACATAAAACGAACAATGATATATTATAACTTTTACATTAAATTTTTGATATGAATATTAATAATAGAATTATAATAAACATGTATAAATTATTTTTATAATGAAAATATATTGATTAATTAAAAATTATGATATTTTTTGTAAGTCATTTTATACTTCAAAAGTATAATTTCTTAATAAATGGCTCTTAATGTATATTATTTCATGAAATTATTAATAATTAATACCTTTTAAAGAAATTTTATTTTAGGAAAGTAATATAGTTTTGTAAATAATAATATCAATAATAGAATATGATTTTTTTGATATTTTTCCTAAAAGAATAATTTTCAACGGAGTAATGAAAAATATTTTTTTTTATAAAATTGTCATTTTATTAAATAAAATAATTTGAAAGATAAATTTTATTTTTTATTTTATATTAATTAAATATAAGTGTCCTATAATTATAAATAATATAATTATTTAAATATAAATTATCATTATACTCAACAAATTAATTAGCTAATTTTTGGGCTTAAAATCAAATTTTTTATAAAAAAAAAATTTATATTCACAATGTATTTTATCCTAAATATTTAAATTAATTTATTTATTTATAATTATAATGATATTTATATATATTATATATTATATAAAATATTTTTTAGAAACATAAATTTTAAATTTTTAGGTGGGGTGTGAGAGTAAATTTATTTATATACATAAAAATACATTTTTTATAATAGTTTCATTTTGTTGTGTTTTGCAGGATTATTTTATAGTTAAAATGTCTTCCAATTATATACATAGAGCTTAATAAAAAAATTCCATTTTTTGATCACCCCACATTAATTTTTGGACATAATGAATAGTTAAACAGTAAAACATTTCATTCTATATTTATAATTTAAATGGGTTTACTAAGGGACAAACTACGAAAAAAGGGTAACATTTCTACATAAAATAGTATAATTTTGAGTATTGGAAGATATCTTCACCATATATTTTCTTAAATATTAATTCATATACATTTGTAACCAATTTCATATGAAAATGGCATTATATTAATTAAATCTTCTAACTAACTCAATGTAACACCCCAAGATTTTATTGTGTGTTATTTCTTCAAAATAATTCAATAACATTCACTACACGCAACACCAAGTTCAATCGCACCATGACTTACCAAACAAGCTGTTCAAAAGAGGTTATTAATAGTGTCAACAAAATTTTAAACTTTATATAATCCTTATAATTTTAGAATCCATATTATGAGTTTCTTAGACATAATGTAAGAACAAATTCATTTTCAGTATTTCACTTTTACCAAATTTTAATAGTGAACCCTTTTTAGATACTATATTTTAAACTTTTTGACTAAATGGGGACATCAAAAATTTAAAATGAAACATCCCAAGCTTCCACGGTAAGCTAGCGTGTGTTGTACGCAACACCGAGTTCTAACACACCGTAACCAATCAAACTAGCCGCTATGAATAGTAATACCTAATTTTTGAAATTATATATATTTTATATTTGAAAATGGACTTCATTTTTGGATTCGGAATATCGAATTTAGCCTAAGGTGAAATTTTGGTACATTTCGGATAAATTTCATATTTTGATGAATAGTGAAAATTACTAAGTTTTAATTAAAAACAACTTTTTTAATCATAATAATTAATAGTGATAAATTATGAATTTGAGTGGTTTTAAAGTATATTTAGAATATATTTTTACCATTTAATATAATGTTGGTCATTGGACATAATTTTACAATTAAACCGAACATAAACGAGTGTCAATCTTTTGATAGTTATTATCTCTTAAAAACACGCTTTTTGTTTTGACAGCGGGAATTAATTTTAAATTAATTTCTGCCACTTCTGTGTTTTGAATTTAGGAAAATGGATTCCATATTTGGAATCAGGATGTTCAAATTGTGTAAATAGGTTACTTTTATTTTTAGACATTTTGAATAATTACTGCGGTAAATATTTTATTTACCATGGTTAAGGGTAAATCCGGTAAATAAGGGTTAAAAAAATAATATTATTATAATAATAAATTACCCTAAAACGTGTCTTAACCCTATTGGTTGATACATGGTCGACCATGGGAATCTTTGGGTCTATTTTGGGACCCCATGGATCCACTTGTAAGTGATAATGACACTTTATTTTAATTAAGTCAAAATGAATACAAAAATGACACAAGCATATATCTTTTAACAAAACAATTGTTACATAGGGTTATATATGTTGGATTTTAGATTATAAATATTCATTAGAAAGATATAAAGATTTCCTACATAATGATAGTTTATTTATAATTTTTATACATTAAATAATTTATTTTATTTATGACACAATGATGATGCAGTAATTACTATAATAGTGAAAAATTAAAATAATTGATATTATAAATACCCAAATAAATATAATATGAAACTTTTAATGAATTAAACTAATTTTTTAGGATAATATGATATATTAGGATTGATTTAATTGACTGTGTTTGAAGTAATCAATCTGTTATGAGTTTCAAAAAAATCAACTATTGAATAGTGTCAAAATTGACATAAAAGAGTTCTTAAAAAAACTATTATATTCTTAATTGATATTAAATTCCTAAAAATCTAAGGTTCGGCCAAGAGACTTATATCATGATAGGTTAATCATTAATGGACCACTTGGGGGTCGCTTGGATGTATATAGTATGTTTATTAACCATATTATATAAAAATACAAAGAGACATTGTAAAAGTAAAACTAATTAACTTAGAGTTAATACTTAAAGATAAGGTTAATATAAGTACCCAAACCTGTCTAAATTCTATTGGTTGAGTTGTTTTCGACCTATCCCCACCTTAACCTTTGAATAATAAGCTTTGGAGCCATCAGAAACCGAATATGAATTTATTATAAATTAATATTTCTAGATTTTCCAAAAGTGCCCCTCACCCCTCTTATAAAAGAGCACTCCTCCTTCTCATTTCCTCACACCTTAAAACCTTTTGGTTCGGCCATACTCTGCCCAAATACTCTCCCAACATCCCTCACTACAACCTAGAGGCCTTAGTTTGATCAGAAAGCCAACCTAAGGAGCCCTTTTGATCAAATCAAAAGGAAGAACCCGAAGAAGAGGTAATGATTTCACCACCCTTTTCCAAGTTCCTTTCTTCTTCCACTTCCTCTTTCTTTGTTCTTACCATTCTAAAATAATAACTCCAGTATCTTAAATATACTGTGATGTTATTATAAATATGGTACAACCATATTCAGTATTCTATCCACCCTTTGAATAACATGTCACCATACGTGCGTACGTACGGCTTACCGTCTCCATGTCGTGGTGTAATTGTTATTCAATATATTATTATTTGGATGGGTATAATAATGATGCGTAACTCATGTAAATAATAAATATAACATATTAATGATTATGTATATATGATATACCATCCATTTATATATTATTTTAATATCAAAAGAATGATATTGTCGCTCGTGCGTACGTACGGACTACCGTCTCCACGAACGCGATGAGATTCATTCTCCATCGTATCCATTCAAGTATAATTATCATTTGATGATTTAAAAATGATTTTTAAGGACTAGATATCATTCTGGATATGAATAAGATACAACAACCATGTCTTATGTAACAAAACATATAAATAAAATGAGTAAGTTAACACCCGAAACGACGATAATTCTAAGATATTATTAACAAATCAATGTTAAAAGATCATATATGATATCATATTAATATATATGATTCTTGTATAATTTAATAACAATTATTTCACCATTATACAGGAGGTTAACCTACCCCAACCAAGGAAAAGTACAAGGTAAGGGTTATTTCACAATCTCTTCATTATCCGAGGTTGTTTATACGTAATAATCTACTGGGATCTCGTTATCATCCACATCCATGTTTCTTCAAAATTTATTTCAAAACATTTTTACAAGAATATGGGTTAAAGTCATCTATACCTTTTTTTGACTTTTTATAAGAGGAATCTTTCCGTCGTTTTCCAAACAAGGTGCTTTTTAACCTTTTCGACAGAATTAAGATAAGAATGTTTTTTTAACTTATACGGCGGGTGCAGTTATTTTCCGCCGTTATAAAATCGTCAAAGCTTCCCTTGCAAACTTATAAGAATATTTTCAAAGAAAATGTTTTATTTTATAAATATATGTCTCTTAAATGATTTCAAAATAGAAAGAGATATTTCTTTAAAAAGAGTTTTGATTTCATCTATGTCAACATCCTTTAATGGATTTAATGCTTATTTGAGGATGATATAATATGATAGAAAACTTTTATATTGTATTGAAGGTTTTGTAATATGTTTGACTGTGGATGTGCTATTTTTTATATACCATTCATGGTTTATGGTGAATGTATTGACATTTCGTATGCTAGTTTAATACGAATGTTTATGTTATGTTTAAACCTTTTCATATGGGAATGCATTGGACTTAATATGTGACGGGTGGAGCCCGCTATAGCTCCTCTATGCATCGGTGGGTCTCATGAGACAAACTAGTGTCTTGGCACAAGGCCTTGACAAAATCTTATTTGTAGTCTTGGCACGAGGCCTTGGCTATGTGGTTATGATAGTCTGGCATTATGCATTCCAACATTATGAAAGTGGTTATTGATTTTTGCATGTGATTATTCGATTAGTAGAATATCCATGTGAATAAGTAAATGGCATTATTTCATTTTATTTATGCCATACCACGTTGAAAGTTCATATTTAAAAGGCTTTTGTTTTAGTTATACATTGCCTTAAATGTTTATTCTTATTTATGAAAGTTTCCGCTATATTGTTATCCTTACTGGGCATTTGAGCTCACCCCTTTTCTATGTTTTATTTTTCCCAGGATGTGAAGAAGTAAGTTATGAATGACCTGCAGGGATTTTATGAGGGGTTAATAGTGTGGATTGTGGAAACATTATGTTGTTGTAGTAGTTTTTCATTTTTATGATGTAATGTAAAACTTATGAATATATCTAGTGTTTACAAGGCTACTAAACCAATCGGTCTTTCGAGATTTGATCTTTCTTGTGATCATGTCAATGTTATGTAATAATGCACCGACTCTGTGTAACTGGGGTCGGGGCGTTACAGTTGGTATCAGAGGAAGTTTAGTACAAACCTTGGAAGCTAGATTTAGATAAACTCTGATTAGAGCACGTCGACCTAAGATGAACTTTGAGGATTAGTATAGAAGAACTTCCTAGAATTTTGGTATTGTAGAGATTTTGTGAGTTTTCCGAGCAATACATCCCTGTCTGGATACGAGCAGGTAGAGGCGGCTCTGGCACAGATGTACCTAGGGGTAAAACCCGAAAACACCAATTTGAGCTAGACTCGAACGGGAATTGGTGCACGACAACGGGCCTTGCTGCACTCTTGGTTACGACACTCCCGGGGGATATGCTTAGGATAACTCTCATTTTCTTTACAAATCATTATGAAGGGTTTATGAGTATATACTTCCTCAAAGAAAACATTTTTATGATTATGGATTATATCCATAAAAAGTTCAATTTATTTTAAGTGTTTTATAAGTATGGGATTATGTATTTTGATTCATAAACTGATCTAGTGTATTCCATTGTTTAGAAATGGCGCCCAGTAGAAGGAATGAGAACTCCAGAAATGCACATGATCCAAAGAGAAGGAAGGATCATATCTTTCATGGTCTTAAGCTAGAATTTATAAGAGAAATTGTCTCCCATGTATTATCATCATATGAAGAAATAATATCATGTGTTGATAAGATAAGTAAAGAGTTTACTGAGTCCTATGGCTTTGAAGGGAAGGAAGAGAAGAAAAGTATAGAAGAGAGAAAGATAGATAAAGGGAAGAGGGAAAAGAAGAATTTTCCCATATGTGGTAACTGTGGAAAGAAACACCCTGGAACTTGCCTGAAAGGAATGGGAGTTTGTTATAAGTGTGGAGGAAAAGGGCACAAAGTACGTGACTGCAAGGGTAAGAAAATGGTTTCAAATGTACAATGCTTCATTTGCAAGGAGTTTGGAAACTACGCGAACCTATGTCCCAGTCATCAGACTATGACGCAAATGATGCTATTGGATAATAATCAAGTTATGATACTACCACAGATGAAGAGGAATGATTAGAGTTCTTATGTTGATTATGTCAATTGAGTGTTGTATCAACAATGTACTTGTTATAATAATTATGGAGTATATAAGGATTGTACTGCAGTACTATTTCATTAAGGACTTGAGATTGTGTGGAACAAAGAAAAGTGACTCAATAGCAGGATAAATTTTTGGAAAATATATGGTTGAGAGAATGATAAACCATAATATAGTTCTGATACCGAGGTAGTTATTTTCGAATAATACATGATTATTTTGGAAAAAATATATTGGATATTCTTGACTACCTTGGAACTGATTAATGATTTGTATATTCCATCATTGTTGGGGTTTAAAACATTTTTGGATTGATGAAGTATATCCAGCATTCTATATGGAATAAGGGAGCATGAATGTAATCAATAAAGAATATGGTAATACATGATGAAGGTATTCATATGCTATTACAGGGTAAAAAGGATCTATATTATGTTTACCTTCCTTATAAAAGTTAGACTGTGAGTTTGGACAGAAGTATTTTTGATAGTTCTAGTTTGGATTATTTTGGATTTCCATAAAAGGACAACCCGGAGGTCGGGTGGCAACCCGTCGCGTCCGGCAAGGCTGCGAGACTTGAACCCGCAACCGAAGGGCGACAAGGGTGTATCACCTACCACTGGACCATGAGATGTCCTGGATTAAATAATGTAGTTTTTATTAAAAGATCATGTAGATGAATTATAAATTCGTTTATTTTGGAACCCTATACGAATAGTGTAAATAGAATTTTTTTTACATTCTATTATCTTTTAGAGTGAAAGATGAGTTTGTGGTAGAAATTTATTAATGGATAAAACTCTAATTATAAAGTAAGTATATCTCCTTATGATCTTAGCAAATCTCATAAATAAATTCCTCAATATTAAGAAAAGCAACTTTGAACAAAAATGTTTTCCTAGATGGTACCTTAAATCATCACTAATTTATGGCTTTGGGATTGTTGGCCTTTTTATAGCCATGTTCTCTACCACTCTCCATCAGATAATTGATGGTTAGATTTTTCTTCCGTATCCATATTTTCCTACATGGAACCCTAGTATGTGTTATTTTCGGTAATCTTCATACTTTCGACTCTTTATTTTAAATAGAGGCCTCATTAATTCATTTTTCGATGTGGGATTTCAACTAAGATATTTTGAAACGTCAAAAATGTGTTATCCCAATACCCTATATTTTGTTGAACTGATGGTACTTCAAATCATCATAGATTGATGAGTTTAAGGACCTCAATTTTATACTTGTTTGTGATTGATGACCTCAATCACTACCTATAAATATTTACGTTTTTCCTCCAATTATATGTCTATAATTGCCACCAATGTTCTCCTAATAGAGATCATAATTTGGTGGTGATCCTTTCATTTCTCTTTTTCTCATATTAAGACTAAATTTTAGTAACCCAATTTCCGATGTGGGTTTTCCCACAAAGATATTTTCTATTTTCAACCTTTTATTTTCGAAGAACAATTTCAAATTGCGAGGACGCAATTTATTGAAGGAGGGGAGAATGTAACACCCCAAGATTTTATAGTGTGTTATTTCTTCAAAATAATTCAATAACTTTCACTACACGCAACACCAAGTTCAATCGCACCATTACATACCAAACAAGCTATTCAAAAGAGGTTATGAATAGTGTCAACTAAATTTTAAACTTTATATAATCCTTATAATTTTAGAATCCATATTATGAGTTTCTTAGACATAATGTAAGAACAAATTCATTTTCAGTATTTCACTTTTACCAAATTTTAATAGTGAACCCTTTTTAGATACTATATTTTAAACTTTTTGACTAAATGGGGACATCAAAAATTTAAAATGAAACATCCCAAGCTTCCACGGTACGCTAGCGTGTGTTGTACGCAACACCGAGTTCTAACACACCGTAACCAATCAAACTAGCCGCTATGAATAGTAACACCTACTTTTTGAAATTATATATATTTTATATTTGAAAATGGACTTCATTTTTGGATTCGGAATATCTAATTTAGCCTAAGGTGAAATTTTGGTACATTTCGGATAACTTTCATATTTTGATGAATAGTGAAAATTACGAAGTTTTAATTAAAAACAACTTTTTTAATCAAAATAATTAATAGTGATAAATTATGAATTTGAGTGGTTTTAAAGTATATTTAGAATATAGTTTTTCCATTTAATATAATGTTGGTAATTGGACATAATTTTACAATTAAACCGAACATAAACGAGTGTCAATCTTTTGATAGTTATTATCTCTTAAAAACACGCTTTTTGTTTTGACAGCGGGAATTAATTTTAAATTAATTTCTGCCACTTCTGTGTTTTTAATTTAGGAAAATGGATTCCATATTTGGAATCAGGATGCTCAAATTGTGTAAATAGGTAACTTTTATTTTTAGACATTTTGAATAATTACTGCGGTAAATATTTTATTTACCATGGTTAAGGGTAAATCCGGTAAATAAGGGTTAAAAAAATAATATTATAATAATACTAAATTACCCTAAAACGTGTCTTAACCCTATTGGTTGATACATGGTCTACCATGGGAATCTTTGGGTCTATTTTGGGACCCCATGGATCCACTTGTAAGTGATAATGACACTTTATTTTAATTAAGTCAAAATGAATACAAAAATGACACAAGCATATATCTTTTAAAAAAATAATTGTTACATAGGGTTATATATGTTGGATTTTAGATTATAAATATTAATTAGAAATATAAAACGATTTCCTACATAATTCTATTTTATTTATAATTTTTAGACATTAAATAATTTATTTTATTTATGACACAATGATGATGCAGAAATTACTATAATAGTGAAAAATTAAAATAATTGATATTATAAATACCCAAATAAATATAATATGAAACTTTTAATGAATTAAACTAATTTTCTAGGATAATATGATATATTAGGATTGATTTAATTGACTTTTTTCGAAGTAATAAATCTGTTATGAGTTTCACAAAAATCAACTATTGAATAGTGTCAAAATTGACATAAAAGAGTTCTTAAAACAAATATTATATTCTTAATTGATATTAAATTCCTAAAAATCTAAGGTTCGGCCAAGAGACTTATATCATTATAGGTTAATCATTAATGGACCACTTTGGGGTCGCTTGGATGTATATAGTAAGTTTATTAACCATATTATATAAAAATACAAAGAGACATTGTAAAAGTGAAACTAATTAACTTAGAGTTAATACTTAAAGATAAGGTTAATATAAGTACCCAAACCTGTCTAAATTCTATTGGTTGAGTGGTTTTCGACCTATCACCACCTTAACCTTTTAATAATAAGCTTTGGAGCCATTATAAACCGAATATGAATTTATTATAAATTAATATTTCTAGGTTTTCAAAAGGTGCCCCTCACCCCTCTTATAAAAGGGCACTCCTCCTTCTCATTTCTTCACACCTTAAAACCTTTTGGTTCGGCAAAACTCTGCCCAAATACTCTCCCAACATCCCTCACTACATCCTAGAGGCCTTAGTTTGATCATAAAGACAACCTAAAGAGCCCTTTTGATCAAATCAAAAGGAAGAACCCGAAGAAGAGGTAATGATTTCACCACCCTTTTCCAAGTTCCTTTCTTCTTCCACTTCCTCTTTCTTTGTTCTTACCATTCTAAAATAATAACTCCAGTATCTTAAATATACTGTGATGTTATTATAAATATGGTACAACCATATTCAGTATTCTATCCACCCATTAAATAACATGTCACCATACGTGCGTACGTACGGCTTACCGTCTCCACGTCGTGGTGTAATTGTTATTCAATATATTATTATTTGGATAGGTATAATAATGATGTGTAACTCATGTAAATAATAAATATAACATGTTAATGATTATGTATATATGATATACCATCCATTTATATATTATTTTAATATCAAAAGAATGATATTGTCGCTCGTGCGTACGTACGGACTACCGTCTCCACGAACGCGATGAGATTCATTCTCCATCGTATCCATTCAAGTATAATTATCATTTGATGATTTAAAAATGATTTTTAAGGACTAGATATCATTCTGGATATGAATAAGATACAAAAACCATGGCTTATGTAACAAAACATATAAATAAAATGAGTAAGTTAACACCCGAAACGACGATAATTCTAAGATATTATTAACAAATCAATGTTAAAAGATCATATATGATATCATATTAATATATATGATTCTTGTATAATTTAATAACAATTATTTCACCATTATACAGGAGGTTAACCTACCCCAACCAAGGAAAAGTACAAGGTAAGGGTTATTTCACAATCTCTTCATTATCCGAGGTTGTTTATACGTAATAATCTACTGGGATATCGTTATCATCCACATCCATGTTTCTTCAAAATGTATTTCAAAAACATTTTTACAAGAATATGGGTTAAAGTCATTTATACCTTTTTTGACTTTTTATAAGAGGAATCTTTCCGTCGTTTTCCAAACAAGGTGCTTTTTAACCTTTTCGACAGAATTAAGATAAGAATGTTTTTTTAACTTATACGACGGGTGCGGTTATTTTCCGCCGTTATAAAATCGTCAAAGCTTCCCTTACAAGCTTATAAGAATATTTTCAAAGAAAATGTTTTATTTTATAAATATATGTCTCATAAATGATTTCAAAATAGAAAGAGATATTTCTTTAAAAAGAGTTTTGATTTCATCTATGTCAACATCCTTTAATGGATTTTATGCTTATTTGAGGATGATATAATATGATACAAAACTTTTATATTGTATTGAAAGTTTTGTGATATGTTTGACTGTGGATGTGCTATTTTTTATATACCATTCATGGTTTTTGGTGAATTTATTGACATTTCGTATGCTAGTTTAATACGAATGTTTATGTTATGTTTAAACCTTTTCATATGGGAATGCATTGGACTTAATATGTGACGGGTGGAGCCCGCTATAGCTCCTCGATGCATCGGTAGGTCTCATGAGACAAACTAGTGTCTTGGCACAAGGCCTTGACAAAATCTTATTTGTAGTCTTGGCACGAGGCCTTGGCTATGTGGTTATGATAGTCTGGAATTATGCATTCCAACATTATGAAAGTGGTTATTGATTTTTGCATGTGATTATTCGATTAGTAGAATATCCATGTGAATAAGTAAATGGCATTATTTCATTTTATTTATGCCATACCATGTTGAAAGTTCATATTTAAAAGGCTTTTGTTTTAGTTATACATTTCCTTAAATGTTTATTCTTATTTATGAAAGTTTCCGCTATATTGTTATCCTTACTGGGCATTTGATCTCACCCCTTTTCTATGTTATATTTTTCCCAGGATGTGAAGAAGTAAGTTATGAATGACCTGCAGGGATTTTATGAGGGGTTAATAGTGTGGATTGTGGAAACAATATGTTGTTGTAGTAGTTTTTCATTTTATGATGTAATGTAAAACTTATGAATATATCTAGTGTTTCCAAGGCTACTAAACCAATCGGTCTTTCGAGATTTGATCTTTCTTGTGATCATGCCAATGTTATGTAATAATGCACCGACTCTGGGTAACTGGGGTCGGGGCGTTACATTCAATGTATATTGTATCCCTCAATTATAAAAAGAAACCCCCTATCCTATCGTCCTCACACTTAAAGATCATAATATACTAGAAAATAACTACCCAAATCATGCATTAATATTCTATTGGTTATTTTTTTATCATAATACCATCCTTTAAAGGATTATTGATTATGCTAAAAGTGGTTTCTCAACCAAGAGGTACAATTCTTAATAGAGTACATTAATATAAATTACATAACCTCATATAAACATATTATCTCAGCCATAAAATTATGAATATAGTATAATTAATTAAACTATATATTATTTTGTTTATCTCATACATTTTTTTGATATCCTTCATCGTCAAATGGGAAAGGAAAGCATCATTCATGGGTATATGTGTACTACCACCTCATGAAGATATGTATTTAATTATTTATAACCATAATTCAAGGTTGGTTATTATGATGTTTTCAACATTTATATAGGATATTTAAGAATCAATTATAATTATAGAATAAAAATTACTTATCTACATCCATATCCTTCTATCTTTTGATATATGGTTATTCCACTCGTGCATACGTGTGGACTACCACCTCTACAAGGCGATCTGATTCATTTCTCATTTTATATTTACATGGATGTTAGTGAGGATGTATTTAATGAATAAATATGATATTTATGAATTAAAAATTAATCTATAAAGTTTAATTATTATTTAAATTACTTTAATTACATCCATAAAATAACTAGAAACATCACTTTACATATGTGTGGACTATTATCTCCCATATGTGATGTAATTCATTATTCATAACCACTTTATTATAATAGTTACAAAAGCGTATCTAATTTTTAAAAATGATAATTATGAATTTATTAATATTATAGAGATAATAACTCTATGATAAAATTTAAATGAATAGAACATTTTAATTGAAAAATACTTGAAAAATTAAATAGTTTTCACTTGAAAATGAGAATTTCAGAAAATATTTTTTAGTAAATGTTGTTAAAATAATATAAAATGATAATCTATGACACAATAAGTTTTTTAATGGTGAATTTATTTAATAATATAAAATAAAAATTTATTATAAAATACGGTATAGTGTTTATAAATCATGTTTGATATATGGTAGGTGGATTTCACATTATTATTTATTCTTTGTGACATGTTTTTTGTAATGACCATATTTTTGTTTATGATTATTATATACTGCTCCATTGAAATTTTATATCATATATCCTTATTCATTCTTATTATTTTATGTTTTAATTAAACTTATTTCATACAATGTATTTTTATTGAAATGTAACCAAGGTAGTAATAGTTTATCGTGTCAAATTATCTTCATTAGGACATTTATTTTTGTTATACACCTATATTAATTTTTGAGGTATATCTACTTCCAATTATATATTTTACATCATGAAACAATTTATATTCATTGTATTCAAATTCTCATTTGTATTTAATTCATTATTTTGTTTTATGATTTAAAAGTTACCAAAGATGTAATGGTTTAACGTTACAGTCTCATTTTTACAGGGATTAATTACAAATAACTTTTTGATTATATATTTTTAAGATATATATCTAAAAAATATTATATAATTTCTTATCATATTTTATATCTACAAATTATTTTTTTCCTTTAATTTTCCCCTCTCTATGGACTCAAACTTACAAAAGAATATATTTTGAAAATCCCACTTTCATTTTTTATTCAGTGCAGAATATTTTTCATTCATATATTTATTTACTTTAATATGTTTTTTCTGTAATATGATTATTATTTTAAAATTAAATTTTAATTAATTTTAAATCATTTTTGAATTTCAAAATAAATTATTAAGTGAAATTTTCTTATCATTTTATGAATGAGGTACTTTTTACCAATGTTATGAATAAAAATTTTTTTATGTAAACTAAATAAACATATTTTCATGGAATCGTGACTAATATTTTTTTAAAATTTTCCTTTAAAATTTTCTATGGTTATATTCAAATAAAAATCCTAATATTTGGTTAATTTTCAGAATTTAATTTTTTTCATTTCAAAATGAAAAAGAAAATTTTCCTCAATAAATATTCCATTGATATTTAAAATTTATTATTCATATTTGATTACATCCTTTTATGTCACTTATTATTCATAGGGGATATGATCATTTGATTCCTTATTTAATGTTTCATAGTATTTTTTATGATAATTATGATGAAATATTGATTAAACCTAACTTCTCATGAGAGAATCTTTGATAAATTGATAATGTTTTTCATGATTTTGTTTCATACATATTAATGGATTATGAATGTGTGATGAGTGGGACTACTATATCCCACTAATTTTGTTGGTAAAGATTGATGTTTTAGGTGCACAAATGATACTTGATAGGTTATCACAATCCCAAAATAGGGTAAACTTTAGATTATCCCAAGACATAAGTTTGTACACATGTGGTTAACCTAAGCCTAACATGTGATTAATTTATATGTGGGTAGACTTAAAATAATATTTCTATGATTATGATTATGGAACACTCTATTAAATTACTTTATGACATGTTATGTTATCGACGTTTTTCTCTCATGACTAATGTCCCTTAATTCATTTACAATTCACATGTTATAAACTACCAATAATTATTACATTACGTATGATTATGAACTATGATTTATATGTATAATTTTATAATTTTAAGCTTTTTTTCTCATTCCCTTATGCTCATGTTATTCTTAAAATGATCACAAATTGATATCATCCTTTTATTCCATTGCTAAGGATTTGAGATAGAATTTTATTTTTGTTTTCATTATCACTAGGTTATAAAGAATGGTTTCATGTATCTATGTCTATAAAGGGTTTCATTTTTCATGAACTTAGTGGGAGAAGATGTAGGTATTTTTTGTACCATGTTTTTATGTATTTATATTTCCAAAATCCCTAGATATATTTATGTTCTACATGAATGGTAATGATATGTAATGGATAATAATATAATAATATTTATTTATTTTAATTTAAATTTCGGGTTTCCTTATATAGTAAATAAAATCAAGGACATAAATGTTTTATATAGTTCTCCTCTGAATGCTTGCATCTTGTCATGATTGGTTAGACAAACTATCCACAAATCCAACCACTGTTAATGAAAGTCATTAAAATAGAATATAATACCACCATATGTAAATGAAATCACATTACATGATACATCCTCCCACTATAGGGTATTTATATAAAAACATAAATTTCCTCGATTATCAAAGGTCATTGGAATCTTTAATATCTTAGTCCTCATGACTAGTCCTAATTTCCATGCATTTTCCGAAAACATCTACTCTTATAATCTATTGAGTGAGATTTTGACTACACCTCTTTCATGGTGTAGAATGCATTGTATTTTTCTTCTTATCAACTATTTTTCAACTCGTATAATATCAATTCCTTATATGATATTTTTGGATCTGATTCTTTCTTTTCAACTATCTTCATTTATACTAATGATCTTCTATAGTAGTAGTATCTTTATCTTCTTCATATTAATAGAAAATTAGTATTTATTAGAGTGATAGTATTCTCCAATAAATTATATTTTCATTTTATTAATCTTATATTTTTTTATAAATAATATCATGAAGACTATTTCAAAAATTAATAATGGTAACATCAAGAATATTCTTGGTTTGAATGAAATATTAATTCAAAACTCATTCAACTGTTATTCATAATCATTATTTAAAACACTTATGAATGAGTTTATATGAATCTTCAAAACACAATATAATATATATATTTAAGTTAAATTTTAATTTCACCTATGTATTCATGGAAACAAACATTATTAATGCATGTCTCACATCTTGGTGGCATTGAATAGTTCTCATTATCATCATGGATCATAATCCCCTTCTGTGGTAATTATTATTGATTCCATGAAGAATAAAATAAAGTATTATTTTATTTTATTATCCATTTCATTATAAGTAATTATTTTGAAATTATTAATAATTAGTTTCTTTAGAAACCATAATATTTCTCAAATTACACAAGTCATCAAGGAAAAATAAAAATATTCTTACATTAAGAAATTATACATTTACGAAACGTATATTGCTATAGTGGAAATAGTATTTATTTCTTGTATCACAAAATCCTTCCATTTGAAACATTGTACACATAGAACATCCTCATGAAATGTCTATTCCATACACAATGATAGACTGATGAAATTTTATGATATCATATATGATGCATTACAATATACCATTCACCAAGGAATGGGATGTTCTTTGGATTATAAAATGTCATTCAATAAAACACACACACAAACACACAAACACATATATATATATAATACACTATTATATAATACAAAACACATCATATGAATTCAGGATTTTGGGAATATGACTTTCACTCTCCCACATGTGTTAATGCCTCCCAGAATTTGATCCATTTTATCATATATTATATTATATACAATACCTTATAAATTTATATCCAAACATCATTTTAGATCATTGAAAAAAATATTATTGAATTTATATAATCATCTTTATCATGTGTCACTTCATAAAAAAATTTTTGGTGAATATCTATCCTAAAATCAATTGGGACAAACACTAAAAACATATTTATAGTATCTTACTATGCTTTTTAAATTTCACTCCCCATTAATTTAACATCAATTTGTGACACCAAATTGATTTTTAGAATAAAAAAATAGGAATTCTTGAAGAACAAAATGTAAAAAAGATCATCCCATAGAATAAAATTAGTGGTGGAGAATATATAAATATATTTGACTTGATCGTTATCAAACTTAAATATATCAACACTTGTTTCCCCTAGGAATATTATATATAATCTTATATAGTCTAATAATTCTTTTGTCTAAAACATCATGTAACTGTGGTTCATAATGTATGTTAGACCCATAGGGATACTCATATATTCATGATAATCTATGTATAGATTATGCCGATTGATGGACATGTCACATACCATTTACCTATGAAAATTAAAAATTTACATGCAATATATTAATATCTAATAAAATAAAATTTGAATTAACTAGTTATGTTATTATATATAATTATTCTATATTACATGAAGCCCTATATTTTTTACTTATCTTAAAATAAGAAAACCCCATATTGGTAAATCCTTGACCTATGAAATGAACAATAACATACCAAATCACCCTTCCATTAGCTCAAATTAAAAAAATCATTTTTTTTAAATTTAACAAGTATGATGGTTCTTGTACTAGGTATTTTCATACCAAAATTACAAAAACATTGTTCGTAAACCAATATAGACTTAAATTACCTAAAAAATAAAAAACATATTGTTTATAGAAAATAATTGACTTATAATTCAATATCATAACCAATTATAATTCACTGTCAAGGTAGAATGAAATCTAAACAAATTATTAAACATAACATGTAACTACAACACTATATGTATGATAATTTAGAAGTTGTTTAACACCATAGATAAATGAATATAACAATTAGTAATATTATATTTCTATTATTAAATAAATCAATGAATAACACTAAATAAATGAAAAATTCTTAAATTTTTTCATAAGGAAAATAATTGTGAAAAATTATTAGAAAAGGAAATTGATGACACTATATATTTTATCAATTAATTATAACTATTATATAACATAAAAAATATAATCACTTCATATATCATTTAAATATGACCTCCTCAATATTATACTTTATATTAAATATTACATAAATTGATGATAATTGAAATAAAAAAATATATATTTAATGACTCTTACATAAACATATTACATGATACAAATATCACACATGTATTGTTATTTATTCATTAATCTTAAAAATTTGTAAAACTCCATTTCAATATGAAACAATTTATTTTCCTAAATATTAAATAAAGTATCTACCTTAAATAAATGACAGTCAACACTATTTCCTTCATCCATATGCTTAATGGATAAGCACGATGAGTATACATAGGACTATTTCTTAGGTTTATCAAGGGGATGACCTGAGTCACCCAACGTTCGTATGGTGTTATCCTACAAATCATGATATGATAACATATCACTAAAAATTATAAAGATAATAATAAATATTTTAAACAATTAATTTAGATAGTTTTCAAGATTGGATATAAACTCATTCAAAATGTGAAAACTTTAATATACAACCGTTAGGTATTCTCCCAAAAATTTCTACGTATTTACTCATAAATTTATTGCATGCGATTAAATTGTTAGTATTTATAATATGTTTATCCCATTATCCCATTGATTTAAAAAATATAACATATTTAACTCTCCCATTAAATTCATTATATGATAAATATATAGTTACTAAGACCATATATAGGAAATTAATTAATCATTAACACTTAAAGTTTCACTTCTTTATGATTCATAGGATAAAATTTATTTGTATAGTGAACCTCTCTTTTCATACATTAAATTTACATAAAATTTTCAGAATTATTTAAATATTATAAAAAATGATTAAAAAATACCATACTAGTCTAGTTCCTTTAGAATCATAAAAACAAGTACAAAAGTGAGTGACATTATCCCGCATTTGGTTCTTCTTAACTAGAAACCTTCTATGAAACAATAGTCAAAATAAATATCTTCATAAATTGGGGAAGGAAACATAAAAAAGGGGTTATCTTAAAACGTTGAATGGGTAAACAAGGTAGATATATATATGAACAATCATGAGTGTAATGGTATGAGAACAAGATCATTAAAATCAAAGATCATACCCTGCATATCAGTGATCATATACATAAATCCTGGTAGTTGGTAAGACATTAATAAGAATGAAATAATGAATATAATAAATGATATTATAGCATAAGAATAAAACATGGAATTTTGGTAGAAACATAAGAATATATAATGATTTCCACAGTCATCAAGGCATCGCTTGCATGGAAATATTAGTTGAAAACATTATTTACTGAACTGAGATCACACCAAATTATGTCGTTGTATTACTGAAATGAGTTCACTCCTCATTCTATCCCTATATTACTGAACCGGGGTCACTTCCCATACAAGCCATATATTTCCGAACTAAGTTCACTAATCATTTCATCCCTATATTTATGAACCGATTTTGTTTCTCATTATATCCCTATGATACTGAACGAAGTTATTTTCTCATTCCAACCATGTCTATATCAGGATATATAAATCATTACCCACTGAACTGGAGAGATATATAGCTCCCACCCATCTCATAGTGAAATCATAAATATATTTCCCACACAATAATAAGTAATCATCTCATAACATATGAAATTAAATGTGTATTATATAAATGAAATAATATCATAACGTATAGAAAAATACATATTTCAATAAACATATAACCCATGAACGAGAAAAGTAGCATGTTTTAAAATCAAACAACCTATGAAATAAAAAATTATTTCATAAACATATTACCCATGAAAGAGAAACGGGTATCATAAGGACCATGACATTAAACATAATAATTCATAGAACAAATATAAATGGATCCTTTATATCATTTCCAAGAAAGTTAGGAATTACATAAACATATGTCATATTATATGGAAAATAATTTTTATATATCTTTAAAAAAACGTTTCTTGAAGAAAGTATCATTTCTTCCTTAAAAAGGGATTTCTAATGCATAAAACCCATTTTAAAAGGAATTTCATAGAATATCCATTGATAACATATAAAGAAGACATAATATAATTTTTAAATCTTTTTTCCATGAAAACATATAAAATAATCTTTAAATAATTTTAAAGATATTTTATTTTAAAACTCATTGGAAGCTTTAATAGAATTATTAAAAATGTTTTCAAAACCATTTCATTGAAAATATCTTTGATAACATGTTAAATCTTTCATATTCTTTGGGAAAAATATCTCAGATTCTAGGAAGCATTGTATGATTCAGAGTCTGGGCATAAGAGAGGGTTCTCTCCCCTTCACATATCTTGGGTTTCCAATGTTCTTTGGCAGACCACGCTCCACATACTTTAATGATGTTGTTAGTCAGATTAGAAGAACTCTCTCTAATTGGAAGGGTAAAATTCTATCCATGGCTGGAAGAATTTGCTTGGTTAAACATGTGATCATTTCCAAACTTGTTTACTCTTTTATGGTGTACTCCTGGCCTGCTTCTATAATCAAAACTCTCAATTCCATTATGAGGAATTTTGTTTGGAGCGGTAGCATTCTTGAAAGGAAAATTATCACTGCTCCCTGGAAAAAGTGTTGTCTACCCCTCTCTATGGGGGGTGCTTGGAATTAGAAGCATTGAGCTCTTTAATCATTCCCTTCAGGCCCAATTTATTTGGAGGCTCATTAATGGAAAATCACGATCTCTTGATTTTCTTAGTGCTAGATTACTCGCCAGATTAGTTGCTGGAAGGTTTGCATATATTCAATCCTCGGTTTGGCCTGGGTTGAGAAAAATATTTCAAAAGATTAATAAACACTCTCACTGGTTGGTGACTGCCTCCTCCAATCTGAAATTTTGGAGGGATAAGTGGATAGGTACTCCACTTATTGATACTATTGATGCTGATTCTACTAATGTTGATTTAGATTCCTCTATTCGAGATCAGATTGAGTAGAATGGTAACTTGCCTGCCCATATTTCTCAAATTGTTAATTCTTATGATTTAATTAACTCTGAGGACATCTTGGTTTGGGAACCAAGTGAAAATGGAATTCATGACTCTAAAGGATTTTACAATCATTCAATCCAGGTCAACACTTTCAATGATGTTCAGCAATTTTTAAGATGGGTTCAGCCCTCTCGGTTTACTCTTCTTTAGAGACTTCACCTGAAAAACCTGCCAGTGGACAGGAATCTTAAGAAGGTCGGTATCTCTCTTTTCTCTAGATGTGATTTATGCCATCAACATAGAGACGACTTGGATCACATCTTCCTCTCCTGTGAAACTACTTCTTCACTCTGAACCATTATATTTGATCTCTTTGGCATCTCAATATCACAAACCAACGACATTGCAGATTTTCTGCA
Source organism: Viscum album (assembly GCA_963277665.1). Classification (NCBI taxonomy): domain Eukaryota; kingdom Viridiplantae; phylum Streptophyta; class Magnoliopsida; order Santalales; family Viscaceae; genus Viscum; species Viscum album. The sequence continues at coordinate 1,615,901,630 of OY728125.1, forward strand.
CTTAATTTCAGTAGTACAGTGTTCCAAGGAAATTCATGCTCTTTTTCTTGTTGCTTGTGCTGAAACTTTTCACACTGTATGGACAAGCAAAAAAAAAGCAGGCATGAAAATGCCACATCTAATCACAATGTTTCCCTTTCATATATTCTCTCAGCGACTCGATATTCAAATCAGTTCCACACTGAAAAATGTCATAAATCCATCATAGACGTTGCTGTCTTGAGAAGGCTTCATCTGTCAGGTAATTTTCCTAAACCCATGGGTACTATGGAAATTTTTTGGACTCCCCCTTTGCAGGTTGGATCAAATGTAACCTGGATGGTTCTTTGAAAGGAAATCCTGGACCTGCTGGATATGGTACTATCTTCCGTGATCACAAAAGTGATTTAATTGATGGATTCTATGGTCCTTGTGGTCATTCTACTGCCATTGAAGCTGAAATGATGGAATTAATTAAAGCAGTGGATATTGCGTATCAAAGAAATTGGAATGATCTCTGGTTTGAACGTGATTCTTCTACTATTGTCCATGTTGTACGGAAAAATCAGATCTATCTTGCCTGGAAGATTACATCGAAATGGATCAAATGTCTTGATACTCTTGCTTCAAATAACATCATCATCGCCCATGTTTATCGTGAAGACAACTCTCCTACTGATAAACTTGCAAATCAAGGTATTTCTGAAGACTCGGGTTTGCATTTGACCACTATTGATGAGGAGCTGCTTTATATTCTTACTAGAGACAAATGTAAAATCCCCTCATTCAGACTCTCGTAATTTTTTTTGCTTAATTGAAGCTTTAATGATTGCTTTTCTCCAAAAAAATGATGGTGGGTAAATCTGTACAAGTCATCTGAGTTAAGAAGAACATTCCATTGTCACGGTAAAAGGTTAGAAAATTACCTTGTTCAGAAAATGACAAGAATATTCCTTTGAAAAATTTCTAAAAGACAAAATGGTAATAATTTCGTTTAAAAATTATAGTATAATGGGACAACATTTTTGGAAACCCATTTATATAGTTTTGAAGGAACATAGATTTGAGACCGAAGAGAGGGTAATGTAATGCTTTCGTAAAAACACTTTCTTAACTGTATTTTTCACTAAAGAGTAAAATAATTATTCCAATGAATTAATATATCCTAAATAACTAGAAGAGTTGAAAATTAATTATTGTTCTTGAGAACTGGGTAATGATATTTTATTAAAGGAATCATAAACATAAAAAATCATGAAATTTGATGAGATTATATCAATAAACTCTAATCACTTGGTAACTTGGGATCACACACTGAATGCAAGAAAAGGAAATTACATTAGGCATATAATATCATGAAAACCATTATATTCAGGATATATCATGTAAAATTTAATTATATACACATAAAATCTAATTTTGGTGCATAACAAATAATAAGTCTCAAAAAATAATAATTGAGACAAAACTATTTTACCAATTTGTTAGCATTTGAAACGGAAAACCCATTAAATTTTTTTCATAGAATGGATATGTAAATACCAATAACATTAACTATTATAGACAATTAATTCATCCAGAGAAATGATACACACCACAAAAAAGTAATGGATGTTGAATAGAACATATATCACATAAAAAGAAAAGTGAGATGAAATCTCATTACCTTGTGTCTTGAATTTCATTCTACTCGTACAAAACAATGGTATCATAAATAAAAATGTAGTATACATCTATCACAAAAACATATTCCTACTTATAATACCTTATATAGTTTTATATGTCTTTATATTACCAACTTGATAACAATTATGTATTAAGATTTCACTTAATGTAATATCCGCATTAGTTTTTTCATGTGTCTTAAGTATTTAAATCTTTGGTCTATACACTTATATTATGATTCCAAAAATTTAAAACATGATTTAAATTAAATTTATATTCATTATATTATTATTATTATAATCCATATAATATATATTTATGAAATGGAATACATCATTCATGGTGACGGTAAGTCATATGAAAGCATGAAAACTATTTTCGTTTAATTTTCGTGTTGGAAGAAATAAAGTAAAAGTAATATATATATATATATATATAATTATTTAAATATATTAATTATATCATATATATATATATCAAATATATTCATTACAACCATCCTAAATACAATTCATGTAGTGTATGAAAGAATCAAATCTCTTTGAGGGGGTTGTAGTGCACACTTCCTCAAATGAAAATATCGTATTAATAAAACATGGAAAGTATAATAAAATATGTTTCCAAAAAATTAAAAAGAATAATTATATCATATATAATCAGAATTTACCCAATAATTTCCACTATAAGAGGCAGTAAAGTAAAAATGAACAATCATCATTTCGTGAGCCAGTAGTTCACCATACACATAAATAGTAGGTTCATTTCCTATTAGATAAATATTTGTGTAATATTATGTCAAACCATATAATAAAAAAATTATACTATATTTATGATAATAGTGTTTTTATATTCTTGTAATAAAGTGGGTGGAGGTGTTGTAGAAAGAAAATAAATGAAAGGAGCTTGAGAGAAGACGTTACCTATTAACCGTGTAACTCCTTTTGGATTGTTCCAAAAGGCTTCCTTGGATTTTACTCTACTAAAGTGGAGGATTATAGAAGTAAGTGTGAGATTTTAGGTAGTTTATTGGTTAGATATTATCCTATCATATGCTATTTTATAGGTGTTATGAAGAGCATGAGTTGGTAACATATTATAGGGAAGGTAAAGGATACACTTATCATTTTTGAGAACAACTTAGGTGTAACCGCATTTTTAACTAAAAAATAAAAAAACTAAAAACATAATGAATTAAATTTTAATGGATAATAATGGCCATTAAATTTTCTTTGGAAAAGTTTCCTGGTCTTTTGGGTCTTAAATTTAAGGTTTATTACACCCTTAACCAAATTTTTCTCTTAAATATTGCAATTAATTTCACTCACTTTTAGTAATATTTTTTGTCAAAATAATGTTGATCTAATTAGAAATTATTAATTATTTTTAAAAAATATATATGTAATCCATTTCTCTAAATTCTTATAAGATAAGTGGAAGAAATTAATTTAATATTAATCCCACTGATAGCATGACACTGTAGGTTTTTAAAGTAAAAACATTAAAACTTTTCATTTGTTTTTATACGCAATTTCAAAGTGAAATTTATTCTAATGACCAACATTAGATTAGTTGATAAAAATTTATCCAGTTACATTTTTAAAACAATCTAAATTTTGACTTATCCTTATAAATAAATAATATTGAATTTTTTTTCAATTAAAATATAGTATTTTTCATTGTTCCTTCTAAAAATTAACCATATTAGAAAAATCCCAGAAATTAACTCTATGATAATTTTGGAATTATAAACTAAAAAATGATGTTTATTTTATTATATAATTTTTCTAAATGTTCCTAACAAAATTGTATTATTTTTCATAAAGGTACATGAAATGTAGTATTTTTTAGAAAATAGAATTTTTAAACATATACATACTTTATCAAAGATATTATATTTCTTTGTCAATATTATTTCTTTATATGAAACCATCATGAAATATATTTCAAAATTAGTTATAACTATTCATATTACTATGTTTAATGGATATATAATATTTATATCTTTTAAATAACTATAACTACAAGAAGACATTTCTTAGAAACTCAATGTTGTGTGTAATGTGCCCCAAATCGATGTTGCGTGCAGCCTACACCATGTCAGTGTTGAATGTAACATAATCCAAGTCGATTGATAACCTCATTGCTCCTTTTAATCAAGTTTAATTTTTATAGTGCACAATTAATGTGGTGTTTCATATAATGTAAGACAAACCTAATTCATTTATATAAAATAAACTATATTATATGTTATATAAAATGACAAATATCAAAAAGGATAAATAAATTTAAAAAAATTAATTCAAAAAAACGGTTTGTGTTACAATGTATATATCATAAAACTAGTGATACTTCCTTCTATTATAGTAATAATATCTTAGGTAATAGTGCAATTTCATTATAATTATCCTTATGGTATCCCCATATAATGTCATAAGATATAACTTGTTTTCCCTTATGTAATACCATATGACTGGAACATATCTCTTCTTATTATATAACCAAACCACTATGTGTTTATTTCTATTTAGGAATGTCTCTATTAGTCACTCACATTCCCAAAATCATAAAAGTCATTTTTCAATTTTACTCTATAATGTGTTAAATAATATAATTTGTTAAAACATATAATAAAAGCCTTTTATATATCTCAAAAACATGTTCGTAAATTTAGAATCATCATCACCATGGGTAACATAATATTAAATATTTTTTTAATTTCTATCCAAAATTTAGTTTTTATAAAATATAAAACCCTTTTATATATTCTCTTATCTTTTTAAAATCTAAATCATAATTCCTAAAACCAATATGTGTGAATCGATCATATTTTATAGTAGTGATAAAAAATATGAATTCCCAAATTCATAAATGTACAATAATAGTGACCACTAGTAAAAAATTAATTATACTCAATATATAGTGGGATATCATGATATATATATTAAATACATTTTTCTAGATTCTTGTATCTACTAGATATTATATATAATAATACATTTTAATTTGACCCTTTATCCAAAACATTGAATTAAAATTAGACATAGTGTATTTCAATCCCTTATAGAAACTGATATATTATCAATTCTCTACATTTAGAATGACTAGATAATTGAACATATCACGCATCCTCAACCCGAATAATTGTGGACATAACATGCCTCTCATCCAATAGATAACAACACTGTATGTCACATGTCTAGATTCATTCAAACACTCCATCGTTATATCTAAATCAAATTCCTAAATTTCATACACATTATATTGGAGGAAGAATCCCATATTTATTATACTTAGTTTACACCATAATTAGTAACATACCAAAATACTATTTTATTATATCAGTATCAGGGATCTTATAACAATTTTATTAACATTTAAATGTTCTCATTTTGGGTATCTTTCACCCCTATTTTACCATAGTCATAGTTTATAACACTCTAAGTGGTATATATCATGGGGCATGCAGCACATAAAACTCATTTTATAAAACTTCATCATATTAAATATCCATATATAAAATCATACCCCTGAAACACCATACAATTAAATAAATCATAAAGTACTAAATGATAAACATTTTTAGGGAATAGATTAAGTCGTATTTTGAGAGGAAAATTACTATTCACTTAATGTGTTTGATGTATCCAACAAGAAAAAAATAAACTGGAGATTTCATGGGAATAAAATTAGTCAATTTACTAAATTGTTAAACTATTTTAATATAACATTAACAAAAAAGACATATATTCTAGTCTCATATATAATAAGAAATTCCAGAATGATTCATTATGTTTTCTATACTTTAGGATTTTTTTAAACCATTACATCTGAATGAAATTAATATCACATCTCTATATGGCCAACTAATACAACCCACCCACTAAACAGTTTAATCGGATTAATATTTAAATAAATTTAGTTTGTATAATGTTAATATTAATAATTATATACCTAATATTCAACATTTTTATTTTGTTTTAAAACTCATTTAATTCAAAAGGTCTAAAATAACATTGTTAATAAGTTTTGTCTAATACTTGAAATTCATTCAATTTTCATCATTGTCATCTTTTGAAATACATCAATGATTTTACATTTATGAATATAATGATAAAAAATATAAATCTAAAAAATATTTACCCTCAACACATTTATTATATAATGTGATAAACCCTTTAAATTTTAATATGTATGTCTCGTGGAGCATGACGGGATCATGGGGGAGAAACATGTGCTACCTGACGGTTGATTAGAGAGGATTGGGTTCTGCTTAATCACTAATATCGGGTTCACCTATTTCACCTCTAAATTCCCAACGGTTCCATATCCAGCAATACGTGGACCTACTTTCCAAAGGCAGGCATTTGTTGGGTGGTTTGGCCAAAGTTGCTTAAGAACTCACATTGGTCAAGAGGATGGGAAGTCGGGCTCATTGCACCCTTTTGGGGGGAATTATTTCATGTTCCAGGACTCTCTTATAGATTTATGACGTATTCATTTGTTCGCGAATCTTTGGTTTATACCCAAGCATAGTATTCACGAACTAACTCTAGTTGGCAATGGTCAGCTGGATGCAAGGGTTCAGAATCATTTATGCTCGAGGTTTACCATCCCTCGTTGGATTAATGACACCGAGGAGTCTGGAATCATTGAGACGGTATCGGTTTAATGCCTCGTAACTAGGTGCTCTAGAGTTTATTGTCATCCAGGGAAGACAAATAATGACACGAGCTTTTGGATCAATCCCATGATACGGGCGTTTTACGTATCCTCATGAGAGGAATCAGAACCCATGTAGTTCGGTCTGGTATGGGCCTACACTCTAGGCTACCTAGGTTTGATATAGTGAACCGACAAGAAGATGGTTGGAACCACCGGTTATTGGGCTTGATCCTCGGAGAGGCTTCCTACATACCCTGCCTAGGAGACATGGATCATTATACACATAGTTCTGGTGGGGTGTCAGAGAACCGACATTAATGTGGACCCGAGGGTCCAATGGTGATCAAGATTGAACCTCTTGGAGGCTTCCTATATATCTCTGGGGTGGGGAATCTAAGTCCACGTAGTTATAATTGGAATGGGGCTTACGCTCTAGGGCAACCTAGGGTAATGGATTGTGGATTACACTCTGACGAGATCTAGGAGATGATGTTAGGGTCGATGCTTACTCTAAGCCCACGTGATTCATGCTCAGTGTGAGAAACAAGAGGTAGTAGGGACCAGAAGGTCACGTTGCGAAAGGTGCGTCCATGGGAAGTGCGATGGGGCTTACACATGGGGGCGGCCCAGAATATCGTGGCTTACTCCGAGGTGGATGCCCATGATGATAAAGTTTATCGGGAAAGGGACTTGGCCCCAAAAACAATAGAGCATCACCCTTCCCCACTACTCCCTTCCATGTCCATGGGGAAGTACGGAGGTGCATGGGTTCCTCTTTCTGATGGGTAGTCTGCCACTCCCTGTGGATGGGAGAAGTGCCCCAGTCTTAACCAGTGGAGGGGCAGAAAGGGGACTCCCGGGCTCGGACTCCGCATTACTATGGGAATGTGAACCTAGGAATGCTTTGGGAATCCACTCAAGGGCCGGAGCAACCCCTTCTCCCTTGCTTACTGTGGGTATGTGAACTCAGAATGGCGCAGTGATAAGCCTGAAGGTTACATCCCACGAGTCGGGTGGATCGGGTGGAGGCCTCATCTCGGGGCCGATAAATGGGCCAATGAGGGGGTTGCGAAGGATCAATCTGGATTGGAAGGATTTCATTTGGCTCGAGTAATGGGAACTCTGAAGGATTTGGCCGACCAAATTGGTGTATGAGGGGTGGCGCCCTTCGCATAGAGAGGTGCTACGTGGCTGGAGGGGTTGTATGTGAACCATGATGGTCCACGAACTGATGGTCATCCCGTGAACCAGGGTGTTTAGCGGCTTCGGGTATGGCCTGCATACTAGGTTGGTAAGAGGAGGGGTCCACACAAGCTGCAGCGGCCAAGGGCGATGCTAGTCTGAGGTTTGTCGGTCTGGGCTTCGCCCGCATAAGAGGGTGCTACGCGGTGCGACGGATAGGGAAAGGGGCATAAAATCCCTGGTCTGCGGGGAGTGCATCCGCGGAGGGAACACGGTTCGTGGTCCTCTTTTATTTGTTATTTTATGTTCACGGTTCACCAAGTTGTTATTCCTTTTTCAATTACTTATTAATTAGTTTCCATCTTCATACCTGCTCGGGTTCGCGAACTGGAACATTGTTGTTTGAGAAATCCTAAGCTCCTTCATTCGAAATCCTTCCATCTGAACAAAATCGATCTCCCTTTTTCTCTTCCCCCATCTCATTTTATAGAGTGGGTAACGAGATGTATCTGTGGTCATGCAGCACCTTTTGCATAGTCCCATGACTGGAAACATGGTTTACAGATTACTTGGTCAATCCATACCTCGCGGGGGCATTTAACGCACCTCCCCTGCGAACCAAACTAGCTCGGGGAGTGCTTCGCGGCCGCACAGGGTTCCGCCTCCATTCCACGAATGACATCAGATGAGGCTCGGGACATTTGGTGTGGTATACTATTGGGGGCAGTTCAGGATAGTGGATCGGGTTGGTGCCAGTCCTGTTTCGCACCCACGGAGGATCCCCGCCTCCATTCTACAAATGACAGTAGTCCGTGGAGGGGGCTCCTCGCCTAACCGGCCGCGTATCATTATCATTGGACCGATCCACGGACCGGTTAGTCTTGTTCCATCCTTCGAGTATTCTCCACACTTTTCCTCAATTCATTGGGGGAAATTGGGTAGAATCTACCTTGGATTAAAGGATATTCTCATTATCCTTTTTAGATTTTTCAAGACCCTACAAATGCCCCCCGTCGGAATGGGTCCAATCGGAACGAAGAGGAGGCCATTCCAATATAGATTGGTCCTAAAACATGGATGGTTTGCGGTAGGGGAGTGGACCCGATAGGGGACCACGCATATAAGTACAGCGGACCTTCCTTTATCTTTTACCAGATTCTTCGTGAAACTATAGCTCTCTTTCTTTTCGTCTCTACATGCTTGTTCTTTTATGAAATGCCTCATCCACGAACTAGCTGCCATTTCTGTGAACCATTCCTTGTTCGCGTCGTACTTCACCCCCAGACTAATCTCCCAGCTGCAAAATAACACTCTTAATTAATTAAAATATAAGTTACGACAGGCCGTGTAGGAACTCGCTCCACGATTTTGATGGTCCGCGGAATGGAATCTTCAAGACTTCGAAAATTTTTGAAGTCTTCTAAACCTACCTATTTAAATCCTAGATTAATATTCTGCGGAGCAACCTGTTTCGCGGTTTTCTAGACAACGCTCCGCAGGCCAGAGTACTGTGGACCTCTTCCTCATAGGGTTGGTTTTCGGGATGCATTCATCACAAACCAAATTTTTAGGCCTTCTTGCGGACCACATTATGAAGGATTCTCAACTATTTTTCCATATACTTGTTATTTTTGTCTAGATTTCATCATGGACTAACTGTCTTCCTGGTTTTCATAATGCAGGGAGAATATACGGTTCCCCATCGCCCTGCACCCAGGCCTACTATCGAGCCTCTCTCAATTGGCTCAAGGAGACGTCTGGCAATGATCTGCATAGCATAGATCATCAAAGAGGACCCTAGTCGATCCATCATTCCCAACGATGGTTTCTTGAAGGAATTTCGCTCTCATGATCTCCTGGGTTATCCACTATCAAATCGACTTCCACTTTACAACTTCGGTCTTCAAGACGACATCCCTATCACCCCTACATTCTTAGGTCATTGTTGTACCTCTCGTACCCCTCGTGGTTTAATTTTCATGATCTCAATCACTCTCTTATTTATCTAATCTTGTTTTAAGTGTTTTTGGATGATAGGCATGATTTCAGGTTGCCAAGGAATTGGGCCAAGAAGGCAAAAGGCCAAAAGTTGACTGATTTCAGACCACCGGCCAACCGGTGTCACATCACCGGCCAGCCGGTGGAACCCAGACAGAAGAGACAGCTACTGTCTCACCACCGGCCAACCGGTGGCCTCCTCACCGGTCAGCCGGTGGTGCCTGGGCATAATGCCCCTCCCTTTTCCAAGCACCGGCCAACCGGTGGACAAGCACCGGTCAGCCGGTGGAGCCAGTCAAACTAGCCGTTGGGCTTTGACCAGCCTGCTCCCAACGGCTCCGAAGCCTTTTCCAACGGCTCCAAAGACCCCGAACGGCCTTATGAGGGTTCCCCCTCTATAAATAAAGGACTAGGAAGCCCCGGAACACAAATGGAACAATAACCAAGCCTAAGGAAGCCCACAGGAACATTTTTCCATCATTTGGCGAACCTCCGGCACATTCCTCCAAGGAACCCCAATTGCTCCAACCCATTTCCACATCCAAGGAGCATCACCAAAGAAGATTGGGAGCACTCTTCATCAACTTCATCAATCCATTGGCGCCCAAGGCTTCTCCTCTTACGGTTTTTCATTATTTATCTTTTTGAGCATCAATTTGGTTTTGTGCCTACAAACCCCTCTTTCTCTCTCCTTCCTCTCTTTTGGGTTTTCACACCACCTTCAAGGTGTGAAGAGGTTAGTCAAGCCTTCCCTGTAAAAGGCTTGAATCAAAGGTAAGCTAGCCTTCACCTGTAAGAAGGCTAGTGGGTTCTTTCTCAACCATTAAAAGCAAGTGGGTTCTTGCTTAACCATTAAAAGCAAGCTGTAATAGGTTCTAGACTACTTGAAAAGTCTAGTGGGTTTCTTGCTAAAACCATTAAAAAGCAAGCGGTAGTAAATCTCTCAACGGTTGAGTTGGGAGCAGAGACGTAGGCTTTGGGTTAAGCCGAACTCCGTTATCAAGTTTTGTGTCTTGCCTCTTTTATTTCCACTGCACTTTGATAATTTTTTTGAATTGATAATAATTTTTTAAAAGGAAATTAACCCCCCCTCTTGCCATCACTTCTCCTCCCAACATTTGGTATCAGAGGAAAAATTTGAGTAATACCTTCACCGGTTTCAAATTCAAGATCCATTGTGATGGCTTCAACTTCTTTTTCCCCCGAAGGCTATTCTTTGGGTCGGGCTCCATTCTTTGATGGAACTGACTATACCTTTTGGAAAACCCGCATGACCACTTTTCATAGAAGCATTGGTTATCCTATTTTAAAAATTGTCATGCATGGTTACTCTCTCTCTTCTCCCGATGAATCTAAATGGACCCCCGAAGACATTGCTAATTTTGAGCTTGATGCCAAAGCCATGAATGCTCTTCATTGTGGGTTAGACCGTAATGAATTTAACCGTGTTTCTACTTCCTCATCTTCTTATGAAATTTGGAAACTTTTAGAAGTAACCCATGAGGGGACCAACAAGCCCGATTGTCAACCCAACAAGAAAAAGTCCAAGCAAAAGGAAAAGAAGAAGGCATTCAAGGCCACATGGAGTGATAGCTCCACATCCTCCTCCTCCTCCTCCTCAAGTGACAACGGTAAAAAATGTCTAATGGCATTTCATGAGGTAACTTCTTCTGACTCCTCATCCTCCAGTTCTTCAAATTCAAATTCTTTCAATCATTTATCTTATGAGGATCTCCAATATGCAAGAGATCAATTGGAGGAAGGTTTTCACGAACTTTCTTCCAAATTTGTTTCCTTGAAAAAGAATTTCAAAAAACTCTCTTCCGAAAAGGATCAACTTCTCAAAGAGAAGGAAGAGTTGTCCCTCAAGGTCCAAAACCTTCCCGATGTTGATTCTATGGAATCAAAAATCAAAGATTTAAAGGAATCCCTTGCCAAATTCACCCAAGGTGAACAAAATTTGACCAAATTACTTGGTTCCCAACGCATATCTAGAACCACCCAAGGGCTTGGATATTCAAAGAAAGCTTCCTCATCACATGCTCCAACTATTTTTGTAAGGGGGGGCTCTCAAAATAAATTTTGTAACTATTGCAAAAAAACCCGGGCACTTAATTTATGAGTGCAATTGCAAAAATGCCTGGTACGGAAGGCCCAAAAATTTTTTCTTTAACGATTAATTTTATAGGAGAAGACCCGCCACTAGACAAGTATGGATTGAGAAATCCCTTTTAGCGAGTCTCTCCGGGCTAAAATTTGTCTCGGTTTCAAAAACCTCTCCCCGGTGATTTGTTGTTTTTATTTAGGGGGAGTTAGGATCATTTAAGTCTTTTGGCGTTTTTTCTTTCAAAACTTTCTATTCAAAACTTTCATTTCAAAACCTTCAATTCAACTTTCATTTCAAAACATTCAATTCAAATTTCAAAAATTTCAATTTGATTAAAATCTCTATCTTGTTTTTCATATTTTTCCTCAATCAAGTTTTATGCCCCGTGCTATTTTGATAATCACAAAGGGGGAGAAATTCTTGGTTGATTGGGGGAGAATCTTTCTCTCATGCTTTTATTTATTTTTAAATTTATCCTTTAAAGCATGCCTTTCATTTAAGTCTTTTACATTGCTTGTTTTGGTGATTGTGATCATCAAAATAGGGGGAGATTGTTGTACATCTCGTACCCCTTGTGGTTTAATTTTCATGATCACAATCACTCTCTTATTTATCTAATCTTGTTTTAAGTGTTTTTGGATGATAGTCATGATTTCAGGTTGCCAAGGAATCGGGCCAAGAAGGCAAAGGGCCAAAAGTGGACTGATTTCAGACCACCGGCCAACCGGTGTCACATCACCGGCCAGCCGGTGGAACCCAGACAGAAGAGACAGCTACTGTCTCACCACCGGCCAACCGGTGGCCTCCTCACCGGTCAGCCGGTGGTGCCTGGGCAGAAGGCCCCTCCCTTTTCCAAGCACCGGCCAACCGGTGGACAAGCACCGGACAGCCGGTGGAGCCAGTCAAACTAGCCGTTGGGCTTTGACCAACCTGCTCCCAACGGCTCCGAAGCCTTTTCCAACGGCTCCGAAGACCCCGAACGGACATATGAGGGTTCCCCCTCTATAAATAAAGGACTAGGAATCCCCGGAACACAAATGGAACAATAACCAAGCCTAAGGAAGCCCACGGGAACATTTTTCCATCATTTGGCGAACCTCCAGCGCATTCCTCCAAGGAACCCCAATTGCTGCAACCCATTTCCACATACAAGGAGAATCCCCAAAGAAGCTTGGGAGCGCTCTTCATCTACTTCATCAATCCATTGGCGTCCAAGGCTTCTCCTCTTACGGTTTTTCATTATTTATCTTTTTGAGCATCAATTTGGGTTTGTGCCTACAAACCCCTCTTTCTCTCTCCTTCCTCTCTTTTGGGTTTTCACACCACCTTCAAGGTGTGAAGAGGTTAGTCAAGCCTTCCCTGTAAAAGACTTGAATCAAAGGTGAGCTAGCCTTCACCTGTAAGAAGGCTAGTGGGTTCTTGCTCAACCATTAAAAGCAAGTGGGTTCTTGCTTAACAATTAAAAGAAAGCTGTAATAGGTTCTAGACTACCTGAAAAGTCTAGTGGGTTTCTTACTAAAACCATTAAAAAGCAAGCGGTAGTAAATCTCTCAACGGTTGAGTTGGGAGCGGAGACATAGGCTTTGGGTTAAGCCGAACTCCGTTATCAAGTTTTGTGTCTTGCCTCTTTTATTTCCGCTGCACTTTGATAATTGTTTTAAATTGTTAATTATTTTTTAAAAGGAAATTCACCCCCCCCCCTCTTGCCATCACTTCTCCGCCCAACAGTCTTATGTCTCCATGCTTGGAAGCGCCACCAAAGATCATTCAGGAGAAACTTTCCTCCTTGGGGGAGATGATCTATGATTCCGATCCAGAAGACACTTTAATTTTGAGAGGCTCTGTTTAAACCCAAAGTGATCAGTGCACTCAAGAATTCTATCATGAAGATGTCCTCAAGATCTACCCCTCTATTATCAACCTTGATTGAGTTTATCCTAACGCGGGGTGGATTCCTAGGTGGGATCTTCAGTCTGGTGGGCTTTTCTCAAATGACTAGGCCTTGGCCTTCTAGGTCCATCATCATTGTCGAGAATCTCCAGGGTCACTGGAAGCAGTCAATTTGTACTCCTCAGTGTGGGCCTCCCAGTTTTCTATTTACCCACCATCTTTGATCCTTCCTGACCTTCTCAATTGTTGGTGTTCAAGAACTAATACTTTCCACCTTTAACATGATGAAGTTGGCATTAGTTTATGGGACATCTACAAATTGGGAGGGCTTACGATCGTCGGTGAGATGTATGATGTGTTTCTTCCCACTCCTAACTCATGGGACGACGTCAAACAAGTGACATCGTTAGAGAGGGATCTATTGGTTATGGAGGACAATCATTGGGTCAGGCCTTGCGTGCCCGCTCTATTATTCCCTATAGCACCTTGATAGGGTTATTTCTGAACACCATTGGTCATGTGCCAAAGATCAAGTTCCCCAGGGATCATCCATCTCAATAGTCTCGAACCATCCCAGGTTCCTACTAGGCAGTTCTTGAGGCGGGTGACTACCTTTCATGGGGTTATGAGGTGCGCCCAGTTGTGCCACCTATGCTCAGGCTGGAAGGTTCGTTTGCTATATTTTTAATCGGGTGGCTATTCCCTTCTCGAGATATCAACCCAGGCGTCAGGGCTTGCTCCTTAATGATGGTAGTTGAGTTGGTAGAGGGCCGCCCAAGGAATTTGGTCGTGCCCAGTTTGGCTCGGATTTACTAACTATTGAGCCACATGCAGGAGGGAGGGTCACCATATCATCTGAGCGGGCCATTTCAATTCTTATATGGCTGGGTAGTGAATCATTGTTGTTGTTATGAGTATTGTCATAACACGTTCATCCCGCTTCCTGCCTTTTGACCTACCCTGCTCGATGTTGATGGAGTTCTCTTAAAGTCCCTCCACTCTGATTAAGTCGTCAAGCTTCTGAGTGACTTCTCCCAGTTCGCATTCACTCCCTATACCACCCCTTCATGCGTTGTGGTTGACAACTACAGAGGGATCCTAGAGGGGCGTTCTTACATGACTTCACTAGGGGATGATTTTCTATCTATGCAGATTGATGGGGTTTCTTTGTGCGAGTCATACACCCCACATCATTTTTCCTGCCAGTTTGGGTGTATGCAACTCCATGTTTCCTTTCCCCCTCCTCAAGTTCGAGGACTGCACCCAACCACTCACTGTGAACGGTGGTTGATGCTGATGCGGGAGGGATCTGACACAACCATTTCCTTTCCTGGCATAGGAGAACCTGCCATCCTATCCCTGAAGTATGCAATAATGTGGGTAAAACATTATCCCTATGGGATCCTAGGGATGGCTATCCAACAGGTTCTCAAATCAGAATTCATTGCGGCTATTGTGCCTACCACACCTTCCTCATTGGCTCTAAGGGAGGACCGACTAATGGCTCATCGGTCAATGTGACTCACGGGATTTTCCTCTCCCTGCCACTCTATGGACAATGTTCAGACCGACCCATCCTTCTTGGAAGTGGATGAGGATGACCATGTGGCTTCGGTTCCCAATGAGATAATTCCTGATGTTTTTCCGGCCAATACCAGACTTAGAAACTTGATTCCCAAGCCCGAACCGGAGTTAGAAGCTTCAGAACTTCCAGCTTCGGAACCATATCCCATCGTGCACACATCTGTTCTGATATCAATGCTAAACATCGTACATGTGCTATCTAGTGAGGATACCGAAGATCCTCGTGTCAAGGCGGACCACTGAGCAGTGTGCAGGTGGTCCTGGCCCCAGATTTGCGAGATTTTTGCCAAAACTCCTCTGGTTGAGATGGAAACTAAAAATGTATCTCTCCAACAACTCTTCTTGGGTTTGGGGTTAGGTGGCTTTGACTATAGGATGTTTCTTTTTCTAACTTTCCAGGTTCTCATGTCCTGTGAGAATGTTGACGCTAGCGAACACAAACTTGCTCACCTTGCTGCCTCTCACTATGGGACCTAAACCTTGGAGGAAGCCATGATAAATCTCTATCAGTTGATAGCATGGGAGGACATCTCTCAAGATCAGGTGGCCACCCTATCTATCGAGTTGCATGAATGTGATGTATGGGCAGCGATGTTGAGGGATTAGTTGTCAACTCGGACTGGTAAACTTGAATCCACCAAGAAAGGGATCAACTATCTCCAATCAACAGTGGGGCATACTCATTCGGTGGTCATGGTTGAGGACAGGGAGAAGGTCGTGTTGGAGCAGACTCGCAATGACCTCTTCCGCTTGGTTGCTGATCTTATGGAGAGAGAGATCTAGGCTCCTTTGTGACGGTCAGAGCCATTCCTGCACACCCTATTTTTCTTACCCTCACATTTTTTCATTGCTGTGAGGGAGAGGACCCATCTTGTGGATGTCCTCCCATTTTTTCAAAAGGAATACAATCCACGTCAATATTTCCTTGCTCTAAAATTTTATTTTTACTAGAACTATTGTTGCATGAATAATAACCCACTGAATTAGAATTAATCATAATTCAGGAAAAATTGATAATAATAGAAACAAGCTCTAACTTATTCCTGGATAATGGGATCCAACGAGCATAGTTTGACTATTTCTAGTGTTTTTTAGAAATCCCCACAAAGTTTTTGTCTTTTCTATTAATACCCAAATTTTTCCTGGGCCCATTTTTTGTGGACCCAGCATGTATGGTCTGACATTTTCTTAGGTCTCCCTTTTCGGGTTTTCATCCTAACAGGCTTTGTGCCTCTTTTTGTGAGCGGTTTAAAGTCCCGCTGACAAGACTATCATTATTGATGTTTTAAGTCGAACATTTTTGACCAGACATGGTTGGGCGAGGGCCTCAATGAGTTTTGGTTGATTAAAAGATGTATCGATACCCTTCAGACGCACGTGGGGGAAGCGTGTTTAGATTTGAACGACATGCATAG
Organism: Viscum album; assembly: GCA_963277665.1. NCBI lineage: Eukaryota > Viridiplantae > Streptophyta > Magnoliopsida > Santalales > Viscaceae > Viscum > Viscum album. Next base: position 1,615,918,112 of record OY728125.1, read on the forward strand.
AATGTCTCAAGGCATGGGATCCGTACCGGCATGAAAAGGTAGGAAGAGAGTCGCCGAACAAAATCTTGCCTTTGGTAGACAGGCTAGGGGCGATCAATATGCAGAGCCGCTGATGGCATGGTATGCATAGTCGTGCAAAGGTGTTCCCAAGTCAATGACTTTCCATTTCTGATGGCTTAAGGACATCATGGGAGTCCAGCTTATGGAAACCACCTTGGGTGGCTTTGAGAATTATGAAAACCACCGGGGTGGCTCCGAAAGGGTATGTGACGTATGAAAGGGTATGAGAACAAATTTATCGATCATGTGTGTGGAAGCAAGGTCCTTTTACTATGAATTTGTAAAGGATGGTTGGAGCATGGCGTAATTTAATGTCATGTAGCTCGGGCATTATCTGTAATGGAATGACTCCACCTAGTTCTCAGTAATATTGTCAGATATGTTACTCCATATTAAGGCAATGTCGTGAAGGAGGTTGGTAAACTCTAGATCATAGGGTTTTCATATCCCGGGATGGACATGAGGGCTCAGGTGCCAAGAGGCGTATGGAGAGAAGCATTGCCTAAGGAAATATTGCCTTTGGTAGACGTGATAGAGGATATCAAAATGCAGAGCCGCTGAGGGAATTGTATTCATAGTCATGCAAAGGTTTCCTTAAGTCAATGATTTCATTTTCCCGATAGCCGAGAAACTTCAGGGAAGTTGAGATTTGGGACCACCAAGGGTGGTTTTACAAGGGTTCGGATTTTTCTGAGTACAGATTATGGTTTATGAAAAGAGGGTGTCTGGATACGGGAGAAACATCTAGGATAAATTTCCTGAGAATGGGTGAAGTCATCCCTTCTCACACTGGTGTGAGATGGTAATTTGTGCAGGCCTAACCCGTGCACTGAGGGACAGAGAAAAGCCTACGTTCCTTACTGAACCCATGATAGGTTTGACCATATATTCTAACGTCATGCGGTAAGGACGGATTTCGTGCAGTTTAACATCATGTGGTAATGACGAGGAGAATTATTAAAGGATTCTATGTATTTTAACGTCATGTAGCGAGGACGGGGGGCATTTTTTCTGATGCTATGCAGTTTTAACCTCGTGCAGCGAGGACATGGGAAATTTTAACCCATTGAAAATTTTGTAGTTGGAGGCATTTCCTTGGATGTTTAATGCTTTGTATTTGTAGCTTTATTCCAAGCGGCCAAGATGTTCTGTGAAGTGTAGCATCATGTGGTAATGATGTAGTTGCAAAGGCTTCTCTCGATGAGAATGTAACTGGGCTTAAACATCTCAGAATTACCAAGATGTGGAGAGGGGTTGATTGGTGTAAACCGTGGCTCTGGGGATTCTTGGATCATGAGAAATGATATGGGGACTCTGAGGCTGGTAAGCGTACGAAGCTAGGAAGAGTATCGCCTGAGGAAATCTTTCCTTTCGAAGATGGGCAAGGGGCTATCAATATGCAAAGCCGTAGAGAGAATGGTATGCATAGTCATGAAAAGGTGTCCACGGGTCGATAACTTTCCACTTCCGATGTCTGTGAATGGTTGTGAGGATCTGCGATTGTCCGGTCCATGAAGTCTATCATTTGGTAAGAAAATATCTGCACATGTCGGGCATATTCGGCCCTGGTTGCTATTAAAGTTTAGAGATCTCCCTGTGATGAATTGCTTTACGCATGGGGGTGTACCTTCACTCCATGTAGTTTAATTTCGTGTGGTAAGGACAAAATACTTCTAGTTTAGTGGTCATAGAGCTTGGACCATTGGGTGACTATTTCCACAGTCACTTGTAGGAAAACTGAGTTAACATGCTCTGATATACTCTGAACTGGGTGGGGGATAGAGGTTGTAAACTGTAACTTTGAGGTTTCCCAGATAAGGAGATGTGGTGTGGGGGCTCTGAGGCCGATAAGCGTATCGAGCTAGGAAGAGTATCAATTGATGAAATCTTTCCTTTGGTAGATGGGCTAGGGGCTATCAATATGCAGAGCTGCTGAGGGAATGGTATGAATAGTGATGCAAAGGTGTCTCTAGGTTGATGACTTTCCACTTCTGATGGCGATGAATTTTTAGGAAAACTCGAGATTGCTCATAGTACAGAGTTTGGCATGCGGGAATAATGGTGTCCAAGCATACAAGAAACACCTTCACTGCAATTTTCTATTGAGTCAAAGTAGTCTAGCCCTGGATTGATGTTCATAGATGCAGATCGCCATGTGAACCACAGGTGGATACAAAGGGTAATCTGTTAGGGATACCCTGGAAATGTTTGGATGTGAAAAGGGGGACGAACTTCTAAATCATTGCTCCATAAATTTCTCAAACGGGAGATAGATATGGTGGCTCTGAGGCTGGTAAGAGTATGAAGTGAGGAAGAGTATCGCCTGAGGAAATATTGCCTTTGTAGATGGGCCAGTGACTATCAATATGTAGAGCCACTGATGGAATGGTATGCATAGTCATACAAAGGTTTCCACGGGTCGATAACTTTCCACTTTTTATGGCCATGAATGGTTATAAAGATCAGCCATTATCCGTGTTGTGGAGTCTGATGTGTGGAGAGGATGTATCCAAATTATCGAGGAGTATTCTCATCTCGTTTCACCATATATCTTGGGTGGGTCATGATGAATTCTGTGCAGTTTAACGTCGTGCAGTGAGGATGAAGTCCGTGCAGTTTAACGTCGAGCGGTGAGTATGAGGGATAAATATGCCTATCTTTTCTTTTCTCGGTGGCTGGGCTAGGAGATAAGACCCCAACGTCACTATGTATCCTGCAAGAGCAGGAATAAAGCAACATGTAGTTCTTTTTGGAGTACACCCCATTCAGGCCTGGTCCTCACACGGGGGGAAGGGGAATACTTCTTTTATCTTTATTCGCAAAGTTTAACGTCTTGCCGCAAGGACGATGAACGCACCCCGTGCAGGTCTCGTCTGTACACAGGGGAAAAGTTCATTTTTTTTAAATATTCATTCGGGGGTGGCTGGGCTAGGATTTGGGATCCTGGCGTTGCTACGTATCATGTAAGGGCAACAATCAAGTTGTACATAGTTCTTTTTAGAGTACACCCCATGCATGTCTGGTCTGTACATGGGGGGAGAGGTCATTTTTAATCCATTATTTCTATGCAGTTTAACGTCATGTGGTAAGGACGAGGAAGGCACCCCATGCAGGGTTGGTCCATACACAGGGGAAAGGGAATTTTTAATCCTTCTTTTCCCTGTAGTTTAACGTCATGTGGTAAGGAAGAGGAAGGCACCCCATGTAGGGTTTGTACGTACATGGGAGAAAGGGCATTTTGATCCTTCTTTTCCTTGATGTTTAACATCGATTGGTAAGAAAGAGGATGGCATCCCATGCAGGGTTGGACCATACACTGAAAAAATGGAATTTTTATCCTTCTTTTCCATTCAGTTTAACGTCGTGCGGTAAGGATGAAGGATACACCCCGTGCAGGGTCTGGTCCATACACAGGATGAGAGAGCATATAACTTTTTTTGTAATGGCTGGTCCAGGATGGGGAACCCTAGTGTCGCTACATATCATGCGAGGGTAGGAATCAAGATTTACGTTGTTCTTTTGGTGAATACACCCCATGCAGGGATGGTATGTCTGGGGGAAGGGGTATTTTAGGCTTCATTTGAGGTGGTTGGGCTAGGGTGTGGAATTAAGGCGTCAGTACCTATCCTGCAAGGGTAGGAATCAAGCCTCAAATAGTTCTCTAAAAGAAAATACACCACGTGCAGGTCTGATCCATACACATGGGAGAAGGGGAGTTTTTTAAAACCTCATTTGGGGGGTGGCTGGGCTAGGATACATAGCCCTATTGTCGCTACATATCCGGCAAAGGAAAGAATCAAGCCGTACGTAGTTCTCTAAAAGAAGTACACCCATGGAAACGTTGTTCTGTACATGGTGGAGGGGTACATTTTAATTTTAAAATTTTATTCCATTTGGGTGTTCCTATGGCATGATAGGGGATCCCTGCATCACTACATGTCTTGCGAGGGCAAGAATCAAGCTGTACATAGTTCTCTAATGTCCATGCAGTTTAACATCGTGCGGAGAGGATGAAATACTCTTAGTTTATGGTCATAGAGTTTGGACCACTGGTTTCTTGGTAGTTTAACATCCTGCAACTTGGACAATAACTGCTTTCAGTTATTCTGGTGGGGATGAAATAATCTTAGTTTAGGGTTATAGAGTTTGGAAGGCTGGGTGCTTGGCAGTTTAATGTCTTGCATCATGGACAAAAACTAGTATTAGTTATGCCGGTGAGGAGGAAATACCCTTATTTTAGGGTCATAGAGTTTGGATTGCTGGGTGCTTCGCAGTTTAACATCATATAGCTTAGAAGATAACTGCTTTTAGTTATGCCAGTGAGGGCGAATTACTCTTAGTTTAGGGTCATATAGTTTCGACCGCTGGGTGCTTGGTAGTTTGACGTCCTGCAGCTCAGACAATAACTGCTTTTAGTTATTCCAGTGAGGATGAAATACTCTTAGTTTAGGTTCATAGAGTTTGGATCACTGGGTGCTTGGAAGTTTAATGTCCTGCAGCTCGAACGATTAACTTATTTTAGTTATTCGAAATACTTCTTTAGAAATCTCACATTTGTAGGAGCGGTAGTGAACTAATTTTCCATAGAGATCAGAGCATACACCCCATTGGAGTAGAACCTGTGTATAACATATGGTCCCTCCCACATGGTCCCTAACTTTGGAGGCTTCATTCCGGGTATCATTGGACTTTGGAAGACCAACACCAATTCATCTTCTATGAAATACCAGAGATGAACCATTTTATTGAAGGCTTGTGCGATCCGGTTCTGATATAATTCCAGACGGTGCAAAGTGTGCAACTATTTCTCATCTACCTATTCGAATTCACCTAGTAATTTTTCTAATTGCTCATCATTGGATAACTGATTACAAATGGCAACACGGAGCGAGGGAAATTAGAGCTCAATTGGATGGACCGCTTCTGTTCCGTATACTAATGAGTATGGAGTATCCCAAGTAGTGGTGCAGATTGTGGTTCGATAAGCCCAAAATACAAGGAGGAGTTTATCCGGTGACAATTTCTTGTCTTTTACACCATTTTCTGGAGAAAGTTTTACATGGTATTGTTGAAAGCCTATATATGTCCGTTGGCCGCTGCATGGTAGCGGGATGAGTGGCTACCCTTGATACCATATTCTTGGTATAGTTTCTCCAATTCAAAAATGCAGAGGTTGGTGCCATTAGCTGTCAGTATGGTATGAGGGATTCCAAATATGGTGATGATATTGGCTTCCACAAAGATGACAATGTATCTTTCCCCGACCCCCTTAAGGGTTACATCTTCTACCCATTTGGGAAAGAAGTTGGTTGCGGTGAGGATATACTTTAGCTATTTGGTTGTGGTGGGAGGATATGGTCCCACAACATCCAGTCCCCAGATGGAAAATGGCCAGGAGTACTTGTCCTGATGAAGTAACTCCGAGGGTTGGTGTATGATGTTGGCATGAATTTTTCATGTGTGGAATTTTGCGGTAAAGTTCTCGCAATCTCGTGACATAGTTGGCCAATAGTACCCAAGCCATAAAACCTAATGGGAAATATTAGACCTCGACTAATGTGCTCTAAATATTTTGACATGCACTTCAGTCATGACGGCATCTGTTTCTTCTCCATCAATGAATATGAGGAGGATTACATCGAGGCCTCATTTTTAGAGGACCTCTTGTAGACCTGCACCGCCATATAGGAAAAAGTTGATTGCCCTTCTCCATATTTGCTCTCGTTCAGCCCTGTCTGATGGAATTTCTTCCTATTAAAGGTATTTTGCAATGGGGGTCATCCAGCCGGTGGCAGTAGCATATGGCTCTGGGACAGGACTGACTTCATTGATTTCTTCTGTATTGTACTAAAAAAATGGCAGGACCATTCGACAGTGACTGATACTGATAGTTGTTTCATCCTGGTCAAGGTAGGCTAGGGCTGTGTCCGCATTAGATAATGCGTCGGCCTGGGAATTCTGAGACCAGGGAATATATGTCAATGTTGGTTCTGTGGAGAATTCCACCATTAACCCTCAGACATGGTCAATCATGGGAACTATCTCCTTCCTTTTAATATCATAGTCACCATTGACTTTCTTGATGACCAGTTCTAAGTCACCTTATACCTTATGGTGTTGTACTTGTGCCTGGAGTGTGATCTCTAGGCCTATAGTGAGGGCTTGATACTCCGATTCATTGTTTGTACAACTTTCTAACAAGAGGAAGGAATATGGAAAGGCTACCTTTTCTGGGGACGTGAGTATTAACCCCAATCCCACCTTGTCAAATTTGGGATCTTCCATCCTTTTCCCAATTGGGCTTCGAGATGCACCGTCAAAGTAAATTTCGCACACTGTGAACTCCTCTTGAACCGAGAAGATGTATTTATTAGGTAGCTCGACGTCCAGTGCAGTGGTCCCCATTGAAAGGTGCTCCGCCAGAAAATCTACTAATGGCGGGAACTTGATGACTTTCTGAGGCACAAACCTGATGTCGAACTGTTGTCAGATGACGACCCATCTGGAGAGGCGCCTGGTTAGCATTGGGCGTCTAAGGATGTACTTGAGCGGGTTACTCCACAAGACCAAATGGAATTCATGATGCTGCAGATAATGTTTCAATTTTTGAACTACGAAGACCAAGGCCAGACAACTCTTCTCGATGTTTGAGTATCGAGTTTCAACATCGATCATGGTTCTGCTGAGGTAATAGAGACTATTTTCACTCCTGGTGTCATTTTTCTATGCGAGGAAGGATCCGAGTGACCGTTCTAGGGCCGTCACGTGTAGGATGAGAGCTCTTCCTTCAACCGGGGGCATGAGAACCTGCAGGCTTAAGAGGTACTTCATTAGGTTTTCGAATGCCTCTTGGAAGTCATCTGTCCATTGGTAGGTAACCCCCTTTTTCTTTAAACTAGTGAAGGGAAAACATGTTCCTTCTAGGTTGGCTATGAACCACCTGATGTAGGCCATGTGTACTTGGAATCCCCTCAACTCAGTGAGATTGCGGGGAGGTGGCAGGCTAAGGATAGCCTTTGTCTTTTCAGGGTCGACTTCGATGTCAGGATGGCGTATGAAGAAGCCAAGGAATTTCTTTAAGGTAACCCCAAAGGCACATTTTAAAGGATTCATCTTCAGGCTATGTTTTCGGAGTTTGTTGAAGATGGTTTCAAGGAATTTCAGGTGATCTGACCAATTTCTTGATTTGAACACCAAGTTATCCAAGTAGAATTTGACGAATCTTCCCAAAAATGGTTTAAGGATATGATGCATGGTGTGTTGAAATGTGGTGGAAAAGTTCTTGAGGCCAAAGGGCATGACCCTATAAGAAAATACTCCTTGAGGGGCCCTGAAAAAAGAGGATTCTTCATCTTCTCAGGCCATCTTGATTTAATTATACCCAGAATATCAATCCATGAAGGATAGAGCCTCCTAACCAGCTGTTGCATCGATTAATAACTCGGTGATTGGGACAAGGAAATAATCTTTTGGACAATGCCGATTGAGATCTTTGAAATTAATGTAGACGCATATTTGTCCGTTATTTTCCTTGATAGGGAAGATGTTGGCCAACCAGATGGGGCACTAGACCTCCCAGATAAAGCCTGATTTAATAAGCTTATCGACTTCAGCCTATATTTTGGCATCATGAGAAGGGTGCGTTCTTCTGGTAGATTGTTTATATCCTTGGTGGTCTTCTGGTAGACCTAAGTGGTGGTTTGACACTTTGGGATCGAGTCCCATCATTTTTGTGTAATTACAGGAAAAAACATCTTGATGTTTCCTTAATAATGTGGTATATACCTCATGCTCCTCGGGGGACATGGATTCACTAACAAGACTGGGCCTCGGGTCTTCTGTGGTACCCAGGTTTATTTCCATGAGCTCGTCCACAGTGGTGGAGATAACTTCCTCAAATGCTGGTGGTGCATCCCTGAGATCTTCCTCCTCTTCTTCCCCCAAATCCTCATCTTCTCAATCCAGCGAGGGGAGAGATCTGGACTTAGGCTTCTGGGAGTCCGGAGGCGAGGCATTGTGGGCATCCTCGCTCAATTATTCACCCCTAATTTGAGGGTCAGTGGTCAATTCTGCACCACTATGCTCAGGCAGCATGGCTGAATTCATGAGGACAGTCGAGTATGTGTCCCATCTTGAATCCCTACTCTCAACATGGTTGATGGGCAGTATATAGTCTCCACTAAGCTGCCTGATGGGGTCATCAAGAACCATTTCTAGACCATTTAGAGCAGGGATGTAGTCAATACCATCGAGTAAAGGCTTCTTTTTTTCTTTTGCTTCTAAAACCTGATGTCAATGTAGTGTGACTCAGATAGCTCAAACAGGGCCTTGTCAGCGTGCAATGTCTCAATTTTTCCATTGAAGCAATATTTGATACACTAGTGGTAGGATGAAGGAATGGCCATGTGCTTATGGAGCCACGACCTTTCAAGTAGGGCATTAAATGTTTTGTTCTTCCAGACCACCAGAAATTCCGAGTAGGCCACAAGGTCACCAAAATGGGTTTTCAGCTTGATTTGTCCCATTGGCTTCTGTTCACTCTTGCCATAACTCAAGATGGTTGTGGCTGAGGGGATTAGGTCATCCTCACTGTATCCCAACATGTGGAGTGTTCATAGGGGAAGGAGGTTAACTTCGAATCTGTTGTCAATAAAGACTTTGCGGATCCCAACAACATTTAGTGTGTCATACACAAATAGTGGTTTTATACTTCCATGCACGAGGGAATCTTCATTTGGATCAATGAAGGAAATCACCGCATTTTATTCAGCTAGGCCAGTCTCCGTCTAATAAATCTCGGCAGCAGGTACCTCGGCTTGGAACTCCTGGGGGCTGAGCAAGACTTCAATAAGTTCCTCCCTTAGATCTGCTGACAAACTCAGGGCATCCAGGATTGACATCTTGGCTTCTACTAATGCCAACTGCTTAAGGATATCATATTTTTTCTCCAATGGTCGATGCTTCTCCGTTTGTGGGAGTGTTTTAGCATACACTCTAGGAGTTTGAGCACGCGACAAGGAAGGATCAGCCGCGGGGTTGGAGGTTGGAGGTGTTCCCATGTTTTGGGGACTCGGCCCAACCAGTCTGTTTGTGCGTACCCGGAGGCTAGACATATGTTCATCCTTTGATGAGTACCACATAATTACAGGGCTAGAGTGGCTGCTTGTGGAGGAAGAGGGATATTCCTTCTCCTATTCAGTCCGCTGAAGGGATCTCCCATGGGTTTCCATGGTATTAATGGTTTGGGCAGGGGTAAAACCGTAGGGTTTATTTTGGTCATGACTATTCCTTCCTTGGTATCCCCTGCCTCTTCGATTTCTCCTCCTGGCCCCTTGCGTCGGGAACTCAGTTTCATAATCATACCCTTTATCGGGGAACAATTCCATTAGATGGATGACGTTTATGGAACCAAATATTAGCTCATCATCCTCTGACAGGTCAACCTAGTCGGTTGTCCATGATGGTGCCATTTGGTGGGTCGGCACCCGTGGTGCCATGTTTGAGGGCATAAAATCTGACAGTGTAGGGGATAACACTGGCATCATTGTGGAATGATCTTCTTTCTCTTGTCTCCTCCATTTTTGATAACTCCCAGATGACTGGCTTGTGGAGGGTTGTGAGGCTAATATTTTCGGTTTCATGACATTAGGGGCTATTGGCGGCAACATCGGCTACTGTAATTGAACTTGGAGTATGCCCTGAGCTCAGTTGATAGACTTCTGAGTCATCCAGATATCAAATATTAGCCCCTTCTTGCTGGTGACTTCCTACCACCCATCCCCTTTTTTAGAGTCAGTTGTAGAAATATATGTCACATGTGCTGGGGGGTGGTCCCAGTTCGACCTGCCCAGAGTCTACCATCCTTTGCAGGAGGTCACTAAATACGAAGCATTCCTGGATATTGTTCCCTAACAGTCGATGGTAGGGATAGTAGTCTATCCTGTCATTGCGGCCGACTTCTTTGGGCTTCCTTGGATCCAGGAGGTGGAGAAAGTTTCAATTCATGGCGGCAATTAAATAGCTACAGACTTTGTCCTATCGAAATTAGTATACATTTTGTCTTCATTCCTCAAACTGGTTCTACTTCGATCCTCTCTGATCATCCCTCTTGTGTGGAGGCATCTACTAATATACAGGGGTCCCTTGATGATTTGGTGGAGGCCTAGGTAGTGGAGAATGCTTAGGGGAAGGCTTGAGCGTGATAGAGGACGCTTCAGCTCTAACTATTCGCTTTGCAGAAGCCTGTGAGGGCATTCGAGACATCATATTGGTCCACTGCAGGGAGTCTTCAATTCTCTGGGTGATGTCCTAGAGATGGCGGAAGCCAATGGTGCTCTCCACTGGTATGAGCGGTGTTCGCATCTCATCTCGAAGGTTATCGATGCATATGGAAATCATCTCATCTTGAGGCATTGGCATGTTCAGAGAGTAGGTCTGACCATTCCATCTGGAGATGAAATCTAAGACCCTCTTGTTCTCCCTCTTCTTGCAGTTCATGAGGTTGATGACCATTATTTTAGGCAACGTTGATCTGAAGTGGAACAGGAACTGCTACTAAAGGTCTTCCCAGCTTTTTATTGACTGGGATGGCAGACTCTTATTCTAGACGAAGGAAGATCCTTGAAAGGTCCATACGAAGCATTTGAGTTTCATTGCTTCTTTTTGTTCCAGAGTTCCCATCATAGGGTTGCAATAAGATTCTTAGTGCATCAAGTTGTGTTCTGGATCTCCTGAACCATTGAAAATATGGAATACCGGGCTCCCAAAATTGGGTGGAGGAGTCGTGTTGGTCACCCAATTTGGGTAGGGCTTCCGCTCTAGTTGTATCGGAGCACGTCGACCTTCCACTACTTTCTATAGAGCTGTTAGTGCCTATATGGTGTTGGTGAGACCCTTTTTTACATCTTTTTTGGCCCAGTATGGGGCGGGTGTAGCCCGAGGCATTTCCTGTGGATCCATCTTGGCCATCACCAAGGGTGCATATGCCGTTTGTGACACCTTCGGAGGGTTCAGACGTACTCTCTCCGGTTTCTTCCTAAGTGGAGGGAAGTCTTGGTATTCATCCGCATCCACATTCCGGTAGTTGGATAGGTCGGGCACCTCATTGGGCTAGATACCTGACCGCGCTTTGTTTTCCATGGAAAACCTTGGTCTTTGTGGTGCACTTGCTGGGAGTGAAAGGTGTGGCTCTTCTTTGGATGTGTTATCAATAAGACAGTTCTTTTGGAGTAGCTCAGCGTTAAGTCGCCTCAATTCTTTCATTTCCTCTTCCTGTCGAGCGAACCTCTGTTCAAGCGTAAGTGGCACGTTTTTATCGACAGAAGGAGGAGGGTTAAGGGTAGTTGGTCCTTTGTTATTATCCTTATTGTGAGATCACAGGGTGAGCAGAGAATGTTTACCTGAAGGTAAAACCATATTTAGAGTGGCCCTCTGGTTGCTGGTGTGCACGCCTGGTGGTTCGTTTTGAGTCACAGCCTGACTGGAACCATCGTCTTCTAATCCATTCAGATTGGCATCATCTCCGGTGTCACCCGTGGGGTTAGCCACTATAGTGTTGATGGATGCATATCGTGGGGTAGAGGAGACATCATCTTCTAAATAGGAAGATAATCCCCCATTCCTTTTGCTGGTCCTCCCCCTCCTGTATCGAGATTGCTTTTAGACACCTTGATTAAGGGTGACGCAGAGAGTCCTTTGATGCGTCCTTACGGTACACCTCCCTCTTGAAGGGGATGGTTACTCAAAATATAGGATAGGGCAGGAAAATCCTCTTCTGACTATCTTCCCTAGATGAGAAAATAATAATCCTCATGGGGGAGGTTGTTGTTGAGGTGGTAAAAATGCCCCCAGCTCTGAGGGCTGGGGCTGGCTCTGATCCCTAGACGTTGAGTCTTTTCCCGTTTTTATTGGTCTTACAGGGGCATTTGTTGTTAAAATTTACCCTAGCCCTGCAGGCTATGGTTGGACCTGGATTGTAGGAGCGGCTGCTACTATCACTACATTCCTAATCTTGTGTGCCCCCATTTGGTGGTGAACTGGTTCTGATGTTGAGTTCACTCGCAACTCAATCCTCTCTGGGGAGGCTGGCCATGACCGTTGATTGTCCTCTCTTAGGCAAGAGGCTTCTTGTATGCTCTCAGTGGATTGATTTAGGAGTTATTTGATGGCTTGTTCCCGTCGGGCCTGATGCTTCTGAGACTTACTCAAGGCATGTCTTTGCTGGGTGTGTCACCTTTCTTGAACAGGGAGACCACTCGATTGCTGCCCTGCCGTGATGGAGTTGCAAGACACTACACTGAACGGGTTCTTATGGGAGGGGAGTGGAGTGAAATTCAGAGCTCCATGTTCTCGGCATCCCTTGATATGGACTCTCGTCAGAGCGTCACTGATGAGGTGGTGCAGCTGGTGCAGCGCACGGAGGCAGGTTATCTTCATGTTTCCTTTACGCCTCTCGGGTTGTTGATGTCGCGCCGAAGGAAGAGATTCCAGGTCGATGTGACACAGGAGGTCCCCTATTGTCTTCAAATGGGCTACATACCCTTCATAGGGTAGGAAGCTTGATTTCAACCGGCAGAGAGTTGTCCATATATTGTATCGGATGTTATGCATGCATTCTTCTGACAATTTTATGGGTATGTCGAATTGAGAGGTGGTCGTGGGCCAAAACATAACTGGGATATCATCACTAGCCAGTCGTTTCCTCTGGTGAAACATGTCTTCATGCTACTCCTCTAGGGATTCTTCTACCTAGTTCGCCCAACTGAGGTCCTCACTGATTGTGTGGTCGGAGGCAGTGAGATCGGTAGGTGTCGAATTATCATGTGGGTGATTTCGAGGTGGTTCAGAATATGAACGTGGCTCTGAAACGTCTTTTGATCGAAGAAGGGTGTCGTCGGAGAATAATTGGGATTCTGACATGCTCGATCCCGTCTTTCTGAGTTCCTTGGCATATGATGGCTTTTCTATGCTTGATTCGGCAGGGGGAGGACCTTCATGTCGATATGATTTGTTATTTCGGGGAGGGAATTCGCAATGGAGGCCACAATGGCAAGGACTACCATTACTGCTTGACGCCTCACTGCATAGAGGACTATTGCAGTGAATACCCTGGGGAAGACCTCCATGGAATGTCGCAATAATGGGAGGACCTTCTGGCTGCGTAGCATTATTAAGGGGAAGGCCTTCGCAACAACTTCCATCATGGCGAGGATGACCGTCATGGTTTGATGTTCGATGTGTATCATAGGGAGGACCTTCAATATACACTTTGAAAAGGTGAGGACCTTATTATTTCTTGAGGCCAATAAGGGGAGGACCTTCGCAATGGAGGTCGTGGTTGCAAGGACTACCATCACAGTTGCTGCAATGGCAAGGACTACCATTACAGATGCCGTAGGGAGAATATCTGTGGGGTATAACCTTGGGAGGGCCTTCAGAATATACCACAATTAGGGGAGGGCCTTCTCTTTGATTAACGTCTCTATGGGGAGGACCTCTGTTATCATGGTGGTGAGGAAAACCATCATGATCTTATGCCCGACTGTGCGGAGTTTCGTTGCAATGTAACCCATGGGGAGGACTTTCAGGGCAGGCTACGACAAGGGGATGGCCTTCTTGTCATGATGAGACTTCACTGCGGGGAGGTCCTCCACATTTATGACTATGATAGAGAGGCTACTATCATATTCTGTGGTCCCACTGCATTGAGTGTTCTTGCAGTGTATACCTCGGGTAGGTCCTTCAGAGTGGACCGTAGTAAGTGGAGGCCCTTCATGTTGCTTGATCTTCCGGTCACGTGGAGGGTCTCCATGCCTCACATCAAAAGAGTATATCTCGTGATCGATCGTTATGCACCCACGGGGGAGGCCCCCACGGGGGCTCTGGGGAGGACCTTCAGATCTGCTGGTAGCGGCATTGCGGGGAGGACCTTCGCAACAGCTACTGCCACTCCCATAATATGGTAATGGGTGGGTAGGGTTCTGATCCTTTGATATGCGCTTAGAGGCATTGGGAACCCCAACTTCTAGTAGAGCGGAGTCACGAACATGCTCTTTATTTTCCAGCTGCCTTCGGTGCGTTTGGGGTGCTCTATTGCAGGCGGCAGGGACCGTCTGTTGTTGGCAACGACCTTCACCTTTTGGTCCCTATCTCATTGGGTCACGTGATGTTTTCGGGATATGTTGAAGAACGTCTTGACTTTTAGAAGGGATATATGAATAATTTAGAGCATCCACCATGGTGGAAAGGTGTCCCCCAATTGGAATGAGTGATGTTGCTCGATCCAATTTCCCTTGTGTTGCAGAATATGGTCGGCGACCCTCCTGGGTAGAAGCAGGGATGCAGATCTTCTTCGAGGCGGCTATCTTGTCTCTTAGATGAATCGCCTCAATTGGGGAGATGGGCTCATGGGCCCGAGTCCTTGCTGTTTCTACTAATGCAATTACACTCTGGAAAGTCTCCATGATATGATCGGGGATCTATACCTACTCCTCCATCATTTCCAGGATATGCAGAGAGACAACATTTGCTGGAATGGGTATAAAGGCCCATTCAGGTATTGGAGTAGGAATATCCTGCTCCGGTCCTCCGGTGGTCAATAGGTACTAAAAATTCTCTTGTGTTGGTGTAGGTGAAAGAATCTTCCCCTGAGAAAATATAAGCTAGTTTATCTCTCTGTTTGCCGCCACATCGTGGTGGTGGACTTTACTTGCATCCATAGGGAGTCGGCCCTGCATATTTTGGTTTCCCACCATATCAAGTCAGTGGCCTCTGTTGGCAGGTATACATGCCCACCTATTGATTTTCACCGCATCTGGGTGGTAGGCTTTGTTGACCGCCACCACATCGGGATGGTAGGCATCAGGAGCATCTTCTAGGAGCTGGTCCTGGAGGCGCTCGGTCTCCACCACGTCGGGTTGGTGGGCTTCACGACCCTAGGTAGGGAAAGGTTCCTGTCGGGTAGGTGTTGTCTTGTGTGAGTGACGAGCTTGATGGAGCGCGGAAGGGATGCAAACCTGCTCGTATGATGGCTCCATGTCTTGATGGTGGATTTGGAGGAGCGAACAGGTGTATGCACCTGCTCGCGATACGTCTCCATGACTGAGAGGCAAAGTTCCTCCTCGGGGACAAGGGTGATGACCGGTCCCCGGTTGTACGCTTGTCGCCCTCGTCGGGCAGTCTGAGGGGCCGGAGCTCAGGGAGCGTGGGCCTGTATCCTCAGGGAAACATCCTCCTTATCATGAGGATGCTAAGTCGCGTTGTGACTGCGATGACATCTTCTGGTAGGGGACTTGGAGTGGAACCCATGTTCAGCAGGGATTAAGTCCTCAGCGTTGACCTCATCTACCTCCCTAAGATAAGGGAGGTACGCGTTGTCTCATTCTGGGGATAGACTCCCGAAACGGTTTGAGACGACAACAGGGGCCATCTAGATCTTCTTTTGTGGCTGCTAATGGGTGATAGACCGACGAGTCCTGGATTATTGGAGGGCATGCATGGCTGCCTCCACCATCAGGAGAGTACCATTCACGTGGTATTCTCGGATTAACGCATCTGAGGCCCAGTTTTGAAGACCCTAGGTAGGTGACGGGGTACTTCGTTGGTTATAAAGTCCATTCATTGCGTACCTTGAAGCACACACCTGCGAGTTCCTTCGTCATGCCATTGGATCGAAGGTAGTTCTGAGTGGTACCTATAAAAATATTTTAACAAATACAAACAGAAAACCCATCAAAGAAGCATCTCATGACCCCATGCATAATTAATGACCTTGCTTGGCCCTCCTTGTGAGTATAAATGGGGAACAGGGTGGGATTAGGTTAAATATGTCATGATTGGTTAAAGATTCATGTTGGGTTCACCATTTTTTGTCTCACGGCACACGATGGGATCTTGGGGGAGAAACGTGTGCTACCCGACAGTTGATTAGATAGGATTCGGTTCTGCTTAATCACTCATATCAGGTGCACCATTTTCTCCTCGAAATGACCAACGGTTCCATATCCAGCAATACATGGACTTTTTTCCAAAGGCTAGCGTTCGCTGGGTGGTTTGTCTAGCGATGCTTAAGAACTCACATTCGTCAATAGGATGGTAATTCAGGCTCATATCACCCTTTTGGGGGGAATTATTTCCTGTTCTAGGACTCTCTTATAGATTTAATACGACTTCACATGTTCATGAGTCTTTGTTTTATACCCATGAATATTATCCGTGAATTACTCGTGGATGGAAATAATCAGCTGGATGCAGGGGTTCAAAATCATTTATGCCCGAGGTTTACCATCCTTCGATGGATTAATGACCCTGAGGATTCTGGACTCATTGAGATGGTACTAGTTTAAAGCCTCGTAACTAGGCTCTCTGGAGTTTATTTTCATCTAGGGGAGATAGATAAAGACTTGGGTGTTTAGATAGAACCCATTATACGGGCTTTCTACATATCCTCATGAGAGGAATCAGAACCCACATAGTTCAGTCTGGTATGGTCTTATACTCTTGACTGCTCAGGGTAGATGTGGTGAACCGACATGAAGATGGTTGGAACGACCAGTTATTGGGATTGAACCTCGGGGAGGCTTTCTACGTACCCTGCCTAGGAGACAGGGATCAATGTCCACATAGTTCAGGTGGGAGTGTCAGAGAACCGACGTGAATGTGGACCCAAGGGTCCGATGGTGATCAGGTTTGAACCTCTTGGAGGCTTCCTACGTATCCCTATGGTGGGGAATCAAAGTCCATGTAGTTTGAATTGGCATGGGGATTACGCTCTGAGGCAGCCCAGGGAAATGTATTGGGGAGTACACTCTGAGGAGGCCCAAAAGAAGATTTCATGGTTGATGCTTACTCTAAACCCACGTGAGTCATACTCGGTGTGAGAAACAAGAGGCAGCAGGGACCAGACGATCACATTGTGAAAGGTGCGTCTGTCGAAAGTGTGATGGGGATTACGTGTGGGGCGGCCCAAAAAGTCGGGGCTTACTCTTAGGTGGATTCCCATGATGATAAATTCCATCGGTAAAGGGACTTAGCCCCAAAGAAGAACAGAGCAGCACCCTTCCCCACTACACCCTTCCATGGACATGGAGAAGTACAGAGGTGAATGGGTGCCTCCTTCTGATGGGTAGTCCACCACTCCCCGTGGAGGGGAGAAGTGCCCCAGTCCTAACCACTGGTGGGGAAGAAAGGGGACTCCCAGGCTCAGACTCCGCATTACCATTGGAATGTGAACCCATGAATTCTTCGGGAATCATATCAAGGGACGAAGAAACCCCATTGACCTCTCTTACTGTGGGTATGTGAACTCAAAATGGCGTGCTGATGCACCTGAAGGTTACATCAGATGGGTCTGGTGGCTCTGGTGGAGGCCTCGACTCGGGGCAGATGAATGGGCCAATGAGTTGGTTGCGAAGGATCACGCCAGATGGGAAGGATTTTATCTAGATCGAGGAATGGGAACTCCGAAGGGTTTGGCGGACCCCATAGGTGCATGAGGGGTGGTTCCCTTAACGTAGGGAGGTGATATGCGGCTGGAGAGGCTGTCCATGAACCAGGATTGTCCGCGGATTGATGGGAATCCCACGAACCAGGGTGGTTCACAGCTTCGGCTTTGGCCCGCATACCAGGTTGGTACGCTGAGGGGTCCACTTGAGTATCAGCGGCCAAGGGAAATTCCGTTCAGAGGTTCGTCGGTCGGGGATTCCCCCGCGTAGGAGGGTGCTATGCGGTGCGATGGATCGGGAAAGGGGCATAAACTCCCTGGTCTGCCGGGAGTGCATCCGCGGAGGGGCCATGTTTTGCGGTCCTATTTTCTTTGTTATTTTAGGTTTGTGTTTCACCAAGTTTTTATGCCTTTTTAGGTTCCTTAATAATTCATTTCCAGCTTCATACCTGTTCTGGTTCGCGAACTGGAACTTCACTGTTTGTGAAATCCTAATCTCCTTCCTTCAAAATCCTTCCACCTGAACCTGATCGATCTCTCTTTTTCTCTTCCCACCATCTCTTTTTATAGAGTGGGGAAAGAGATGTATCTGTGGTCATGAAGCACCATTTTGCGGAGGCCCGTGACTGGAAACCCAGTTTACAGATTACTTGGTCAATCCGCAACTCACCGGGGGAATTAAATACACCTCCCCTGCAAACTAAACTAGCTCGGGGAGTGCTTCGTGGTCGCGCAGGGTTCCGTCTCCATTCCATGAATGATAGTGGATGCGGCCCGAGCCGGTTGGCACGGTCATCAACTGGGGGTGGTTCAGGATAGTGGACCGAGTGGGCGCTTGTCTTGCTTCACGCTCATGGAGGATCCCCGCCTCCGTTCCGTGAACAACAGCGGTCCATGGATGGGGCGCCTCATGGAACTGGCTGCGTACCGTTATCATTGGATCATTCTGCAGACTGGTTCATCTTGTGCCTTCTTTCGAGTATTTTCCACACTTTTCGCCAATTATTTGGGGAAAATTGGGTAGAATATCCATTGGATTAAAGGAGATTCTCATTATCCTTTGAGGATTTTTCAGGACCCTACAAAGTACAATGTTTTATTTTACATAATTTTCACATATAAATAAATAAAATTCTTCTCACATTCTTTTTAGAATCTATACTTTATGAAAAATATCATTAAATGATATGCAAAATGTATTGGGTACCTAAAATATAACTTATTTTATTTAATGGGAATATGTAATAAATAATCTGTTATTTCCCTTATACCATATTTTAATTTATTATATTTGATTAGTATAATAATATAAATAATTTATTCCACTTATGGTGGTGGAATCCCAATTACTGATATTTTAACTAATTTCATGGATAAAAACATTTATCTTTGATAAAAAATTATCTTTGTCTTATTTTCCAAAAATACATTATAAATGTAGATGAATCCTAAATTATATATATATATATATATTAAAACAACTATCTCATGTTATTTATAATAGAAAATTTATAACATATAATTTCTCTAATCATACAATATAAATATGATAACAATACACATCCTTTCCTTAAATACATATATTCTTGAATTATTTTATTTCATTATAAATATTTATAATAGAATACTTCAAGATTATAATGAAATCAAACGTATAAGATTATATAGTTATTTCCCTAATTCATAAATCCATTATATTTAAAAAAAAATAATGTATACATTTAGTATCATAAGACCTTCAAAAATAAATAAAGTGATTTCGATGCAATCAATTTTTGTATATGAACTCCCCATGGAATATCCAAAACCACATTAGGTTTTACAAAAAAATTTATCCAATTAAAACATTGTATATTCTTCTTGTTATAACCTTTATTTTTCAAAATTCATGACTAGATAAATAAATATTGATGTTTATTCTTCTAGATTAAACTATCACCCATTTTTTTCTATTTATACAACACTAGAACCAAAAACATTCAGGCCAAGTTATACTATTAGTTGGATCACATAAGGTTTATAAAATTTTCTACAAGAGGGGAGATGGATATTATATTCAAAAAATAAGAATTTTAAACCTCCTCAAATAATAATTCTTTAAATAATTAAATGTTCAGATTTTTTCAACAATTTATCAGATTAAATACATCATAATTATATTGATTAGAGAATTATAGCGACCAATAGAATTAAAATATATTGTAAAAAATAAAACCATTACTATTTTAGAAAATATTGATGAAATTATAAATACACTAGAATTTGAAAATATATAAAATAATTTATTTAAAAATAAAATACATATTAAGGGATAATATGAACTGTACTTTTACACAAATAATAAAGGGAATCCAAAATCAAATTCTAGGTATGCTCTATTGTAGGCCACGTGATAAGTATCTGTAATTTAATCCAAATTCTTGGATTTTTCATCATTCAAAGGGAATCCCTTTATTTTCCCAATCATTATGTTCACACTTAATAAATCATGTGGCATGTTACTTTCATTACTAAAACTGTTATATTAGATTATATGATTCTATAACTAGTATCTCAATTTGGTCTTCCAGAAACTAGAATCTTCCAATCAAATTGATTGATATAAAATATTAGAACAATAAATACTATGATATTTTAAAATGAAACCATACAATCATAATCTTTATAAGACACTCATAATGTCAAATAATCAAAATAATTTTGATTCACTAAGATGTTGATGATTTCTAATGAGTGAAATATTTTAGGGAGGTGTTTTTTGTAATGGATTGTGTCATTATTCTTTTCATCCATGATGTGTGGCTATATTTATATGCAATCCTCCAGCTATTGGATTCTAAAAATCATAGATTTTGTTAGAATGGAATTAGTAGCAATTTTTTGTGTTCATAATTTAATGGACTCTATATCTTTAAAAATCAACTAATGATGTTTTCCGTGACCACTACAGTGATCTTATTAATTTATGATCATTAAACTACTAGTAGTTTGATAGTAATAAAGTCATCATATTTTTTTATCAATCCTTATACCATTATAGTTTCATAGAATATTATGTTATTAGTAATTAGTTTTATGGTTTAACATTCTAAATTCATCAAGATAATAGAAACAAACTGATGTTAAATCAAATATAAAATAAACTATTTCATATTTTTTAATACATGTTGTGAAAATTATTCCATAACAGATAAATGTCACCATTTTTTAAAAATACAATAACATAATGAAAATTTAAAATTATCAATATTTTCATAAATATAATTTTTTAATATTTTATATTATTAGATGAAATACCCCCCCCCCCCACTCTGCTAAAATTATTTTTATAAATATATTTAAATTTTCAAAAAAATTAGCCCCAATATAAAAAAGTAAGAAAGATACATTTTTTATTTCTATATATATTTTTCACTTTATGAAACAAATATACATATTTAAACCTTTTAAAATCATTATCCAAATTTATTATTTTTTAATAATAGTATAAAAATATGCCCACATGAAATAGGTATGAAAATCTAAAGTAAACAAGATGGGTTTTTTTAAAACAATAGATGATGAAACAATGATCAGTAAAGAATGAACAGTAAAGAAAAGATAATATTTAATATATGGTATTAATAGAACATAATTTATGGTAATGAATGAATAAATAATTAAATAAAATTTTTTTATATATATAATATGAATCATTGATTAATTTAGGTATTAAATCAAACAAAATCGCTTTTTGGTAAACACCCACCTAGATAAAATCACAATATTATGTGAAAATTGATAATTAAAAATAATTCCATTTCCATTTATTTTTTTAAAAAAAATCATCATGTATATTCATTTATCTAAGAATTATTTCATATTTATCATTGTACTTCTGATAAGATTCAACAATCCTTTAAGAATTTATTAATTTATTCTCATTTAGAAGTTGATCCCATTTTGCTATCTCCACAATAAATTTAAAATTATAGATAATAATATATTAATTTTTAGGGATTGAAATTTTTTTCAATATATCGATAGAAGAATAATGATCAAAACAAATCCTCTAATTTCATTATAAAATTATTTAGGAACATTTGATTGTTCACAATGATTATCATAGTTCTATTACAAATGGAAAGAATACTTATTGATAGATTTGATTTATTTTTCTGGAAATTTTATTTTCTTATTAACATTAATCAACTTCTAATAGTGTTACTCACATATATATTTAGATATTTTAAAATTAAAATTTACTTGAGATACGTATTCAATAAAAAAATCCATTTAGAGTCTTGATTATGAGATATCTAAATTTGGATCTGATTTACCTTCATACAATGCTACAAAATCATATTAATAAAATTGGTTATTTTCATCTACATTTACAAAATAAAAATAATATTCAAATCATAATATCAATGTTTAATTGATGCTGTATATTATAGTGAACTATTATAATCTTCCACTATCTCCTATTTTTTTATTTTGTTCAAAATAATATAACAAATTATCTGGTTTTTTTCAGCAGTAAGATCGTCAAAAAAAAATATGAACATTAGTTAATATATTTCAATCATATGTTATCCTTTTAGATGATTGTAATGATGAAGAACCATATAATCATTTTTAGATATTAGATAATTTTTATGTTTTCATTCATGGTAATGATGTTTTAGTGGCATAAATAAGAAAAAATTATATTATAGATATATATATTCAACCGTATACTTTTTAACCATCACATTACCAATAATTTAAATATATTTTTCAGCATTAATTTTATTTATAATTAAATAAGATGGTGTTACAAAAATATTACCATGAGCATATATATAATCCAAATATTTTTAAATCTGTAGTTTTTAGGTATTGTATTTTTGTGTAATATTGTTTGTAAGAATTTTAGTAGTATCATGAGTTTCACCATCATGTTAATGAGGTGAATAAATGGGAGAAGACTTTTCTTTAACTTTTAATTATTATTACATTCCTTTTCCGTCAAATTGTGATCTTCTTTTTAATGAATCTACCAAAACATCAGTTCAATGAAATGTAATTATAGTTAAGATTTTTCTTTCACATTTACAGGCTTTTAAATATTGAGAATATATTTTATTCTTTTTCTATTTAACATAAATACATATTCAATCATCCCTTTAATATTTATATTTATCATTATCATGAAAAAATAGTTTTATAGCTACATTATATTTATTCTTCTTTATATATTATTCTACTTTTTTCCATGAAAAAATATATATTACAAACATCTTTTGAAATTATTCATTAGTAATTCATTTAATATGGGGTTTCTTCTAAGAAATTTATTTATTTTGATCTTGATTTTGTTTTTTTCACTTTTTATTTCCTGGTGATTTTTTTTAGATTTATTACTCAATTACTTTCATTTCTATGATGTTTTTACATAATTTTTAGTATCTTAAACGTCAATTATTTTTTTAATTTATTATCAGCAGATACTAAATAAAATTTAGAATTTTTTTCTATTTTATTTTATAAGTTATCATAATAATTAATATAGATTCACTATTAATTATGTTGTCCTTAATCTACTATGTATGTGATTTATTATCAATATGGTCTTCTTTTAACAGTCTTAAAATACTTTTTTCCAATATCTAATTGAATAGAATAACATTAAATATGATCTTATTTTCAAATATCACTTCAATGTATATCTAAATGAATCTAATGAGAATTATATTTTTTAGATTCTTAATAAAATAAGAAAAATCACATTTTCAATATAAATAGTTTCTTTATCACCATTTAGGTACCAGAAAATAATG
Organism: Viscum album; assembly: GCA_963277665.1. NCBI lineage: Eukaryota > Viridiplantae > Streptophyta > Magnoliopsida > Santalales > Viscaceae > Viscum > Viscum album. The sequence continues at coordinate 1,615,941,413 of OY728125.1, forward strand.
AACCCGCTTAAAAGGATACATTAATCAAATAGAAGATTACTAGTCCTATAAATCCTTTCATTCATTTCAAAAATGGTTATCTTGGAATAATTTATTTTGAATTTATCGTGTGTTTCTAGTAGTTTATAAAAAATTAACAAGGAATGTCCCTCCAATTTTATTTCTAGAAACACTTAGAAATTTTAAAATCTAACAGTAATATTTTGTAAGAATAGAAAAAAGATTCCAGTTTTATTTCAATAACATCTATAAACTTCTCAATAGTACATATTTATCCAATTTTTTGTGTAAAATATTTCATGATTTTAATGATCTCTCTTGGGTGGTAAAATATACTTCCATCCTTAAAATTCTATCATGTCTTCTGAAAGAAAATCATACTTCTCAAAAATATTAGGGTATATCCTTCTTTAACATATAATTTTTCACGTCATTGTGTATCTTTATATACAATAGTAATAGTGTAAAAAGAATTGTTAACTCTAAAAATTATCTATAAAACTTCTATAATAAAAAATTAAATGCTGCAAACCAACTTTATATTCACCTCCTTGTGTATGATTTAAAAAATATGAAGGGTTGTTGTCGATTTTTCATGAGTTAGTGGTATAGATTGAATCCCACCAACACACATGAAATTATAACTCATTTTAAAAAGAATAATTAATTTCCAAATATCTATTCATAAATTTTTTGGGAAATTAGTAGATTATAATTAACTAATAATTCTTTGAAAATCATATTAAATTAAAATTATGATAAATTGTAAAATAAACTTCTCCTTAAAATATATTTAATTAATAAAATTAATAAAATTTCATAATTTAAAAGTAAACTTTATATTATGCTATAAAAAATAAAAAAAATAATCCCCATGAATTAAATTAAGATATGAAATATTTAAATAAAAAATAATAATACTTTAAATTATTCAGAATATAATCATGCATATTAAAATGATTTAATTTAATAAATTAATATAATATTCCTAGTCATAAATAAATGGTATTTAGCTTCTTATGTGTAGTTTATTCAATTAAATAAAAATTTTGTTAATGGTAGACATAATTATTATACATTTTTAAAAAATAATATTTAGTATCCATAAATACTAATATTTTTTTCATAAGAAAATAACCTTTTGAAAATAAAATCTCTTGATATTATAAATTATTTAACATTATTAAAGGTTAGTTTTTTCACTAAAGTACACCTCTTTCACACCGAGTATAAAAAGTTTCCTGACTTGGGATGAAACAATTTGACTAATAAGAAGATCTTATGGTATATTTATTTCTTAATGCAGATATTAATCTTTTTGATAATCTTAACATTCTATAAATTTTATCGAAATATTTTCATGAAATCTTAATTTTTTTCTGAAAACTTAAAAGGTTTCAATTTTGGAAATTAATATTTCAATTTTAGATTTTAATTTTACAGATTACAGTTTCTTGTCAAAATCCATACAATTCTAATCATATTTATTAAACTTATCATAAAACTAATAAATTTTTCTTTTTTCCCTTCATTTATATACTATGTTTTATGATTTTATATTTTTACATATCGACTTCAGTGATATGTTGTAATTTTCATCATTAATCTCTTAAAAATATTTTAATCACTTAAAAAAGATATTATTTTTGTTTAATTCATATTTATTCCTGTCATATTTTATTTTAGGTTTAGAAAAATAAGATTTCATTTTCTCACATTTACCAATCAATATCATTTATATCTCTTAAAGAGTAGTTGAATAAAGCACTATCTGTTTAATAGTTGTAGATTCATCATTATCGTTATCAAAATGTTATTTTGATGCATTAACACTCTTTTTCAAAATTGATAGGTTAGTAATGTATTTGTCATCATCTTACCCATAATTTATTTGTCACTTTAAAAAAATTTGGAATACAACAATAAATAATCCAACTTTAGTAGCTTGTATCCTGTTCATTGCTTAATTAAAATCGAAAAGGAAACATAAACTCATATCCTAATAAACTAATTAGTTTGATTTTCTTAGGAGAATAGATACATATTTGAAACCCATATGATTTATCATCTCATGATACATCTTTTCTATCTAGGGTATTTCTTTAAATATTCCCTAACACATGTTTTAAAGTCCAAATAATACTTCATATACTAAATAATTGATTTAAAAAGTTTTTTTTAAATCAAAGAGTCTCATACTACTTTGATACATTTGAATTATAAACCCAATAAAGGAAATGAATTTTAGGAAAACAAAAATACAATAATGAATGAATAAATAATGATATTACATGTCAATGGAAAATTATATACACCACATAAAAGTTAATTTTTGTATAATAACAAATAAGTCTCAACAGAATATAAATTGAGATGGAATCACATACCACTTATAATCATTCGAATTTTATACCCCAAAAAAGATATAATTATCAAATTTAAAATTTAATATAATGAATATAATAATATTACCTATATTATATATCAAATTTATTTATATATGAACTATACACAAGAAAAAAGTGATGAATAAGGATAATATCTCACAGAATAAAAGTGAGATAATCAAATCCTTACCTCATTATTCCCTTTAATATAGCATTATTTAGTCTATTATATAATGGAATAAATAATTTTATTGACTCGTTAGAAAACTATATTCATATTCATAATAACATATGTGATGATTTTATAACATCTTATGACACACTCGTTATTAATATTTCATTATTTCTATGGTTTTAAGTGTTTTCATTTCATTATTTCATAGTCGTTGTACTTGTATAATATCTTGGATATTACATGAAAATTAAATTAAAACTATATAAGTTGAATGTAATTGTACTAATTAACATTAATAAGTATAAATGTTCCAATTTATCATTTTATTTTAACATTTGGATGATTTGTTAGATAAAATATTAATCATTAGTGATTAGTATATATTGGTTGTTTTTCTTAACATCATGAACTAGTATTTTTTTAATTACTATTATGAGTATATTTTAGTAAAATAAGATAAAATTAGTTATATTATACCAATTAAAACATTATTTAATAATAAAAATAGTTTTATCACCATCCATGATGGAAATAATTGATAAATAAAAAAACATTATTCATGGAGGTGTTTAACAGACATAATTTGGACAATAGTATAATTTATTTTAATAATAAAAGGTAATGAAATTAGTGTATATAATATATTATATTAGAAAAAGTACAATAATGTATGAACAGAATTATTTAATTTTTATTCCATGATTTATTAAACAGAAGATTATAATGTAGATGATGAGAATAAAATAAGAGATTTGTTCTGAGAGAATTACCTCTTGGATATTGCCTCCTTAGAGGACCCCCTAAGGACCATGGATTTTGAATTATTATGAGACCATAAAAACATATACATGGTATGATTGAGTATGAAAGGTTTTCATATATATTTATGGAACTAAAGGTATATAGGGTCGAAATGGGGTGGTGAGGGTGTTATTTATACTTTAAGGGAGATGGGTTTTAGTAATCAAAATAATGATTATTTTATATTTAATGCCAACAACATTGAGGTTACATTATATTAATTTAATTTTCCTAGTTATTAATAATTTATATAATGGTTAGGGTCAATAAATTCCTCAACCAACCATTAAATTTTTAATTTTTTAGGTATTTTTTTCTCTTTTCCTTTTTAACTTTAACATGATTCATTGTTTACCAATACCTTGGTATATATGATTTTTTCCAGGGTAATTTATTTTATGGATAAAAATGAAATTGGACTGAAAACATGAATTTTTACTTATCATTACAAATATTTAATCGATTTTATAATATTAAATTGAAATATTTTTCAAAATTATATTTAAAATTAATGTCGTGGGCATAATGAAAAAGCTAGTTCTTTAAGTTAAGATTCCAAAAGATTGAAATTTTTTATATACAATTTCAATTAGAAATTAATTCCAAGGACATAAATTGGTTATATTAATGTCTAATTTAACTAATTATACATTAAATAAAATTTAAAATATATGTTAACTATATAAATAAATTGTAATCAAAAGTTATTTTCAATTAAAATTCAATATTTATCACTATTCATCTAAAAAGAAACACCTCTGAAAAATACAAAAATTGTAACCATAAATAATTGTTATATTATTTTTAAAAATGAAATTTATTATTTCAATAAAAACATATAAAATTTTAAGAATTTATTTTTATAACATGTGCAGCTTAAAAAGGAGACAAAACAACTTTTATAAATATATATGCATTTATGCTTAAAATTGTATTAATTCTTATCATAAGCCTATAAAGCATGTTTAATTAATTTATAAATATATTATTGAATATATAAATTATCATGACCCATCCTTGGGGCCCGTGCCATGACTACCCCATGCCCGCCTTCCATAGGCCAGGGGCTGGCGACTAGCACCAAGGCGTAAATCCCGGTAAAAAGGGGAAGGCTTTGCCTTTGTAAAGTATACAAACACCACAGAGCAAGAAAGCAGAAGAAGCAAACACTAAGTAAAATCTAGTACAACAGTGAGTGCAGAAAAGTAATTGGGCCAGTATACAAACCCAAACTAAAAGTAAAGTACAACTTGAAAAGGAAAACAACAACTGAAAAGTAAAGCTGCTACGCCGAGCTGTCCTCTGGAAATCCCACCTGAAGGGTGGGTACAGAGAGCTCCACTACTCCTCGGGTCCCGCCGTCCGCTCCGAGTACATTCCGCCCAGTGGTCCACCTCCAGGTACCATCCTGCTCTGCAAGCCTCAACCACGATCAACGTTGTCCGTCGTCTGCAACCAACACAACGTAGTGCGGGCATAGACCATGCAGGGGTGAGTATAAGCTACTCAGTAGGGACCCCGAGACCCCCGAAGGTCTCCCAGAATCCAAAAAGGGTAAACCACAAAGTAAAGATACAATCACGAACTAACAACTGACACTGCTTAGGTATATTCCCATACATATACCTAAGTCATCAATTCCAATACGCTCCAAGAAAGCATACGTATTCCACACAGGAAAGCAAAACGTAATCCACACAGGATAACACAACACAATCCACATAGGAAATCAAATAGGATTCAGCTCACATAGGTATACTTCTTCGAAAGACGATATAGATGATCACTGATCCATCTAAGTCATCGGACCCACAAAGGATCGATAGGTACAAACCCCCTCAATGACCCACACAGGATCGGACCCACACAGGATCTGTAGGCGCTGGCTCACACAGAACCGCTGAGCGCTGACCCACACAGTATCGGACCCACACAGGATCGGAAGCACTGATCCACACAGGATCGATGAGTGTTGAAGTCATCGTCGTCGAATCCACTAGGGATCTCTGCATAGTCTCCGTCGCAGTCACAGTAGCAGTCGCAGCCAGCTCTAGGATTCCCGCACACAGCAAGCTCATTCGGGAGGGTCCGCTCCACCAGCTGAGAGGCTGATACATCAACTGACACATAGTCCAGAGTTGATGTATCCAAAAGTTCCGTATCGTCAACATGGACTCAACGTCGCAAACGACGCGTCAAACAGACGCCCGTTCTGAGAGTTATTGGCCTTTTCGTCCCAGGGGCCCAGTTGGGTTTTAAGGTAATACCAACCTGACCATACTCCACCTGCATCCAAACCTAGGGTGGAGTAAGCCAAAAGATTCGTCTCACTAAGAGGAAACCAACAAAGTCGACGGCACGTCATTCGGACGTCCGGAGCTTAAGATATGAGTGTTTCCGCTCCATGGGCCCAGTTGGTTTCGTGTACAAACCATCCCGGCCGAACACAAAGTATTTCTAAACCTTGAATGCGATATACCTAAAAGAACGTCTTGATTAAAGGATCACATCGCAACTGACGGTGCGTCGATCGGGGGTTCGTAGCCCACGTTAAGGGCAAAAGACCAAAGACGGTCCGAAAACGGGGGTTTCGGGCCCGGACCGACCCTGCCCGAGACCCCCTGGTCGGCCCGAACCGAGTCGACCTGCCCAGGGTCTGGGTCAGCCCGGCCCGGCGAGGCCCAGCCTGGCCCTTCCTGGGCACAGCGTGCCCGGCGCGCTGGCCAGCTCGGTCAACGGCAAAGCCGTTTGGCAAGGGGGGCGCCTGCCCCCCTGGTGTAACCACGACCCCCCATTTAATTGGGGGCCATTTATGCTGGCCGGTCAGGGGAATTAATTCCCCCAGCTTCCCTTTGTCCGGTCGGCCTGCACCGGCCCGCCGGTTCTTCCAAAAAGGACTGGCGACGGCCGGTCCTTCCTCCCTCACCGGTACCGGCGGCCCGGAACCGGCCGGCGGTCACCCTGCTCCGCCGCGGCCCGGAACCGGCCACGGCTTGGTTCGTTCGGCGTGGTGCGATGGCCCCACACCCTTCCGCCGCGGCCCCGCTTCGGCCGTGGTGTCTTCGGTTTTCTTCGACGCGGCGCGATGGCGTCGCATCCTTGTTCAACTTCACGGCGCGGCGCGACGGCGCCACGCATTACTTGTCATACGATCCTGCATGGTACGACGGCACCACGCCATTCTGTCCCAACCATAAAGAATCAAACAAGGATAAAGGAGGAGGGTCGGCCTTGTTTTTGCGGTCTAGACCCTTCTCGTTAACCGATATCATTTGGTCGTATAACTACGAAGAATGAGAAACTAGAAATCACAAACGAAAATAATTAAATAAACCCCTACCTTGATAAAAGAGACGACGAACGTCGGCGTTGTGAAGGGAGGATTAGAAGACATTGACGGAGATTTCGTCGCGGAAAACCGTCTCGAAAAGAGACATCGCAGAAGAAAAATGTCGTGGAAGAAGACGTCGCGTCACGGGTCGGTGTCGCGGAAGACGGTCTCCGAGGGCTCGGCGCTCCACGTCGGAGATCGTTCGTTCTTCGCATTCTTCGTCAAAGAGAATGAAGAACTCAAGACTTCCTCATCTTTTTCTCCAAATTCTCTCAAAAAAACTAAACACCAACCCAATAAAATAAGTTCTTAACTTATTTTATTAACACATCAAGGCTTTTTAAATTCAAGTGTTTGAATTCCACATTAACTCACCTCATTAATTCCATAAGTTAATAAACTTAAGTTAACAAATTTAATGGGAGTTGAGGAGGTTAGAGGATATGAAGGGGTGGGGTTCGTGTGGGCCCCACCACCCTCATAACCTCCCAAGGGAGGTTGGGTAGATACCCAACTTCCATCCAAAGGATTAAACACTTAGAGTAAAAATAAAAATCGTTGTTAATTTATAAATTAAACTTCTACAATTTTTATCATCTTCTCTCGTGAAAATGAAACTCCAGAAATGGTGTTCCTAAGCAATTACCAGCGCTACGGTTCCATCGGTGCCCTCGGAATTTGATTCCGAGCATCAGTTCAAAAGATAGAAAAACACGCTCGTTCATTCACAGAACGTACCCGATCTAAACTTCAGATTAAAATTCTGGGCACACCGGGCCTCGGAATCAAGTTCCGTCTGAAACTGTGTTCTTGTAAAATCCCAAAAAAATTAAGAAAACATTTCCCTTGAATTTTATGGGACTATACATTACTCCCTCCTCAGGGCTTTACGTCCCCGTAAAGTTACATCCAAAACTAGTGAAACAAAAGTGGGTACTGAGCACGCATCTGAGCATCCCGCTCCCAAGTGCTCTCCTGGAGGTTCCCGTGCTACCATCTGATGCGCACTAGAGGAATCATCCGTCCACGTAGGACCTGCTCCTGTCGATCCTCGATCTCTACTGGGACCTCCGCAAAAGTTTCCCAATCATCAATGTCGAGCTCCCCATGGTAAATGATATGCATCGGGTTGTACACATATCTCCTTAGTTGAGATACGTGGAAGACGTTGTGCACCAGGTGCAACTGAGGTGGTAGAGCCAAGCGATAAGCCACCTCTCCAATCCTACTTAGGACTTGGAAGGGTCCGATGAAGTGTGGAGGCAACTTGCCGCCTCAGCAAAATCTTTGTATTCCACGTCGTGGTGTGACACGCAAGAAGACGTGGTCACCATCCTCGAACTCTAGTGGCCTCTACCTCCTATCAGTATATGTCTTCTTCCGGCTCTGAGCTGTCCTCATCTGCTCTTGGATGACCTGGACCTTCTCTGTCATGGCCTGGACCATCTCCGGTCCCACAATTGCTGACTCTCCAGGGTCTATCTAACACAACGTAGATCTACAAGGTCGGCCGTACAACACCTCGTATGGTGCCATCCCGATGGTGGAGTGGTAGATGTTGTTGTACGAGAACTCCACCAAGGGTAGGTTGTCCTCCCAGTTGCGACCAAAGTCGAGGACGTATACCCAGAGCATGTCCTCGAGAGTCTTAATGGTCCTCTCCGTCTGACCATCCGTCTGAGGGTGAAAGGCTGTGCTCAGATGTAGCTGCATCACGAACGCTTCCTGAAACCCCTTCCAAAGCTGGGAAGTAAAGCGAGCATCTTTATCGGAGACGATAGATTATGGCACACCATGAAGCCGCAAAATCTCCTGAACTTAACGTCATCCCAAGATCTCCACTGAGCCCTGCTCTCTGATTGGTAAGAAGTGAGCAGACATGGTGAGTCGGTCAACAATTAACCAAATGGAGTCGTGACCTCTGGAAGTGTGTGGAAGTCCAGTAACGAAGTCCATAGATATCCAGTCACACTTCCACTCTGGGACCTCTAAGGTTTGTACCAAGCCTGCTGGTACCTGGTGCTCTGCCTTCACCTGTTGGCAGGTGAGGCATCGACAAACGAACTCTTCCATAGACTTCTTCATGCCCGGCCACCAGTGCTATCTTCTGAGATCCTGGTACATCTTTGCCACTCCGGGATGTACCGCCAAGGCAGAAGTGTGAAACTGTCTCAACACCTCTTCTTGTAAAGCGCCTGGTACCATGGTACGTCCTTTGAAAAAGAAATCGTTCTCTGCTCCAAAGAAGAAACCATCAGGTTCCTGTCCTGAGGATATCTGTGCATGCCGCGTCTCACAGTCAACGTCCCCATGATCTGCCTCTCTGACCCGTTGTAGTAGTGGAGGGGTGACTGTGAGAGACGGAAGGAAGGATGCTCTATCTCTATCCACGAAGGATATCTGCAAAGAGGCTAGATGCTCTATCGCCTCCTCAAGTAGATAAATGCTTGTCCTCCTACTGAGAGCATCAGCTACCATGTTCCCCTTCACAGGTGTATAGACTATCTCAAAGTCATAGTCATGGAGGAACTCGAGCCATCACCGCTGTCTTAGATTCAGATCCTTCTGAGAAAAGATGTATATGAGACTCTGATGGTCAGAAAAGACTGTAAAACTCTCGCCCATTAGATAGTGTCACCATGTCTTCAGAGCGAAGAATACTGCTTGCTAACTCCAGGTCATGGGTAGGTTAGTTATGCCCATGCGGCCTCAACTGACATGATCCATAGGCGACCAATTCCCGCTCCTACATCAGGACACATCCGAGTTCGGTCCCTAATGCATCGCAGTAGGATATATACCCTACTCCCTCCTCTGGAAACCTCAAGATAGTTACGCTGGTCAATCTCTGTCTTAGCTCCTGGAAGCTCTACTGACATCTGGCTGACCACATAAAGGGTTTCCCCTTCTTCGTCAAATATGAGAGTGGTGCCGCATCTCTGGAGATGTCTGGCACGAATCTCAGGTAGTATCCAGCTGGAAGATCCTATTCATGATGTCCATGACCACTGCTGGAGCATTGGTTATGACGAAAGGCATAACATTGAATTCATAATTGCCATACCGACATCTGAAGGTCGTCTTCTGCACGTCCTCGTCTCGAACTCTGAGCTGATGATAGCCTGACCTGAGGTCTACCTTTGAGAACCACCGTGCTCCCTTGAGCTGATCAAAGAGGTCATCAATCCTCGGTAGCGTATACTTATTCCTCACTGTCACCTGGTTTAGGTGACGATAGTTGGCACAAAGTCGCAAGCTCCCATCCGCCTTCTTGGCAAACAATATCGGGGAAGCCCAAGGTGAAACACTGGGTCGGATGAACCCCTTTCCCTGCAAGTCCTCCAACTGTACCTGTAGCTCTCAAAGCTCGGCGGGGGCCATTCGATATGCTGGAGTCAATATCGGGGTTGTCTCGGGGTACAGGTCAATATAAAAGTCTACCTCTCTATGAGGAGGTAGCCCTGGAACGTCGTCGGGGAAATTGTCCCCATACTGTTCCACCATTGCAGGAAAACCAGGACTCCACACGTTAACTAATCCTAGGATGAGGCTAGCCAACTGATGAGTGATGGGATGTCCTATCCTCTGTGGAAGTCCATCCTATGCTGCAAAGGCTCCCTTCTCGCCGGTGAAGGTGAACCTGCACCCGTCAGTGCGTACATATCGCACCTTGCGCCTAAAACAGTAAATCTGTGCATGTACCGTAGACAACCAATCCATTCCCAAGATGACATCGTAAGACCTCGACACTTCTACAAGAAGATCCCACCCAAATCTTTCACCTCCTAGAGTAAGCTCACACTGCCAGCACCAGTGCGCAATCGCCGAGTCTTCTCTAGTAGGGGTCTCTAGCCGTAATGATCAAACCAACGGCACTGTCGGAATCTCCGAGCTCCGAACAAGGGCAACGACTATAAAAGAATGACATGATCCTGTGTCTATAAGAATGGCAGAAAGGGTGTAATAGACACAGACAGTACCTCGAATCATCTCAGGTGCACCGTGGTCATAGGCCTCTGTTGCCTGGAGCTGTACCTGTCTCTCGAAAGACTGGTTCTGAGCTGTGTGCCCCGCACTGCTGAGCCAGTGTCCTGAGGTCGTCTGTCTGAGGGTCTGGTCTGGCTGGACCCATGATTCATCCGTCGACTGCCTTCTGCAGAAGACTCTGCTCCGTGCCGCCCTACGGTGGGTCTCGGCGCTGGTGTAGACTCAGCAAAAAAGCTCTCGATCAAAAGGGCTCGCTCCAGTACTCCTGTCTGAGTCGGAATGCTGAGGGAGATCAGTGATGCCCTGATCTCATGTCTCAATCCCTGCTCAAAGGTCCGGGCCCGGAAGAATGGGTCTCGTACCATGTCTATCGAGTAGCGTGAGAGATCGGTAAATCTCGCTGAGTACTGGGCGACCGTCATGCTGCCCTGCCGTAGCTGAAGAAGCTCCTAGATGCATACCGCACGGAGGGTGGTTGGGACGAACTCCGAGCGGAAGAGGCTCTCAAAGTCCGTCCAGAGAAGAGATGCCTCATCGTGCACCTGGAGCATCAAGATCCACCATCTTCCTGCTACAACGTGCAGTAGGCTCGCTGCGAGGATCACCATTAGGTCGGCTGGTGTCCTCACTAACTGAAAAACTCGTACCACTGCCTCCAGCCAGTCCTCAGCTGCCTGGGGGTCCGTCTCCCTAAAGAACCAGGGCGGTCGCTGGCGCTGGAACTCATGCAGTGCACTGAGGCGACATGAATCGTCAGCGGCTGGTGCTGGAAGCATCAGTGGCTCGGTGGGTAGAGCTACCACCGGTGCCACTACTGTCAAAGGGCCCTGCACCGAGGCCTCGTCACTCAATGGGCTGTCGTCACGCTCAACTCTCAGAATCCTAGCTGGCTGCCATCGTGGGGCCATCCTGAAAAGAAAACAGGTGTGCCACGGTCAGAACAGTATAACAGCCAAGCTGATACAAGTAATCACGAAGAAAACATGAAATATACATGCAATCAATGTTTTCGTGCATTAAGTCGGAAATCAGAAGTGAGGGTCCTGGTGTACGGATACGTCAGCCGCCGCACCAACACTGGACTCCCTGGACTGATAACCACACCCAATACACTAAACACTATTGCTTCATATAGAAAAAGATCAGAGTCCCAAGTTATGTGGTATAACCGAACTCCTCTGATACCAATTTGTCATGACCCGTCCTCAGGGCCCGTGCCGTGACTATCCCAGACCAGCCTTCCATAGGCCAGGGGATGGCGACTAGCACCATGGCGTAAATCTTGGTAGAAAAGGGAAGGCTTTTCCTTTGTAAAGTATACAAACACCACAGAGTAAGAAAGCAGAAGAAGAAAACACTAAGTAAAAGCTGGTACAACAGTAAGTGCAGAAAAGTAAGTGGGCCAGTATACAAACCCAAACTGAAAGTAAAGTACAACTCAAAAGGGAAAACAGCAACTGAAAAGTAAAGCTGCTACGCCGAGGTGTCCTCTGGAAATACCACCTGAAGGGTGGGTAAAGATATCTCCACTACTCCTCGAGTCCCGCCATCCGCTCTGAGTACGTTCCGCCCAGTGGTCCACCTCCAGGTACCATCTTGCTCTGCAAGCCTCATCCACGATCAATGATGTCTGTCGTCTGCAACCAACACAACGTAGTGTGGGCATAGACCGTGCAGGGGTGAGTATAAGCTACTCCGTAGGGACCCCAAGACCCCCGAAGGTCTCCCAAAATCCACAAAGGTTAAACCACAAAAGAAAGATACAATCATGAAGTAACAACCGACACTGCTTAGGTATATTCCCATACATATACCTAAGTCATCAATTCCAATACTCTCCAACCTCCGAGCCCAAGTACAACCCAGTCCACAGAAAAAAGCATACGTATTCCACACAGGAAAGCAAAACATAATCCACATAGGATAGCACAACACAATCCACATAGGAAAGAAAATAGGATTCAGCTCACACAGGTATCCTTCTTCGAAAGATGATAGAGATGATCTCTGATCCATCTAAGTCGTCGGACCCACAAAGGATCGATAGGTACTAACCCCTGCAATGACCCACACAGAATTGGACCCACATAGGATTTCTAGGCACTGGATCACACAGAACCGCTGAGTGCTGACCCACACATGATCGGACCCACACAGTATTGGTAGCACTGATCCACACAGGATCGCTGAGTGATGAAGTCGTCGTCGTCGAATCCACTGGGGATCTCTGAACAGTCGTCGTCGTAGTCACAGTAGCAGTCACAGCTAGCTCTAGGGTTCCCGCACACAGCAAGCTCGTTCGGGAGGGTCCGCTCCACGAGCCGAGAGGCTAATACATCAACTGACACATAGTCCATATTTTATGTATCCAAAAGTTCCGTATCATCAACAGGAACCCAACATCGCAGACGGTGCGTCAATCGGACGACCGGTCTGAGAGTTATTGGCTTCTTTGTCCGAGGGGCCCGGTTGGTTTTTAAGGAAAAACCAACCTGACCATACTCCACCTGCGTCCAAACCTCGGGCGGAGTAATCCAAAAGATCCATCTCACTAAGAGGAAACCAACAAAGTCGACGGCACGTCATTCGGACGTCTGGAGCTTAAGATATGAGGGTTTCCGCTTTGTGGGCCCGGTTGGTTTCGTGTACGAACCAACCCGGCCGAACTCAAAGTATTTCAAAACCTTGAGTGCGATATACCGAAACGACCGTCTCGATTCAAGGATCTCGTCACAACTGCCGGTGCGTCGATCGGAGGTTCGTAGCCCAAGTTATGGGAAATAGACCGAAGATGGTCCGAAAACGGGGGTTTCGGGCCCGGACCGACCCGGCCCGAGACCCCCCGGTCGGCCCGAACCGGGTCGACCCGCCACAGGTCCGGGTCGGCCCGGCTTGGGCACAGTGTGCCCAGCGCGCTGCCCAGCTCGGCCAACGGCTGAGCTATTTGGCAAGGGGGGGGGGCCTGCCCCCCTGGTGTAACCGCGGCCCCCCATTTAATTGGGGGCCGTTTATGCTGGCCGGCCGGGGGAATTAATTCCCCCGGCTTCCCTTTGTCCGGTCGGCCCGCACCGACCGGCCGGTTCTACCAACAAGGACCGGAGACGGCCGCTCCTTCCTCCCTCGCCAACACCGGCAGCCTGGAACCGGCCGCCGGTCACCCTGCTCCGCCGCGGCCCGGAACCGGCCGCGGCTTGGTTCGTCCGGTGCGTTGCAACGGCACCGCGCCCTTCCGCCGCGGCCCCACTCCGGCCATGGTGTCTTCAGTTTTCTTCGACGTGGTGCGACGGCATCGCGTCCTTGTTCAACTTCATGGCACGGCGCGACGGTGTCGCGCATTACTTGTCGTACGATCCCGCGTGGTGCGACGACACCACGCCATTCCGTACCAACCACAAAGAATCAAACATGGATAAAGGAGGAGGGTCGGTCATGTTTGTGTGGTCTGGCCCCCTCTCTTTAACCAATATCATTTGGTCGTATAACTACGAAGAACGAAAAACTAGAAATCACAAACGAAAATAATTAAATAAACCCCTACCTTGATAAAAGAGATGACGAACGTCGGCGTCGCGAAGCGAGGATTCAAAGACGTTGACGAAGATTTCATCGCGGAAAACCATCACAAAAAGAGACGTCGCCAAAGAAAATAGTCGTGGAAGAAGACGTTGCGTCGCGGGTCGGTGTCACGGACGTCGGTCTCCGAGGGCTCGGCGCTCCACGTCGGATATCGTTCGTTCTTCGCGTTCTTCGTCAAAGATAATGAAGAAATCAATACATCCTTAGCTTTTTCTCCAAAGGCCCTCAAACAACTAAACACCAACCCAATAAAATAAGTTCTTAACTTATTTTATTAACACATCAAGGATTTTGAAATTCAAGTGTTTGAATTCCACATTAACTCACCTCATTAATTCCATAAGTTAATAATCTTAAGTTAACAAAATTAATGGGAGTTGAGGAGGTTAAAGGATATGAAGGGGTGGGGTTCGTGTGGGCCCCACCACCCTCATAACCATCCAAGGGAGGTTGGGTAGTTACCCAAATTCGATCCAAAGGATTAAACACTTAGAGTAAAAAAAATTGTTGTTAATTTATAAATTAATCTTCTATAATTTTTATCATCTTCTCTCGTGAAAATGCTACTCCGGAAATAGAGTTACTAAGCAATTACCGGTGATAAGGTTCCATCGGTGCCCTTGGAATTCGATTTCGAGCACCGGTACAAAATATAGAAAAACCCTCTCATTCGTTCACTGAACGTACTCGAGCTAAACTTCGAATTGAAATTCCGGGCACACCGAGCCTTGGAATCAAGTGCCGTCTAAAACTGCGTTCTTGTAAAATCCCAAAGAAAATTAAGAAAAAATTTCCCTTGAATTTTACGGGTCTTTACATATATTATAAATATCATTAATATATTTTAATAATTATTACTAAATCAATTTATTAAGGAAAAAGTTTATTTGGGGTATTAAAATAGTTTTTTATAAAAAATTATCCATTATATTCAATTGGTTCCCATTTTTGTTTAAAATTAATCTATAACCATTGAATTTATTTTATAAGAATGTATAAACTATATTTTCAGAATGTATGTAATCTCAATCATTCCCTTCATTCCAATGTCTTGGTGATAACTATCATAATTAAATAATAATATTCACTAATTTTTTAAACTCACTATTTTGTGTGATGTAATATATAAAAGAAACTGATTTTTACAAGTGGCCAACCCTAAAATTATGGTTTGTTACATTTTCATATCATTCAATAAAATAATTCCTTCAAATTTTAAATTTTACATAAAAAATTAAATTTCGATACATGAAAATTCTTTTATTGGGAAACCACATAATAAATAGTGTTATTAAAACATCTGCATAATTAAATGGAAATGGGAAATGAGAAGGTCACCACAAAAATGGGATTTCAAATAGGATAAAATTAATTAGAAGAGAATACTGTTATATGTAAGAGAAATATAAATATAAAACTATAATGGAGATTAATAGAAAAAATGGTCATCAGAATTTATACAATCACAAATCTATAAATCTTGGTTGGGTTAATGAGTCCATTTATTATTGACAGGTTAATTAAATGAACATTTTTTTCATTCCAAATTCTATTACTATTTTTAAGTGATTATTTTAATATCTAGATAATCACATTAAAAAATAAAATTACATTATTTAATTCTATTTAATATTCATAGTCTTATCTTTTAGTTTTGATTGAATCTATTTTCACATCATCTCTTATCCCATGAAATGGATATTCAAGTTGATTTTTTCACAAATAAATAAGTTTAATGAATTATAATATCCATAATTCATTCTTTTATCGTTTAAATATTTAATGGAACCAACATGGTTGGATTATGATAAGTTAATTCCAAAAAATAAAAAACCTTCTTATGAATAAATCTACTTTAATATCACAAATTTCAATAATAATACCCAAAATTCAACTTATACCATTTAATAAATTAGTATAATTAAATGTTCAAAAATATATTTCATTCTTATATTGAAACCTAAAAAACAAAAGGATTTGATGCACATAGTCTCCCAAGATAAATTTAATATTTATCTCCAAAATGTGCATTCCCTAAACATATAATATTTATGATATAGAAATGGTTTCCTTGGAAAACATGAATCACCATAAGTCTATAATAAAATAAAATATTCCTCAAAAGTCCATTCAACCCTTATTCTTAAAATAAAATTCCATAACATTATATGTAAATTTATTATTTAGGGTTCCTGAAGTAATCTTATACTTTATCAATCAAATCATTAGACCAAAAACAAAATGTTAGACATATCAGGAATTTGGGTGGGTCATTGGTAGGTGAAACAGCCTTTTCTCCCTTTGGTTGTGGGTCTATTCCCCATAACCATTCTAGATGCAATAGGTTGTTTCTCGAAAATAAGATGTTCCTTTTTTTAAACTATTTTAAAATAATCCATACATAATTCTCCACAAAATCTGAAATTGATTTTTTTAAATAACCTTAATATATTCATAATTAATAAAATGTTTTCACCTCTAATTTTATCTAATATTTTTTATTTAAAATTCCAAAAATATAATAACCCCTAATTACCTTGAAATAAAAGATCATATAAACCCTATAGGTTATCTTTACCTTCAATTTAATAACCACCTAATTGAAAATCATTCCTCTTCAAAGAAGTATTTTTAACATGTTAAACATAAGGGTTTCCTGAATCACAAACATTTATCAAAACTCATTAAAAATATACCTTAGATTATCACATTTACACTACACAAAATTTCAATGTTATTCATATCATATAATATGTCTTTCTAATTTTAATAAACAAAACCTATAGAATATGATTTAGTAGTATCGTGACTCTCATTATATTTAGAATATATCATAATATAAGTGATCAAACATCCTTCCCTAATCAAACTTATTAAACTAGTAACCAGGATTTCTTGTGTTGTCCCAATATAAATCAATTATGTGAAATATATCATTATAATTCATCGACCCAAAATGTTTTATTCTTGTATAAAGAGAAAATAATTCACACCATAAAGCTAGATATCATTATATACCTTTATTCTATTGACGTCTCTATTATCTTTCACATAGATTTCATATCTCTTAAAAATAAATAGAGAAGTCCTTGGTGGTATTATCCTTGTCAAATGATATGGATAAATACATATTTTAAAAATATATAAAAGATACTCTATGATTCATTTAAATTATGAGGAAATGAAAATAAATTAGGTAGTTTAAATAGTTTCTATCATGTGATATGAATGATTAAAAAGAATTGAAAATATTTTGAACAGTATTTTTATAAGATATTGATGGTTAAATCATCTGATAGGAATAATATATTAATGTGATATCCTTCCCATTTCATCATGATGAACTCTCTTTAGTATGTAGAAATGAAAATCATTGATACATTAGAAAAATTATTACTTGTTACAATGAAAATAGTTTGTTACCCTTATAAACCATTTAATAAATTAACCTCTAAATATTTTATACCTAAATAAATTACACATATAAATCAAATATCAAAAAATTTCATTAATCACCACAAAATTGATCAAAAAATTAATAAAATCAATTTTATGTATTTCAACTTTTGATCTACCTTAAACACTTAAAACTATGATGGTGTTTATAACTCTTATATTAATGAACGTGGTTTTTTATACTTTATATTATTCTTATGACCGTAACAACATTAGTGAAATACTTCTTGAACACATTTAATATTTAACCAGTTTCTTATGGTTTTACTTGTTACTAAAAAAATTCAATTTGTAAGCATCAAACTAAATTAATTAAATTGTGCTATTAAATAATCAATAAATTTTACTCATTTTATGGCTATTTTTGGAAACCATATTCTCAACATGTGAGACCTTAGTTTTGTCCTAGGTTTTCCATTGTCATTATCAAAATTTATAGGATGTTTTACTATAGATACACTAATCCTCAAAGTCAGTCATAGGGTATTTCTCCCAAATATATGTTTCTTCTAAATCTAGTTCTCAATGTTTCTAATAAACTTATTATAATACCACCAGTAATGAACCCAACTCTTGTAAGTCATATTTTGTGAATTGTTTTATTACATTAGTCTAAGATGCACTAAATTACATCCCAAATGACTGAATATTTTTATAGTATTGGAAAAAAATATGCATATTTAAAATTCAAATTAAATTTTGAAAATAAAATTTAAAAATTACTTTCTTTGAGAATATTTTTATTCCTATTAGCACAAACCTTCATAACAACCATAATAAAATTCTTGTAAATATAGGGAAAATAAATAATAAGAATGTATTCAGATTAAATGATCTGTAAGGGATTAGTACAATGGAAGCAATAATGAATCAAGGAGAATAATCAATATAGCATGGTAGATAATTGAACACGCCTATAATTCAATCTATAAAATGATAATGAAATGAATCTATATATAATTTCGGCAAAAAAATGATGGATAAAAATAAATATAAGTATAATTTAGAAAAATTAAATGCTTAATTATTGGGATTCATGTTTCGTAGGTATGTGATAACTATACCATCAGGAGATTTCACAAGACGGTTTAGCCTATCAAGTAGATCCACATCTGATTTGTCCAACTAATTTTCTCATCGGATTACTCATGCATCAAGTCTCATGATATTCATAATAATATTTGTGGTGTTCTTGGAAGTGGATTTGAATTCATAGGTGTTGATTCGTTCCTTGAAAGGGAAAGTGAATCCCCCTGGCTCTTGACCTACCTTATACAACGATGTACCTTAGAAATTGCTATTTGATGCTCTATGCAATATATCCCAAGAGATTCCATCTCTTCTAGAGATGCACTGTCTCTGGGGAGTATTCTGGAAGAACCCTTGTTGTTTTTTCTATCATGGGGTCATTTCCCCAAGAATGCAAAGGGTTTGTCCAAGGGAATTCCATTGGTATTCTTCTCTATCGAACTCCTTGACCTCTTGTTTTCAAGGAAGGTTTTTCTTTTATTTATGATTAATATAAAAAATAAGTATTCAATCAAATAAATAATGATATTACACATACAAGGGATTTTATATACAACACATATAAGTTAATTAGGGTATAAAAACTGATTAGTCTCAATGGAATTTATATTGATATGGAATCCCTTGCCACTTGTTATCAATCGAATCATATGCCCCATAAAAGAAAAAATTATCAAATGAAATTTTGAATATGAATAATATAATTATATTTGTGATATTAAATATCAATGGGATCTATACCAAAACCACACTCAAGAAATAAATGGTGAATTATTCATATATCATTAAAAATAAAAGAGTGATGGGAAAATATTTTCCTCACATCTCCATTTAGTGTAGTGTTGTTTAATATCATGTATAATATTTTAAATAATTTTACTAACCAATTAAAGAACTATATTAATATTTATAATACCTTATATAATTATTTTATAACATATTATGAACCATTAATTAATAATATTTCATTATTTTTACGGATTCAAGTGTTTTTATTTCATCAGATCATAGTCGTTTTTACTTGTATAAAAGTATAGATGTTTCTTTTGAAATAGAATTAAAAATATAGAAGTCGAATAAAATAGTATTGATGAACTTAATAGAGTATAAATTGTCCAATATATAATATTGTTTCTAATAAGAGGATGATTCATTCGATGAAATATTAAAGATAAATGATTATTTTATTTTAGAGGTTTTCAAAAAAAATCACAACCCAGTTTTTTTTACGATTATGATAATATATTAGTTCAAAAACATGAAATATATTATATTATAATAATTTAAATTTTAAATAACATAAAAAATATTTCTATTACAATCCTTTAAAGTTTTAATTGAAAAAGAAAAAGAATATTATTCATGGAGAAAACTAACTAGCATAATTTGGACAATAGTTCCAATTCCTTTAATATGTGGAGGTAATAAAAGGGATAGACTGGATATATTCCATTAAAAAAATAATATTATAGTATATTAATGATTATAGAATTATTATTCCTTTGTTTATGAAATATATGAGGATAAATTACAATAATAAAATTAAATAAGAGAGGTGACTTGAGAAAATTTCATCTTGGATGTCACCTCCTTATAGGAACCATTAAGGACCAGTGATTCTTTCATTTTATGAGACCTAAAGCACCTGAATATATGGATATTTGGTAGGAGAGGTTCAGTAATATATTATAGGAGCTAAAATAATTTTAGTTCAAATGGATTGTGGAGGGGTGATATATATACTTTAGGAGAGTTGGTTTTAAGTGATTAAAATAATGATTATTTAATCTTTAAAGCCAACCACATTGAGGAGGAATGAAATTCCATGACCTTTTTTTTGGAAATTAATATGTATTATTTTAGTTAGGTATAATTAATTCTTCAACCAACCACTAAATGTTTTAATTTTTATATATTTTAGCCTTTACCTTTTTAACGTTAACATTTTTCAGTTTTTACCTGTACTGAAGTAAATAGTTTTTTTACTATGGTATCATTTCAATGCATAAAAATTAAATTAACATTATTAAATGATTGGTAAATTATTATTAAAAATATGGAACCCATTTTAAAAAATTATATTCACATATTTAGAAAAATTATATTTAAAATTAATCCAATAACTGAAATGAAAAGGTTGGTTTTTAAATTAAAAGGTCAAAATCTTGAAATGTTTTTTCAACATATTTCAATCTAAAATTAATTAAAACGACCTAAATTGGTTTTATTGGTGTATAATATAACTAATTATACTTTAAAAACTATTTAAAATTTAATTTATCTATATTAATAAATTATAAGAAAAATACTTTTTTGATTATAATCCAATATTTTTCACTAATCATCAAAACTGAGTCCTCTCCAAAAAAATGAAAACAATTAACCATGAGAATATTTTTATATTAATTATTAAAAATATAAATTTATTCTTTCAAATAAAACTTATAAAAGAGTCAAAACATATATTTAAAACATGTGACCCTTCAAAGTGTTACATGACTCTCTTTAGAAATATATTGCTTTTTTATTTATATTGTATATTTTATTATATAATGAAAAAGAAACATATGGGATGAATTAAGAAACATTTTATTGAATATATAAAAAATATATTTCATTAATATCTATCACTAATTGGTCAATTTATTATGATAAAATTTCAATGTCGAAAAAAATAGTTTTTTATAGAATCACATCATTTATTTTCAAATGGTTCTCATTCTAATTTATAAATAATCAAAAAAATTAATTAATTTTATAATCATGCTTATACATTATTATCATAATTTTGTTAATCTCCTTCATTCCCTCCATTCCAGAATCTATGTGATAACTATCACAATTAAATAATAATATTTAATGATTTGTGTAGTCTATGTGTTTTGTGTAATATAATCTATCAAAGAATTTGAATTAAAAAATTGGCATAATGTAAAATCTTGGGGTGTTAAAAAAATAGGTAATTATTAATTATCATAACAATTATCATATTCAACTGTGATCAATGTATCTAGGGACATCAATATTTCATTTCATTTTATTGAATAATTTTGGGAATACCTTCTTATTTCCCAACCAAAATTAGAAAAAATAGGTCAAATAAGAATTGGTTTTCTGCCCTTGCATCATATAAGATTTATTGTATCATTTATCTAACATTTATACCTTCTTTATTCAGATTATTTTTCTAGTAAATATTTTTATCGTTATACTACTTCATTTTTTAAATCACTATGATATTTTACTTTTGATTAAGTTGACAAAGCTTTTTTATTAAGAAGTACTCATTTTATAAGTATAACTTCCAATAATAACAAATATAGTATATGTAAAATCAGTTCCATTAATCTTATTTCACTTCTCTGTATCACTCCTTATATGAATCTTATTCTTCATCAATGTTTTGATTAAATCATTATTATATAGTTTTATAATATATTTTGTATCATCAATAGGTACTCTTTTAGATTTTCATTCTTTTTTATGAATATTATTAATTTTATTCACATGTTTATCATATAAAAATTCATGTTTAGTAAGTGATTGTAAGATTTCAAAATAGTTGTTCTACTTTTATGAATTTGGGGATCCATTTCACCAGATATAAAATCAAAATTCATATATTCAAATATTATCAAATCTCTAGTAGTATCAAGAAAGTCTTTCGACATAAATTTTGTAACTTCTAAATTTTTAAATATTCTAAAAGTAGTCTTACAATATGAAACATTTATATCTAAATTTTGATACATATTATATATATCATCATTTTGAACTCTATGATTTATTTGAAACAAATTCTTATATTCTCTTAAAAAGGTAGAACATTTTTCCCTTGGGGAATTGTAACTATTAGGAAGCATAAGATAATTTTTAAATCCATTATTAATAACAATGTTTTACATAAATTCTCTCAAATATTCATAATCATTAAAATAAAAAAATTCAGATTATGATATTTAATGGAATGAAAAATATACAAACCAAACATGAAAAATAGTACCTATAAACTGTTAAGTGCAAGGAAATGGAAACTGAAACTATTATAAAGTTCTGAAAAAGAATGAAAAATATATCAGGTGCAACCTTATATGTGGAAAACTCTTTTTATACCAAATGATTGATCTATTAAGGTATTAAATAAATTCTATAAGAGGGTGTTGAAGTGTATATTAAAATACAACTACAAATTTTAAAACACAACAAACACTAAATCGATTGGAAATAATAAATACCAATTTACATGATATAGATTAGATAAAAAGAGCAAAATTAAATTGATTAGATTTATATAGCTACTACTAAAATTAATATTCATTTTGAAAAAATAAATCATTCAATATTTTATCAAATGTAATGATACTATAAACATAGTTTAATTTAATAATATAATCAGTATTTATTTACTAAAAAAATATACCTTTATGGTTATTATACAATGTACTTTTACAAAAGCCAAAGAAGAATCCTAAAAATTATTCAAGGTAACATCAAAATTAATCCTATCAAAAGTATTACAGTATATTATGCCTTTATATTGAATTTTGTTTATTACCATATAATCCCTTGATCAGACAGATTAGTGGGTACCCACATTTGTATTCCTAGAGTTTGGTATTTGTGTTAATATAACATGTATCTTATAGTACCTACTACTATATCCTGAAGCTCAGCTCTACCTTTTTTACATTTTAATCCATCAATAAACTAGTTTTTAGCATGAAACGTATAAAAATAATCACTAGGAAACTTTACAACTAAAATAGGCTATAATAACCTCTAAAAACAGTTGAAATGCAAAAATAATTAAAATATCTCTAAATTAATATGTCATTGACAGCATTTCGAGATCTCAAGAGTTTAGACAAATCTCCTTGGATATTCCTTTTGGAATTTTTATTATGATCCATGAAGTGTTGATATATTAATAAAAGTTCATCCCATAATTGGATTACAAAAATATTAGATTTAGTTTCAATAACATCAGTTGATTATTTTATGTTTATATTATAATGGACTCATTGTCTCTCTATATCTACCAATGATGATTTACAACTCCACTATAGTGCTCTCAGTATTTCATAAACATAAAAATATTGGGGTTTTGAAATTAATAATGTCATATTACATTTATAATATCTTAAAAATGGTAGTTCATAACACATTATGTTTTCAGTAAATCATTTAACTATTTTATATTCTATATTCCTGAATAAACAATTAAAGAAACTCTAGTAAAATTTAATACTAAATAAATTGGTTTGAGGTTTTTAAAATAGCTAGAGTAAATTGAGTCTATAGATCAACAATATCCTCTATATATTGTAAATTAGGAAAATTTAATATTTATATTATTCATATTTTTATAAACTTTATAAAATTAACACTATAATAAGTCCATGTATAGATATAGTCTTAATTGAAACCTAAATCCCTCTATTTTATTGATATATCCAATCATATTGAGTACATGAGGGTCGACTAATTTTACTTTTATCATATATCATCTAATGAATTTTGGAAATATAATTGAGTCCTTATATTCATCCTATAAGATTCAAGATACACTAATTGAACATATTTAATATTTTATTAATAATGAATGTATGTTTCATACAAGTAAAATGTTCCATCATTCATATCAATGATTCTTATGTTTCTATACCAATATAGTAAATTTTGTTTATTAAGCATAACTTTTATAATATTTATCTCAATGTCATGTTTGATGATTATTATTACATTTCATCAATAATAGAATTGTTTATCAGATTAGTATTATGGTTTTAATTTATTTAGTTAGGACATTTATTAAATTTACCCCTATTAAAATACCAAATTCATTTTAATTCCATTGTATCAAATAGTGGGATAATGTAAATAGTTTACTATATAATATGTTTACATTAATGCTTCTCTAAAAAATATTTTATTTAGGAAGGGATCATTGGTATTCATTTTTAGGATCACACGAATTAACGATCAATACAGAGAGGGTTTTAGGAATTATTGTGGACCACTTTTATTTTACTAACACAAGTCCTCTCAATATGATTAAGAAATGATTTCTAAAACTCATATGATGTACAAAGGAAATTATAATCACTATAGACTTATAAAGTTCAATCCCAGTCTAGTTGAATACATCTTAGGATTTTTTTGGAAATTATCCCAAACACACATGACTGGCCTCTTATTATAATGAATATCCTAAGGAAAGGAAATATTTTGGCAACATAAAAATATTGGAACCAAACTATAATATAAAGAAATAACATGTTATAATGAGTGAACAAAGAAAATAATTCTAAAGAAAAATCACCTTGATAGTATGGAGTCTTAATGGGAAATTATATAGTTATTATTTATCATCACTCTAAAAATAACTCTGGCTCTCTTTAAAACTTACCAAAAATTTATATCATACCAAATAGACACATTATGTTTTTCTCCTCACATAGAATAATCATCACCCATTTATCCCTAACATAATCACATACAAAATTATAGTCCTAAAGATACTAATACACATTAAATTTTTAGGTCTTTCCCCTACAATGATATAAAAAATAGTAACTTGGGTTATAAAATACTTCTCAACTATTTAGAGAAACATTCATTTTTAAATGCTTCAATGTATAGAACATTTTATAGAAATATTTTCCTCATAGTTTGATCCTCATTATTGTTGTATCACATATCTAACCTCATATATCATTCAATAAAATAACACTAATGTTATAAAATATAACAATAGATTATGATGTAACACCCTTCCATTATTATTTCTATTGAAAATAGTCTCACATGTGTTCTGTAATGGGATAGATAATTTTCATATATTTATTTTTCAATCAAAATATAGAGGTGAATAAAATCATGTGGACCTCATTGGTATTTTAACATTTCTTATAATAAAATCATCTTCACATGTTATAATTAAATCAAATGTGTTACGGAATAAACTCTTAATTCATCACAAACCAAATATATACACATTCCACAGAAGTTATAAAATATGGAATGGTTGGTTACTATTACCAATTCATAACCTAAAACATCTCTCCTTATAGATTAAATGTCCTTTATAGAACATCACTTAAACCAAAAAAATAATTCTTATATATAAACATTGTTGTATAGTATTAAATTTTATTGGATGAATAACTTTAGTAAATATTTTTACATAGCTTGGATAAACAACTTTCAAAGTGTGATCTATTCTATTACGATGTTCATTTTTCTTACCATAACCATTATTTATTAGTGTCCTCGAATTCTACGTTTCAACATATTACTCTTAAAACTCTACCTAATGAAACATACTAAAAATGAATAAACCATAATTACTCAGCTCCAATAAATATGTTGAATACTTTTTTTAATTTAATTACCAATAATATATGGATAATTTGTAAAAACATTTATATATTTGAGTTTATCCTTCATCCAA
Organism: Viscum album; assembly: GCA_963277665.1. Lineage (NCBI taxonomy): Eukaryota > Viridiplantae > Streptophyta > Magnoliopsida > Santalales > Viscaceae > Viscum > Viscum album. The sequence goes on from OY728125.1 coordinate 1,615,967,608, forward strand.
AAAAAATTATCCACATGTAATATAGTATTGTACTCAACTATAGAGGTAATCAATGAAATGGAAGGTGTATTCTTATTATTTCATTTCAAAAATACCTTAATAGTGAAAATTCATCATACTTATACTAAATCATGGTTGTTTACATGACCAATCTATTAAGCATCTATAAATCCATGTATGTATCTGTCACCTATCATTTGATATGATAGGTCATAATTACATGTGTACATAATATAACTGTGAAACATTTTTGATTCCATAAAGTGTGGCTCAATATTATTAGATTAATACCATTCATATAGTGTGATAGAAAATAAAATTTATAACCTTCTGGTCAACAAATAAAAGTGACTCCTAATAATTTTTTTTGATGAATTTCTTGTTCATATATTTTCTATGATTATCTAAACTCAAAATGTTTCCACTAAAATTACAGTAAAATTTTTTTTCTCTTAAATGATATATAATATCAATAAATTATTCTAATTATTTTATTTTTTGATGAAAACATGGTAAAAAAAATTATCATTCTTTTGAACAAGAAAGAAAATTACAAAAAAAATGGGCATCTCAAATTTTTGTATTCATTTGTGGGAAAAACTCCTCACATCATGTTTTTTCATTAATAGAAAAGATGATATAACAAATATATATAGTGATAATGAGAAAATGTTTTTTATCTTCCCCTAATATTTTTTTATTTTACATTTTATATTCTTTTTTCTCTAAATATACTCATCCATCAAGAAATACCGAACCCTATAGCTTGTATCATCCCATATGGACCCATTTTCAATTTTTATACATCAAAACTAACATAATCAAGAGAAAACAGTTCAAGTGAGTCCATTTATTCCTATTAATTAAATTTTTCATTCAATAAATAATATTTTATGTCGATTTGATGGGTTCTATAAATTATTTATACATAAATGGAGTGAATACTCTTGACGATATAAAGTATTTTTGTAGGGTATAATGTTTCATCAAAACATAATTATTCAACTTGGAAATATCCATTAAAAACAAAGTAGGACTTATTTCTTATAATTTAATTTTTTCAATAATATTTTTAATACCTTTTTTATGAAAATGATATTATTCTATTTTGGTCTTGTTATAGTCCCTCATCTCTCATTTAATAGATCTCTCCTTACTCTCTTAATTTTCTCTCTCTCTCTCTCCCTCTATAGACTCCATATACTTTCCTTCCCAAGGTTTCATTTGTGTTCCCTCAGTGATGATGGTGTTCTTTTGGATCACCTAGCCTCCCCCTCTATTACCAAATTTTCCATCATTTTTAGACATCCTTTTATCCATGAGTTCACATCCTTTTACTTATTTCTATGCATATGTTCCATTGATTATCCTTTTTATTCTAGGTTAGTTCATGATTCTTTTGAGGAATCATACACATATTTATGCATCCATTACTTGTTGTAATATTATGCTAGATCCTATTTTTGTGTGGATATACTATTTTAATGATGTATTGTGATATGTTTGTGACCATTTCCCAAGATATCGATTTCTTAGAATTTTTTGTCCCCACATGTGGAAGATTATTTTAATCCTCTTTATTGTGGTGCACCTCCCACAAATTTTTACCTCTACCATTTCATTCATTACTATCATTTATAACCCCTTTTGTTATGGCATTATAAATTCTGTGGGTTTGTTTGGGATTTTGGTGATTGATGAGATAGTGATGGATCTTTATTCATTTTTAGTATAAATTTTATTATTATTATATTGGTTTGGATTTGTAGTTTTAATTTTTTTTTGGTTTGAGATACGGGTTTGCAGTTTTTGTTTCAGTGGAGGTTTCATTTTTTGTCTTCTTTTGTTTGATGTTTAACATGTATATCCTTTGGGGTTTCCGGTGATTAGTTTTTTTGAGATAAAAGGCTATGTTTTTCTAGGTATGGGTTGTGTGTCTATGATGGTTTGTTTGAAATATATTAACTCAATTGTGTTGATTTTTTTGTCTTGGTGTGTCTTATGGTGTACATTTTAGTATGGGTTTCCCAATTCATAAAGGATAATTATAGTTTTGATTAGTGTTTCTTCGTTTCATTGGTGATCTAGTGGCCTAAGAGATAATGAAAAGTGATAGTCTAATCAGAAATATAGTTTTGGAAAATTTTGGTCAATGTCATCAATGATCAATTCAATTAAATAATTATGGTGATGGTGGTCATAAATTATTTTTCAGTGTGGGGATTTGATGAGACAGTTTCTTCATGATATTTGTGGTGGGTGATAGAAAAAATGAACCTTTTAAATCATGAGGTCTGATGTCTATGGTTCCCTTTCTTATGTTATTTAATTATTTTTGATTTTCTAGATTTTTTATAATAATTTATTGTACAAGTTATATGATGAATCCACTTCCCCTATCCATTAAACTATTCATCTAGACTCATGGGTCTCTTTATATTACCTTATTACCTTCCCAACACACCATAAGGTATTAACCACCAGGGATACTTATCATACTAATGAATATCCCCACAAGATAACACATGTTCATTCAGTGTGGTATTTCTTCATAAAAATTATGGGAAACTTCATAAGTGTTTTTCAATTAAAAAACTAACCCATGGAAATAAAGATTTATTATAGAGTTCTTATCAGATAAGATTTAAAAAATAAAGTTGTATCAAGTTGACATGGGTAGTAACATTTAGTATTTTTATGTCTCGCATTCCCAAGGGTGTTACACCCCCTGACATCAACACCCTCATTGTGTAACCCACACCTAAAACCTATGATACATCATTAAACACCAATATGGGTATTGGAAATGATACAATTTATCATGAACCAACCTCTCTAAGTGATGATTGTTATTATTGGAACCCATGGATCAGTTATAATACCTTGGTGGAAATCTCTAAACATTGTTTTATATTTATAGATTTATAGATTTATTTAGGTGAATTTACTAAATGATAATTAATTGAAGTTCAGTTTCATGGAATATGTGGATATTTTGGGTATTCTTATGTAGGATTGTAATTTTGATAATATGATGGAAATAGGGCATTATAGAGCATAAAGTCACTTCTCATTGATTCACAAATTGAATCCATATGACAATAAATATGATGAACCTGATATTAATTATGGAATAAAAATAGATCAATTACACAAATGAAATTATGCTTTAAAAGATTCTCTATGAGAACATGATGTTCTAAAGTCTCAACACTAATGATCCAAAGAAAAACGAGACATACAGTGCCAAATATTGACTTTACACATTGTGTAAACATTACACGATATGATAAAATTACCAGGAGTTCAATAAGTATGTATAATGATGTGAAAAAATAGTCTATAGTCTATCCATTCCCATTTCACATAATCTAATATTTACATGACTTCTATGTGTCAAATAGAATAAAAAATGTTGATTTACGGTATATCTCTGATGGAGGGTTATATATTTTTATCAGATTGTCTATTTAAATCTATAATTGACCTAGGGGATTGGGGGATGAATTCATATGAATATATATATATATATATGGGTCCTTTATAAGAGTTTGGGGATTTTATTCTATGAGTGGAGAAGATAAACTATTGGTAAGATGTCATAGGGTTCCAACCAAGATTTCTTCATAGATAGGTCTTTTTACCTCTCTTTGATGTAACATTAGACGCCTTCTGTTTTTAATTCATATATATTTTCTTTATTCATTCCATTTTTCAATATCTCCACCCATTACTATTTTATCTATTATAAATTTATTCAATATAGTTTATTCCATTAATCATTTTATTTTATTATGGATAGCTATGTTTTGAATCATTTAATAATTATATGAAGCATGTCATCGGTTTCTCTACCATTAATAAATACTTTAATTGGAAGACATTCTGTTTAAGGTTAGGGGTCACAATTAGGTGTTCACTTAATAATAATGAATCTATTAATTTAAACTTGATAACCCTATGTTTTTTATTTAGTTTAATAAAAAATTCTCACCGCATTCTTTTGCACAACCTTGACCATGGGAAGTCGAATTAAATAAACATATCCTAAGTTTATTTTATTAAGACTATGAACATTATTCTGTGATTTTTTTCATATAATCTAAGTGTAATGAATATAGACTGTTATTTATACCCTCACTATCAGATTGTTTTAGGATAGGTAGATCTAATTGGTCATACCAAAACCAATTTTTGAACCTTTCACCAGTTCACAGCCTAACCCTTAGACTATACCATGTTATATTTAGCTTTGCCCTTTTTCTAAAACCTAAACACACCCAGATCCTTTATTTTATTACTTCATGAATTTAACTATATAAATTTTTTCATTATTTTATTAAAAAACTAAAACTGGATTTACTAAACCTTTAGTAAAGAATTATCTACTACATTCTCAGCTCTCAGTGGGTTCAACCCCATATTTCTACTTTAATATACTTGTAGAGATGCTGTTTTCATGAAAAAAATACAAGATTAGGATAAATGAAAATAATAGCTCCCTTATGATCTCTTTAAACTAGCACCAATTCTGATGAGTAGTGGAACATAGTATTAGACTTGGGACTGATTTCTTAGTTTAAAGACTATTCATGTCATATTTTTTTACTAATATTAGTTTTGTTATATGTTCTTGATTTCATATTTTTTTATAGTTATATTATAAATTTTCTAGTTTCTACTATTGTTCATGATAGAATACACACCTCATCAATACTATGCCTCACAGAAATAAGTGTATAATAAATTTATAGGAATATTTGAATGCATGAGAAGAAATGAATTACGGAGTATGATTATTTCAAGTAATGATATGGGAAGATTCATATTCATTTTAATGTGAAAACCCCTATCATAATTCGATGAGGGGAACCCACTGAAATCCCTATGGAGGTTAACCCAATTCTCAAGAGCAATAAGGAAATCCAAGGTTCAGTAGCACTCTTAAGATATACTGATTGTGTTATAAAAAAAGTATATTGATGAAATGGAAAATATAACATATTAAAATGAGGATGAGAACAATTTATCTAATGATGAGAAATTTTAATAGGTAGTAAGTAAAAAATGTTGATAAAATTTTTCAGTAGTAGTAAATTAAATAATACCACTCCTTCAAAAAACATCAGGATAACAATTCATATTATTGACTAATCACATTTCTAACAAAGTACATTTTTGTATTATATAAGATGATGGATGAGCATGAATCGCTACTCAGTGGACAAGGAGATATAATTAATCACATTTTTCATTTTATTTAAATTGTATATTCCATTTTGTAAACCCTACCTTTAAAATATAATATAGGTATATAATCATTTGGCGATGATGATGAAAGAGAGTTAGTTGAGGAAGTTTGTAAATTTATAACAAAAAATAATAATAGCAAAAGAGGATATGAATATTGATCAAACATTTATCAAACTCAAATGTGTTGTAGATATCAATATATAATTGGACCTCCTCCAAAAAATTAAAGTATAAGAGTAGAAAAAGGAGGCACCAACTCAATAAGCCTTTCCAAATTTTAAACCTACAAAAATTAGTAGAGAATGAAATCTAAAAAATATATTCATGTTTTTATTTCTCTATATTTTCGTTAATTTTTCACAAGTACGTATCCAAACAAAAGTACATGTAGAAGAAATCTAATTGAGTAGGAAGTGAAGAACTACACTAGATGTGATGAAAAAGAATAAGTGGTTTAATAATAGATGGTCATATCTCTATTAAGCTCCAATTATCTGAAAAAGGTAAAGGTTGAGTGAAAAAACCATAAAAAGAGAATATTCTAGATGTGATAGTTTTTAAAATTCCATTCCAAGGATTATAATTTTTCCCATTTAGATTAAATAAATCTATCTATGTATTATGTCTTTATTGTTTTGAGACAAATATTATAAATTTTAAAATAAAATTTATTTCTATATATATTCTTATTTATCTAACCTTGGAATGAATAATAAAGAAGAAAAATGCATGTTATATGTTTGTAACAGCCCAAGATTTTATAAAAAAATATTCTTTTTAATTTTATTAATGTCTTGTGTTGTACGCTACACTAAAAGGAGCTTGCACAACACGCATCCTTGTCTTGCCTTGCATTACACGCAATCACGACCTTCCTCGATAGCGTGTGTAGTACGCAATACCGAGTTTCACTAAACAACGATATGCTATAAAAATATTAGCCGTTATGAATAGTAATAACCACTTTTTGAAATCCAGTAAATCTTATTTTTCAAAATGAACTTCATTTTTTGATTCGGAGTATCGAATTTAGCCTAAGGTGAAATTTTGGTACTTTTCGGATAACTTTCATATTCTGATGAATAGTGAAAATTACTAAATTATAATTAAAAACAACTTTTTTAATCGACTTAATTAATAGTGATAAATCATTAATTTGAGTGGTTTTAAAGTATATTTAGAATATATTTTTACAATTTAATACAATGTTGGTCATTGGATGTAATTTCACATTTAAACTAGACATAAACAAGTGTCAATCTTTTGATAGATATTGTTTCTTAAAAACACGCTATTTGTTTTAACAGCGGGATTTAATTATAAAATTAATTAATGAAACTTTTATGTTATGAATTTGGTAAAATAGACTTCATTTTTGAATTCGGAATATGAAATATAGCTTGGGATGAAATTTTGGCATTGTTCTGAAAAACGTCAATTTTTGATGAATAGTGAAACTACTAAGTGGTAGGTTAAAAACTGAATTTTGCATAAAACATAATTTTACCGCTTCTGTGAATGGAATTTCGAAAATCCGAGAGACACGGTTAATATCAAGGACTAAAATGTGGTTCAATGAGATGAAAATAATTTTTTGGTGAATAGTAACTTTTTACTTTTTTTACCACGGTTAATAGTAAATAGGGTAACTAAGGGTAAATATGATATTAATATTACCCTAACACATGTCCTAATTCTATTGGACAAGTGTAATTCGACCAAAAACAAACTTAGGAATAAAATATGACCATTTAGGCCCACTTGGATTAGATTAGGACATTTATTATTAATTTATTTAAAGAAGGGTTAAAGTAGTTAAAATCAAAGTTTAATAAGTAAATCATTTTTAATATGGGGTTATACATAAGATAAATTCGACTATAAATATTAATTAGAATGCTAAAACGATTTCCTACATGATGGTATTTTATTTGTAATTTTTAGACATCAAATAATATAATATATTTATGACACAAAGATGATGTAGTAATTATCTTATTAATGAAATATTGACATAATTGATAATATAAATACCAAAATAAATGTAATTTAAGACTTTTTATGAATTCCACTAATTTTCTAGGTTACTATGATATATTAGTGTTGATTTAATCAACTTGGTTCGAACATATAATTCTGTTATGACTTTCACAAAAATCATATATCAAATAGTGTCAAAATTGACACAAAATAGTTTTTAAATCAAATATTATATTATTAATTGTTATTTTATTCCTAAAAATCTAATGTTCGGCCAAATGACTTAGATAAGGATATATGTGTTAATAATATACAATTTGGGGTTCGTTTGGCATGTTATAGTAAGTGTATTAACCATATAGTGAAAGAAAACAAAAAGACACGGTAAAAGTTAAATTATTTAACTTAGAGTTAAATCTAATTGATAAGGTTAAAATAATACCCTAAACTTGTCTAAATCCTATTGGTTGATAGGATTTCGACCCATCCCCACTTTAGCTTCGAAATAAGACCATTTGGAACCATTATAAACCGATTTTGACTTTAATATAAAATAATATTTTGAGATATTCCTAAGGTGCCCCTCTCCTCCCCTATAAAAGGACACCTCCTCCCCCTCCTCCTCACACCAATTTGAGCACTCAAGCTCGGCCAACCCCTGCCATTTTCCCTTATCCACTTCCCTAGAATAATCCTAGAGGTCATGGTCTTCTCCAAAGACCAATCTTAGTTCCTTAAGTGGAGGATTCAAAAAGGCGTTCCAAAGAAGAGGTAATATCCATTACCGATCTTTTCAATTTCTTTCTTCTTCAACTTCTTCTTCTTTAGTTGTTTCATGATAAAGTAATAACATCAGTATTACTTACATACTGATATGTTATTATAAATATGAAACAACCCTAATTCACCTTCTATCCATCCTACGGAAAAATGAAATCACCGCGCGTGCGTACGTACGGAATACCGTCTCCACGCCGTGGTGTAATCTATTTTCCACCATCACCTTACAAGGATGGGTATAATGGTGTAATCAGCAACTATATATGATTATTATTAAGTAATATTGATACTGAAATAATATATATATATATACTCTAATACAATTCCACGATCATAGGAACGATATCATCACTCGTGCGTACGTACGGAATACCGTCTCCACGATGTGATGCGACTCGTTCTACATGATCTTCATTTCATAATGATTGTATAAATGAATTGAATGAATTAATATGGTATATACTACACTAATACCATTCTGGAAATTAATTATCTATAACCTAAAGATAAGAATAAGAATTTATTCGACAAAACACGCATAAGAACAAAAAGTTATAAAGACCCGAGTAACAAGTAACAATGAAATATTACTAAAAAGAAGCTAATAATATGACCATATATGATCTCATATCAATATGTATGATTCTGGAATAAGTCAATAACATTATTTAAACCATTATACAGGAGCTTCGGACACGAACAAAGAAAATCGGACCTAAGGTAAGGGAAATATCACAATCTCATTTTTATCCGAGATTGTTTATTCGTAAGTATTTACTGGGGTGTATTTTATCATCCACATCCATGTTCCCTCAATATGTAATATTGTTTCCATCCACTTGAAATAGTTTAAATCCAATTTTACCCTTAGGTGAGTTTTTAGTAAAGAATATGAAAGGAATCTTTTGTCGTTTTTCCGTACGAGGTACTTTTTGACTTTTTCGACAAAAGTACGAAGAATGTTTTTTTAACTTATACGGCATGAATGGATTTTTAAAACATTACTTCAAAGAAGCTTCCTTTACAAGTTTTCAAGTTTATTTTTAATCAACTTCTTTTATTTTAAAGTTGTATGACATGTTATGAAAGGAAAAATGTTTTTTGAAGAAGAAAGGATATTTTCCTCAAGAATTCAATTCAACTGTTTTATCAAAATTATTTTCCATCTAAGATAATAAAGGGTTCTGTTTCTATCCATATTTTTACATTGGTTTGACTATGTTGTGATGGAATTATGTTTATGAATTCCTTTATCATATATGAATTGATTTATGATGTCATGATGTTTCAAAAATCCCATTTTTGTTACATGTGTTATGCGATGATGCATGTTTTATGATTATGTGGCACACATAAGAAAGGATTCATTATAAGATGGGTGGGACCTATATCTCCCTCCAATGCATTGGGTAATGATTTTATATCTCATGAGATATACATGGCTGGAACGGAAGGTTATTTCGGTTCAGTGATACAGGACTGAAAGGAGGAGTGAACTCGGTTCAGAAAGGGACTTTGTCCACTAAGATAGTCTTGGAAATGAGTCATGACTAACAAGAAATGATTTTCCATGATTATGTGTGCATGCCACAAAGATTCAAGTTTTATGTTATGATTATGGGGATCTCATTTTCACTTCTATGATTTATTCCATATTAAGATATTATGATCTCTTTTTCAGGTTTTGATTTTCATAAAGATATGATATGATTTTTATTTCCTTTATTTGCCCTTGCTGATCATTTGAGCTCACCCTTTTATGTTTTCTTTTCCCCAGGATATAAAGAAAGGTTTTTCGGTAAAAAAAAGAAGATCTTTATGGGAGATATTGAAGATCTTTCACCACGATTAGAAGATTACGTTCCGAGTTTCCAAAGACACTAAACTATTACGATCCTTGTGTGTGTGTTTTTGTTATGTACTAAGTATTCCGCAAAAGTAATGTAATGTCCATGTACGTCAGGCTTCGGGTCTCTACAGTTGGTATCAGAGGAAAGGTTTAGTCAACCTTTGGAAACTAGGATGCGAAAACGTTAGTGAGATTCCTAGAGATATTTCTAAGGTATGTCTAGGGATGTCCCTAAGGATAAGTATACGTATAGGATATATTCCTAGAACTATGGTAATGATATTAGATTAAACCTAAGAAGTTAGGTATTGAGGATACTGTCCCTTTACTATGTTGTTTTCTCTAGCATGATTTTTGATTCTCACAAAATTATTTTTGTGTTTTAGTTAATGGAGGGAACCAAAAGGAATTCAGTTAACATTGAATCCAATGGACAAATTGGTGACTATGAGCAACAAAATTGTGTAATGCCTAGAGAGAAAGATGTTGTGATTATGCCGAATCAATCATCGCGATATATGACTAAAAGGTGAAATTTAGTGGTATGCCTAATTCTTCAAAGAAGAGGAAGATAGACTATTATGCATGTTCGCATGTTGAGGAGCATAAAGAAAGGAAGATTGAGATTTCTAAAGAAGGGAAGAAGAACCTTGAGGAATACCTCAAATGGAGGGACCGATGTTATCTGTGTGGAGAAAAGGGTCATAGAGTGACAGACTGTTATGGAGTTCAATGTCTTATTTGTGGAGAACATGGGCATTACCCAACTCAATGCCCTGACCTAAAAAGTTACTTCTAAATCAAGGAAGGACTTATTCCAAGATAATCATTGATGTGGATGGACTAAAGTGTTTATGTATTGGTATTCAAGAATAATGTTGATGAGGTACTTTTATGGTGTGTTGAAATATTTAAGTATTGGTCTATTATGGTTCTCAATAATTTTAAGGTACCAATAACTATGAAAAGTGATTCAAATATTTTGGAAAGTAGATGATAAGTGCATAATGAAAGGATAAGAAGATAATGAGATGTTTGATTGTATTCATGAGCTCATGATTGATATAAGGACTAAGTGATATCATGGTTTGAGTATATAGAATTTTGAGGATTTTGGTATGTGGAAAGTGTTAACTTTTAACTGCACTCATGTTTTCACTATGGTAATCAAGAGAATACACGATTAAGGACTTTGAATGTTTGGAATGTGACCAACAAGACATATCTTCTGATATGTGGGGATCAACGACAGTATTAAATCCCTGGTAATCGTTGTCACTATATTATGAGAGTGGACTGCAGTATTATGTATAAGCCTAAAGATTAGACTGGATTATGTTGGACATAAGTTAGTATTGTTTAAGGATAGAAGATTTTCGATATTATTGATGGGATGTTATATTAACGTAGTTTTAGAAAAAGGACAACCTGCAGGACGGGCGACAGCCCATCGCTTCGGACAAGGCTGTAGGAATCGAACCCACAACCGAAGTGCGACTGGCCTTTATCGCCTACCACTGGCCTACAGGAAGTCCCTGTTAAGTAGAAACTAGTTTTATTATATTAAGCAGTATGATATATGAAGTATAAGTCCATTTTAGGAACCGTATATGATTAATCTCACTATAGAATGACTTATGTATATTTAATAACTTTTGCTAACCTTTTGTTAGAGACAGATGGAATGAACAGTCATTCTATCACATGATCTGCTAACACTTCACGAATAACAAATTCAACTTCATTTATTTAAGAGATGAAGTGGAAATTGTTAAAGGCACGAACAACAGCGAGATTGTACCAAAATAAAGTAAGTATTTATTCTAATTCAAATTCTTTAACTTTAGGGAAATGATCTTGAAAACCAAAAATGTTGTCCTAGTTCTCTTATACCTGATGAATCAGATGGTACCTTAGATCGTCACAAATTTATGGATTTGTGATTACTGGCTTTTCCATAGCCATGTTCTCTACCACTCTTCATCAGAACATGATGGTTAGATTTCTCTTCCATATCCATATTTTCACCTATGTGGGAACCCAGTGATTAGTTTATTTGGGTAATCGTTACATTTCATACTTTAGTTTTTAAAGCCAAGTTTTGGTATTCCCTTTTACGATGTGGGTTTCTATTAAAGAAACTTTCAAATAGTAAACCATTTATAACCCCGACGAATTTCGAGGGCGAAATTCATTTTAAGGGGGGTAGAATGTAACAGCCCAAGATTTTATAAAAAAATATTCTTTTTAATTTTATTAATGTCTTGTGTTGTACGCTACACCAAAAAAAGCTTGCACAACACACATCCTTGTCTTGCCTTGCATTACACGCAATCACGACCTTCCTCGATAGCGTGTGTAGTACGCAATACCGAGTTTCACTAAACAACGATATGCTATAAAAATATTAGCCGTTATGAATAGTAATAACCACTTTTTGAAATCCAGTAAATCTTATTTTTCAAAATGAACTTCATTTTTTGATTCGGAGTATCGAATTTAGCCTAAGGTAAAATTTTGGTACTTTTCGGATAACTTTCATATTCTGATGAATAGTGAAAATTACTAAATTATAATTAAAAACAACTTTTTTAATCGACTTAATTAATAGTGATAAATCATTAATTTGAGTGGTTTTAAAGTATATTTAGAATATATTTTTACAATTTAATACAATGTTGGTCATTGGATGTAATTTCACATTTAAACTAGACATAAACAAGTGTCAATCTATTGATAGATATTGTTTCTTAAAAACACGCTATTTGTTTTAACAGCGGGATTTAATTATAAAATTAATTAATGCAACTTTTATGTTATGAATTTGGTAAAATAGACTTCATTTTTGAATTCGGAATATGAAATATAGCTTGGGATGAAATTTTGGCATTGTTCTGAAAAACATCAATTTTTGATGAATAGTGAAACTACTAAGTGGTAGGTTAAAAACTGAATTTTGCATAAAACATAATTTTACCGCTTCTGTGAATGGAATTTCGAAAATCCGAGAGACACGGTTAATATCAAGGACTAAAATGTGGTTCAATGAGATGAAAATAATTTTTTGGTGAATAGTAACTTTTTACTTTTTTTACCACGGTTAATAGTAAATAGGGTAACTAAGGGTAAATATGATATTAATATTTCCCTAACACATGTCCTAATTCTATTGGACAAGTGTTATTCGACCAAAAACAAACTTAGGAATAAAATATGACCATTTAGGCCCACTTGGATTAGATTAGGACATTTATTATTAATTTATTTAAAGAAGGGTTAAAGTAGTTAAAATCAAAGTTTAATAAGTAAATCATTTTTAATATGGGGTTATACATAAGATAAATTCGACTATAAATATTCATTAGAAAGCTAAAACGATTTCCTACATGATGGTATTTTATTTGTAATTTTTAGACATCAAATAATATAATATATTTATGACACAAAGATGATGTAGTAATTATCTTATTAATGAAATATTGACATAATTGATAATATAAATACCAAAATAAATGTAATTTAAGACTTTTTATGAATTCCACTAATTTTCTAGGTTACTATGATATATTAGTGTTGATTTAATCAACTTGGTTCGAACATATAATTCTGTTATGACTTTCACAAAAATCATATATCAAATAGTGTCAAAATTGACACAAAATAGTTTTTAAATCAAATATTATATTATTAATTGTTATTTTATTCCTAAAAATCTAAGGTTCGGCCAAATGACTTAGATAAGGATATATGTATTAATAATATACAATTTGGGGTTCGTTTGGCATGTTATAGTAAGTGTATTAACCATATAGTGAAAGAAAACAAAAAGACACGGTGAAAGTTAAATTATTTAACTTAGAGTTAAATCTAATTGATAAGGTTAAAATAATACCCTAAACTTGTCTAAATCCTATTGGTTAATAGGATTTCGACCCATCCCCACTTTAGCTTTGAAATAAGACCATTTGGAACCATTATAAACCGATTTTGACTTTAATATAAAATAATATTTTGAGATATTCCTAAGGTGCCCCTCTCCTCCCCTATAAAAGGACACCTCCTCCCCCTCCTCCCCACACCAATTTGAGCACTCAAGCTCGGCCAACCCCTGAAATTTTCCCTTCTCCACTTCCCTAGAATAATCCTAGAGGTCCTGGTCTTCTCCAAAGACCAATCTTAGTTCCTTAAGTGGAGGATTCAAAAAGGCGTTCCAAAGAAGAGGTAATATCCATTACCGATCTTTTCAATTTCTTTCTTCTTCAACTTCTTCTTCTTTAGTTGTTTCATGATAAAGTAATAACATCAGTATTACTTACATACTGATATGTTATTATAAATATGAAACAACCCTAATTCACCTTCTATCCATCCTACGGAAAAATGAAATCACCGCGCGTGCGTACGTACGGAATACCGTCTCCACGCCGTGGTGTAATCTATTTTCCACCATCACCTTACAAGGATGGGTATAATGGTGTAATCAGAAACTATATATGATTATTATTAAGTAATATTGATACTGAAATAATATATATATATATACTCCAATACAATTCCACGATCATAGGAACGATATCATCACTCGTGCGTACGTACGGAATACCGTCTCCACGATGTGATGCGACTCGTTCTACATGATCTTCATTTCATAATGATTGTATAAATGAATTGAATGAATGAATATGGTATATACTACACTAATAAAATTCTGAAAATGAATTATCTATAACCTAAAGATAAGAATAAGAATTTATTCGACAAAACACGCATAAGAACAAAAAGTTATAAAGACCCGAGTAACAAGTAACAATGAAATATTACTAAAAAGAAGCTAATAATATGACCATATATGATCTCATATCAATATGTATGATTCTGGAATAAGTCAATAACATTATTTAAACCATTATACAGGAGCTTCGGACACGAACAAATCAAATCGGACCTAAGGTAAGGGAAATATCACAATCTCATTTTTATCCGAGATTGTTTATTCGTAAGTATTTACTGGGGTGTATTTTATCATCCACATCCATGTTCCCTCAATATGTAATATTGTTTCCATCCACTTGAAATAGTTTAAATCCAATTTTACCCTTAGGTGAGTTTTTAGTAAAGAATATGAAAGGAATATTTTGTCGTTTTTCCGTACGAGGTACTTTTTGACTTTTCCGACAAAAGTACGAAGAATGTTTTTTTTTAACTTATACGGCATGAATGGATTTTTAAAACATTACTTCAAAGAAGCTTCCTTTACAAGTTTTCAAGTTTATTTTTAATCAACTTCTTTTATTTTAAAGTTGTATGACATGTTATGAAAGGAAAAATGTTTTTTGAAGAAGAAAGGATATTTTCCTCAAGAATTCAATTCAAGTGTTTTATCAAAATTATTTTCCATCTAAGATAATAAAGGGTTCTGTTTCTATCCATATTTTTACATTGGTTTGACTATGTTGTGATGGAATTATGTTTATGAATTCCTTTATCATATATGAATTGATTTATGATGTCATGATGTTTCAAGAATCCCATTTTTGTTACATGTGTTATGCGATGATGCATGTTTTATGATTATGTGGCACACATAAGAAAGGATTCATTATAAGATGGGTGGGACCTATATCTCCCTCCAATGCATTGGGTAATGATTTTATATCTCATGAGATAGACATGGCTGGAACGGAAGGTTATTTCGGTTCAGTGATACAGGACTGAAACGAGGAGTGAACTCAGTTCAGAAAGGGACTTTGTCCACTAAGATAGTCTTGGCAATGAGTCATGACTAACAAGAAATGATTTTCCATGATTATGTGTGCATGCCACAAAGATTCAAGTTTTATGTTATGATTATGGGGATCTCATTTTCACTTCTATGATTTATTCCATATTAAGATATTATGATCTCTTTTTCAGGTTTTGATTTTCATAAAGATATGATATGATTTTTATTTCCTTTATTTGCCCTTGCTGAGCATTTGAGCTCACCCTTTTATGTTTTCTTTTCCCCAGGATATAAAGAAAGGTTTTTAGGTAAAAAAAAAGAAGATCTTTATGGGAGATATTGAAGATCTTTCACCACGATTAGAAGATTACGTTCCGAGTTTCCAAAGACACGAAACTATTACGATCCTTGTGTGTGTGTTTTTGTTATGTACTAAGTATTCCGCAAAAGTAATGTAATGTCCATGTACGTCAGGCTTCGGGTCTCTACAATGTTGGACCAAAACACATTGTGAACCAAACCAACTTCTAGAAGTCTAAAAAAATATATGTCATGAAAGGAACTCAAGTTTTGAACTTAAGACTTCAAGAACATATGAACTGATTAAAAAGCATAAATAGAAGGGGTGTGAACTTTTTTACATATATATATATTTATTTCCACCACACAATATTCCACCATATTATTTTGAAAAAAAACATATTTTAATTGATGAATGAACTGAATGGAATCATATTCACCCTAAAAAATGCCTTAATTTTTTTTCTTGTACTCCCTCATCTATGAGGCATCAACACCATGTAAATTGTTTTTATATATTTTAAAATTTTAAATATAATACCTATTAATGAAAAAAATAGAAAATTATAATTTATCTTTCATAAATAAATTTTTAATTTTTTAAAAATTATTACTGATATCATTTATTCTATTGATGTTGATTCCTAAAATCATTTATTACGTAAACATGTTATTTAAATTCATTCCATGACGTGACTGACTTGTTCTCTTTTCCCATTCAAATGTTTATTTTAAACAAAAAATATTCTATTTTTCTAAGATTATTTCTTGATTAAAACTAGGGGCATGAAAACTAACTAGAACTTCATTGTTATCTTGTCAAAACAATTACTTAAAAAAATTCACTTTTGAAAAGATTGTGGAATTTTATTGATCAACATATTTATAATGAGTCCCATTGGAAAATTTATCCATATTATCCCATAGAATCCATGGGTGACTTTTTTAGGAATAATTTGTGTTACAAGACATTATATTACTCCCCACCCAGACAATTATCTTTTTCAGAAAATTAAATTGAATTAGTTTGAGATAAAGGTAGTTCATGGTGGATGTGGGATATTTTTCTTGAGAGGATACAATAGGGTGTTTCCATGGGATTTTTAGAAATGTTCATATTTATAATCATTTTATTCCATTTTATATGACTATGGTTGTTATAAAATAATGAAAAATGAAAAAAAAGATATTTCACATGTAGGTAAAAGTTACCATTTTCAGACTGATGATCTCAATATCATAAGTGGTTAAGTGGTGTTAGTAATGATTTCCCAAGGGAAAAAATCTGAAAAAATAAGAAAAATGTGTTTTATATTGGTAGAATAAAAATTATTCATTATTAAGATGATGATTTTTATCAAATGTGGAAATTTAGTGAATATGTGGTCTATTTCAATAATAAACATTCACAAGATGGACAAAAATAAAGGGAACAAGAACATCAATATAGGGTCATTTTTCATTATGATTATATTGTCTGTGAGACTTGACATTAATTTTTTGGGGGTGTGTGAGATGGAATTAAATTTTTGTGAGGATAACTTACATGATATTTTATTTATAATATCATGTATTATATTTTATATTTTATCCTCCTATTTTTTCTTATATGATTTGAAACATTACTACCAACCAATCCAGATCCTCAAAAACATTTTATCCTAATTGCAAATCCCGCAAGATTAATTTTGTTTTTTTTAATATTGGTATGGAGAATGTATATTCAATTCATGTATATGGTTCAGATCATGTACTTCAAATATGAGAATAACTCCAATAAATAATTACCATGACTGATGATTGGTGAACTAAAGGTGAGTTAAATCATAAATTTCAAGGGCGTTGATGAGAAGTCTAAATCCACGAGTGAAAAATTAAAAATGTAAAAGAACACATTATAAATGAATATGTTTTTTCAATTACTTATTTGGTTTGTTTTTTCATCTAAAAAAATTCAGTTATAACATGTTTTCATGAAATAATAATTTGAAAATTTCCATATGGACTTATAGATCCTTAGTGTTACAATGTTGAGGTTTTTATTGAGTATGAGAAATGATTTGAGTGTGGGGGTATTTGATAAATATATTTTATATAAATATATTAATAATATTATTTAGTGAATTAATTTAAATATAAATGACTAAATTTGTGATTTATGGATGATTTTTATGTTTTGTGTATTCTTATACAGGATCATAATATAGAGACTTGTCTGGAAAACAGGGAAATTAATGAGTATAAAGGCACTTCGGATAGATTTTAAAAGTGACTCTACATGACAAAAAAAATATGATGACCCCGATATTGAATATTAAAGGAAAAGAATCAATTAACCCATTGAAATAACGCTTTCCATGTTTTTTGATGATCCCTTGATTTTTTGGATGATCAAGACTAAAGAAGAAGAGAAAAACGAGACTTCCAATGTCAATTATTAAGATTACACATTGCGTAAACATCACAAAATGTAAATCAATATGTATGAAGTACATGAAGTTACGTAAATACAATATTTTTTAGTTAATCCCCACACATTACACATTGTATAATCCTTAAATGACATGTAACTATCATACAAAGTAAACAACACTCATTTCTAGAATATCTTTGATAATGGGTTATATCATTTGATCGGATCATCCATTTAAGACCATATTTAACCTACGGAATTATGGGATGAATTTCTAGGGCTATATATATAGATCATGACCAAAAAATATTCCATTCCATTATAGGTGAGGAGAGGATCCACATCTAGGAAAATATCACAAGGTTCTAACCTAGAGTTTTTCATAGTTAGAATTTTGTTTTTCTCTTTACTATATTGGATGTAATGTTGAATTCTTTTCATTTATAAATCCTATATCATTTCATTATTCACTACCTTTCTCAATTAGTTCATCCATTATTTTTTTCTTCGTTCATTTTTTTCAAGATAGTTTTCAATCAGTTTTTCTTTGTTTAGGTCTTATATTGCCTTATTTTGAATCATTTAATCATTTTTTCAATCATTACATATGTTTTTATTTCATTAATAAATTCCTTCTGGCATGGATAATCATCTCAAGGTTCGTATTCGATATTAAAGGTGTTCTTAATAATATATTATCTATAAATAAATCCTAATTAAACCAATGGATAGTAATTACTTTAGTGATAATTATTTTTCACATTCTATTTCAAAAACTTGACTACTATAACATCCATTGTAAATAAAATAATAATAAATTTTCATTTTAAAAAATATTTTTTTAATTAAATATTAATTTTACTTCAAAGGGGTTGTTATGTACGATGGCTTTCCCGATACGCAACAACGGGTTTATATTAAATCTTATGTTGCATAATAATAATATAATATTATTAATTTAAATGGTAGTTAACGCCTAGACATTGTATTGGCGAGAATGAACATAACTAACAAATATATTATTATAAATGTTTGTTAATTGTTTTTACATTTGTCCAATAAATGTTAGAATCTTGAAATGTGAATGAATCTAATTTACTTTAAAAAGTTGATTTACCATACTATAATTGAGAACCCTATTAAAATCTAGTTTTGGTCACTTTTATATGGTCTTTTTGAAAAAAAATAATATTCATATTTAGAATTAGGGCATTAAATTTCAATTTGGGTACAATTTTGGTATTTTTCTGATAAAATTCAATTTTTGATGAATAGTGGAAAATAATGTATTTTAATTCAAAAATGCCTTTTAATATAATTTATTTATATGGTTATATTATCTATTTAATTGGTATTAAAGTGTAATTAGATTATATTTGTACGATATTATCCAATTTTGTTCTTTGAAAGTAATTTATCTTTGAAATTGGATATAAAACAGTGTCAATCTTTTGATAGTAATTATTTCATAAAAACACACTTTTTGTTTTGACAGCGGGAATTGATTTTAAGTTAATTAATTCCACTTCTATGTTTTTAATTTGGAAATATGGATTCTATATTTGAAATAACGAGTTCAAAAATTTTTTAAATATGTATTTTTTATTTTTAGACATTATGAATTTTTACTTCAGTAAAAATTTTATTTACCAAGGATAAAAGTTAAATCTGGTAAATAAGGGTAAAAAATATCACGATAATAATATAAAATTACTCTAACAGTTCTCCTAATCCTATTGTATGATACATATCTGACCATGGTCATATTTCGGTCGATTTTGGGTCCTCATTGGGCCACTTGGGAGTGATAGTGACAATTTATTTTAATTAACATAAAGTAAAGGCAGAAATGACATAAACAAATATCTTTTAGTGTATTAATTTTTACATAGGATTATATTAGTTATAATTTAAACTATAAATATTGATAAATATCATAATAAGATTTCATACATTATCGTATTTTATTTATTTATTTTATACATCAAATATGTTAAATTATTTATGACAGAATAATGATGTAGTGTTTACCTCATTAATAAATTATTTAAATAAATAAAATTATAATTATTAAAATAATATCTAAAACCAATGGAATTATTATTGTATGATTTTATTTCTACCAGTAATCATATTATATTAGAATTTAATGATTTTTGGACTATTTTAAACTGAATATATGTTTATAATAAAAATAATTGTTTCAAACCATCCTAAAGAGCCCCTCCTTACCCTGATAAAAGGAAACCACTTCTAACCCATTACTCACACATATCAATCCCCTTGGATCATCCAACCCTTATCAAAATAAGGTCTTAAGAACTCTATATTCCACCTAGAAACCTTACCTTAGGTCGAAGGTACGTCAAGAAGTATTTTTGGTTCAAACCAAAGAGAGTTACCCAAATTAATGGTAACAATTTTTCATAAATTCTTTTGTTTTAATTCTTTTTATTTTACTTCTCCAACCCCCTAAACACTTTTTATTACTTTATTTTATAAAAAAATCAGTATAATAAATATAAAAGTTTGTTTTTATGAGAATTATTTGACCTACTCTTACACACACCTTTTTCTAATGGGTACCGAACATACTGTTTCTGTGCACAACGAACCACTACCCCACAAAATGATGATTGTTCAAATATCACCAACCGCCTCTCATGGAGGAAATTTAGATGGAAATATATTTATATATGATATATATTATATTTATACTGTTTCTATGATTCTGTATTTTTCATTTATAAAATACCTTAAGGGTTTCCATAGTTGGTAAATACGATAATCTCATTTGAGGAAGTGCAGACTACCACCCCCTCAAAGTGATATGACTCATTAATGACTTATGTGGAACGCATAAAGACTTGTGCCAAGGAAATTATATATGAAATTATATGAGAATTATAATATGCTTATGTATCATTAATTTTACAATATATTATAACATTAAATAGAAATGGAAGTCGCATTCATGCGTACGTATGGCTTACCATCTCCATGAACGGTGCATTTCATTTCTTATCTCAAAATGTTATGTAATATTATAAATACATGTATATACAGGATATATATGATATATATGATATATAAATCATGAATATAATTCTGTATATGATGAACTTTTGACCACATGATCATCTTGTAATTATAAGAAGCCCATTTTTGACTCAAATACCAAATATAGCCCAAAAAACCATTATTAACATAAATGATTACAAAATGTTTATAACATAGTAATTACTGAAATAAAAGGAATAATAAATTTTGAAAGGTTATTAATATAAATTAACTTATGTTTATTATTCATAAAGAAAAAGGAACAATTTAATCAAGTCAGACATGTGGTAAGGGATTTCTTATCTCACATTCAATTCCATGAGTTTTCTATTGTTTTCCAGGTATTTATTGCATATGGTGTATTGGGTATATAAATTTGATATATACTATAATGATTATTTTTATATTCATTTAATTATGTGATTAATATTTTGGTTATTAAATTTGGTCATACAACATGATTTATTACAACATGGTAAGAGTTTTCATCTCACTTCTTATTCACGTGAGATTTGTGCCATATTGCCACTATTTCCGTTTGTGTGGTGTATGTGATTCCCATGATTTTATTCCTTGCGTAATATAAATTAATTTGTGTGTAATTAAATATTATGTTTATGATCCTTATTTTAAATAGTTAATTATTCATATGTTACAAAATTTTTAAGGGATCCTTTCACCCCCCCGCCCCCCTCTTTTTTAAAGACCCATTTCTGTAATGTTTTTTAATTTTCATATTATAATTATGGGATATGTTGTTATATATCCTTAATGATGTAAATTTTATGTCCAAGTTATTAGATTCCATTTTTTCTCTCATAAAATTAATTTTATGAATTTTAAAGTAACGTCGTTAGGATGTCAAATTTCTGTAAGGGAACTTCTTAACCCAATTTCAATTATTTTTGTTAAACATATACTTCTTGATTATTCTATGTTATTAATATATGTGAATGATCTATGATTTTTTTACACATAATATAAACTTATATAGATTGTATTATTATTTTTCACACATAATTATGTAATTGATTTATCCTTAATCTAAGGATACCGTCTTTATAAGGAATTTCATCTCAATTTACATTCCCTTGAGGCTTCATTGTTCTTATGTGCCAATTCACTTTTATATGGTGTATATACATTACTTTGATATATTATATCATCAATATCATTATTATCATCATATTATATGTTTCAATTTATTTTATTCTTCAATTATGTTTATTCAAGTGTTTCTCAAGTGTTACAAGATTCTTTAACAAAAACATCATTTTAAAATATTTAAAGTATAATTCTCTTAAGTATTTTTCATTAATGTCCTTTTTCTCAAAATGGTTTTCATTATTTCATTATATAAAAATTAATGTTTTAAAACTTTAATTCATTTAAAAGCTTCAAAGTGTTATGGGACACTTTGATTCAAAAATCTCATTATAAAATGTTTTTTATGGTTTTAAAAATGGTTTGATTAAGCATTGATAATTTGAATATATTGAACTTATATATTGTATTTTCAAATGTGGAAATGTTATTCATGAAATGTGTATACTTACAATATTATATGTGTTATGATTTTATAATGGTACTTGGACAATTGACGGGTGGTTACGTGATAAACCAAATGACGAGTGTTGTCATGATAAACAAGGACGGGTGGTAATGTTATAACCTCTAGTGCATTGGGTATGGAAGTCAGACGTATGGCTATTCTATTTTGTGATATTTTTGGATGTTGACCATATGGTTATTACATTTAAGTATGTTTATGTCCCATGTTACCTTTATATTTTATGTGTTCTGTAATGGGTTTTATGGTAATCATTTGGTTACAAAAGGGTATGAAATGATCTTTTAATCATTTAAGAGTATTTACTACATCATAAAGGTGAAAAGTATTACATATGATAAAGTATTTTTGGTTTACTTTTTGTTTTTGAAAACTAATAGTATTCTTTTTTTGTGTATCCCTTACTAATATTTTTGTGCATCCCATATTTTTGATATGTTGCTCAGTGGACATTAAGTGGAATAGAGACAAGTATGTGATCAAGGAAAAGTCATGATGTATAAAACATGGAACCAGACAAGTTTTTTATTAATAGTTCATATTTTATGAATAAATAGAAACTGAGTATTTGAATCTACTTGTAATATTCAGACTGATATGTAACACTTATGGCCAAATTCTCTAAAACTCTAAAGCTGAAAAGATCCTCAATTTGAATTCTTGATTTAACTCAAGATTATGAAATGATTAAGGTTGGGTCCTTATTGTTGGTATCAGAGGTCATTTTAGAAAACTTTATAGTTTATGAAGTTATTTAAGCATAAGTGGTATAACCATAATGGTTTGCATATTAGAAAGAGTCATAGTTATTTTAGAGGTGATAAAAGGTTACTACTTTTTGGGATTAAAAATTAAAGTTATTAGATAACCTTTGATGGTAAAATATATTATGATTATTTTTTAGGAATTTATCTATTTTTTATAATGTTGTAAAATTATATAGTTTTTTAAAGAAGACAACACACAGACTGCCTGACAACCCATCACATCGGAAAAAGCTACGTGAATCGAACCCACAACCAATGTGTGACTGGGATATATCGCCAACCACTGGACTACGTGAAGTCTCTGGTTCGTATGACTAATTATTTTTATTTATATTATTTTATGATTCAATAATAAGTTTATTTTGGGTTATCTTTGGAAATGATTTTCCTATCATGGAGAATATGTGATTACGTTAATTACTTTTCAATATGAGAATTTAAGAGTAACTGGTGTTATTTGGAGATAAATGTTAAGATTTATCATGGAAGACTATGTGATTAAATCCTTCTTAGATTTGGTTTTCAATATTAGTTTAGATTAATTTGAATAATTTTATGGAAAATTGTTTATTGATATGTATTTCTTGAACATTGGGTACTTTTTTGGATTTTGGAGATTAATAGTAGTATTTCTTTTTATAAAGTATTATCCTTTTAGGGATTATCTGATCTCGTGCTAACCAATTTTGGTTTTGGTTGACTTCTAAAGATATGGAAAAAATATATTTCATATTTTGTGGATTATTTGATACTATAGATGTTTATTTTATTGATTTTAATTTGAACAATCGAGTTTGAATACTCATCGTTTGGAGAATAGATGATTTTGTGGGAGAAATTTAGTAAAGAATGAAAGTATTAATAAAAAGTAAGTATGCTTCATTATGTTTTTAGATAAACTCATAAATAAATTCCCCAGATTTATGAAAGGTAACTTAAAACAAAAACATTTCCTATTAACATTTCTTATGGGAAAATCAATTACTGTTTAACCCATCACAAGTTTGTGATTTTATGGTTGTTAACTGTCTTATAATCGTGTTTTCTATCACTCTATATCCGAACATGAGGGGTTTTTTCTCCTCCATATCCATGTCTTTAGGGAATCCTAGTATCAATTGTCTCAGGTGACCATTTAATATATCTATATTTCTTTTAATGTGATAGTTTTATTTACTCTTTTTCGTTCTGTGACTTTCAATGATGTTTCCAAGCCTAATTTTAAAATTGCGAGGATGCAATTTCCAAAAATGGGAAAGGATGTAACATCCTAGGTAAATAAAATAATAATAAATTTTCATATTAATTATTTTTTTTTTGAATTAAATATAAATTGAAATTTAAAAGAGTTTCTATGTTCGAGGGCATACCTGATACACCCGAACGGGTTTCTTTGAAATCTTACGTTGCATAATAATAATATAATAATATTATTTTTATATTCCTGTTAATTCCTAGCAGTTTTATTGTTCGGAATAAACATAACTAACTACAATATGATTATATGTGTTTTTAAAATGTTTTTACATTTATCGAATAAAAGTTAGAGGCTTAAAATGTGAATGAATCTAATTTACATTAAAAGGATGATTTACCATCTTTCAATGGGGAACCCTCTAAAAATGTAACTTTGGTCACATTTATATGTTCTTTATGACAATATATAATTTTTATTTGGAATCAAGATATCAAAATTTTCCTTTTGTAAAATTTTTAAATTTTTCTGATAAAATTCAATTGTTGATGAATAGTGGAAAATACAGTATTTTAATTCAAAACTTCCTTTTAATATAATTAATTAATATGGAAATATTATATTTTTAATTGGTTTTAAAGTGTAATTAGATTATATTTTTACAATTTAATCCAATTTAGGTCATTTGAAGAAATTTCACTTTGAAATTGGACATAAACAAGTGTCATTATATTGATAGTTATTATTTCATAAAAACACATTTTCTGTTTTGATAGAAAGAATTAATTTTAAACTAATTTCTGCCACTTATATGTTCTGAATTTGGAAAAATGGATTATAGATTTGGAATCAGGGGTTTAAATTTTTTTAAATAGGTAATTTTTGTTTTCAGACATTATGAATATTTTAATTAAGAAAAAATTTTATTTACCATTGTTAAAAGGTAAATCTGGTAAATAAGGGTAAACAAATATTACTATAATAATATAAAATTACCCTAATTGGTGTTTTAATCCTATTGGTTTTTACCTATACGACCATGGGAATATTTGGGTCTATTTTGGGACCTCATGGGGCCACATGGGAGTGACAATGTCACTTTATTTTAATTAACTTAATTTAAAGACAAAAATGACATAAACAAATATATTTTAGTAAATTATATTTTACATAGGATTATATAAGTAACATTTTCAATTATAAATATAAATTTAAAAGATGAAAATATTTCCTAAATTATGGTTTTTTTATAATTTTTAGACATCAAATAAATTAAATTATTTATGGAATAATAATGATGTAGTGTTTACCTCATTAATAAATGATTTAAATAAATAAATTTATAAAGATTAAAATAATATCGAAAACCAGCCCCATTTTTATTTCATAATTTTATTTAGACAATGAGTCATCTTATCTTCTGTGTTGATGTTTTTTTGACCTTATGAAATAGAATATATGTTTTTAATAAAATAATTGTTTGAAACTTTCTTAAAGATCCCCTCTTTCCCCTTATAAAAGGACACCACTTCTAACCCACTCCTCACACCACTCAATCCCATTCGCTCATCCAAACCTGGGCCACATAAGCTCTCATGATCCCTCTCTTCCACTTAGAAGCATTAACATAGGAATAATTCACTTCAATAAGTTCTTTTGGTTCAAACCAAAGGGAGTTGCCCGAATTATAAAGGAAATGGTTTCTCTTAAATACTTTTGTTTTATTTTGTTTTATTTTACTTCTCCAACCCCCTTAACTAATTTTATTCCATTATTTTATAAAAAAAATAGTATCCTCAATATAATAGATTTTTTTATGAGTATTATTTGAACTAAATTTACACACACCTCCGTCTAATGGGTAAAGAACATATTGTTTCTGGGGATGGTGAACTACTGCCTCTCAAAATGATGATTGTTCAAATATCTCCAACCGCCTCTCATTGGGGCCATTATGATGTAACTTTATTTATATATGATATATATTATATTTATATTGTTTATATGAGTCTTTTTATTTCATTTATATAAAACCATGACGGTTTCCATAGTGGGTAAATACGATAATCTGATTTGAGGAAGTGCAGACTACCGCCCCCTCAATCTGATATGACACGTTCATGCCTTATGTAGAACATATATATGGTAGTGTAAATGAAATTATATATGTTATTATAAATTAATTATAATATACTTATGTATCATTATGTTTTAATTCCATTACAACACGAAATTGAAATGGAAGTAGCATTTATGCATACATACGGCTTACCGTCTCTAGGAACGATGCATTTCATTTCTTATCTCCAAATGTCATGTAATGTTATAAATAAATGTATATAATGTATATATATATGATATATAATATATATAAATCATGAATATCATTCTGGATATAATGAAATTTTGATCAGATGAATAATTTTTAATTATAATAAGTCCATTTTTACTCAAATACCAAATATCTACAAAACTACCATTACTAGCAAAAATGATTACATAATGTTTATAACATGGTAATAAGTGATATAAAAGGAATAATAAACTTTAAAAGGTTATTAATATAAATTAACTTAAGTTTATTATTTAGTAATAACAAGGAACAAATAAGTCAATTCAGACACGAGGTAAGGGATTTCTTATCTCACTTTCAATTCTATGAGATTTCCATTTTTCTCCACTTATTTATATGATGTGATGTATTGGGTTCTTAAATTTGATATATATTATCATGATTCTCTATATATTCATAGTATTTTGTGAATCATTTTGTTTTGTTTATATGTTGGTCATATGACTCGATTGATTATAACTTCGTAAGGGGTTTTCATCTCACTTTTTATTCCTGTGAGATTCGTGCTATATTTCCACTATTTATTTTTGTGTGGTGTATGTAATTACCATGACTGTATTAATTGGGTGATATACATTAATTTATCGAAAATTAAATCATTATTTTATGATTCTTCTTTCATATGGTGAATGTTTCAAAAGTTACCAAATCGTTAAGGGAACCTTTCACCCTTCCCTTTTTAAATACTTCTTTTTGTTATGACTTTTAATTTACGTCTTATAATATTGGGATAAGTTCTTATATATCCTTAATGATGTAAATTTTATTTCCAAGAGATGAGATAACCATTTATCTCTTATAAAATAAATTTTCTGAATTTTTAAGTGACGTTGTCAGGCTGTTGAATTTCTATAAGGGAACTTCTTAAACCAATTTAAATTATTTCGGTTAAACTTATACTTCTTGATTATATCATTTTATAAATATGTGTGAATGACCTATGATTTTTTCACACTTAATATCCTCATATATTGATTGTATTTTTATTTGTCACACATAATTATGGAATTTATTTATCCTTAATCAAAGGATACCATCTTTATAAGGGATTTCGTCTCAATTTACATTCCCTTGACACATCATTATTGTTATGAACCAATTATCTTTTATATGGTGTATATAATTCCCTTTGGAATATTATATCATGAATATCATGAATATCATGATATTATATGTTTTTTTGTTCAATTATTCTATTATGTTTAGTCATGTGTTTCTCATGTGTTATGAGACTCTTTATCTAAAACAACGTTTTAAAATATTTAAAGAAGTATTCTTATTAATATTTATCATTGATGTACATGTTTTTAAAATGGTTTTTAGTATTTATTTATAGGTACATTAATGTTTTAAAACATTAATTACTTTAAAATAATCAATGTGGTATTAGACACATTGATTTAAAAATCTCATTATAAAATGTTTCACATGGTTTTGAAAATGGTTTGATTAAGCATTGATTATTTCAATATCATGAAATGATATATTTTATTTTCAAATCTGGAAATGTTATTAGGGAAATTTTTATATTTAAAATATTTTATGTGTTATGATTTTATAATGGTACTTGGACATTTTACGGGTGGTTAAGTGATAAACCAAATAACGGGTGGTGCCATGATAAACCAGAATGGGTGGTTATGTTATAACCTCCAATGCATTGGGTATAGAATTCGGTCGTATAGTTATTCCATATAGTGATATGTGTGGAAGTAGAAAATATAGTTATTCCATTTTTTGTATGTTTATGTCCCATATTACCTTTATATGTTATGTGTTCTTTATATGGGTTTTATGGTAATCTTTTGGTTACAATAGTGTAAGTAATGATCTTTTATTCAGTGATTAGTATTTACTAATTCATAAAAGTGAAAATTATTACTTTTAATAAATTATTCAGGGTTTACTTGTTTTTTTGGAAAACTAATAGTTTTCCTTATTTTTGTATCCCTTAATGTGATTTTTTTCATCCCGTGTTTTTGAATGTTTTTCAGAGTATATGAAGTGGAACAGGGTCAAGAATTTGTTCAAGGAAAAGTCATGATATCTAAAACATGGAACCAGACATGTTTTTTTATAACGATTTTATATTTTATGAAAAAAATAAATACTAATTAGTAGTATATACTTGTAATATTCAAGATTATATGTAATATTTATGGCCTAATTCTCTAAAAATATAAACCAAAAAAGATCCTCAGTGTGAATTCTTGATTTAACTGTATATTATGAAATTTTTATATCTAAGTCCTTAAAACTATAGTAAGTGGAATTAAATGAACCTAAATTAATTTGAGTTGACTGGGAAATTGACCACTATCTTGTGATGATTTTTGTATAGAATATAGTAATAATAATGATCCATGGTTTTTAGTTATACACTCACCATGGGATAAGTTCAGCATAGGTAGATCATATTTGTTTGAAAAAAACAATTGGTTACCCATGAAACACTTTTTATCCTATGCCATAGGAATAACCAAGAAAGATTTAGGATTACCCTTTTTCTAAAACCATAAATTCACCCTAATCACTTCATGTATTTCTTGTTGAATTCAATTATTTTAATTTCTTCTTTAGTTTAATAAAATAAACTGAAATTGGGGTGACCCGAACATTGGTCAATATTTTTCTATCACATTCCCCTCTCGTTTTGGATTCAACTCTGTAATCTATGATTACTATGATTTTGTAGTTAGTTTTGTTTGGGACAAAATAAGATTCATTTTAATTAGACTCATGGGAATTAAGAACACCCTTTGGGATTTTCAATGTCTTAGTGCACCACATACTATTAACTAAAAGGGTCAATTATCAGACAAATTACTATCCACATATCCAACAAATGTTATTTCATTATTATATTCCCTCACTCACACACAACAAGGAAAAAATATCTAGAGTTCAACCATCATGAAACTACTCCATGATAAGCACCCTTCACTTCCGAATTCTTAACTGAATTTATCCTAAAAATATGGATTCACCTTGTTGACATGGGTAGTAACATATATAATTTTTTAGATTTACAATTTCAAGGGTGTAATATAATTACAAACTATAAAGTGACATTAAAAAATAAAAAAAATTAATGGAGTAAATTCATTTTCCAATATATATTTATTGTCATTTTTGGGTTCAACATTTTTAAAAATATGATTGTGATTAGGCACTTTGATTTTCATTTTGAGATAGAGACTTTTTTATCTCTAATGATGTATCCAACATCATCATTATTCCTCGTTATAATAAAATTTTTAATTGGTAATCATACATTCATTATCATCATTATTCCAGGAATAATCCCTATGATTAACAATAAATTCTCTATTTTTAGAATTTTTTCTGCATGTTCAACACTAACTTTTCCAATCATATCTCCATCCATTATTTATTTTTTGATCTCATCATTACTCTTAATAACTCTTTCATTATCACTATTCGATAGTTTTTTATAATTGTTTTCAAATAAATGATTAGAATTTCCATTTAGCATATAACCAAAAAATATTCTACCTCCATCATTCTTGTCAATTTTAGTATAAATTTTTCCATTACTCTTGATTCTTCATAGAATCACAAAAACTCTAAAGAATTTTCAATTATTTTTTTCTTGAACAGAAATTTATATTGGTCATATAATAATATACCCTAAAAACATATTTTCAAGGATTATTTTATTATTAACAACATGCATCTTGAAATAAATTAATGTATCATGCATAGTAAACATGGTTATATCCTTTTCAATAAGACTAATATTTTTTATTCGGAAAGTAAATTTTTTTGTAAGGACATTATTGAGACAGTATAATGCCTTATTCTATGTTTTTAAATAATATAATATTTTCCATTGGGAATAGTTTCTCCCATAACTGGATCTCAAATTTTTTTAAATCATATCTATTTGATCTATTAGTTAGTCTACTAAAACATTTAACAATTCTCAAAGCATCGAATTTATAATATATCCAATATATGTGTGTAATTAAAGTATATTAATATATTTTAAGTGCTGAAATATTTATATGACCCTATTTATTTTTTTACTCAAGGATCCCAAACATTTGATTGAACCATCTAAAATGGACATGGGATTTGAATTTCAACTCGATTATGTTTTTTATAAGACATCTTCCACTTTTTACCAGTTTTTTAAATGGGGGTTGTGCCTTTATTCAAGGAATGAGTTTTTCTCATATCATTTTCTATTATCAAATCTCTCATTTTCCCCAAGAGGATAAGGTTTTCCATTATATAATTATTTTATTTTTTATATTCATATTGTAATTGGTTTTATTTATCTATCAAAAATCGAATTTTCATTTTTTGTCAACTCTTCCTAGAAAATTTCTTCATAATTTTTTTTGTTTTCATAATACAAAAAATTTTCACAAAAATTATCTCATTTAAAACATTACTAACTTATATCACCCTAAAAAATTTATGTTCCATTCCATAAATAAATATAACATTAGTAAAAAGCAATTTCTCATTCTGAATATTTTCAGCTCAAATATTCTTGATCTTCAATGATATATCATTACCTATGGTAAAATTGTTACGTCCATAATTTTCAAAAAAAAATGATGTAATATTGAGCACATTTATTATAATTAGATTAATCATTGCTTATAATCCATAGTTTCTCAACTTCTCATGCCTTATATGAAATTGTAAAAACATGTGATTTATGTTTGGTATCATTTTAGTTTTGGAATTTTCATTACCTCAAAATCAAATTTAATTAATGTTTTCTTCTTTATAAAACAATCAAAAAACATTTATATGTTCGTCAAACATTCCCTTCATTTATTCAAATATATTTGATTTTTTTAAATAAAAACAATTAGGTTAATAAAGAACCATGAAACCTATCCATAGAAGAGAATACCACAAAACCTTTACATCCACCCTCTAAAAGTATGAATATTCCATCCATAAACAAATGATCCAAAACTAGAAGACCAATACCTCTCCCAAAAAAGAAATAGTTATAGGCACTATCTATATTCCATGTAATTAAAATCATCCTAGGTTTAAGGTGAATTAATAACTATTCACACATCTGGAGAAATAAAAACTGAATTAAAAACTATATTCATCATAATGATTTTAACAAGATAAAAAGACAAAACATTCCATACTAACCATAGCCACTATATCAATACAATAGCTAAGTGATGAGGAATTTAACATGTAACCATCAACTCAAACTTTCAATTCACCTAAATGTTATTTTATATTTACTAAGAACACATATTTATCGTTGTTTGTTATCTCACCAACATGGATATAGCTACCCATTTCATCTATATATAAGAATATTATTTTATAAAACTACATCTCTGTTACCAAATATACCATAAAACATGATATAAACCTAAAATATCCTTCTTTTAAATAATTTTTCTTTTTTATGGGTAATTATCCACCTTTTTTTTGAGCCATAGAATCCATGAAATACCCAATGACTTTTACTAGAATCTTCCTTTAGTAGTTGATGATATAATTGATATTTTTTATAATCTTTATCCCTCCATATCTGAAAATACTTTTATTTCCCATATGAATCTTTTATATGAAAAATAATTTTTTATTCTATTAGAATCTCCCAAAAACATTATCTTCTTGTAATATATTCCATTAGTATATTCCTCATCCTTATCTCTAATATCTTATCATTGATTTTTGATTTTAACTTATTTAATAACTCATTAAACAATTTAATATCATTAATTTTATTCATATAAATGTTATAAAATTTAAAAATTGCATTTAAATCTTCACTATAATGGACCATGAAGTTGTACATGAGCTTCTCAGGTTCCTGAAACATTATCTTCAGTTTTGCAATACCTTCTACACCAATTATGATAATAAAGGTCATATAAATATTTGTAGTTCTCCTTGATTAATATTTAGGTGTTATCCTTTTAAATTTAATGACTACATTATACTTCTTAATATTGATATTTTTCTTACTTCAAGTTTCTAATTGATTTTGAAATTATCATATCGTAACATCCCATTATTATAAAGAATCATTTTTATCTTTGTTCACATACTGTATTCTTTAAAAAAATATTTCGTTAGTAGGAAAATACTGAACATTTTGATTATCATTATTTGGGGATGTACATTCTTCATCTTCTTGATCCAATAAAACACGTTGATAAGTTTCTTTATAACCCTCCTTATAACTATAGATCTCTTCACTATTAGAAACATATTAATAAACAAATAAAAAAATTCTTACAAATATTTTGAATAACATATTCTTCTTTACTTTCAGTGGAATTTAATTTCTTTCTAAGGACAGTCCTTTCTTGGAGGATCATTCGGGTTCTGTAATATCTTCATCACACATTCTACTACATTTTTTTACTAATTTCCCAATATTTAAAATAATTAAAATATTGTTTCTAATGATACTTAAAATTTCTTAATTGAAAATAGATATTTTTGTAAAAGCCATCCATATCATCATCACATATAGAAAAAATAGATTTTACATCAGGGTCTTTTTACTATTTATATGATAACTAATGTTAAAAAAAATTGGTTGTCAATTATTAACATAAATGAGGTCAAAATAAATTTTTTATGGGGTTTTCATGTTAGTAATAAAATAAAAAACATTAAAACTCCTTTAAATTTTTATTTTTTAAATTGGATATTGTTGTAACTAATTTTGAAAATATACCCCAAACTTGGAACTTAAATGTTGTCAAATATTGACTATGTGATTTTTATATCCCACTAAAAAATGTATCAAGACTAATATGAAAACTTATTATTTAAATATCACACCCACTCATTTTTTTCTCACCTTGAAATAAATCTTTTAAACTCCACTTTTTTCATTTACATCAAAAAAATCAATTCAACCCCCTTCTCCAGATCTATCATTCTCATAGGATTTCTTCTACATGATTCACTTATGATATTCCTCAAAATATATATATTATAAATATTAACTTATTATCTATGATGGATATTCATCAAGATTTAATACAATGTGTATTATCGAGTAGCATTAGTGAAACCTGAAATGGTAATCATTAATGAACTTCTATTGAGGTTACATCTATAGAACGGTCTATTTTATTATCCTTTGAATTTTTTATTAATTGTTTACAATATGGTTGATTATTATGAAAATTTATAAAATAATAGTTATTATTATTACTTATATGATTGAAATTTAATTATTTTATTATTTTAAAATAAAATTTTAAAATTTATCTGATACTTATTTTTGAGTCATAATTTCATCATTGATTCTCTGAAATGAACATGTAGATTTATAGATTCACTGTAAATTTTTTTAAAACATATAACTTTTAAATTTTTTTATTTGATATCCTGATGAGTAAAATTTCCAGTTACATTAGTTAATTTAATATATTATTTCAAAGGATGTTTTAAACATATATATTTAAGTAAGAAAAAATGTATATAAATTTATATTTTATATTAATTTTCTAATGTGACCACTATTGTAAAAAAATTAACCAGAGTTATAAGAAATAAATTTGAAATTATATTTAAAACAACACTTAAAAGGGGATTGAAATAAAAAACGGATGCTAAAAACCTAAAAAATTATTTTAAATAGGTTTTTTATACTAGGTAATTCATATTTTTTATGTCATTTTCATCTTCAATAATAAGATTTTTTTAATGGTATACATTTAATATCAAACTCACTATTAGATTTTATTTTAAGGTCTCTTTCTCTTCTCATGTCATAGGAAAAAACCTCCCATTATATCTTATCATTTATAAATTCTTCTTGGTCTTTATATTTAAGATTTTATTTCATAGAATCAAACCAATCTAGAAGAATTATCTGGATTTTTTCACCATTTTAGACACTTTAGCATTTCCTAATTATCTCTAAATATCGCGATTGTCATTTTATCCACTAGTGTTTATTTCATCAATCGATTCATCTTCACCCATTATCACATATTCTATTTAACTTCTGTATAACTATTTATTATTCCTTCTCTTTTTTATCTCATTCAAGATAACATGATGTTTTTTATAGAATTAAATTAATATTATTCACCCTATCAATATAGTTTTCTTTTCCTATGATAATGATGACAGAAGTTTATTCCTATCATTCCAATATCTCTAAAAATTATATTTATCAAATTAAAAATAGTTATTCATCACTTTTTTTAACAATAAAACACTAAATTACAATCTCAATAACATTAATTCCGATGCAAATTATATATGTTTCAGTTATTTACCTTCATATATGAAATTATTTGTTGTCAATTGGGTGAATATGTTTCTTCTAAATGAAGCTATACTGATTTATGCTGACCTTAAATTGTATATCATTAAAAAAATGAAATTTTGATAAAATGTTTTAGGATAACTATAATGAATGATAAACACTAAGAGGGGGTGAATCAGTGTTGATAACGTTTTCATATAAAAATTCAAGAACATACACTATGATATGTACATGATCTCTCAAACATAAAATCTATAGAATTTTAATAATGTTTAATATGGATTTAATGAGGTCCATTCTTGATGAGGGTGATTATACCCCTAATTGTTTGTGTTCATTATACTCTACACACATGGTCATATTCGTATTGTCAAGAATAATTAATTTCTTAAGAATGTCATTCAACCCTTAATAATAAAGACACCGACAAGTTATTTTAAGATATAACACACTATAATGGGAGAACATAAAAATATTCATGATGAATGAACACAATGAGAAATATATGTCTCTTTAAAACATCATAGATCTAATTTTATTCCTCGTGAAACATTAAATTTTATTTTCCCTCAAACTTATTTGAAAATTATATCATATATGGAAATAAAATTATTATATTACTCTTATTCATAATTCTCATCACCCACTTTTCTCACACATAATCTCAATAACCGTTATAGTAGAACATTATATTTTTACACCTACAATAATTCTATGTTTTACACCTTGATTTGGATTGATACTAATGTTCTGTGGCAACAAAACCGGTTAGCAACCTATCCAAAGGAGGTTTTTCTTGAAAAGGGGGGGGGGGAGATCTCTGAGAGAGGCAAAGAAAATAGTAGTGGATTGAAAAGGATCTCATATAACAATATTGTACAGGTCGGGGCAGGTCTAAGTAATGTTATGAAATCTCTTAATGGGTGTGGCAATAATGATTTAGTCCAAGGTGGGGATAGAAACAGGACTAAGAATGGAGGAGTGGCATCTACTACTCTAAAAAGAAGAGTCAAGAAGGATTATTCTTATTTGGCTTGTCCATTTTTCACTAGAGCCTCCTTTAAGCACGATCATGGGGTGACACTAGCCTTCAAAAAACGCATCCTATCCAAGAAATATGAACTTGGGTGAATCACTTTAGATGATGTAAGGTGTGACTATAATGATGATTTCATGAGGTGTTTCAACCCGGCTTCTGAATGGGGAACTTCCACCACGGAGGACTCATGTGTTGGTTGTGATGACGGGTATGGAGACTTTGGCATTTAGTTTTTGTTGGTTGATCTGGGTGATTGGTTGTTTGTTCTTTTTTGGATATGTTTTGAGGGCTTGTTTGTGTCTTTGGGTTTCTCACTTTTCATAAAAGTGTTTGGAAAATAATAATAATAAAGTATTTCTCTGCCTCGTGATTTGGTATCAATAAGACACACATGTGTCATGAAAGACCCCTCAAACATTATGGAATACAAACATTATGAAATGTATCTAAATCATTACAACTATATAGATATTTTTTCCTTAAAATTTTTCCATCGTGATTGTGGTGTAACACCAATCAACTGAAAATTCAACGAAAAAATTATCACTAATGTCATATCATGTATGACTCAATTTAATTGTGACACCCTTAAATCACCAGTTATGAATAAATCACTCTTTTATTTATTATAGCATGAGTGGAATATCACATAGCTTTTTCCATCACAATATAAGGGTGAATCAATAATTCATAGAGATATAATTATGCCATGAACCTTCCCCACAATCATTTCCTCAAATTTTGTTTTGATCAACCCAAATTTGTTTTCACTTGAAATCTCCAACCATCACAATCTAGATTTATACTCATTTATCACACGGTATTTATTAAATCTTGGAAAGTTACTATAATACATATCAATAACCTAACAAATCTCTCCTTCAGGTATGAATATGTTCTCCACAGTGCTACACATCAGCCTTCATCGAAAAATTAATCATGTTAAGGAAGATCACAATGTGGTATCACCTATTATGGAAATATTTAATTCATGAATTTTTTTAACACCTCTTGGATCTATTTATTTCAAGATATGATCTCTTCCATTATATTATTCTTTAAACATATTTCATTAGATTGTCCACATTGGTTTATTAATCTTTTCCTAACACCATGTTCAACCCGAGTACCCATAAAAACCATAGGAAATATATTGAAAACAAATACAAAATCATCATAATCTAATGAAAAAAAATCATATAATTTTTGAATTGTAAATATTGAAGATTATAAATCATATATTAATCAATCATTCAAAAAACGTGGGTTTATTTCTCTATTATTCAATCTCATAGGGTTTCTCATATAAGTGTAACGCAATTATCACTATGATATTAGGATACTGAACTATTATGGTTCATTATTTAAACTATTCCTTATATAATATAATCTATGGGAACCTTCTTGAATGATTAATAATATTAAATGTGATTTATTTTTAAGGAATATAACACTTTGTATATTTTAAGGCATTTTAAATAGTTCACCCTCTTGTATTATGTGTTCCCTTTTAATTTTTTTATCCAATATAATGATTTATTTATGAACCTCTATCCCTTCCAACAAATATATATTTACAAACTATATTTATATGTAACACATTACATAATTTAAATCTTGTGTTACTTTCCAAAATTAAAATAAAAATATATTTATAATTATAAAAATGCATCCCATGCATAAGCAACATGAATCATATTCTTATAAAGGATAAGTATTATATTAAACCAACAATCCCCATAAGAGTTAGAATGGATAAGAAGGTAGGTAACCCCAACTTTTACTCTTTAGGGAAAATATCCTAGGCCAGTGAGCGGTAATACCAATTGTCCCTCTATCCATTGTAAATTTAGAAAATCGATACCACAATTCCATTATAATACCAATACCTAAATTTTATGAACTATAATTAACTTTTTAACAATTTATCCTAATATGTTATAAACCAATTCCAATTAATAATAAAACTATATCAATTATCATACCTATATGTAACTTCATAAATGAATGTATAATAATTTATAAGTATTTTATCACATTAAAAAAATTCAGAAATCCATTCATGATATAATAATTTATTCTCATTAAAATACCTGATATAGCACAAAAAATGATAAATTAATATATTTAGACATGATATTCACATTTATAAGTAATTCATAAATAATTAAATTTTCAAAAATTCAGAATTTGAACATGAATTATAGATAATTTATTTTAAAATAAATATAATCATAGTGTATTTGTTTTAAATATAAGTTCCTTATCATCCTATTACATTTCTAATTTGGGTGTTGGATGAGTTCAGTGGACACTGAAAGAGGGTATTTAAGAGGGTTTAACAATATTATAATATATTTTGGTGGATAATTTCATGAAAATTAGATTGATGATGTAATTCACTATTTCACAACATGTGAATCTGGTGATTCAAATCTTGTGTTCAAGCAAGGGGATCAGTGTAGAAAAAATTCAAAACATGGAAGTTGGGTTCATGAAATTAATTAATTAGTTCTACAGTTCCTTAAATTTTAGTGTATGTTGAATACTTTAAAAATTCAAAACATAAATTAGTTTGATTTCTTGTACTGTAAGTGCACACTTGAATTCACACCGTGAATATGGGACACGTAATGTGAATGAGCATAATTTTAGCCTGTTTAAAAATAAGGATGTCTAGATTGTCCCTGAAATTAATCATAAATCAGTCCTTCAATTGTGTGTAAAATATTTAATATTGGATGATCCTCCATCTTCTTTATTTATGATTTATTCCTTGGGCTATAGGGGTTATATCATTGGTAATTCATGATGAGTACTCCTCCCTATCCCCTTATTTTTTTATAGGGATTCCTTGTAGTGATTTTTTTTATTTGTGGTTTTTTTTAATATTTTTTATGCAACCATGTTTTTTTGTAGTTTGATATGAGGTTTTCTATTTTTATTTTGGTTTTTGTGTTATTTATTCATAAATGTCTTTTTGTAGTGAATTAGAAAGCTTATTTTTCATATAGGATCCTCGTTCTCTCCTTATATAATTGAATATATTAGAATGAATTCCATTTACTTTCATTATATGGATAGTGATGGCCATATTAATAAATATAATGAATTGGAAAAATCTAAAATTGATGGTAATGGTGAAAAATCACATGTTTTCACTGGTTTGAGGATATTATTGATATAATTAATAGTTGTTCTTTCTATTACAGAAAATTAATGTTGTCAGTAGCCATATATGTGTTTTAGTTAATGTATAGGGGACCCTTACTAGGTTAATTGTTGATAACACCATATAATAAAAAATATAGAGAAAATATATATGTATAACTAATTTATTTCCCATTAAGAACTATTTTTTGTGACAAAACCCATGCTAGATAATGAAGTAATTTAGTAAAATCCCTCGAACAAATTTTTTGAATGTTGGGATTTTATGGTAAGTGTGGTTTTTTATTGTTGTTATTGCATTTTTGTTGCGCAGTTTTGTTAGGTGATGGTGGTTACTGGATGGGATTTGAATTGGTTGGGGATGTGGTGATATGGTGTTGGCATGAGATTTGATGTGGGTAGTTATGTGGAGATTATGTGTTGTGGTGGTTTATATGATATTGTTGGTTGTTGTGGGGAGTTATGTTAGTTTTTTTGGTTTTATGGAGATGATTAATGTGATATTGGTGAGGAATTCTATTTTTTGGTTGTATAATATTATTTTTTATCCATTTACTACTTTATAACACTAATAAAATTACATGGGTTGGTGAATTAATTGTAAAGATCTTGTTTTTTCATAGTAAATAGATTAATAAATCTAAATGATAAATTAATGGGTTAGGAAAATATTAAATTAATTCTCTTTCTTAATGGGATTTTTATAAATTTATTTAAATCATTAAAATGGTTAAATCTATAATTGGTATTTTTAATTTTTTTCATTATGTGTTGGTTGTGTGTTATGATGTGTTTAGTGGTGGAAGAAGTTTTGGTGATTGATGTGTGGTGTAGTGGTGGTGTCTTGGTTTATGCTAGTGCAATTTCCCTAAACCCATAAGTTGGGTGTTTTCTATTATTTATATAATTTGTTTTATTTTACTTCAATATTCTCACCACCCAATTTGGATAAATAGACCTATTATCATGGTTTTTTTGGTTCTGGGTAGTTTTCCCAACATTCATGATGATGGTGATACAAATGGTTGGATACCACCACTTCTTTTCTCATTCATTAGTAATGATGATATGGATTGTTTTTTAAGATTAACATGTGTTTTATGATGTACTGAGGATTTGATATGTGGTGGTGGCTATTTGTGGTGGGAGGAGGGCACAAGGTTTATGTTTTCCACATTCATAATACCTGACTACTCTTGTAATGTGATGGGATGTGATGTGATGGCACATGTTTCTTCTAGCATAGTGTGATGTGATTGACCATTTCTTATTGAGTGAGACGTGATGTGATTATGAATAATTCTAGTACTAGATTATAGTCCATTTGAAGCTGGGTTATTTAGGGATGCATTTCAACACACATCATAGTTGGCACAGTTGTATTCATGAAAGATACATTGTGATATATACTAAATGAAAAAAGAATAGGATGTTCGACAATGGGGTACTAAAGTGGAAAATAAATGGGGAACTGTTAGTGGGGAACCGTTATTCTGGTTTTCATAGTATATTACTATTTTGAAATGTGGTTTGGTGAGAAATCTATGGTGATACTAGGATTGTTTAGTTGGCATGTTTTGTTTCTTATTGATTTTTTATTCTGAGTAACATTAGTATTGTATTTTCTTTTGTCCACTAGAGACCACAAGTATTATCCTTCTATGTATACATTTATACTCACCCCTACATAAATAAACTATTTTCTAGGTTTCTATTAGGAATTTGGGGACTAATATTGACACAAATTACTAGGTATTTGGATCTACTTTTTAGTCGCTACAATAAGACGCCCCTTTATGTATTTGGATACATTTATTATATTTTTTGAATTTGTTCATGCATATTAGGATTTTTTTATGATTACATTTACAATATGTGTTTTATTTTCCTTATAATTTTTAATCATATCTCATAATACAATACTCATATAGGGTAATTCCTTCTATGTGTGAGATTTTCATATTCTAGTTTCTTTTAAGTAGCCTAGGGCCAACTAGAGGATGTACTCGGGAGGTTCATTATTTATCCTCTATCATTTCTATCCATAAAGATGAACTTTAACGAGAGGGGTGATTAAAAAGTGGCATCATAGGTTTTGGTTGACAAATATGATGGAGTTTAGAGTTAGGCCCTATGTTGATATTGTGGTTTGGTCTAGAAATGGTTCCAGTTGAACTTGATGTGTGAAATTGTCTATAGAGACTTCATGGTACATGGGATTTTAGGATTCTTGTGATCAAATACAAAGAATATGAGCACATTAAATGGATAATTTATGTGGATCAATTTTATGGGTACACGCAATGGAGGGGTATATGAATCATGATAGATTATTTCATATCTGAATTGGGTAATTATTGTAAGTAAATATAATTAATTAATCCTTAGTAATATTACATGATATCAGGATTAGTATTCCTCTTTTATTTTCAAGAATGTATCCTAATTTTCATATATGTGCAACATAGGAATATATGGTTCAGCAAGCTAATTTAGCTTATAATTGGAGTATCAAACTCCAATAAAAGGATGATGCATGGAAGTGTTATTTTCATGCATTTAATAAGAAGAATTTGTAGAAGAAATAGAGAATATCATATTTGGATATAGAGTTCTAGTTGGAGGATGTATAGATATCCATTAGTCTAATTTTGGATCAGGATGAGTTCTGGGTGCCAATGGAAATTAGGAAACTGTGGTGAGCTTCACATTAAATGTGAATGATGCCTCTTGGTGACCTATGGTAGGTACAAGAGTCATTTCCAAACATCTATAAAATGTTTCCCCATGGTTTATTTATATGGGAAGATTCCATAGTGTTACAACAGAGGGAAGACTTTGTGCCTAGTGATGTAGAATTCAGTCACTACTTTCATACTTCTTATGTATCAAAAGGTAAAATGGAAATAAGATGTTGTCGAGAAGATTATTTTTGTTAATTGAGCCTTAGGTGAGTTTTTAATTGGTTTTCCTATGGAGTAGTACATCGGGAACTTGGTCACTATGGCTCTGGAAGATAGGGATTCAACTAATGGGGAACTAGCCCATAATGATCTTTTTCAATCCTATTGGGAAAGGCGGATCCTGATAATTTGTCATGGTATTCGCATTATTATGATTTTTTGGGGGGACATAGACACCATCGGGATTAATTTTAGACTGCATTGGGATCCCAATTTCTTATAGGCATTTAGACACTTTTTCAAAAGTAGTGATAGTTTCCTCTATGGTATTTTCAATAGTAGGGACTATCAATATTGGTTTAGTAGTCAAGGGTGGGTGGTGTTGTCAGGGGTAGCCACATGATAGTCGTCATCCATAGGTACATAAGATAGAGTGTGTTTATAGAGGCTGATAGTAGGGAGTTAGATGATTTGGACAGGGTTGTATTCATTCTTTAGAAGAATATGCAAGAGTAGGTCCATATGTTCCATATATAAGACCACTTTTTCATCTAATAATGTTGTTATTTGTTTGAATCAGGTGTATTTAACTCCATTATTAATCCTGATTTGGAATTTTAATTGGGATAGGATTTGTAGATACTTTTAGTTCCCCATGTTTTATTTATGTCGGTTGGAGTTCATCCTACTATGTTTGATCTATGATGGGGATGTAGACTGGTAATGGTGTATCACCAGTCCATGAGAGATTTATTCTATCAAGAAATAAATCCCTAAAATTTTACAGTTTTCATGGATTTTTTATATTCTGTTCTATTACTTGTTGATTGTATCTAATTGAGTGTTTCATATTCCGATGTAGGGATCCAACAAGTGTTGTTTGTTAAAGAGGAGGGAGGTATGCATATGGAACCTCTTTTTTCTCAGATGATGGAGATATCAATTCAATCTCAACTAGAGGATGTTCCAAGGTTTTGAGTGAATTTCCTATGTTTTCCCAGGATAGGATGTGACACTACCCTCAAAATGCTATATTGGGTTTCAAATAGTTTTCTATGCATATGTGTCTCGAATTTTTAGATATATCTATCAAATGACACCTATTGAACTCTGATAGTTTAGGTTTCAGGTGTGTGATCTTATATATATGGGTTTCATTTAACCTAGTTTTTATCCATATATTGCTTTCATGATATTATTTAAGAAGTTGGATGGTATTATGAGGGTGTGTATAGATTCCTAGAGTTTGAATTAGGTAACGATTAAGAATGGTTATCCTTATCCAAGGATTT
This sequence comes from Viscum album, assembly GCA_963277665.1. Taxonomy (NCBI): domain Eukaryota; kingdom Viridiplantae; phylum Streptophyta; class Magnoliopsida; order Santalales; family Viscaceae; genus Viscum; species Viscum album. Next base: position 1,616,011,512 of record OY728125.1, read on the forward strand.
ATGATCTGTTCAATCATCCGAAGGGATATTATAGTGACTCAATATTCTCATACATTGATATTACATCTCTTTATATTAATATTAAATACATTATATAAACACATGCATATGGATCATAATATTTTTTTACCTTTGGAGTATGGGTACATAATAATATAATTTGGTGAATGGTCTTCAATGTCTCCCAAATCTATTTTACCAATTATTAATCCTTATAGAAATACCCAACTTAAAACCATTATTCAGAACCTAGAGAGGGTAATCGTAAGAAATGATGAGCTTATATGCTCGGTAAAGGAAATAAAGGGAGATAGATAAGCATAACAAGAACATATGGTTATGGTAATATGAGCATAGCATTTGAAAATCAACCCATGTATATCAAAGATCAGAATATTGAGTCATGGAATGAAGATTAGTTGTTTGTAAGAAATGAATTATTAAGGAATAAATGTACATAATACAAGAAGGCATAACATTAGAATATATTTTTGGCATACACATCTACATATAACATTGCGAACATGTATATATAGAGACAGATTCAATTATTATGTTAGGAACACAGAATTATGACCTCATATAAACTAATGGACATAAAACTAGGTCCACTCATAACATTATGGACATTAAATATATAGGTATATGAATCAAACATTGAATATATGATCATGTTCATGAATAATGTTGTGAACATGTAATTTGGATTACGAATAACATTGTGAAGATGTAATCAGGCTCACATATAGCATTTTCCACATGTAATCATGTTAATACAAAAAATATTTACTCTTGATTTATCAATAATTGCCTAATTAATTTTGGGGAGATAAATGTCCCAAACATCACATATTGAAAACCATACACATTTATTCCACAAGACCATAAACCATTTATAATATCATAAGGGATGAAATGAAATGTATTATAGAATCCTCTCTTCATATTATACCATGTGGAAAAGAAACAGGTTTCATAATCATTTTATCATTTCATCGTAGCATTTCACGTGTCAAAAAAATTAAGTTTCCTAATAATTTCATCATGGAATAACCCTTTAAAATATAAATGAGTTTTATAAATTTGATTTCATGATAAACCATTCTAATAAAGAATAATAATTCTATCATGGGTTTATATCCATCATAAATCATAAGTTATATCAAAGGATGTCATCTTAGAGAGATACTAATTTTGAATGTTCACCTGGTAAATTTATTGAGTAAAATATTTTTTCTTTTTGAATCTATTTTAAAAATAAAAAATTCATAAAACGTTTTTAAAACCATTTTCATTAAAAAAACCTAAAGACATATAATGGAATACTTAATGAAAATAATGTTCATGAGTGTGGAAAATTAAATTTGTGAAATAAATACATAAAATATAATACATTCAAATTTTTCATTTAATACAAATGCACATTTTTTAGGATCCAAAAGGGCTTTACGGTGTGAATAATTTAGGATACATCTTTTCTTTTATATGTTATGTGAGTGGCACCCATGTATTTAATGAAAATATAAAGGTGTACCCACATTTTTCTCATGCTACATAGTTCAAAAAAGGATTATTATTGAGAATAATACATGATAGGGTAGAGATATGGATATATAATATTTTTAAAAGAGAAATAGTCATTTTGAACCCATATCTTTGTAGTTTAACCCTATTTAAACCCACTTTTTCATTAACTGTACTAAATAAATTTTATTATTTTAATTATTAAATATGTTAAAAAATTAAAGTGAGAATTTTAGATTAAATAAATAAAATTGATTCAAAATATTCTATCCATTTTTCCAAATTTTATTCATAGATGTGTTAAATTTTAATTCAATATTAATCACACAAATGTGATGGGAAAGCAAGTTTGCAATCAAAAAATGTTTTGAGGATTTCAATGTTTTTATATCAAAAATCAATATGTAAATCATTAAAATGACCTAATTTGGATTAATATTTTTATAATTTATCTAATTTTAATTTTAAACCAATTTATAATATAATCTAACATTATAAATAATTTTATAAAAAAATTCTATTTTAAATAAAATTCAATATCTTTTCAGTATTCACCAAAAAAATTATTACTTTTAGAAAATTATAAAAAATTAAAAAAAAAGATAATTTTAAAATTAATAATAAAAAATTGAATTAATTTTTTCAAATAATACTTCAAAAATTATCAAATATAATTTGTAAAAATAAGTGCACAAAAAGGCGACAGAAATACTTTTTAGAAAAAAAAATGTTTTAAACAATAATTTAATATATGATTATCGCTTATCTAGGAAACAAATAATAGTTATTTTTATAAAATTATATAATATATAATATATACATTCCCCTAAAGTAATTCATCAAAATTGGTGTTTTAATTTATCAAGGTAAAATTGTTTTGTTTGCATAAAAGTGGTTTTCCAGAAAAAATTCATTTATTTTGAAATATTTTATAATTTCATTTTTAATTATTTTGTCACCCAATATTTAATTTTATATATATTTACAACCCATATGTTTTCTTAATTTAGTTAATCCTAATTATACCCTCTATTCGAAAATCTTGGGAATAAATATCATATTAAATAATAATTCTTCAATAATATGTTGTGTTTTGTTTAATATCAGTGTTGCATTTAATGAATATGAAACTCATAACTTCGTATAACACAAGATAAAAAAGGGGTTTTGTGTGGAAAAAATATCAAAAAGATTAAATTTATTTGAAAAAAAAATTCACAAAATATTTCGGTGTTACATTCCACCCCCCATAAAATGGATTTTGATCTCAACATTAATCACTATAATACCAAAATTAAATGATAATTCTACCTCATTACATACATAGGTTACCTATAAGCATCAAAGAGATATTTGTTTCACAAAAAAGTTGACTTGGTAAGTGGTCTTGTTTCATAGAACCTTCTATATTTTATCCACAATTTCTACCAATAATTCCCAATATGTAATATCATACTCCGTTGGAATGACTAATTAGTTCAGTAAATGTAATTCATTATATATATATTTACTCATGATAGATACATGTAACAAAACTTCAACCTGACATTGGATTCATGGAATCTCCAAAAATAAGCTTCTATATTGATAATATCAAGTATTTCAAAGGGGATAATACACCTAGGGAACTATTTTTCTTTATTTCTTCCATTAAGAAATTCATAGAAATACTTTATCACCAACATAAAAATATATTTTTTATCAATGATTATAAACATGGTACTTCTAAAAAATTATTGATTTACCATCATTTTTTTAAAGGTATCCAAACTTCCCTTCTATCTCCTCGTCATTATTATGTCCCAATATCTTTCTTTCTCCACCTTTATTCTAGTACAATAGAGTTATATACTTAATTATATAAAAGGATTCATAAGGATCCATCATAATTATCATGTGAAAGCTATTTTTTCACGAAAATTCAACATGAGGATGGTTTTGATCCTAACTACCATTTAAATCTTTAAAATATTATCTGGGCATGTCATCTAGGTTTTTAGATGTTATCTCAGACAAACCATCTATATGAGGAAGATGCAAAATTTAGAAACTCAACTCCATTTCCAGATATAATTAAAGTATTCACCAACACATCCAGGTAATCATTGGATACTTGTTAGATATTATTTAATGTTTCCTCCATTCAATCTTACCACATTCATAATGTATATTCTAGAGAGAAGATCCAAAGAAAAATCTTTTTTGATAGTAGTAAAGTGTGTCGATTTCATAAGGTACTTGTTGAAAATATATCATTACCTCAATATCAAATATAATATAAATCCTAAAGGTTACCAATAACATTAATCATATATCCAAAAAGTGTAAATTAATTCCTCCTTACAAAACATTGTTACTAAAACATATTTAAACCAAATTGTGTTATTTCTATAAATGTCACCCAAAATATCCTTAATATTAATAAAATAAAATCATGTAAAACCTCAAGAGTGGTTTCGATGAGTGGTAACTTATTATCAAACTTAAACTTATATACCCATTATGGAATTCATACCTCCTAAGTTAACACTTCATAGATACATATACACTTCGAAATATTAATTCTCCCTTTATTCCTAATTTAAATTCTTTTCTTATAAAAAAACATTTTCATTGGATGAATGGTTATCTCATTGTGCTGATATAATATCAAATGTGATTTTATTATTTTAAAATCCATATATAGGGAGATAATCACATGAAATTTCACTATTAGATGAAAATTAATTTTTTCATTGGGCTCATTCGTGAAAAATAAAAACAAAAAAATCCCAAATAATGAATAGATGATAAATGTGACATAATTTCCAAGATTCAGTTAATCTTTTATAAATCAATAATTTTTCCCATTATCTGTAACCATTTAAGGTTGGTTTTTATTTTCATTGACATTATACCTTGTATTAGGGCATTGATTTTTATATTTCTTAAATTCTTTGATGAGGAAAAACATATGTGGTTGGTGTTAATTATATTAATCTATATATCTCTATTCATTTCATTGATTATCCTCTTCATACAAATAATACATTATTTTTCTCAATGGCTAGGATACTGATACATTAAATACATTCTTTTCATTTATGTAACTCACCTATGTGCTCTTTCCATGACTTAGGCCAAGTAGGTGTTTGAAACATTATTCCTCAATCCATGTTACATATGATTGAAAATTTCATTGAACCCCATATTTCTTTTGATATAACCATAAAAAATAGGGTTTCTAACATCCATTAACACTTTCATCACACATAAAATAATTTCATCATAGAATCCAAAGTTCTTTATGGATAACTCTCTTTTGATATTTGGTTTTAATTCATTGAATAATTGGTTAACCATGATCTCAAGTTGAATGGTAATACGTGATTAGAACCTTATAACTCTTGTAAAATTGGCTTCATAGGTACCAACAAATTCCACATTTTTTCTATATAAGATAAATTAATTATATCTCATTTTTTTATGAATAATATGTGGAGTATAATTATTGGAAAATAATATTTTAAACTCATCCCAACTCATGGAGTTGATTTATTCTCATTGTATTGTATTCTTATAAATATTCCACCATTGATCTACCTCACCTTCCAAAGGGTAAAAAGACCAAATTAATTTTTAACTATCTAAACATTATATAATAAAATATATATTTTCATTTGAAATGATAAATTTCTAAAAAACTGTAGTATTAGTATAACCCTTGAAATAATGTGATTATTGCCTCATTAAGAACTAAATATAATTTTGTTCCCTCTATTTCTTTCTTGGATGTTCAGCATGAGTCATAACTTGGGAAATTTGTGTAAGAAAAAAATCATGTTTTTTATGTCATCTCCCATATCATTCAGTTCTTCAGGAAGAATATAATTCCATTTTCCATCATATTCAACATTAAGAAGGTTCTTTCTTCTTCTACCCATTCAATAAAACCAAAAAATATAGTGTAAAAATAATCAGAGAAGGGAACCACATAATCTTGTTAAATCACTTATTGGGTGTCTAAATCTTGACACCTTATTTTAATCTATGAAACATAAGGTTAATCCTAGGTCCATTATATAAATTATATATTTAAATCATTCATTGTGGTTTATAGATAGTTTGAGAATTTAAAAATCATATCCCATGATAGTTTCCAACCAAGTCTGCAGCATGGACCATTATCATGCACTAGGTGATGATAGATTCTATTTCAATAAACTCTTTTTAGAGTTATTACCTCTATGTACCTCTTATAAAAAGCCACATATATTTATAGTATTCATATGGTGATTTAATTTCATTGATACCACTTCCTCTACCATTTATTAAAATGTATGGTCATTTTCCTATACTTTGACTCATCTATAGATTATCCTTAAAGACATCCTTAGGTATATCCTTATTAATATCCCTAAAGATATCACAAACATTTTTCACCCAATATTTTAAGGGTTAAATAAACCATTACTATAATATGATCTATAATGACCCAGGTTTCACATACATATATATTAAATATTTTCAGATGAATTTTCAATAAATTACACAAACACATGCCTAAGGACCTGAGTAGTTTAGTGTCTTTGGAGACTACCTACAAAATCATCTGATTTGGTGAATTATCTTTAATGTATCCAAACAAATATCTTTTAATTTAGTGGTCTTCAGATAAATAGCCTACAAAAAACCATTCTTCAAAACTTTCGGAGAGGATACATAAAAAGGGTGAGATTGGAAACTCATTAGGGGTAAAAAATGGTAGAAACGTAATCATAACAAGAGAATAAGTATATGAGAATGGAATAATTACATTTTAAAACCATACCCTACATATCAAAGATCATAATATTGAGTCATGGAATAAATATTAGAATTTTATAAGACATTAATGGTAAGTGAATCAAATAACATGAGTTATGAGGGCATAACATTGGCATAGATTTTTGGCATACACACCAACTTATAAAAATGTGTATATTTTTAAAATAAATACATGTACACTCATTTTATTAAGGATTTGAAATAATTCCCTCTCATAAACATATGTACATGTAACCAGGATCATGCATAATATTATTGACATTAAATATAGGTTTATGCATGTCACCAGGAACATTTAATGAGGTTCATGCATAAACGTTTGACCATGTAATCAGGTTCATGTATAATATTATGAATATGTAATTAGGTTCATTAATAACTTTGTGAACATGTCATAATATTCAGGCCTAGAATATTTACTCATGAGTTATAATCCTTTGCCTAATTCATTAGAGGAATATAGAGGACTGACTCATCACATAATGAAAACCATATGTATGTGTACCATTAGATCATATAAAATTCATCATTTCATAACCCATGAAATAAAATGGTCTTCACAAAAATTTCATTATTTCATAACCATTGTAAAAAATATAGGTTTTACAATCAATTCATAATTTTATCATAGCATAATCCCAAGAAAAACAAGAGGTTTTTATAAGAAATCTATTATGACATAATTCGTTAAAGAGAAATGGGTTTCATTATTTTCATATCAGTATTAACCATTACAGTTAAAAATAAGACTTTTATTTTCAGTTCATATCCCTAGAATATAATAATTTACATAAAATGACATAATATTATATGGAAAATTATTTTGAAAGATCACATGGAACATTTATTGGGGAAAATAAATTTGTTTTGAAAAATCACCTTACCAAACATAAAATTTTTTAAATCCATTTACTTTAAAATAAATTTAAATTTATAAAGGTGACATTAAATAATATAATTCTCAGGATGTTGAAAAATACATTTCTTTTCTTATAAGTTAAATCAAGTATTCATTTTACTTTTTAATTAAATTCCAAACGGGAATGGATTTGATAATTAAAACAAGATTCCTATGAAAAAATTTTATATACAGTCAAAAATTGGTAAAAATTTCTTTAGTAACTAATTTTAATAATGTTAAATCATTATTGAAAACAATTTTATAAATTATGTTTTTTGAAGAAAAATGGATCTCCATGGAAGACATAAAAAAAGATGATTGATCTAAAAAATAATTTTATAAATAATTTTAAGTAAAAATAAGTAAAAAAATACATTTACATGAAATTATTTTAAGTAAAAAGAGTAAAATAAAATTCACCCTAATTATCGAGTGTTATATCATGATATTTAAACATTGGAAACATTAACAAAAACAATTTTTATAAACTATGATATTGTAATATAAATCCATGCCACATTGGTATCATTTGAAACATAATCCCCATGAAAAACATATCATAAAATAAATATGTAATCTAAATAATTTTTAGTATAATCATCATAAAATTCTTTCATAGATATTATATAAACTACATAAATGAAATATGTGTTGAATTAGCCATGTGTCGATCTGATGAAAAAAAAGAGTGAGACATATATCCCCTACCTCTTTAGTAATATTTTGAATCCTAAGACTCAAAAAATAATAGCATAAAATGAAATATTAAATATTATAAAATTTTTGATATTAATGATATAAAAGTTAAATTTTTTAGTATATACACCACAAAAAATACGTGTTCAATGCTTATATGCCTCTAAGAAATAAAAGAGAGACTAGAAAATACCTTAAATATCAACAACCTTCACAGACATTAAAAATCCCAATATAGGAAATATAAAATTATAATAAATATATTATAGAACCATAATTACATATATAATATCATATATTATTTTCTTGTGACTATTTATTACCCATTTAATAGAATTTTTTTATTAAAATCATGTTTCGGGTAATAAATCCTTTGTTTTTGTATAAGTTTTGATTTGTTAATTTTTTAGTCTTACGTTGATCATGGTTCCATAATCTATAAAATAATAATAGTGAAATAATTATCATATTTATATATAAATTATAAATTTAATACCAAAAATGAAATGTGGTTTTGAGAAATGATGTACATTGTGATCTTGGAGGTGGTAGGTTGTACACACGTTGGAGTAACATTTCCATTTTCCAACAATCACTATGAAATGGAGGTATGTAAAATTTATTATTTATAAAATGATAATAATATCATTAATAAAGTATTATTTATTTAAATATCTATATATATATCATCCATGTGGTCCGGTTATGAGAATAGAGAGTTAGTAACTTGGTGATGGTGGTAGTCCACACATACAAGAATAACTTTATCATCATTCAGTGAGTGAAAGGGTAAGAAATAAAATGAAATAGTATCTTTTAATAATGATTAATATTTCATTATTATAATAAAAATTTCTTCTATATCATGTATATTTATTAACTAAATCTTGATTATATTCCATGTAATACATCTGCGAAAATAATTACATCGCTTCGGGAGGCGGTAGTTCACCGTACACATGAACGATGTTATTGTATCTCATATAGAATATAAAGTAAAAAATGTTTATATGATATAATAAATATTGACATATAATTATTTTTAAATATAATATATATATATACACACATTATATTCATTATCATACCCATCCTTGATAGGTTGTAATGGAAAAAACCAATGACATTGGTTCGTGAAGCGGTAGTGCATCATGTAGAGAAATGATGATTCAATAACCCATTTGATTGAATTGTTTATTGTTTTAAGTCAATTAATTAACATAAAAACATATAATTATATTTATTATAATGAATTTATTATACAATAATGGTTAAATAATAATTAATGGTGTTAGAGAATGAAATAAAATAAAATCACTTGTTGAAGACATTAACTCTTTATCAGGAAGCCTCCTTTGGTATATAATAAATTCCTACATATGATTTCTTTCTTCAAATAATAAATAATCCAGTATGATATTAGATAAGTTTTATGATTCATTTGTATGGTCTTTAATGGACCAAAAATGGAATTAATGTGTTAATAATATGGCAGAGTGAGTTTCTATTTATAAGTTAGTTGAGTGACACACTTGTAATTTTTAAAAAGAAAAAGGTGTACCCACATTTTTGACATGAAACAAGGATAAAAATGGATTATTATATATCCTTAAACAATATAGTTTCAGAATATCTACATAAAATATATTTTTTACAATTTATTAGGTCATTTTAACCCTTAACATTTTTTAAACACCCATTAAACCCATTTTTACATTATCTATTGTAAATAAAATTTACTATTTTTAATTTTTATTTTGTTAAAAAAATAATTTGATAATAGTATATAATATAGATTTTTATTCTTATTAATATGGAATTAATTTTTCTAAATTTTATTCATAGAAGGGAAAATTTAATATAAAATTATTCCTACAGACATGAAGAGAAAGTGCCTTTTCAAAGAGAAAATGTTAAAAAATTTACAAGTTTTTTATATGAAGATTCAAATTGAAAATGAATAAAATGACCTAAATTGTATTAATAGATAAATAATTCAACAAATTTAAATATAAAAATAATTTAATATGTAATTTTACATCATAAATAGTTTAAATGAAATGTTTTATTTCAATTATAATTAAATGTTTTCACTCTTCGTCCTTAAAAATAACCCATTCTGAAAATTCATTAAAATTCCCCCAAATCTAATTTGGACATGAGGAATTAAAAGTTGATTGTTTTAAATAAAATTTATAATGGTTTAAAAAAATTAAAAAATAATTAAGCAAAAGGACTAAAAACTTCTATTAAGAAAAGTAATGATTTTTAGCATAAAATGGGATTTATTCTTATGACTTTTCTAGAAAAAAAATAAAATAAATGTTAAATAGTTGGTTGAATATAATATATTTAAATTTCAATAAAATTATTTAGAAAAGCTATTTTGATTAATTTATTGATGTAATACATGATTGTTTTCATAAAACAATTTGAAAAAAAATAATTCCTTTATATTAAAATAAGTTTTTTTTAATTAATTGGTCACCATATAAATAATGTTATATACATGTGCTAATAATATATTTTCATAATTTAATTATTATTATCCATACCCTAAATTATAATGGCTATGTGAAAACTATCATATAAAATAACAATATCTTAATATTAAGACATGTTCTATTTAAACTCAATATTTTGTGTAATGAAATCTAAACTCAGCATTATATGGAATGAATGCTAAACTCATTGTTACATGAAATTATTAATATTGAAAAGATTAAATTAATTTTAGTAAAATATTTTACACAAAGTCTTAGGGTGATAGAGAGCCTGTTGTTTTTTGAAGGTCCACTTGTTGTCTGGATATCACCAGATGAGGGTGAAAGATGAGGACACCATTAACACTGACTTTGGGTGTAGGTGTGATCACATTGAGTTCATGGACATGTTTTCTATTGTCAAAAATGCACCTGTTGTGTTCAAGTGGAACCTGAACTCTATAATTCATTATTTCATGGATCGGTTCATCATCATGTTCATCGATGATATCTTGATCGAATAGAAGTTTAATGAGGAGCATGTCAAATATCTCAGAGCTATCTTGGAGGTCCTTTGACACCACCGGCTCTATGAGAAGTTATCTATGTATATGTTATAGACATGAGAGGTTCATCTCCTTGGACATCTGGTGCATGAGACACAAGTGTCCACAAACTCATTGAATATTAGGGAATTTTGTTTATAAATAACATTATTTTATATGAGGTATGAAACCTATGTTTTCAGATGGTTTCCTTACTTTTATATTTTTTTAGTTACTTAATGAGTTTATAAAATAAATGTTTTTATTGAAGGATTCTTTGGAACCTCAAGTTTTGGAATAAACAACTAGTCTCCTTGATTAGTAGAATTTTAATAGCCCAGTCTGTATGATTAGAGTAAACTGTATGGGGCTTTTCCAGGCATATTAGGGGGCCTCACAGTTTTCCATAACTATGTGACCTAGGATGCATAGTCATATGACCTATAACAGACATGTGACATATGGTTATCATAAGGGATATTCATGATTTGTCAGACCTTGTGCCTATCCCATGCGAAGGGTTCCTTGAGGTGGAGATGGGCACGTCGTTGGAGCACGGTTTGGATAATTTTGAGGCCAAGAAAAGAAAACGATTTAAAAGGGGTGAAATGTACATATTCCACTTCATACTTTAAAAATCAAAAACCTTTTTAATTTTCTTCATTACATCAGATAGAAACCCTTATTTTCCCATGGGAGCTCTACATCCAATAATAACTTTGGTATTATGATATCATTTGCATTCAGACTCTAATTCGACTTTCGTCTATCATGTTATATCACCACAAGTAAGATCACTATTACATGGGATCTTTCATTATTTCCTTTCCACTAGTCTAAGTTATTTTTCTATGAGAAATTATTCCCTATTTTTATAGTGTTCATATGTTTTTTTTATTTTATTCTAATATTGACCAAAACAATGGAAGATACTGAATGAGTGTTCTACAATATGATTAAGGTATGTGGTATATACATTTTACCGAACTTTTTTTGGTTTGACTATCACCATTATGCTAGGTTTCATTTCGTCCTATAGTTTCTCCTAAATTAATTAAATTTATCTATTAAATTTTTATAACCTTCAATGAGTTTCTAACATATCACTTAGCTATTGATGGAAGTTTTCAACCTCATCCCGAACCACATATGAGGTGTGTTCTTAAATATTCCCTATGTTAAACCACACATTTGAGTGTGTGTTCACTACATCTGTGTAGTGGGAGCCTCTAAAAATTAAATGTGATAGTTGGAGAGTATTATACCTCATTTTCTATGTTGTTAACTATTAATATAATATTGATTAAATGATAATTGAATATGGGTATTGACACTACGAAAGATGTTGTCTTCATTTATATTACCTAATAAATGTTGATACAACTTAGTATGACACTAATTTTTTATGAAGGTATAGAACATAACACATATAGCTATGGCACCTATTATTGTGGTATGGAACATATTATTGATGTATGAAACCTATGATTATTGAGGTATGGAACATATGATTATTATGGTACGGAACACGTACATCTCAGTATGACACATACATATTACACTACTATGAAATAGTTTTTTAATAGTGTTGGCCATTATCTACTCTAGAAAAATCACTGATGAATTGTACCTTTTATCAGTACATTTTTTAGCATTGATAAAGTCACTCTTTAGCAGGGCATTCTGTTAGCGTCGATAGAGGGTATATTTTATCGGCACTTTACTTTTAGTGATGATAAAGGGTACCCTTTATCGGCTCTTTATTTTTAGCATGCATAAATGGATCCTTTATCAGTGTTTTTTATCACTGACAAATGTTTCAATAATGTGAAAAAATTAAATAAATTAAAATAAAAATGACATTATTAAAAATATTATTAATTATATAATTACTGATAAAAAAGAATAAATTGACTATAATATAAATTAATTATAAATTCTATTAAATAATATATATTAATTATATAAATATATATTTAAAAATTGAAAATTAATTAATTAAAAATTAAAAATAAATAAATTCATAATATTATTAGTTATTTAATTACCTATAAAATTAATAATAATGTAAATAAATAATATATATTAAATATAAGGATATATATGAATGTTTATAAATATAATTTATGGAATAATAATAATATATTCCTGATATTAAATAGTAATATATTTTGCAAATTATGGTGTATTATTAGGAAATTAATATGAATTAAAACATGACAAATTTCCTTAATTAATGGAAATAATTGAATGTCATTTGATTTTTAAATTTAACATATATATTTTAGGTGCTTTGGGGTGAAATTACATCTAACACACACACAGACTTGAAAGACAGTCCATAACCCCCCTGCCTCAGGGATAGGCCACCCATCAAGCCATATTAATTCATTACATGACCCGAAGGCCTAATGATCATGAAACTCATTACATGGTCCAAAGGGCTAGTACATCATCATGCATGCATCATACTGCCTACATCATCATGCCAACATCATGTCTCTATCATTCCTATGCAACCACTTGCTTAAGGAAATTCGCTCCCACCTAGATTTGGGCCCAAGATTTATACATGATTACAAAAATTATTTATACATAAATAATGAATTTTTATATGCAACGCACACAAAAAAGGTTTTTTTTAATTTAATAAATTATTATTATTTATTTTAAATATATATATATATATATAATTTTTTATATTTTCAATATGTTTTCATCATTATTTTATAATATTTACTTTTATTTAATAATTTATATTCAATTAATAAAACTTATCCAATTTAATAATATAGTAAAATTGCCCTCATTATCAATTAGTCAATTTCAATAATTTTTTACATAGAAGCACATAAGATTAAAAATTCATTAAAAATGTTAAAAAAATTGTAAAAAATATTAATAAATGTATATATTTAGAAATATATATATTTACACTATCAATATATTTATATATTTACAATTAAAAATAAATAAATATTTTTTTAAAACAAGTCTATTTTTAATTATAAATAAATAATTATATATCTTAAAATAATTATATATTATAATAAATTTATTTTAATAAGAAATATATTTACTATATTTAAATTTATATATATTCATTTTATATTTATATAATTATATATATATTAATAATTCATTAAATAAATATATAATTATGAAACTTTATATAATGATATAAATATTATTTTTCAAAAAAACGTATTTATATAATATAAATAAATAATGATATATTTAAAGAATTATAAGATTATAATAAATATATTTAAATAAAGAATATATTTACAATATTTATATATACATATATTTTTTAATAATAAATATATAATTATGTAAATATATTTACAAATTTTTTTATTTATAATAAAAATTATAAACCTTGTATCACCAACAGATTAATTTATGCTTACAAACACGATATTTATGATGGATTTTTTATCACTGATAAAGATTCCTTTTATCAGTATTAATTAATCTAGCACTGATAAAAGTGATCTTTTTCATCACTTATTTCAAACCACTAACAAAAATGTCTCGATCTATTTAAATTAACCTTTTCCACTCATGAACTCATTCTGATATATAAAGCCTTCCACAGAATACACCCTGTACTGGTACTCCCCCTCAGTGAATCAAAGATCAAATTAAGTCTTGAATCAAGGCTTGAACAATTTCATGGATCAAATCCAATTCTCGAACGATTCATGTGTTGAATGAATTCAAGGCTCTAATGTTTTCTAGGTTTACAATATCTCAACTTTCTCTTGAATGATTCAAAGCTTAAATCCAAGGTATTTTATTTTCACCTCATCCTCCCCACTTATTAATTTTTTTTGGAGAGATCTATTTGAATTTTTTATCATAATTCTTGCTTTACTGTTGGCATATCCATGTGGTCAAAATTGTTTATTGGGGATGTTTGGTTTAAAGGATATAGGGCTATCATTTCATACACTCCCCCACCCTCTCCCCTTACTGATTTTGTGCATCCTTCACATCCCAACACCACTCAATGGAGTAACTATTTATTACTGAGTCATAAAATTCCATTGGAATCATGGATGATTAATTATGATACTTCATTCCACTATATAACGAAGAATGGATGGATGGATTATTATGTATCTCATTTTTTCAGAAATTCGCATTTAGTCAATGATAATTATCATTAGATTATCGTGAAGGGTATTATTAAAGATGATATTCCATATGAAATTTACTTAACCTTGGAAACATATAAGACATATACCACGTTTATGGTTTAACATAATTTCCATTGTTTTGGATAAAGGTATAAAACATGGGATTTTTTATTTATTTCCACACACACATATATTTTCTAAAAGTAAATGTATAAATATATATTATACAAATACATTATGAAAATATATATATTTTATAAATACAAATTTATAATAAACTATAAAAATATATCATAAAAATATATTATACTAATATATTATTCAATTTTACTATATAAATATATTATCGAATTATTTTATGAAAATATATATTATACAAATATGTTATAAAAATATATTAAAAAAATAAATATGTATACAATTAAAAAATTGTTATATATTTGTATATATTATATTTATATGTAAATAAATATATATAATATACTATATATTTACATATTTATATATTTATATATTATACAAATATATATTCTACAAACAAATTTCTTTTTTTATTATAAAAATGTATATTATTAAAATAAAGATATATATTATAGTACAAAAATATAAATTATAAAAATATATATTTATATTAAATACAACTGCAAACAGAAGCTCACACTCAATATAAGAAACTGTACAAAAACTTGTTAGCCTAGGGACTTGACCTAGCAACCAAACCACAAACCCCATCCTACCCGCACCATCCCAGCTAATCACATGGGGCTTATAAAAATATATATTACACGTGTATATTATAAAAATATATTATACTAGTATATATCAATGGAGTTCATTCAATGGTTTAAATTCATCATCCAAATTTACTAATGAAGATTAATCTCACTTCAAAAGTATTTTTGTAAGAGTGGGTCATCTCCCATTTAACATCAAAACTCTACATTTCTATAATTACAATTATTTATTTCATTATGAATAAAAATTTTTAATAAGTCCCAAAGTAACCATATAACCCATAATTTCAATAAAAAACATTTATTATAATTCCTAATCTTTTTCTTCTTGAAAATATTTATTGTTTTCAACCTATCTTTAAATAATTATTTAATCAATTTATCCACTAATAATTTTTAGAAGTTTAAAACCATTATAATTATTAGGATATTCTTTTCCTCAAATTATTTTTCGCATTCCATATCAATTTGTAATTGAAATTATAATTTTGCGATGTTTTAAAATTTTTGATATACCATTAATATTAAATTTAATAACACTTGAGGTCGTTACAACACTTCATCAATAAAATATAATTGATGTTAAAAGTTTCTATATATGTTGGAATAATTAGTAGAATTTTTTTTAAGAATTCATCATTTTAGGTATACATGTATTGTTCCAACCCTAGGAATATCTAATTACCATCAATGTATATTAAATAACTCTTTATCCCCCCACCAATATCACATTATATTGGTCCCGGGTTAAAAACTTGTTCCAATGGTGTAATTCTCACAATTGAGAGGCATTTAGATTTATAGATATCATAATGCAGTATAATTTTCATCCTCATGAACTGCATTTATCAAAAAGTTGTTATTGTATTTCATCCTTGAGACTAATCATCCATATCTTTTATGTTTTTTACATCTCTATGAATTCTTTATCCCATGGTTGAATACCGCATACAGTATATCAAGAAACATAGGTGTATGTCTGCATGATATGGGGGATGTGTGTTAAACAACAAAATGAAATGATTAATGTTTGGGATATGAGTTGATTTGGATGAAAGTTGTCTATAAAATTCATTGGAAGTTAAAAATTAGTTCACGTTATTCCCAATGTAGAAAATATATTGTGTGTTATAGGGCACGACAAAGAGGGGATTTGGATTCTCAATAGAGGAACCAAGTACTAAAAACTGTAAAATATTTATAGAGATTTCAATGAGAAGGTAAATGTGTATTTTATATACTATGTTTTCCTCATAATATTATTTGTTCTCTACTACATTAACATAATCAAAATTAAATATTTTATTACTCTTGTAGAAAATTTCTTTTGCACATGATGATGTAACCAATTCTTCAAAAGAAAAAAACTATAACTAATGAAACCCTTTGCGAATATGAAAATGTAATTTTATGATATACATTCTCTATTTTATTAAAACAAATTTATAATGTAAAATTTATTTTATTTTCATTATTACATGTAGTGTTCAATTGTTTTGGAATATTTATGTCTATCTTTCATGCATTTCAATACCAAAACATTTATAGACATGTTTACCCTCCAAACCATTTCACCCCGATAGTGTTACATTTATAACTTTCCTTGATGTTCCCTCCACTAACATTCTAGGAAGAGAAATTATGTTTCCTCTGATCAATCACAAAGGTAATAATGATGTTTTTATAGTTATGTCTTTTTATTATTACTTGCATTATTTTATTTCATATAATGGTGGAATATTAGGTTCAATTTGGGGTGATTTTTCCATCATTCACGCATTTCTTCACTATAACATCAAAAACATTCTTCTCCATCGAAACCATTTAACCCCTATAGTGTTTTCATTGATCATTATCCTTTCAATTCCCCCCACTGCTCAATCACAGAAGTAATCATAATGTTTGAACAGTAAAATCATTTTTCAAGGAATTACAGTATTTTTTCTTTTATATCTAATTTTTGTACTACTCATACTAATTTTTTTCTTACATAGGTGGATTCTTCTATTTGAGTTATAGTGTCTTGTAAAATTTTTATCTTTCTCATGAGGGATTAGACTTTATGCCTCCAGCAGAGATAATAATAAAAAGGAAATGTGTCACAAATGAACATAACCATCAGGAAAAGGTGGATTCCTATTCATTATGTAATTAATTTTGTCATAAATTTATCTACAATTTCTCAGTTGATTTTTTAGCAAATTTTATCTAATATTTATTTTTTAACAAATATTTTAGGAAGTAATATTTTTCTTTCGATTGTCTTCAAAAAGACATAAAATAGATAAAATGTTTCTTTATGCCAATGTTACTAGGATTTCAAATTCCATTTCCATTTTTTGTCAAGCATCTGGAAATGAATACTGGTTTGATGTTCTAATCATAAAACAGTTATCATTTTTGAAATCTATATGAATAGAGGAACATCATGCTCCCATTTTGGTGACTTATCATTATATAATGGACATGTGATCTTCCTCTTCCCTTCATGTGTTCAATAATGAGAAACAAAATTCATCTATAAACATTGATTCAATATGAGGTTTTGGTATTTTGATAAAAAACAGATAATGGAAATCATGGTAACATTTATAGTTAAGCCTTTTTGAGACTTTGTAATGTTTAGGAATTATCCACTTCTTAATTTGACACACTGAGTGACCAAAATGCCCCAAAGTTCCTTTTTTTAACTAAAATTTACATTAATTTTATTAAAATAGAAAACAAACATACTAAAACCTAAGCATAATGATTCTGGGTTTTTTATACATTTTTTGACAATGGTCCATTAGCTATTTGGGATGCATTGGAATCAGCTACACCTCAATATGATGCATGGTGTGACCGATATGACTCCAAGTACATTATTTTTTTAAAAAAATGAAATCATTTTTATAATAAAGACATGTGACGTAATCAAAACAGATAATACTCAATCATATTATTTTAATAATATAAAAATGATACATAAGTCGTTTTTGATGTGTAGGAATCCAAGGCACCTCAATTTGATACACGATGTGATAGGTATGACTCAATGTGTCCATTATCAGTTTAAAATTGAAAATTTATTTCAAAACAATTCAATAACTGAATACCAAGAAAATACTCTCATGTTTTCTTGACCTGCTGGCTTGAGAAACTATTTAGTTGATCCCTAGTGAAGACATTTCATATTTATTGGAATGTTACCATGATTTTCCTAGAGGTTCATTATTTTCTTGGCCTTTTTGGTATTATTTGTGGTTTCATCACAATTTATCTTAGGTTTCTTCCCCACTAATAGTTTTTCAAATAAATATCCAAAACAAATTGACTGATTAGTTCCAAGAAGCATTCAGTTACCTGAATGGGATAGGTTTCAGTGCTCTAGTACATTTTTTTCTTAAAGAGGGTGTAAACTTTGGGGTTTTGTGACGGTTTCTCTCTGGTCTAGGGAAGAAACTTCACACAATATAGGTAAGTAATCTCCTTTGTATCTATTTAGTTATATCCCTGAAGGGTTTAACTATTCCACCCATGATACATAGTTAGTGGTCATTTTGTTTATGCGGATGTTGTAGTATGATTACCTCATCGGTGAGCAATTTGTGGTTTTCATGGACCATAATAAGTTTAAATATGTGTTTAATCAAGGATAATTTATTCAACCCCAAAATAAGTGTATATTTGTTATTGGGGATAAAAATTTTGTAATCGTTTACACCAATAAAATGTGGAAATTGTTTCCCAATGTTTTGAACCTGAATCCCTGTGGAGATGTAGTTTGGGACTCTATCGATGTTAGGAAAGGGATGGAGGAACGTTTGGTGATGAATAATGATTTTGGGCAGAGTATTACTGGATTTTTTTCCACAAATGATAGTGGATTCATCTTTAATGTTGTGGGTAGAGGAGTCTCTATTGGATTACTGAGGAAAAGAAGTGATGGATGGTCACGTTGTCCACAGTGATTCTCCCAAGGGTTGGCCATAGGATTGTAAGATATTGATCATATTTCAAGGGATACTCTTAATTATATTATCTATACATGAGGAATTTATCCATGTGTTTAATAGCATACCTTTAGGGGTGATTCATAGTGTAACCAAGATGTATCATAGAATGATGAAATTGATTTGGTAGCCTAGGATAAAATGGTTGATGGTAGTGTTTGGATATAAGTGTCTAGTTTTTCACTAGGTGAGGGTGGAATACCATGATACCAAATTTTTTTGGATCCCTTATATTTTACTAATTTAAATGGGGGTAAATTCTAATATATTTCATCACCAGGATACCCCATGGTTATGGAGATTGTAATTCGGTTTGGGTGATAGTGGTCCAACTAACAAAGTTAGATCTTTTTTTTGGAAATTCATGTGTTGCGTGTCCATGATTTATTATAAATTTGGAACATGGATGATGTGTTTAGTCATTATGGAATACCCAATACCATCTTCACTAATTAGGATCCACTTTTTTGTAATGAATTTGGAGGATATTGTAGCATGAATTTTACACCCGGTTTCACCTTAACCCTACCTTCCACAAATTGAGTGATGGGAAGAAAAAGAAAACCATACTAAGGCTGTAGGATATGTTTTTATCTTTAATCATGGAAATTAGTTGATTGTGAGTAAATAAAGTTCACATTTTGAGTTTTCCTGTCGTAATTTCTACCAATAATCCATTTCCATTGATCTATTTGGAGTATCATATTTGTGACCAAGTAAATATCCATTGTGTTTGATAGAGTTTGCGGATTCGATGGTTTTTACTTCTGATTTAGTTCACAACATGAATGAGAATATCTAATTTATCAAATGTCTAATTAAGGCATTGAAATACAATCTGAGTCCCTATGTTGATCATAGGTTATGACCCTTAGATTTTGATGTCAATGATTATGCATTCTTTATGATTTTTCATCAATGATGGAAGTAGGGATTAGAAGTTGGATTTATCCTTCTCTGTAATTAATTGTTACTTTCAATGTGTTGAGTTGTGTTTAAGAGGTGGTGTATCCGTTATAACTACCACAAAAGCAAGAAAGGATACATGTTGTTTTTCCAATTTCAAATATTCTCCAGTGTCTTCATAATGACTCCCACGTCATTGACTGGGGAGAGTTAGATAATGAATATGGTGTAAAAATTATGTAAGGACCATTAGGAATACATTATCATATTGAGAAGGTGTTTTAAAGGTAAAAAAGCCCCTTGGTTTGGGTTTTATTGAGGTATAGTGTTATGGAGAAGAGTACATGGGAGAATGAGATGCATATGCGTGCCCATAGCCTAGATTTGTTTTTATTTTTTCTATACAATTATTTTCATTGATTATGAAACTATTAATCCTTTTTGGATTTGTCAGATGTGGGTTTTTTTAACAGTTGATGTGTCTTATTGTTTCAATTATATGAAGTGGGGAAAATCACTTCCTAATCAAAAAAAATTTAAATTACAATATGTTGCAGTTGAGTCAGTGCCAACCAAAGAAGATGTTATATTAATATAGAATTCTTGTTTCCCTAACTCATGTTCTTAGGTAAGTGTCATGTACAATTTGATGAGTTTTTTGGATTGTGTTGTAAAGTGTTTTGAGTGGTGTTGTGGATAGTTATGTGGAAAATAGATCATATGTGGCTTGTTCTAATTGATGTGGTGTTTCACTAGGTGAGGGATGGAAATTTGGTTTTCCATTTGTTATGTGGATGTTTTGGTTTGGTGTGTTTAGCTGGTGGAAGTGTTTGATGTGTAACGGGATCCCTGATAGGTATCTCATAGGTTGGTTTTCAGGACCCTTACTACATTGGGTATACTTTTTATTCTCAATATGATATTTTTTTGAATGGTATCTAATGTAATGGTTAAGGCCTTCTAGGCCTGTTACATTCCTAGTTTCGGTGTTAGAAGAGTTTAAAAGAGGATTGAGTAGTGTACTAAGGATGTTGGATTAGTAGAAAAACTATATCATGTAGTTCATTTCGTGAAAAGTGGATTCACTATGTTAATTGGTGTTTCATGTTATGTGAACACATTTATTCAATTCTTGTGTTCAATAAAGGGGCCCTAGGATGGATAAATTCTTTATGAAAATGTGGGATTCACAAAATGGTTTAATTTCTATAGAGTGACCATGAATTTCAGTGGACGTTGTAAAATTTGTGAATTCAAAGAATAAATAAGTTTCTTGACTTGTGAGGTTGGTCCACATGTAAATTCACACTCTGATTATGGTATTCTTGAACTAAATGGAGTGTGTTGAAACTAATTTATAAATATATCAGTTATGTCATTCCCTCTCTTTAGGTATCCATTTTTTAATGGATCAGGTTGAAACCCTAGGAATTTTGGACAATATTATATACCCTTTCCTCTTGAAATGATCCTTATGTTCTATTGGTCTATCATTGAAAAGTCATCGTGAGTTGTACTCTTCTTAAACTTTTTTCCTTCTAGTTATTTTCATCGATGATTTTTTTTCTTAATGTGTTAAGAATATGTTTTGATGACCCATTATTGTATTTTATATTGATCTATGTTTTCCTTGAGCATTTTTTGTTCTTGGGTTATTTCTCCTAAACCCTATTGGGAAAAGTGACTCAAAAGACATCTTTGGGGAAGGGGTCCCCCATTATCTCCATATTTGAATGCTTTTATGTGATCTTTATGATTTTTGTTTCATTTTTTTTATAATGGATATTCCTAATAAATATAATGAATTGGAATAATCTAAAATTGATGGAAATGGTGTGAAAAAACATGTTTTTACTCATTTGATAATTTTGTTGATGAGATTGTGTGTTATTGTTTCTATTGATGAAATAGTAACTATTAGGAGCCCTATTTGTTGTGTAATTAATTTATTTGAGACGCTTTCTGGGTTTATTGTTGATATTTACCTGGAATTGAAAGGATTTTGAATGTATATGTAGCTAATTAATTTATTTCCCATGTAAATATGGTTTGAATAATAATACCCATTCTAAATAATTATTTTATATTTTGTAAGCCCTTGAAATATATTTTTGGAATACAGGATATGATTCTATGTGTGGTTTATATTGCATTTTTTCCTTATATGGTGTGGGATTTTGTTGGGTTATTATGGTTGTTTGTTGGTTGGTGAAGTGTGGGGGGGTGGTGTTATTTTTATGGAATAGGATATGATGTGGGAAGTTGTGTGGTGTTTGTTTTATGTGGGGTTTGATGTGAGAAGGTTGGTTTCTATGGTAATTTTTATTGGTTGTGTGTGGTGTTATGTTGATAGTTGTTTTGAATTGGGAGAGTAATTATATGGTATGGTTGAATAAGTTTCTCAGTTAGGTATGGAATAATTTGCATTGCTGAAAAATTTTAATCAGTTGGTAAATGAATAGGGACATGCTAGTTTTACCATGTTGTAATTTTATGAAATTATTTGAATGATAAATGAATGGGTTGTGTAAATGTGAAGTTAAATTTATTGGTAAAAGGAAGTTTTTAATATTTTTATATATATATATTAGAGAAATTTATACGTAAAATTAGAAATGTGTGAATTTATGTGGTGATTGTGGGGTATATTGAAGTTAGTGATGGAAGCAGTTGAGGCGGTTGGAATATGGGGCAGAAGTGATATGGTAGTGTATGCTACTATAGTTGTTGTGAAACCATCAATTGTATATTTTGTGATATATATATCATGTATTTGATTTTATTTTAATACATTACCCAAATAAAATGGATAACTTTATTGACTCCCAAAGGTTTTAGGTTCTAAGTGTATTCTCCAGCATCTTGGATGGTGGTGATACAGATGGCTAGTTACCCCTTCTTCTGTTATCTTCCGTTTAAATTGATTATATATGTTGAAGTTAGAGATTACCCAGCACTGATGTGACGTTATGATTATGTAATATGTGGTGGGGGTAATGGGTTGTGAAATGAGGGTAAGAGTTTTATGTACATCTTGTTCATGATACCCTAGTACATGGGTTACGTGATGGGATGTGATGTGATGGGTAGGTGTCTTTAGGAGGAATGTGATGTAATGGACAAGATATATTTGGGTGAAATGTTACATAGTGATTACTACTGCTATAACTTAATGATAGGCCTTTCGAGGGTGGGGTATGAAGGGATTCATCATGACCCACATTAGAGGAGGCCTAGGTTTCTTCATAAAAAATCCATTGTGATGTGTTTGTAAGGTATGGGATCACACTACATTCTACATTGGGGTGTTAGAGCATGAAATCATTTGGGAAGTGAAACTGGGGATCCTTTATTATGTTTTGTAGATAATATAATTATATTGGTTGTGTGATTTGGTGAAAAATTCAGGGTGAGTCTGAGATTGGTTTGATAACCTATTTAGGTTCTTGATTGTCATATTGTTCATTTTGTGGTGCATTAGTATACTCTTTTTTCATATGCACTACAAACCTCGGTTTTTTCTTATTGAGTACACTTTTATCATCACCCTACATATAAAAACTATTTTCTAGGTTTCCATGAGGACTTTAGGAAACTATTTGGACACTACTGGCTTTGGATTTGGAGTTGTTGTTGATTCGTTACTAGAGGACTTATCATTTGGTTTTTAGATACTTTCTTTTATTTTTTTGAAATTATTCATGAATGGAGGGATGGTGTTGGGTTTAATTTTATATAATTTTCTAGATATTCTTGGTGTTTTTTTATCCTATCTATGTATCTTATATTATTATAGGGTAAAATCTTCTATATATGAGATTTTTATATCCTTCAGATTTTTCTCTATCCTAGGGCCTAATAGAGGCATCACTCATTGGCTCATTATCTCTCTTACTTTACTATTGTGTTGGGATGGGTTCCTTTGTTTGGAGTATTTCATGAAATTTATTTCTAATATGAACACTTTATATTACAATTTTTATGGAATTTTATTTTAGATTTTTTATAATTAAAATATAAACATTTCATAATTAATATATATTTACAAACATTTTAAATAAGAAAAATATCACATATTTAATATTATTCAAACAATTAATCATATCAAATATAGAAAAATGTTTTTACAAGGTTCAAATAATTTTCCATGTAATACCTTATGTTTACACATTTTTTTACAATAGTATATAATTTATAATTCATTATGAACTCTATAATATTTATTTTTATTTTCTAACTTGTAAACAATATAATTCACTGCCTAATTTCTATATAAACACGTTATATAAAAATCATAAATCATTCCATATAATCTTTGGTCTTAATTTATGTAAGGTACACATATGATTCTACAAATTGGGTTATAAATAGTTTTAGTTAAATAAGGTATCATGGGCCACTTAATGTCAATCATGAGATATTACATATTTTATTTACTATCAAAACATACGATATAATGTGTGTCATTAAGTATGGTACAGTGAAAAATATAACTTTTCAAAATTTTAAATTATGAATTTAATTATATAATTTTTTATATTCTTATATTAAAATGTATTTTATGATGTTTAATTAATTATTGTAATTTTTATAAATTAATTAACTACAGTGTTTATAATAAAAAAATTAAATTTCTATAAAACATTTCATTAATATGTTTCCATAATATTAAATTTTTAATAATAAGTAATTTTTATTTATATGGAAAGGATTATAATTTAGATAAAAGTTTTTTATATTAAAATTATATAGATGTTATAAAATTAAAAATAATTTAAAATTTGAAGTCATGTCTACTGGATTATAAATTATTCGTAACACATAATCTGAATTGTTCAAATTAAAATTCAAAAGTTAAAAATTTATTAAAACCATATCAAAAAGAGTTTGAAAATTTATAATAAAAGTTAAAATAATATTAAATGTGTGATATTTTGATTATATAATTTTTTTACAAAATAGATATTAAGTATATAATATTATATTTAAAATATAATATATTTATGTAAAAATTCATATAAAATATAATACGAAAAGTTTCATATAAATAAAAAATAGAAATGTGTATTTTTTTAATAAATTGTCTATAAATGATAATGTGATGTCTAAATTAATTTTTCTTTCATTTATTATTTTTATTAACTACTTAATTCATATGTATGAATTCTATTTGGTGAATCAATGTATATTTTAGTTTATAATTTTAAATATATTCTCTAAATTATCATAATTTAATAAGGAGTTACATATTAGATATGATACTTGATTTAGGTTTATTTTACCTTGAATTTTTATTGTACTAGTTTATAATATTGATTAAAAAAGTAAATTATAGTTTATATTAATTTTTTGTTAGATTTGTTTTTTAATTTATCTCTCTCTTGAGTAAATATTCATTGGTTGTTGGTCTTTTAGCAAGATTACTCACTAGTCTGGGATCTTCGTCTCCTTCCAAAATAATTGTTATTGGTTATATGTCACTCCTTTCTTAACATTTTAGAGAGTATGGATTTTATATGATTCTAACCCTTTAAATCATTATTGTCAATATACCTTATGCATGTGATTTGTGACACCTTGATATTTTATGAAGAAAAATGAAATAAATTTAATTTCCTTGTCAACTTGGGATACAGGAAACACCGAGTTTAAATAAGAAGCGACACATTATTAAATTATATTTATCAGATATCCATTAGATTGGAAGGTGTTGATATATATAACTAAATTATAAAAAAAACATATGGTTACATAATTATATATTAATTCTTTATTTATAAATTAATTAGAATAAAAATAACAATCATCTGAATGTAAAAGAGATATTTTTATGAAAAAACCATTTTTCTACACACAATGAGTGTGTATTTTAATAAATTAAATTAATCAACATTGGTTATGGTTTATAAGGAAAAATATATATCATATGTTAAATAAAATGTTTTAATATTCATTAATTATTTTTTGTAGACATGGGAGAGAAATTAATCATGTTTAATGCATAAAATTATATTATTCTAAAAACTATTCTTCATCACGTGTTGTTTTCATATCTTAAAATTAATATCTATCACTTATAGAAATTCAATTTGAAAAAATGGATTTCATTTTTGGAAAAATGTTCTTCAAATTTTCTAAATAAGATCATTTTATTTTTTATCAATATAAATAATAATTGTGCCAAAATTTATCACCTCAAAAAAGGGTGAACCGGTTTATTAAGGACTAAAACTAAGTGATAAGGCCATAATTTATCAAACTAATTCTTATGGGATAATATTAATTTGACCCTTATAACATAAGGCTTGAAATTTAGTTTTTTAATAGACACACGATGATGTAAAATAGAAATAAAATATTTAAAGAAATTTTTTTTGAAATTTTAGTCTTATTATTTTAAATATCTCTTATGTGACATAATTGGATAAAAAATGTTATGAATGAATTTTAGTCTATATATTACTATTAATGAAATTATATTACTGATATAAATTTATTTATAATTTTTATCAATTATATGACAAACTTAACTTCTAATGCTACATTGATTCAACATTTTTTCAATTAATAAATAGAAATATAATAAATTAATTTAAAAATAATAAAATTAAAATATTTTTATTTAAATAAGGTTTTAAAATAATTATTTAGATTAATTTAACATGTTTTAATTATTTTAAATAATTATGTTCAAATTAAAACCTTTTATTTATGAATTTTATGTCAAATTAAATTAATAGTTTCTAAATTTTAAATAATGATATTTTGTGAAAATAAAATTTTAATGTATTACATAAAAATATAATATAATAAATAATAAAAAAGTAATGATATATTGTCTAAAATTAAATTCTTATCTCATTTATAGTACATTTGGATGTATTTTTCTTAATGATCTTTTAACATATTCATTGGGATCCCCTCCCCTCAATTATAAAATGGCACCCCTCTTTTCTCTTCGTCACACCACATTGAGCCTTATAGATCAAACATCATATAAGAAGTTCTATTATACACTCCACTAGAAATCTTATATAGGTGTTTTTCTTCCAAAATTTCCCACCCTATATACATTAAAATGATACCTAAATGAGTTATTTCAATGAAGTTGTAATCACGTTAATAGATTTCTTTCTTTTTAATAATTATTTTACCTTCGTAAAATTTTCAAAAATAAATATAAAATAATAAATTCAGTATCCTCAATATAAGGATATATTATTATGATTATTAACACACATTTATTCAACCTCTTTCCATCAAATTGGATCTTAAAATATCACTTGTTCATACATACAACTTACCATCTATGTATAGTGATACAATTCATTTCTCATAACCATATTTTATGAATGGGTATTATGATGGGATTAATTTTTATATATCATAATTATTATATAATTTTAGTTTTTGATGAATAATATGACATCTACATTCTTACCTAATAAACTGTTGGGAAACGATAGTGTCGATCTTCTGTACGTGATGACTACCACCTATACGAAGTGATGTGATTCATTTTTAATTTATAACTTATTTGAATGGTAATAAGATATATTTATTTACTATTAATGATATATATTATATAATAATGACTCTTTAATTTTTTTACTATTTACCTTTCATTCGTTCCATCTGTCAAAAAATGAATGCAATATTCAAGCAAATGTACGGCATACCATCTCAATGAACGGTGTAATTAATTTTTTATCTATATTTTTTATGTACAAATATAAACATGTATTTGATGAATCTGTAATATATTTATATCATTATTGACAATATATTGACAATATAACCATTTTATAAATACCATTACCAGTACTGTCGAAACAGAACATACATGAAAAATGAAGCAGATGCCACCCAAAATAATGATTTTAATAAATAATGGTAAACAAAAATGTGATAAAAGGTTTTAATTATATAATATATAGTATAATATATATTATTATGGTTCTATAAGATATTTATAATAAATATGTATTTATTAAACATGATTTTCCTAATTGTAGGAAGAAATTCAAGCATAATGTGGGGTATTTTCATCTCACTTTAATTTCTGCGAGACACATTCCTTATTCACCACTTATTTATATTATTTGGTTTATATAAATCCTATAAATGTATTTTATCATCAATATATTTAATTATATTTTCATTTTCATATCGATATTAGTTTTTTTCATTAATGGGGATTACTATTCAAAAGTTACCAACGTATAAAGTGTTTTATGTAACAATATCATTATTTATAGGGATTGTTTTTTATTATGTATTTTTTTATAGATTCCTATGATATATATCTCAAGAGTATCATGGATTTTATTATAATATATTTATTTTATAACAATAAATTTTTTCAATTAATTTTCAACTCCATAAGATTTCAAATTACAAAAAATGTGTTTTTAAGGAAAATTAACATTATTTATCTCTTCGATGGAAAATATTTTCTCTTCCATATAAATGTTTTCTTTAAATGATTTAATTAAGGATTTTAATATCCTCATATTATTTTATAAATTCATTTTTATCCTTATTTTAATTTTTACAAACCCATTTTAAATTGAATCTATCTATTTTATGAATGAGATACATTTTTAATTTAGTTTACAAAATTATGAAAAGATTTTTTTTGACAAATAATTTATGAATGGAATTTCCAACCATCATAACCACACAATTCATTGAAACATACACTTTATTATTCCAATTTTATATGTAAATAAATTTTGTTCTATAACATTTATGAAATATTTTGATTTTAATAGAGTGATTACAAAAAATAATGCTTATTTTGAAGATTAATGTTTTAATTATTTTTATAGTCATCAACGAAAATAACTCAATATCTCACTTATGATATTTTGAGGATATAATCCAAGTATACCATACATATTATTTCTCTAGATGGTTTATATTTATGATTAAAATATTTTTAATAAAATCATTCTTTACCATGGGTTATTCAATGGTGAATAATGTAATATTTTTTAAACACATTTCTTTTCCATGAGTCGTGTTATGTTGAATTGTTTATGAAAACCATTTCTTTTCATGGTTTCTTATGTGATTTATGTTTTATGATTGTTCGATATTCTTATTTATAACATTAATTATGTGATGGGTGGGACTTATATCTTCTTCCAATGCATTGGGTAAAGATTAATATCTAATATGGTAAATAGGACTGAAATGGAAAGTGAACCATTTTAGAAGAGAACTTTTTCTACTATGAAAGTATTTCTAGTGAACCTTGACTACAATAATTTTTTGTGGTGTGAAACAATTACACTATTATAGTCCTGGTAGTATACCTTGACTACTAAGGAAGTGATTTTTTATGCTTATGTGTATGCAACAATTTGATATCTTATGAAAATGTTATGCTTTCATGGAATATGTTTGTTGATAAATTTATTATTCTTCTCTTATGAACTAGTAGGATTTATGCAATGACATAAGATTATGGTCTGTGATTTTTATTTTTTTTATTATATAATTTCATTCTCACGTTATCAAACCCTGATGTTCAAGTTATCCTCACGTGATCATTGATATCTCTCTTTTTTATCCTTCATATCATTTGTGCTCCCACATACTTATTTATTCATTCCCCTAATTTTAATGTCTAATATGTTTAATAAGGTTGTTTTTTATTATGAACTTAGTGGGAGTTTATGTGGATAATTTACGAACCATCTGTTTTTGTGTACATGTTGTCAAAATCACTAGACCTATATGCTTTTGGCATGTATTGTTATGTTATCTAATTAATATTCATATCTTAAGATTTCATATCTAAGTATTAAGAGTATGTTTCACTATATTTGTAATTAGATTAAGTCTTAGTAATCCTTTTGAAACTAGGATTAGATTAGTTTAGTTATAACCCTAAAGATATGTCTAATTATAGGATAACATTGTAAAATTTTAATAACATTCAAGAATAACCTAGGTTAAGCCTAATCATTCATAAGAAAAAAGTTTCATATGAAAAGGATTCATTATTTATAAATCCTATAAGTTATTTTTTAGGATTTTATTGTTTTACACTATGATAATTGTGGATCACACTATGGTTTTTGTTTTTAGTCAACTGATGGAAATCAAAAAAAAAATTGTTAGTGGTGAATGTGAAATAAAATTCCATGATTTCCATCTTTAGAAAATGAATTTTATGCGAGATGGAATTCAACACCTCGTATAATGCTCACAAAACATTCTCTAGATATGAATCACATGATGATACGAATGATAAAAATATAGAGCAAAATTCTATTGAGTTATTCATGAGGAAACATCCACCTTTTTTAGTGGTTCTATTGATCCACTCGATTCAAAGTAATGGATTTATACCATTGAAAATATATTTTCCATTTTCTAGTATTCAAAACATGGAAAATTTATTCTATATCTTTATCAATTAGAAGGTAAAGTGAACCAATTCATGTCTCTAATCAAGAAAACAAGGATAAAAAAATTTGACTCCATGGAGTGGGACAAATTTATGAGTTTATTTCAATAAGTATTTTACTCATATTCTTCAAGTAAAAAATGGAAATATAATTAATTTATCTTAAACCAAAGGATAATAAATCCATTAGTACTAATGATGAAAACTGTACATGACTTTTGAGGTATTATTCTAGTATTATCATCCAACTTCATTTTATAGTTGAATGATTCATTAGTGGCATAAAACCAAGTATCCAATGAGAATTATTCATAAGTGACATTAGTCTCTATGAATAAATAGTTGTTTTCATCAATGTGGGTTGGAGATTAGAGTTATCCATAATTCTCATGTTTTTAATAAGAAATGTTTAATCGACTTTAGTTGAAATTTTAAAATCCTTAGAAAAGAGAAGATGATATTCCCTTTATAATCAATGTGTAGAAGGAAACATGGAGGAACGTTTCATAAGGTTATTGGTAATTTTTTTCTTATATTGAAAATATGTTCATTAGGAAATTTATTTTCAATGGGGTGAGAAGAAATTAACTAATGATGTGAATAGAGAAAAAGAATTATTGAATTCACTACACACACTCATGTGTTTTGAATAAAAGGATTATTGTCATTATTTCATCAAGTGACCAAATATGAAGGTTAATGAAAATGAATTGTTTAAAAATGATCTTAATCCAATATATAAAAGTTAATCTAATATGATCAGTATCTCTAATAATGGTAACAATAACGGCATGGTGAAAGACACACATTCATCCACTATAGATCTATTAATGCATTATTTGATTCAGGATCTACCAACTCTTTTATACCCAAGTAAATTTTTAATAATATCACTTTACTACTTCAGAAATTAGATATTGAGTTACCTATAAAGCACCTTAATGATATTATGATCACATTAAAAGGTTATGATTCATCTTTTTCCAATTATTGAAGGAATATGCTTCCTAAAAATATTGATATTCTATCTTTGGTTTATTTTAATGTAATACTAGTAATGGGTTTGATTTATTTACATAAATCTAATATCAATTGTTGAGGAATAGATTTAATGTTTGAAAAATTGAACTAACGTATGATCATATTTTAGTGTGAAGAAACATATTAAACTTCAATGGAAATCACATCCATTTAATGGGTATTGATTACTATTAAATATGGATTTTTATTGCATATTTATGTGTAGGAAATCAACATCAAAGATATTCTCTTTGTTTGGGAGTTTTTTATGTATTTTTTAAATAATGTTTTGATCTTCCATCGAATCATCAAGTTGAGTTCCCTATAAAACTCATACCTTATTATGTAACTATTTCAAAAACTCATTATAGAATAGATTGGATTGAATTATGGGAATTATATAAGTTATTGGAACAAAATCTTGAAAAGGGATCCATTCATCCAATTGTGTCACTATGGTGTGAACCAGTTTTTTTGTTAAGAAAAATATGTATCAATAAAACTTTAAATTGATTATTGATAAATTAAGAAAATCACTATCTTAGAAAATTATCATCTACCCTATATTGACAACATCTTGGATCAACTTTTAAGAGATAAATAATTTTTTTAAATTGACTTATATTCTGTATATCATCAATTTAGGGTCAATAGTGATGATATTCCCAAGATGACATTTTTCAAAAATTATGGACATTATGAATTAATAGAAATTCTATTTGGTCTTACTAATTCCCCTTAAATATTTATTGATTACATAAATAGACACTTTATATATTAAATTGATTATTTTTTGGTTATATTTATAGATTATATTATTATATATTAAATATAAAGGAAGGGAAAAAAGGTCACTTGATAATATTTTGTATAACCTGGGATAGGATAATCTTTATGAAAAATTTACCATGGGTGGGTTTTGGACTTGAAAACTTTCATGCATGGGACATATAATCTAAAATTAGGTTATATTAGTAGAACATTCAAGTATAGAAGTTATTAAACATTAAAAAAGACCAACCACTATGAGAGAGACCCATATTTTGATTGGGTTAGTCTGATATTATTAGCACATTAGGGATAATTTCTGATGATTGTTTAATCCATTCACCAGGTTAACTTATAACAAGGATAAGTTATTATCGATAGATGAATGTGAACGAAATTTTAATAGAACTGAAGATAAGTCATGTTAATGAATCAATGATAACTTTACCCTATAGTGAATAGGGATTCTAATATATAGTGATACATCGAAGAATGTATTGGGATGTGTTCTCATGTATAATGCTATAGTGATATCTTATACCTCACACCAACTAAATGATAATGGGAAATATTTCCCAACATAATATTTGGAGTTAAATATGAAAAAAAATTTCATTAAAGATATGGAGGAAATATATTTATTTATAAAGGTGTGATATATATACTAATAATATAATTTAATGTATATTTTTACACATAATGAGTTGAATATATTCCATAGAAGATAATTGGATATAATTAATGATTATAAATGATCAATACATTACAACTTAGGGAAAGTGAATAATGTGGTATATTCTCTAATCCAAAAGGATTACACTAGATTATCAATGTTGAAAAACACATAAGATCCTATATTTATGAGTTTTTTAAGGATGGATCTTGAAATTATTAAGGAAGGGGAGAAATATTATCTTTCTAAAATAATTGTTTCAAGTAAAGATTAAAGAGTCACCTAAAGAAGATAGTGAACAAAAATAAATGTGAGAAATATTCTTGAGTTTAAACATGAATGTGATGATATGATAAGGTTTAATAACTATGTATCTGTTCTATCAAAGCCATATTAGAGGAATGAGATTCTTGTTGTTGCTTAATGTCCACTATTCTCTGTTAATACAAGAAGTAAAAAAGATGTATAGAGATCTGAGAGTGTATTTCTAGTGGGATAGAAAGTAGAGAGATATTGTAGAGTTTTTATCTAGGTTCATGTTATATCATCAATTTAAGGCTATGATACACAATTATAAGGGCATGTTATAACCATTACCCATACTAGAATGTAAATGGGAAAACCTCACCAGGGATTATCCCATTGGACTCCTCAAAACATAAAAAGGGAACAATGATATATGGGTTATAGTAGATCACCTTATGAATTAAGCATAATATATTTTAAATATTGATTATTTACCTCTAAATCATCTTGAATAAATTTATATTAATAAGGTGTTAAGTTTTTTTGAAGTTCTATATTCTATTAAATCCAAAAGGGACCAGAGGTTTACCTTGAATTTCCAGAGAAGTATTTAGTAGATTCAAGATACAAAATTGAGTTTCAGTACAGTGTATCATCCTCAAATATATAGTTAGTAAGAAACATTAAATATAACCCTATAAGAAATTATTATATATTTTTCTATGTGTCTCAAATTTATTTGGGATTAAAACCTTTATGTAGTTGAGTGTTCATACAATAATAGATTATACTCCAAAATTTAAATGGCTCTTTGAGATGGTATATAAAGATGTTAGTGTATAAATCCCACAATTTGGAATGATGTTTTATAAATAAAGTTATAAGTATATTATCAAGCTAATTAAATGACAGTCATTTTCATAACCATTCAATGGTATATCAACAAATCTTAATGTTGATATAAAAGCTATGCTGAAAATCATTAATGAAACCTAGAATTTGATGTTTGTGATAAGGTTCTATTATGTGTTTCTACATGTATGAAGGTTATGATATGTGTAATTAAGGGAAATATGATCCCTATTTATATTTTTACTTTTGATATTCTTGATTGAGTAGGGATGAAATATTATCTCTTGGTGCATCAACCAAACCATTCTCAAGTTCATGATCTGTTCAATGTGACTATCATGATGAGGTACATATATAATCCCTAACATTTAAAAAAATCAGAGGTTGTACCATGGTAACATGATAGTTTTTATGAGTATTAAATAGTATAAATCGTTTATCATAGAGAAAAATTATTATATAACAATACTACTCACCAGGTGAATGATCCTGAGAGAACTCAAAAATTCAAAGAAGCTATGTGAGAAACTAAGGATATAATGAAAACAAATCTCCTCATTTTTTGTATCAAAATGATTACTTTTTATGGATAAATTCATTTTATGTGGGGTAGAAGATAAAAACATATTATTTTTTTGGAAAAAAGTCAAATATATTTATTTTTTTGATAGCTTATGTTTCACTCAATTCCGAGTTTAAATGAACCACATCATAAAATAATATTATAGTTGTCACCTAGATATTTTCATAGAGGGTATGAAATAGACTAAATAAATTATAAAAACTTATTTATACATAAGCATAAATGAATTATTTGTGTATAAATTAAAAAAAAATATAAGTCATTTGAAATTAAATTATATTTGTTTTTGAAAAAAAAATATTTTTATATGTACAATGTGTTTTTATCTAAATAAATTTAACTAATAACATTAAATAAATTATTTAAATAAAATTTATATATTATGTATTAAATAATATGTTTTAACATTCAATTAATATTTTTTTCTAAACGTGGGATAAGAAAAAACCAGGTTTTATGCTTTAAAAGTATTTTTCTAAAAAGATATTTTTATCGCATCATTCATTCTTATTTTAAAAATATTTTATACCAATTATAGAAATTTAATTTAATAAAATTAATTACATATTTTCAATTAGAGGAACCATATTTTTTAAATATGTACCTGTTATTTTTTATCAATAAGAATAGTAACTATAGTAAAATTTATCACCTCAGAAAATGGTAAATCAAATTAAACTCGGTTGAAACTAAGTGATAGGGCCACAATTTTTTTTCCCTGTTATTACTGGATTAATTTAATTATACCCTAATCATCATATTCTTAAAATTTAGTTATTTAATGGACACATTCCCATGAAAATTAAATATATAATATTTCAATCAAAGAATGTTACAAAATATAATTCTCTTAGAATTAAATATCTCTTAAGTGTCCACAGAGGGATAAAATAATGTTATGAATGAATGTAAGTGTATATATTGATATTAAGGAAATTATATTTATTATATAAATTTTTATCTATTGTTTAGTAATTAAATACTAACCCTAAATTCATTTACAACACTTATATAGTATTTATCCAATTTATAAATAAAATATAATAAGTGGTTTAAAATTTAATAAAAGTGATATAATTTTATTGATTTATAATGTTCCATTAATTTTTTATATGTTTATGTCATATAATTGTTATGATAAATAATTATATGAATATTATAAATTTTTGTTCGTGTATTTAAATTTAAATTAAATGAACAGTGTATAAATTGGTAATATTGATATTTTATTAAAAAAATATTTTATTAAATTACATAAAATGTTAAAAATATTAAAAAATGAAAAGATGAATAAAAAATGGTATTAAATTTCATAAATTTTTCAATTATTGAATATTTTTACCAATTTGACTTAATAATGATTTAATATATTTTACACTTTAATGAAATTCAAAGGGTTCCCCTCCCCTAAATTTTTAAAAGGAACTCATCCCTTCTCTTCATCACACCACTTTATGCCATATAGATCTACCAAAATCTTCCAATTTATCTTATCCACTACCCTATACACATGATAGTGGTCCTTTTCTTCTAAATTTACCTACCATATAACCCTTAAGAGCATATCTAAAGGATTTATTTCAAAAAATAGGTATTCGCCTTAATCAATCAGTTTCTTGTTAATTATTATTTTACCTCCTATAAATCTATTATATTTATAAAATAATAATATATTATGTATCCTAAATATACTGAAATTTTATTATTATTATTAAACCTAATTTATTCACCCTATTTCTATCAATTTGGAAATGAAAATATCATTCATGCATACGGATGAAATAGCATCTACATGTAGAGATATAATTATTTTCTCATCACCATATCTTATGGATGGGTATTTTGATGGATTAAATGTTTATATATCACAATAATGATGTAATTATAATTATATATTGGTAATATAATATCTACCTTCTTACCATCCAATCCTTTGTAAAATGGAAACATTGATCATGTTTATGTGTGTACTACCACCTCTACGAAGTAATGTGAAAGGCAATTCATTCGTACATACGGCCTAACATCTCTATGAATGGTGTAACTAATTTTTATATATTTATCTTCCATGAATTTCTATAAAAATAAATATAATGAATATATATGATATTACTATAATTATTAATATTATTTATATTATTTAACCATGATCTAAATACATATATCAAGACTACTAAACCAGAATATACCTGAAGAACGAAACATATATCACGCGGAACAATGATTTTAATAATGAAGTGTTAAAAAATATTTAACAAAAGGTTATAAGTAAATTATAAATGGTATGATATATAATTATGGTGCTATAATATATTTCTAATAAAATAAATTTATCATACATGATGATCCAACACTTTTGAATAAAGTCAGATTTATAGTAATGGATTTTCATATCATATTTATTTCAATGAGACACATTCCATATTCACCAATTCTTTCTTGTATGTGGTGTATATAATTATCATGAATGTGTTTTATGATTCGTATTAATAAATTAATTGGGAGTTACAAATCTGTTAATGTTATTTTCTTACATGGATCTTAGAATTCAAATGATACCAAATGGATAAAATTTTTATGTTACAACCTCATTATTTATAGGGATAGTTTATGATTAAGTACTAGATTATGAAATCGTATGATATATATCTTAGGAAAAACATTAATTTTATTCTCCTTAATTTATTTCATAATAAAATAGTTTCTCCTTTCATTTTCCTCACCTTAATTAATCAAAAGAATAAAAATATTCTTTCATGTAAATGCAACTTGATTTTTCTCTTTAGTCAAAAAGAATTTTCCATAGATATCCATGTTATCTAAAAATGTTTTAAAGAAGATTGTTAATGTCCTATTATGGGGTTTTACTGTTATTTTCACTCATTTTAAAAAAAATTAATTGGAAACTCATTCTCATTTTCTAAATAATGTAGTTTTTTTTATTTTTTTACAACAGTAAGAAAGGGTTGTTTTCTACTATTTACATAATGTAAAAATTCCCTCCATCATAGCCACTCAATATTTTGAAACAAAATTTAAAATCATCCATGATTATTTGGAAAGAAGGTTCTTCCGTAATATTTTTGAATTTATTTATTTTAAAGGTATGATTAAAAATTAGAAATGATATCTTACTCAAGAATTTTAAAATCATATTTTAACGGTATTTATTTTTATAAATAAAAAAACCAATAATATACCTTATTATATACTATGTATATGATACAAGGATACTATCTTTATTCATTATCTAGATGTTTTATGTTTATGATGAAAAGATTTTTATGAAACTTGTTAAATTTTCATGGGTTATGCAATGACGAAATGATGAAATGTTTATGAAGCCCATTCATTTTCCATGAATTATTGTATGATAAAATTCGTATCAAACCCATTTATTTTCATGAGTTTTATTGTGACGAATTTTTTATAATCATTTGGAACACATATGCATGATTTTAATTAAGTGATTGGTGGGACCTATTTTTCTCTCAAATTAATTTGGTAACGATTGATATATCATTGGATAAACATGACTAGAATGGGGAGTAAAACTAATTTAGTAAGGGTATTTGTCATGTATTATAGTCATAGGAGTGAATCATGATTTCTATTATGGATTTTGGAGTAGACCCATTCCACTGTTATATCCTTGGATGTAATCCTTGACTACTAAGGAACTGATTTTCTATTCTTATGTGAATTCCACAATTCCATGACTTATGCCCATTTTATGTTTTAATGGATTATGTTCTTTGATTCCTTTATGATTCAAGTCCTATTAAATAAAATGAATTATTCCATGACTCTAGATTATGATTTATGATATATTGGGTATAAGGCCCCAATATTAAACATTAATTAATCTTGAGTTACTTCAAGAATAAATGTTGAGGATCTTTTCAGGTTTAGAGTTTTAGAGAATTAGATCATAAAACATGCATTGCATTCCACATTTAAACAAAGTGGTTACATAAAATATAGTACTCATTTTTCCCATCAACGGAAACATATTTAAAATAAAACATTGATTCTTTCTAGACACTTCCTTGACACTATCATCACATCATGTAACTTTCCCTTGACCTGTGAAAAACATTTCAAAAACTTGGGATGAGTATAAAAAGCTCAGTAAGGGATATAAAAATACTAAATGAAAACATTAGTCCATGTATGAAATCATACTTTACTCATAAAACATAAGCATTTTACATACCTCATAAAATCATTAATAAATCATAGAAATCATAAGACATAAAGGTAAATTGAGGCATTCATAACATTCTTATATAGGGAGTAACCCTCATGGTTACATTTGGAATACCCATCACAGTATATTCCCTAAATCACTTAGGAGAAACCATAAAGTTTACCCCCTTAGCGTTACCCAATTCATTGGAGAGATATATCTGGATCACCTTCCATTAGTTTATCACGGAACCAACCGTCTTCATAACAATGCCCAAGAACCATAACATAATCGTATCACATAAAACATGCATAAAGAAAACATAACATTTCCATTTTTCAATCACAAGATATCAATACAACACATTGATATAAAAACATTATGAAAACAATTTTCAATACCAAAATAAAAGAAAAGTCAAACATGGTATTTATTTTTTTCATTTCTAAAAAATATTATGGCTTGTAGAGGAAGCCGAAGCTCAAATAATGGTCACGGCAGTGGAGAAGTCGTTGTCGCCCCATACGTACGACAAAAAAAACATTCCCTTTTTTCATTTAGTAAACACTTCGTATAAAAAAGATTCCTTTTGAATAAACGTAAAATTCAAAGGGTTTTATACACCATATAAAAGAATGTTGTGTATAAAACAAAATATGCCTCAATTAACGGAGTTTGAGACGATGTCCCTTACCTCAGGTCTGAATTGAATCGATCATTCTTTAATGTCCTGAATAATCAACTTGAGTTAATTTCTACTTTCTTAAGAACCATTTTCAAGTTCATTATTCCTTTTATATCACTTATTACCATGTTATGAACACTATGTAATTATTTAAGATAATAATGGTCGTTTTGTCGATCATTGGTACTTGAGTCAAAAATAAACTCTTTATAATTACAAGTTGTTCATGTGGTAAAATATCCATTATATCCAGAATTATATTCATGATTTAGAAATCATATATGTCATATATATCCAGTATATACATGCATTTACAATATTATATAACATTAAGAGGTAATAAATGAAATGCATCATTCATGGAGATGGTAAGTCGTACGTGCGCTTGAAGGCTACTTTCATTTCAATTTCGTATTTCATGGAATGGAATCATAATAATATAAAGGTATATTATAATTGCAGTATAATATCATATATAATATCATTAATTCCATATTTTATACGTCCCACATATGGCATTAAAGAATCAAATCACTTTGTGGGGGGCGGTAGTCCGCACTTCCTAAAATGAAGATATCGCGTATACCCATAATGGAAGCCATAAAGGTATTCCATAAATGAAAAATAATAAATCTTGAGGAAAAAAATAAACATATTATATATAATATATAAATATAGTGACATCTTAATGGCCACCTTTGATGGTGTTATAAAAATATTGAACAATCATCGTTTCGTGAGGCAGAAATTCACCATCCACGGAAACACTATGTTCTTTAACCATTATATGTAGGTGTGTGAAAGTGTATCTCAAATAATTATTATAACAAAATCCTAGTATATTGAACATAATGGTGCTGTTACAAAAAAAATGAATAAAAATGGTTTAGGGGGTTGGAGAAGCAAAATAAAACAAAAGAACATTAGAGAAGTCTTTACCTTTAAATCGGGTAACTCCTCTTGGTTAGAACCAAAAGGGTTTCTTGAAGAGCTTTCTACCTAAGGTAAGGATTCAAGGATGAATAGAGGGATGTGGAGAGATAACATGATTAGAGATTGGCCGATCTAATGGCTTGAGAAGTGTGGTTAAGGAGGTAGAGGTGGGTGCCTTTTATAAGAGGAGAGGAGGGGCACTCTTGGAAAGGTATAAAATGTTACATTATTTTCAAAATAGTTTCTGATTTTAAAGGTCCCACATTGATTTTTTTCGAGTATAAGGTGATAAGGGTTCGAAATATACTCATACAATAAGACTTTGACAAGTCTAAGTCTTATATTGTACATTATCGTTTCATTTTATTTAAATCGTTCATTAATGAGGTAATTGTTGCATCATCATGATGTCATAAATAACTTAATTTTTATAATGTCTAAAAATTAGAAAAAAATATTATGATGTAGAAAATATTTTTATCTTTCCAATGACTATTTATAGTCATATATATCATTTATGTAGACAATATTAAAAATTTATTACTCAGGTGATACAATCTTTGTTATATTTAACTTTCTTTAAAAATAAAAAGATAAAAAGTCATTATCACACAAAAGTGATTCCATGGGGTCCCCAAGTTTGGCACAAGGCATACCATGGTCGTCCATGAAACAAACAGTAGCATTAGGACACATTTTCGGGTCATTTTTTATTATTAGGATATTATTTTACTGTCCTTAACTACCCGGTTACTAATTAATCAAGATAATTAAAGATAATTACCGTCATTACTATTCATAATGTACAAAAACAAAAGTCTTCATTACATAATTTGGATCTTATGATTCCAAATATTTAATCCATTTTACCAAATTCCAAACATAGAAATTGTAATAATTAATTTAAAAATAATTCCCGTTGTCAAAACAAATAGCGGGTTTTTTAGAAACAACATCTATGAAAAGTTTGGCACTTGTTTATGCCCAATTCAAAAGTGAAATTAATCCCAATGACCACCATTGGATTACATGGTAAAAATTTATTCTATTTACACTTTAAAACAAATTAAAAAGATAATCTTACCATATAATTATAATAGATGAAAAAGTAATTTTGATGTAAAATGCAGTATTTTTCACTATTCATTAAAAAATGAACATTGTCAGAAAAATACCAAAAAATTATACAATGTAAATTTCAATGTCCCAATCATAAATAATATGTTTATTTTAAAAAATAGAGCTTATGAAATTTTCAAATGTTTGATTTAAAAAATTTTTTTCATCAAAAGGTAGTAAAACAATCTTTTAAAACTATTAGTGTATTACATTCTTAAGATTGGATTTATTATCGTTTTAAGCCTCTAAATCACTATCTAATTCCTAAATTGACATAGATAAGAATATCTATTATTAATTACTTACTAGGGATGTTACATGCTTCCTCCCTTTAGAAAATTGCATCCCTGCAATTTATTTACTTATCGAATAAGTGAGGGTATTTATCCCTCATTGCTTTTTCAGATTCCCATATTCCCTCTTCACTCATGTGGTTTTTTCATAAAACCTTTACTTGTTGAATCACCTTATTACACGACACAT
This sequence comes from Viscum album, assembly GCA_963277665.1. Classification (NCBI taxonomy): domain Eukaryota; kingdom Viridiplantae; phylum Streptophyta; class Magnoliopsida; order Santalales; family Viscaceae; genus Viscum; species Viscum album. The sequence continues at coordinate 1,616,054,218 of OY728125.1, forward strand.
GCTTCCTGTGGTCCAAAATATGGACCGGTTGTTCCTCATAAGATAGATTCTCTTCCAGCTGAACTACCTCTGGACTCAAAACATGAGATGGATCTGGCATGTACTTCCTTAACATTAAAACCTGAAAAACAGTGTTCACCTGAGATAAAGTCGGAGGTAAAGCCACTCGGTATGAAACTGATCCAACTCTCTCCATAATTTCATGTGGTCCAATGAACCTTGGACTCAGCTTTCCTTTCTTACCAAATCTCATCACACTTTTCCATGGTGAAACTTTGAGAAAAACATGATCACCTACCTCAAAAGAGAGATCCTTCCTCCTGTTGTCCGCATTACTCTTCTGCCTACGCTAAGCTGTTCTCATGTGTTTCTGTATCAGCTGAACTTTTTCTGCCAACTCTTCTACCAATTCTGGTCCCATCAACTTCCTTTCACCTACTTCATCCCAAAAAGCTGGATTTCGACACCGCATTCCATATAATGCATCAAATGGTGCCATCTGTATACTGGAATGAAAACTGTTATTATAAGAAAACTCAACCAAAGAAAGATGTTGGTCCCAACTTCCCTAATAATCCATCGAACAAGCACATAGCATATCTTCCAAAGTCTGAATTGTTCATTCTGACTGCCCATCTGATTGAGGATGAAAAGATGTACTAAAATTTAATCCAGTACCCAACGACTTCTGAAGACCTTTCCAAAAGTTAGAAGTGAACCTGGGATCATGATCATATACAATGGAGATAAGAACTCCATGTAAGCTGACTATCTTTTTATGAGACAAACGGGAAAGTTGATCTAGGGAAAAATTATCTCGTATAGCAAGGAAATGATCAGATTTAGTCAAGCAATCAACAATAACCCAGATTTCATTATTACATTGAGATGTCTTCAGAAATCACACAACAAAGTCCATGGATATTCTCCACTTTCCACTCTAGCAATGGTAAAGGCTAAAGCATACCTTTTGGTAACTGCCACTCTGTGTTAACATGTTTACAAGTCAAACACTTCACAGTAAAATCAGCAATATCCCTTTTCATTCTGTCCCACTAGTAATACTCCCAAATATCTCTATACATCTTAGTACTTCTCGGATGAACTGAAAACGGAGAACTATGAGCTTCACATAATTTCTCTCTCTTCAACTGTAAATCACACAGAACAGACAATATCTTCCCAAATCTCAAAACAAAATCATTATCAATGTTGAATTCAGGAAACTTACTATTCTGAACCATCTCTACCCTTTTCTGCAACTCTCTATCATGCTTCTATGCTTGCTTAATTCGGTCTGATAGAGAGTATTTCACTAATACCTGAAACAAAATAGAAGTACATCCTACACCAACAACTTCTATTCCAAATTTTATCAAATTCATAACCAAAGGATCATGTTCCAAACGCAACATTGTTAATGAAGCATTACTTTTTCGACTCAAAGCATCAGCCACTTTATTTGCTTTTCCTGGATGGTAATGAATTGTACAATCATAATCCTTGATTAATTTTAGCCATCTCCTCTATCTCATGTTCAGTTCTTTCTGAGTGAATATATACTTTAAACATTTCTGATCGGTATATATTTCACACTTTACTACATAGAAATGATGCCTCCAAATTTTTAAAGTGAAAACAACAGCGGGGTAATTCCAAATCATGTGTAGGGTAATTTACCTCATGAGTTTTCAATTAATGTGAAGCATAAGAAATTACCTGATCATTATGCATTAGGACGCAACCATGTCCTTTCAATAAAGCATCACTGTAGATAACAAACTCACCATTCCTAGAAGGTAGTTCCAAAACTGGAGAATTCACCAATATTCTTTTCAATTCCGGAAAACAATCATCACATTCTTTTGTCCAGATAAACTTAACACCCTTCCGAGTTATCTCAGTCATTGGACTAGATAACCGGGAAAAATTTCTAACAAACCATTGGTAATAGATTGCCAAACCAAGGAAGCTATAAATCTCAGTTACATTTGTGGGTCTTGGTCATTCTTCAAAAACCTTTTTTTGGAAGGATCAATAGTTATCCTATCTTTAGAAACAATATGACCAAGGAAAGAAATTTTTTGCAACCAAAACTCACACTTTCTGAATTTCCCATTCAATTTCTTTTCTATTAAGGTTTGAAAAATAACCCTTAAATGTCATTCATGCTCCTCTTTACTTTTAGAAAACACCCAAATATCATCAATGAAAACAACCACAAACTTATCCAAGAACTCATGGAAAATTCTATTCATAAGGTCCATGAATACAGCAAGTGCATTGGTTAGACCAAAAGGCATTACTACAAATTAATAATGGCCATATCTTGTACAAAACGTAGTCTTTGTAATATCTTCTTCCTTTATTTTATTTCTTTACCTTCAAATATTGGTATATGTTATACCAATGGTTCTGCAAACTGTAGGGAAGTAATTCACTGGGAAATATTTTCCCAACGATTTATAGTGAACTATTGGGATAGGTTGGGAAAAAATTAACCTATCCCAATAGTTATGCCAAACCTTAGGGATAGTTTATCCAAGAGGTTTGGCTTGAACCGTTGGGAAAACCAAGTAGATGGCCTATTTCCCAACAATTTCTAAACCATTGGGAAAGGAGTTTTACCAATGGTTCATAGAACTATTGGTAAAAAAAATACTCAGAGATGTTATTCCAATGGTTTCAAACCGTTGGCATAGCCTATGCTGTGCAAATTGCACAGCAGCCTTCAATTTTCATAGCATCTCTCATTTTGTTAAATTTGCACAGTATCATTCCCTCTCATTTTCAATAATTTCCAATTATTGTACCTTCAATAAACTAACAAATACCTTTACAAATATTGTTCCTGCAATAACCAACTAACACATGCATATAGAGAACAAATGCATACACATTTAACATATAATGAATCCTAGAACTATAAACATCCATAATTAAATCAGAATTCATAATGTAATTATAAACATACATAATTCATTTGGAATTCAAATTAAAAATTTGATGACAATTATATGTGGAATCCAGAATTCAATTCATATTTTGATCGGTTTTTCGTACAACATATATATTTACTATAAATGGTTTCCATTATAAACAAAATACATACACCTAGAGTGATACCGGCCAGATCATGCCTCGTATTGAGGCAAGGTTAACTCTTACACATAAAAAATGACCCATGGATCGTTGTCCTAAAGTATCAACATATTCCAAAAGCGTTTGGTCGGTTTTCTGTATGTGAGTTATTTTTCACTTAAAATGAAGTGATTTTTAAATAAAAGAGAGACACTTTGAATGGTGATGGCCACACTGCACCTCGTATAGAGGCGGGGTTCACTCGTACACATTACAAATGACCCATCGATCGTTGTGCTAAAATATCAACACAATCAAAATCTGTTTTGTCGATTTTCCATATATACATAAAATGTTTTCCATTTTAAACATAAGAGAGACATTTTGGGTGGTCAGGGCCACACCGTGACTTCGATTGAGGCATGGTTGCCTTGTACACGTAACATATGACTCATGGATCATTGTACTAAAATTTCAACAGATTATGAATGTGTTTGGTCGGTTTTATGTATGTCAGTTGTTCTTATCACTTATAATCTTGTCCATTTTATACAAAATAGACACAATTAGAGTGGTACCGGCCACTCCACGTCTTGGATTTAGATGGGGTTGACTCATACACGTCTCAAATGACCCATGGATCAATTTCCTAATGTATCAACACAATCTGAATGCGTTTGGTCGGTTTCCGTCTTCCAGTTGATATTTTTCACTTAAAATGATGTCCTTTTGAAACAAAATATAGACACTTCGAGTGGTGATGGCCACACCGCATCACATGTTGAGGAAGGGTTTATTTGTACATGTCACATATGACACATGGATCGTTTTTCTAAAGTATCAACACAATCAGAATTCGTTTGGTCAGTTTTCTGTATGTACTTAAAATGTTGTCCACTTTAAACAAAGGAGAGCGACTTATAGTGATCCTGGCCACACCATGCCTTGGATTGAGGCAAGGATGACTCTTACACCTCACATATGACCCATGGATCGTTTTCCTAAAGTATCAACAAATTTCAAATGCGTTTGGTTAGTCTTTCGTATGTCAGTTGTTGTTTTCAGTTAAAATGATGTCAATTTTAAACAAAAGAGACACACTAAGAATGGTGTCACCCACACCGCACCTCGGATTGAGTCAAGATTGACTCGTACATGTCACATATGACCCATGGATCTTTGTGCTAATGTATCGACACAATCATAATTCATTTGGTAAGTTTTCCGTATGCTAGTTGTTGTTTTCACTTAAAATGATGTCCATTTTAAACCAAAGAGAGACACTTTGAGTGGTGTCGGCCACACTACACCTCGGATTGAGGCGATATTGACTCGTGCATGTCACATATGACCCATGGATTGTTCTCCTAAAGATTCAACGGAAAATGAATTAATTTGGTCAGTTTTCCGCATGTACTTAAAATGTTGTCCATTATAAACAATAAAGAGACACTTAGAGTGGTCCTGGCCACACCGCGACTTGGATTGAGGTGGGGTTGACTCTTACATAGAACATATGACCCATGGATCATTGTCTTAAAATTTCAACATATTCTGAATGCGTTTTTTTGGTTTTTCGTATGCCAGTTGTTCTTTTCACTTATAATCTTGTCCATTTTTAACAAAAGAGACACAGTTAGAGTGGTACCGTCCAGACCGCATCTCAGATTTAGACGGGGTTGACTCGTACACATCTAAAATGACCCATGGGACATTTTCCTAAAGTATCAACACAATCCTATTGTGTTTGGTAAGTTTTATTTATGCCAGTTGATGTTTTCACTTAAAATGTTGTCCTTTTGGAACAAAAGAGAGACACTTAGAGTGGTTTCAGCCACACCGCGCCTCGGATTGAGGCGGGGTTGACTCGTACACGTCAAATATGACCCATGGATCATTTTCCTAAAGTATCAACAAATTTAGAATTCATTTGGTCAATTTTTCGTATGTCACTTGTTGTTTTCACTTAAAATGAAGTACATTTTAAACAAAAGAGAGACACTTTGAGTGAGGTTGGCCACACCGCACCTCGGATTGAGTCGGGGTTGACTTGTACATGTCACAAATGAACCATGGATCGTTGTGGTAAAGTATACACAATCAGAATCCGTTTGTTCAGTTTTCCGTATGCTAGTTTTTGTTTTCACTTAAAATGATGTCCATTATAAACAAACGAGAGACACTTTGAGTGGTGTCGGCCACACTGCACCTCATATTAGGGCGAGGTTGACTCTTACAAGTCACATATGACCAATGGATCTTTCTCCTAAAGTTTCAAGGGAAACCGAATGCGTTTGGTTGGTTTTCCATATGTACTTAAATTTTGTCCATTTTAAACAAAGGAGAGACACGTAGTGTGGTCCCGACCACACTGCGACTTGTATTGAGGCGCGTTTGACTCGTACACATAACATATGACCCATGGATCGTTGTCCTAAAATTCCAATAGATTCCGAATGCGTATGTTCTTTTTTTCGTATGCCGGTTGTTCTTTTCACTTATAATCTTGTCCATTTTAAACAAAAGAGACACAATTAGAGTGGTACTGTCCACACCGCGTCTCGGATTTAGACGGGGTTAACTCATAAACCTCTAAAATGATCCATGGATCATTGTCCTAATGTATCAACACAATCCGAATGTGTTTGGTCGGTTTTCCGTATGCTAGTTGATATTTTTCACTTAAAATGATGTCCTTTTGAAACAAAAGACAGAAACATTGAGTGGTGTCGGCCACACTACGTCCTAGATTGAGGCGGGGTTGATTCGTATACATCACATATGACCCATGGATAATTGTGATAAAGTATCAACACAATCAGAATCTATTTGGTCAGTTTTCCATATGTACTTAAAATGTTGTCCATTTTAAACAAAGGAGAGCCACTTAGAGTGATCCCGGCCACAACATTCATCAGATTGAGGCAGTGTTGAGTCTTACGCATCACATATGACCCATGGATCGTTTTCCTAAATCATCAACACATTTCAAATTCGTTTGGTCAGTTTTTCGTATGTCGGTTGTTGTTTTCAGTTAAAATGATGTCCATTTTAAACAAAAGATAGACACTATGAATGGTGTTGCCCACACCATGCATTGGATTAAGTCAGGGTTGACTCATACACATCACATATGACCCATGGATCATTGTTCTAATCTATCGACACCATCAGAGTCTGTTTGGTCGGTTTTCCGTACGCTAGTTGTTGCTTTCACTTAAAATGAACTCATTTTAAACAAAAGAGAAACACTTTGAGTGGTTTCAGCGACACCACACCTAGGATTGAGGCGAGGTTGACTCATACACATCACATATGACCCATGTATCATTCTCCTAATGTTTCAGTGGAAAATGAATTCATTTGGTCGGTTTTCCATATATACGTAAAATGTTTTCCATTTAAAAAAAGAGATACACTTAGAGTGGTACCGGCCACACCGCGACTTGGATTGAGGAGCTGTTTACTTTTACACATAACATATGACCCATGGAAAGTTTTCCTAAAATTTCAACAGATTCTGAATGCGTTTGGTTGGTTTTTCGTATGCCAGTTGTTCTTTTCACTTATAATCTAGTCCATTTTAAACAAAAGAGACATAGTTAAAGTGGTACCGGCCACACTGAATCTCAGATTTAGATGGGGTTGACTTTTACACATCTCAAATGACCAATGGATCATTTTCCTAATGTAACAACACAATCCGAATGTGTTTGGTTAGTTTTCCGTATGCCAGTTGATGTTTTCACTTAAAATGTTGTCCTTTAGAAACAAAAGAGAGACACTTAGAGTGGTATCAGCCACACCGTGCCTCTGATTGAGTTGAGTTTGACTCTTAAACGTCTGATATGACCCATGGGTTGTTTTCCTAAAGCATCAACACATTTAGAACGCATTTGGCCAATTTTTCATCTGTCAGTTGTTGTTTTCACTTAAAATGAAGTCCATTTTAAACAAAAGAGAGACACTTTGAGTAGGTTCGGCCACACCAAACCTCGTATTGAGGCGGGGTTTACTCGTACATGTCACATATGACCCATGGATCATTGTGGTAAAGTATCGACACAATCAAAATCTGTTTGGTCAGTTTTTCGTATGCTAGTTGTTGTTTTCACTTAAAAAGAAGTCCATTTTAAACAAAAGAGAGACACTTTGAGTGGTGTCGGCCACACCACGCCTCGTATTAAGGCGAGGTTGACTCGTACAATTCACATATTACCCATGTATCGATCTCCTAAATATTCAATGGAAAACGAATGCGTTTGGTTGGTTTTCCATATGTACATAAAATGTTGTCCATTTTAAACAAAAGAGAGACACTTAGAGTGGTCCCTGCCACACCCCAACTTGGATTGAGGTGCGGTTGACTTTTACACATAACATATAACCCATGGATCATTGTCCTAAAATTCTAACAGATTATGAATGTGTTTGTTCAGTTTTTCGTATGCCAGTTGTTCTTTTCACTTATAATCTTGTCCATTTTAAACAAAAGAGACATAGTTAGAGTGGTACCAGACACACTGTGTCTTGGATTTAGATGGAGCTGACTCTTACACATCTCAAATGACCCATGGATCATTTATCTAATGTATCAACTCAATCTGAATGCGTTTGGTCGGTTTTCCATATGCCAGTTGATGTTTTCACTTAAAATGTTGTCCTTTTGAAACAAAAGAGAGACACTTAGAGTGGTGTTGGACACACCGTGCCTCAGATTGAGGTAAGGTTGACTCGTACACATCACATATGACCCATGTATTGTTTTCCAAAATAATCAACACATTCTGAATGTGTTTGGTCAGTTTTTTGTATGTCACTTGTGGTTTTCACTTAAAATAAAGTCCATTTTAAACAAAAGAGAGAAACTTTGAGTGGTGTCAGCCACACTATTCCTTGTATTGAGGTGGGGTTGACTCGTCACGTCACATATGACCCATGGATTGTTTTTCTAAAGTATCGATACAATCAGAATTCATTTGGTCGGGTTTTCGTATGCTAGTTTTTGTTTTCACTTAAAATAAAGTCCATTTTAAAAAAAAAAGAGACACTTTGAGTGGTGTCGGCCACACCATGCCTTGGATTGAGACGGGGTTTACTCTTACACATCACATATGACCCATGAATCATTTTTCTAAATTATCAACACAATCATTATCCATTTGGTCGGTTTTCGATATTCTAGTTGTTGTTTTCACTTAAAATGAAGTCCATTTTAAACAAAAGAGAGACACTTTGAGTGGTTTCGGCCACATCGCACCTCGGATTAAGGTGGGGTTGATATTTACACATCACATATGAACCATGGATCATTTTTCTAAAGCATCAACACATTTCGAATGCGTTAGGTCAGTTTTTCATATGTATCTTGTTGTTTTCACTTAAAATGAAGTCCATTTTAAACAATAGAGAGACACTTTGAGTGGTGTCGGCCACACCGCACCTCGAATTAAGGTAATGTTTACTTGTACAAGTCACATATGACCCATGGATCATTCTACAAATGTTTCAACGGAAACCGAATGTGTTTGGTTGGTTTTCCGTATGTACATAAAATGTTGTCCATTTTAAACAAAAGAGAGACAATTAGAGTAGTCCCAGCCACACCGCGACTTGGATGAGGCGCGGTTTACTCGTACACATAAAATATGACCCATGGATCATTTCCCTAAAATTAAAACAGATTCCGAATGCATTTGGTCAGTTTTTCTTATGCCAGCTATTATTTTCACGTATAATCTTGTCCATTTTAAATAAAAGAGACACAGTTAGAGTGGTACTGACCACACCGCATCTTGTATTTAGACGGGTTTGACTCTTACACGTCACAAATGACCCATGGATCATTTTACTAAATTATCAACACAATCCTAATGTGTTTGGTCAGTTTTCGATTTGTCATTTGATGTTTTCACTTAAAATGTTGTCCTTTTGAAACAAAAGATGGACACTTAGAGTGGTTCCTGCCACACCGTGCCTTGGATTGAGGCGGGTTTTAGTCATATGTGTCCCAGATGTCCCATGTATTGTTTTCCTAAAGCATCAACACATTTAGAATGCGTTTGGTCAGTTTTTTTGTATGTCACATGTTGTTTTCACTTAAAATGGAGTCCATTTTAAACAAAAGGGGGAAAATTTGAGTGGTGTCGGCCACACCGAGACTTTGATTGAGGTGGGGTTGACTTATACACATCACATATTATTCATGGATTGTTGTGCTAAATTATCTACACAATAAGAATCTGTTTGGTTGGCTTTCCGTATGCTAGTTGTGGTTTTCACTTAAAATGAAGTCCATTTTAAAAAAATAGAAACACTTTGAGTGGTGTCAGACACACCGCGCCTCGGATTAAGGCGAGGTTGACTTGTCCATGTCACATATTACCCATGGATAGTTATCCTAAATTTTCAATGGAAACTGAATGTGTTTGGTCAGTTTTCTATATGTACTTTTAATGTTGTCCATTTTCAACAAAAGAGAGACACTTTGAGTGGTCCCGGCCACACCACGACTTTGATTGAGGCACAGTTGACTTTTACACATAACATATGACCCATGGATAGTTGTCCTAAAATTTCAAAAGATTCTGAATGCGTTTGGTTGGTTTTTCGTATGCCAGTTGTTCTATTCAGTTATAATCTTGTCCATTTTAAACAAAAGAGACACAGTTAGAGTGGAACCGGCCACACCACATCTCGGATTTAGACGGGGTTGACTCGTACATGTCTCAAATGACCCATGGATTGTTGTCCTAAATTTTCAACCCAATCTAAATGCATTTGGTCGGTTTTCTGTATGCCAGTTGATGTTTTCACTTAAAATGGTGTCCTTTTGAAACAAAAGAGAGACGCTTAGAGTGGTGTCGTCTACACCATGCATCGGATTGAGGCGGGGTTGACTCATACACGTCACATATGACCCATGGATCGTTTTCCAAAAGCATCAACACATTTCAAATGCATTTGGTCAGTTTTTCGTATGTCAGTTGTTGTTTTCAATTAAAATGAAGTCCATTTTAAAGAAAAGAGAGACACATTGAGAGGTTTTGGCCACACCGCTCCTCGTATTGAGGCGGGGTTGACTCTTAAATGTCACATAAGTCCCATGGATCATTGTGTTAAAGTATCGACACAATCAGAATCTGTTTGGTCAATTTTCCGTATGCTACTTGTTGTTTTCACTTAAAATGAAGTCCATTTTAAACAAAAGAGATACACTTTGAGTGGTGTCGGCCACACCGCACCTTGGATTAAAGCATTGTTGACTTGTACAGGTCACATATGACCCATTGATCTTTATCGTAATGTTTCAATGGAAACCGAATGTGTTTGTTTGGTTTTCCGTATGTACTTAAAATGTTGTCCATTTTAAACAAAAGAGAGACACTCAGAGTGGTCCCAGCCACACCGTGACTTGCATTGAGGTGCGGTTGACTCGTACACGTAACATATGACACATGGATCGATTTCCTAAAATTTTAATAGATTCCAAATGCGTTTGGTTGGTTTTTCATATGTCATTTGTTCTTTTCACTTGTAATCTTGTCCATTTAAAACAAAAGTGACACAGTTAGAGTGTTACCGGCCACACTGCATCTCAGATTTATATGGGGTTTGACTCGTACATGTCTTGAATGACCCATGGATCATTTTCCTAAATTATCAACACAATCCGAATGCGTTTGGTCGGTTTTCCATTTTCCCGTTGATGTTTTCACTTAAAATGTTGTCCTTTTGAAACAAAAGAGAGCCACTTAGAGTGGTGTTGGCCACACCGCGCCTCATATTGAGGCGGGGTTGACTCGTAAACGTCACATATGACCCATGGATCGTTTTCCTAAAGCATAAACACATTTAGAATGTGTTTGGTCTATTTTTCATATGTCACTTATTGTTTTCACTTAAAATGAAGTCCATTTTAAACAAAAGAGAGACATATTGAGTGGTGTCGGCCACACCGCGCCTCGGATTGAGGAGGGGTTGACTCGTACACATCACATATGACCCATGGATCATTTTGTTAAAGTATCGACACAATCAAAATCTGTTTGGACAGTTTTCTATATCCTAGTTGTCTTTTTCACTTAAAATTAAGTCCATTTTAAACAAAAGAGATACACATTGAGTTTTTTCAGCCACACCATGCCTTGGATTAAGGAGAGGTCGACTCTTACACGTCACATATGACCCATGGATTGATCTCCTAAACTTTCAATGGAAACCGAATGTCTTTGGTTGGTTTTCCATATATACTTAAAATGTTTGGTATTTTAAACAAAAGAGTGACACTTAGAGTGGTACCGGCCACACCGCGACTTGTATTGAGGCTCGGTTGACTCGTACGCGTAACATATGATCCATGGATCATTTTCCTAAAATTTCAATAGATTCTTAATGGGTTTGGTCAGTTGTTTGTTTTCCAGTTTTTCTTTTAACTTATAATCTTGCCCATTTTAAACAAAAGAGACACAGTTAGAGTGGTACCGGCCACACCGTATCTCGGATTAAGACGAGGTTGACTCGTACACATCTCAAATGACCCATGGATCATTTTCATAAAGTATCAACACAATTTGAATGTGTTTGGTCTGTTTTCCATATGCCAGTTGATGTTTTCACTTAAAATGTTGTCCTTTTGAAACAAAAGAGAGACACTTAGAGTGGTGTTGGCCACACCGAACCTCGGATTGAGTCGAGGTTGACTCATACATGTCACATATGACCCATGGATCGTTTTCCTAAATCATCAAAAAATTTCGAATGCGTTTGGTCATTTTTTCGTATGTCACTTTTTGTTTTCACTTAAAATGAAGTCCATTTTAAACAAAAGAGAGACACTTTGAGTGATGTCGGTAACACTTCACCTCATATTGAGGCGGGGTTGACTGTTACACATCACATATGACTCATATATCGTTTTTCTAAATTATTGACAGAATTAGAATCTGTTTGGTTAGTTTTCTGTATGCTTGTCGTTGTTTTCACTTAAAATGAACTCCATTTTAAACAAAAGAGAGACACTTTGAGTCATGTCGGTCACACTGCACCTCGGAATAAGGCAAGGTTGACTTGTACACATCACATATGACCCACGGATCGTTCTCCAAAAGTTTCAATGGAAACCAAATGCGTTTGGTCAGTTTTTCGTATGTACTTAAAATGTTGTCCATTTTAAACAAAAGAGAGACACATAGAGTGGTCTCGGCCACACCACGACTTGGATTGAGGCGCGGTTGACTCTTAAATGTAACATATGACCCATAGATCATTGCCCTAAAATTACAATACATTCCAAATGTGTTTGGTCTTTTTTTCGTATGCCAATTTTTCTTTTCACTTATAGTCTTGTCCATTTTAAACAAAAGAGACACAGTTAGAGTGGTACCAGCCACACCGCATCTCGGATTTAGACAAGGTTTACTTGAACAAGTCACATATGACCCATGGATAGTTTTGCTAAAGTATTGACACAATCATAATCCATTTGGTTGGTTTTTCGTATTCCAGTTGATGTTTTCAGTTAAAATGTTGTCCATTTTAAACAAAAGAGAGACACTTAGAGTGATGCCAGCCACACCGCACCTTGGATTGAGACAAGGTTGACTCATACATGTCACATATGACCCATGGATCTTTTTCCTAAAGCATCAACACATTTAGAATTCATTTGGTCAGTTTTTCGTATTTCACTTGTAGTTTTCACTTAAAATGAAGTCCATTTTAAACAAAAGAGAGACACTTTGAGTGGTGTCGGACACACCACTCCTCGGATTGAGGCGTGGTTGACTCGTACAGTTCAAATATGACCCATGGATCAATGTCTTAAAGTTTCAATGGAAACTGAATGCGTTTGGTTGGTTTTTCATATGTACATAAAATGTTTTCCATTTTAAACAAAAGAGAGACACTTAGATTTATCTCGGCCACCCCACGACTCAGATTGAGCCCGGTTTTTCTCGTACACGTCACATATGACCCATGGATTGTTGTGAAAAAATTTCAACATATTACGAATGTGTTTGGTTTATTTTTCGTGTGCCATTTGTTCATTTCACTTATACTCATGTCCATTTTAAACAAAAGAGACACAGTTAGAGTTGTATGTTAGTTGTTTATTCTCATTATTAAAATACAATATTTTACTGTGGGTCATTAAATTTATTTATTTATGAAAAATTTACATTTAAAATGAGAATATCAGAAAATTAATAGATGATAAAACTTTTACTAAAAATCCTTGTGGAAATATTAAAGTAAACATGATTTATGAGTATCCTCATGTTTCTATTAGTGTAATGGTATTTACTAAAAATCTTGTGAAAATTAATAAAGAATATTTTTATATCATTCTTAGTATGGATTAGATTTTAGTTTATCATTCTATTAAACATTTCAGAGCTAACAATGCCATACCAAATTAATACACCCCTTTTATAACATACCAAGAATCTATGATATTCATTAGATGTGTAAATGTGATTTACATTGATTATCATGATGAAAATAAATAAAATATATATTATAGATTTTCTAGTAGTATATGAAATCAAGGAGGGTGGGGGGCTGCCCAGGGGGGCTGTCAGGGGGGTTGTCTGGTGGGTGTCCGAGGGGCTGTCCGCAGACCAAGGAGGAGGGTGGGGGCTATGCGGGGGGCTGTCCGGGGGGTGTTTGGGGAGTTGTCCAGGGTCCAAGGAAGAGGGTGGTGGCCTGTCCGGGGGCAATTTAGGGGGCTATCTGGGGGTTGTCTGGGGGCTGTCTGGGGGGCTGTCCGGGGACCAAGGAGGATGGTGGGGGGCTGTCTGGGGGGCTGTCTGGGGTCTAAGGAGGATGGTGGGGTGTTGTCCAGCGTCCAAGAAGGAGGGGGATGCCTAGGGAGTTCCCAAACACACATCCACTAAAGGACAACAACATCCATAAAAACAGACAATATATAAAAATAACTCAACTCCAATATTATACTACGGGTCTTGATAAAACCAGCAACTAGAATAGATTAAACATCAAATCTCAGTAATACAAGACAAAAATGCAAAGTAAAAATTTGTCCCACATCACCATCACCACCACAACCACCGTCATCATCATCACCCTCATCCTTGTCCCCATCATCGTCTTTACCCTCCTCAGAGCCCTCCTCCTCACCCTCGCCCTCCTCCTCACCCTCACCCTCCTCTCCCTCTCCCTCCTCTTCCTCATTAGACAAAAAAATTTATTTTTAAATTTGAGATTAATAATAAATTATGTCAATGATTACAACATTATTGAATTAATATTTTGACTTATCTAAAATTTTGATGGATGTCTACACATGCCAGTATGGGTAGTGAAAAGCACCCCGCCCTCATAAATGTGAGTATTAGTACAGTCATCTTGGGGGAAATGGAATATATGATCCTGGTTAAATGATGAATTAAAAAGCTCGTATTCCATATGTTGCACACTATATAATGTAAGAAATCATGTGAGGATGGGTTTACATCATTCAATTTCTTATATGCTAGTGAGAATGAAGCGTTGAATTAATGACTTGAGTTCACTAATTAAATGAGGGTAGAGGTTGCATACACTGTGCATGGTGGGGGAGTCTCAGCCGATTTAGAAACTAAAATAAATTCCCATCATAGGTATCAATAAGAAACATCACCATCAAAAGAAACTCCAAATAAAAAAGGACTGAAAACATAAAACATTTCAAGAATTCACTACTATTCATGGTTTATCCACATGTTTAGCAGTAATTATATGTCTTAATCATGAACCACCTCTACAGCTCCCACTTTTTACCAATAAACATAAGTTAAATATCTCAAAATATCTTTAAAACAACTCATTAATAGGCTCAAAACGTAAATATAATCTTGAACCAACCATGGAATCTCTTTCACAACACATTCTCACAAACCAGTTATCTCATGTGTTACAAAATACCAATCATAGTCACATAGTGCACTATAACAAATTACATTACACAAGCCTTATTAAAAAAATTAATTTTAATAAAACACTTTCCTCAAGGAATTTTAAGGAAAAATTTCATAAAAACATTGATAAAAATTAATAAACGCATATAAATAAATTTCCAGGTAACAATTAATTACAAGATGAAAAAAAATAATAAAAACACATACTTAGAAAATCTAGAATCCAACCATAATGAATTTGAGATGCTTCTTCGATGGAGGGTTAAGGATTTAATTAATTAAATGTATTAGAATGGATAAAGTCTATATTAAATCAAAACAGAAAAAAAAATTATATACACATCAAAATAAAAACATAAAATTAAAATATGATATTAATAACAATAAAAAAAAGTAGCACTTAAATATTTTATGTGTATGAAGAATAGAATACCTGATTTGAGACGATTCAGATGGAGTTTGATAGGTTCATATGGGGGAAGTCGTGAGAGGAGTCGAGCTCTGGACATATTAGGGTTCTATCATGAATGGGGGAGAGCAGTAGCCGATTCTATTTTTGGGGAAAACATTCCCCAATGGTTCAATAGAACCATTGGTAAAGGTTCTCCCTTTCCTAAATGTTCTAGTAAAACCATTGGAAAATGGTTCTTTGGACACCCTTTTCGCAACGGTTATCAAGAACCTTTGAGAAAGGGTTCCTTCAACACCACTTTCCCATCGGTTTCCTCAAACAGTTGGGAAAGGGATTTTTTATCAACGGCTTGCTTAAATTTTTGGTAAAGAAGCATTGGGAAAACCTGGATTTCTAGTAGTACGAACTAGAAGTCTGGCAGATTTCCATCTAGATTTGGTATGCCAACATTTTTCATAAGCCCATGTCCATATAGTTGGTGGATGTGTTATTCCAATAACATCTGATAATGAAATCAAATGAATATACTAAGAGATGATAGGTATGGACGATATCTTTTTATTATCCTTATTTAGAATATTCTACTAAATGGCCAACGAAATTGGATTCTTCAATGTCTGTAAAAATGTTTGAAGAACAGGAAATTTTTATTATAAAATAGAATTCAAAAATTCCAATTAAAAAAATGAATGGTGAATACCAGTAAATGTAATAAAAATTGCAATATGAATCCAATCTTGTTGAACTTTGATGAAGGATAAATTTCCACTCAGGTTTCTTCACTCAACTCACTTATCCAATGCCTATTCACCATTATATCTCTACCCACGTGGGGGTATACTATGAGAATAATAATATAATATAGGTTCACGTAGATGAACACTACAAAATTATACTAGGAATTGATAAATGTGCCACAGATTAATAAAAGGAAATGATTGTTTTCACAGTCACCTACAGTTAGGTTCATGACATGAGGGAAAATAGAGACATTGATCTTTAGGGTTTCCTAGGTTTTGTGATTATAAATTGGTGGTGGCCCCCCACATATAAAAGGGGATTCATGTTCCTATAACTCAACCTAAAATATGCACTCACTCAAGGCCACCCATAGAAAAATATCAGTGTGCATCATGGATTTTTCTTTCGGTGTGTTCTATGATTGTCCAAATACCCAATATGAGAAAGAACACTAAAATTCATCCTTTTTTGAAATAATTTTATTTTTAAATTCATAGTTTTGTTATAATTTAATCATCTCCATGTTGTTAAAATCTAATTATGTGGTGGGGATTCTATAAAAATCCATTTTCCTAATGTTGGATACATTGTCTTAGTGAGGACATTTTCCAATATATTGAGGGATGAACGAAATCAAGATCACATCTTTAAACCCATGTCCCATCATGAACCATGTTAACTATTTCATGAAAGGTATAATGTGTCTATATATCATTCTTAAACCGCATAACACATCATCCTTGTGTAAATAATTTCCCATCCTCCCTTTTGTGAATCCACAATCCCTTATTCGATGCAGTCACATAACATAGGTTTAAGGAGTAGTTACCCCATAGTTTTGATCAATTATCTAAATATTACTACAAAAAAACATCATAACATCATTTTAAAAGGGATGGGATCTAGAAAACAAAATCTTATAATTTAAATAAATAACTCACTTTCAGGGGATCCCAAGTATCCAACATCTCCTTTAGTTGAATCTTTAAATAGAACCTTGAGAAACATAATGAAAAGTCAAGGTAATTACTTTATCTAAAGGATTTAACATGAAATATTCACTAAGGAACACTTCTTATACCGTCCTTCAAAACTATGGTGAAGGAACCAAATCATAGATATACCATATTGTGGGGACCATTAGACTATGAAATCCCAAAAATACCATATTATTGTGACATGTGAATAAGATATCTAAATAACTCTTTACCAAGGTCACACTTCACCCATGACTCTATACTAGGTTACCACATCCTAAAATCCTCCATACTAGGTTCCACTACAGTGAGTACTCTATATAAGGTAGTCACTATCCCAAACATCTACACTAGGGTGCCACTTCCCCATGGCCACCACAATATGGTTCTAATCACCCAATCCTCCAAACTAGAAAATCATGTATCCCATGACTCCATAAATGGGTTCCTCTTTTCCCATGCCACCATATTTGGGAACCATTCAACTAATCCCTCTTATTTGGGAGACACATCACCACAGTCTCAATACTAGGGTGACACGTATCCCAAGACCCTATAATAGGATTCCACTCATCCAATCCTACATAATAAAGTGGATTATCCTTGAGGCCTCTATATTAGGTAACTACTTTGTCCTGGCCTCCAAACATGGGTATTTCTTACCCCAGAATTTATAATAGGAATACACTTCACCCAAGACACCGTTATAGGTTGAAAATCAAACATTATTTTGTACTAGTGATCTGATTCACCCATCCACAATATTTTGGTGACACACACCAATGCATTTATACTAGGGTGACACATACCAAAGACTCTATACCAAGGTAACACTTTTCTCATGACTCCATACTTGGGTTTCACACTCACAACACTCAACTTAGGGTACTAATCACTCGAGTCATAGAAAAAAGCGTTCCTGGATACCTCATTCACTTATGTCCATAAATTAATTTAAAATAATTTTGTAAATAACTTTTTTGACACACTATACCCGAAATCATTCATATATTGATTTATTTCAACATAAATCCTCTAAAAACACTTAATAAATGGGAATCAAATATTCTATTTAAAATTTTCATAGAGTTTTTATCCATAAAATTTATGTCCCCTAGTATAATAATGACCATATATTCTATCTATAACAATGATCTATATCATTCAGAAGTGTATGAAACCTTCCCTGGTTCAAGATGCTCAATTCGGCTACCCAAGCCTGCTTGAAAAATCATTAAGAATATACATTCACATCCTTGTCCACACTATGGTACATAAATATGTGATCTGATGTAAGCCTTAATACTTCTACACATTTCCATATTTTGCACGTGTATTTTCTTCCTTCAATTCAATATTACTATTAGATATGAAGAAAATGCACATATCCAAGGCCTCCTACATGGTCTAAAACATAAGAATATTCTCACTAAAAGTATCATCCATGTTTCCAAATAAATTTTTCACAATTATAATGGACCTCCTCTTAGGCTTAATCCCCTAACATGAAATCCCTTCATTCATCATCTAGGTTGAACGAGGAAGGTCCACTCTTATAAAAATCCCATAACGACTATTTCTAGGTTATTTGATAGACTTTAACAAAATACTATAATGTATATTACCTATAATATTAAACTACTCAAAATAAGTCCTACATGCATGATAATAATATAACAATCACATGTCTATGGTTTCACGATCAGAAAAGGCACAACAACAGTCCTTTACTTGTGACCTTAAAAGGTATTACATGTCCCATTAAGTTGCACTAAACTATATGGGTTCTAGTACCCCCTTAATAGTACATGTATCTATCACCTATAATATACCATATCTAAACACAAAAACATATAATTCCTCCCTATATGGAGATATGTTTTTGGGTTCTCACCACTGGTCCTATAAATAGGTGTATAACTCAATATAAGATATATAGGGAACATAAGTTACACAAACATATTCACATCTGTGTTGATTGGTGGGAAGGATTTCTTGAATATGTATTAAATATATAAGAAATTACAAAGATTTAATATAATACCTCCTAAAGGATGATTTGGCCTCCCACCATCTCATTCAAATTCAATATTTAACATATCATTGGTATGTCCCAAGGACCCCAAACATTGGACTGGAATTTACCCAATACTAAATACCTCACAGGAAGTGGATCATGTAAGGAACAATGCATACATATGTCCATAAACAAATAAACACAATAATATTTATACATTTTAAGTTTGTTATATATTGAATGGGCTCATTGGGATGAGTGGATATCAAACTACTCCATACATCGATCGTCAGGGGTATGATCCCCCCTAGTTTCCAAATGTAAAATATTTTTTCTATTAGGATATATTTCACAAGTAATAATATAAGTGTTAAAAAAATTCTATATTTAATATCATTAAAATAATTTATTAGAAATATCCTCATTCTCAGTACTTCTACTTAATATTCTGATAAAGGAAACTACATTTTAATTTTGCACTACCCACATTTTTTTCTTTATAAATTTATACTACATCATACAAACAATTTACAAATTTTTATGAGATATTCATATTTTCTTGGTTGATCCAATTCATAAACATTTTTTATTTCATTCAAATCTATTTTTATATTATTTTTTATAAATTTTTTATTTTTTTGATATAAATATTAGACAATTTATTTTCTCTATTTCATGGATAATTCGATTATCATTGTTTGATTATGTGTGTTTATTGTGTGTGTGGGTATATGTGGGATACATAATACAAACACAAACATATATAAATGAGATATTCCTATATATATATATATTATTACATTTGTATATATGTTATAGTGCTCTATTTATGTGGGTTTACATGTATGTGTGTGTACTTTTGTTATATATATATATATTATGATTATAATTTATCTGTAAATATTTATTAATAGTATTCATTATTTATATGTAAATTTTGTATTATGTGTTAAAATGTTTATAATTCATATTTCAGATTTATATAAATTATATAAATGTACATTATAAACATTATACACATTATATGAATTATTTAATAACATTACATATGAATACATTGATCTTATTATGTATATTATATATATAAATACATTATATTATATATATATATAATATACTATAAATTTATTTATAATATGAATTATTTTCATATGTTTTTTTGTGTGAGTGCATGTGCCTATGTGTGTGTTTCTACCAAAAAGTAAAAGCATGAGTGAATGGCATTAATTAATTTTTTAGGTAAATATTAATAGTTTTGAGAAAATATGATTAATATGAATCAAAATGGATGGATGTTAATCTTATAATGAAAGAAAAAAAAATATAGGGTCAAAAAGGTCATCATGTTTTCAATTTACATTGAAAATAACCTTTCATTAATTATGTTACTATGTTAATCTTTTCTTTAAACAAGGAGAATATTTTTAAATGAGTTATAAAAAACATGATCTCTTAAAAAGGATCTAATTTATAAAAATGTGATTAAACAAATTCAATAATAAAATGTTTCTAATAACAATAATATTTTAATGGTTTATTGATACTATGGTATTCTTACATGTCTATATAATGATATATATTATACTAATGAATTTAAAATAACATTTGACCAATAATTTTGAGATTTCATAGAAATATTTGACACGTTAAAAGAATATCATAATATTTTATTAGAGTTTTACCAAAAATAAAAACACTATCATTAATGCTAAAATTTTATAATTTTAATGGTGTAAATATATGGAGTAGATACAATTTTATAGAACTACTTTTTCTCTTGATGATTATATTAATAGTTGATAATGAGATTCATTATTTAATTATGAAGTTAAAAAACATTATGTCCTATGGGTATGATCTATAAAAAATACATCTTTTTCCTAAGCATTTATATTATAACAAAAATTATGTCATTTACTTAAAAAATCTATTATGGTGGTTGAACTCTATAAAATAAAAAATATATCATGTCTATCAAAACCAAAATTTATGCATTAAAGTCATCCAAATATTTTGTTGATTACATAACAATTTGGAGACTTCAAGTTAACTAACATAGAAATCAAACTATATAATTCTAGATAGGAAACTTTAAAACTGATTAAATGATCCTTTTTAAATAAAATTAGTTGTAGGTATCCTGAAATTGGAAATAATACATGAAACCGTTATTTTTTGTGACTACATATGGAATAATTATTTTTGGTGTACAAAGAAACACTTACATTGAATAGATAATTATGTCAGAAAATTATAACTTTCCATCATGGTTATAGATGAAGGAAAATTAAACGATAGTTTCTGTAATTATTTCAAGTCCAAAGAAATGTGTATGCCTATTTGACTCTTTTTATTAAAATCTAAAAATAATTTCTGAAATGGGTATCATTATTTATAAGGATTATAAAAAATAGAATTTTACATTAAAATCAATGTTGTTTTCTATAGTGATATATTTTCTTATGTATGGTAAATTATTATTTATCATAACTAAAATAATGTTATAGAGTTTTATTTGTGAAGAATTTGTATAGTTAATTTATATGACATGTTGGATAAAGACCATGTTTCATGAAAATCATAAAATTATAACTCTGTAAAATAAATATCATTATAGGAAAAAAATTCATTTGGAAAATATAAGAAGTAATGTTACCTTCTCCATTAATAGATGAGGAGTATTTTCATAATGTAAAATTTATTATCACTATTTTCTATAAAACATCATTGAAAAATATTTTTAAAATTTGTTATAATAAGTTATCAATTTTATATGAACTTCCTTATTAGATGTTTTTGAATGTTTTTCATTATCATTATTTCATGTATATAAAAAAATATGTTGTAGTGTAATTATAACAATACTAAATGCATAATGCCAGAAAGAAGATAGAATCAAGGATTTGTTAGCCAGTATTAAAATGTAGATAATTGACGCTTTTGTTATAATAAAGTAGGGATAGTGGAATTTTCTTCTTCTACTGAATTAATCGTTTCTAATCAAGATAAATTTTCATTTTTTAACATCCCAAATGGTGTAATGGTTCCTTAGGTATATTAATAAAACATCAAATGTATCATATAAATTAATGAATTGATGTTAAACATTTAAAAAGAACCCAAATATAATGTTATAATTAAATATTTTATTCATGTGAAAATATATTTTATTTTATTTAAAAATGATTTACATATAATACCTAATATTTACATCATAATAAAACAATTCAAAAAACAATTATCATATTAGGTGAATAGTATATGTTATTTCCACTATATTTATTTGATGTGTTTGTCCATATGATCATTTATTTGGTGAGATATATCTGACATTATGTTTATGTACACTTTATATTGGTATACATCAATTTAATGTTATATAAACATATTAAAATTGTGTGTCAACATTGGAAGGAATATATTAAAAATTAATTATAGAGTGGCATATTTTTAAAGAATAAATTGAATTTTTTTTATTTAATACCTATACAACATTGATATAATTAGGAAACCAAAATCATATCACATTGAGCATGGAAAGGGAAAAATAATTTCAAGAAATGATATTTTTATCATACCCATCAAATATTTGGAGCATTATCTATTTAATTTTTCACAAAATTTCCCAAAGTTTGTGCCATAAAATTATACTCACATAGGAATTATTGATTTATTTGATCCAAAAAGGATTGAATTATAGAAATGAAATACACATAACTAGTATTTTATAAATTGGTTTTGAGGATATTTTTTTAAATGGTTCTCAGAAAAACCTAAAAATTATTTTGAAGAATACAATGGACATAAAAATGGCCAAGTCTAAATTTATTATACTATAATGGTTATTTAATTAAAAATTACATATTTTTATAAGAGAAAATTATGGTTTTAGTAGTATATAAAATAATAGATTTAATCTTGTGGTGGAACAACATATGATGGAAAAAATTACCATTAAACTAAAAATTACAAAAAATATATAATAAACCAAGATATATTTAATTTTATACTACTATAATTATAGATTATATTCATTCCTCACATAACCCATCTATATAAGAAAATTCCATAGCAGTAACCCAATGATCTAAATTACCCAAATTTACAACTTACATCTCTTTTGAGAACTGTAAATGGGCACCCACACCTCACCCAAGTTAGTACTGATTGAGGGAGTAACCAACCCTGATATAATACCTAAACCCATAAAGTATAACATTTATATTGAGGGAGTACGTAACTCTATGAATAGTTTTCTTCAACCCTATGAATATTGGGGAGTACTGAACTCTAGAAATAAAAAGAGGACCCACTCTCTATCACTATTTTATTAAATGTATAGTATTTATCCTCTTGTTGACTCTGGTGATCGCACCATAATTTCCTTTTGTTTTTCCTTTGGTGGTGAATAGGGATACATCATTTCATTATATGTGTAAAAACACTTAAGATGGACTACTTGTGTGAACAAATTCGAGGCTCGTGCATGAATATGTGTGAATTTATAATTATGGTAAATATCATGTCATGTACTTTGTAGATATACAACTTACAGTCCAAATATTGATTTATTTTCATTTACTAATATCTACTTAGATTGTATAGTTAAATCCACACCATGTTTTTTATGTTTTAAATGAAAGTTAGAAATCGGGGAGGTATATGACAGGTCCCACTTCATATTATGTCATGTGGTAACCAAGGAAAATGGAATATAACCCTTTTCTACATTGTATATAGAACCATATATCCTCATGGTAATGTAATCTCTATTCCAGAAGAGTTGGTAAACCTAGGACAATAGGGAGTGTACTTTTAAATTACACCTTTTGTGATATTTAACACAAACTAAAATCATATCCATCACTATCAGGTTAGTACACATAATCTATATCATAGGTCTATGTCATGTGATTGTGTCTTCAACCTAGAATCCTATAAATCACCATAAATCAAATCTTCATCTGTGATTTCACCATATAACATACCCAAAATAATTTATTTACCCTATTACATCCTCATCACTCTTATAACACCCCTTTTTTTGTACTTCAATTGAAATAATGCTTAGAAATAGATTCACACAACACATGGATGAAATATACTTCACTACCCTTCAAGACCATATGTCGCCACACCTCCAAGTGATCCCCCATTACCATTAAAAATTTTACACAACCTAATATCTATTGGAATTTACAATTTATTTTCTTATAAACTTAGATAAGGACCATTCATCGATATGGGACAAGATTTTTTAAACCACCATTTATGGAGGAGTTTTTTGAAAAGTGTGCAGTGAAAGGGGTGGAATCATAAAGGATATCCCTATATAGAATTTTTGGTTAATGGTGGGAAGTCCCTACCACCGATCATTTGGAATTGATTCGCTAATGTTGATGAATAGAAAAATTCATTACATATAAAGAACATATCGAAATTCATAGGATTCATAATTCTAGAAAATAAAAAAAATATTTAAATGAAATTTATGAAATAATTATATTAAATATAGTGAAATTCTAAAATAATGTATCTTACCTTTATTTACAATCAGTTTTTATATAATATTTTTCTTACACCATGTTTGTTTTGGAAAACATCATCAAGGAATTTATTCTTCAACTCCCATATTTTTCCACTCTCAAAACACTCACTCAATATCTCTCCCCAATTAGGAATTTTCCAATGTTTAACTATAAATTAGATATTAAAATATCATCATATAATGGATTTATTGGGTAACATGTATATGTTAAAATTTTAATTAATTAAAAAATTATCTATATATTTAATAAATCACCTATGAATGGATCAGCTTGGGGACCTGGAGGAGAACCCCAATTACATCACCCATAGGGTAAATCCCTAAATATTTAAGAGACCATAACATCATATTTTTCATAAAATGTTCTATTTTAGAATAAATGGTACCTTACTAGGATGACACATGCATGGACTAAAAATATATATTTTATTTAAGATATTATAATTTGGTATCGCTATGTTAATTTGATGAAAAAAATACCATTATTCCATCTATAAAATAATCTTTAAATTATTGATTTAGGAAATATAAATATTGGGTCACTATATCCTCTTTTCATTCAATAATTGACTTACAAACCACAAAATATATAAAAAGATGATAATAATGACCCCACATCAAACTCTCACCTTCCCATAAACACTCTTAAAATTTCCCATAATTATAAAGAACAAGAATCAATGGTATATCACATCCTTGAAGAGTCATCTCTTTTTGGTCCTCAATTTATTCTGGATACTCTAATAAGATTACATTATCATCGAAGTCCATCTATCCCAAAACAATGGTTTGAATTGGGTGATGCATGTATCCTCTAAAATGTGACACGTGAATGATTTTTTGATCTCATTCAAACTATTAGTGCAGTTCGTAGTGGTAGGAAAATATTCCCAATATAAACATGATTAGGAATGGATTCATGAACCTTTAATAAAATTTGATTCCCCAAAAAAACCTTGGTAAACTACTTCATGGGGAGACTATTAGGAACACATAACCTCCATCCATGAAATTTGAATACCTACGTCATTTATTTAAATAGGATTTAAGATGATCTGAGAAATACTTATCTAATTTTAGATCACTATCTCTTTCTCCATCTTCAACAATACAATCTTCGACCACAACATTAAGGTCACCCCCATCTCCATCCAATATAGGTGTAAAGAAAAGGAAATTTCAAGGAAATGTTTTTTTTAAAAAAATATTTGGGATTTTACGAGTAAGCAGTTTCTGACGGAACATGATTCTGAGGCCCGGTGTGCCAGTAATAAATTTTCAAAGTTTAGCTCGAGTATGTTTAGTGAACAAATGAGCGGGTTTTTCTAATTTTTTAACCAATGCTTGGAATTAAAATCTGAGGGCACCGATGAATTCATAGCTCCGATATTTGCTTAGGCGAAGCTCGACATCAACCAACAAGGGTTGGAAGAAAAAGATAAGTTTTTAGACTTTCAGAAAAAAATAATTGTAGATAATAAATTAACTATAAGTTATTTTATTATTTTTCTTCCACCATTGAGTGGCAGTTGGAAGAGTCTCAGTGTAATGACGATCAATAAATGGGTTTCCATTTAATGACTCGTCCCTTTGGTTGTGTAACAACAACACCCGTGTGTTTAATAGGTTCATTAATTAAAGTTAATTAATGAACCATAATAATGAACAAAACATGAGGATTAATTCTTTTATTAATAAACACTTTATAAAATGATTTGAGGACCCTCAGGAGAAAGCTCTGACGAAACACCGACGACGAAGAACGCCGGCCTCCGACGAAGAACGTCGGTTCCTCAGAAATCGTTGACGCCTATGATCCTCTTCTCCGCGATGACGTGTACCACGACGCCTACAATCCTATTCTCCATGATGCCGTGTACGGTGACGCCTTCAATCCTCTTCTCCACGACGCTGTGTACCGTGACGCCGACGATCGTCTTCCTGGTAGAGGTATGGGTTTTGGGTTACTTTTCTTTATGTGAATTATACCCTCGGCTTGGCGTAAAATTTTTGGAAATAATTTTCGAACTGCTAACGCGGTGGGTGCGGACCAACGAACAAGTCCTAACCCACCGCTATTCATTTCATGATGCACGGAAAGTTGGGAGATAATGAAACGGGACAGCAACAGTGTTTGAAAGTCATCACTGTGAAGAGCGGGTCCTGAGACGACCACAGGCGCAGACAGGAGCAAGAACGGACCACCAGAACGACTCTGGTGGCCCGCGGACATCTCCAGCGGTGCGGGTCACTGGCGGCTGTAGGCGGCAGCACCCCAGCACGCCGCCGGTAGGAGCCACCAAGGCTGAATCCGCGGTGGCAGGCAGCCAGATCTCGTGGCTGTGCGGGATCCGGAGGAGGACGCGTCACCCGCCGTGTCCTCGGGCGCAAAGGGAGGGGGGACCGCGTCCTCCCCCCTGCTTGGCCTGCTGGCCGAGCCAGCACACCTTCAGGCTGGTCCGGGCTGGCTCGTGTGGACCGGTTCGGGCCACGCCCAGCCGGGCTGGACCCGGACCAGGGTCTGGTCGACCCGAGGGGGGTTGGGTCGGGTCGGGTCGGGCCCAGACCCCCCATTTCGGACCACTTTCGATCTTTCAGTCATATATTGGGCTACAGACCTCTGATCGACACACCGTAAATTGCATTGGGATCCTTGGATCGAGATGACCGTTTCAATATATTACACTCAAGGTTTTGGAGAACTTTGGGTATGGCTGGGTTGGTTCGAACACGAAACCAACCGGGCCCTTGGAGCGGAAACCCTTATAACTTGATCTCCAGATGTCCGATTGACGTGCCGTCAACTTTGTTGAATTCCTCTTAGTGAGATGCTTATTTTTTATTAATCCTATTGAAGTTTGGGTGTAGCTTGAGTATTGTCAGGTTGGTTTTAACTTAAAAACCAACCGGGACTCTGTGACGGAAAAGCCAATAACTCTCAGACTGGGTGTCTGATTGACGCACCATCTGTCGCGTTGGGTTTCTATTGACGAGACTAAACTTTGTGATACCTCAACTCTGGACTTCATGACAGTTGATGTATCGACCCCCTTGGCCCGTGGAGTGGACCTTCCCGGAATCGACCGTGCTGTGTGCGGGAACCCTAGAGCTGGCTGTGACTGCATCGACTTCTGTACAGGAATCCTTCGTGGGTTCGATAGTAATGACGACCGTACTGTAATCCTCCATGGGTTTGATGGTGATGACTACTGTTATTGTATCCTATGTGGGTCCAGTAGTATTGACCTTTGTACTTGTATCATGTGTGGGTCTGGCAGATTAGATGAATCAGTGGTGACATCTGATCATCTTTGTCGCCTTACGAAGTGTATACCTATGTGATTTGAGTCTTGATTCTCAATATTTTCAACTATGTGATTGATTTTCTATCCTTTTTGGGCTAGGTTGTCTTTTTCCTGTGTGGACTGAGTTTTGATATCCTTTGTGGACTGGGTTGTGCTTTCGTTTGTGGACTGCATGGTGCTTTGGAGTTGGAGACGAACTGTAACTGATGACTTAGGTATATGTATGGTTATATACCTATATATTGTTTTTTATACTTCATGATTGTATCATTATTCTGTGGTTTATCCTTCGTGGATTATGAGAGACCTTCCGGGGTCTTTGGGTCCCAACTGAGTATCGTATACTCACTCCTACACGGGCTATGCCCGCACTTCGTTGTGTTGGATGCAGATGACGGACAGTGCTGATTGAAGTGGAGGCTCGTGGAGCTGGACGGTACCTGGAGGTGGATCAATGGACGGGACGTACACAAAGTAGATGGCTAGACCCGAGGAGCTGAGAAGACTATCTGTACCCAACCCTTTAGGTGGGATTTCCAGAGGACGGCTCAGAGTTGCTGCTTTACTTTTCTGTTGTTGTACATTCTTTTCAGTCTTACTTTACTTTCAGTTGGGTTTGTATTCTAGCTCACTTACCTTCCATCACTTACTTTTGTACTCATTTTACTTAGTGTTTACTTCATCTTGCATACTCTGTGGTGTTTTTTTTACTTTATTAAGTCATTTCCTTCCCTTTTTATTGGGATTTATGCCTTTGGTTCTAGTCGCCAGCCCCTAGCCTATAGAGGGTGGGCTTGGGGTAGTCACGGCATGGGCCCCGCGGATGGGTCGTGACAATAAGGGTAACTTATTGGGTCTCCCATATAGTTCTTTAAAACATGTCTTAAAAATGTTTTAGTGGTAAAAAAAATATTGAATAAAAACTTATCTAAATATAAGTAATCCTCCAAGACCTATATAAAATATATTAAATAAGTCCTGAATGTATCCTCTAGATCAAGAATGGTCCTCTAAATATGGTTTCTCTTTTAGGGTAGAATATTGAATCATCCAAAACTGAGTCGCAATTACGTCCTATAGGATCCTTCAAAACTAATATTTAAATCAATATTCAATAAAAGTTGATCATCCAAGGTATCTACAGTAGTTGGATGATCTCATCTATGTACGAACATCCAAATCTCTTCACCAAAATATACCTTGAATACAAAGCGAGTGTGTTGACATGTTTTGTTGTTCAATAATATTGTAGATAATTTTGTTACTCAATTAAAATGAATTTCTTGTAACCAAATCCATTGATATTTCAACCCACTTACACTTCAAACCCTCATGGGGTTGGGACAACCCTAATGAGACATGGTGCTCTACCTTCACCTTTGGATAGGTGATACACAACAATATAAATTTGGAAATGGTCCTCTTCATACCAATATAGAAAAACTAAAACTCTAGGTTTGGGTACATATTTTCAACACATATATATTTCTAAGGGTGGAAGTGTTTATCTCCTACAACACCACTTCACACAACTCAATCAAAACCACTATTCATCATCAATAAAGGATGGAAGTTCCCCATTCTTTGAAAAATCTACCAGATGAATCACCTGAAGAAAAATAGTCACCTAAAACCTCATAATAGGTTTCTATAAAATGGGACTCCCTCATGTATTGAGGTAAATGTTAACAAATTTATCAAATATATTCCTTCCACCAAATATAAATTCATCACTACTATAACAACTATGTTATTTATTATATATTGATACATGAATTATTACATAATATTACACTTAATACAACCGAAAATATTGATAAGTATAGTGTATTTTTGAATTAGGTACAAAACACAACATCGTGAATATTGGATATAGAAAAATTATTTAAAATCTCCTTAACATGAATCTAAAATCCCATAGCTTCTAAAACAACATGGGATAAGCTAGGGGAATACATAAAAAGTTGGTGACCTATAATTCTTAGTAAGGAAATAAACATGGAATATGATAATACATGTTATCAAATAGGAATGTGAATGAGGAATAAAATGAACATGAATAATAAAGAATGATATAACATGATAACAAAAATGAAACATGATAAATGTGGAAACAACATAAAACGATGCATCATTACCATAAGTCAAGGATAACTACTAAGACATCATGATGATAAAATCCCAATAGAATTATTAAGTTCACTTTTTTATCCAAACATGAATCCTCATGAGACAAAACATTACCCATTTAATTGGAGCACTCTTTGATTTCTGTCGCACCCGTCACATTTATTTCATTCTCATTATTAAGTATTCCACATAGACCATACATCATTGATTCATTCATCATCATATTTTATTCCATAATCAAGGAGTGTGGAATACATACATGTATGTCCCAAGTCAAGGAATTATATATTTATAAATTTGAACACCCTTGATAGGAAATGGGTATGGTATTCACAACATAATTATTTTGTCATGGAAAACTACGTTGAAATTTTGGCAGCATAATAGTGTCCATTATAAATTCATAAAATGGGTTTATGGGGTAAAATGGTTCTATCATAATTTGGGAATAAAATAGGCAGTTATAGGACCATGGAATGGCTTATCCTAGAATAGTTAAGTTGAAATATAAGCCTTCATATAATATGAAAACATGATTAAAGAATATAAGGTTGGAATATCCTACTAAATATTGTCATGGTAATGGGTGTAAATAATGAATCATGGGAGGGATTAATGAGAGTGAAATGGGTATATCCTCATTTATATATTAAATTTATAGTAAGTGGTTATAAGAAAAATATACTCAAACAAAAACAATGTTGCAACCCCATCCCATGTAGCCCAGAGCCAGTTCCTTTATTAAATTAGCATAAGACACAAAGAATCACATCCCAGAGGACCAAGTAATTTAGTAGTCATGGTAAACTAGATACATACTTGAAATTAAGATTCCATTATAAAATATAAAGTATAGAAAAGTATTTTCATTGAGAACACTATCATGTTCGTAGATTAACCCTTATTTTTAGTTCTAACAAAGTTCATGGAATCCTACGAAAAAATGAAACATATGAAAGGGGTGAGATCATATTCTCACTTATTGTATAAATACAGATAAAAATATAATAAACTAGCATAAATGATTATATAAATGTGATTATGTACAACAAATTCAATCTAATTAATAACATAAGCGTAATATGGTAGGAATAAATATGATCAAATAATTCCATATAAATAAACACATGAGAATTAAAATTAACCATATATATTTTACAAGTCAAATAATAAAATGTAAAATCAATAAATAATCTCATAATTATGGAATTCATATTACTATATATGATAAAAATACCTTAAAGTCTTCGGCCAAGACACCATGCATAGACGAATAAGACATCATCCGATATCCAATATAGTTTGTCTCATGATTCCTATCAATGAATTGAAAGGTTATAGTGATACTTGACTATCAGTTAATATTTCAAATTCATTCCACATATGAAAAGGGTAAAAAATAAACTATATACACATTTTTATTGAAAAACTAGCATACTAAAAGTGAATATTTTAACAATAAACCATGAATGGAAACAACAAAGCACATCCACAGTCAAATTGATCATAAAACCATCCATAAACTATAAAATATTGTATCATAAGATATCAACATCAATTATAAAAAATTTCAATGAAGGATATTGATATATATATATATATAAATATTCTAATAAAATCATTAAAATTTATTGATAGAAATACTCCTTTATAGTTCAAATATTTTATTTTAAAAGTAACGTACTTATAAAAGAAAAACATTAAATTGAAAAGAATATTATAAAATGTAATTTATGAATCAATCTTTTTAGGCATCATGACTATGTAAAAATATTATCATTCAATATAAGTTAAAAAACATTCCTTTCATCAAAATTTTATAATGTACCTTATCTTGAAAATAAATAAAATTCATGTCAAATACATTAATAACAAGTAAAAAATGGGTACAGATGAATTTAAAAATCCATATAATAATTTTAAAAACCTTTTTGAAAATATTTTTAGAAAACATAGATATGGAAAAAAAATTCCCCACTGTAGAACTAAAGTTTAACAATATGAAATAATAATGAGATTGTAAAATAACCCTTCCAACATTATAATCAGTACAATTATATACCCCATGCAATGAATAACATTTTATGGATATTTAAATACCTTATTATAAATTATAATACTCATAAAATATAATCATGGGTATTATATACACCACATGTATGAAATAGGTGCTGAACATGGCTTGTGTCTCACAAAAAATAAATGTGAGACGGAACTCCCTTACCACATTATGTTTCCTTAGGGGTGAACATAATTTAACCTATTTTATAATGATATTAATCATGTTATTACCTTATAACAAAACCATAATAATATTTATAATATCATATATTAACTTCTTATAAAATATCTTTACCCATTTGTTAACAATGTGATTTGTCCAATTATTTGTCATATTTAAAAGAAAGAAAAGAAATTTTTTAATATAATAATTCCATTATGATATTTATTTAATATATTTCACATATATTTATAAAAATAATCCTTAATACTTTATATTATAGTGTGAACAAATCACATTTTTTTGAGTGGATGGGAGTCCCCAAAACCCCAGATGAAGTTATCATGTTTACAAAAATAGAAATTTTGAAGGTTTATGTTATATAAAAATTAAGGAGAGTATAAATAAATCATTATTACTATATATATAATATAAAAACATATTTTCCATCATAATTCCCATATATTGTTTTTGGTAAAGAAAAAATGAACAATATAGTTTCGTGAGGTGGTAGTTCACCGCACACAAAAACTACAATTCTATTACCAATTAGATGGATGTGTGTGTAA
Source organism: Viscum album (assembly GCA_963277665.1). Taxonomy (NCBI): domain Eukaryota; kingdom Viridiplantae; phylum Streptophyta; class Magnoliopsida; order Santalales; family Viscaceae; genus Viscum; species Viscum album. The sequence goes on from OY728125.1 coordinate 1,616,087,140, forward strand.
TTTTAAGTAAAAATATTAATATAAAAACATATAAGTATATTTAGGAAACTTATTCAACATTATAAAGATGAAATATGAAGAATTTCATTTGGTTTAAGGAAGAAATAAATAAAAAATTCTTGTCGATGAATGTTAACACTTATTTGGGTGTCTCCTTTTGATTTGAAAAAAGGACATATTTGGTTGGATTTATACCCAAAATAAAGATTTTAGGATTTATTTAAAGATTTTTGGAGATTATTTGTAATTTTTTTCGCCTAACCAAATAGATTATAAAGTGTGAATAAAAGAGAAGAATATATTCCCTTTTATATGTGATGAAAAATTAATTAAAATGACATAAATTGGGTTAAATGACATAATATTAATCTAATTATACATTAAAACAAATTAAAAACATAATTTATAACTATTAATTATTTCTATGAAAAATGTTGTTTTCAATTAAAATTTATTACTTTTCACTATTAATCAAAACATGAAACTTATCAGAAAAATACCATTAATTCAATCAAAAACACTTTTTATATCCAGATTTAAAGGAATAATTTTATTTTTTTAAATAATGTTTTTTAAATATTCAAAACAAAATTAATATAGTTTTTCCAATAAAAGGTGGTAAAACTACTTTTATAAAAATATTGGTTTTTATGTGTAATTTTTTTTTGTTATTATCTTAACCCTATAAAATCTATTGGTTTAATATAAAAAATATTTGATTTAATATATAAAATATATATTTCATTAATATAATTCACTAAAAATAATTAATTTAATTTATTAGGATGAAACGACATTGTGAGAATAAAAATAGTTCTTTATAAAAAATGGATATATTCATTTTGTTCCTATATTAATTTATAATTAATTAGAAACTAAAAATTAAACAGTATATTTTAATACTTTAGTTAATACTATACATAACCTATAACATATCATCTAGGTTATATGTTATTATATTAAATAATAATAATTGAATAATATATTGTTGTTCGGTAAAACTCGTCCTTCTGTATAACGCAAGCCAACTCAAATGTTGTGTATAGGGTAAGAATAACATACTTATTGAATATAAAAAAAGCCAGGAACAAAATGATATTTTTTGAAAAAATAAAATAACAAAAATTCATGGTGTGTTACGTAATTACAACTATGAATCATGACATAGAAGATGTGTTAGAATGGAAATGAGAAGAGAAAAGTCCCTTGCATGAGTGTGTGACTCCAAATACATGGAAGGAGCATCTCAATAGCTTAGGGGTGACTTTAGAGGACTCAAGAGAGTGTATGTAAGAGTAAGGACCTTATCTAATTTTTTATGTGTAGATAAATGGGAGCTTGCGTGTGTTTATATAAGAAACGAGTGGGGATTTCATTTTTATTTTTCAAACATAAGTTTTGAACTCTACATAATAAAATAACCGAAACAATAAACCTTTACCCTATTTTTTCCCATGGTTTATTAAAAATGGGAGTGTTTTTTACTATTCTATATGTAAAACACTCAAAAATAATAAAATAATACCCTTTCTTAGGTTGAGATGAGTCATACTCTTAAAGAAATTATTTTAAAACCCTAAAATATATTAATTGATTTTGAGGATTCAAATTGGATTTATAAAATTAATAAAATAGACATAAAATATTAATATTTTAAATATAAACCATATATTTTGTAATTAATACCATTTATATTATTTATTATATCACTTGTGGGTCATTATGATGGCATAATACAAAAAACATTCACTTACACGGTATTTAATTTTTAACCGAAATTTTGATTGTCTTTGAAAATTATGAAAAATTAACCATTGGATAGTTTCCAAATTATGATTCCAAAATTAATTCTCATTTTATATAAATTATTTTTCAAATATTTATATTTACACTTTTAAAATAGAAACCAACATTTATTTACTAATGTTGGTTTTTTTACAATAACAGTTTTTCGATTCCTTATAAAAATTAAATTTGAGTTCATAAAACTTATATGATAATTTATTTTTAATTAAAAAAATTAATAATAATATTTCATTAAATAATTATTTATTTCATAAATCTATTAATTCAACAAAATAAATTCTTTAATTGAATTTGAATTTTTCCAAAAAATACTACTTTTGTTTTAGTATATAAAAATAAAAATCATTTATAAAGTAACAATAATATGATGAATTTATATTAATTATTCTATAAAAAATAATTTATATACTCATATTTCTAGTTTACTGATACATATCCCATTAATACACCAATAAACACCGTTATAGTAAGGTGTGTGATGGTGAGACTTTCATGGGGTGGTTTTGCGTACATGGGTTGGGTTGTGATCATGATGATCTTGAACATATCCCATAAACAGTTTCTCCCATACTAAATTTATTAGAACTCATATTGTGATTTCTCAAGAGAAATTCATAATGATGATATATCCCTCAGAGTCACTGATAAATGGGCATCATTAGTTACAATCTTACTGGTTTTGGTCATCAATTCCTCTGCATGTCTCAAATAGATTTTTTAGACCCCTATATTTATTCTAATAGTCTGATCATATTCCAATAGATTATCAATGGTTAATATTCTCAATTGTATTTTAAATCTGATATGATATAAAACCAATTATGTTAATGTGTTTTCTATAACCATATTACATAATAATACATTAATTAAATCCCAAGGGAATTCTTATTTATAATAGTTCAAGTTGTTATAATCTTCCCCCCTTAGGAATTGTCACCATAGAAATTTTACTTTTCCACACTAAAATAGTAAAAGTTAACTCCTTTTCATCACTTCATCTTATTCTCGCGTCGTTTCTTTGAACTCATGGTTTCTCCATATCACTTTGATTTGGTGAATTACATTATTTCCTATAACATTGTCTTTATGATATATGAGCTTCATCGGATTCTCTTTATAGGAAATATCATTCTCCGATGGTACCACCTCAATATTGAGTACATATAAATGCTATGTTGTGTACTTTCTCTAGATAAATACATTGAATACATCATGTACTAGATATATATTAGCTGGGAGTGATAGTCGGTAAGTCACCGCTCTGATGTGATCATGGATCTCAAAGCAACCGATGTAACTCAAAGTAAGCTTTCCCATATTTCTAATTATCATGACATTCATCCATTGAGATATATAGATGAATACCATGTATCTAATATCAAATAATAGGTCTCATCAATGATTTTTAGTATAGATCTTTTGATGACTCTGAGTAGCCTTTATGTGCTTCTAAATGGTATTAACCTTTTCCATAATTCTTTGTACCATTTTAAGACCTAGAAATTTTTGTTACCCAGCATAATCCTAACAAGTATGTTTTCATGACCTATTCTAATAAAAATATTCATAGTCAGTAATTTGTATGATTGAGTGGAAATTATAGTTGTTATAGAACTCAAATATAGGATGATGTTGGTCTCATCCTATTTTGAAGTCAATTGATCATGAAATCAACATGCTATCAAATGTCTAGATAGTCCACTTAGATTGGCCATCAGTTTGGGGGTGATAAGTTGTGATGATGTTCAACTCATTATTTAGATCATGTTGGAAAATTTTCCATAACTTGGAGGTAAATTTTGGATCTCAATTGGATACAATCTATAGTGGTGTTCCATGTAGCCTCTCCACTTCTCTATTGTATATACTTGTGATTTTATTGAGTGATAAATCCTATCTAATCATAATGAAGTTTGTTGTATTTATAAGATGATCCCCCAAAACCTATATAGAATTTTTCTATTTTGATGTCTTATAAAGACCAATGATAAATTCTATGGTGATGTTTTCTAATTTCTATGTGGGTATGTGTAACGGTTGCATCATCTCCTTGGATTTTTTGATTTTGACATTCGCTTGCTGACATACAAGGAATGTAGATATACATTCCATTATATATTTCGTCATATTTTCCAAAAATACTATTCGTTAAGACATTGATACATCATTGTGCTTCATTGGTGGATGGAGAAGGGTGTGCTTTGTGCATCATTCAACAACTCCATTAACATTGGATTTGATGGTGCACATAGTATTTACTCAAATCTCACAAATCCTTCTTCATTAACATTTAATTACATGGATTTCACTTTTCTTATATTTTCCTCTTTCATCTAAATTCCCACATCATATATTTTGAGAATAATTTAACCGCTCTAGAAGATATGGCTGTGAAATCATCTGTGAAATGATTGATCATTTTCTTTCCATTATGATTCCCATGTCCATCGATTTCAAATATAATAATATTAGATCATTTTCAATTATTATCAATGATATAATTTCCTAATTAGTTAAATGATAGAATCTATAAATTATTATTTTTTCCATGATAGTTGTGAATTGAGTAGTCATAGTCCTTTATCAGCTCTCACCATCTTCGTTGGTTCATATTTAGATCTTTCTCTATGAAAATATAATTTATTATTTTCTAATCTATATATATTTCACACTTCTCCCCAAAGAGATAATGCCACCATATTTTAATATAGAATATCTCTTCATCTAACCCTAAATCAAGTGTTGGGTGGTTTGGAAAATGAACTTTCATCTGCCATGAAGCATTGGATATCACATTGTTACTATACATTAACACATAGCTCAATCCCTTCTTCAAAGCATCACTAAAGACTAAGAAAATTTCTCCACTTGTTGGTAGTTTGAGAAAAGGGTCATTGATAATCCTCCTTCTCAACTCCTTGAAGCCCTCTTCACATTCAGCATTAAATGGAATCTTGAATTCCGTCCTGGTTATCATAGATAGAGGATTTGACAATCAAGACAAATTTCTCACAAATTGATGACAACGCCCACCTAATATAATGAAACTATAGATATTTGTCACATATATTGGCCACAAAAATCCTTATATTTCTTCAATATTTAAAGGCTACATCGATATCCCATTTCTTATGATGATATTCTATAATAATGATAGTTTATTCAACCATAACTCGTATTTTTTGTACTTGGTATAAATATTTTCTTTTTATAACGTCTTTATAATAGTGCTCAAATACTCATCATGATCCTCCATGTTATTGGATAAAATTATAATATAATATATAAATACTACCAAAAATTTGTTAAATTAATATATAGAGAATATATTCATCCAATCAATGAAGATTTATAGAGAATTAGTGAGTCTAAATGGCATTACTATTAACTCATAGTGCTCATACCTTGTACGAAAATCAGCCTTGGGGATATCCTCTTTCTTCACCATAACATGTTCATATCCCGACAATAGATTCCCCTTGGATAATTATTTTCCTCCATATATATAATTGTAAAATTCATCAATAAATATAATATGGTACTTGTTCTTTATTGTGATCTTGTTTAGCTAATGATAATCTGTGAAAAGGTGCATTGACACATCCTTCTTCAAAATTAGTACCATTACACCCCTTGGTGAACCACTTGGGCATATGAATACATTATTCATATTCTCCTATAGTCGTTTCTTAATCATCTAATGTTCCATAAAATTCATTCTATATGTATTAATAGATAATTTTAATTTTCATTGTACATGATCAATCTATAATTCAACCTCTTAGATATGAAGAAGACCACTAAATTCTTCAAGAAACACATAATCATATTCCATCATAATAGGAATGTCTTCAAGGATGAATCATTACTTGGACACAATAATTGGAGTCAGATACACTTTCTCACAGGGAAATAATATCCATTATTTAGATCTTGGTGATAAAAAAGAGTCATCATCCCCCTTACACGTGTACATAATCCGTCGTGGATTTGTATTATGAAGAATGATTTCCTTCCCTTGTAAATTTATGTTGAAACTATATAGGGAAAGTAAATCAATTCCAAATATTTCATAAAATTACACCAAAGGAAGTATGAAAAGGTTCTCTAGAATTTTCATTCCAAAAATTATGATAGGTTTGGAGTTATATACTTGGGATTAAATAAATAACCAAATTTATTATTTTCACTAATAGCTCTACTTCGAGGATTTATAGTGGTGTGTTAATAGTTATAATAACATTCATGATATGAAGGAATCAGTAGAACCAAAAACAAAAACTATGATTTCTATTCTTGAATTAATTACTAGAATTAAAATCACCACATCTTTTTCAACATCTATCTTAGTGGTTGTTATGGAATAAGATATCCCTTACTACCTATGAGGTTTTTGGTTTTCATGGAAAACCCTTGTCTTGAATCATTGGAATGAAAATTTCCATGACTCCTTATAGTTGTAGTAATGAAAAATACACTATGGGTTAACTATAGAATTCCTCTCTTCCAACACATTTCTAAGCTTCTCCTTTCAAAAAACTCTTTCTAGGTTTCCTTCAATACCACACCCAAATCATTTCTTCACCCCCCCATAGAAAATTTCTAGTGTGCTTCATTCGACACCATTGACAAGTGGGATGCTAGAATTTATTTGCACTATTAGATATCTCTATTAGACCAGTAGAATTAAAATCCACTTTCCACTTTTTATCCATGGGATACCCATGATATTTTACAATCTATATTTCAACTTCTAGAGAACATCATACAATATCCTCATATGTATAAAAGTCTCGGATTGTTATTGGTTTCTGTAAACTAGGTTTTATACCACCAAAGAAGTGTTCAAATTAAAATTCTATGTTAATGACAAATCCAGATGTGTATCATGAAACTATTGTGAAGCTTACTTACTACTCCATAATTTATTAATCGCCTTTTTTCATGAGGGAAATAAAATCCCTTTTTTGTTTTTGTTCATAGAGGTGAGGAAAATATTTATCAAAAAAACATTTTCCAAAATTTACTATAACCCATTAAATCAATCTCTTCCTCAGGTTGCATATTTTTTATCAACGTAAACCACTAATAATCTCCCCCCCCATATGATAAACAACCAGTAGAACCTTCTTTTGTTCGGAACATTAAATGATGGGGAAGATATTATCAATGGATTTGATCCATTTTTATGAAATTAAGGGACTAAATGATTCATTGAAATTACAAGGCCTTGTCCACAAAAAGACAAAATTATTTCTTGTTAGTTATTATGGTGATTTAGGAGATTTACATGATCTAGGATACTATTCAAAACTTATGTTTGATGAGAGAGAATCATTACAATGTTTGTGATACCTAGTCCCATTAGGTTGGGAATCTCGTTGGGGCCATCAACACATTTCCCATAGCATTCAAAGTTTAACAAATTCCACTTATTTTTTAACATTAGCTAGATTAAGGGGAAAATTAGGTATGAGTATTTTTAAACAATTAAAAACATAAATGGGTTTTTAATGACTTTAAAGGGATAACATATAACTTACTTTTATTTACCTTACTTATGAATTTATAGGCATCAATCTATGTTATCCATTGTATATTCTCTAATATATACTCTTATGAGTATTTTTTTCACTTAATAATCTTTTATAATGAGGTTATGAATATATCAAAACATATCCCCTAGAGTGTAAAACAAGGTGCGCAGTAAGTATTATTGTCATGTACAAGGTTACACCAAGTCAGAACCAAGGATCCTTGTTAGCAATCTTTCCCCAGGGTACATCTATATCAAATCCACATCCACTTTTAGTATCCACAAAGGGAGGTATATTCCAGATAAACAACTTAATCTATATTCACCAAAATTTATGGATGGTTTCTTATACTTATTATTATTCATAAGTCATTCGTTATATTTTTCTAATATTTATTCCAAAAATAACTAAAATTTTAATTTGATACCAATTATAACAACAATGCTCTTTATTAAAAATTAATACAAGATTTATTACATAAGATTACACATAATAAAACCCAAATAATCAATAATCATAGTGTATTTTGGAGTTAGGTACATATCATAACATCTTGAAAATAGGATACAACAACATTATTGAAAACCATTTTTAACATACTTCTAAAATTCCTTGGATTTTAAAACTGCACGGGAAAACCTAGGGACTTATATAAGAAAGGGGTGAGCTATAAATCCCAGTAAGGGAATAAACATGGAATATGGTAATATATTTTAGAAAATTCCCATATTAATGGGGAATAAAATGAATATAAATAGTAATCCATGGTCTAGCATAATAACATAAACAAAACATGGAAAATGTGGAAACAACTTAAAACATTGCATCGTAAACATAAGTTAAGGATAACATCCAACAAATAATGATGGAAAAATTCCCATAAAAGAATCAGGTTCAGTCCCTTTCAAAATATTACACCTCTTGAGAATAAACATTACACAATGCATTGTGTCTCTACATAATTTTGGGTGCACACATCAAATTCATTTCATTCTCATGTTAAAGTGTGCCACATAGATCATACAACATAGATTTATCCATAATAATATTTTATTCCATTATAAAGGGGTGTAGAATAAACACATGTAAGTATCATATAAAAAAATTATATGTTTTTAATGGTTAAAACCATATATATTAAATGGTTATATAATTCAAAACATAATTTTTTGGCGTGGAAAATCACAATGAAATTTCAGCACCATAACAGCATCACAGAAAAATTCATAAAATGTGATGATGATGATGGAGAAATGGATATATAATAATTCAGAAATAAAATATCCAATAATAGTGAAATGGAAATACATATCCCAAATAATTTAATTGGAAATATAAGTTGTAAGATAGTAAGGAAACATGAGAAAAGAAGAGAATTTGATGATCCCTTACAAAATTTTGGCATTGTGATGGGTTTATATAATAGCTCCAGGGATGGATTAATAAGAGTTAAAGGGATACATAATAATTTATAAACAAAATGGAACGAAATATGTTTTATGAAAACATACCCAAACAACCACAAATTGAGACTAAGAATCATGACGTAATTGAGGTTCCTGAATAGAAATGTGAAAAGAGAAGTCCCTTACTGGAGTGCATGACTCCAAATGCTTGGTAGAAGATTCGTGAGATCATAAGGTGCCATTAAAAAAATATAGAGAGAGTAGGGATTATTAAGAACATTATAAAAGGATTTTTACTGATGATAAATGGGATCTTGGGTGGGTTTATATAAGAAATGAGTGTGGATTTCTTTATTATACCTCAAACATAGGATTTGGACTCTATATAATAAAATAAACAAAACCATAATACTTGCCATGGATTTTTCCCACGGTTTATATAAAATGGTAGTGGGTTAAATCTTATTGTAAGTATTAGGTCCTATATTAATAAAATTGTACCCTAGATTATGTGAGTATTAGTCCTACTCTTAAGGAAATGATTTTAAATCCTCAAAATATACTAATGGTTTTGGATGATTTATAATGGATTTATACAATAAATCAAATAAAAATATAATATAATAATATTAAATAGAAAACATAGATTTGTCATGTATACCTCTTATAGTATTTATTACATCACTTTGGGGTCATTTTAATCTCAAAATACTCAATGTATACTTAAATGGTATTTAATTTCCACCCGAATATTTGATTGTCTCATAATGTTATGAAAATTATACCATTATATAATTTCAATGTTATGATTCCAAAAATAATCTTCATTTTACATAAATATTTTTCTAAATATTTTTTTTTTAAATTTTAAAATAAAAATTGACATTTATTCAGATATGTTGTGGTTTTTTTATAAATAGTAGTATCGTAATCCCTTATAAAAATTACATTTGACATCATAAAAATTATATGATAATTTATATTTGATAAAAATTAAATAATAATCATATTTTATTAAAATATTATTTATTTATAAAATCTATTAAATCATCATAATAAACTACTTAATTGAATTTCAATATTACCCAAAAAATACCATTTCTGTTTTATTATATCGAAATAAAAAATCATTTATAATGTCATAATAATAGGATGAAAAAAAATTCATTATTCTATAAAAAATAATTTACATACTCACATTTTTATGGTATTTATTAATATTCCTTTAACACACCATCAAATTCTTTAAGAGTAGGGTGTGTGATGATGATACTTTCTTGGGGTGGTTCGGAGCACAGGGTTTGGGATGTGATTTTGATGAGATTGAACTTCTTCCATAAAAGTTTTTTCTCATTATTAAGATGTTGGATATCAAATTTGGATTGATGCATGAAACATACTAGTGATGTTATATCCCTTTTATGTTTTGATATGTGGGCTTCATAGGGTATTATCCTACTGGTTAATATCATGACTTCCTTAGTCTGTGCCAATTGGATTTGTTAAAACCCTATATTTATATTAATCATGTGTTAATTGTTAAACTGCAATATTATAAATGGTAAATATGATTAAAGTTCATTTAAATATGAGTATATATAAAACTAAAAAAGTGTATGTAATTAATATAACTATATTACATAATAATACATTTAGTTAAATCATAAAAGAAATTTTATTTAAAACAGTATTGGTCATTACAACCGCTAACATCAAAGACACCTCCTCTATCAAATATTTTTTATGATTTCATATTAAAAAAATAATCCACCATATTTACCTTTATATTAATATATAAAATCACAAATTCATAGTCCTATAAGAACCCGAACCAAATACTTTTCCGTAGGTTAATATATATCTTAGTGATGATGTATCTGAGACACTTGTGATCATTTTATTTTATAAACCAATCATCAAGATCATAATTCAAATAATTATTCAAAGTTGAGATTAATTCTTACAACCATAAAACATGGTTCATATTGATTTTCTCTTGAGGAATCAACTTTTATGAACCCTTCCTATAATTGAATCAATAAAAAACCAATCCTATATTCTAAAGATTAATTTAACAACACATAATTGACAACTCATTTTGATAATTTTTGGAAAGCAACACTTTCAAATATATACCTAAACATATTGAACTATATGTAGAATTAATCAAACCAAATAATGGGATACAAATTTGAGTTAGTGAAATCATAGGATTCATAATCCTAAATAATTCATCAACAAATTATTGGTTGAATCATGATAAACCAAGGTGTCTTTACACCTAAAACACACTCTTGGTAGGATTAAAAGATATAACTGAATCAATATTTAATGGTTTTATGGCTAATTCACCTTCTGAGTGGACATTCCCCATGAATTAGCCCTCTCAAATCCAAAACTCACACTTCAAGAGCTTATGATAGAGCTATTTTTCTTTATGTGAGTCGAAGACTAAAAATTTTAGGACACTCACACATTGAAGATAAATAGAATGTGATTTAATTGTTGAAAGAACATGAAATGTTATAATAAATTCATACTGTTTTTTTTGTATGAGTCCCACAATCATGTTTGGGGTATTCTCCACACTAAATGGAATCACCAAAGACTTACAATTCTTATAGTTATATATTAACACTATTGTTAGAATATCCTCGTAATATGACTAAAAAAAGTGATAAATAAAACTAAGATAAATTTTTAAGAACCATTTCCCTCCCACCATCTATTAAAATACATTTTTATTTTAGATAGATGGTATTTTTTCTATATTTTCACCTTATTTAAATAGCTATATTCAATTAAAAGACTCAATATATGATCCTTTTTTTCTAGAATGTAGTACTTAATTTTCATAAGTAGACACACTAGGTTTGATGAAACCATTCTTCATGGATTCCTCTTATAGAAAATTCATCTCCCTAAGATTAGTTAGGGTCATCCTATAATATATTCAAGATATTACAGTGGTTATGTGGTAAAGATCATTTCAGAAGATGATCTTTTTATTATAATGGCTGAGGATTATGATACATAGATATTCTATATTTTTGTATGAATATTAAATAACTTACAAAAACACATTCCTAGGGACCATAATATTTTAGGGACTTGGGAGACTGTGTACAAAATCATCTAATTGGGTGAATGATCTTCAATGTCTCTCATAAGGATATTCCCCTTTTGTACTCTTTCCAAACATACCCTACTTGAAACCATTCTTCATAACCTGGGGAAGGAAAACATAATAAATTATGATCTTAGATGATCAATAAGGATAAAAAAGGAATATATGTAATCATGACATGAATATAAGGGTATGAGAACATCATCATAACATTTGAAACTCATTACTTAAATACCAAACACCATAATATTGATACTAAATAATGATTATAATTTAATATGACTTAAATATTCATGGAATCAAATAATATGATCCATGATAGAATAACATTGGTGTAATACATATATTTGTGGCATACAAATAATAATATAACATTGTGATCATGTATAAATAGATATAGTTTCACGCATTAAGATAAGTACAGGAGATCAGACCCTCACGTAAACTTATGGACATACAAAAAATTCCTAATATAACAATAAAGACATGATAGATTGGTCCATGAATAACAATATGATCATGTAATCAGGTTCACACATAACATTTTGAACATATAATCACATTCATGAATAACATTTTGAACATGTAATTAGGTTAATTCATAACATTTTCATCATGTAATCAACTTCATGGATAACATATTTACCCATTAGTTATTCATATTTACCCAATGCATCATAAAATTATATAGGTCCCACCCATTAAAAAATGAAAATATAACTTATGTGGGCCAAAAATCATAATTCATTCATCATATCATAACCCATTTAATTATATGGGTTTTATAAACATCTCATCATATCATCATATGTGTAAAATAGATATGTTTCATAATAATTTTCCCATTTTTTCATATGGTATCCCATGGAAAAAAGATGCGGATTTCACAATAATTTTATTAAAGTATAACCTATAACAACCTATAATTTTGAATGATTTTTGTTTCATAATTTTGTGTGTTAATTTAAATTATACTCAACAAAACTATATTCTATAATTAAAGAAGTGAGTATAATTAAATGATACTATGGGGTTTCGACTGTTATATTACCATTAGTCAATATGACTGTTGGAGACTAAATTCTTAGAATTAAAATTATTTTTAAAAAATACAAGTGATCTTGGTAAATTAATACAGAAAGAAGATTTTATGGCCTCATCTAGTAGACCCGGGCCATTTGAATCCCATCTGATAGAACTTGGGAAGGAGGTAGCACCACTGGGCTTTTCTCTGGACCAAGCCCAAGCCGAACTTCGTCATGTGATTCTTGAACTGAATCACCTATGGGAGAATTTTAAGCTGATAGAGGTCACTACTCAGGCAATGTTTGGCCGAGCTACCCCAAGATTCGGTCAGCCCTGCACACCTTACACTTAGGTCATATATCGTTGTTATAATGGGCTATGTAACGAGACCTTTGCTGCTTTGTGTAATCCTTTGATATAAATAAAATTTTTATTTCTTCTTATATTAAAGTTTGTGAATTTAAAATGTCCAGATAAATATAGGATGTATATTAATGATGAATTTTTGAAAAAAAGAAATATATGAAAATTTTTATATAAACCTGAAATAATTAATAATGTTTAATGATTTTTAAAAAATGGTCTTCTATAGTTGTCTTCGGTAAGAAATTAAGAGTCCAATAAGATTAAATTAATTTTTGGTGAATAGAAAATTATGAATTGTAAATTTTCACTTCTGAATAGTAATGTGACCAAATAGAATAGTAAACTCACTTAATAAAGTATTAATATAATTTAGGCACCATGATTAGGTAATGTTATTCAATAAAAAATAACTGTTTCAGAAATTATTTTTTAAGTATTAGTTTTTTTCGGGTGAATAGTGTTTTTATTTTAAAATTTAATTAGAAATATTTAAAAAATTATTTTCCTAAAATGGAGTTTATTTTTGAAATCAGAACATCGATATTAGGTTAAGATGAATTTTTGGGAATTTTATGAAATTGTTGAATTTTCAATGAATAGTGATTCTACATAAAGATTAAATATCTCATAATTAGAATAAAAATTCTTAAAATGAAGTTCATTTTTGAATTCAGAGAATCGATTTTAGGTTAAAGTGAATTTTTGGGATTTTTCTGAAACAGTTGAATTTTCAGTGAATAGTAAAAATTACAGTTTTGAGTTTCAGGTGTTTAATGACATCATTAATGATGTTATAAGTATGTAATCATTTTGGTTGACTTTTTAATAGTAATATATTCTATGAGGTGTACCATGTGGCCAATAACATGGGAAATCCCATGATTTTTCCAATACCACTGATCAGGTGTCCCTTGGAAATTAATGATTTATTCCCACACTTCGCCTATAAATACCAAGACATTCCATCATTAATTTAATTTCCAAAACCTATACAAAGATGTTATGGTCTATTTACCTTCCAAGGAGTCATCCCTAGCTTCCCTCAAGCCTCCCAAGGTCCCTACCTTCATTCTTTCGAAGTTACACTTCAAGGTAAGGGAATCTTTCACCGACCTCTTTTAAGCCATTACATTATTTATGTTGTGTCATCTAGTTTCTTTCTATTTATAATGAAGTTATGTTCTTATATGTTCTCATTATTTTCCATTTCATGTCTAATTGTGGAGAGTCCCTTTCTTCTCTCATCATTTTGTTTTCTGATTTTTTTTAAGTGACGCCGTTAGGCTGCTGAATTTCTCATAAAATAAATCGCATCTTCTCCTTTCATTCATGTTTTCTTTTTCATGTGGTATATCATTTAAATATCCATACCATGATATTATTATGTAACCATAATTTATTATAAATTATTTATGAGTTTATGATCGGTTTACCCTCTCTTTTCAATGTTTTCTAAAACCATGTTATATAGTTGTTATGCTGCAAAAATTTCGCCACAAAATTTCTCTCTTTCTCTCAATAAATTCTCTTATTTTATTTATGGGAATACCCAGGCCTATTTCGTTTCTATGGGTGTTCATAAATATATAAAGGTGATATATTTGATTCTGTAATTGACATACATATAACACTCACTCCCTTTTGATGGGTTATAAATGACATAATGATCTTATTTATAAGAACATTTAAAACATTGATCTTGAAATGAAACCCATTTCATTTATTCTCCATGGGTTATTTATGAAATGTTTGATTATGATCTATGTGGTTCACATGAAATTAAATACATATTAAAGGTGTGCCCTGATAGCACTCCAATGCATCGGGTAAAGAAATTAATGACAAGTTTCACGATACCTTGGTGAATAACCTATGTAATTTTAATGACACCTCAGGGATAAAACATGGTGATATGTTCATTAATGTCTAAATGAAATGTTGTTTCTACATATTAAAGGTATGATTCATGTTCTTTTTATTATTATATTCCTCTTTTTCAATTTCTCATGTCATCATATTTTTTTATCAAGTTTTTTTTGATATCACATGTAAACGCATTCCCTTGTTTACCCCTTATTGGGCCTTCTACTCACCCTTTCCTTTGATGTATGTCTCTAGGATTTGAGATGAAGTAATTGTATATAGTATGAACCTATTATGAAGCCTTAAGTGTGGTTTAGAATATTTTTTTATGTTGTTTTCATGCATTATTTTTTAACTTACAAGACACTAGACTTTAAAGATCCTTTGTTTGTAAAATGGAATGAAAAGTTATGTAATAAAAAGGCGGGATGTCATAGTTGTAATAAAAGGATAGTTTAGTTGTTTTTTGATATTAGGATATGAAATATTTAGGAATAATTCCATATAAAAGTTTTAATATAGGAATACTTCTTGGTTTTTTGGTGAGTATTGAGTAACTGGTTTATCAAAAAAATACATCCATGTCTGGATACGAGTAGGTAGAGGCAGCTCTAGTGCAGATGTACATAGGGGTAAAACCCGAAAATACTACTTTGAGCTAGACACGAATGGGAACTGGTGCATGACAATGGGCCTGGTTTCACTCTTGGTTATGAACTCCCGAGGGATATGTTTGGCTAATCCTTAGATTTTTATGAATCATTATGAAAGATTTATAGAGAAATGTAATTGTTTACAGCATGAAGTTTTAAGAAATAAAATCCTTTATAGTTAAAATATTTATAAATCAAGTATGTTTCTCACAAAGGTTTTATTATTTTAGAAAATGGTGGGTAATATGAGGAACCGCGCAAATGGTGACTGCAATGGACCATTAGCTGATGACCTTCTGATGGATGCCGGAATGGAAACATTCAGGAGAATGATAAACCAAATAACTCAAGTTTTGGAAAATAACATTAATCAAGATGAGAGACCGATCTCACTATAAAGTTAACACCATTATGTTGAGTCCTTTATGTGTCAATGACCTCCAAGATTTATTGGATCTACTGACACATTTATTGCTGAGTAGTGGATCAACTCTATCAAGAAGATCTTTTCTATGCTTCATTTTTCAGAGCAAGAGAAGGTCACCCTGTTTTTCTATCGCTTATAACAAGAAGTTGATTAGTGATCGGAACTGATTAAAAACACAAGGAAAAGAGTGGAAGATGAATCTGTGGAGTGGGAAGAGTTAATAAGGACCTTTTTTAGTAAATATTTCTCATTCCATGAGAAAAGGAATGGAGAAAGAGTTTCTCGATATAAAGTAGAAGGAGAATGAATTTATGGGAAGATACGAGATGAACATCATAAGGCTTTCAGGTTACACATCTAGCTTTTTCATGGACCCTAATAGTCAGGTTGATAGATTCTTTGGTGGACTGAGACCTCATCTGTGGAAGAACCTAGCCAACCAATACTATGACAGCTATGAGGAGATTGTGTTGAGTGCGATGAAAGTCGAGCTGTAGTTTGGTGAGATACAGTGGTGTCATAAATCAAATGACAAGAATAGATTGATGGAGCCCAGATTAGGGAGGATCTTTTATCAGGGAAGATGAGGCAATCAAGTGAAACATTCTATGTGGAGTAAATGTGGGAATAATAATTTATTTAATTTCCTTCTCGGGAGTGGGAAATGCTACAAGTGTGGAAGAGATGACTATATTGTGTGGAATTTTCAAAGTGAGGTGAAACCTAAAATTCCTAACACAAACGACAGGTGGAAGATGGTGCATGACCAATCTGATGTCAAGTGATTTAAGTGTGGAAAACTTTTAAACATTTCCTATCACTATTCGAATCTGAGGGCAGTGGATGGGAACCACCATTAGCCTCATCAAATGACAAGGCAACAAGGTCATACTTTTTCAATCACTATGGCTGAATTTGAAGTTCCAAATTATGTGGTTGTATGTACCCTTGTTGTTCTCTCAAATCTATCAAGTACATTCTTTGATACTGGTTCTACTCATTCCTTTATTTCCTTCAAGTTTGTAAAGAATATAGAATCAACCACTGATTTTCTAAAAGTAGAGTTATCAATCAAGACTCTTGTTGTGATTATCCAAGCATCTTCAGTGTTTAGAAACTACAATATTTACTTTGGTGAGCACAATATTATCGAAAAAATAGTAGTCATTCTGATGATATAATTCGATGTTATACTGGGTATGGACTGGCTCTCAAAGTATAATGGTAAGATCAAATGCAGAATCAAGAAAATCTCTGTAGTCATGAATGGAAAACATAAAGTTATCTTCCAAGGAGAGATATCTCAAATAGATCATTGTCTAGAAGAACCCCCTGTATCATTATTTATGGAGTTGATTGGTGAAGAAGAAGAAGGAGATGAGAGTTTATGGATAGAAATTTTCCCCATAGTCCAGTAATACGTTGATGTATTTCCTGAGGAGTTTCCTAGACGTCCCCTAGAAATAGAGGTAGAGTTCTCTATTGAACTTGTACCCGAATCTCATTCGATATCAATGACCCCCTATATGATGGAAAATGTTGAGCTATAGGAATTAAATAAACAACTCAAAGGTCATTTAGAGAAGAAGTTTATCTGACAAAGTGTGTCTCCTTGGGGAGCAACAGTTCTCTTTGTGAAGAAGAAGGATGGGTCGAAGCATCTATGCATTGATTATAGAGAACTGAATGGGATCACAGTGAAAAACAAATACCCTCTTACAATAATTGATGAATTATTTGACCAACATTGTGGGGGTAAATTCTTCTCTAAGATTGATCTTCAATCTAGTTATCATCAACAATGAGTGAAGAAAGAAGATATTAAGAAAAAAATACCTTCTGATCAAGATATGGGCATTTTGAGTTTGTTATTATTCCCTTCGGACTGACTAATGCACATGTTATTTTAATGGATCTGATGAATAGAGTATTTAAGGACTACCTTAATAACTTTTTGGAAAATTTATTTATGACATTCTGATATATTCCAAAAGTTGTGAGGAGAATGAAGATCATCTAAGGGTTATTTTACAAAAACTATGGAAGGAGAAGCTTTTTGGAAATTTTATGAAATGTGAATTCTGGTTACAAAAGGTTTCTTTCACGGGGCACATTGTTACCAATGAAGAAATCACAGTTGACCCAGCAAAGAAAAAATTTAAAGATAAGTGACCTTAACCTACAACAATAACTGAGATTTGAAGTTCCCTTCGATTAGAAGGATATATTAGGATGTTTGTGAAAAACATTTCATGAGTTTCTAATCCATTAACCAAGTTAACTCAAAAAGGGTTCATGTATATCTGGAAAAAGGAGTGTGAGGAATGTTTCCAAGAGATAAAGAGGAGATTGGTTACTGAACATGTGTTAACTCTCCCCTAAAGTAGAGAAGGATTCATTATTTTTAGTGATGCATCACTCAATGGGATTCAGTGCATCCTCATGCAAAATGAAAAATTCATTGCTTATGCATCCCGATAGTTGAAGACTCATGAACAGAACTATCCTATGCATGATCTGGAGCTGGCTGTGGTCATTTTTTCTCAAAAGATATTGAGGCACTATTCTTACAGGTAGAAATGTGATATATACATAGACCATCAAAGTTTGAAGTACATTTTCACACAAAAGGAATTGAACATGAGACAAAGGAGATGGCCTGAGATTCTTAATGACCATTATTTTTCAATTCATTATCATCCAAGAAGAGGAAACAAAGTTTTTGATTCATTAAGTGGGAAAGACCCAGTTGTTATTTCCATGATGAGTATTCAAAAAATATCCTTTGATCAATGACCTAGTACTGATGGGCATGGAAATTATAAGGGAAGGGACATCATCAACCCTAAACCAAATGATTTCTCAATTGTCATTACTACAGAGGATCAAGAATGCTCAGAAAGATGATCCTTTATAACAGAATAAGTTAGAAGCTGTGAAGGATGGGAAGTTTCTTGAGTTCAATATTGATCAAGAAGGTGTACTGAAATTTTATACAATACTATGTATTCCAACTATTCTAGAAATAAATAATGATTTTATGGATGAAGCCCATAGTTCAACATTCTCTATACATCCTGAAAGTAAAAAAAATGTATAGGGACCTTCGTGATCATTTTTGGTCGGATAATATTAAAAGGGAGATTACTGACTACACTTCAAGGTGCCTGGTATGTCAGCAAGTGAAGGCAAAGCAAAAACTTCCGAAAGGGGTATTGTAAACACTACCCATACCATCATTGAAGTGGGACAATATCACTATGGACTTTGTAACTGGTCTCCTGAGAACTTCCAAAGGAAACAATGCGATATGGGTTATTATGGACCGTCTCACCAAGACTACCCATTTTATCTCCATTCAATAAGAATTCTATCTTGATCAAATTGCCAAGATTTACGTGAAGGAAGTGATAAGGTTGCATGAATTTCAACTTTCTATCATATCAGATCGTGATCCAAGGTTCACATCAAAATTATGGAGAATTCATCAACATGATCTAAGCACAGAATTGAATTTAAGTATGGCATATCACCCAAAAACTGATGGCCAATCTGAAATCAATATTCAAACACTAAAGGACATGTTTAGAACGTGATCAATGGAATTTAATGGTGGATGGGATAAACATCTCCCGTTAGTTGAGTTCTATTACAACAATAGCTTCCACTCGAGCATTCAAATTCCACCCTATGAAGCTCTATATGGGAAGCGATGTATGACTCCTATGTGTTGGCATGAAGCTGGTGAGATAAAGTTTCATGGCACTGATCTTGTGCAAGAGATGATCGAAAAAGTTCATGCCTTCCAACAGCACATTAAGGCTGCTCAAAGTCAGCAAAAGAGGTATGTCGACAACCATCAATTGGACTTGGTGTTTGATGTTTGGGACAATGTATTTCTTTGAATTTAACATTCAAAGAGAGTCATGAGGTTTGGGAAGAAAGGGAAGCTCAGCCCTAGGTACATTGGCCCCTATGAAAACCTTGATCGTGTAGGAGCAGTGGCCTATCGTCTTGCACTTCCTCCAAATCATGAAAAATTTCCTGATGATTTCCATGAATCCCTCTTGAGGAAGTACATATATGACGCTTCACGTGTACTAAACCGAGAGGTGGTACTAATGAAACATGACCTCTCTTATGAGAAGCAGCCGGTTGAGATCTTTGGTCATAGAGACGAGTTTCTACGCAACAAGACTACCCACCTTGTCAAGGAGGTGTGTAGAAACCACAAATGCGAAGAAGTCACATGGGAACCAGAGGAGTATATGAGGGCAAAGTACCCACACCTTTTCTTTTCTCAGGGTACAAGTAAAAATTTCGGGGATGAAATTTCTTAAGGGGGGAAGAATGTAATGACTAGAAATTTGGAATAATTATTGTTTCCTAATTTTGTGTGTTATTATAATTTATACTCAGAAAAACTATATTCTTTAATTAATGAAATTATTATAATTAAATGAGACTATTGGGTTTCGACTGTTATATGATTGTTGGTCAGTATGACCATTGGAAACTGAACTCTTAACAATACAATTATTGTCTATAAATACAAGTGATCTTGGTTAATTAATATAGGAAGAATATTTGATGCCCTCATCTAGTAGACTTGGGCCATTTGAAGCCCATCTGACGGAATATGGGAATGAGATTTCACCACCGGGCTATGCTCTAGAGCAAACCCAAGATGAACTTCATTATGTGAAGCTTGAATGGAATTGTCTACGGGAGAACTTCAAGCTGATAGAGGTCACTACTCAGGAAATGTTGGCCGACCCGCTCTAAGATTCGGTCACCTTATCACAACATACACATAAGTCCTATGCTGGTGTTAAAGGGGCTATATAACGAGACCTTAGATTCTTTGTGTAATCCTTTGATATAAATAAAATTTTATTTCTTCTTATGGTAAAGTTTGTGAATTTAAAATGTCCAGATAAATATAGGATGTATATTATTGATGAATTCTGGAAAAAAATGTATATTTCAAAATATTTATGTAAACCTTAAATAATTAATAATGTGTAATGATTTTCAAAAAATGTTTTTCTACAGTTGTGTTTAGTAAAAAATTTAGAGTCTAATAGGATCAACATAATTTTTGATGAATAGTAAATTATGAATAATAATTTTGCGCTTATGAATATTAATGTGACGAAATGGAATACTAAACTCAATTAATAAAGTATTAATATAATTTAGGCACCTTGATTAGGTAATGTCATTCGATAAAATAAATAAATAACTATTTCAGAAATTTTGAGTTAAGTATTAGTTTTTTCGGTTGAATAGTGTTTTCATTTAAGAATAAAATAAAAAATATTTATTTGAAATTTATTTTCATAAAATGGAGTTCATTTATGAAATCAGGGCATTGATATTAGGTTAAGGTGAATTTTGGAAATTTTTCTAAAATAGTTGAATTTTTAGTGAATAGTGTGTTTACTCTAAAATTAAATATCCCATTATTAGAAAATTATTTACATAAAATAGAGTTCATTTTTGAATTCATAGAATCAATATTAGGTTATGGTGCATTTTTGGGATTTTTCTTAAATAGTTGAATTTTTGGTGAATAGTAAAAATTACAGTTTTGAGTATCGGGTGTTTAATGACATCATTAATGATGTAATACGTATGTAATCATTATGGTAGACTTATGAGTAGTAATATATTCTATTATGTGTCCAAAGTGGCCAATACTATTGGAAAATACCATGGGAAAGCCCCTTGTTTTTCCAATACCACCGATAAGGTGTCCCTTTGAAATTAATGATTTATTCCCTCACTTCTCCAATAAATACCAAGACATTACCTCATTAAATTCATTTACCAATCCTCCCCAATGTATTTCTAGTATCTTTACCTCATATATAGTCCTCCCAAAGTACCCTCAAGCCTCCCAACGTCACGACCTTCAAGCTTTCGATGTTACGCTTTAAGGTAAGGGAATCTTTCACCCTTCTCTTTTAAGCCATGACATCATTTCTGTTGTGTCATCTAGTTTCAATCTATTTATTTTGAGGGTATGTTCTTATATATTCTCATTACTTCGCATTCCATGACTATTTCTTTAGATACCCTTTCCTCTCTTGTCATTTTGTTTTCCGAATTGTTTTTAAGTGACGTCGTTAGGCTGCCAAATTTCTCGTAAAAGAAATCACATCTTCTCATTTCATTCATGATTTATTTTTCAAGTGATATTTCATTAAAATATCCATAACATGATATTATTATGTACCCATACTGTATTATGAATTATTTATGAGTGTGTTACCTTTGTCCCCTCTCTTTTCAATTTTTCAAAAACCATATTATATAGTCGTTATGCTATAGAAATTTCACCTCAAAATTTATATCTCTTTCTCTTCAGAAATTCTCTTGTATTATTTATTTGAATACCCAGACCTATTTCGTTTCTATGGGTTTTCATAAATATATAAAGGTGATATATTTTACTCTCAAATTTACATGCATATAACCATCACTCCCTTTCCATGGGTTATAAATGACATAATGATATTATTTTTAATAACTTTTAATACGTCGATCTTGAAATGAACCCCATTAATTTTATTCTCCATGGGTTATTTACAAAATGTTTGATTGTGATATATGTGGCTCACATGAAAGTAAAGACATATTACAGGTGTTCCCTGATACTCCTCCAATGCATTGGGTAAATAAATTAATCACTAGAGATGACAAGTTCCACAATACCTTGGTGAATAACGTTGGAAATATTTATGAAACCTCGGGGATAAACCTTGGTGATATGTTCATGAATGTCTAAATGAAATGTTGTATCCACATATTCAAGTTATGATTCATGTTCTTTTTATTATTATATTCTTATTTTTCCATTTCTCATCTCTTCATATTTTTCATCATGTTCTTTTTAATATCAGAAGTAAACTAATTCCCTTGTTTACCCCTTACTGGGCCTTCTGCTCACTCTTTCATTTGATGTATGTCTCCAGGATATGAGATGTAGTAATTTTACATAGGATGAACCTATGATGAAGCCTTTAAAGTGGTTTAGAATATTTTTTTATGTTGTTTTTATGCATTATGTCATGACTTCCAAGACACTAGACTTTAAAGATCCTCTGTTTGTAAAATTTAATGAAAGGGTATGTAATAAAAAGGAGGGATGCCATATAACCTATAACAAACCGAAATTTTGAAGAATTTTGGTTTCCTTTTTCTGTGTGTTTGTTTATTTTATACTCAACAAAACTATTTCATTTATTTACTAAAATGAGTATAATTAAAATTATATCATTAGGTTTCGACTTTTATATGACTATTGGTCAATATAACCGTTGGAAACTAAACTCTTAATGTTGAAATTATTTTATATAAATACAAGTTATATAAATATAGAAAGAAGATTTGACGGCCTCATCTAGTATTCTCAGGCCGATCGAAGCCCATCTGATGGAACTTGGGAAGGAGGTATCACCACTGGGATTTTCTCTAGACCAAATCCAAACTGAACTCCATCGTGTGAAGTTGGAACAGAATCGAATTCAGGAGAAGTTCAAGGAAATATAATTCACCACTCGGGAAATGTTGGTCGTGACACCCCCAGATTCTATCACCTTAGCACACGTTAAACATAGGTCCTATTATGGTGTTATAAGGGGCTATGTAACGAGTCCATAGCTGCTTTATGTAATCCTTTGATATAAATAAAAAAAAATTATTTCTTCGTATGGTGAAGCTTATGAATCTCAAGTGTCGTGTTAAATATAGGATGTATATTATTGATGAATTTAGGAAAAAGGATATTTTAAAATATTTATGTAAACCATAAATTATTAATAATGTGTAATGATTTTAAAAAATTGTCTTCTACAGTTGTGTTCAGTAAGAAATTTAGAGTCTAATAAGATCAAATTAATTTTGGATGAAGAGTAAATTATGAATAGTAATTTTAGTCTTATGAATAGTAATATGACCAAATAGAATAGTAACCTCACTTAAGAAATTATTAATATAATTTAAGCACCTTGATTTGGTAATGTGATTCAATAAAATAAATAAATAACTGTTTTAGAAATAATTAGAAAAGTATTAGTTTTTTCAGGTGAATAGTGTTTTTATTTAATAATTAAATTAAAAATATTTAGAAATTTATATTTATAAAATGGAGTTTATTTTTGAATTCAGATCATCGATATTAGGTTAAGGTGAAATTTTAGGATTTTTCTGAAATAGTTGAATTTTCAGTGAATAGTGAAAATACAGTTTTGAGTTTCAAGTGTTTAATGACATCATTAAGGATGTAATAATTATATAATCATTCTGTTATTCTTATGAATAGTAATTTAAGTTATTAGGTGTTCCAAATGGACAATAACGTGTGCAAATACCATGGGAAAGCCCATGGTTTTTCCAATACAACCGATGAGGTGTCCCTTGGCCATTAATGACTTGTTCCCTCACTTCTCTTATAAATATAATGCCATTACATCATTTATTTCACTTAAAAATCCTTCCCAACGATGTTTTGTTCTCTTTACCTCCCAAGGAGTCCTCCCAAGTTTCCCTCAAGTGTCCCAAGGTCCCGACCGTCATTCTTTCGAAGTTACTCTTCAAGGTAATGGAATGTTTCACCCTCCTCATTTAAGCCACGTCTTCTTTTATGTTGTGTCTTATAGTTTCTATCTATTTATGTTGAGGTTATGTTATTATATGTTCTCATTAATTTAAATTTCATGTCTAATTTTTGAGAGACCCTTTCCGCTCTTGTCAATTTTGGTTTCATAATTTTTAAGTGACATCGTTAGGCTGCCGAATTTCTCATAAAAGAAATCACATCTTCTCTTTTCTTTCATGTTTCCTTTTCATGTGGTATGACATTAAAATAGAAATAAAATGATCTTATTATGTACCGATACTGTATTATTAATTATTTATTAGTATGCGACCCTTTTTTCCCTCTCTTTTCAATAATTTTTAAAACCATGATATATAGCCATTATGCTGTAGAAATTCCGCCTCAAAATTTCTATCTCTTTCCCTCCAGAAATTCTCTTGTTTTATTTATGTGAATACACATACCTATTTCGTTTCTATGGGTGTTCATAAATATATAAATATTATATATTTGATTCTATAATTGACATAAATATAACCCTCATTCCCTTTCCAGGGGTTATAAATGACATAATGATCTTATTTTTTAAAACTTTTAAAACGTAACAATCTTGAAAGGAAACCCATTTCTTTTATTCTCCATGGGTTATTTATGAAATGTTTGATTATTATCTATGTTGATTACATGAATGTAAATAAATATTAATGGTTCTCCTTGATATCACACCAATGCATTGGGTAAATAATTAATTTCTAGAGATTACATGTTGCACGATACCTTGGTCAATAACCTTGGTAATTTTTATGAAACCTTGGGGATTGAACTTGATGATATGTTCATGAATGTATAAATGAAATGTTGTAGTGAAAAATTCATGTTATGTTCGAAGTTAATTTCATTATGATATGCCTATACTTCCATTTCTCGTATCTTTATGTTTTTATTCAAGTTCTTATTGTTTACAAAAGTAAATAGATTCCCTTGTTTACCCTTACTGGACTTTCTTCTCACCTTTTCCTTTGATGTATGTCTCCAGAATATGAGATGCAGTAATTTTACATAGGATGAACCTATGATGAAGCCTTATAAGTGGTTTAGAAGAATGTTTTATATTGTTTCTTGTATTATGTTCCTAATTTCCAAGACACTAGACTTTAAAGATCATTCATTTGTAAAATGTAATGAAAAGTTAGGTCATAAAAAGTCTGGATGCCACAGTTAGTATCAAAGGATAGTTTAGTTATTTATGGGAATTAGGCTATGAAAACATTAGGAATAATCCTATATAAACTTTTAAATAAAGGAAAGCTTCGTGGTATTTTGGTGAGTTTTGGGTAAGTGGTTTATCAAACAAATACGTCCTTGTCTGGATTTGAGAGGGTAGAGGCGGCTCTCGCACATATGTACAAAGGTGTAAAACCCAAAAACACCGCATTGAGCTAAACTCGAATGGGGACTGCTGCATGACAGTGGGCCTTGATTCACTCTTGGTGATGACAATCTCGGGGGATATGTTTGGTTAATCTCAAGATTTTTATGAATCATTATGATGGAATTATAGAGAAATGTAATTGTCTAAGCATGATGTTTTAAGACATAAAATTATTTATAGTAAAAATATTCATAAATGAAATAAGATTCTCACAGAGGAGTTTTTCTTTCAGAAAATTGAGGGAAATAGGAGGAACCATAAAAATGGTGACCACAATAGACCATACGCTGACAGCCCTCTAATGGAAGCCGGAATGGAAACATTCAGGCAAATAATAAACCAACTGACTCATGTTATGGGAAATAAGTTGAATAAAGATGAGAGACTGATCTCGCCACGAAGAGAATAACATTCTTTTGAATATTTTATTTGTCAACAACCACCAACCTTCAGTGGATAGACTGGCCCATTGATTTCTGAGCAATGGATCAGCTTCATCAAGAATATATTTTTTGTGCTCTGCTGTTCAGAGGAAGAGAAGGTCACCCTGGTTGTCTATCGCTTAGAAGGAGAAGTTGATCCGTGGTGGGAACTTGTCAAAAACATGAGGCAAAGACTGGAATTTAATGATATAGAGTGGGAAGAGTTCAAAGAGATATTTTTCAGTATGTATTTCCATTATTCCATGAGAACAAGAATGGATAAGAAGTTTTACGAGCTGAAGCAGAAGGATAAAGAATCTGTCTGAAGCTATGAGATGAACTTCGCCCGACT
Organism: Viscum album; assembly: GCA_963277665.1. Lineage (NCBI taxonomy): Eukaryota > Viridiplantae > Streptophyta > Magnoliopsida > Santalales > Viscaceae > Viscum > Viscum album. The sequence goes on from OY728125.1 coordinate 1,616,114,162, forward strand.
TTCATGATATACATATAGATTTGTCATGGATCCAAATGGTATGGTTGATAGATTCTTCGGTGGACTGAGACCTCATCTGTGGAAGATTTTATCCAATTAAAACTATGATTGCTACGATGAGATCGTGTGCAGTGTGATGAAAGTCGAGCTAGAGTCTAGTGAGATGCAGTGGTCTCATAAATCAAACAATAACAAGAGATCGTTGGAGCAAAGTTTAGGGAGAAACATCGATCAAGGAAGAGAAGGAAAGAAAGTACCACTTCCCATGTGTAATAAATGTGGGAAGAAGCATTCGGGGAACTGCCAACTCGGGAGTGGGAAGTGCTAAAAGTGTGGTAGAGATGGCCACATTGTGAGGAATTGTCACAGTGAGGTGAAACCCGAGCTTCCATACACTAATGACAAGGGGAAGATAGTACAGGCCCTACCAGGTGTCCAATTCTTCAAGTGAGGACAACGTGGGAACTTTTCCAATAACTATCCAAATATGAGGGCAGTGGAGGGGAACCACTATCAACCTCAGCAAAGGTCAAGGGATCAAGGTAGTGCTTTTGTTATCATGACATTTGAAGTAAAATCTCTGAATGATTTGGTAGGAGGTACTCTTTTTGTCCTATCGAATCTAGAAATTACTTTGTTTGATTCTGGTTCTACCACTACGACAAAAATGGCATTTAGCGGCGGTTTTTTTTTCGTTTCGCGGCGGTTTAAACCGCCGCTAAATCGATTGGCGGCGGTTTTCAAAAACCGCCGCTAAGTCGTCCGTCGGGAAACTATTCGCGGCGGTTTTCAGAACCGTCGGAACGTTTCGCGGCGGTTTTTTAGCGGCGGTTTAAACCGCCGCTAAATGATTCAGCGGGGGGTTTTTTTTTTAAATTTTTTTTAATTTTTCTTTATTTATTTATTTATTTAATTTCGTATTTATTTTATTTATTTATTTTATTTTATTTTATTTTATTTTATTTATTTATTTTATTTATTTATTTATTTATTTTATTTATTTATTTTATTTATTTTATTTATTTTATTTATTTATTTATTTATCCATGCATGCATCTCCCATGCTCATGCACATGCATGCCCATGCACATGCACATGCATGCTCATGCACATGCATGCCCATGCAATATAAATAAATCCTGCGTCTGGTGAGATTTGAACCCCTAACCTCTTGCATATTTTCCAAAGACTTTACCACTCCAGCAAGCTCGTCATGTGGTTAATAAACAGAAATTAATATACTTATATATATTAATTGAAAAAACAAATAATACATAAATAATAGATATAAACTCGATAATAATAAATAATAAATAATAAATAATAAATAATAAATAATAAATAATAAATAATAAATAATAAATAATAAATAATAAATAATAAATAATAAATAATAAATAAATTCAAACAATAAATAATAAATAATAAATAATAAATAATAAATAATAAATAATAAATAAATATAAATAATAAATAATAAGTAAATATAAATAATAAATAAAAATTAATAAATAATAAATAATAAATAATAAATAAAGATAAATAATAAATAATAAATAATAAATAGTAAATAGTAAATAATAAATAATAAATAATAAATAGTGAATAGTAAATAATAAATAATAAATAATAAATAATAAATAATAAATAATAAATAATAAATAATAAATAATAAATAAAGATAAATAATAAATAATAAATAATAAATAATAAATAATTATAAATAATAAATAAATAGAAATAATAAATAATAATTAATAAATAAATATAAATAAAAAATAAATATAAATATAAATAATAAATAATAAATAATAAATAATAAATAATAAATATTAAATAATAAATAATAAATAATAAATAATAAATAATAAATAATAAATAATAAATAATAAATAATAAATAATAAATAATAAATAAATATAAATAATAAATAATAAATAAATATAAATAATAAATAATAAATAATAAATAATAAATAATAAATAATAAATAATAAATAATAAATAATAAATAAATATAAATAATAAATAATAAATAAATATAAATAATAAATAATAAATAAAGATAAATAATAAATAATAAAGAATAAAGAATAAATAATAAATAATAAATAATAAATAATAAATAATAAATAATAAACAATAAACAATAAATAATAAATAATAAATAATAAATAATAAATAATAAATAATAAATAATAAATAATAAATAATAAATAATAAATAATAAATAATAAATAATAAATAATAAATAATAAATAAATTCAAACAATAAATAATAAATAATAAATAATAAATAATAAATAATAAATAATAAATAATAAATAATAAATAATAAATAAATATAAATAATAAATAATAAATAAATATAAATAATAATTAATAATTAATAAATAATAAATAATAAATAATAAATAAAGATAAATAATAAATAATAAATAATAAATAGTAAATAGTAAATAATATATAATAAATAGTAAATAGTAAATAGTAAATAATAAATAATAAATAATAAATAATAAATAATAAATAATAAATAATAAATAATAAATAATAAATAAAGATAAATAAAAAATAAAAAATAATAAATAATAAATAATTATAAATAATAAATAAATATAAATAATAAATAAATATAAATAATAAATAAATATAAATATAAATAATAAATAATAAATAATAAATAATAAATAATAAATAATAAATAATAAATAATAAATAAATATAAATAATAAATAATAAATAAATATAAATAATAAATAATAAATAATAAATAATGAATAATAAATAATAAATAAATATAAATAATAAATAATAAATAAATATAAATAATAAAAAATAAATAAAGATAAATAATAAATAATAAATAATAAATAATAAATAATAAAGAATAAAGAATAAATAATAAAGAATAAATAATAAATAATAAATAATAAATAATAAATAATAAATAATAAATAATAAATAATAAATAAATTCAAACAATAAATAATAAATAATAAATAATAAATAATAAATAATAAATAATAAAGAATAAATAATAAATAAATATAAATAATAAATAAAAATTAATAAATAATAAATAATAAATAATAAGTAAAGATAAATAATAAATAATAAATAATAAATAATAAATAATAAATAGTAAATAATAAATAATAAATAATAAACAGTAAATAGTAAATAATAAATAATAAATAATAAATAATAAATAATAAATAAAGATAAATAATAAATAATAAATAAGAAATAAGAAATTATAAATAATAAATAAATATAAATATTAAATAAATATAAATATAAATATAAATAATAAATAATAAATAATAAATAATAAATAATAAATAATAAATAATAAATAATAAATAATAAATAATAAATAAATATAAATAATAAATAATAAATAAATATAAATAATAAATAATAAATAATAAATAATAAATAAATATAAATGATAAATAAATATAAATAAGAAATAATAAATAAGAAATAATAAATAAGAAATAATAAATAATAAATAATAAATAATAAATAAGAAATAATAAATAAATATAAATAACAAATAATAAATAAATATAAATAATAAATAATAAATAAATATAAATAATAAATAATAAATAATAAATAAATATAAATAATAAATAATAAATAATAAATAATAAATAAATATAAATGATAAATAAATATAAATAATAAATAATAAATAATAAATAAATAAATATAAATGATAAATAAATATAAATAATAAATAATAAATAATAAATAATAAATAATAAATAAATATAAATATAAATATAAATAATAAATAATAAAAAATAAAAAATAAAAAATAAATATAAATAACCAGTTACGAATAATATATAATAAATAAATTAAAGTATATTATAAATAATAAATAATAAATAATAAAGGAAACACATGAAAAAGTATGAAAAGACGTGATAAGGGATGAAAAATCATGAAAATGCATGAAAAAGGATGGAGAAGCATATGAAGAATGAGGTATTAGAAAGAATGAGAACGCATGAAAACTCGTGACAACTCTGGAAAACTCCTTAATAATTCAACATAATCATCATAATAACCCACAAAAAACCATTGATAAAGATAACAAGTCATGGAAACCCAAATAAACAGTAATAAATGGAGCTACCATTAAAACTCGTCAAAACGGTCATAAAGAGACAAAAACAATGGACTCACATTAACAGAGATAACATAAGATCTGAGAGTCCGTTTTAGATCCGCGACCTGTCAAATCAAAGATCCCGAAACGATCTTAAACCTGAAAGGTGAAAGAGTCCGAATGGACAGGCGGATCGGAAGTTACGACCATTTAAAAAAAGCTGACGGGGAACGGGTGCTAGAAACGAGGCATTGAAAAACATAACAAACCTGATACCCACTAAAAAGGCCATAACATATGATCTATGAGTGCATGTGGGCGCCGCAACCAGTCAAACTGAAGATCATGGAACGAGCTATGATCTGGCAGGTGGAGGAGGCCGAATTGACACGCGGATCGAAAGTTAGGTCCGTTTGAAGACAAGTTCGACGGGACACCGGTGACGGAAATAGGGTTTTGGAGGCCTTCCGAGGGGTTTTTGGGGTCGAAAAACTTGACAGAAGCATGCTTCTGTCGCACCAGTGTGTAGCTCTCTTCGTTGGCTTCGATTTGATATGTGGTAGAGCCCAAACGGACACCCGGAGCGAAAGTTATAGCCATTTGAAGTTGGAGAACTTTTTTCAACTTTTTTATAACTCTAATATCGTCCACACCTTAGAACGTCTCACGGTTTTGATTATATGTGCCTCTATATCTCTTCATGAGCTTCGATTTGACTGGTCGTGGCGCTTCAACGGACGCCCGGATCAAAAGTTATGATCGTTTTAGTGTTTTCGGGGTTTCTCACGTTTTTTTATTTTTTTCATTTTATTTCACGGCAGTTTTACCGAAACCGCCGCTATTTCGCGGTGGTTTTTTAAAAAACCGCCGCTAATCCTTGAATAAAATTTAAAAAAAAAATAATAATAATTTTAAAAAAATAAATTTTTTTTGCCGTTTAGCGGCGGTTTTTTCGCGGCGGTTTTAAAAACCGCCGCGAAATGCCAGCCCGAAATGCATTTCGCGGCGGTTTTAAAAACCGCCGCGAAAAAACCGCCGCTAAACGGCGGTTTTCTCGTAGTGTACGCATTTCTTTATTTCCTCCATGTTTGCAATGAATTTAGAATCAACCCACGATTTTCTAAAAGTAAAGTTATCAGTCAAGTCTCCTGGTGGGATTATCCAAGCATCGTCAGTGTTTAGAAACTCTAGTATTTACTTTATTGAGCACAATCTTATCTCAAATATAGTAGTCATTCCCATGATGGAATTTGACATTATACTGGGGATGGACTAGCTCTCAAAGTATAATGCTAAGATCGAATGCAGGGGAAAGTAAATCTCAGTAGTCTTGAATGGAAAACCTATAGTTATCTTCTAAAGAGAGGTATCTCAACCTGGTCCTTTTCTAGAAGAACCCCCTATATCCTTCTTTATGGAGTTTATCAGTGAAGAAGAAGAAAAATATGAGAGTTTATGTATAGAAAATGTACCCATCGTCTAGAAATATGTTGACGTATTTCTGGAGGAGTTACCCAGACCTCCCCTAGAAATATAGGTAGATTTCTCCATTAAACTCATACCTAGATTTCATCTGATATCAAAGACCCCATATAGGATGGAAAATGTAGAGCTGGAGGAATTAAAGAAACAACTCCAAGATCTGTTGGATAAGGGTTTTATCTGAGCAAGTGTGTCTCCTTAGGAGAACCATCTCTCTTTATGAAGAATAAGGATGGATCGATGCAGCTATGCATTGATTATAGAGAACGAAATTGGATCACAGTGAAAAACAAATACCCTCTTCTAAGAATTGATTACTTATTTGACCAACTTCATGGGGCTCAATTATTCTCTATGATTTATCTTTGTTCTAGTTATCATCAATTAAGGGTGAAGAATGATGATATTCTAAAAACTGCCTTCTGATCAAGATATGGTCATTATGAATTTGTTGTTATTCCCTTCAGACTAACTAATTCTCCTGCTATTTTTATGTATTTGATGAATAGAGTCTTTAAGGACTACCTTGATAACATTGTGGTAGTTCTCATTGATGCCATTCTGATATATTTCAAATGTCGTGAAGGTCATGAGGATCATCTAAGGGATATTTTTCAAACTTTATGGAATGAGAGGCTTTTTGGGAAGTTCAGAAAATGTGAATTTTGGTCACAACAAGTTTCTTTCTTGGATCACATTATAACCAATTAAGGAATCACAGTTGACCCTAAAAAGACAAAATTTGTAGAGGAGTGGCCTCAACCTAAAATAATAACTGATATTCACAGTTTTTTTGGATTAGAAAGATATTATAGGGGGTTTGTGAAGAAAATTTCATGACTTTATAATCCATTAACCATGTTAACTCGAAAAGGGTTGATGTTCATCTAGATGAAGGTGTGTGAGTAATTTTTCCTAGATTTGAATAAGATATTGGTTACTGCACCCATGTTAACTCTTCCCTCAAGTGGATAAGGATTCGTTATTTTTAGTGATGCATCTCTGAAAGGGATTGGGTGTGTCCTCATGCAAAATAAAAAGGTCATTGCTTATTCATCTCGACAGTAGAAGCTGCATGATAATAACTATCCCACACATGATCTAGATCTTGCTATGGTCGTTTTTGCTATGAAGATATGGATACACTATCTCTATGGGGAGAAATGTGATTTATACATAGACCATCAAAGTTTGAAGTATATTTTCACACAAAATGAATTGAACATGAGACAATGGAGATGGTTGGATCTTCTCAAAGACCATAATTGTTCAATTCATTATCATCCCAAAAGAGAAAACAATGTTGATGATGCTTATGCAGTAATGGCCTAGTTGTTCTTTCCATGATGAGGATTCAAAGAGATCGTTTGATCAATGACCTAGTAAAGCTGGACATGGGAATTATAAGGGAAGAGACATCATCAACCCTAACCCAAGTGATTTCTCATCCATTATTACTAGAGAATATCAAGAATGATGAGAAAGAAGATCCTCTCTTACAGAAAAAGTTTGTGGCTATAAAGGATGGGAAGTTTCCTGAGTTCAATATTGATCAAGTAGTTGTACTAAAATTTCGTACAAGACTATGTGTTCCATCTATTCTGGAAATAAAGAAGGAGCTGATGGATGAATCTCATAGCTATGCCTTTTCTATAAATCATGGAAGAACAAAAATGTATAGGGACCTTCGTGATCATTATTGGGGGGATAATATAAAAACGGAGATTGCTGACTACACTTCAAGGTGCCTGGTATGTCAGCAAGTGAAGGCATAATGACAACTTCTTAAAGGGGTATTGCATCCACTACCCATAACAGCATGGAAGTAGGACAATATCATTATGGACTTCATCACTGGTCTCCCAAAAAAATCCAAAGGAATCAATGCGATATGGTTTATTGTAGACCGTCTCACCAATAGTGCCCATATTATCTCCATTATAGAAGGTTTATCTGTAGAGACCCGAAGCCTGACGTACATGGACATTGCATTACTTTTGCGGAATACTTAGTACATAACAAAAACACACACACAAGGATCGTAATAGTTTAGTGTATTTGGAAACTCGAAACGTAATCTTCTAATCGAGGTGAAAGATCTTCAATATCTCCCATAAAGATCTTCCCTTTTTTTTACCTAAAACCTTTCTTTATATCCTGGGGAAAAGAAAACATAAAAGGGTGAGCTCAAATGCTCAGTAAGGGTATACAAAAGAAATAAAAATCATATCATATCTTTTTGAAAATCATAACCTGCAAAAAAGATCATAATATCTTAACATGGAACAAATCATAGAAGTGAAAATGATATCACCATAATCATAACATGAAACTTGAAACTTTGTGGCATACACACATAATCATAGAGGATCATTTCTTGTTAGTCAAGACTCATTGCCAAGACTATCTTAGTGGACAAAGTCCCTTTCTGAATCGAGTAACCCTCGTTTCAGTCCTGTTTCACTGAACCGGTATAACCTACCATTTCAGCCATGTCTATCTCATGAGATATAAATTCTTTACCCAATGTATTGGAGGGAGATATAGGTCCCACCCATCTTATAATGAATCCTTTCTTATGTGTGCCACATAATCATAAATCATACATCATCGCATAACCCATGTAATAAAAATGGGATTCTTAAACAACATGACATCATAAAACAATTCATATAAGATAAAGGAATTCATAAAAATGTTTCCATCAAAACATAATCAAATCCATGTAATAATAGGGATAAAAACAGAACCCTTTTATTATCTTAGATGGAAAATAATTTTGATAAAACACTTGAACTTCATTCTTGAGGAAAACATTTTTCCTTTCATAACATGTCATAAAACATTAAAATAAAAGAAGTTGATTAAAAATAAACATGAAAACTTGTAAAGGAAGCTTTTTGGAAATAATGTTTTAAAAATCCATTCATGCCGTATAAGTTAAAAAAAACATTCTTCGTACTTTTGTCGGAAAAGTCAAAAAGTACCTCGTACAAAAAAACGACAAATGATTCTTTTCATACATATTACTAAAAACTCACCGAAGGGTAAAAATGGATTTAAACAATTGTAGGTGGATGGAAATAATATGACATATTGATGAAACATGGATGTGGATGATAAAATACACCCCAGTAAATACTTACGAATAAACAATCTCGGATAAAAATGAGATTGTGATATTTCCCTTACCTTAGGTCCGATTTGCTTTGTACGTGTCCGAAGCTCCTGTATAATGGTTTAAATAAAGTCATTGACTTATTACAGAATCATATTCATTGTTATGATATCATATATTGTTCACTTATGACATTATATTACCCGTTCTTTTGTAAATTCCATGTTAAAGAAGCGTTTCGGGTAAAATCGTTTCTTTTATCGTAGGTGTTATGACTTGTTGTTCTTGACATTATTATTACTTATATCATGATTTACTTACTTCCAGAATATAAAATATTATTTATATATCATATATATTCAGTATATATATATATAATAGATAGATAAATGAAATGAAAAACACCGTTCATGGAGACGGTAGTCCGTACGTACGCATGAACGCTGTTTTCCTTTCCTTATTGTCTTGAATGGAATTAAGTAGATGACATACATATATATATATATACATAAATCCAGTAGCTTTATAATGTCATATATTTCATTATTATTTCTTATATATACTTTATAATCATTCTTAAATGGTTAACATGGAGAATGAATCTCATCGCGTCGTGGAGACGGTAGTCCGTACGTACGCACGAGCGATGATATCATTTCCATAAATATTGAATTGAATTGGAGTGGATTATACGATATATCAGAATCAATATGATGTTGTAATAACTATGGATAGTTATTCTTTACACCATTATACCCATCCATGTAAGGTGGTGGTGGAAAATAGATTACACCACGGCGTGGAGACGGTATTCCGTACGTACGCACGCGCGGTGATTTCTTTTTCCGTAGGATGAATAGATGGTGAAATAGGGTTGTTTCATACTTAAAATAACATATCAGTATATGAGTGATACTGATGTTATTACTTCATAATGAAACAACCTAAGAAGAAGAAGTGGAAGAAGAAATAAAGATGAAAGAATTGGTAACGGTAATTACCTCTTCTTTGAAGCGCCTCTTTGAGACCTCCTATTAGGGCACTAAAATTGGTCTTTGAGGAAGACCAGAACCTCTAGGATGTTTTTAGGGAAGTGGAGAAGAGATTTGGGCAGGGGTTGTCCGAGCTTGAGTGCTCAAATTGGTGTGAGGAGGAGGGAGAGGAGGTTTCCTTTTATAAGGGAGGAGAGGGGCACCTTAGGAATACCTCAAAATATTATTTTATTTTAAAGTCAAAATCGGTTTATAATGCTTCCAAAGGGTCTTAATTCGAAGATAAAGTGGGGATGGGTCGAAATCCTATCAACCAATAGGATTTAGACATGTTTAGGTTATTATTTTAACCTTATCAATTAGATTTAACTCTAAGTTAAATAATTTAACTTTTACCGTGTCTTTTTGTTTTCTTTCACTATATGGTTAATACACTTACTATAACATGCCAAACGAACCCCAAATTGTTTATTATTAAAATATATATCCTTATCTAAGTCATTTGGCCGAACCTTAGCTTTTTAGGAATAAAATAACAATTAATAATATAATATTTTATTTAAAAACTATTTTGTGTCAATTTTGACACTATTTGATATATGATTTTTGTGAAAGTCATAACAGAATTATATGTTCGAACCAAGTTGATTAAATCAAAACTAATATATCATAGTAACCTAGAAAATTAGTGGAATTCATATAGAGTCTCAAATTATATTTATTTTGGTGTTTATAACATCAATTATGTCAATATTTCATTAATAAGATAATTCTTGCATCATCATTGTGTCATAAATAAATTAAATTATTTGATGTCTAAAAATTACAAATAAAATACCATCATGTAGTAAATCTCTTTAGATTTCTAATGAATTATTACAATCGAATTTATCTTATGTATAACCCCATATTAAAAATTATTTACTTATTAAACTTTGATTTTAACTATTTTAACCCTTCTTTAAATAAATTAATAATAAATGTCCTAATCTAATCCAAGTGGGCCTAAATGGTCATATTTTATTCCTAAGTTTGTTTTTGGTCGAATTACACTTGTCCAATAGAATTAGGACATGTGTTAGGGTAATATTAATATCATATTTACCCTTAGTTACCCTATTTACTATTAACCGCGGTAAAAATAGTAAAAAGTTACTATTCACCAAAAAATTATTTTTATCTCATTGAACCACATTTTACTTACTGATATCAACCGTGTCTGTCGGTTTTTTTGAAATTCCATTCACAGAAGCGGTAAAATTAAGTTTTATGCAAAATTCAGTTTTTAACCTACCACTTAGTGGTTTCACTATTCATCAAAAATTGATGTTTTTCAGAACAATGCCAAAATTTCATCCTAAGCTATATTTCATATTCCGAATTCAAAAATGAAGTCTATTTTACCAAATTCATAACATAAAAGTTTCATTAATTAATTTTATAATTAAATCCCGCTGTTAAAACAAATAGCGTGTTTTTAAGAAACAATATCTATCAAAAGATTGACACTTGTTTATGTCTAGTTTAAATGTGAAATTACATCCAATGACCAACATTGTATTAAATTGTAAAAATATATTCTAAATATACTTTAAAACTACTCCAATTAATAATTTATCACTATTAATTATTTCGATTAAAAAAGTTTTTTTTTAATTATAATTTAGTAATTTTCACTATTCATCAGAATATGAAAGTTATCCGAAATGTACCAAAATTTCACCTTAGGCTAAATTCGATACTCCGAATCCAAAAATGAAGTTCATTTTGAAAAATAAGATTTACAGAATTTTAAAAAGTGGTTATTACTATTCATACCGGCTAGTTTTAATAATATTTTAATAGCATATCGTTGTTTAGTGAAACTCGGTATTGCGTATTACACACGCTATCGAGGAAGGTCGCGATTGCGTGTAATGCAAGGCAAGTCAAGGATGCGTGTTGTGCAAGCTCCTTTTGGTGTAGCGTACAACACAAGACATTAATAAAATTAAAAAGAATATTTTTTATAAAATCTTGGGCTGTTACATTCTACCCCCCATAAAATGAATTTCGCCCTCGAAATTCGTCGGGGTTATAAATGGTTTACTATTCGAAAGTTTCTTTAATAGAAACCCACATCGTAAAAAGGAATACCAAAACTTGGATTTAAAAACTAAAGTATGAAATGTAATGATTACCCAAATAAACTAATCACTAGGTTTCCACATAGGTGAAAATATGGATATGGAAGAGAAATCTAACCATCATGTTCTGATGGAGAGTGGTAGAGAACATGGCTATGGAAAAGCCAGTAATCACAAATCCATAAATTTGTGATGATCTAAGGTACCATCTGATTCATCAGGTATAAGAGAACTAGGACAACATTTTTGGTTTTCAAGATCATTTCCCTAAAGTTGAAAATTTGAATTGGAATAAATACTTTCTTTATTTTGGTACAATCTCACTATTGTTCGTGCGTAGAACAATTTCCACTTCATCTCTTAAATAAATGAAGTTGAATTTGTTATTCGTGAAGTGTTATCAGATCATGTGATAGAATGACGGGTCATTCCATCTGTCTCAAACAAAAGGTTAGAAAAAATTATATACATAAGTCGATCTATAGTTAGATTAATCATATATAGTTCCTAAAATGGACTTATACTTCATATATCATACTTCTTAATATAATAAAACTAGTTTCTACTAAACAGGGACTTCCTGTAGGCCAGTGGTAGGCGATAAAGGCCAGTCGCACTTCGGTTGTGGGTTCGATTCCCACAGCCTTGTCCGAAGCGATGGGCTGTCGCCCGTCCTGCAGGTTGTCCTTTTTCTAAAACTATATTACTATAACATCCCATAAATAATATCGAAAAAACTTCTATCCTTAAACAATACTAACTTATGTCCAACATAATCCATTCCAATATTTAGTCCTATCCATAATACTGCAGTCCATTCTCATAACATAGTGAAAACGATTACCAGAGATTTAATACCATCGTTGATCCCCATATATCATAAGATATATCTTGTTGGACACATTCCAAACATTCAAAGGCCTTAATCTTGTACTCTCTTGAATACCCATTGAACCTTAGTGAAAACTTGAATGCAGTTAAAAGTTAACACTTTCCACATACCAAAATCCTCAAAATTCTATATACTCAAACCATGATATCACTTAGTCCTTATATCAATCATGAGCTCATGAATACTATTAAACATTTCATTTTCTCGTCTTCATTATGCGCATATCATCTTATTTCCAAAAAATATCTCAATCACTTTGAATACCACATCAATAAATATTGCAATACTCAATGATACAACATTATTTTGGAATCCCATTACATAAACACATAATTATTCCACCACATCGTTGTCATATTCAACATTGCCAATAGTGATCGCATGTGATTTCCCTTTGTCCTTTGCCTTCAGTGGTTGCTCATGTTGATCATCACTAACCCTTGGATTAGGGCAATTATTAGCATAATGCCCCATTTCCTTGCACTTGAAGCATTGAAGTGTTGGTTGTGCGTTCTCTGCAGTGTTTGCTTTATTCACTTCATTAGAATCCTTTTTTCCATTACTTCGACACTCAGCTGCTCGATGACCTTCTTTTCCACACTTAAAACATTTTCTAGTCCCTTTAAGACAATCTCCACCATGCTTCTTTCAACACTTTGTGCATAAGGAAACATTCATCTTCTTTTCACCATTATTCTGAGATTTCTCCTTGAACTCCATCTTTCGTTTCTTGTCAAAACCATGAGATGGATATGTAACACCAACTTCCATTTCTACCTTGATAGCACAACGCACAATTTCTTCATAGCTACTGAAGTCTCTTATAGCTAATTCCCTTCGAAGACTTGGTTTTAAGCCACTGAAAAAATCGATCAACTTTACTTTCAGGTTGGATGATAATGCCAGATGCATACCTTGCAAGTCTTGTAAAATTCGCTTCGTATATACCAACAGATTCATCATCCTTTTGCTTTAGTTCAAGAAACTCCTTATCCATCTTCGTTCGAAGAATACGAGGGAAGTACTTACTGAAAAACAAGTTCTTGAACTCATCCCATTCCATGGAATCAATTTCATCTCTTTGCCTCGTATTCTTGATAAGATTCCACCATTGATCAGCTTCACCTTCCAAACGATATACTACTAAGATGACTTTATCATGTTCAGAACATTGAAGAACTGAAAATATCTTTTCAGTAGTACTAATCCATTGTTCAGCAACTAATGGATCAGTAGACCCACTGAAAGAAGGCGGACGCTGCCTCATGAAGGATTCAACAGAATGTTGCTCCTTCCTTTTCTCGTTTGGAAGTCCTGCATGATTCATAGCTTGAGAAAGTTGTGTGATCATGGCTACAAGATTTTGCATTCCAGCTCCCATATCATTTGGTTGCTCAGGGGGAGAATCATTGCATTGTCCATTGCATTGATCAACACGGTTCCTTCGGGTTCCAGCCATCGTCTAAAACCCCAAAAGAATAGTGTGAGAGGAAAAAATCATTCTAGGGAAAACAACATAATAAAGGGGTAGTACCCTCAATATCTAACATCTTAGGTTAAATTCTAAGATCGTTAGAGCAATTCTAGGACTATAACCTATACGTATACTTAACCTTAGAGACATCCCTAGACATACCTTAGAAATATCTCTAGGGATCTCACTAACGTTTTCGCATCCTAGTTTCCAAAGGTTGACTAAACCTTTCCTCTGATACCAACTGTAGAGACCCGAGGCCTGACGTACAAGGACATTGCATTACTTTTGCGGAATACTTAGTACATAACAAAAACACACACACAAGGATCGTAATAGTTTAGTGTCTTTGGAAACTCGGAACGTAATCTTCTAATCGAGGTGAAAGATCTTCAATATCTCCCATAAAGATCTTCCCTTTTTTTTACCTAAAACCTTTCTTTATATCCTGGGGAAAAGAAAACATAAAAGGGTGAGCTCAAATACTCAGTAAGGGTATACAAAAGATATAAAAATCATATCATATCTTTTTGAAAATCATAACCTGCAAAAAAGATCATAATATCTTAACATGGAACAAATCATAGAAGTGAAAATGATATCACCATAATCATAACATGAAACTTGAAACTTTGTGGCATACACACATAATCATAGAGGATCATTTCTTGTTAGTCAAGACTCATTGCCAAGACTATCTTAGTGGACAAAGTCCCTTTCTGAATCGAGTAACCCTCGTTTCAGTCCTGTTTCACTGAACCGGTATAAACTACCATTTCAGCCATGTCTATCTCATGAGATATAAATTCTTTACCCAATGCATTGGAGGGAGATATAGGTCCCACCCATCTTATAATGAATCCTTTCTTATGTGTTCCACATAATCATAAATCATACATCATCGCATAACCCATGTAATAAAAATGGGATTCTTAAACAACATGATATCATAAAACAATTCATATAAGATAAAGGAATTCATAAAAATTTTTCCATCAAAACATAATCAAATCCATGTAATAATAGGGATAAAAACAGAACCCTTTTATTATCTTAGATGGAAAATAATTTTGATAAAACACTTGAACTTCATTCTTGAGGAAAACATTTTTCCTTTCATAACATGTCATAAAACATTAAAATAAAAGAAGTTGATTAAAAATAAACTTGAAAACTTGTAAAGGAAGCATTTTGGAAATAATGTTTTAAAAATCCATTCATGCCGTATAAGTTAAAAAAACATTCTTCGTACTTTTGTCGGAAAAGTCAAAAAGTACCTCGTACAAAAAAACGACAAAAGATTCCTTTCATACATATTAATAAAAACTCACCGAAGGGTAAAAATGGATTTAAAAATTTGTAGGTGGATGGAAATAATATGACATATTGATGAAACATGGATGTGGATGATAAAATACACCCCAGTAAATACTTACGAATAAACAATCTCGGATAAAAATGAGATTGTGATATTTCCTTTACCTTAGGTCCGATTTGCTTTGTACGTGTCCGAAGCTCCTGTATAATGGTTTAAATAAAGTCATTGACTTATTACAGAATCATATTCATTGTTATGATATCATATATTGTTCACTTATGACATTATATTACCCGTTCTTTTGTAAATTCCATGTTAAAGAAGCGTTTCGGGTAAAATCGTTTCTTTTATCGTAGGTGTTTTGACTTGTTGTTCTTGACATTATTATTACTTATATCATGATTTACTTACTTCCAGAATATAAAATATTATTTATATATCATATATATTCAGTATATATATATATATAATAGATAGATAAATGAAATGAAAAACACCGTTCATGGAGACGGTAGTCCGTACGTACGCATGAACGCTGTTTTCCTTTCCTTATTGTCTTGAATGGAATTAAGTAGATGACATACATATATATATATATATATACAAAAATCCAGTAGCTTTATAATGTCATATATTTCATTATTATTTCTTATATATACTTTATAATCATTCTTAAATGGTTAACATGGAGAATGAATCTCATCGCGTCGTGGAGACGGTAGTCCGTACGTACGCACGAGCGATGATATCATTTCCATAAATATTGAATTGAATTGGAGTGGATTATACGATATATCAGAATCAATATGATGTTGTAATAACTATGGATAGTTATTCTTTACACCATTATACCCATCCATGTAAGGTGGTGGTGGAAAATAGATTACACCACGGCGTGGAGACGGTATTCCGTACGTACGCACGCGCGGTGATTTCTTTTTCCGTAGGATGGATAGATGGTGAAATAGGGTTGTTTCATACTTAAAATAACATATCAGTATATGATTGATACTGATGTTATTACTTCATAATGAAACAACCTAAGAAGAAGAAGTGGAAGAAGAAATAAAGATGAAAGAATTGGTAACGGTAATTACCTCTTCTTTGAAGCGCCTCTTTGAGACCTCCTATTAGGGCACTAAAATTGGTCTTTGAGGAAGACCAGAACCTCTAGGATGTTTTTAGGGAAGTGGAGAAGAGATTTGGGCAGGGGTTGTCCGAGCTTGAGTGCTCAAATTGGTGTGAGGAGGAGGGAGAGGAGGTTTCCTTTTATAAGGGAGGAGAGGGGCACCTTAGGAATACCTCAAAATATTATTTTATTTTAAAGTCAAAATCGGTTTATAATGCTTCCAAAGGGTCTTAATTCGAAGATAAAGTGGGTATGGGTCGAAATCCTATCAACCAATAGGATTTAGACATGTTTAGGTTATTATTTTAACCTTATCAATTAGATTTAACTCTAAGTTAAATAATTTAACTTTTACCGTGTCTTTTTGTTTTCTTTCACTATATGGTTAATACACTTACTATAACATGCCAAACGAACCCCAAATTGTTTATTATTAAAATATATATCCTTATCTAAGTCATTTGGCCGAACCTTAGCTTTTTAGGAATAAAATAACAATTAATAATATAATATTTTATTTAAAAACTATTTTGTGTCAATTTTGACACTATTTGATATATGATTTTTGTGAAAGTCATAACAGAATTATATGTTCGAACCAAGTTGATTAAATCAAAACTAATATATCATAGTAACCTAGAAAATTAGTGGAATTCATATAGAGTCTCAAATTATATTTATTTTGGTGTTTATAACATCAATTATGTCAATATTTCATTAATAAGATAATTCTTGCATCATCATTGTGTCATAAATAAATTAAATTATTTGATGTCTAAAAATTACAAATAAAATACCATCATGTAGTAAATCTCTTTAGATTTCTAATGAATTATTACAATCGAATTTATCTTATGTATAACCCCATATTAAAAATTATTTACTTATTAAACTTTGATTTTAACTATTTTAACCCTTCTTTAAATAAATTAATAATAAATGTCCTAATCTAATCCAAGTGGGCCTAAATGGTCATATTTTATTCCTAAGTTTGTTTTTGGTCGAATTACACTTGTCCAATAGAATTAGGACATGTGTTAGGGTAATATTAATATCATATTTACCCTTAGTTACCCTATTTACTATTAACCGCGGTAAAAATAGTAAAAAGTTACTATTCACCAAAAAATTATTTTTATCTCATTGAACCACATTTTACTTACTGATATCAACCGTGTCTGTCAGTTTTTTTGAAATTCCATTCACAGAAGCGGTAAAATTATGTTTTATGCAAAATTCGGTTTTTAACCTACCACTTAGTGGTTTCACTATTCATCAAAAATTGATGTTTTTCAGAACAATGCCAAAATTTCATCCTAAGCTATATTTCATATTCCGAATTCAAAAATGAAGTCTATTTTACCAAATTCATAACATAAAAGTTTCATTAATTAATTTTATAATTAAATCCCGCTGTTAAAACAAATAGCGTGTTTTTAAGAAACAATATCTATCAAAAGATTGACACTTGTTTATGTCTAGTTTAAATGTGAAATTACATCCAATGACCAACATTGTATTAAATTGTAAAAATATATTCTTAATATACTTTAAAACTACTCCAATTAATAATTTATCACTATTAATTATTTCGATTAAAAAAGTTGTTTTTTAATTATAATTTAGTAATTTTCACTATTCATCAGAATATGAAAGTTATCCGAAATGTACCAAAATTTCACCTTAGGCTAAATTCGATACTCCGAATCCAAAAATGAAGTTCATTTTGAAAAATAAGATTTACAGAATTTTAAAAAGTGGTTATTACTATTCATACCGGCTAGTTTTAATAATATTTTAATAGCATATCGTTGTTTAGTGAAACTCGGTATTGCGTATTACACACGCTATCGAGGAAGGTCGCGATTGCGTGTAATGCAAGGCAAGTCAAGGATGCGTGTTGTGCAAGCTCCTTTTGGTGTAGCGTACAACACAAGACATTAATAAAATTAAAAAGAATATTTTTTATAAAATCTTGGGCTGTTACATTATCCCTTGATCAACTAGCTAGGATATACATGAAGGAAGTGTAAAGGTTGCATAGAGTTCCACATTCTATCATATATGATCGTGATCCAAGGTTCACATAAAAATTCTAGAGAATCCTTCAACATGCTCTATGCACTGAATTGAATTTCAATACGGCATATTACACCCAAACTGATGGTAAATCTAAAATGACTATTCAAACACTTGAGGAAATGATAAAAACTTGCTCAATGGAATATAAATGTGGATGGGATCAAAATCTCCCATTAGTTGAGTTCTCCTATAACAATATATTCCACTCGAGCATTCAAATGGCACCCTATGAAGCCCTATATGGGAAGTGATGTAAAACTCTTACTTTTTGGGATGAAGCTAGTGAGAGGAATATTCATGGTCCTAATGTTGTCCAATGGATGACTGAAAAAGTCCATGCCATCCAACAACACATTAAGGTTGCTCAGAGTCGGAAAAAGAGCTATGTTGACAACTGTCAAAGGGATATGGAGTTTGATATCGGTGATAAGGTCTTTCCTCGAATATCACCTTGGAAGAGAGTCATGAGGTTTGGCAAGAAAGGGAAGCTTAGCCATAGATACATTGGACCCTATGAAATTCGTGATTGTGTGTCCGTAGTGACCTATCATCTTGCACTTCCTCCAAATCTAGCACAAGTTCATGATGTCTTCCATGTATCCCTCTTGATGAAGTACATACCTGACCCTTCACCTATACTAAACCTAGAGGTGGTACAACTAGAACATGACCTCTGTTATGAGGAGAAGTCAGTGGAGATCTTGGATCATAGAGACAAGGTTCTATGAAATAAGACTACCCACCTTGTCAAGGTGTTGTGGAGGAACCACAAATGCAAAGAAACCACGTGGGAACCAGATGATTCTATGAGGCATTAGTACCCACACCTTTTCTCTTCTTAAGATACGTGTTAAAATTTCTGGGATGAAATTTCTTAAGGGGGGAAGAATGTAACGACCTAAAATTTTGAATAATTTTTGTTTCATTTTTTTGTGTGTTATTTTATTTTATACTTAACCAAACTATTACATTTATTTAATGAAATGAGTTTAATTAAAATGATATTTTTAGGTTTTGAATTTTATATGATCATTGGTCAATATGACCATTAGTCAATATAACCATTGGAAACAAAACTCTTAATGTTATGATTATTGTTTATAAATACATGTGATCTTAATAAGGAAAGAAGATTTGATGGCATCATCCAGTAGTCTTGGGCTGATCAAATCCCATCTGACAGAACATGGGAAGGATGTAGCACCACTGGGCTTTGCTCTGGACCAAACCCAAGCAGAACTTCATTGTGTGAAGCTGGAATGGAATCACCTTTGGGAGAAGTTCAGGATTATAGAATTCACCACTCGGACAACATTTTCCGAGCTGCCCCCAGATTCTATCACCTTAGAACACCTTACTCATATGTCCAATGCTAGTTTTATAAGGGGCTATGTAAAAAGACCTTAGCTGCTTTATGTAATCCATTGATATAAATAAAAATTGTCATTTCTTCTTATGGTGATGTTTTTGAATCTCATGTGTCTAGATTAATATAGTTTTTATATTATTGATGAATTTCGGAAAAAAGACATTTTAAAATATTTATTTCAACCTTAAATAATTAATAATATGTAATGAATTTCAAAAAATTATCTTCTACAATTGGGTTCAATAAGAAATTTTGAGTCTAATAAGATCAACTTAATTTTAGATGAATAATAAATTATGTATAGTAATTTTACACTTATGAATAGTAATATGACCAAATGTATTATTAAACTCCCTTAAGAAATTATTAATATAATTTAGGCTCCTTGATTAGGTAATTTTATTCAATAAAATAAATAAATAACTGTTTCAGAAATTATTAGATAAGTATTAGTTTTTTTGGGTGAATAGTGTTTTTATTTAAAAATTAAATTAAAAATATTTAGAAAATTATTTTTATAAAATGGAGTTCATTTTTTATTTTATAGCATCGATATTAGGTTAAGGTGAAATTTTGGGATTTTTGTGAAATAATTGAATTTTTGGTGAATAGCGAAAATATAGTTTTGAGTTTTGGGTTTATAATGACAACATTGAGGATGTAATAATTATGTAATCTTTCTGGTTGACTTATGAATAGTAATATAAGGTTTTAGGTGTCCCATGTGGCCAATACCATGGGCAAATACCATGGTAAAGCCCATGGTTTTTCCAATACCACCGATGAGATTTCCCTTGGCCATTAATGACTTGTTCCATCACTTCTTCTATAAATACCAAGACATTCCCTCATTCATTTAATTTCAAAATATTTTACAAAAACGTTCTTTCCTCTTTACCTCCCAAGGAGTCCTCCCAAGGTTCCCTAAAACCTCCCAAGGTTCCTACCTTCAAACATTCGAACTTTTTCTTGAAGGTAAGGGAATCTTTCACCCTCCACTTTTAATCCTTGACTTTATTTATGTTGTGTCTTCTAGTTTCCATATATTTATTATGAGGGTATGTTCTTATATATTCTCATTACTATCCATTTTTTGTCTTAATTTATGAGAGACTCTTTCTTCTCTCATCAATTTTGTTTTCTAAATTTTAAGTGACGTCGTTAGGCTGCTGAATTTCTCGTAAAAGAAATCACATCTTCTATTTTATTTCATGTTTTCTTTTCTTGTTGTATGTCATTAAAATATCCATACCATGATATTATTATGTTACCATAATGTATTATGAATTATTTATGAGTTTTTGACTCTTGTTCCCTCTCTTTTCAATATTTTTTAAAACCATGTTATATAGCCGTTATGCTGTAGAAATTTCGCCTCAAAATTTCTATCTCTTTCTCTCTAGAAATTTTCTTTTTTTATTTATGTCAATACCCAGACCTATTTTGTTTCTAGGGGTGTTCATAAATATATAAATATGATATTATTTATTCTTTAATTTACATACATATAACCCTCAATCCCATTCTATGGGTTATAAATGACATAATAATCGTAATTTTTAGAACTTTTAAAACATCATGATCTTGAAATGAAACCCATTACTTGTATTCATGATGGGTTATTTACGAAATGTTTGATTATGATCTATGTATATCACATGAAAGTAAATACATATTAAAGGTGTGCCCTGATATTGATCCAATTCATTATGTAACGAATTAATCTCTAGAGATGACAAGTTTTACGATACCTTGGTGAATAACCTTGGTAATTCTTATGACACCTTGGGGATGGACCTTGGTGATATGTTCATGAATATCTAAATGAAATGTTGTAGTCACAAATTCATGTTAGGTTCCATGTTATTTTCATTATTATATTCCTATAATTCTATTGCTCATGTCTTTGTGTTTTTATTCAAGTTCTTATTGTTAACACAAGTAAAATGATTCCCTTGTTTACCCTTACTAAGCCTTGTTTCACCCTTTCCTTTGATGTATGTGTCTAGGATATTAGATGTAGTAATTTTACATAAGATTAACTTATTATGAAGACTTAAAAGTGTTTTAGAATAATTATTTTTGATTTTTCTTGTATTATGTTCCCGATTTCCAATACACTAGACTTTAAAGATCCTCTGTTTGTAAAATTTAATGAAAAGTTATGTAATAAAAAAGTGGGATGCCACATAACCCATGGAAATGAAATGGGTTTCCAGAAAATATTTCCATAATAAACCATTTAGAAGAAGAATATGATTTTTATCCTTATTTTATATCCCAAAAAAATTATAATTTTCATAAAAGTATTTACTATTATATTGAAAATGATTTTTAATGATCACATTGAACATTACTTGGGGAAAATTAATTTACTTCAAAAATGAATTTATAAAACTAAAAAATCATAAATATGATAAAAATAATAATTTTCATTGAGAATAACCTTGAAAAAATATAAATTAATTTTCATTGTATTTAATGGTCATGATGGTATAAAATTTCATCCATGTTATACATGATAAAACAAATATTCCATTCAAATTTTTAGTAAAAGAAAAATTAGCATTTATTGGGAAACAACATGATGATTCCATTCAAAAAAACTAAGGGTAATACATTTATAAAAAAATTATTTTATCATTTTTAGAATGTTAAAATAAATTGAAAACATTTTCAGAAAAAAATGGTTTTGAATGAAAAATGGTTTTCTACCAAAGAGAAAAATCATGGAAACTTTTATAAATAACATTTTATATGTTATTCTATGTACCAATTAATAAGAAAATGGTAATATAACTTTAATATATCATAAATAAATTTTTTATAAGGACATTTTTTAGAATTATTGAGAGTTTGATAATAATATTTCAACATTATAGACTTAATCATAAACAATCCTAAAAAATGGGGAGATTGTAACACAATTCCATTACAACATTGGTAACATTTGAAACAAGATCCACATGAAAGAGATATCCTAAAATAGAATTGTAATCCAAATTTTTTTTATTATAATAAAATTAAAATAAATTAATGGGTATAATATAAATCACATGGATGAAATATGTGGTTATTGTAGCATATGTCTCGCAGAAGTGAAAAGTGACACAAAATCCCTTATTGTTTTAGTAATATTTGGAATCTTAACCCCGAATAAAAAATAACATAAAATGAAACATTAAATATAATGAAAAGGAATATACTCATGATGTAACATGTTAAAATTTTGATATATACACCACACACAAAAATCAATGATTGGTTTACTTTCAAATGTCTCTTAGAAATAAAAGAGACTAGAAATCCCTTACCTTAAGTCTCTACTTCCTTCATTCATGTTTAAACATCCTATATAATAAATATAAATTTATTATAAATAACTATTAGAAAAAAATTTATATATATCATATTGTATATTATTTACTTATGACCATTTATTACCTTTTTATTATCAATTCCTTATTAAAATCGTGCCATTGGTAACAACCGCTTTGTTTTTCGTGTATGTTTTCAGCTGTTATTTATTGTCCAATTAATTTGATCGTAGTTACATAATTAAAAGAATAAAAATAATGAAATAATTATCATATTTATACATAAATTATAATTTTTATACCAATCATGGAAGACGGTTTTCATAAATTGAGTACTTTAAAATTAAACACCTGCTAGGTTGTACGTACACATAAAAAACATTTCTTTTTTTCAACGATCAATTTTGAAAATAGATAAGTAATATTTTATATTAAATTAATTATAATAATATCATAAATAACATATTATTAGTTGAAATATACTTATATATAAAATCCATTTGGAGTGGTGATGAAAAGAGAGAGATGCATCCCATTTTGAAGATGGTAGTCCATACGTACACGAACAACATTATCATCTTTTAGTAAGTGAAAAGGTGAGAAATAAATTTATATATTATCTTTTAATAAAGATAAATATTTCATTAATATAATAGTTATGTAATGTATATCACATATATTCATTAAATGTATCCTTATTATCATCTATATAAAGCATTAGTGAAAAATGAATCACGCCGCTTCATAAGGCAGTAGTCCGTTGTATATCAGAATAATGTTATCGTATCCCCTCAAGAATGGAAAGTTAAAAATTTATATATGATATAATTAATACATAGGTATTATTATGTTATTAATATTACATATATAATTTATATATATATCATCATACCCAACTATGATAGGCGGTAATGGAAGAAACGCTTGACATCAGTTCGTGATGTGTTAATTCATCGTACAACCAAATGATAATTCTATAACACATTTCATGGAAGTGGATATAGTCATAGGTAATTCCCATAAAATAAACTCATTTCATTATATATAATATAATTTGGTTATTATATCATCATGATTTTATATGTTTTTAATTATGTGGGGTATAAAAATAAAAATAGTGGTTGAAGAATGTTGCTTATTCTTCAGATAACCTCCTTAGGTTTGGACCAAAATTCATCCAAGATAACATTTCTTCTCAAACTAAAGAATATAGTATGATGAGGTATATTTTTATTTTATTTTATTTTTATTTTATAAACCCAAATGGCTTTATATTTTGATCAGGAGAGGATAAGGTGTGGCTTTTATAATTGAGTTGAGTGGAACACGTGTAATTTTTTTTAAGAATATGGTGTATCAAAGTTTTTTACAAGACAAAAGGGTCTCATATGGATTATTATTGATGCTTATACCTAATAGGGTATAAATATGGTCAAAAATATATTTTATAAAAATTTATTCCATTTTAAATCTTATCTTTTCTGTTTAACTCCCAGTAAACCAATATTTACTTTAACCTTGGTAAATACGTTTTACCAATTTTACAATTAATTATGGTAAAATTTTAATTTAACCTTATTATATAATATATATTATAGATAATAAAAATATTTAATCCACTTTTTGAAATTTTATTCACATAAGTGTCCAAATGTATTTTAAAACTAACCTGCATACCCAGCGAGAAAGAGGGTTTCAAAAAGAAAATGTTCAAAAGCATGAAATGTTTTTATATAAAAATTAAATAGGAAAATAATTCCAATGAAATAAATTATATTAATAGATATATAATTATAATAATTTTTCTTTAAAGTAAATTTAAAATATAATTTATCTTTATAAATAATTTAAATGAAAATGTAATTTTGAATTAATATTAATTATTTATCATTCTAAATCATAACAATTATTATTTTAATAAAATTATCAAAAATTCACCAAAATATAATTTTGAAATTATGGTAAAAAATAAAATTTAGTTTTTAAAATAACTTTTATAATGGTCTAAAAAGATAGTTTTAAATATAAGTGTGTAAAGTTGTGATAAAACAACTTTTTTAAAACATTAATTTTTAAGTATAATTTGGATTTTTCTTATTTATTGTCTAGAAAACACTTAAGATGAATTTTAAGTAGTATATTGAATATAAAATAAATAAATTTCATTAAAATCTCTCATCAATATATATTTTTTTATTAACATTATTCTTCATAAATTAGCTTTTATGAAAAATATTTCCTTTATTTTCATTTTTTTAATATAATTAATTAGTCACCAAAGAATTAATTGTATATACTTATTTAAATCGTATATATTCATTATTTAGTTAATTATATTCATACACATAATTCCAATGGAATGGAAATAACTATTATATTAAAAAATAATACTTTAATACTATGTCACATTTTGTTTAGACTTCATGTTGTGTGTAAGAAAAACTAAACTCATTTTTTATTGTAATTTAGGAAAAATTATATTTTTTTGTAATAAAGGATAATCTCAATATTTCATGAAATGAAAAACATTGAAAATATTGAATTTATTTAGAAATAAATATTTCAAAAAATCTCAGGGTGTTAAATTCTACCACTCTTAAAATAAATTTCACCCTCAAAATCCATCACTTGGGTACCAACAACTGAGGATAATTTTGCCTCATTACATCCTATGGTTCCCACATAACTTTATGAATATGGATTTTTCTCCACAAAACATTGACCAGGTGAGTGGTCTTGTTTTATATAATTTTCATTGATCGAGAGTCTCTACCAGTTATTTCTCATAAGGATTATCATGCTCCAGCATTACGACCTATAATCTTAATACATGTGATGGATAAAGTATTTACTTCCTCAAGATAAATATATGGAACACGTATTGAACATAAGATAGTTTTAGTGTAAGTTCCTATAAATAAGATACCATATCACAATGATCAAGGATTATAGAGGTACACTTATACCTAGGGATTAGCTTTCCATTATATTGTAAATCCAATTTCATCCTTTGATTGTGATTCGATAAATTTCTACTTCATATATTACTCTAATAAATGAAGATGAATTTATTTTATGCATAAAGAATAGTCAAATAAAAATATCCATTATATAATCATAAGGCATTCCTTCTATCTCCAGTTAAGAGAAGTTTAGGACTGGTTATCCAATATACATAAATATGTATATGATGTTATAATACATTAATCTCAAAAACCTCATCCAAAGTTATGATTAAACCATTCAATGAATGGTTGATATTATAACACTTATAAAATATTAAAATACCAAACATTATAAATAAGTTCACTAAATTTTCAAAATCAACATATCATTAATCCCCAAGAACAATATGAAGTATCTATTAATTGTCACATACCAAAAATGTGAATACCATAATCATGTATTCCCATGAAACACGGTATTAACCTAAATTACCATAAAAACATGTTGAAGAAAAACACTCCTATTTTTTCTTCAAATAAAATGCATATTATTGGATATATTCCATAACTAAAAATCTATCTTAAACTCCATAAATGATAGTATAAACCACTTTTTCAACAAATCATTACATCTATTCCAAGATAATCAGCACTATTCATATTAAATTATCCATATAAATCATCTCTAAATCTAAAAAAGGACCATTTTATCAAAATTAGGAACATATTAAGGGTTATAGTCCCTTGGTAATGTGTTTTTTCAAAAAATATTACATTTACATTAAATCACTTTTCTTTTTCATCAGTACCATTCAACACATTTTTTCAAATTCATTATGAAGAACTTATACATAACAATCCTTATATATTTCATTATTCATATAGAATAATTCTTGAATTACCATAATAAAACACTTCAATTATTACACATAATCCTAAATTCATTAACTAGGATTTATTATCTTATTCTTTAAAACCTCATTTCTTTCATATGACATTCATAGTCTCTTCATCCTCAAAAAAATTTTAATCATACAACCAAGATAATATTATTCATGGTAATTACCCTTAGGACATAAATTTTCATAATAAACATACACTTCACATTTAAAATATATAATATCCCCTGATACATTAAGAAAACCATTATTCTCATCCATTTCATTAACTAAACTTTTTTATTTTTCCTCTGTAATTACATACTTTGTGTCCTTATTTTCCACACTCAAAACATATTTGTGTCTATTTGAGATATTATATTTAGTGTTTCTTCCCAATTTATTAACATATAGAAAATTTAATATTCATTCCTTTATGGTCTCCATTACCCAAAATCATAGGTATCTATATCTTTAACTAATTTGGTGAGTTCAAGAGTTAGTTAATGTGTATATTTTTAATTGTGTTTCATGAAAAATAATTAGGCATAATCATAGTATCATTTCCTTCATCATAATACCATTTGGATTCTAATTAGAAAATTTCATATCACATACAATATTAACCCAGTTCTTTCTGGTTCCCTCTACTGACTAAACCCAAACATTATAGTGTGAGCAACACTAATTGTAGTTGAAAACCGTATAATCATGAAAGAATATAACTTATAGGATTTATAAATCATGAAACCTTATTCTATATATATGAAACCTTATGTTTATCCAAGTTTATTTATAGTTTTCATCTATTTAAACCCTTCATGGTGGTTTGTAATGAGTGTATGGATTTACAATTTAAATCCCTTTAGATTATCTAACTAGGTGTGTCCCATTTTCATTATCTAGGTGGTGATTGAGTCTATTTTAATGAACCCTTTTCAAATTTATTACCCCTAGGTACTTATATACTAGAGACATATCCAATTGTAGTATCCAGATGGGGATATAATTTCATAGAACCAATATTCTTTATAATTTACCAAGATTTCAAGACATTTTTCTATACATTGTCTCATCCAATACATAACCTTAAAGAAATTCATGGACATATACCTAGAAATATACCTAGGTATATCACTAAAGTTTTCTCATCATTGTTTAAAAAGGTTAAATAAACCTTCCCTGCAATACCTACATTAATGACCTAGGATACTCATCAAAAGATATTACATCTTTCTACAAGAATATTCAATACATTACAAAAACACACACCCGATGACCATAATAGTTTATTGTATTTGGATACTATGTTCAAAATCATGTAATTTGGTAAAATTATCTTCAACATCACCTATAAGGATCTTCCCCTTTTGTACTCTTCACAAACATACCCAACTTAAAACCTTTCTTCATAACCCGAGGAGAGGAAATATAAGGAAGGGTGAGCTCAGATTGTCTTTAAGGGTAAATAATTGAGATATGCTAGAATAATAAGAACATAAGGGTATGATAACATAATAATAACATTTAATATGATACCTACATATCAAATAATGTAATATTGAGTCATGGAATAAGGATTGGAAGTTTATAAGACATGAATCATAGTGGAATCAAAGAATATGATCCATACGATAATAAAATTGTTGTAAGACATATATTTGTGGAATAAATATAATTTTATGACATTTTGAATATGTATACATAGATACAAGTTTACTCATTAATTTAAGGACATTAAATCATACCCTATAATTAACTTAGGGACATGAAAACAGATCCAAACATAATATTATGGACATGAAATATAGGTACACTTATTACACTATGAACATGTAATCAGGTTAAAGCATAAAATTTTAAACATATAATCAGGTTCACAAATAATATTTTGATCATGTAATCAGGTTTATGCATAACATTTTTACTCAGGATTTATCCATCATTACCTAATGCATTAGAGGGAGATATAGGTCCCACAAATCAAATAAATCATACATATGTGTACCATAAGAAAGTAAAAGATTCAACATATCATAACCCATAAAATAAAATTGGTTTCATTAACATTCCATAATATCAAAACATGTGGAAAAGATACATGTTTCATAATCATTTCAATATTACATCATATTATAAACTGGGGAAAAAAGAGTATTTTACCTGAATTTTATTATTGTATAACCCAAAAAAAGAGAAATGGGGTTCATAAACAAATTTTCATGATTAACCATTTAGGGAAATTATAATACTAGTATCACTGGTTAATATCTTCAGAAAAATATAAGTTACATCAAATTATATCATCATAGATAATGTTGGATTTTGAAAGATTACTTAGAACATTTATTGAGGAAATTAACCTCTCTTTGAAAATAATTTTTTAAAACTAAAATTAATACAAAAATTTAAAAATAATTTTTGTTGAAAATAGCCTATAAAACATATATGGTAAAATTGAAATAAAATAATTACAATGGTGGAGGAAAACATTATTTGTGTTATACATGTTTAAAAATATTCATTTAACATTTAAAAAAATCCAATAGGGATTTTTTAGAAATTTAAATTAATATTTATTTCAAAACATTTTGAAAAAAAAAACATGGATAAAAAAACTGATAAATAATTTTAGTAATGTTAAGAAAAATTTATTCTATTAGAAAACATGGGTTTGGAAGAAAAATGGTTTTCGACCAAAGAGATAAATAATTAATATTTTAATAAAACATTTTATCTGTTATTTTAATTACCAAAGAGAGATAAAATAGTACAATTACATTAAAATTTCATGAAAAATCATAGGAGAATAAATTTGATGATAATTATTGAGTGTTAGAACAAAATATTAAAACACTAGATACTTAATCATAATCAATCCTGATAAACCATGATATTGTCATCAAAATCAATTATGTCATTGGTAAAATTTGAAACATGATTCCAATGAATAGAATATCATAAAATGGATATATAATCCCCATAATTTTCATTATAAGAATGAAAAAAACATTCATTGATAGTATATAATCCATAAAAAGAAATAGCTATGGAATGTGGCATGTCGCTCATAGAATTAAAAAAGTGAAACATAAATCCATTACCAATTTAGAAATATTTTAAATAATATTCACCAATAAATAATAATTATAAATTAAAATTTTTAAGTCATTAATATGTATATATTAATGATATAAAATATAAAAGGGTCAGTATGTAACACCCCGACCCCAGTTTCCCAGAGTGGGTGCATTATTAAGAAACATTGTCATGATCACAAAAGATCAAGTCTCAAAAGACCAATTAGTTTAGTAGCCTTGGAAACACTAGATACATTCATAAGTCTTACATTACAGCATAAAGTAAAACAAAACTAAAAAAACATCATGTCTTCATATCCCCTCATACTATCCCTGCAGGTCATTCATAATATACTTCATCACATCCTGGAAAAATGAAAACATTGAAAGGGGTGAGCTTAGATGCTCAGTAAGGATAAAAATATAGCAGAGGCTTTCATAAATAAACATAAACAGTTAAGGCATTGTATAACTAAAACAAAATCCTTTTAAACTTGAACTTCAACATAATATGGAAAAAATAAAATGAAATAATTCCATTTACTTATTCACATGGATATTCTACTAGTCAAATAATCACATGCAATATAAATAACAACTTTCATAATAATGGAATGCATTATGAAAGACTATCATAACCACGTAGCCAAGGCCTCGTGCCAAGACTACAAATAAGATTTTGTCAAGGCCTCCATCCAAGACACTAGTTTGTCTCATGAGACCTACCGATGCATCGAGGAGCTATAGCAGGATCCACCCGTCAGTTATGAAGTCCTATTAATTCCTTATATAAAAAGGTTTAAAAATATCATAAACCATAACATAATCGTATCCCAGAAAACATGAATGAAGGAAACATAACATTTACACATTTCAATCACAATATATCAATACAAAACAGTGATATAATAAAACCATTTTCAATACCAAAATAAAAGAAAAGTAAAACTTGGTATTTATTTTTCATTTAAAAAATTTATGGCTTGTAGAGGAAGCCAAAACTCAAATAATGGTCACAGTGGGAGAGAAGTCATTTTTTCCACATACGTACAACAAAAAAACATTCATTTTTGTCTTTTAGTAAAACGCTTCGTATAATAAGATTCCTTTTTAATAAACGTAAAAGTCAAAGGGGTTTATACACCATATAAAAGAAATTTGTGTATCAAACAAAATATGCCTCAATGAATGGAGATTGAGACGAAGTCCCTTACAAAGATCATTTTTTAAATAAAATAGATCTATTATGTGTAGTCACTATAACTACACATAAATAAAGTAAAAATACAATATTGGACACAATAATATCATGGCATAATTTGAAAGTAGGAGATTAACCCAAATAACGGAAATTGGGTTAAGAAGTTCCCTTACCTCGTGTCCGACTTGACTCGATTGTTCATTAAACTCCTCAATAATAAACTAGAGTTAACTTATACTTTCTTAAGAACCTTTTTCAACTTCATTATTCCTTTAATATCACTTATTACTATGTTATGAACATTATGTAATTATTTAAGTTAATAACGGTCGTTTTTTCGATCTTTGGTACTTGAGTCAAAAATAAACTTCTTATAATTACAAGTTGTTTATGTGGTAAAATATCCATTATATCCAGAATTATATTCATGATGTAGATATCATATATATCATTAAAATCCATTATATACATTCTTTTTTAATATTACATAACATTTAGTGGTAATAAATGAAATACACCGTTCATGGAGACGGTAAGCCGTACGTATGCATGAACGCTACTTTCATTTCTATTTCATATTTAATGGAATGAAATCATAATTATATAAAGGTGTATAATAATTACAGTATAATTTCATATATTATATCATTTACTCCATCCTTTTTACGTCCCACATATGGCATTAATGATTCAAATCACTTTGAGGGGCGGTAGTCCGCACTTCCTAAAATGAAATTATCGCGTTTACCCATAATGGAAATCATAAAGATGTGCCATAAATGAAAAATAAAGAATTATAAGGAAAACATAAACATAATATATATAATATATAAAAAAATAGTGTCATTATAATGGCCACCATGAGAGGTGTTAAATGAAGATTGAACAATCATCGTTTCGTGAGGCAGTAATTCGCCGCCCACAGAAATAGTACGTTCTTTAACCATTAGACGAAGGTGTGTGTAAGTGTAAATAAAATCCTTCTCATAAAAAACATAAAAGTATATTTAGGATACTTTTTTTAAAAAAGAAAATAATAAAAAGAGTTTAGGGGGTTGGAGAAGCAAAATAAAACAAAACAATGTAAGATAAGACATTACCTTTAAATCGGGTAACTCCCCTTAGTTTGATCCAAAATGGTTTCTTGAAGAGCTTTCTGCATAAGGTAAGGCATCTATGATTAAGGTAGTAATGTTGAAAGGGTATTTGGGTAGAGGTTGTCCGAGCCAAATGGCTTGGAAGATGTGAATAAGGTGGTAGAGGTGGGGTCCTTTTATAAGAGAAGAGGAGGGGTACTCTTGGAAAGTCATGAAATGTTACATTATTATGAAATGATATTCGGATTTTAAAGGTCCCAAAATGATATATTTAGAGTATAATGTGATAAGGGTTCGAAATATACTCATCCAATAGGTTTTTGTCAAGTTTAAGTCTTAGATTTTACATTATCTTTTCGTTTTATTTAAATCGTTAATTAATGAGTTAATCGCTGCATCATCATTGTGTCATAAAAATTTTAATTTATTTAATTTCTAAAAATTATAGAAAAATTACCATGATGTAGTAAATATTTTTATCTTTCCAATTAATATTTATAGTAAAAAATTTGACTTATATAAACCCATTAAATACTTGGTTTAGTAAAACAACACATATTTGTGACAGTTTTATTTTTACTTTAAATAAAAAGTTATTAATGTCATTTTCTTACCCAGGTGGCTCCATGGGGTCCCCAATATGGCCTTGGTCGGCCATGACTCATCCAATAAGGGTAGGAAAAGTGTCAAGATATTTTCATATTTTTATAATATCATTTTTACCTTAAATTTCACTAATTACCTTTAGTCGTGATTAATAAAAATTAAAAGTTACTATTCACCAAAAAATTAGTTTAATCCCATTGAACCACATTTTTCTTCCTAATGAAAACCATTTATGTCGGATTTTTGAAAATCAAATCGCAGAAGTGTTAATGTTTCATTTACATGGAAAATTAGTTTTTAAATTACCACTTAGTTGTTTCACTATTCATCAAAAATTGATGTTTATCAGAAAAATACCAAATATTCACCCTAAACTATATTTGATATTCCTAATTCCAAAATTATGTCTATTTTAAAAAATTCAAAACAGATAAGTTGGTTAAATTTATTTAATAATTAATTCCCACTTTCACAAAAAATAACGTGTTTTTAAGAAGCAATATATATCAAAATATTGACATTTGTTTATGTCCAATTTCAAAGTGAAATTAATTATAATGACCACCATTGGATAAAATGGTAAAAATATATTCTAATTATAATTTAAAACCACTCAATAGTATAATTTATAACTATAAATTATTTTTATTAAAAAAAAAATTTTAAGTATTTTCTCTATTCATAGAAAATTGGAAGTTCCCAGAAAATTACAAAAAAAATCAAATTAGGATAATTTCGATATTCTGAATACAAAAATGAAGTCCATTTTGAAATATAAAATTTATATAATTTCAAAAAGTGGGTATTACTATTCATTACTACTACTTTTATTGGTCGCGGTGTGTTAGAATCTCGAACTTGCGTACAATGCAAGCTGTTGCATTATTGAAAGAGAAGAGTATCGTGAAAGCTTGGGGTGTTACATTCTCCCCTATTTCAATAAATTTCATCCTCAAAATTTGAAAATTTTCTTCAAAATTAAAAGGTTGAAAATAGAAAATACCTTTGTGGAAAACCCACATTATAAATTGGGTTAATAAAAATATAACATTAAAATAAATAAAGAGAAGTAAAAAGGCCACCTGAGATAGCCCATACTAGGATTCATTGAAAATATGGATATGGAGGAAAAACAGACCATAAAGGTCTGATGGAGTGTTGTAGAAAACACGGTTAGGATAAAGTTAACTATAAGAAAATCACAAACATGTGATTCTTTAAACGATCATTGATTCCCCAGTAGGAAAAGTTAACTGACAACGATTTTGTTTTAAGTTACCTTTTATAAAGTTGAGGAATTTATTTAGGATATTTACTAAGAACTTAAGGAAATATACATACTTGTAATGTAGAATTTTCATTCTTTAATAAATTTTTACCACAAACACATATTTCACTCAAAAAGATAATAGAACTCAAAAATATTATATTTATCCTAATCGTACAAGGTTCCAAATTCTTTTAGATTAGGAAAACTATTTTGTAATAATGATGGACTTTCTATAGGCTAGTGGTAGGTAATAAAGGCATGTCTCACTATGGTTGTGGGTTTGATTCCTGCAGCTTTGTCCGACGCGACGGTTTATCCCCTGACCAGCAGGTTGTCCTTTTCCTAAAACTATAGTATTATAATATTCCAAAAATAATCTTCAGAAATGTTTTAACCTTAAACAATACTATCCAAATATCAACTTAATCCATTCCAACATTTATAGTTCTCCAAAATACCTATGTCCAGACTTTCTCTAAAAGGTCTCTAAATTCCAAAATCAATTGTATCATCAGATTCCTCAAACAAAGTAATGTTTCTCTTATTGTCACATAAAAAAATATGATTACCTTCATCATATTAAAACCTTGATGAAAACAACAAGTACTATAGAATAGTCCTTATATATATCACATTATTCTTATAACCAGAATATAATTCTTCAGTCCAAAAGCACCAATACATTAATTATTCCACTTCAACTATAGTAACAGCATAAGATTTTCCTTGATCCCTTCGCCTTTTCTGAGTTAAGTTTCCCTGACACTTAGGACATTCATTTGCATAATTCCCCATTTCCCTACAATTGTAGCATTCAACATTGATTGCCTCTTTCTTTCCCTTGCAATCACGAGCCTGGTGACCTTTTTCGCCACATTTATAACAAACTCCCATTCCTTTTATGCAAGTACCAGGGTGATTCTTCCCACAATTATCACATAATATAAAATCCTTCTTTCCCTTTTTACCTTTATCTGTCTCTTGTTCCACTGTTATCTTCTTCTCTTGCTTTACTTTATTGTCATAAGATTTAGAGAATTCATTTTCTATCTTGATAGCATATGAGACAATATCTTCATACGACGAGAAGGTTTGTGAGACTAATTCTCGACGGAGAAATGGTTTTAACTCATCAAATAAATGATCAATATTACTTAATTGGTTACGTATATAATCTACAACATACCTCGCTAACCTTGTAAAGTTGGCCTCCTACTTTGCGACATTCTAATCCTCCTTTTGTCTTAGACTCATAAATTGCCTTTACATATATTCGCGATGGTCACAAGAAAAGTATTTTTCTAAGAAAATATCTTTGAACTCCCTCCATTCCATATTTGATACTTCATCATATTTCTTTATGTTTTGTATCAATGACCACCATTGATCAGCATCTCCAGCGAGGCGATAAACTGCCATGACAACTTTTTCCCTTTCACTACTCCCCAAAGCCTGAATGATTTTCTCTAGGGAACTTATCCATTGCTTAGATACTAAGGGATTTGTACTCCCATTGAATGTTGGTGGTTGTTGGCACATGAAGTGGTCTAACATTGATCCTCCACATTGCGGATCAGGGTGCTCCATACAAGTATGGTTATTATTCATAACCTGAGTGAGTTGTCCCATTATGGTGATAAGCTGATCAGCACCAGTTGTATCACCAACTCCATTATAATTATCTTGAGCAGGAGGGAAATCCCTACATAGAGTGTGTGTATTGATACTATTTCCATTCCTCCCACTAGGCACCATTTCTATACAATGGCATAAACTAGATTAGTTTATGAATCAAAACACATAATTCCATACTTGTAAAACACTTAACATAAATTGAACTATAATCATAAAAAAAATTCATTGAGGAAGTATATACTCATAAAACATTCATAATGGTTTGTAAAAAAATGAGAATTATCATAAGCATATCCCCCGGGAGTGTCATAACCAAGAGTGCAGCAAGGCCCATTGTTGTGCACCAGTTCCTGTTCGAGTCTAGCTCAAAGAGGTGTTTTCGGGTTTTACCCCTAGGTACATATGTTCCAGATCTTCCTCTACCTGCTAGTATCCAGAAAAGGATTTATTGTTCGGAAAACTCACAAAATCTCTACAACAACAAAATTCTAGGAAGTTCTTCTATACTAATCCTCAAAGTATATCTTATGGAAATGTGATCTAATTAGAGTTTTTCTAAATCTAGCTTCCAAGGTTAGTACTAAACTGCCTCTGATACCAACTATAACACCCCAACCCTAGTTTCCCAGAGTCGGTGCATTGTTGAGCAACATTGGCATGATCACAAAAGATCAAGTCTTGAAAGACCGATCAGTTTAGTAGCCTTGGAAACACTAGATACATTCATAAGTCTTAAATTACATCATAAAGTAAAAAAAACTAAAAAAAACATCATGTCTTCATATCCCCTCATATTATCTCTGCAGGTCATTAAAAATATACTTCATCACATACTGGAAAAATTAAAACATTTAAAGGGGTGATCTCAGATGCTCAGTAAGGATAACAATATAGCGGAAGCTTTCATAAATAAACATAAACATTTAAGGCAATGTATAACTAACACAAAAGCCTTTTAAACTTTAACTTCAGCATAATATGGAAAAAACAAAATGAAATAATGTCATTTACTTATTCACATGGATATTCTACTAGTCTAATAATCACATGCAGTGTCAATCACTTTCATAATAATGGAATGCATAATGCCATAATATCATAACAACGTAGCCAAGGCCTCGTGCCAAGAATACAAATAATATTTTTTCAAGGCCTCGTGCCAAGACACTAGTTTTTCTCATGAGACCTTCTGATGCATCGAGGAGCTATAACGGGCTCCACCTGTCACTTATTAAGTCCAATGCATTCCTTATATTAAAAGGTTTAAAAATATCATAAACCATAACATAATCGTATCACATAAAACATGCATAAAGGAAACATAACATTTCCACATTTCAATCAAAGATATCAATAAAACACATTGATATAATAAAACAATTTTCAATACCAAAATAAAAGAAAAGTAAAACTTGGTATTTATTTTTCATAAAAAAAAATTATGGCTTGTAGAGGAAGACGAAACTCAAATAATTGTCACAGCGGCGAAGAAGTCGTTGTCCCCACATACGTACGATAAAAAAACATTCATTTTTGTCGTTTATTAAAATGATTCATATAAAAATATTCCTTTTGAATAAATTTAAAATTCAAAGGGGTTTATACACCGTATAAAATAAATTTGTGTATAATGCAAAATATGCCTCAATGAATGGAGATTGAGACGAAGTCCCTTACAAATATCATTTTTAAAAAAAATAGATCTATTATGTGTATTAACTATAAGTACACATAACGAAAGTAAAAAATACAAGATAGGACATAATATTATCATGGCATAATTTGAAAGTAGGAGATTAACCCAAAGAACGGAAATTGGGTTAAGAAGTTCCCTTACCACGTGTCCGACTTGACTCGGTAGTTCTTTAACCTCCTGAATAATAAACTAGAGTTAAATTCTACTTCCATAAGAACCATTTTCAAGTTCATTATTCCTTTTATATCACTTATTACCATGTTATGAACATTATGTAATTATTTAAGTTAATAATAGTTGTTTTTTCGATCTTTGGTACTTGAGTCAAAAATAAACTTCTTATAATTACAAGTTGTTAATGTGGTAAAATATCCATTATATCCAAAATTATATTCATGATGTAGATATCATATATATAATACATATCCAGTGTATACATTCATTTATAATATTACATAACATTTAGAGGTAAGAAATGAAATGCACCGTTCATGGAGACGGTAAGTCGTACGTACGCATGAACGCTAATTTCATTTCTATTTCATATTTAATGGAATGAAATCATAATGATATAAAGGTTTATTATAATTACAGTATAAATTCATATATAATATCATTTACTCCATCCTTTTTATGTCCCACATGTGTCATTAACTATTAAAATCACTTTGAGGGGGCGGTAGTCCGCACTTCCTAAAATGAAATTATCGCATTTACCCATAATGGAAATCATAAAGGTGTGCCATAAATGAAAAATACAGAATCATAAGAAAAACGTAAACATAATATATATCATATATAAAGAAATAGTTTCATTATAATGGCCAACATGAGAGGTGTTAAAAGAGGATTGAACAATCATCCTTTCATGAGGCAGTAATTCGCTACCCACAGAAACAGTATGTTCTTTAACCATTAGACGAAGGTGTTTATAAATGTAAATAAAATACTTCTCATAAAAACATACAAGTATATTGAGGATTCTAGTTTTCTTAGAAAAGAAAAGAATAAAAAGAGTTTAGGGGGTTGGAGAAGAAAAATAAAACAAAACAATGTAAGAGAAGATGTTACCTTTAAATCGGGTAACTCCCCTTAGTTTGAACCAAAATGGTTTTTTGAAGAGCTTTCTGCCAAAGGTAAGGCTTCTAGGATGAATCAAGGAATGTTGAGAGGGTATTTGGGCAGATTTTGGCCGATCCAAATGGCTTGTAAGGTGTTAATAAGGTGGTAGATATGGGGTCCTTTTATAAGAGGAGAGGAGGGGCACTCTTGGAAAGTCCTGAAATGTTACATTATTATGAAATGATTTTTAGATTTTAAAGGTCCCACAATGATATATTTTTAGTATAAGGTGATAAGGTTTCTAAATATACTCACTAAATTGGTTTTTGGCAAGTGTAAGTCTTATATTTTACATTATCTTTTCATTTTATTTAAATCGTTAATTAATGAGGTAATCGTTGCATCATCATTGTGTCATAAAAAAATTAATTTTTTTAATGTATAAAAATTATAAGAAAATTACCATGACTTAGTAAATATTTTTATCTTTCCTATTAATATTTATTGTAAAAAAGTTAACTTATATAACCCCATGTAATTATTTTTTTAGTAAAACAACACATTTTTGTGACAATTTTATTTTTACTTTAAATAAAAAATTGTTAATGTCGTTTTCTTACACAAGTGGCTCCATGGGGTCCCCAAGTTGACCCATGGATTGTCATGGTCGGCCATGACTCATCTAATATGGGTAGGACAAGTGTCATGATATTTTCATATTTTTATAATATCATTTGTACCTTAAATTTCCCTAATTACCGTTAATCACGATTAATAAAACTTAAAAGTTACTATTCACCAAAAAATTATTTTAATCCCATTGAACAACATTTTTCTTCATAATGAAAACCATGTATGTTGAATTTTTAAAAATCAAATCACCGAAGTGGTAATGTTTCATTTACATGAAAAATTAGTTTTTAAACTACCACTTAGTGGTTTCACTATTCATCAAAAATTGAAGTTTTTCAGAAAAATACCAAAAAATCACCCTAAACTATATTTGATATTCCTAATTCAAAAATGATTTCTATTTTAAAAAATTAAAAACATATAAGTTGGTTTAATTAATTTAATAATTAATTCCCGCTGTCACAACAAATAGCGTGTTTTTAAGAATCAATATATATCAAAAGATTGACAATTGTTTATGTCCAATTTCAAAGTGAAATTAATTCTAATGTCCACCATGGGATAAAATGGTAAAAATATATTATAATTATACTTTAAAACCACTCAATATTATAATTTATCACTATAAATTATTTTGATTAAAAAAGATTTTTTTATGTATTTTCTCTATTCATAGAAAATTGGAAGTTCTCAGAAAATTACAAAAAATTCAACTTCGGATAATTTCAATATTTCGAATACAAAAATTAATTCAATTTTGAAATATAAAATTTATATAATTTCAAAAAGTGGGTATTACTATTCATAACTGCTACTTTGATTGGTCACGGTGTGTTAGAATCTCGAACTTGTGTACAATGCAAACTATTGAATTATTGAAAGAGAAGCGTATCATGAATGCATGGGGTGTTACACAGTATATACACCAAACAAACGAAACAAGTAGTAAATTTTCATATGTCTCTCAAAAATAAAAGGGAGACAAGAAATAACATACCTTAAGACTTAAATACCTTTTTAGATGTTTGATTCTCCAATAAAATAAATATAATTTTATTATAAATATCTTATAGAAAAATCATTATATATATTATACAATATATTATTTACTTATGCCCATTTTTTACTCGTTTATTGAAAAT
The DNA here is from genome assembly GCA_963277665.1 of Viscum album. Lineage (NCBI taxonomy): Eukaryota > Viridiplantae > Streptophyta > Magnoliopsida > Santalales > Viscaceae > Viscum > Viscum album. Next base: position 1,616,154,831 of record OY728125.1, read on the forward strand.
ATCTTGTTAAAATCATGTTTCATTTAATAACTTCTTTGTTTTTTGTGTATGATTTGATTTGTTATTTTTGGACCTATTAATTTAATAATGGTTGCATCATATATATAATAATAATAATAAAATAATCATAATTATTATAAATAAATTATATTTTTAATATTAATCAGGAAATATGGTTTTTAGAAATAAAGTGTGTTATAATCATCGATGTGGTAGGTCATACATATGCATGAATAATGTTTCCATTTTTAATGATCATTATGAAGAGAAGGTAAGTAATATGTTATGTTTACATAATAACAATATAATAAATAACATATTATTTCTTTAAATATAGTTATACATAAAATCACTTTTGTGTGGTGTTTACAAGAGAGGGTCATGTCACTTTATGATGGTTGTAGTCCACACATACACGAACGACGTGATCACCTTCTGTGCGTGAAAAGGTATGAAATAAAATAATATATTATCTTTTAAAAATGATAAATATATCATTATAGTTATATTTATATCATTTATATGACATATATTCACTAAATGTATCCTTATTAGATTCCATTTTAAGTGTTAGTGAAAAATGAATCACATAGCTTCGTGGGGTGGCTGTCCACCGTACACGCGAGCGACATTATTGTATCCCCTATAGAATGGAAAGTAAAACATTTATGTATTATATAATTACTCTAGTAGTATAATTATGTTATGAATACCTTATATATATAATTTATATCCATCATATTACCTAGCCATGAGATATGGTAATGAAAAAACAAATGACATCAGTTTGCGGGGTGGTAGTCCTCCGTACACACAAATGATGATTTTTTAAAACATTTGATGAAAGTGGAGATGGTTTTAGGTCATTAAATTAACATAAAAACGTCTCATTATATTTAATATATTTTTTTTATTATATAATGATGGTTTAATAAGAATTCAAGGAGGTGTGGGAATAAATAAAATAAAAATGCTTATTGAAGAACGTTACCTATTATTTAGGTAACCTCGTTAGTTTTTCACCAAAGTCCTTCCTAGGTTTCCTTTCTACAAAATAATGATTCTATGAGGATTGAGGGAATTATATAAGTTATTTTGGTATTTATTGGATGAAATAAAATGGTTTTATGGTATTAACCACAAAGGAGAGGGGGTGACCTTTTTTATGTGAGGTTAGTGGTACACATATAAATTTTTTTAAATGAAAATAGTATACCGAAATTTTCTACTTGAAACAAGGATATAAAATGGATTATTATTTGTAATTATACATTATATGTTCTAAATTTTTCTATAAAATATTTTTTATAAAATATTTTATGTTATTTTAACCCTTAGCATGTTAGTTTAACTCCAGGTAAACCCATTTTTATGTTAACTATGGAAAAAAGGTTTACTATTTATTCTATTCATTATGGTTGAAAATAAGTTTAACCTTAATAAATAATAGAAATTATTATGATTATAAATATCAAATCCATTTTTCCTAATTTCTTTTATATAAGTGACAAATTTTATTTTAAAAGTAATCCCATAGACGGGATGAGAAAGTAGGTTTTCAAATACAGAATGTTCAAAATTTTACAATGATTTTTATACAAAAATTAAATAGAGAAATGACTCAAATGATATGAAATGTATTAAATGTTAAATAATTGAACTTATTTTATTTTAAACCCAATTTAAAATATATTTAAAATTTATAAATAATTTAAATGAAAATGTTGTTTTTAACAAGAATTCAATATTTTTCACTACTCATCAAAAAAATTATAATTTTCAAAACATTATTAAAATATTACCTTAAAATAATTTGAAATTATTAATAAAAAATTTAAATTTCTTTTTCCAAAAAAAAATTCATAAAAATTATATTAAAAAAATTAAAAATAATTGCATAAAAAGGCGACAAGACTTCTTTTTATGAAAATGATATTTTTAAAAATAAATTGGATTTATTCTTATATCTTTTATAGAAAAAAATAAGATGAATTTAAACAGATAATTTAATATAAAATATATCAATTTTATTAAAATCATTCATAAAAAGTTTTTTTTATTAACATTGTTTTTTTTAAACCATATATTTTTAAAATTTAGTTAATTATATTCATAATCATCATTCAAATGGCTAAGTGATAACTATAATAAAAAAATATTAGTATTTTAATGTCATTTCACATTTCATTCAGACTAATATTTATGTTCAATAAATTTTACCCTCATTTTTCAGTGTAACAAAATCTAAACTCATTCTTTCATGTAATCCAAAAAAACGTAGTATTGTGTGTAATGAAAAATATCAAAAAGATTAAATTTAAATAAAAAATTTCACAAAATCTCAGGGTGATACTGATAAAGCTAATATTTTTTTAAATTCTATGCCATAATTAAAATTTTAAATTCCCACCATAGTTTAATTTTATAATAAATTGTCACATGTTTAGTTATTGGAAGTATTTTGAGCTGAATTGCGAAAATAACATAATTTTTTATTTTAAGTGTTTCATTTTTATTCTGTATTTCTCCCATAACATATTCTAAAATGATGCAAATGTAATTTTTTAAAGGATTTTAAAAATCATGGGATTAATTTAATTCGACTGGAGAAAAAGCTAAATCTATCATTTGGAGGCCCAAACCAGCTCAAAATATAGACCTCAAAATATTTTTATAGATATGGATTCTTTTATAGATTTGCATGTATCTCACATTTGACCAGTCTAATTGAGGTAAAATTCAATAAGATGATATAGAAAATATAGGGTAAATAAATTATAATTATATCCCCACCTTATTCTATATTCTTCATGTTTATATGTTCATGGGAACTTGTAGTCTTGGAATTCGATCAATCATTTAGGAAAAATTATTTTTCAGAGTAAAATAGCCATAACTTCTACATATGGTGGCCAATAAAGCAGAACTTTTGGGGTGCACACACAATACATATCCAAAAAACATTCAAGAAGTTATCATTTCCAAATTAGTTTTTTTATTAGGTCTACAATTCATGAAATTATAGCATACATAATTTCAAATAAAATTCTCAACCATTCTCCCAATAAAAATGTATCTCTTCTTCACATCAATGTGTTTGCAACATGGGAGGAACCTTTGTTGTAATTTTTTTTATCACAATAGGAATTAGTTTCCTATAATTTTATTCTACTTTTAATATATTATAATTCTTATTCATATCTCTTTACTCCATTTCCATTAGTTTATATGTTCTCTCATCATATTCCCTTGTTTTCTCTTCCTTCGAGTTCTTCTACTCATTTATCAATCATCCTGCCCTTATCTATTTGTGTCTTGCATGTAGTGAAGCATGGAATGAGTAGTGATGGTCAATGAAGATGTATACAATCTAAATTTTAGAATATAATTTCTCCAAGTGAAGATGTATTAATATGGGGTAATAAAATTTCAAATTATAGATTGTCATGTGATAGGTATTGATCACTACATTGAATTGAATATTGAGGATCATTTTGAATACTGATATCAATTACCATAACCTCCTAGGAGCAATTTATTTCTACCTTTGTTATAAGTCATTGTTTATTGAATTTAATTTATTCATATACCTATTAATTTATATTTCATGAATCTTTTGAATCCCCCTACATATATTTATATGTGTGTTTGTGTGTGTTTTATAATATTATATTAGTTATATTTATAATAGTTACAATAGGAAGATAGTTTTTTGTGAGTGGAATCCATGATAGATCAAACCTACGTGTGACCACTATATTTTGTTCTTAGGTAAATAAAATATTGACTAGGTTAAATAAACTAAATCTGAACCATCAATTTGGAATCGTTTCTAAGGAGTATAATAGCTTATATAGACCGTTTTTTATAAAAACCCAAAAAAATAAATCATTTCAAAAAAATAAAAAATTGTATCATTACTTATCTTTCATTTTTATGTTGATATGGTTTTATTTTTTTATTTTAAATATGATTTTATGAGTGATGTTTTTTTATAAGGGGTGATTTTTTGAAGAAACAAGGTGAAGTAGCCTTAGAATAGTGGAGGAGTTGAGAAATAAATTGACCAAACTTTCTATCTTTATTCAAGAATAATATTTCCAATGGTCAGAAAAATAAACAACAAAAGTAAATTAAACCATAAGAGAACAATATTTTACACAAAAATTTTATGTTTATGAAACCAGTGAATACTTGAGGATGAAATTTTAATACCCAATCATATATTCTTGTCCATTACTTGAATAGTCTTATGAAGCACACATTTCAACTTATACAACTGTGGGAGCACAACATGATTCTGAAGAAAATTGTTTAGATTTCATTAAAGATAAAATGGTAAGTGATTAACCCATATTTGAAAATGAAAAATAAACTTCTATTTACCTCTCTATTGCTATGGAAAAAGATAAATAATATTCTAATGAAATATAATTCAAAATATCCTTGCCTAAAAAGATCATGTTTCAATTTTACATACTTGTATTGGAATATTTTTTTATTAATAATTATTTTTTAACAAAATTCAAGTGGAATTGTTTTCTGACATCCCCTTTTCTGAATTTCATGAAATTCCATCACATGATAAGGACCTTGATATTGATCTTTAATATACCATACAATAGGTCATAATAAACAAAGAGAACCCATTTTTCTCTTTCCCTAATCATCCAAGTTTTACCATATTAAAAGGGGGAGTAGTTGATGTACTTTATCTATGTGTTCCTCCTTGACTAGTATGGGATGAAAATAATAGGAGGAAATAATTTTTAGTGGTTTCTAAACATTAAACCACATACCCCTTTTTCTTGAGGTTAAATATCTACTACCTCTTGATAAGAGGAAGTAAAAATATATCTCCCTTTTGGGGGTCAAACCAAGCATTATACATTTTGTTTCACCTCTCGTTATTTTTCATTATTTTTCTCATGTTTGGTAATTTTTTTTAAGTGGTATAATCTAGGATCTTAAAAAAAATTCATATAAAAAAAATTCCAGGATGTATCTTTCCTTCCAATTTTTATTCTACCATTATTTAAAATTTTTGGACATGTCATTAGAGGTAGTGAAATCTAAGTGTGGGGGAGATAAAACCTACTTTTTGTTGTTTTATTCAATGTTATTTTTCTTTTACTTTTATTTTTTTAAGAACATCGTAATTAAATGAATATTATGGTAACATTTTAAACATTAATTTATTTTGAGACATTTTACATGGGTTCTTAAAAAATTGATTTAAAATGATTATTCATGTGAAAACATTTTACTTGAATTGTATTTTCAATAATTTTTATAATTTTGACTAATTTTTAAAATCCATACCCATGAATCATTGACCCAAAATATCTTTCCATAGATATGATAAACTAATTTAACATTTTTAATACCCTTTCTTTCTTGAGATAAACATAGATTTTTTGTGAGAACTAGAGCTTGTGATTTTTATCATTCAAAGCACTGGACATCATGGAATGTTTTTTTGATATAATTGTGGAAATTTATTGGATATACACACTTTATCATAACTAATAACTTTATATATATGTTTTTTATCCATTAGATACAATGAATTTATTTATAGGTTTATGCCACATTACAATACAACTTTCCCTTACCTGGCTACACTCTTAGTATTTTTCATGGATATTTCATATTTGGGTCTAGGGGAAGGTAATTTCTTGGGCATTCTTTGGGATTTGCTTTATTTATAGATGGTTTTACATTTGTTTTTTCATTTTTTAAAATTGATAATGAGATAATTTGGGATTATTCCTCATTCTAATTTTCTTTATTGTTTTATCCATTTCTCTATAAAAAATGATAAAATGAAAAAATGAAAAAAAAAATATAAGCATGAATTTTTCATTGTACATTATTTTGTGACTCATGTACCCCTCAAAAATATAGGGAATTAAATTTTTATTCATTATTTTTATTCAATTATCATCTTATCCACAAAAAAAATAACTAAAAAATTAAAGAAGTAAAAAACTAGCTATGCCTTTCTAGAGCATTAAAAATGGAAAAGGGGGAGAATTTGGATAATACCATTCATTATAATTACTAAATTTCTCTTTTATCAGTTCATAAAAATAGAGTGGTGTTTATCTTTAAATTTTAAGGGTAATTGAGTGATTTTTATCCTAGATTTTCTCTTGAATATTCATGTGATTGTACTTAAGATACCATCATTTTCTTTTCAACAATAATTGTTTTAAATGATTTTTACCCACTGACCAGAATACAAAGAAATAGCCTAGAAAAATACCTCCTGGTTGAATATATTTTCACATCTAATTCTATATATAAAAGATAATTGTCACAAGTCTATGGTTATTCATGAATTTTTTATGTATGATCATAACTCTAAATCAAATTTCCCTTGAGAAGAGAGTGAGATAAAATTAAATGTGAGGTAGGATGTGATTAGGTCATGAATAGATTTTTTTTGTTAAATTAATTTGAATTTTAGTAATTACAATTAAAGGATTTTTTTTAGGACACATTACCGAATTCTATTTTATAAATGATCATGGATGTATTATAAATTTTGATTATTGTGTGGATTTTGATTTGGATATATGATGATTGTCCAGGAATGAAATGATTAAGTGTTGGAGAGTGATAAAGAAAAAAATTTCAAAAAATTTCTACTATAATTATGTTTTTACAATCCCACCATATTTCAATTTATGTGGAATTATCCAATTTTTAGGTTTTAGAATAATTATTAAGCTTAATTTCAAAAATAACTTAATTTTGGATTTAACCTATTATATTTTTCTTTAGCATATCATCTATAACTTTTTATAAACTGATTTAAAATGTGAAATTAATTTTTTATGATGTTATATATCATTGTAATAATTTCATTCAACTAGATACAAAGCTCAATCCACTATTTTAGGCCCAAAACTAGCTCCCATCTCGGGCCTCGAAATCTATGCACAGATCTGGATACTTTTATATATGGGATTATATCTGAAATTTAACATGACCAATAGAACTCAAATTTTACAAAGATATATAGAATACATGGGGAAACATGTTTCTTTACAATTTCCATACCTGATTCTACTTACTTAAGGTCGCAAATTCATGGGAAGTTATATACTTAGAATTTCAATTGTTTCATGGGAAGAATTATCTTTCAGTGAAAAATAGACATAAATTTTATATCTTGTTGAAAAAAAAATGGGTGCATAAAAAATAAATAGTTGTACATTAGAGAAGAAACTATTTCCAATTTTTTTATTACATATTACAAAAAAAAAGTTTTATAGGATGTAATTTGAGAAGAAATTTTCAACCCATCTCCCTATTAGAGTTTATATCTTTTTCACTTCAAGGGGTTGGGAACTTTGGGGGACTTTCACTAGAAATGTTTAGTAGATTTTTAGGACTATTCTCAATAATATTAATCTACTTTTAATATTTTTTCATCTTATTCATATCTCTTTCTTCAATTTATTTTAGTTTATGTGTTCTCCCATCATATTCCCTTCTCATCTGTGATAGAAATGGGGAACTAATTGCATATTTTTTTGAGGGAGTGAATGGTGATTTTATTGAGTTTTATTGTTCTTTATTTTCATTCTATTTATAAAATTCTAGTAATATTTGTGGTGGATAAATTGATTACAGTGAGTTTTCACCCATTTTTCTCTATTATTGGGTTATTCTTCTCATTTATCAGTTATCCTAAACTTATCTATTTGTGTCATTCATTTTGTGGACCATAGAAGTTGTATTGATGGTAAGTGAAGAGGTATCCTAGATGATGTTTAAAATTGGATTTCCTCATTTTCAGATGTCACATTTTGGGATAATCACATTTCAAATAAGATTATGTTATAGTGTGATAGGTCTTCATTACTATATTGAATTGAATATTTATATTCATTTAGAATAATGGTATAAACAACCATAAACTCCTATGAATAATTTCTTTCGTTATTTCTTCAAACCCATTCTATGTTACATTTAATTTATTTATATATATATTATCCTATATTTCATGCATATTTCTACCCCCATCCCATATATATTAGTTTTATATTATTTTATAAGTTAGATTTTGTGACAGTAAGAATATAGTGTGTTATAAGAAGACTCTTTTAGTGATCAACCATGGTTTTTCCCATTATATTCAATACTTAGGTAAATAAAATATCAATTTTGGTAAAACAAAAAAATTCCCATCATCAGTTGCACTAATGATGATGAAATATTGGTTTATCATTTAGAACTATGTCTATCTACTCTTCCCTGACTATATGAATCTAGTCATATGCAGTGTTTACTGCACACAATGATTATTTATCTTTAGTGTGATTCCCTGCTCCATATATGGGGGAACATTGACTTGTACTATGGGTTGTGAATTTAATCATAGAACCCTAGAAGAATAATCTCCTCCTAATACACCTAGTGAAATAACATAATGATATTGTCCTTGATTAAAATCCTTATCACATAGTTGGTCAACAAAAAGAGGCCTAGATACTATAAAAGGCATGTAACAACCATGACTTAGGTTCCTAAATATATTTCTATGTGCCAAAATACTATAACTCATAAGATGAACCACAATGACTAAACCATATGTTGGGATCTAACTCATAAAGGTTATATAAATTAATGATAGATTCTTATATGATTCATGTACCATTTACATTTTCACTACAATTTGATCCTCATTCTACTAAATTGAAAAGTCTATTATTAGAGTTTTCATCACATCAGTCTTAACTTAAAAACTAGGTTCCCTAGTTTAAAAATAAATCTTAAAACCCCTTGAATATATTAACATGAGTTCCCAAATCAATCCTCACATGACTCATAACATCATAATTCTCTCATAATATAGATATTCTATAATATCACTATAACATGACCTAATCCATGGGGAACCCTCCTAGGTCAGTAGTAAATAAATTGTTCCACCCCATGACCATCCCAAATAGGCCATGGGGTAGTGGAAAAAACCAATGAAACATATAATAAAACTTGGTATTCTATTTTATAATTCACCTATATAAACCTACACATCTCTCCATAGGATATAATAATGAAACCAGTTAATTAAAACCGATTTCAATACATATTGAAAGTGATATACACTAATCATCTATAAAGTGATATTATATTATGTAAACAATGGGTGAAAAAATGTTTAATATCCCATGGAAGAAATCAACCTAACACAACTAGAATGTAAAGATTACTCTATATTGTATATCTCCTTAAATGAATCTGGAAAGTTCCTACCTTCATTTGGGTACCACTAAACAACCATATCACTGACACTATGTCCAACATGATAAAAGTCAAATTTTTTATCACCAGTATAAGGAAAAACATGTGTAGAAAAAATATTAAATAGGTTTGAGTATATACATACCCATTTAGAAACACTAAAAACACAAAATGATATATAAGAAAACTATTTATCTCAAAGAAACAAAATACATAGATGAAAACTAGATACTATTATTTTTATAATAGTGTTCCTCTGTATAAAGCCGATATACATAAAAAATAACCATAGTTTCAACCCAATAATCAAATCTACCCATATATTAAACCCATTTTTACTATTAAATCTATAGAAAGGGACTCACACCTCATTAAGTAAAATATTGGTTGTGCGAGTAACCAACCCTGGTGGACATAAAATGCCCCATCAAGTATAAAACCTATAGAAATAAATGAAGTGAAACCATGGATAGAGGACCATCACATAAAGAATATAGTATATGATAAAATTGTTTAAAGAGTTTATGGGGCCCTATCCTAGTCACTACCTCACATTGAAGGGTTTTCTTAACCATGTTTCCACTCCAATTTGCATGCTTAATACATATAGTCTAAGCTATAGATCTGAGGAAACTAAAATTTCTTGATCAAATTGAATTCCATATTTGATAATCAAGAGGAATACATAATAATGTCTTCTGTAGAACCATTATTAAGATGGATAAATCAAACATCCAAATTTTATTCTTGGGAAAGAATATTTGAAAACAACTATGTCTGGAAATGTAATCATCATGTACTTTGGGGGTACATGACATAGATCCCCTCTATAGAAGTATAGTCATGAACAACTATTCACTCAACATGTGTGGGTTGACTAAATTTTTTTTATGATGTTGTAAAAAGAATTTGATACCCACATATGTACTGAGGGTATACTTTGGAATCCTGAATCATGTGGTAGTAGAGGTACATGAAATGTACCCCTTCACCACATAGTGTGTGAGGCCAAAAGGCTTCTTGGTCAAGTAGTACACATACATACTGATATAGGATAATATATACCACACAATATCAATATCTAAAGTAAAATATATATTATATTTAACTTATATAGAAACCATAGACACCCCTAATAGGGTAATACATGGAGTGTAGATAATTAGTATATGTCAAGCGATTTTATCCTTAACTGGAAGTCCTAAAACTCACCCATAATCTTTTTTTACATCACTAACATCCCCTAAAATTATTCTTAATAAATTATATTTATACAACAGTATCCCTATAACATCTATGGGGTCCATTAGTGTTCATCATTTTCCATAAAACAAACATCTAAAAATGGATTCTCACAACTCTTAAACTCATTGCAAATCATATATCGTGAATATCTTTTTTTAGGCCTTATAATGATCTATCGTCACCGTTTGAGAACCTAAATCAACTCTATATATTATTTAGTGTACATCACATCTTCTTCCAATCCTGAATACCAATCATTAAATGTATTGTGTCAAGATTTTCCAAAATATCAACCATGGTGAAGTTTGATTGTCAGTGCACAACAAAATGGGGCAACGATGGAGGGAATCCATTGATGGAATTTTTAGTATCTAACAAAAAGGATTTTCCAACCATCATCATTCACAGATCCACCACTAATGATGAACATTGGAAAGCGGTGTACATCTCATGGACTTAAATAACCTTCCAAAATATTGGGGATTCACAACTTAAACAACATAATAAATATAGTAATATAGTTGATAGAATAATAACAATAAATGATTAAAAATCAGAAATGATTCCTAGCTCAATTTAGGATATTTCTATGGTAGGGGTTTTTTCACACCAAGTTCTATTGGTGATCAATACTAATGAATGTTTTCATCATCTCTCAAATTATTCAACACCCCAAAATACCTACCAATATTTTTTTTCTAATTTGGGATTTTTAAATGAAAAACACTAATTTAGAGAGTAAATTGTGATCATATTTAGAATTTATATGGCTCTGAAGAGACAAAAAATAATTTATTTATTTAATAAAATAGAAACGATAAGCCCTTCCTAGGAACCCAGATGAGAACTATTATTACACTACCTTGTGGGTAAACCTCAAAATCTATATGTAACCACAATATTATTTTTACCATCAGAGTCTATTTTTAAGATTAAATAGTACATATAGATGTTCTCATACACTTAAAATAGACAAATCTATTACATTTAATAATTTATATTTGGAATCCTCTTTGCTCATATAACAAAAATAGTCCAACAACCCATAAACAAAAAGTTATTTAAAATATTATAATTATTTAGACTAAAAACCCATTTCTATATAAATGACCAAATATGGGAGTGGTATTATATGATATTTTAGGTATCAATTTATCAATGAAACTATGCTTGTATTATTAATGTAGTTAAGTTTGATTAATTGGAAAATAAAAAAGTAAATTTAAATAAATATTTATTCATAGATGAAACTTTTCAAATAAAAAATGACCAGTGAAATTATTTTATACACCATTTCCTATAACCTTAAATTTGATCATTTTCTATTGGAAACATAAAAAACTCTATACTTAAATAAAATTTAATTGAAGGATGTGTCTTTCATGGGGATTTCAAATTTAATTTGTTATGTCCCTAGTGTAGGTGTTATCTTATATATCAGTGGGGACTAGGGTGCGGAAATTTGAATTATTTATAGAGGGTGGGAAGTCCCTTAAACTGATAAAGAAATTAAAAAGTTTATAACAATAATATTTAATTTCATTGAGTATATATATATATATATTATTTTTATATATATAGTATGTATTTAATAGAAATTTTTTATATTTTAATTTATATATTTTAAATGAGGTACAAAAAAATGAATTATTCACCTACTAATGTTATCCATTTTGAGGGAAATTTATAATAGTACAAAGGTTGGGTAAGAAATTAAAGGTGATAAATAGGAAAAAAGTTATTTATGAGAATGGAAGAAAACATATTCATCAATTTTGGGCTTCTAAGATGATGGATAACATTTATCCATGAAAAAATGTAAGAAGATAACTAAAGACACTCAATATCATCAGTTAAAATTAAACAAAGATTTGTAAACCATAAATAAATTACACAGCTAAAATCTATTTAAGATAACATAATTATTTTTTTCATTATAATAGTTCATGAAGGTTACTAAGATGTTGGAAAAGGAGTTTATCTTCCTATGGAATCCATGTTTTTAAAAAATACTTAAATTCATGGGAAGGATTACCTATACACAATAGTATTCTTGAACCTTAATTAAATGTGGGATGTAAATAAATGTTTTGATTCAGATTTTCAATCTAATGGTAATATTAAAATCACTATAGTATAGGTTTTGTATATAATCTGTTGGACTCCTCATTTATTAATCATGTTTTAATGATCAAAAATCCTATTACTATTAATTAATCTCTATCTTAATTGCATATCTTGCTAATTCTATTCAGTGTCAATAATAACTACACATCATGTTCTAATGATAAAAAATCTTATTGATGTTAATTACTCTCTTTATTATTTACAAGTCTTATGTATGATCACAAATCTCAGTTATATTATCAAGACTTTATATTTATTATTCAAGTTCTCTTACTCTCTACTGGTTAAACATAATTCATATTCTGCATATTACTGTCTAAGTCTAAATACAGATATTTGTATAAGTATAGAGACATCGTGATGTTTGACACAGTAAGACAGACTGTGTACAAGACAAAGTCACTATGACTCATACACCATGAAGGATAAACCATGAAGGACAAACCGTGAAGGGAAAACTGTGAAGGACAGACCGGGACCCAGACACTGTGAAGGAAGAACTGTCAAGGACAAACCGTGACTTAGACACCGTAAAGGACAAACCGTGACCGAGACTCCGTGAAGGACAAACCGTGGAGGACAAACCGTGACTCAGACACCGTGAAGGACACCCCGTGACATAGAGACACTGTGAATCACATACCGTTGATCATATACCATGAAGAAGACATCGTTTACATAATCATTGTGACACTGTTTCTTTACTTTTTGTCAATATTATTTAAATAATGCTAATGGTCATATTTGATGGTTTTAATGCAATTAATGTTATTTAATGATAGTTGTTAGCTTGTCAGGAAACAGTATCTCGTACTTATGAAAAGGGAATCATTCCTACTTCCAGAACTCATGGAATATAAGGAAGATTCATATGTACTACACGAACAGAAGTGTGACGACACAACAAGAAGAACTTACATACGCTCGAGAGAACTGTGCTGAATAGAAAGAACAATTATATTCAAGAAAGAGATTGCAAGACTGTCAAATAACTCTCATGAGTGAAATCCAACACCACTAAAGAACACACAACGAATCAAGAGATCATCTATCACTTTTGTAGAACACAATCTGAACTACGACACTCGGTTTTTCAACAGAAAAACAAGAGAAAGACTCAGAATAAATTATGTTGAATCCAAAGAGTCCAGAGCTGCGTTGCTAATCACTGGAGTCTTCTAAACTCTTATCTGTTCTATCTAAGTGATTTTTTTATTTACTTTCGAGAAGTGTGGTGTACTCTATATATCTTACACATACACACTGTCTCCTGCACTGAACTGGAAGATATCAAAATCCTCACTTCAAAACTCTTAATTGTTGTTTACCCACGTCAACAGGGGAAGAGGTCCTTGTGTGGCCTGGTCTTTATTCTTTTTCCCATGAAGAACAGTGGTAGAGGTCCCTGCGTGGCCTGGATAGTTTTTTAAACTATTGTTAACCCCAATCTAGGGTGTGGATCACATTTATATAAATTTGAGAGGACTAAGTTTCAGCTTGAGACTAAACCGCTTGTTATATATTTTTTGCATCTTTAGTTTAAGTTTAAAGTATATTATATATATATTTTATATTCCGCTGCTATTACTCTGAAATAGAAAACTATTTTAAAGCTACTTTGACAGTTACATTAGCATGTGTTTACACTTATTGTAAATCAGTAGGTTAGTTTCAAAAGTTAGTTTAATCTTGTGATTAAATTAACTGAGACCTAATCAATATTTGAGAAGATAAGTGAACATTTAAAATCTGTATAAATTCACTATAGTTTAATTTGTTTCATAATTTGGTGGATTTTAAATAGACAATATTTTAACAGAAATTTTAATTGGAACTCAATTCACCCCCCTCTTGAGTATCCAGTCCGACCAACATTTGGTATCAGAGTATTGTTTTTGTTAAATGATTTATGAAATACTCTGTTTTTCAACTGTGATTTTAGTTGCATCTTTAAAGATCTTAAATTTCTGTTAGTTCAAAATTTTCTCTCTTTAATATATTTTCTAAAATCTAGTTATGGATAATAGTCTAGAAGGTACTGCTACTAACAGGACACCTTTCATTAATGGTACGAACTATACTCAGTGGAAGCTTAAAATGAAAATTCATTTAGAGAGTATGGTTTTTGATATTTGGACTGCTATAGAGTCTCAATATAAAATTCCAGAGACCGAAAGAACAACTTGGGATGAACCTACAAATACTGCTTACAATAATAACTATAAAGACATGAATGCTTTGTACTGTGCTCTAGGAGATGAGGAATTTAACAGAATTTCTGCCTGTAAAACTGCTTTTGAAATTTGGGATACTTTTGGTATTTCTCATGAAGGAACAACCAATGTCAATGAAATGCGATCAAATACTTATACTATTAAATATGATAATTTTAAAATGAAGACTGATGAACCCATTTCTGATATGTATCTCAGGTTCAATGAGATAGTCAGTAAAATGAATTCACTCGGAAAGGATGTTCCTGCGAAGGAACAAATTATAAGGATATTGAGGTGTCTACCAGACCAATGGAGGGGCACTTCTGTTTCAATCAGAGAGTGATGTGACATTGCTGCTCTACCTGTCAAGGAACTCATTGGTAAGCTTATGATTTATGAGGAAGAAATAAAGGGGAATAAAGAGGAATATTATGAACCAAAAAGGAAATCAGTGTCTTTCAAGACTACTACTTCAAAGAACAAGGACAAATAAAAAGCTCAATTACAAACTGACAGTTAAACAAGTGAAAGATCAGACTCTGACAGTGATGCTAAAATGGCCCAGATAGCCAGAAGGTTTATGAAATTTTATAGGAAGAATAAATTATTCAGAAAATAAAATTACAAAGGAATGTATGACAATAAGGGACATTGGAAGAAGGACTGGAAAAATCAAGATAAAAGTGATGAAGTTGTTTGATAGGAGTGCAAAAGAAAAGGACACATTAAAGCAGACTGCCCAAAGCTAAAATTCAAGAAGAAATATGATTACAAGGATAGTATGTACAAGAAATCTATGAAGGCTACCTGAAGTGCTTCTTAAGAAAGCACAAGTGAATTTGAAATGTCTGATTCTGAAAATAATCGTGCCAACATGTGTTTCATGACAAACACATCTGAGGTAACCTCAGATACTCCTGTTCAAAATTCTTATTATTCTTTAGATGATGCAGAATCTAATTCAGATTCTGAAAACATGACTAGTGAGGAATTATTTGAATATTGTAATATGCTGTAAGAGACATGCAATGAGCTTAAAGATAAATACAAATCGTTGAAGAAACAACATGCACTCACTAAAACTCTTAAAACTGAACTTACTATTGAAAAATAGAAGAATGCTCAACTGTTAAAGGAAAATACAGATCTGAAAATATCAAATGAGCAACTTAGAAAAGACTTAGAGAAGTTCACAAATTGAAAGGATACACTAACTCAAATACTAGGAAAGAAATTTGCACCAAAATACACTACTGGAATAGGCTACAAACCTGTACAGAGACCAATTACTAAGAATAGGTTTATTATTAAATATGGACAGAATAATTCTAGTTCTAGTTCTGGACATTCATATGCTTCAACTAGTTATTCACATAGTTAACAATAAAAAAGAGTTTATCTATCAAAATCCTTTGATTTTGAAAATTATATGAGACCCATAAGACAAATTTGGGTACCAAAATCATTGATTGCTAACCTCTCTGGACCCAAGAATATCTGGGTACCAAAATCATATTCTATTTAAAACTGTTTTGTAGGAAACCTACTTGAAGAGTTCCCACAAGAAGACATGGTATTTGGATAGTGGATGTAAAAGACATATGTCTGGGGATTACTCATGCTTCAAGATTTTAATAAAATTTGATGGTTGGCATGTCACCTTTGGTGATAATTCTAATTGAAAGATCATCGACCTAGGAAAAATTGGTAAGAATGATTCAATTTTAATTTCCAAAGTTCTATTTGGTGATGGACTGAAATATAATCTATTAAGTATTTCTCAATTGTGTGATGATGGTTTTAATGACAAATTTTAAAATGATTCCTGTAATGTTTTTAACTCTAAAAATGTTTTAGTTTTTTCTGCTTTAAGAAATGAAAATGTATATGTTGTTGATTTAAGTTCCTTAGCTATGAAAAATGTTACCTGTTTAAATTCCTTTAATAAAAAGTCCTGGTTATGGCATAGAAGATTAGGACACTGCAATATACACTCACTTAGGAAACTAACTAGGAAGAACTTGGTTAGAGACCTACCCAAACTTGAGTTTCCAAATTCCCAAATGTGTAATCCCTGTCAAAAGGGAAATCAACACAAAATCTCTTTCAAACCAAAGAAAGAAGTCTCAACTTCTGAACCTCTCGAGTTGGTTTACATGTATTTGTTTGGAACATATAGAGTTTCTAGTATAAATGGTAAGCACTATGTCTATGTCTTAGTAGATGAATTTTC
Organism: Viscum album; assembly: GCA_963277665.1. Taxonomy (NCBI): domain Eukaryota; kingdom Viridiplantae; phylum Streptophyta; class Magnoliopsida; order Santalales; family Viscaceae; genus Viscum; species Viscum album. The sequence goes on from OY728125.1 coordinate 1,616,171,910, forward strand.
TAGATATACTTGGGTATACTTCTTAGCTCACAAAAGTGATGCTTGTTCTCATTTTTTTAAATAATCCAGGTCTGTAGAAAATCTTAGTGGACTTAAGATTAAAACTCTTAGAAGTGATCATGGTCGTGAGTTTGAAAATAACGACTTTGAATCTTATTGCTCACATAATGGCTATAATCATAACTTTTCTGCTCCTAGGACACCTCAGCTGAATGGTGTAGTAGAATGAAGAAATAGAACCCTTCAAGAAATAGCTAGAACCATGCTTAATGAATATGACCTGCCTATTTAATTTTTGGATGAAGCTATAAATACATCTTGTTATATCATTAATAGAGTCTTGATTAGACCTATTCTTAAGAAGACCCCATATGAGATAAGGAATAATAGAAAAACTAATGTTAGTTACTTTAGAGTCTTTGGCTGCAAAGATTTTATTCTTAATACAAAGGATAATCTTGATAAGTTTTCCTCTAAGAGTGATGATGGAATTTTTCTTGGTTATTCTTTAACTAGCAAAGCCTATAGAGTCTTTAATAAAAGAACCAAATGTGTGGAAGAATCTGTTCACATCAAGTTTGATGAAACTGATCCACATGAATCTAAAACCTCTCTTGAAAATCCTGAAGAATATTTGAGTGTTCTGGACCTTAACGACATATCTAAAGAACCTTCTATAAAGACACCCAGTTTTGGACATATTCTAGAATCTGCTTCTATTAAACCCGAACCTATAGATGAACCTGAAATTTCTAGTCCTACCTTTACTATATCAACTAGAATTCTAAATAGTCATCCTTTAGATACTGTTGTAGGAAATCTAGATAGAGGGACACAGACTAGAGCTTCTCTTAGAAATCAGGTTGAACATCAAGCCTTCTTGTCACATCTTGAAACTAAAAACATTAATGATGCTTTTAATGATGAATTTTGGGTAATTTCCATGCAAGAAGAACTCAATAAATTTGAAAGAAATAAAGTTTGGAATCTTGTTGAAAGACCTAAGGAAACTTTCACCATAGGCACTAAATGGGTGTTTAGAAATAAAGTAGATGAATCTGGAAACATAGTTAGACACAAAGCTTGGCTAGTTGCAAAAGGATATATTCAAGAGGAAGGAATTGACTATGAGGAGACTTTTTCTCCAGTAGCCTGATTAGAAGCCATTATGATTTTACTTTCTTATGCTGCACATCTAAATTTCAAACTATATCAAATGGAAGTCAAGATTGCATTCTTAAATTGATATATTGCTGAGGATTTTTTTGTTGAACAACCACATGGATTTTCAAACCCTCATTTTTTAAATCGTATTTTCAAATTATCAAAATCTTTATATGGTTTAAAGCAAGATCCAAGATCTTGGTATGACAGATTAAGTACTTTTCTAATTTCTAAAGGTTTTAAAAAAGGTATAGCTGATCCTACTCTTTTTATAAAACTAATTTCTAAAGATGTTTTAGTTGTACAAATTTATGTAGATGATATTATTTTTGGATCTTCAAGGAATTCCCTATTTACTAACTTTTCAAAAATGATGGAAAATTAATTTGAAATGAGTTTAATGGGTGAACTAAAATTCGTTCTTGGATTTAAAATATTTCAAAATGATTATGGAATTATTTTAACCCAATTTAAATATACTGTAGATATTTTAAAACGTTTTGGATTGGATAGAAAAAAAATTAGTGACACTCCCATGAGTACCACCTGTAAGTTGGATCTTGATGAAGGTGGTAAATTTGTTGATCAAACCACTTATAGAGGAATGATTGGAAGTCTACTCTACTTGAATGCTAATCTTATTGATATTATGTATAGTGTGTGTATGTGTGCTCATTTTCAAGAAAACCCTAAAGAGTCACATTTAAATGTTGTAAAGGGAATTTTCCAGTACCTCAAGCATACTCCCAATTTAGGACTATTCTATCCCAAAGGATAATATTTTGATTTAGATAGTTATTCTGATGCTGATTTTTTTAGTTGTATGTTAGATAGAAAAGGAACCTCTGGAACATGTCACCTTTTAGGAAAGTCACTAGTATCATGGTGTAGTAAGAAACAAAATTCTGTTTCATTATCTACTGCAAAAGCTGAATACATAGATGCTGGAAGTTGTTGTGCACAAATTTTTTGGATGAAACACACATTACTAGACTATGGATTTCAATTCAGACATGTCCCAATAAATTGTGACACCACAAGTGCTATTAAAATTTCTAAGAATACTGTTTCTCATTCTAGGACAAAACATATTGATTTAAGACATCACTTTTTGTGGTATCATGATCAAAAAGGTGATATCACTTTGGAATTCATTGGTAATGAATATCAACTTGCTGATATATTCACTAAAACATTAAATTCTAAGAGATTAGACTACATCATACATGATCTTGGCATGTTTAATCATAAATAGATATCTTAATGATCTTAATGTTTAATAATTTACTAAATTTTACTTTACGGTTTCATGCTCACGGTCTTATAGTTACTGCTTCTTGCTCACGGTCTCACCGTTAAGAACTTATACTCATGGTCTGTCACTTAACTATCTCATCATGACATAACCATTCACTCATTATCTTACCGTGACTGCACAAAATGGTCATCGTCTCACCGTGATGACCACCAAATGTCTCACCATGATGACTGGTTTTCATCACACCATAGTTCTAACTCACGGTCTCACCGTGAAGATTATTTATACTCTTATTTTAACCTGTATCACGGTAATTTTTATTTCACCCATATTTGATTTCCCGCATTTTTTTATGATGTTTGACATTACAAAATGATAAAACTTAAGAAATTATTTCGATTCCTTACCTGAACTCTCTCTTCTGAACCTTCCCATTCTTGAAAACCATCTCTTCCCTCTCGCCTGAACCTTCAGTGGACGCCAAGGATGAAGCATCCGTCCTCACCCTCATCTGAGAAACGCCGCTCTAAGAAAAAGAAGAGAATACCGAGGATAGCTCTCGAAGGACCTCTAAATCCGAACTTGGTAAGCCGTACTATTGTTCCTGAAAAAGAGATTTGACCTGAATGGTTGTTGTCTATAAAGTCATTAGTTTTGAAAGTTTTAAGAGAACAAGGTTGGTTTGAGTGGTTCTCAACACATGATAGACCGATTTACCTGAGATTGGTATCTCAATTATACCAATATGTGAAGTTTTCCTTTGATTTTGGAGAAATGGTTTTGGTGACAAGTTGGATAAATGGTCATAAGTGTTCTTTATCTTTGAGGCTGTGGGCAACATGCCTACAGATTCCTCATGAAGGAGTGAGTGATGACTACCAGAGAGACACTCCTCCATCATCTGATAACATCGATCTGGAAAATGCCTTGGAAACTCTAACTGGTAATGGCACCAAGTGAAGGGCTATTGCTGCAGAGCTAGATGGAGAAACTAGGATTCTATTCAAATTTTTTCAAAATTTGATCAGTCCAATAAAAGGGTGTTTTTTGTAATGAATTTTCAGGATGTGTTCCAGATTCACCTGTTGAATAATGGTCATAAGATCATCCTTTGAAAATATGTTATTAACCATATCTGTGAGCTGAATAAAGTCACTTCCAAATCCACCTCCTTGTTTTACTCAAGGATGATTTCAGCTATGCTAGTTGCCAAAGGGATGGTTGGACCGAATGAAGAAAAGTTAGAGGACTTTGATTTCTACTTATCCAAGCATATCATCAGAAGGATGAAGATAAGTTGGAACCCCTGGAAGAAGAAATGGGTTGAGGATAATGATCAACTGCATAAGAAGTATAATCCTATTGACTACCCAAGAAGGCCTAAGAATCTTGCCAATCCTGGTTTAGAACCAGATGAAGTGGATGAGTTTTCAGAAGAAGAAGAAGAGGAAGTGACAGCTGAAGTATCACCTAGAGATGAAGATGAAAGACCTCCAATGGAAACAGTTACTGTTGAAAAAGAATGGGATGTTGTCCCTGCTGTTGTCCCTACAGAAATACCTCAAGGAGAGGAAGTTGTTGTTGTTTTTAGAGAAGAGGAAGCTCCTGCTTCTAGTTAGGATGTCAATCCAGAAGCTTATTCTACTGATGCGAGAAAATTGGTTTTTCCTGATTTAGAGAAGCAAACAACCATAGAGACAGATCCTGTTGAAGAGGATTTCCCTGTTGAGAAAGAAGCAAGTCTGGAAGCACAACCATTGGAACAATTGGTTCTTGAGATAATTCCCTCTGCTGAAGAGAGGATGGAAATTGCCTTTCAGCTGGGAAGGCAAGATTTTGATGAAGAGATTAGAGATGATCCTATGGATCTTTACCATGTTGCTGAGGCTATTGTCTCTGAAATAGAAGCAAAATTTGAGGGGGAGGAACCTCAAAACCTTGAGATTATAGAAGCTGGATCTGCTGAAGCTTCTCAACCTATTGTCTCATACTCTGTGTACACACATTATGTTTTCCCAAGCTTTTATGATGTGAATGAGTCAGAGCAAGTGACTACAACTGGAATGGATCTCTCATCTATGTTTCAATTGAATTCTTTAGGTCATCCAGAAAGAGTACCAGAACCAGAGCCTCAATCTGAATCAGAATCTGAGTCTGAAGATGACTATGTACTGCAACCAGAACCTGCTTCACTGCCTTTACCTACACTCTTACCCGAGCAACACCCCTTTGTAACTAATGATGATCTGAATGTTTTTGGAGAGACTCTATTAGCTGGAGTTGAGAAAATCTTATCCACTCTACCTCGTCCAGTAACTCAAATGAGCCAAGAAGATGCATTAATTATCTTGGAAAATATTATATTTCATATTCAACCAAGGATGATCCGAGAAATTCAAGAAGTCAGAGCCGAAAATAAGCTGCAGAGTGATGATGTTGCAAACTTGAAAATTATGGTATCGAACTTGAAGAATGAGTTGCCTTTGAGATCCGAGCATGTGCCTACTCCTTTTTCTTCCCCTGTACCTATTGCTGGTTCTCTTAATCCAATCGATTCTACCCTTGATAGAGATATTGTGTCTCAAGTTCATCCATATCTATTATCTTTTGATGAAAATATTAGAACAAGACACACCAAGATGCTGGAACGCATGAGTCAACTTGTATAAAATCTGAATAATCTCACAGATGAGTACTCTGGATGTTTGCAGAAAGTTTTGAAATAACTCAAAGTTCTATCCATAGCCGTAAAAGCTTCTCCTACTTTAGTTCAAACTTCTATTCCTCTTTTGGATGATTCTCTACTGAGATCCATAATCAATGAGGAACTTCAGAATGCCTTGAGTGGCTTTAATTTGTCTTCTTTTTCAGATGTGGTTAAGAACAGTGATCGAGCATTGGACTTGGTTAGAATTCATTCTAAGATAGCCAATTATTCTCAGCAAGAGATCACCAAGAAAATAGAGTTTTATCTAACCCATATTGTCTCCAAAAGTGATATGACATATCACTTTAGATGTCTTGTGGAAAACATAAAAAACACTCTGGTAACTCAAGCTTTTAAATCTCATGTTCAAAAGCTTACAGAGTTCACCAGACTGTTGGACAAATTCATGGAGAATAATGAAGATTTTGAAAAGGCTATGCAATACGGTGGATAAATCATTACTGATTTCATAAATATTTTGAAGTCGTATCTTCATGTGCAGAGTACTGCTATAGTTTCTCCAGCAACTACACCCCATAGACCTGGTATACCTACCTTAGCCTCAACTTCCATGCCAGTAAGCCAAGCTCTTTCTCAGATCCGACCAATCATTCTTGACCATCCGCAGCCTAAATCTTATATTTCTCCTACTTTGGCTCCATCCATTTTTGAAGGTATACCATTACCCTACTTGTTTACCACATATGTCACTTCCTATACATCAGCACCAGCTCCTACTGCTGATAAAGGCAAGGACAAGGCGGCTCCCTGAAGAGTCTAGGGACTGTTTTCTTTTTTGATGGGATTTCATTTGTTGTTTAATGTTTTTATTGCTCCTGTATGTTTTATTCTGAACCTTTTCAATAACAAATGCAGTGTTTCACTTCCTTCTTTATACTTTTTGATAATCCCAAAAAGGGTAGAAGAACTAAAAGTACATGTATCAGTCCTATAATGAGTACTATAATGAGATATGTTATTATCAAATCTATTATTCTCTAATTTTTTTCTATTCTAATATGCTAGTTTCTTTAATGTTACATTTCATTTATATTTTGACTATATATGATTTTTGATCATAAAAAAGAGAGATATTGTTGGACTCATAATGTATTAATCATGTTTTAATGATCACAAATCCTATTACTGTTAATTAATCTCTATCTTAATTGCACATATTGCTAACGCTCTTTAGTATCAATAATAACTACACATCATGTTCTAATGATAACAAATCTTATCGATGTTAATTACTCTATTTATTATTTACAAAACTTATGTATGATCACAAGTCTCACTTATATTATCAAGACTTTATATTTATGATTCATGTTCTATTTCTCTCTACTGGTTAAACTTAATTCATATTATGAATATTACTGTCTAAGTCTAAATACAGATATTTGTCTATGTATAGAGACACCATGATGTTTGACACAGTAAGACAGACTGTATACAAGACACAGTCACCACGAATCAGACACCATGAATGAAAAACCATGGAGGACAAACCATGGAGGACAAAACGTGACCCAGACACCGTGAAGGAAAAACCGTGATGCAGACACTGTGAAGGAAAAATTGTGACCCGGACACCGTGAAGGAAAAACCATGAAGGAAAATTCGTGAAGGAAAAATCGTGACTCAGACACCATGACATGGAGACACCATGAATCACATATCGTGGATCATCTATGTTGAAGAAAACATCGTTTACATAATCACTGTGACACTGTTTCTTAACTTTTTTTCAATATTATTTAAATAATGCTAACAGTCATATTTGATGGTTTTAATGAAATTCATGTTATTTAATGATAGTTGTTGGCATGTCAGGAAACTGTATCTTGTACCTATGAAAATAGAATCATTCCTATTGCCAGAACTCATGGAATATAAGGAAGATTGCGATGCAGTACATGAGCAGAAGTGTGACGACACAACAAGAAGAACTTACATATTCCTGAGAGCACTGTGTTGAATAGAAAGAACAATTCTGTTCAAGAAAGAGATTTGCAATACTTTCAAATAACTCTCATGAGTGAAATCCAACACCACTGAAGAACACACGATGAATAAAGAGATATTATTTCACTCCTATAGAACACAAGATGAACAACGACACTCTATTTTTCAACAGAAAAACCAGAGAAGGACTCAGAATCAATTCTGCTGAATCAAACGAGTCCAGAGCTGCATTTCCAATCACTAGAGTCTTCTAAACTCTTATCTGTTCTATCTAAGTGATTTTTTTATTCACTTTCGAGAAGTGTGGTGCACTCTGTATATCTTACACATACAAACTGTCTCCTGCACTGAACTGGAGGATATCAAAATCCTCACTTCAAAACTCTAAACTCTTGTTTACCCACGTCAACAGTGGAAGAGTTCCTTGTGTGGCATGTTCTTTATTCTATTTCCCACGAAGAATAGTTGTAGAGGTCCCTGCGTGGCCTGGATAGTTTTGTAAAATGTTGTTAACCCCGATCCAGGGTGTGGATCACTTTTATATAAATTTGAGAGGACTAAGTCTCAGCTTGAGACTTAACCTCTTGTTATATCTGTTGTGCATCTTTAGTTTATGTTTAAAGTATACTAAATATATCTTTTATATTCTGCGTCTATTACTTTGAAATACAAATCTATTTTAAAGCTACTTTGATAGTTACATTAGTAAGTTTTTACACTTATTGTAAATCAGTAGGTTTGTTCCAAAAGTTAGTTTAATCTTGTGATTAAATTAACTGAGACCTAATCAATCTTTGAGAAGCTATGTGAACATTTACAATCTGTATAAATTCACTAAATTTTAACTTGTTTTATAAATTGGGGGAATTTAAATAGACAATATTTTAACAGAAATTTTAATTGGAACTCAATTCACCCCCTCTTGAGTATCCACTCCGACCAACATAATACATTAGGATTCCCTATGTAAGTTCCATCATTAAGATTAACATTTCAAATTTATAATGTGAATTTAAATTTTCCAAAATGATCAATTAATGGTAAACATTATATACACTTTGTAACTTTGTATTCATTAATCATTAAAAAATTATAATTTAAATTAATATTTAAAACAAATTTTAAAATATATATTATAATATTTATTTGGATGATTAAATCACAATGAAAATAAAATTTTACAATTACTTTGTTCATATTTTAAAACTTTCAATATGGTGTTATAAAATCCATATATTGTATTATTCAATATCTCAATGTACAAAGTATGATATTCTTTATGTCATAAAATATGATATGAATGAATCATACTATAAAAATCATGGATTTAATATATATTTCTACCCATACTACATTCACTAAATCTTCATAGAGTAATGCCCTATTTTACCATATATCACATAAAATATTCATCATCAAGGGAAATCATATACAAAAATCCTTTTGTATATCCTTATAAACTAGTTTATGTTAAATATTCATGAATTTTTACCATATGTTGGAACATATGTTATAACTTTTGAAAATCCATCCAAAATCTTTCTGGATATCCTTAAAAGTAGTTTAAGTTATCTATCTAAGTAATATAGAAACTCTATCCACATTAATATAACCACACTATGTATCCCCATGTGTATTTTTAGAATTTTCAACAAACATGAATTCGCAAATACATAATATTAAGTAATGTAAAATATTAGGTAAAAAAATGAATTCCACTAAAATTATAAAGTTATTTGGAGATATTCCCATAAACACATGCATCTATAAACTTGTTTTCATAAATTATTTCACAGAAAATAAATATAATCACATTATTTATTTTTATAATATATTGGGTACCACAAGACATGAAGTATATGAATCACATTTAGTTATCGTTTACATTACCGATAGTTTTAATATAGAAAACTATATAGATGAATTCATCATGTGTCATTTACCTAGAATAATGAGAATAAAACTCCTCTGTTATCTAAATAGATATAATCCTAACTTTTAACTTAATAGGTATGAAAAAACTCTTCAACAGTATATATCAAACATAATCCAAGATGTCAAAATTGATATCTAAAAGGGAATATCAATCATGATTAAACTCAACCAACTACAGGATAAGAAACATACATTGACCAAGACTTACTAATACATCCTCGAGGTTATATATAATAAATTTATCAGAGTATGAAGGTGCTCATGATAGATATCTTATTAACATCTAGTAATTTGGATTCCAATGGAACAAGCTCCCTTAATATACCAAATAAATTGTGTATGTCATTCCATGTCCTTTACTTAGTGCTTTATCCTACATAGAAAACTAGTTTTACACATAATGTGTGAATTTTCTGTCATTATAAAAACCAAAATCAATCTTAATATTCACGTGTAATAAAATACTATAAATCTCCATGATTAACACGAATTAAAAATTACATAAATTCAAATTTAGATGTTATAATTTAAAATAACTTTAATTTTTTCCAAAGACCCTTTGAGTATTTTAAAATAATATTCTGGATTTTCTTTAAAGTTTTCCTGGGATTATAGGTCATGTATGACCCTAATAATGATATATTAAAAATATTAAATATATTAAACCATAGGAAAACCTATTTTTAATTAATTTATTTCCTATTTATTAGGGTTTCATATAGAAAATATGATGTTATTGTAAAATCTAGAATGTTGGTTTTACCCTGGGAAAGACAAAAAAACACATTAGACCCCTAGATGATGCGCAGTCATCACAGGTATTAGAGGATCAAATAAATTAATAATTAATATATTGTATTCTATAAAATAAATGTGATGACCTTATTTTTAGATTATTTATATACAATTATAAAAAATACACAGTGTTATCCGTGTAATCCTAAGATATTGACAATGTTTATGGACTACTCTATTCATGATATTGCCCAATAAAGGATTTGAGGATTTTATTATTTTTTATTGAATTCCATATAATATATTATCGATGATGTAATTCTGGGATATCACCAATAGAATCATTGAAGATTCATTCTCCACTGATGAAAAATCCAATAATGAAGTAGGTAATTGTTATTTGTGGATTATTTCTCCATTATTTGGGATTCTGAGCATAAATTATTCATATTTTTTGTATTTTTGTTTCTAACCCATTATTACCATGTCCCTATCAACTTAATAATTTCTTTGAAGTTTGATTTATTCCTCAAAAATGGATTTCCTTGAGTTCATATTTTTTTTCCACAATTTCAATTGATTATCATGTCTATAATGGCCATCAATGAACTTTTCTTGGTAATTATTCATTCCTTATCTAGTTATTTGTGTGTTTATCATTTTTTTATGGTAGGCTAGTGATTTAATTATTTATATGATTTAAGGTTCCACAAAACCTATATTCATATTTTTTTGTGTGATAAATGATGGAGGTGATGGTTCACAAAAGTGGGGAGATTGTTTGTGGATCATATATGTAAGATTGACGGATGAACCCTCAAATGGTACTGAAGGCATGATGGTCATTGTATGGTTTTGCGCAAGACATGATTTCCAACGATTGAAGGTTAAAAATCAGTGATCATTCAATCTTCCCTCAACATTAGGGCACTGGATGAATCTTCAAACATAATTGACGATATCATTTTTGGAGAGGATAGTGTTAAAAAACATTATGTGGGAAACATACCCATATATAAAAAACCTAATTACACATCATGTCTTATATAGGGAATCATGTCTTGTGGTTTGTATTCTTATGGAGGATTGGTTACTAACCCATGTTATGTTTCACACAAACATTTGGAATTCCCATAAACCATGTGAATTTACCTAGGTAGATGAATCATGTACAAGGAGTACACTCTTAGTTCACTGAGTGGTCTTATCAATCGTGTCCTCCTAATGGGTGCATCATCTTATGTTAATCGTTCATTAGAACCATATTTGGAAAGTGAACACGTAGGGACCTAGGTAGTCCCACACACTATGTTTATTAGACCACATTATTTTTATATACATTTTTATAGTCCTAATAGGGTATCAAATATACAACATATGTTGGAATGATAAGATATATCCTTCCATTGTTATAAATTGATGTTGAGACTCGATAGTGATCTCTATATTGATATCAGGATTCATAACCTCCATGATGATGTGCATAAGAAAGGGTTTAGGATCCAAATTTCTTATAAATGTAGGATTTGACCCCCCCCCCCCCTCCTTTATACTCACATCAGATGTGGGTAATCTATCTATGGATTTGGACCCACTTTTCATCAAACAAAGATGATCTATGTATCCTTCACAATTATGGGGTCAATATCCCTTTAGTCATTTCATGACATTAGTGAGTTGTGGGTCCCCTGTGGATATAGTGAGGATTTGATTGGTCTATCAGCATCAGGATGAAACTCTATCTTCTAGATAGGGATAGACTCATCATACTTAGTTGGCTCTGAAGATCAATATTTTCCCCTCTATCTCTCTTTGTTCAGTTACATCATTCAGAATTTCTAATATTGTATATTTTTTCTCTCCCATATATTATTGTAATGTCCCAAACATTAATATATATTACCTTTTTAAATTATGAATTCCATATTAAGAAATGAAATTATAGAAAATTCATGAACTAATTTGGTAATTTAGAACTATTATAAGTTATTTCCTATCTTATTTAAAATACTGTAATGGATCATAACCTTTGATAATATAGTCATTATACAGTGATCATATGATTAATATATATATATAATTATGATAAATCAATTTTACATAGACAATGGAAGTGATGACCTCGACCAGAATGATCATACACTATGATGTCTATTTATTAATGGTTCTAAGGGAAATAACATGATGAGGATTTTACCTTGTCCAATCCCAAGTCAATATTCAATAACTAAACAATGATTGAAATCATCTAATAGATAAGTTTAAGATGATCTAAATCATGACCCAAACTATGTTCTCCAAACCAACCCAATAAAATCCCACAATCACACACCATACCCTTAGGACATTCATTGGTGTAATAAAATGATATTAAACTAGACACCAGCAGTATGATTTTTTATTTTTAAAATTTATTATATGTAAATTTTATTTTTATTTTATAACGATTAAATAATAAGAACAATTAAAATTATATTTTTATCTCATGAAATAGATATTGTATTTTGGGAAATGTTTAGTTTCAATAAAGACACACTTTTTTATAAATTCAATATTTTTTGAAATAAAAGATATTTTAATAAATTATTATTATTATTAAATAATATTTATAAAATTTAAATGATATTATAATTTTATGAGGAAAAATTTATCTTTTATAAAAGTCCAACAAACTGTTATTTTCAAAAAATATGTATTTTTTTACACAGTGATAATTTGATTTAAAAGTGTAAATTATAATATTAAGAAAATCATTTTGATAAAAATAATTTATTTTTTAAATCATCATGTTGAGTTTATAAAATGGTTAATTTTTCATAATTTTCCTAGAGATAAATTTTTGGGTGAAATTTAAATACAATATAAATATGCATTATGTATTATGGAATCATAATAACCCAAAAGTGATGTAATATAAGAATCAAATTGTGTTTATGACCTAAATTATGTTTTCAATTTAAAATATTGTTTTTCTAATTTAATTTGATTAATTTTAAAATGCCTACAGTAATCCTATAAAACCTATATTATATTTTAAGGTTCAATAATCAATTCATTAGAAAAATGACTCACTTCCATGTCACCAATGTTATTATATTATTAGGTCTGATTTTTATTCTAATAAAATAATTAAAACCACTACACTTTTACATAAGACATGGGAAAATCCATTTTATAGTTTGTGTTTTAGATTAATTTATCATATAAAATCCAAAACCTATGTTCAAAAGTTAATAAATAATTCCCCTCTCTTTTGATATAAAAACCCACCCAACCTCTCATTCCTCTTCACTAAAAACTCATAGAGAATTAATTTTTATTCATTTTTTCCTCTATATCCCTCCCAAGGTTACCCCAAACTTTTAATAGTCTCCCCTAAATCTTTAAGAAGCACCCTCTCAAGGTAAGGGATTCTCTCATTCGCCTCTTTTTTCAAGCACCATCTTTATATTATACATTTTAATTTCCAATTTTTCATGTTGGGGTATGTTATTACACTTACCACCTAATTCCATTATGTTTTCTATGTGATGATAGAATCCTTTAACTAACATTAATCAATTTTATAAATCATTGTGTACAACCGTTAGGATACCAAAATTATCTTGTGAGTTTTCATGCCATACAATTGTGTAGTGAATACCCATCCCCATTTCCACTCAATGATATTAACCTAGATGTACCTATCTTTCATTAAATTTGGAATTAGATTATTCTATCTTATACTCCATATCAATGGTATTAAAAGTGATGAAATGCATCATTATGCTTTATGATCTAATGGAAAAATTATGCATATACATAATATGAACATGATAGGTGGGAACATGATAGGTGCGAACATGATAATATAGGCCTCTAAATAATTTGAAATTTTTTTGTCACATGTGATTTCATGTATGGAAATAGTGAGTGAACATAATCCATTATGACACTTTTTTCATCTTTTGAATTTTACATGGAATTTATCCTTGACTTATGATTGTATTACATTTTATGTTGTTTCCACATTCCTATATAGCCTTTATGTTATCATCTTATATCGTGATTTGATGTTTAAGTTTATTATTATCACCATTATTATGTTACCTTGACATTCTTATTGAATAACATGCCTTACTTTCATGTTGTTGTTCTTTTCTTACTCCCTTACTGGTCTTTATAGCTCACCCCTTTCTTATGTATGTCTCCAGGTTATCCTGTGTAGTTCTAGAAGACCCATGGGATATATTCGCATGTTATGGAGTTTTTAAAAAACATTATTATAATTATTTTGAATTTTTTTAATTTATTTATCTAATTATTTTAATACACTAGGCCTAAAAATCTCCTAGGGTTGTATTCAGTGTATTATTATATAATAAACCATTAATTAATGTTTATTAAAATGGGTTGGCATAGTTTGTATCAGAGAAAAAAATAGTTTTTTTGTATTGGGATTAGAAATATATATTGAAAGCCTTATGGATAATAATAAATATATTAAGGAATCCAAAAAAATGTAAAAGTATATACTAAGTGTTTTTTAGGAATATACATACTTGTTTTGGTACTATAAGTGGATGTGTCTTTGGAACAATTGTAGCTAGGGGAAAGAAACCTAAAAATGGTGCATTGATCCGGACTCAATCATCACCAAGAACATGATAATGGGTCTTTATGAATACCTAGTTTGGCACTCCAAGGGGTTATGCATTTGTAAATTCAAAAACTCTTTATAACCAGTTATTAAGGGAACAAAAATACCAATAATGTTTTATATTAAGAAATAGATCATGGATTACAAGGATTAGAACCTGAAAATTCATAGGTTAAATAATATATTTTATTGATGATTTTTACCTTTAATGTTCATGGATTTCCTTTTATGTATTTAATAGCTTAAAAATATTCATCCCAAATTTTACCTTTATTTTTAGTTAACGAATATAAATAGGAGAAACCAATTCAACAACCTATATGAGGGGATATGTGATTACTACCAAAATGAGATTCCCAAAATGATGGGATAAGGACTTGGGAACTTCAAGAAAATTATTTATCAATTAACCTATGTTTAAAAAAAATATAAATTAGTAGGAGATCCTAAATCCCTCTATGGAAAGTTTTCAATTGATTCCTTTATGTCACAAAGTTCGTTGACTTTCAGGGGATGTATCAATCCCCTAATCATCAAAACAATATATATAATCCATTGAAAATATCTCCTCCATGATTCAATACTCTGATAAACATATGGTCATGGCAGATGTTTACTATATATAAGTATAAGACAATCAATGTTGGAATATATCCATGAATACTACAAAACATTTGTTAGGTAAATCCCTAAGGAATATATGCATCAAGTCCACAAAAAATTATAGAGCATTAGTAAGTCCGAATGGGATTATTATGAACTCATACATCCTTTAACTTGTAGAGACTCAGGTTTTGGCCCTGTCAGACTTTGGAATATTCCAATGAATAATTCCATATATAGGCGCGAAGACGGTGTGCGATGCCAAGGCCTAGTGTGCCTGAAATAAATTTAATAAAAATATTAAGTATTTTTGTACTATTAACATGGAGGGAGTGTTTTATCTCTTAAAAGGTAGCTCAAAATGGGAATCTGAGAGCACGGTTGTGTCCAGAGCATGTTGCTTACCCTAGGTGGGGTGTAAACTTTGTGGGTTCGGGACTGCTGTGAGAAAAGCCACTAGGGGTGTTTTAGTAAATAAATGGAAAGTTTATTTATGAGTGTCAGCTGGAATAACTTCTGAACGGAGTCTCAGATCGAAAATTTGTGTCCATCATTGCGTTCAGAATGGCATTTTTACCCTATAGGCGACCTAATTTTCCTTGCATCGGGAGGTCTGTATCGGGTTGATAAATTAATTAATTAAGTTAATTATGTGATTGATACAAATCAATCACCAACCCTATTCCCCCACCTCCATCCTCCCACAGGCGACGTCCCTCCTCTCCCCCTTACTCCATTCTTTTTGAAATAGAGCTGCAAACATCTGTTTTCAGTGTCAACCATCAGCGGATCAAGCTTCAGGGCGTCGGGGGCGTCGTTCTGCACCCGAAGCTTCGGAAATCCGTCAACGGGTAGGTGTTTTGAGTTTTGAAATCCTGGATCCTGATTGGTTTGGTTTTTCTCTTTTTTGATGCTTCATATGCGTAGATCCGGTTCTAGGGGTGTGCAGATGGCTTCGAAAGCGCATTTGGACCCCCGGGGTGCCCCCGGCAGCCCTCAGAAGCTTCGTTGACGCGGCACCGGTGCGGCGGCAGGCCTTGGTGACAAAATTGGACTGACGCAGCGGTGGAGGTCCAGCCATCAATCTGTGGTGACCCCATGAGGGGGGGGGGGGGGGTTGGCCACATGCACTGCGCTGCGGTAGTGGGGTCCATCGGCCAAAATGGCAGGCGACGACGGCCAGATCTGTCTGTACATCCGATCTGTCCCTCTTCTAGTACACAGGGGTTTTAAAACCCCCATAACATTCTCCCTAGAGGTTAGAATCATGTGTCGTCTGTAGATACTGGACCCTGGTGATGATGTGGACCATTCGGTGTGGGTTTGTGGGTTTCAAAGTTTGGGATCATGGCCTGAGTGCCAGAAACGTCGAATAAAATAATGATATTTTATTATTATTCGACTTCGGGTCGTTGTATCTTCTACCCGGAGAATCCGATTGACATGACGTCAATGGAGTTGATAACCTAATGGTACGGTGGACTCATCTAGATGGTTTTTGGTTGTGGGCCCCACGAGGCCAGGTTTTGGCATTTTCGGAGAAACGCAACTTTTCTGCTGGTTGTCCATTTTGGACGAACGAGTAGTCGATCCCATGTGTTTTTCTGAGGGGATTGCAATGGTGCGATCTTCTTGATGAGTTTCGGGATCATGGTAAGGGCCCCACCCGGGCTGGCATCGGTGAATAGTACCTTTTTCACTGGGTGTCCATTTGGGACGATCAAGTAGTCGATCCTGAGTGTTTTTCTACTGGGATCACAGTGGTATGATCTTCATGATGAGTTTAGGGATCGTAGTGTGGGCCCCACACGGGCTAGTTAGGGTGAATAGTACATTTTTCACCAGCTGTCCATTTCGGGCTACTAAACAGCCTATCCAACATGTTTTTCTACGTTGATCGCAATGGTGGCCTCAGTATCGTCCTTGGAGGTGTGCGGTGTGGCGTTGTGGAGAGTCGCTCGGGTTAGAGATGTTTACACAAGCAATGGTTGAGGGTACTCCCATGGTTCGTTCCTATGAGGGTTAACATGGAATCACAACCTTTGTATATATTTTTCATCCTCTCGATGTGTTGTTTAGTCTGTTAGAGTTTTCGCATCCCTCTAGTAGGCCTAGAGCGGGATCCTCTAGCATCGTTTCCCTAGATTGGGTCCTTAGTATCATTGTGACCGCTTATCCACAGGCGGTGATCCTTTATCTAGTAGGTTAGCCCTGTAGGGTTTGTGGAATCATTGTCAATATGATCCCCTACACAGTGGTCGATTCTCATTAGAGTTGTGGCATCATCGGGTATACGATCCCCTACTCGTCAAGAGGATTATTGTAGAGTTACGGTATCGTTGGTTATAAAATCCCCTACTCAGTATGTGGTTTTTGTAGGGTTGTGGTATAGTCAGTTCGATCCCCTACAGCGCGAGATGTACCAAATAGTGTTTTGGTATCGTTGTGACCATCGTGACTTGAGTGATGATCCCCTATATGGGTGATGAGTTTCTATCGAGCGCCAGATCGGGTTGTGGAATCCCCCAGTGGATCTTGGGAGTGATCCCCTGTCTGTGAGATCTACGAATGTCAGATCGGGTTATGGTATCCCCCAGCAGACCCTAGGAGTGATCCACTATCTGTGAGATTTTTCTATACAGGTGTGGGTTCTGGTATCCCCTAAAGGACCCTAGGAGCGATCCCCTATCCGGTTAGTTTAGTGTTTAAGTTGTTTCAGCGAGGTTTCATCAGTGATGATATCCAAAGAATGTGATCTCTTGGGTGAGCGTCTGAGATGTTTGTGTGGGACCAGAAGGAGTGTATCTCCCGGATGATTGTCATCTATAATGACAGTGATCGTGGATTGTGCTCTCCTGGTTGTGCGTCATTGCTAGTGATGAGGTCGGTACCTCATGTGGCTCGGTGCGTGAGCTCAGTATATCTGGATGTTCTTGATATATGTTTGGGCATAGACCTGAGCGGAAGTTCAAGGTGTATGTATGGGTAAACACCTAGATTGAGCTGACTAGTTGTGTTTAGCCGAGGATGGTCACAAGATAGAGTTTCTCTCTCGTCTGGGTTCCCCCTGGTTTGGATGATCGGACTTTTTCCTTTCAGTTTCTCTCTTTTGTTTTGGGTTTTTGGGGTGGCTACTAAGTATTGTTATAATCAACCCTATACAGGCTTTGCAGACCCATATTTGTGTCTTATGCAGATCGAAGGCCCTTCAATGGAGTCCGAGGAGGACCCGGAGCAGGTGGATCTGAGTGAGTAGGTCTGACCGTGGATTCCTAACGAAGTTGTGCTGAGGAGCTTCCCGGTGGGTCTTTTAGCTACGTAGCCCCTCTTCCGAGCAAGTGGGGCGCCTTTGTAGTTTTATTTTGGTGGGACCTATTTTACCCTTTTTGTACTGCTATTGCACTCTGGTTTGGGATAGATGTATGCATGCATTTTTCTTTTTTGTTGATTTCCTTGTGCTTAGGGATTTTCAGGGATGAAAAGGTCTAAGGTGGGGAGGATGCATCGACTCGGTTTTTGGCCTTGTCAGACTTTGGAATATTTCTATGAATAATTCCAGATCTAGGCGTGAAGATGCCGTGCAATTCCAAGGCCCAGTGTGCCAGGAATAAATTTTATAAAAATATTAAGTATTTTTCACTATGCACATGGATTGGGTGTGTTATTTCCTAAATAGTATCTCAGAACAATAATCTGAGGGCACGGTTGCGTCCGGAGCATTCCGTTTACCCTAGGCAGGGTGTAAACTTTGCGAGCATGGGCCTGCTGTGAGAAAATCCACCAGGGGCGATTTCGTAAATAAATAGAAAAGTTTATTTATGAGCGTCAACTTGAATAAATTCTGAACAGAGTCTCAGATCGAAAATCTGAGTCCGCTGTTGCATTCAGAATGGCCTGTTTACCCTAGGGGCGACATAATATTCCCCGCACTGGGAGGTCTGGACTGGGGTTATAAATTAATTAATTAAGATAAATAAGTGATTAATAAAAATCAATCACCAACCCTATTTCCCAACCTCCCTAATCCTATAGGCAACGTCCCACCTCCCCCTACCTCCGTTCTTTGCTAAATCGAGCCGCAAACGTCCATTTTTAGCATCGATCATCAGCGAATCGAGCTTCAGGGCGTCACAGGCAGCGTTCTACACCCAAAGCTTTAGTGATCCAACAATAGGTAGGAATTTTGAGTTTTGAAATCCCGGATCCTGATTGGTTTGGTATTTATCCATATTGAGCCTACAGATGTGTAGATCCGGTCTCCGGGTTGCGCAGATGGCTTCAGAAGCGCGTTTGGACCCCTGGGGTGCCCCTGGCGACCCTTCGAAGCTTCGCCAGCGTGGCACTGTTGCGACCGCCCGTAGTGAAGAAATCTACCGCCATAGGGGCGGTGGTCTGGCCGTCAATCTGTGGAAACCCCATGAGGGGGGGCGGGGGGGGGGGGGTGGGGTCGGTCGCGCGCGCACTGCACCACCCAGCGGCAGCGGGGTCCCCCGGCTGGAATAGCCTACGTAGACCAGCCCAGGCCGGTCTGGCTCTCTTCTAGTACAAGGGGATTTTAAAACCCCCGTAACATGATCCCTGAAGGTTAGAATCGCATTCCGTCTATGGAAACGCGACCCTGGAAACAAGTTGAACCCTTTGGTGGGGGTTTATAGGTTTTGAAGTTCGGGATCGTGGCCCGAGTGCTAGAAAAATCTAATAAAATAATGATATTTTATTATTATTCGACTTCGAGCCGTTGTATCTTATACCCGGAGCATCCAATTGGAATGATGTCAGTGGCTTTAAGATCCTGATGGTACAGAGGAATTCTCTAGATTGTTATTGGGTGTGGTCCCTAGGAGGCTGGGTTTTGGCATTTTCGGAGAAATGAATCTTTTTCACTGGGTGTCCGTTTTGGACGAACATGTAATCGATCCCATCTGTTTTTCCAAGGGGATCGCTATGGTGTGATCTTCTTGATGATTTTCGGGAGCGTGGTGTGGTCCCTACCTAAGCTGGCTTCTATGAATAGTACCTTTTTCACCAGGTGTCCATTTGGGACGATCGAGTAATCAATCTCGTGTGTTTTTTCGAGTGTATCACAGTGGTATGATCTACTTGATGAGTTTCATGATCATAGTGTGGGCCACACTTGGGCTAGCTATGGTGAATAGGTCCTTTTTCACTGGTTGTCTATTTCTGGCAAGTAAACAGCCTATCCCGTGTGTTCTTCCACTTGGATCACGATGGTGGCCTCGGTATCAGCCTTGGAGGTGAGCGGTGTGGCGTTGTGGCGGTTCGCTCGGGTTAGCGACGTTTGGACCAGCAGTGGTTGAGGGTACTCCTTTGGTTCATTCCTATGAGGGTTCGCACAAAATCACAACCTTAGTATAGGTTTTTGATCATCTCGATGCTATTTTTAATCTATTAGAGTTGTGGCATCCCTCCGGTGGGCCCAGAGTGGGATCCTCTAGCATCGTTTCCCTAGATCGGGTTCTTGGTATCGTTGTGACTACTTATCCATGGTTGAAGATCCCCTATCTAGTAGGTTAACCCCGTAGGGTTTTTGGAATCATCAGGAATATGATCTCATATGTAGTGGGCTATGCTCAGTATGGTTTTGGCATCGTTGCGTATACGATCCCCTACTCAACATGAGGATTATAGTAGGGTTGCAGTATCATTGGTTATATGATCAATTACTTAGTAGGTGGTTTTTGTAGGGTTTCAATATCATCAGTTAGATCCCCTAAAGAGCGAGATGTACCAAATAGGGTTTTGGTATCATCATGACCGTCATGACATAGTTGACGATCCTCAATCTGAGTGACGTGTTTCTGTCGAGCGCCAGATCGGGTTCTGGAATCCCCCAGTGGATCCTGGGAGTGATCCCCTATCTGTGAGATCTACGAATTCCAGATCAGGTTGTTGTATCCCCCAGGGACCTTGGGAGTGATCTCCAATCTGTGAGATCTTCTTATACTAGTGTGCGTTCAGGTATCTCTTAGCAGACCCTAGGATTGATCCCCTATCGGAGGAGTTTTGTGTTTATGTTGTTTCAGTGTGGTATCCTCAGTGATGATATCTGACGAACGTGGTCTCTCAGGTGAGCGTCTGAGATGTGTGTGTCGGATCTGATGGAGTGTATCTCTCGGACAAGTGTCATCTAGGATGTCAGTGATCGTGGAGTGTGCTCTCTTGGTTGTGAACCATTGCTGGTGATGAGTTCGGTACCTCATGTGGCTTGGTGCATGATCTGAGTATATCTGGATGTTCTTGATATAAGTTTGGGGTATACCTGAGTGGATGTTAAAGGTGTATGTATGGGCATACACCTGGATTGAGCTGGCTAGTTGTGTTTAGCCAAAGATGCTCACGAGATGGAGTTTCTCTCTCATCTGGGTTCCCTCTAGTTGGGATGAGTGAACTGTTTCCTTTCATTTTCTCACTTTTGTTTTTTTTTGTGCCTACTGAGTATTGTTATACTCACCCCTGCATGGGATTTACCTACACATGTTTTTGTCTTGTGTAGACCACCAGCCACTTGATAGAGTCACAGGAAGACCTAGAGTAGGCAGAGTTGAGTGAGCATGTTTCACCATGGAGTCTTACCAAAGCTGTGTTGAGGATCTTTCTAGTGGTGCTTTTGGCAGCATACCCCCTCTTCCGAGTAGGTTGTATGCCTTTGTATTTTTCTTTTGGTGGGCCCTATTTTTCCATTTTTGTACTTTTTTCACTCTGGGTTGGGATAGATGTATTCGAGCATTTTTATTTTTATTTTTTATATATATCTCTACACTTTTGCTTAGAGGTGTGAGTGGGTGCATGTGTATAGGTACCTTAGGATAATGCCTCCCATGTGTGTGATTGCATACTTGCAGCTAGTCACTAGCCCCTGGCCTATTGGAGGTGGGCTTGGGGAGTCACAGCTCGGGACCCGTTGTGTCGGGTCACGATAGAGTGGTTTCAGAGGAGGTTCCACCTTTGGGATCTTCGAGTGTAGGTGGTATAGTTGTTCATTTTTTTTTGGTTTCATAGCGGCAGTGTTAGGATGTTTCGAGTTCGGCTTTTAGGACAGGGACTCCAGTTTTTGTGTGATGGCTAACGTATCCATTCACCAGGACTTTGACAACCTACTTTTCGACTTGAGACAATCGTACATTGGTTTCATGGGAAAAATAATGGTACATGACTCATATAGGATTGGGTTTTGGGTTTCCCTCGTTCTTCTTGATTCAGCTCCCTAGATATACTCTTTGACCATGGTGCGTCTTGATTGTATAGCAAGATGCCTCCACGACAATAGCTATTGAGGGTTCCGTAGTGAGATTGTTGTAATGATCCACCCTATTTAGAGGTTGTAGATCAAGGTGTAGGTTCTAAGGCTAGACCTCCAGGCAGTTTTCTAGTTGAGCCATGACCTGTCGAGTAGCTGGTTGTGCCGGTAGTGCAGGATGAGGTTGCGCACAAGCTAAGTGCGCTGCACGAGTTCCAGAGGTAGTGACCTATGAGGTTCCGAGGTGATCCTGACCCTTAGGCAGTTGATGATTGGTTTGAAGCCATCGCCCAAGTTTTCCGCCTGGTGAGGACACCCCTAGATCAGATGGTGGTCATAGCGGAGAGCCTTCTGCAAGGTTCGGTTGGGTGATGGTGGAGTTTTGTGACGTAGTCCCATGATGAGAAG